>OU612065.1:7500000-10000000 GCA_914767715.1 Membranipora membranacea
ATGAAAATTCATCCTCTATCTTGTTACAGACTTGTGGTTGAATGCAGCAAAGTACGAGTTTGAACATGTATATTCTATGGAGTCCGCAAGGCATGTTCTGATCAAGGGTCTATCTTTCAATAAAGAGTCTCAACTTCTGTGGCATGAGGTAAACTTATTATCACTAATGTTTTTTTTATCTCTAGCAGTCTGTCCCACCAGGAGGAAATCTACGGTATTGTAGTGGCATATCACTTGAATGCTTACGAATGCGTTACACAATCAACCCCATTATGATAGTCAAAGCCATCACATTATTACTACATGCTGTTCACCTCGACAACCTGTTATGATGACACGGAACACCTGAAAATAGTTTTTCTTATTTTTCAGTACTTCCGTTTGGAGTGTCTTCTGCTTGATAATGTGAGTAGCCATCTTCTATCTTTACTACATACATTAGGTTCATGAATAAAGTTTGATGTCAGATATATTGCCTTCTTTGCTCACCCATAAAAATATGAACATTACGAGAATATTTTAATGTCATGAACGCAATCATTGGATGGTGTTATATATCTGTTGGCTATGGTGTATACCACACTACATTATAAGGTATGCCAGTTATCCAATACAGTGTGTTTCGATTTCCTGTGTGTTGCTTTTACCCACAATTTGTTTCTTGTTACTGTAGATCCACAGAAGGAATGAGATCTCTAAAGTACGTGCGCTAGCAGCTGTCGATATACCAAAGGTAAGTGGCATTAGTTGGACAAAAAGTATTTGTATTTTATTCACCCTAATTGGAACGCATGACCACAGAGATGAAATTGTTATCAAAATTGTCTGATTCAAATAATGGATGGCTGTCTGTGCGCATTATTTTGCCAGCATTAACCAAAACAACGTCTCTATTTTGAAGTATGCTGATGATGATACTCTGAGAGATGAAGTGAAAGAAGGAAAGGTTGCTTTAGCTGTCTACTCACATGCACGCAAGGCACTTCCAGGTATGGTCTGGTAATACTCTACATAGTATAAGTTCTGTGATTCTCAATATTGTTACTGGATCTGAAAAATCCCCTTCTGCTAAATAGACACAAACTGATTCCTGCAGATGCTCCCTATGCTTGGTTTTAGTGTGTAAACTATGCTTCTACCAATTGTAACAACCCTCTCGACATTGATCTATGACAGCCATGTAATTGTGTGCTCCCTGATATAGGATAGACAACTTCAAATATGTTGTGGGTAAATCGAAATAAATACATTGATACCCCCTGATTGAATGTTACCCTACATGATGACAATATCCACACTTATGCAAAAAATTTTGATATTTTAAATCCCTTGTAAAAAGCTATGGAATTGAGACTGCTAATATAATTGAGATTTTTGCCAAAATATTTGGGTGAACAAAATTTGTACTCCTAATGAAAATTCTTTGCATGTAGTGTTTCCTTCATGCCTAGGGAACCATCATCAACATTGCAACAATACATTTCCTATCCCATGTGATGGCCTGTCAACTAACCGCTTAATATTGGTGCCTTATTTTAGATGACTTGAGCTTTGCGGCAGGCTTTGTAAACATAATAAAGCAGTTTGACTTCCCATTCAGTGACAATATAGAGGATTTCATCTTTACGAAGTGAGTTGGACATCTATTGCATATATATATATATATATATCTTTTATGGTGCGGACAAAAAATTTTTCACTTTCTTAATGTCATGCCAACTGGAGGCTCCACTCGGTGGGAAAACTTCCAAAAATGACCTTTAGAAGGTACTTTTATGTAATTTGGCCAAAAACAGACATATAGTTATTCATGATTTTGTTGCTTATCAAGGAAATGGTAGCGGAGCACAGAATCCAAATAACCAAGTTGGCGAGGGTTATGAGGTAAATTGGTAGTCTTTTTAGATGCTTGAACAAACCCTACATCTCATAGAGGCTTGTTATCATCTTACCCCGCCAATTGCGCGGTAATCAAAACAGATGATCAAGGGGGTCCAGAAACTTATTCCTCATCTAAGCTGTCGGACACAAGAAGATTTTTTTTAACACATCAAATCATGTTGTAATGACATCGGTTTGTTGAAGCGAGGGAATGTCAGTCATCATATGATTTTATGATTGCAGTTTAAATGGCTACTCTGAATTCCACTACAGTTTTTATGTCTTTTCGACTGATTTGGAAGCAAAATCCCCGCAGTGTCATGAAGTGCTCAGGCAGATGACATGTTTGTTTGCTCTAAACTTTGACAAGTAATTTGCTGTTTAGACAAGTGATGATATTTTGGTTTTTTGCTATGTTAAGTGTTATAAGAGCATGTTGGTGAGATTAGACTACAGTTTTTATGTCTTTTCGACTGATTTGGAAGCAAAATCCCCGCAGTGTCAGGAAGTGCTCAGACAGATGACATGTTTGTTTGCTCTAAACTTTAACAAGTAATTTGCTGTTTAGACAAGTGATAATATTTTGGTTTTTTGCTATGTTAAGTGTTATATGAGCATGTTGGTGAGATTAACTGTGAGTGTATAATTTTCCTCCGAACACTTGATGTTTTCTTTCCGACAGCCTGTTTGAGAGTTTTAGTGAACGTGCTGATCTGTGGCTGGTAAAAGCTAACAGATTCATAGACTCTGTTGATCCAAATACTCGAGGTAAGATTTTTATGCTGGCTTCCTAATCCTAGCTACTCCATTTGTGCCGGTACTATTACGCTAATGTTCCTGTGTAAATGAGGCAGTTTGAAATATGGCATGTCACACCATGAATGATTTTGCAGATGTAATTATTTTGATATGGTATTCCTATTTCCCTGGTCATGAAATATTGACCACTTAGTTTGATTACTCAAGTCTTTGGCTGCCTACTTGCTAAACTAGATTCATTCTCATTGCGCTAGAGTTGCCCAGGAACTTACTTGTTTTTGACAAAAGCCATGTGAAAAATACATGGTGTATACAAATTTCCTTGTGGCATAATTATTATAAAGAAACAGTATAACTCCAATACATGAAGCACACAATGAACTTTTTTTAAGAGAATATTGCAGATACTGTGTTCTCAGATGAGTGTGATTGAATGCTCTTGACTGGATATCACAACATACTGATGTATTGGGTATGTTATGATTTCATCAAGTCTCAAACAACATGTCTTGTCTGTTTCAGGATTCCACATTCAATATGACAAGGCTGAGGATATGTGTGCAAAACTGATGAGAAAAATGCTAAAGAAGATTGATCATGGTGAGATTCTGTAAAACTTATATACCATTCATTTGATCGCTAATAGGCTGAACATTTTCTGATTAGGCATAGAGGATAAGATCTCACCCTAATAGGCCTAAAATCTCAAACAGTCAAAACGGGACAATGAGTATTATTTTGATACAGACTTGTATTCAAACATCTCGATTTCAAATTAATACTAGCTGAGGATATGCCTGCGGGTAAATTTTACTAACTCTCTCATTGAAAGCTTCCACTCTAAGTTCAGACTGTTCAAACAGTAACTTGATCACGAGGACTGCATCATGGAATCAGCCATTAATGAAATGACATTTTTGCAAAAATTAAATTTATTGAATATATGCATACCACCTACAATGTCATGATGAGATATGTCAGTCATGGCTATAGAGATGTAGGTTGAACGTGACAAGATCAATTAAAAGCCACAACTTTCGTTGGCAAGAGTGGGAAAATTCAACATTTGTCAGAGAAAAAAAATATCGGTGTACAGAAAGAAATGCCAAAATATAGTTAAAAGTAAAAGAAGATTGTCGAAAATGCTTTGAGCTAACATGGATTGATCCAAACTGGACCCTAAACTTGAGAAGATTCAACACTAGAGTAATTATCAGTGGTCGATGAGCAGCTGGCAGCTATATTTGGTTTCCAGGTTAGAACACCAGCTCCACTAGCGTAGTGACTTCTGTAGAGATCGACACGGTTGTTATCATCCTTCTCCTTTTCATACCATGATGGCACAAAGGCATAGTTACTAGACGTACTTAGCTGATTATTGTTATTAGCTGTCAGTGGAGTGGATGTCATAGGAAAAGTGGGAATGAGTTTACTAGTTGAAGTATATCGAGGTACTTTTTCTGCTACTAGAGGCTTAGCGAATTGTTTTTGTGATGCTGCAATGAGATCCACCCGTTGGTTGGCTTTGTCTGCCATCAGTAGGTTAGTGCTGTCGCTATGCTGCACGTGAAAGGCTACTCTCTGAATGTCTGACATTTTCTCATATATTTTTACTTGACTATGGATTTCTTCAGTCAGTTTTTCGTGTGAAGGATAGAAACCTTTACGCAGAGTGCCCAGATGTATTTCTGCTTCTGTGGTCGCATGCATACCCTGTGTAAGTAAAGTAACATTCACACGTTCAATCCCCTTGAGAAGTCATGACATTAGTCATCACAGCTGATTATACAAGGAGGAAGGAAATGGGTACAATTTTCAAAACCTCACATTGCTGATGGGGTGAAGATTATGGAAAGTGTATTAATGATTTCTGTATTTTATGGTGACAGCACCTCAGAGTTGGCTGTCAAGTAATAACTAATAATACCTCTTGACAATGGTTTTGTACTTCACTGAGTGTGTAATTACCTGGATGATAAGCCAAATGCTTCCAACGCAGTATAATCATTACCATATTGGCTAACATGTCTACCATACCATATTATCTAAGTTCCCGGGAGGTCATTTCTTGGCAATGCTATAATTTCAGTCACTTATAACTCCTTTCCTCACATTTGATTTTCAAAGGCACTAAACATTTTGGTTAATCAGATATCAATATCATTACAAAGATCTCACACACTAATCCGCAACTCTATTAATCATTTAGCCACAACTTAATTTCACTATCACAGTCACTTCTTTAACATGTGAAAGTGCTCACTGCTGCTGATATTCTGGAACCCATGAGATGCCATCTCAAACTCTAGACCTACCTCATTTTGATATGAGTGGTGCGACTTATCCAGCCTCTTGGCGTCCAGCACCAGACCACCTGACAGTTTCTCTTCTAGACTTGTTTCCACATCGCCCACATCTATAGCACTATCAGCGCTGTGCTGAGAGAATTTATCAAAGTTTTTGCCGCTCCTGTTGTCAGCAAAGCTTGGCATCGCTATCAGTGTCCGTCCAGGTGTGCCGTGCGACTTGCATTGCTGCTTTCTGAGCTTATATTTGTAAAGACAGACTAGAAATCCCAGAAATACGAATATAGTTATAAGTGTTGGGACGATTATTCCGATGTAGAACAATGTAGCCAGTGATTGATCCATTGTCAGGTTGTTGTGATGTGAGAGACTTCTGTTCAGAGCTTCCAGTCTGCCAAGTTTAATCCCTGGCCCCCTGTCAGGGTCAGCTCGGACAGTAATGTTGTTGACACTGTTGGTGATGCCTATCCTCTTACTGTAACTAGAGAGAAAGCAAGCCATTAGAAAATCAATAAAGGTTTATTCTAAAGACGATCAAATAGCCTAGCCGTAAATTAATATAATTGCTCTGCTGTGTTCATCTGACACACTATCAGGTGTGAACTCTCACCCAGGTGTACAATCACCAATTTTCAAATATGATGAACAATACTTTGGTAAGGTCTGAGTCTTCCCATTTAAGCGATTATGGTTGGTATGCAGTGTGCCAAATGACAGGAGGGTGGTTCGGCATTTTGAACATCTACATTCCAGAATGTGTCAATAATAGCACTAAATTGCTAGTTTACAATACTGATGATTAGATCTAAAAATACATATAAATGTAAAACATGTTCATCCATGCAGTCAATAAAATGCTTTCTTCTGTTCGGTTGTCAAAAAATAAGGACTAATCAAAAAATATGTTTATTGCTTGTGACTATTTTTTTGTGGTTGGAAATGAAGAGGCGAATATGTAGCTAGGTAGGATAATTGCATCCGATATGATGATGTCAGGCGAGGGAGCACCTGCGATGGCTTTATCGGCTGTATCTGCTATATCAGGGTACGAGGAGTTGTTTTGTTGACATCACTAGATTTAATCTAGCTACTGAGAAATTGAATGCAGATTGTTTGCCCAGCCATTAACTATCTACTATAGCATTCAAAAGCTTTCTATGCTCTTTGGCAGATGAAAAGACTAGAACTATAAAAAATATGTGATAAAGGTATGGATCAGACACACACTCATTCGGCAATTACTGATGGCTATGAATATAAGCGTGATATCAGCATCTCAGCTATATAAAACATTGAGAATAGTTGTGAGTGATCCACTTCTCACTACACAATAGACAATAAATGAATAATCCATAATTTAATTGTTGCTGATACAAGACATGGGGATATGCTGCTTCAAACAAACTATTGTGTACAGCCAGCAAGAAAATCGGCTTAGGCGAATTACACACATGTGACGGCAATCCGGAGCTGGCTGGGCTTTGGTATTTGGTTCTAGTTTCAGCTTTGATGGTTCACATTGCAAAGCTCTCGATGCACGGAATGAAAACTCTGCACTCAGGAGAAAATGCTACTCTGAAATTTCAATCCAACTTGCAATTGAAAAGTGTTCTGTATTGCCGAAATTAAACCAGCCAAATCCCTCTCTATAGATGCTCCATTGGGCTTAACTTGTTTGTTCTGTTCTATTATGGTATGCATTACATGTTTTGACAATATTTGTTCAGCAATGTTATCATGTTCTAATAGTTTTTGCTAATATTGGCCTGCAGCCCTCTTGATAAGCCTTTATTAACATCTTGGATATAAGATACCCATTGTGACATTTTTGGAGATGAAGTTGTCACGTCACGCATTGATAGCCTGCTATTGAATATTCAACCGATGCAGCACCAAGTTTTCAAATTACTAGAGAAATCTTCAAAGGCCAGAGTATTTTGACATGTTATTCTGTAATTGACTGATAAGCAGAAAGAAACTGTTATGTAACTTGGTAATGTTGTCTGTGGTTATTTCGAGCCACCCATAGATAAAATTAATGAAGAACAATTATGTTCTAACAGTGTAAGTTCTAACAGTGTAAGTTCACTGAATGGAAGGCATTATCTCTGATTATGTTGTCAATCTATATCAGTCTCAAACTGCAAATTTAAATGCAAGTTTACATGACCGTTCAACCAATTATCGCATGGTGTCAAGACAGCAACTTATATACTTGTTGGTAATGGACCTATGTAAATGGTTCTAAATGGTCTGACAACTTTAGGTTATATTAATTTGATTGTAATACAATCCATGCAGTATAGAACCAAAACTCGTTGTTTGTACATGGTGGGTGCATGTGAAAGCTCAGCTAATTTCGCACATGTGGGCCTACTTAGACAATAATGCACACCTGTTAAAAAACTAGAATTTATTTGCTTTCAGTGCTAACAATGTTTACTTTGTTCATCATTTAAAACTACTTCTACTAGTCATTCCATTCTGTCAGACCTGTGCATAAATTATTATGACAGTCCATTGTTTTCAGTGCAAAAGCTAAAACTAATAAAACAGAGTTCCGTTCCATTTTCAGACAAGTGGGATACAATCACCTAATTCCCTGTAGTGTATTTTACTGTGTGCGTAAAAATGAATGGGAAATCCTCCCATCTAGCTCCTTGAATGTACTTTGTCTAAACTTTGAATAATCCACTCAGCAACTCTCATGGGCTACATGGTTATTTTTATGGTAAAGAAAACTTTCACTGGAAATCGTAGTTGTAAATAAATCTATTTCGCCAATCTTGCCAACATAGTATAAACTGTAGCTGAAAACTTGAGTATTTACAATCATCATATGCTTCCACCACCTTTTCACTTCTCTCAACTACCAGCCAACTGCTACCAACCCTCTATCAAAATGGGTTTTACATCACCCATGGCGTCAACATCTTCATTTCCGCAATTCCACATCAAAAGTTGAATGATTCTCACCCGTTGGTTACCGTGCTCAATGTTCCTCCTGCACCTTCCTCCTGTCGCAGTACCAGATCTCACAGGTTAAGCTTCACTGAGAGTCTCTGCTGGGGATACAGCGGTCTGTAGCTTTGCTTGAAGACAGGTACACCGTGCGCGTAACATGTATAGACTGAGCTTACTATTGAATAAAATGAAGGTAATGGCCTTGTCAAGAATTAATCTGTTATTTGATTGGTTGATATCACAATAGATTATTCACAGCCTTACTATAATGGTTAACGACAACACAGAGTTATCATTACTCTGTGGCTGCTTGCTCCCTGCCTCTCCTCTGTGTGGTTAATTCCTAAAGAGTGTCGGGTTACCACATGTCATCAATCACTGGCTACTTTTACTACTCAACAGTAATACTGTAGTAGGGTTGTCATCTGTCAGCAACTTGATTGACCACTTGTCAGCCACATCGCAATACTGCTAGATTGTTGTTTGGCATTGATGGTTAGTTATTTTTCACGAGATTGAGAACTTGCTGTCTGTCTTTCTATTTCAATGAATAACTAGCTTCCAATATGATGTTTTGAACAAGATCTCAGGATCATGATTCTTAAATCGTAGGAGTTGATAGGTAAAAAGGCAGCTAGAGATAACCAGTGCCATTGGTTTCCGAAATAGGCGCATTATCAATTTATAGTTTGGGCATGCTACCGACTCACAATGGTATTTTTGGTTTGAGTCTGTTGTTTCAGCGCTGAACAAACAAACTTTAACAGAGGTAGAATATGTAATATTGGCTTTATACTCTTGAAGTTGGAACCATCAACAGGAAATTTTAAAAGACAAACACTTGAGTTTATATTTAATTCCCCTGAAGCATTTTTAGATATAAAGGCTTGTATTACCGACAAAGGTCGCCTAAGCCACTTTTATCTGAAATTCCATAGATAAAAAATCGATCAGCTCATGATTTTCCATGTCACCACTTTTTGGTATTGCCATGAAATATACTATATCTATTAGGTCTATCCAATGATGGGAATTCATTGGTCAATGGGTGTTGCTTTCAATGATGACGTTTGAGAACCTTTTTTTTTTTTTCACTTTTACTGGCAGTCTATTTCATTCCAGTAGCGGAATGTTTTCCGAATAGTGCCAACAGACATACTTTCAACAGACATATTCCCAGACAAGCAGCTTTTCCCCCAAATTCCAGTCCAAATTTATTCATCTGGATTACTGGCATTATGTAAACTGTAACCAGAATGGCTTTTTTATCCCAAGGTATTGTGTTCACAGTGTAATTGTAAAACCCCAAATAATAATATGGTAATCACCATGAGTAACGATCACAGTCGCTGCTGCTCAAACAATACAATCTTAACCCAGCTGTCCACAAACAAAAATTTATGGAAATTGAATCTATTGAAATTTGTGGTTAAGCTGATTCCAATTGCACTAATTACTGCACACTTCAAATAGCAATAATAGAGCTAATTCATTTTGACAAGTTCTCTAATGGAGCTTTATTACTAAATCTTCTGATTTAATCATCATGGACCCATGTTGAACCAAAACCAGGAATTCTGTCTGCCTCATTTATGGTGACTCATGTTTCCTCCTGCACCCTGAAAGTCCCAACATACACATGACAAACAAGTTGAAATGGTAAATGTTAGGAAGTAAATAAATCTGAAGGCCTATAAAATATTAATTTTATGTTTTTATTTGGAGACACCAGTAGATACAACATACAGTAGTGTGCATACCACTGCACAACACACAGGTCTTCAGCTAGAAACCATGAGTCAAGGGGTGTTTCAAGGCGTTCTCTAGTACAACCACCTCATGGCCGGCCACAGCAGCGTGAAGCCACCCCTGTAGAGCATCTCATTCTATCACTTCCAGCCCTCAGTGCATATTGTCCGTTTCGGTATTTTGGTATGATCGGTGCGGTTATGCTGGCGCGCAACCAGGGTGGCTGCCAACTCTTCATTGTTGTAGCAATTATCTGTCAATCATCTACCACCACCCCCTCTCCTCACTGTTAGATGGGGTGTGTCACCAGGTTTTTTAATCGGCATCACAAGATTATTCATTGTCAAGACTAAAGATTGGAATAACCCACAATATCAATGTTAATTCTGAATATTGAACAGTGAAAGAAAATAAAAAAGAATATGCAGATCCGAATTGTTAAGTGTGCTAAACTGAGTGCTCCCTGTGAACATACACAGAGGTTGTGTGAACCATGGGAATACCTCTTGTTCTCACTGAGCTCGAAGGTTCAGCTCGCGCTGAGTGGCTTGGAGCCTGCATGGCTGGGCGGTTAGCACAAAAAACTGCAGATCAGGAGATCCAAATACGATTCCCGATTTCCCGATCGAGTATATGTTTTTCTAGTTTGAGGACGATGGAAATGGATACATAGTTCGAGGGCGAGCCCAGAGATGACAACTCCTCTCGATCTAGGCCAATCTCGAAACCCACATGGAAACATGGAAACATGGTGATTTTGTGGCTTGGATTCTGATGTGAAGCTATACAAGCGACCCAGGTCATTCCGATATCAGAACAATGTTTCCTTACCTCCACTTGATTTTTATAGTAATGTTTTGAAGTCTCAATAATTGTCAACATTTTCATTATCAGTCAAAAGCAATAAAAAGTTAGTGTAGCTTTGAAATTAACATATTTTCTTGTTAGGGATCATATTTCGGGCCTCACAAATCATGACTATAATAATAAAAATAATTGATGAATACCTCAATATATACAAGCAAAGTTCATGACAACATGTACCTGTTTGATTGATAGTGACATGTTTTTCACCACAGACTATTTCTAATAAACATTAAAGAACATAAACCTCTCAAATACCCGATGCTACTACATTCTCAGGAACACCCAAATCTTCCCAATCAACCCTAATCGCTTCCTATTGGAATTTTCTGATTGAAGTCCACCTGTATTACTGTGTATCAAATGTTGTGGCTAATGGTTAGAGCTGATCCTATTTGGGTTAGAGTTTTGGCTGATTTATGTCGTAATTAAATTGGTGGTTACAGAAGATTCCTGGTCAGTTTATCTAGCTGTAAACTGGAGATTACTGAACCTGGACAGAACAGAAGAGAATGTGAAGAGGTTCCTTCTCTCCCTTACCTTGGTGGATCAGAAAGGCCTAATCACCCAGTCTTGGATGCACAAATGGGTAAGAAGATTACGGTTAGAGTAGATTTGGTAGTAACCTTTATACAAGGAAGGGTGTCAATGACTTGGCTTGAAATAGGATCCATCTTTATAGAGGTATATATTGATCCTAAAAATATGCTGATCATGGTGTTTGAGGAGATAATGTGCTTTGTGTCTGCCTGCACTACAAAGCATATTATGCAATAATCAGTACTGTGTTTTCAGTTATGAAAAATGAAAAATATTACAGAATTAATACATACTTCGTATACATTGAGCTCCTTCAAATAGGTGATTGAGATTCACATTTAGCATAGATTAAAGAGTCTAGGTGTGGATACCAATGCTAATTTCACCAGATTCGTAGTGAAATTATGACCCTTAGCTGATCCAACAATGCATGTTTATGAAGTCGGTAGTCAGTAAGGTGTCCAACCGTTACCAATTCTCCTCATTACTGTAAAGAAAAGTGATGAAGAGACTACCAAGGCTGTCAAGATTATGTTTTAATTTTTCATTCATGGTACTTGACTTGTAATTATTTTTTGACAGCATTACCATAACAAATAATGTTACTAGAATCTTCAAACGACCTTTGTCTTTCAAGTCTACGGTACTCCACAAGACATATCTTCGGCCCTTTATCAAGCAAATTCTTCCAAGTGCTAAAACATTCAAATTTCTTGATAACTGGTAGAAATACAAAAGAACATGCCAATTTGTGCAGTGCTTGCCATGGTACGGTAAGGTTGTTGAAGTTTACCCAGCGCGGCAATACATGGAAGTCAAGGGTGTGTATCGTGAAAATAGTCCAATTGTGCATAATAGTTGTACCTCTCAGGTCGAATTGAGATATAATAACCATAATTCTTTTCAAATTGGTCAAATTACAGAATATATGTGGAAATGCTGTTACTGTTTTACCATATTATTGGCCCAGGGTTGCAACCACAGGTAGTTTTTTGGGGCCAGTAACGACTCTAAATCTGTAAAAATAGGCAACAAACTGTCAACAACCATCAGAGGATAGGAAAAAAGAGGAGACAACCCCGATTTCATTAACATCTGCTATACAAAGAACCCGTAGTATTATTATCATCATTGCACAGGAAAAAGTTTCTTCTTTTGCGTCTCTACTCAGAAGATCACAAAATTTTCTATTTGATTACTCATGTTAGCTTGTCGAGTTTAAGAACATTATTTGTAAAGAAAATGTTGTTGTAATCATCTGTTTTATCTAACAGATCGAGGTGGTAGCTAGTCAAGGCAATGTCAGTGAGACTGTAGAGCTGTTCGAAAAGGCAGTGAATAAGTTCCCAGACAGTGAGATCATGTGGAGCTCCTTCTTAGAATACACTGCACTGACAACAACGCAAGCCATGCAGACTGTCAACATCTTCCACAGAGCTAGAAAACTACTCAAACAGGTAAAATAGAAGTGATGTGAACAACACACACCATTTTGGTAATTGCATCTATTTCATTAACATCTAATTGATGTATTGGTTAACAAACAGTGAGTGGTCACAAAATTGTATTGTTTCTGTAACAGCCTGTTTACCTGGTGGTGTGAAAGACATCACCTGCATTTGAGAGAAAGATGCTGCATCTTATTAATGGTTGTCTTCTCATGGAAATATCATGTACAGTGTCACCGTTATATAAGTGTCCGCCGACTATACATGGCTGCAATAATTTGTATCTATATAAAACTCAATGCAAAACATTCATCAGTACCCCTATAAAAGATGGTCTGTCACATCAGTGTGTATGCGTCTGATATGGTTATTTCTGTTCTATTTTTAGGAGTCTTTAGATTTGTGGCAAATGATTGTGACATTGTCTACTGGACAACTGGAGACTGAAGAGATAGTTAATTTGTATGAGGTACCTATTAAAGATTTCACAATAATATTAGGACCCCTTCTTGGCAGTGTTGTCAAGAGGAGGATATGGCAATGCCTGTCATTAGTATGGTATGAACATTGTATGTTCCCTAAGACTATCAGCCTGTGAAATACAACAATAAACGAGTAATATAGAAATTTATAGAAGACATCAAACTGTACTAAGATGACCTTTCAGTTGCCTGGAGGATAAGTCTGCTCATTTTCATCATTTCAGATGGCTATTGCCAGCCACAAATCTGTAGCTGCTTCCATGAAGGAAAGTTACCTGAATTGGACATACCTCACTCGTGATATAAGTCATGCAAGGAAACTCTATAAGCGGTAGGACCAAAACCATATAGCGATATATATAAATGTGTGTGTGTTAATGGATAGGATTATTCATCTGCCAGTTATGGTCAATTCAATCCCAAAAGCAGCTTTTATGCAGATATGCGATCATAATACTGCCTAACTGTTGATGAACTTGTAATATTATGAGCTAAAACAAAAAGATTGTAACATTGTAATAAATGATATTGTTGATTCAGGCTCAGACAGATGGTATCTGGCAGTGAAGGTCTACATAAGTTATATATCAGCATGGAGAGAGCTCAGGTAAGCAGAGCAGGCAACATACCTAACATGATAATGTACTTGCCATATCTGATATCAGATTTATCTAACCCATGGTTATGTAAATAATAATATTGGTTTGTGAATAGTTTGCCAATAACTTACTCATCTAGACTCAGAAATTGATGAAACTTCAAGTTTGATTATGACATCAGGGTTGTCTATCCTTTGACATTGACAAGACAACCCCTCGTCTTGCTGCCTATTGAGTCCGAGAGTTATGGATGTTCCTAAATCCCTGATTGAACTTTCTTCCCAATGCACAACCTCCCTCCTCTTTATTTAAAGTTGTTCTCAGAAATCTCCATATCTTTTAAAGTGAGATTGTTTCACTTATTTCATCACATGTGATCAAGTTCACCCAGTGACCTTTATAACGAAGATCTTCGAATTCAGCATTTTTTTTAATATTTTTGACTACTTGTATGGTTCACTTACATGAACATCATTGAAAAATCATTTCCAAAAGCAAATGTGATTTGATTTAATTTTCAGTGTAATGATGACCTAAGCAAAATCAGAAAGGCCTATAGATATATGATAGAGGAGTATGGTAGCTCTTCTGTCGGTAAGTAACTGTTATGGCCAACTGATCATTGTCCTATATTCATGGAATAGCAGTTTGAATGTAAGCCAATCGACCTTGGTATCTTGTGTGTATGTTTCTTAGATATTGATGATTGATTCAATTAATCTAATTGAAGGCCTTCCAATTACAGTACATTTATAGAACATCGCTTAGTTTTCATCAGTGTGTAGTTATGCCCTCTCGCCCTTCCTGTTGATTTTGGATTATTATCTTTAGTTACGATCACAGATGATCCCTAGTTATTATCGTGGGCTGATGTAGTATCACAACATATTTGGCATGACTTCAAAACTTGGTATCAATGATAACATACAAAAGGCAGGAAATACAGTCTGTTATCCAGAACAGTAGCTCTATTGTTGTACTGTTTCAACCCTAATGATGTGCATGTACTTACAAATAGACAAACATCACATCATTTATTTAAAGCATGGGAAGTTTTTTATTGGCAGACTTAATCATATTTATAATGAAATTGTTTCTATGAAATGCTGAAAAAGGGGAACAGGGAAAAAAGACGTTACGTGGGAAATATGTATGTATGTGAACCATGAGCAATTTGGTTGTGATATGTAACCAGCTATCTGCTATGGTATAATGGTATGGGCGAGTTCATTGTTCATGTTGGGAACTGAGAGGAATGTGGCGATCATCAAGTATACATTTGTGTTTTTTTGACTTGGAAAACAAACTGGGGGAATGGGTCAACATCATATATTGAGAAACATTTTCCGTAAGAATCCATTGTCTCAGATGGCTGATGACAAAATAATGTTGCTTATTTATGTGTCTTGCCTTGAAGTTGCAGAACACTATGAAATCAAATATGTTATTGCACATGCCTTGCGCTTATAAATAAAACCATGTTGAAATGAAAATTTTAATAAACTATAGCATTTTGATCAGATTTGTATAAATATTTTGTAGACGCCTGGTTGGAGATTATTGAGTTGGAAAAGAACGCAGGCAATGTCGACCAGACATCAGTATTATATAGTCAAGCTATCCGTACTCTTCAGGGAAATCTGGTTGAAGAATTCACCAGCAAGCAAACCATCCGCACAGCCCAACCATCCGCACGCTGAATCAAGATACTCCACAATAACATACAAACTATCGTGTAGTAGGTAATCTATGTAATATATGTAAACTACCGCTGGTGTATTTACATTGCTGAATTAAACCGAACACAGATGTTAGGTTATATTATCACAAACTATAACGTTAGTACAAACGTCTTAATGAGGAGGGTACCAAATATCAGTGATCAGAGATGTGAATGTTGATAGGTGGCAGCTAAGTTTAAGCCAACAATCCAGTACATGAGAAATTTCATGTACTGACGGTGCACTCTGTGTTACCCAGCAAGGTCAGAAGATGCCATAATCAAACTGACATTGGCCTTCTCACAATGATGCGCTGTTGTTGTGGGGTTTGAGTCAAGAGTTGTGTCAATATTGACTTTTTGCGAGTTCTCAAGTTCACCAGAAAGTGTGTCAGTTCCAAATATGCGTAATTTAATTTGCTGAGTGCACAAAAATAGACTATAAACTCTGGGTTACTGATACAATCTAAACATGTATCGTGTTTTTGTTTGCCTTTTTAATTTCAAGTAAAATAAGAACGAGTCAAGTTTCTACATCAGTTTGGCAATAATTACATTTCTTTAGTTCAGCGGGGATATTATGATCTATATTATGATGGTATGACCTTCCTGTTTACTGAAAATGATGAATTCAAGCGGTCAATAATAAACATTAAGATTTCAAAAAATTCATGTATGAGTATCCTTGTCTTGGTCTATGGTGAATCAGGCAGATCTTATGGTCATAATAACACATGAAGACACACCAGGTATTTCTCTGTGTGGAATGTTGTGTTACTAGAATCAAAACAGGTAGCATTATCATAAGCACTAGCTGACCCCCAGGTTTGGTCTGTCTTGTTACGTTTGGCAGTGGTTTAGTGGTAATATACGCTGACCGGGGAATGCCAGCATGTCTACGGAAGGCATTAAGTTAACCCTACTCTGGCCAGATTCTCTGTTTGAATCGATTGGCAGTTTGTTACAATAGCTTTCTGGTAGGTAGATTGGAGCCTTTCTCCTGTTTATAGATTGTGTTCTCGCTGTTTGTATAAATTTATTCTGTATTGTTTGACAGTACAATCAAGTTGTTACGTGTAAGATCTACAACTTTCCCAGCATTGGTTTGTGAACACTGACATCAGGATGTCGAGGATATTTGGCAGCCAGTAGTCAATATGAACACAACAATGGCAAAAAACTTGTAGACATTGAGACAAGATGTCAAACAAGCAGACTGCAGCTCCCGTGCTGGCGAGGAGAGCGTGACTTCCTTCAGCCTTCAAATATTTACTTAAATCACATCATGGATGTGCTAAACTGAAGGACGCACACCAACGAGCTAGGAGGCTCTTAGATGATTTATCTCTAAATCTCTAGTGTTGGTAGAATCAGATTGTCATGAGTTGTTGAGATCAGGGCTGATTTGCCATATTATAGCTATTTACATAATTTTCTGAACTTCAGTGGCTTTTGCAATGTAATGGAGCCATTTTGATTGTGATTTGTCTACCGTATTGTATGCGATTAGAAGATGTGAGACATTTAAGACTACATCGTGGTGCCATCTTTATTTGTGTGAAGTGGAGGCTCTTGCTACGCTGTCATGCCAATGTCACCCACTGCAGGGCAACTCTTCAACCAAAGCTCATGTTCATCTAGTATAACAACCGTTACATCATATCCCATAGAATATTAATTGAGTGGACAGCAATTTACCTGAGACCAAAGTATGTACGACATGGCTCGTAGATGGTCATAAAATCAAGAGTTGTAGTAAACTTTTATATGCATGTTGAGTGTGTCTACAGGTTGTAACATCACGGAATCATGTCTGCCAATGTTTTCTAAATTCTAATTGAACAAATGAAACCGCTTTGTAATCAATCAAAGACATCAAAATTATCATCAATTGGCATCAATAATTATAATTAAGAGGCTTTCGCAAGTGTTTCAGAGCAGTTATTACAAGCATTTGCATTTATTATTGGCAATTCATCACGGCGGGTACAGGAATTTGTCTGCATAGTTGCTTGACAGTTTTTTCTCAAGCCAAATCTGTACTTTTTTCTTATTGCCATATGCATCATTAATATTAATCATAATGGGTGAGGAACAGCCGAGTAGGAGACAGGCGTATGTCCACACATCTGTACTCGGTCTGAAATACTCCACTTGTCATCAACTAATTCATCATCACCATAGCAAGGAAGAGACTGTGCAGATTAATTCTCTTCAGTTGTGAAATGATTGAAATAGAAATGACCTGGTAACATTATGTATGTTCAAACTATTAAAAATATATTTATCTGTGTTTAGCGGCTTTATAGACTTTCATAGATTGCAAAACTCACGCCTCAAGTGTGAACACAATTAAATGATGACTTCTTAATGCTATTGCAAAATTTAGGCATTTGTGCGACATCTCATGTGTTCAATCAAAACATATAGAATCGCTATTTATATCATATCTAATTTTACTGTGACAAAAATGTCATGAATGTAAATTGGTTTTGTGTTTTCATAGAAAGAATAAATGGGTCGCCACCAGCAAATGACCCTGGTTTAATCTAAATTTTTGCAGCCAATACATTGACATTAAAGCTCTTTGCAATATTGTGCAATATTTGGGAGCATGTCTGAGACCATTTACATGTTTATGTAATTTCCTCTGTCTCCTCAGCTCTCAGCTGGGGCCCTTTGGACCTCACAGGTAGGGACACATTATGTTCGGTAAAATAAACTTACCAGATTAGGTTATGTTGATTTAATCTCCCCCATCTTCCCTAAAACTCTCCAATAATAGCATTTTCTCCCTAGTATCTTGCACAAATGTGTGCAAGATGATTAATATAATGCAGTAGCGGCCATTTCCATAGTTTATAAAAACAACACAATCTCAGATTGTTCTGAGGATTAGTGTACCAGTTTTTGTTTACAGCCAGGCTGACACAACAAACTAGATGAGTGGTGCCTTCATGTGCAATGGTCGTTTTGGTGCTAATTTAGAGGTGGAAACCACCATCCACATATACCGGTAGTTGTAAAAAGTGTAGAGGAACCTCTAATGAATCACTGTTTAAACCTGTCTATGATTTATGTGTTGTTTTATACTACACATGTTATGCTGATTTTCCTTTGTTGTAACCTGTGCATGCTTCCTGAATGAAGTATTGTAGTGTGATGAAGGGTAATCTGCCCAAAGGAAACCCAAAAATTATATGAGATGGTGGCCGGGTGCCCCTTTCTGTTACTTGACTTAGTGAGTGGTGATGAGCAATACTCATAGATGCCACAACTTTAGCAATTCTACATCTCAATAGTGTATCAGCCCCTGAACTTATACTTTTGCTTCGCTACTTCCAAATTGATCCTGAATTTGGAAAGAGCTTCTTGTAGTAACGAATGAATGATTTCAAGTCATGACATATCAGCAATATCATATCATTGAAGTTTAGTGCTAGGAGGGAAGATCTGCTGTCAGCGGAGAGTTTTGGATAGCTATGCAGAAAACAAACTAGGGAGTTGTTTTTCCCCCATCTCTGATCTCTGTAAGAGTGATAATCATGTCTGGCAATCAATGTACTTGACAAGTTGTAAGTGCCATTGTATTAGCCGATCTAGTGGAATCAGGCCCAGGAGCGACAAACTGTTTTGAGAGTTTTGAATTGCTTGTCAGATGGTAATTTATGTCTGGTTGGGCTGCCGACTGACGGTATCAAGGCTTCCTCACCTCTTGTGGTCTAGCTTGCACAACACCAATGTTTTAGTCATATTCCAAGCTATCTTTTTATAGCCCAAGTCAACTTCATTGACGTATGAAAAGAAGGATGCGCTGTGCGGAGGTAGAGGTATTTTAGATTAGTGGTTCAGCCAGCAGCGCCAATACTTGTATGTAAAGTAATCATTAGTATATGAATGTGTCGGCCCTAAGCACACATTCTTGACACAGACTAATAATGTGTGCAAACAGTTTCTAAAATAAAGATGATACATTATATTCAATGGAAACGGAAAAACAAAGCGTGAACTAACAAAATACTATTTATTTTAAGAGCTTTTCATATACTGCAATGTTGTTCATTATTGAACGATTTAAGATCCTCCTTTTCTGAATACCACAAACACTAATGAGTAAAAACAGTAATACAAACAAAAGCCCTCTGTTCATTCTATCAACGATTTTTGAGTTGATCACGTGATATATCCTCTTAATAATGTTGATGCTTGGAAATGCATGCTTGTAATACTTTGTGTCTCGGTGTTAATACAGCCACACGTGCAATAGTTCAGCTCAGCAAAATTTTGTTTACACCTCAAGCTCACCAAGCAGACCACAGTTTTAGAAATAGGCAGCAGCATCATCGGAGGTAGGTAATTCTATCTTATAATTCATATTTCATTGAAAATTTTCCGGGATACAGGGTGAATTTACCAGTTACTGGATTTTAGCTGCTCCTATGCCTGATGTGACACGACGGTCATTCACCATAGTGAGTAGACTGCATTTTCAAGACAATTGGGAAAACCCAACTATATTGGTATACATGGACAAGAAGACAGCTGATTAGCTCAGATAATTTGATTCAATACTATAACTACCTGTGGCGGTAACTGTGTTATCTTACATAATGCCCCTTTGATAATTATTTTCAGTTTTATCGCTTATTATGGGATTAATTCCACTCGTCTGATTACTTGATGTTATTTATTGTTTATCGCAAAGTGTACACTATCAGCGGCCAGCCGAAGTGGGCAATCAGAACTGCTCAAGTATTTGTAAGCACTATTGTCTCTTGATTTCACCGAGCCAGCCTGATGATAATCCAAATTCACCTGTTGGAATTTATTGGTCTTGGCACCAGACTTTACAAGTGAACGCCAGACTGATTACGATGACATGATGAGATGGCTGTCTAGTGCCTGCCTCATTTATTATACGATTTAATGGAAGGCTGAGGATTAGCCAATAGCCTCATTAGATTTCAGTGGCACAATAATGCTTATATATATATATTTACCTATAGGCTCTTTACAAGCAAACTATCTCATCATTTGTGGTCTATACTTTCAGAAAGGAGGTACAATTTTACTTCACGAAAAAAGCTGGATATTAATCTGTACACCCAATCTCTCAAATATCCTAAATACTATTGGCTGGATATACATTCAAGTGATTGAAAACATTACATTCATTGTCTTCTTTGGAAATAAAAAAGGAAAATCACGACAGCGCGGAGAAGCAAGATAAATACGATAAACCCAGACAGCGTTTATTCTATCATCCTACTGACGTGGAGCACCGTAGAAATATTTTTAAAATTCTAGTCACAGACATCTGCTATGTATATAATACATTGAAAATCAAACGGAACCCTCTCTATAGACATTTTATGAGGTGAGTTATCTACAATATTAAAACTTAATTTGATTTCAAATACAAATAGTTTTAGCAGACAGCATTTTTTTCTTTCATTGAACCTGCTTCATTTGACGCTGCTATCAGCCTCCCTGCTTACAACTATCTGTTAGGAATTTTCCAGGGTATTGACGGCAGCATGATTATGATGTCTGAAAATGGTTAAAAATTGCATACCTAGAACTATCTTGTTTAGGATAAGATAAAAGCCTGATTTTTGCTCCGATGGGCACATGAAGCATGTATATCAGTGATTGGAATCCTGCGATCACTACTATTCTAACGACAGTCTATGTAGATGAACAAATAAACTGTTTGTGCAAAGATTTGAATTGAAATTTCTTTGATGGTATAGTAAATTATAATTTGAGATTGTTGACTAATTGGCTATCGATTGCCTCGCCTTCCACAAAGGTCTGATGGCATAAAATAATTGCTTAACTGCAGGCCATGCTTCTGCTGCTGACAGCATTTAAAACTATTCGTTGCTCTACTCGCAACCTAGCATTTGGAAGCCAACTGTTTCAAGTAGCTAATGGCGCCAATGCATTTACGCTAGTGTTATATGAGGATTCTTTCCAACACTTGAATTTATTTACTATCTGATAATTTTCTCAGTCAAGCTATTGTAATGGCTTATGTCAATAACATAATTTATCCTTCAAAACCAAACAGTCACTCTACTGTTTTTCACACACGAATAAATGGTGTGTACACATTTTGCATCCTAGTGCTAAAATGTTATAATTGTATTTTGCTAATTGTTTCCATAACTGTAACTATCTAAATTTGGCATCTAGCAGTTTGATTCAATAAATAAGCTACTGTACCCGAAAAAATATGGCATCCACATGAATGATGTGATTTGTTGTTTTTGATGGATATGCCTTAATGTAGTGGGCACTGTGAGAATGAATGGGGGATTGTTGATGGTTTATGTGGGAGCGGGTCTGGTGAGGAAGTAAGGTGTCACTCATATAACAAAGCCACTCTGTCTAACCACACCAACGCTCAAATTGGCTATCAATACAAGTGCCTGCCTTTTATGAAGGCCAATATTAGTTTGATTTCAAGTTGTCACTATATTTCAAAGGTTGTGCGACCACATCACATAGCTTTCAAACCCCAATTCAAGACATTCAACTCAGACTGGCATGCAACAGTTGACATAGTATTTTCTAGTTATGACATTTAGGGGAGCCAGGAGCCAGCAAAATAACAATAATTACCCAATATTTGGTAGCTAATCTAGCTATTATACACTGAAGATTGACAAGTTTGGTAATTAGGGTCTGGGTGTGCTGAGGTGTCATAAATTCATTGCTTTTTCTTGATCTTCTCAGGAGTCATGTGATTTATATTGTGTTGCTCTTTCTTTGCAGAGAATCATGAAGATCATACAGCTCCGCAGAGATACTGAACTCTACTCCATACAGCGGTGGATATCATTCCTAGTTATACTCTCTACTTTACCTCAAACCTCCCACTCTGCCAGCCTAGGCGGGTCCGATGCTCATAACAAAAGGCATGGAAAATCATCGTCAACACGCCGATCTAACTCTTACAACAAATTTCCTCTCAAACCATCTCTTGTTATGATACCGTTGGATATTCAAGAAACAGTCGATAAAAACTTAGATCCAAATCTAGAAAAGTTAGACGCATTTGAGCTGCTTGACATCATGGGCACAGATTATAACAGAGAATATATGTCCATCCGACAACCTACAGAAATGAGAACTAAACCAAACGGCACATTACTTTATAAGTTCAGTAGTAAGCAGGTTCCTCTGGGGCCTATGCCTGATGAGATCGAAGCACTGTCAGACAAAACTGTAAAGCTGTCCGACGACGGCACTGAACTGCGTATCAAATTCAGCCGTAAAACTAAACGAAAACTTCAGAAGTTTCTCTGGTCATACAGTTACTGCCCGGTGCGCTACAGATGGAAAGAGCTCTCTATCAGATTCTGGCCTCGATGGATTAAAACTGGCCAATGTGAGAGCAAAAGATCGTGTAGTATACCAGCGGGCATGACTTGCCAGCCAAGTAAAATGCAAAATATAAAATTACTCAGATATTATTGTCCTTTTGCTGGCAACTGCCACTGGATAAAAATAGAGTATCCCATTTTGGCAGAATGCTCATGTGGCTGTGAACAATATAAAGATACAGATTATTGGAGGTAGCAAGCCAGGAGCTTTCTTTTTTCACTTTTCTCATTTTTTATGTTCAAGTCAGATCTGCGGTGTATAAATGTTAGTGCAATCTCCGAGACCCTGTGCATAGACTTTCTTTATAGACTGTACAGATTTATGGTAGATGCGGCAATGGCTTAGGTTGTTCAGGATAATCGCACTCTCTCATCAGCCAATCTTTACTCATTGGTGCAAGCATGCTTCTATTTTATATACAGAGCATCATTTTTATTGTTGACGTTAGTAATTTAATTTATTGAATTATTTTTTGAATAAAAAAAGAAAGACAGACATATTATTATTGTTGTTTACAGTACACCCACACATACTGGTACTAAAATTAGGAGATGGAAATAGACATACCTTGTCCCTGTAAGTATGTACCAGGACAAAATACTGAACAACAAAAATTTGCCGCAAACTTACAATCAAGTCAAATGAGGATTTAAAGTTTATGTTATTAAACAAACAATAACTGGCAAGCACTTGATGATATCCCGAAATATTATGTTCGCTTTGTCATCAAAGGGGCTCAGACTGAGGCAGACCATAAAATATGTGATCAACCTGGTTCAACTGATACAAGCTGGAAGTCATGATTTGAGTGCAGTCTGAACCATTATGTATTCTGAACCAAAACAACCATGCCAATTAAGGCTTGGCCACTTGGGTGCACGAGTGTGGTTCATTGACTGTTTCTTTTTGCATGGTTGTGCTCAACTGTTGCTGTGGCTTCCTGGACTTCTCAAAATCTACCACCAGTTCATGATGACAAGGCGCTTTTAAAAAAAAGCATAATGGAGCTGAGAAGCACAATAGAAGTAATCAAAGTCATGCAAATTATCAGAGTTTTTCTGCCGTTGCAAGCCAGCAGCAAGCACTATTCAATGTAAAAACAGGTACCGGTACTCAAATCAGGCTTTCAATTTTGGTGAATTATGGAATGTAGGTTATGTGTATAGCGCCATACACAATAAGATAATTGCTCTCCTTGATTAGCCAGCCCGGGATAATCTCTTCGATAGTCTAGTTGGTATGTAGTGGTAGTCAGGAAAAAACTCCCAGCTGGAAGTAATTTGCAGGCCATCCAAACTTATTCATATATGTATTGTCTAGTGACGCTTGGGAAAAAAATCAGATTATAAAATTAACCAATTGTATTTTATGTGCATTCAAAGTAATTGGCAGCAATTAAGATGGTATTGTTTATTGTGCAGTTCCTAGCCCTTTGATCTGATTTTCAACTGGAGTTTCCAGGGTTCTTAGGCTAATTTTAGTCATTCGGATGCTAATTATATCTGTAAACTGAAATTTGATTTGAGTAATGGTGTTTGCCAACATCACTGGCATCGTGTTGCCAACCACTAAATCAACACTGGCATCAGACAGCTGCCTCCATCAAAAATGAATTCAATTTCTTACCAACAAAGATTGAGAGTTATGATGTAAGGCCCCTTTTAGAAAAAGTCAGAAGTACATATAAGTGTAACCGTCGCTGGCTGACCAGTTCTTAGGCTATGCTCAAAGTATCTGTTTTTATTGTTGTAGCTGTGACTGCTGATGACAATGCCACCAGTGATCACCCTGTCACCTTCTCATTTTACATGTGTTGTTGACTATGACTGAATTACGTACCAGGATTTGCCAGCGAATCGTAATAGGGGAGGGCAAGCCACAGTTGTAACATTGACACCTTAGAAATTTTTGAGTCATCATCTGATTCTTTTGTCAAACTTTATACATGATAGGCTATACATGATAGGCTATACATGATAAGCCATACATGATAAGCCATTAGCGCTGAGGACTAAGTGCTGACACACTATTGACAGTAGTATCTACATTCATGTTGCCACCCTTTTAAATGAATCAAAGCTGTAAGCCACTTGCAAAGTGACAAAAGTTGTCACTATTAGGGTTTAGGTAAATATTTTCTTGTTACAATTGTGTAACTGTAGCAAATTTTAACACTTGAGAACATCAGCAATGCAAAGACAACAAGAAAAGTCAACAAGATATAAGGTAGCGGCGCCTCTAACTTTTACAATCAACCAGTTGAGTTTTAAACTCCGACTGAATTGATATTTTTGCACTGCTGTTTGTTTTGAGGGACACCCACTAGATGCAAAGCTCGAGGTTTTCCCATTCATCCGAATTTGAATAAACCAATGGCTGCCTTAGCGAACTTGCAAAGTCCTGCTTAGGTAACAGAATTTCCGGCTGTACTTTTTTCAGGCTTCACTAGTCAAATAGACAGCGCACAAGTTTGCCTTTCAAACTAATGTCAGAAGAGCATAAATTTCAGTGCAATTAAAGAAACTGTAAAAATAGCTTTAAAAACTGTGTTTACCTTGTTATCACTTAGTGGTGTGTTCTGTATCAATAATGATAGTCAAACACTGGAAATTTGATTACTACTGTTTACAGTGAGAATCATTTAAACTTAATACAATGAACTCCTGCCTCGTCAATTTCCATTCACCTGCACGACTTCCGGAACAACTCTAATGGTCATTTTATAGATACAGATATTACCTGCCCAGTTCCTAGATTTTGGAAGGCATGGACTTTATAATAATTTATGTTCTGACCATTAATTTTTTATAATACTGCAATTGTTATTAGAGTGTAATAATGGATTGCACAGGCTTTAACCCTGGGCACAGGAAAGCCTCAAATTCACTTTCAATAAAGTAATTAGTGCTGGAATTACATATTATTATCCTTGCACCTTGCACCAAACAAGCATTAACTTAAGATTACAGGTTTAAAGAGATTATGTATTTGAAAAATGTCATATTTTTAAGGAAATGGTGATATTAATTTGTCTGAGCCTTCTCACTATTTATTATTGGAAGTTATCACAATGAGTGTTGTTACTGCAATCCAAGTACATAATGATAGAAAACTTATGTGGAGTACCAATGATTTTCTTATAACGTCGAGCATGGCCCTCAAGATATGGTGTAAGAAGTGAGAATTCTGGGACAGAACCATTGAGACACAAGCATGGCCTGGACACTGTCTACCCACACAGAGGCATATTATCTTGCATCTCATTGTTTAATGTCCCTTTACTATAGCTTTGCACCACATCTCTATGATTACAAACCACAGAAACTCCAGGCGACAAGCATATTATGATTGGTTATCTCAGTATGTGACTAAACAATTAGAATGAGTAATGGAGTCAGATTTTCTTCTTTTTTTGCTGTGTGAAATTCTTTGCTTATTTGTTGGCTATGATGTTGGAGCTCAACCATTGAAGTTGGGTAATAAGATCATCTAGGGTTGGTCTCTCCCCTACATTCCATATAGTGCAGCATGCAATAGTATTCACAAACGCTTCAACAGGAAACGCCTCGGCAACAAGGCTCAATGCTTTACCAAGGCTGAAAATATCACTAGCTGAATTCGTCTCCCCACCAAATAAGACCTCTGGAGCAATGTGACTGTACTCTTTGAGTATCTTGGCCCGGTTGGAGTCATTGACTTCCAGGGCCAGAGTTATTCCTTCTCCGATGGATGCCAATCCGAAATCCACAAACACCGGGTGGTATCCACCCCCACTAATCGGCCTTAAAAGAATGTTATCCGCTTTTATGTCATTCAGAAGCATCCCCATCTGGTGAAACTGCTTGACAGCATAAACTATCTTAGTGCATGTAAAAATCCATTCTAGAACCAGCTGTAGGGTACGGTGTGAATTCCTGGCAGCTTTGAGTGTGTGTCGAAAGTCAAATGGTGTTGGGCCATCAGGATTGCCAGCAAAGTCACAGACGATTGCCCATTCTAAGAACCTCTCACCGAGGATGGTGCTGCAAAATGGTGCTAGACCGTGGTAGGCGGCTGCAAATCCTGTAGTGCTGGCTATATGTAGAAGCAATGCTTCCTGGAGTAAAGCAAATAAATCTGTTTTATCTCGCTTTAGAGCTTTGATTGCAACCAACCGTCCTTCTGCCTTCATCCTTCCATACAGTACCTCTCCAAATTCTCCCATACCAATCTTCACATATCTGTTTGCAAAAAAAATCAGTGATGAGGTGAAGTGAGGCGCCTGATCAGAGATGCGTGGTGTAGATGTGTATGGATGGCTATGAGGCAGTGATGAACGACTATAAGGCCAGATATAGATTTGAGGTAAGGCAAAGGTGAGAAGAGGAAGGTTGTATCAGGAATCTGCTTACTTCTGATTCTGATAACCATATTGAACTTCATTAGGGCTCATTATTTTCTGCATGAAACCTGGTTTGTTAGCTTCAAATATTTGTGTACGCATTCGTTTTCTCATCACAGTCGCTACATACTCCATGTGTCTTATAAGCCTGCAGAAGATTTCAACAGAGTGAGATTTACCAATATTGAAAAGTATAGAACATGATACATTGGGAGATGAGAGGGAAATGTATTATTGGGTGTTATCGAGGGATGCACAGATATACCAAGCATATAATATTTTCAACCAATTATACACACTACATACAGCTGCGGAGATCAATATCATCAGCCTGTGATTCTAAATATGTAGATATATATATTACTTGGTGCACTCACAATTCAAAAACTGCCAAAAATTATCAGATAGAGAGCAAAATAACATAAGATTATTGTGAAGATGTTTACTATTGACAGAAAGATAAATGCGATTTCTTTGTTTTAAAAATAGTATCCCATCATAAAATCAGATTTTGCAACATTCATTAGAGCTGCAATATTATAACAATGGCACATTGCAATGTCCGTATCACAGTCATGTGTGGTTACTGGAGTGTGTGGTTGAAATTAAATTAATGAAACAATTATGGAAAATAAATATCTAATGCAATCCTTTGAATTAGTGATTAATTCATTAGTTTCACACCTTACTCCATAAAATCTGTTGAAATTGATTGGTTGATTGATATGTCTATTGGGGGTATTGCCTTGTGCCATTTCAGGACCATTTCATTTAAATTTTAATTAGTATGGATTTTAAATTATCACAAACTAAGCCCAAATATCTATTGATGCAAACAAACTGGCACCATATAAATAAATCTGGTCTGCAGGTTGATGC
Source organism: Membranipora membranacea (assembly GCA_914767715.1). Taxonomy (NCBI): domain Eukaryota; kingdom Metazoa; phylum Bryozoa; class Gymnolaemata; order Cheilostomatida; family Membraniporidae; genus Membranipora; species Membranipora membranacea. The sequence goes on from OU612065.1 coordinate 7,527,965, forward strand.
AAATCAATTATGTTGTCATATAAATTACTTGGTCGGTCAATGACAGAGAAAGCAATGTATTTCCTAATCTTGCCTCACCATAGTACCATTGACCGTGGTCCAAGGCGGGAACCATCCAGCGCAAAATCAGTGGAAATGTTTTAAACTGCATTTGTGTCACTCAAAACCCAGAGCAATACTATGTTATACCCTCCACCCTAATATTATTAACCGGCAAATATCTTCACCAACCTTCAATACCCAAATGATAGCAGATATTATAACAAGGGATGATAACATAGTAATGATAAGGCTGCCTATCATTGCTGATAATACGATGACTGTAACAGGGGGTAACAGCAGTGAAACCAGCCAATAATTATGTTTGAATCATATACTGATGACACTCACAGAGTGCGGGAGGGCTGAGGAACAGACTGATATAGTAGACTGGGAGTAGATCTGACTTCACTAGAGGTTGTCTCGTCCTCACTCTCAGAGCCAGTCTCTCCCTCTTTGTCTCCCATCATTGTGTTAGATTTTATGCGACATACAGGCGACGGCTGCCTGACCGCTCCTAACTGATAATGGTCACCTTCAGCAGAAATTCACAATAAAGTATGGAGTACAGTAAGTTGTAAGAATATGGTTACCATTGAGCCTTTATCACTCCTGGATGACCAAAGACTTTGATGACCATGTGATCAAGTAAAATTCAAGAATATTGAAATAAGTGTTGGAAATTGTTGGTTTTTAATCATGTTGTGTCTATCCAGTTTTTGTTTAGATATGTTGTTTTGTTCTTGAACTAACAAAGGGTCATCAGAACAAGAGTGTCAGAAGGGCTGGCGCCAAATCTGCGAATACAATGGGGAGAGCAGTATCACCAAACGGCTGTCATGACCCTTATGTACTGGTGATGTGTTAAATATGCATTTTTGACTCACATTTTTGCATGAACAGGTGATTATACAAATCTATTTAATTAGTTTGGTGAATACATCAACCAGCAAATATACCTGTTACCTTTCAGGACGAAAATATATAAGGTACTAAATTTAGCCACGCAGCTCAAAACCACTGAATTTAATGAATTATATATGAGTGTTTGCTTTTCTAAAAAAAATTCTCATGTAGTATGTGGTCAAAGAAGAAATTAAACAAACTGTTTTAGCAGTAGCATTAGCCGTTAGCTTTTGAATATATGAAAACTTTCTCTATACCTGTTTCAACTGGAACAGGTGCTGATTTTTGCTCTATGTCTGCATGAAGATTAGTTGAACCCTCCCCTTCCATATGCTTGCTGTCTGGTTGTCGGCTAGATAAAGGTGGGAGAGTGTAACGCCCCCCTTCTTTGCCCTTGGTCTGGGAGTGTGGGGGCAACTCTGAATATGTCCTATGTATCATGACAGGATGTGTCAAGGGCTCGCTAGCGCACCTAAAAATCATAAGCAAAAGGTGACATGAATTCGAGATGAAATTTCAGAAACTGTGATCATACTTTGGCCAGACCGAACAGTAACTCAATGAATTGAATTCTTTTGAGTTTTTCTCTGGGTTGTATTTGAGTTTTAGACTGCAGAGGGCTCCAATACTAACTTGTGAATATCCTGATTTACTAGCATTTCGTTTCTCAGTTTGCCTGATATTGGTCTGAATTGCCGCGGGTCACGATATTTGCTGAAACCGCTTGAAGCTGGCAGACCATCTCCTCCGTTATTCAGCCTCTGTGCGCTGTTACCTCTCACTGGTAACTCTACAAATCCTGTCTTCCCTCTGCTATCACTGTCTCTCATATTCCGAGTCACTGCCATTGCTCTCTCAGATTTTTCCATTGCAGAGGATGACGCAGAGGAGCCACTGTCGGTATTGTCCTCTTGGTACTATAGAATTCAGGTTATAAGAAATATATTGCATGTAAAGCTGAAGTCATGTAATATTACCAGTAATAGTGGCATAGCAACATACAATATATATATTGCCGACAACACATGCTACAAGAAAATGGTCATAAATGTATATGGCAAACCTGGTCATCATTGCGAAATATCTGGCTATGTTGAGAGTGTATTGAGCAGCTGGCATGGCCTACAGTTGAGCATCTCGAGTTTCGTTTTTGGTGCGCAGAACAAGATCCCCGTGATATCTCCTCCTAGGTAAAGGTTCATACATTTGCCATTATTTATCATTCTCCCTAAAAAGTGGCTAGTTCCACCTGTATCATTATGCATTGATTCCTAAACAGCTTCTGACATGAAGTGAAAATGATTGAACTTTCCTTGTCTCAACCACAGCATCTGTCATACAAAGTCAAAGCCAGTGGTAAATCTTAGTTTAGTCTAACATACCTTTGCCCCTTCTGGGATGGAGTACTTGTAAACATTAGTCTTTTGCATTATTCTAGCCAGTATTGACCCCATATTTGCTTAGCCTATGTCATATCAATCATTTTTGCTGGCTGCTTAGATTGGAGATCTTGCTGACAGAGAAAGTGTAGGGGTATGGAACTGGTAGGTGGGATATGAAGGTGATGAGTTAACAAGATTGCTACACTTGACAACAAAAACTCAAAGTCAGCTGATCCGGAGATCAATGCGCAAAGTAGACCATAGCGACATACCTACATCGTGCACACAATCATCACTGGTTATCTTGCAATCATTATTGAGTTTGCATGGTTGAGTCTTTGGAAAAGGCGTAACTATTTATTACCATCCTTCTGCCTCAAATAGCAGAGTAGAATGCCCAAAAAGTGTTTTCGTTTCACATTTGGTTAGATTTTTTCTTGGATTTCCATTTCAGCCAAAAATAGAATCATTCCAACGAAGCAGTATTCCCTCGGGATATTAAAAACCTGTATATATGTTGATTATCGACTGTTAACTTGGGCTGGAGACTTTCCAAGATAAGGCTATCTACCACCTGTTTTGTTACAGATTGTTTCAATATCAGCTACTCAGAGCTCAATCTGTTTTGATGAGATTTGAGATGACTGGTTTGTCCGGGTTCCGGTCCAACCTGTGATGTTATGTCATTCTTATCTTTGGTCAAAAATTCAACAGATAATGATGCCAGTTTCTTTGTTTTAGGGTAATTGATCGAATAATTTGAATGTCAATGCTCCAGGCAAAGTCAATACTATTATTAACATTGCGAATCCAATCGATGCAAAACCTCTTAGCTTCTTAGCCCATAATTATGTTAATGAGCTAAATTTACAATATACCAAAATTCCTGCTTTGCTAGATCAATAATTGACTTTGCAAAAAAGTCTTCCCAAAAAACAATTACGCTATTTGGAAGTAAAATAATTATGTAAATTTATTTTGTGATTCTTGCGTGCCAGCATATCCAACATAAATATTGACACAATTGAAGCAATAATGGGATATCAGATAAAAACTGCTATCATCAAGAGACGGATAATCCTGCTGTTTTATAGAAGACCACTGGTCATTTGCTGCTTGATTTGTTTGAGTAAAATTCCTGTTATTCTGTTACAATACGGCCATTGGCAGAATGGGGAAAAGTCTAGGGGGCTCAGACTAGGCAGTCTCACAATATAGCGCTTGGTAAGACGTGAGAGTAGAGCCTGCTGAGGGTCTTGTGTTTTTCATCATAATATAGTTCTGATCTAAGTAGTACCGAATTCAAATAATTATCTCACCATGATAGGTTACAGTGTTACTGCTATGCTAAAATTCAGAGTTGTCACACTTGTTTAAAGAGAAGACAATGCCTAATGTAGACATTCCCGGAGATCAAAACTATGATGGTGCATGTTAAAATGCGGCAATGATTTATCAGTTAGGAATTAGCTTAGTTTGTAGAGTTCTCATGCGGGTATTTCTGATGACCACAGCAAGTTTTTTTTAAAGTCAAACCATCTATTATTGGAATTTTCAATGGCCAATCTACCTGCCATCTACAGAAGAGTCAATTTCTTAAACACTTAAATTTACATGTTTGTGATCACACCAGACTGCCATGCTCTTGAATCTGCTATTTTTTATCCTCTGACGGCTGTATTAGCGGGATAACAGAACTCAACATTGACATAGGCAGCAGAGCAGTTCGCCTGCTTGAAGACATGCTGATTCTTTATACCTTTTTACAGGTGCTGAAGTCGATGACTAATCACAGTTCAATAAGGAACAAGAATGGGATTATCTCTAACATGTTTGTTTAGCAGTGCACTGAGATATGAACTCCGATCCATCCACAAAACCTATTCAATTTATGTGCGTTCTCTAAATATTGTGTGCATAATTTGACTCGGAGGCAAATTCTGCAGATTCTGATAACACTACCGAATATTCTCTCTGGCTCTTTAAAACCAGTATTGCCAGACATAGAATCTTACTTATACATTTTAAAGTTACCCTCTCTATTCGAAAGAGCAAATAATGTTTTATATTCTACTGCATTTACTTGCAAGTTTTTGTTACCCCTTTTTAATTTTAATATTTTGTTAAGCCATGTATTGAAATTTTCAAATAAACGACTTATAGTTCTAGGCGTTAGCTCAATCACAGAAGCCAAGGGAATTCTCGCCTTCATCTGTAACATCTACAACAACATAGATTGAGATATCAAACCTATCCAGGAGCAAACGTCATGAGTTCAAGTTTATTGCTCACTATTTTAGATCAACAAGTAGTCCCGTAGGTGGATGTATTGGCGCATGCAGGCCACAAGTTGGTTCCCATCATCACAAGGTCTTGCAAAATTTAGATTAGATTGCTTAGGTCAACAAAACTAGGCGACCAGAGTAATTTTGGGACGTCACAAACTCTTAACAGCAAAAGGCAGGTATAATGGTTCAAGCTGCTAAATTAATCCTGGGCTACAAGTTGCTGATTCTCCTGCTGTGCGATGTAAGTGCTGACTACAAGAGACCTTACCCGGTGACAGGCACCTGGCTCAAAGACCGAACAAATGCGACTGATATTCGTCAAACATTATCAGCGTTCAAGGCTCTTGGTGGGGATACAGCCATATCTCAAGGGGCTGAGTTTCTGAACAGAACATCTGATAGTATCAAAGGAGATCCTCTGTTCAAAGATTGTGTAGTTGGTGAGTACAAAAGTAGGCCTAGTAGTTTTTAGGGAAGTTTACCCTGTGGCCAATTAGTTCTGATAGCCATGAACTCAGCAATGTCAGACCTTGACGACATGTGAAGCAACACATTATGCCATTGTAATTTCAGGTGGAAAGCATTGTGTCAATCTTGCGACGGAAGATCTTAAAGTAGGAAAAGGACTGGATATACAAGCATGGGTTACATACAGCTATGAAGATGATTATACAGAGAATATTGGCCCTTGTAAAGGTTTCGACCGGCGTTACCAGATTGGAAAGAAAGTCTTCTATCGCCTTGTCCTGTGGTTAGAACAGTACATGTAGGTATACCCCTATGTAGCAGTTGCAATGCCATCCAGATAGTGGAATAATTGGTGAGAGCAGATAATTCCAGTTCATCATTTCCATTTTCATGTTAGTCTTGCCAAATTGGTCTTGCCAAATTATGAGTAAGTGCAAAACGATATGCCATATAACATTGCAGCTGGTTCAAATTCCAACAACAAAGCATGTATCTCAATGGCATAGCTATATTTCTGTTACACGGAGCAGGGGTTATAATCATAGTTTTGTCTATGGTTATAATATAGGTTCAGGTGAACACTAGCGACATTTACAGTACCTTACATTTAATAGGGGTGGAGATGACTGTACATTTAAGAATGGAAGTCGGGTTGCTGTATTATTCACCTCTTTTTCTGGAAAGGCAGATCCACATCAGCTGCTTATACAGGAGGCTACAAAAATGAATATGACTGTTTATATCGGCCTTCCCAAACCTCCTTACATCGGTAAGTAAATGTGATATTAGCTTGTCTTCACTTCTTCACCTACCATTAAACCAAACTCTGCTTCTGAAAAGAAAATACAGTCCTGAAAAGGAGAGTAACAGAGAATTTGCCTGTTAAACTAAGTTGGTCTTTGCTTACCCACTAAAATGATACTGCACTGATCGATGCATTACTTTATTAGCAAGGACCTGGTGTAATTATTTTCACCATCATATTTCTTTGCAGGCGGGTTTAGATATAAAAAAAACTGATTGATCCATACTTGCGACCCAAACTGACTTTGTCAGTCGTGTGTTTTATATTGTGAGGCCTTCATCCCTGGTGTGTGTGAACAGGGTGAGAAGTCATAAATTGTAATAAAAAACTTCTCTCTTTCATGCTCATATTGTATGATCATATTTTAATAGGAGAGGACCAGGATTCAGCTGATCTGATGCAAGCTTTCTATGGTTTGAGTTACAGAATACCCCTAGATCACCAAAGGCGTTATTCCGCAAATAATGAGACCAAAGCTATGAAAGGTATAAGAAACTCGGCTTTACATCTCCATTATATAAAAGGTTTTGAATCACTCAAGTTAATGAATTCTCTTGTCTCTCTCTATCCTGAGCAGGCTGTCCGCCCCCACCCACCCAGGCCAGTCTCTACCTACGTTTTTTATATGAGACTAGAGAATGAAAATTCTCTAACTTATCATTGAAAAACTTGGTTGATCAACCTTGTAGGTTTTGGCGATTTAAACGACTGGCTTATCCAACATAAAAAAAAATTCAATTCTTTTTAGGATATTATAGCAGTGCCACCGTAATACCGGACTACATTGTCAATCCTCAGAAAGCGCGACCTGATGGTCGTCTTCCGCCAAGATATGCCGTAATGTTTTGGAGAAAGCTGGGACTCCTAACTGGAAATGCAGGTTATCAGCTGCTAGGATCTCCTAGACTGGATCTTACTCATGTTGGTAATACCACCTTAAAAGGGTATAATGAAGGTATCCAAAGTATCGCATATTTTGGAATGCTGAGCAACATGGTTATATTAGATGGCAGAGGAGAAGGTTGGTTGCTAATATGTACTGGAGTGAAATGAGTAAAATGTCAACTGAGATATCCACATTGTGCATCATTCACTTGTGTGATCGCTGCATTAAAACATGACAGAAAGAAAGAAAATTCTACTACTGTATGATGGCATTACAGTACTTTTGAGAAGAAAGTGTTTTGTGACTTTGTTTTCCAGTACACTGGCATGTTTGTCACTGATGATACTTTTGTGTACATCGGCTGTGCATTGAATTACAGGTAAAGCTGCTTACTTTAGTGAGCAAGAAAAACACAAGAGAATAATTGATACAGACTACTCTCTGTGGCAAGTTCTGAAACACAAGAATTCGTCTATCAGCGAGAAAGTGACTTACTCAGATGTCTATTATGCTTCGATAGGAGATGTAAGTCATTATTTTATGTTACCCTTGATTATACTGCTATACCATTTCACCAACATATCCCAGCCAATATTTTTTTATGGGATTAATCACAGAGGTTTCAGCAAATAAGGTATCGGACACTATTAAGACCAAATAAAAAATTCTCAGATTTCTGATTAAAAAAAACTACTATGAGTTTATCTTTAGCATACATAACTTTACCTCTAAGCGACTGCAGACTTCAATATCAAAATTCTGTTTGCAGTTTTTCAGGTATATCGGAGATCTAAAAATACCTACTTGGCTCATGTTAGAAGCTTTTGATGATACTGGTAGTAAAGATGTATGTCTGCCAGTCGACCCAAAAGCATCTGGTAAGTGTGGACCGTGATTATTTATTTAAGGGAGGTTATCGTGCATTACTATACACAAAATAATAATGTGAAATAAAAAAACCAAGCTAGTTTTAAATGGCTGAAGTTGTGTTTTCTAAAATTTGTATGCTAATTACATGTTGTTTACACAGGTATGGATAGGAAAGTAGAAAAAGTCTTCAAGTCTCACTTAGACAGAGCCTTAACACATGTAGGAGCCCTAGTTCACAAAGTATCAGCCTTTGCTTGGGATCCGCTGCTCACCTGCAAGGAAAAGAAATCTGATAATTCTTTGGCTGAGCAGATTAAGAATGACTACCAACGTCCTATCATCAGCGAGTGCAGATTTCATTCACCTCAAAATCAGTCTATCGTTGTGCTCGGTTTTCATTTGGAAGGACCTCTGACTCAGCCATTCCAGGTAGGATTAAGCTCTTGGATCCAGAGTTCCTGTGGAGAATATTATATATATTGTAGTCAAAATTACAGGATAACTATAAAAATTCAAAAGACAGATACACAGGTTGAAAACTGATAAATTCAAATCATTTAAAATCACTTCTCCTATCTCTTTTGACAGTCTTATAATTTCAAAAGTGTCAATAGAGAAGAAAAGTTTTCCAAATCTAATTTCAAAGTTATTTGAGAATGTTTAAATTTTGTGAATATTGTTGCAGGTCAATTACACCTTGTATTCTGGAGAACATAAAAGTATCAGTCTGTATGGATACTATTTTGAGCTCGATTATGGCATACAGCACAACCTTGTGGACTCACTCGTATACATACAACTCTACGACATACCTGACCTCAGGGATCTGAAGAGAAATGGAACTATTGGAGTAGCCAGAACCGATGGAACTGGAGAAGGCTGTTATTTCAACTACAACTTCAATGATGCATTTACTCAAGACATTAACAATCAGAAGATTTAGTGTCTGATGGTGAAGGCAGTGTAGTCGGATAGCCTGCTCCTTGACATTGAATTTTCACTACCTGTTGTGAAAATTTTCAAGACAGAAATGAATAAAAGATGGGATAATTTTGCTAAAATTGAAATCATATGACAATCGATCACCCCTGATATATTGCACAATCCTGAATCCTCAATACCCGTTAATGTTTGTTTGTCTTCAGGAAAGGGTTGCTTACTTGATGTAACAGTTGATCATAAGTTACACCAGTCTCCAGAAGTTGATTCTCAGCATTGATAAGATTATGTTTCAACTGATAGCTCATGATACAAATAACACCAAACACAATCAGTTACGTCCCTGAATCTGCTGTGACACAGAGCTACGGACATGGCTGTAAATAATATTTTGTATTCTGTGGCTTTTGCTGCTATTTTTTTTGGAGTTGCCTCGTCATACAGACCATATCCAGTGTCCGGTAGCTGGTTCAAAAACCGTAGTAATGCCACAGATCTAAACAACACCCTAAAGAGATTTGCATCAATTGGAGGAGATACTGTTCTCTTGACTGGAGCTGAGTTTAAAATTCGACAACCAGATGACATCTCGAATGATCCAGATTTCAAAGACTGTGTTATAGGTGAGAAACACTGTGTAACATCAGCTGAAGCTGTACAGTAAAATGTAATCCGCATTTTGGGTTACATCATTATACTTCATTCTCTAAGATCATCATCATCATTAAAATGATTTCACACAAGGGAAACTTGATTATTTGTACATATTTGTACATATTCTAAATGTAGATGGAGTGGATTGCGTATCCAGTGCTAAAAGATTATTTCAAGACAAAGGGATTCACGTTGCCCAGTGGCTGACATACAGCAATGAGGAAAACTACACTGACAACTTCGCAGTCTGCGATGGATTTGATAGAAGAATCCAAGTCGGGAAGAAGGTTTACTACCAACTCACTCTGTGGGCTAAGGATTTGTAAGTATGCTTCAAACAACTGCATTTTTGATAAATAGGCCAAATTCACAGGTTAACATACAATTGTATTAGTATTAATGTAGTATATAGTAGTTATATCTCCTCTCAAGAATGACAATGATGCTAACATTGTTGTTATTTGACTTTTCATCAGAGAGGCAGAAGATTGCAGGTTTGACAAACAGAGCCATGTGTCTGTTCTCTTCACATACTACAGCGGAGAACCAGATCCACAGTATCTAATGCTGACTCAAGCTAATGCTCTGAACATATCGGTTCATCTGGGATTACCTCAGCCTCCACAAATCAGTATGTCAAGTTTATATATATATATATATATATATATATGTCTTCAGTTTATGATATATTGCTGCTAACACTGCATGCCTGTTATAAGTTATGCCATACAATTGTTGTAATATGCTCATGCTAATGACAAATAATGATGGTTAATAATTCAGAAGAATATCACGAACACCATATCAAAACAAGTGCCAAACAATTTTTCTTGCACCACCCCAAAATTCCCAGGCATCAGTTGACTGTACTAATATTTGTACCGAGGTCCTTATTGCTTGCGCTCTGAAAGCGGGTTACTCTAACATAACGTTGACTGTTTACAGGGGATTTCCATAGACCTATCATGAATCCATTCTTCACACTGAATTACAGAATTATGGCGGATCACGGAAGAAGAGGTTTCTACAACAACACTGCAATGAAGGGTATAGTAATGAGATACTGTAAGATCAATTTGAGCAATATGAGAAAATAGGTGATGAAGATTGATTCTGAAGGTTACGATTTCGATGTACCTGTATATCAAATACATGTATATTGTATGTGCATAAGCGTGTTCAAATGAGTTTAATATATGCCCTTTTAGGGTACTACAGTGATGTGACGGTGGTTGCAGACCACATCATGAATCCTCCCATGACGCCCCCTCCAAATCAACTTGATCCAAGAGATGTTTTGCTGTTGTGGAGAAGACTTTCCTTCAGAGCTTGGCCTCTAAATCAAACTGTTATGGGTGCCCCGAGTATTGACCTAACACATGCAAGTAACACCACTTTACGAGGTCACATCGAAGGGATGAAAGAACTGCAGGTCATGACTATGATGTCAAACTTCATCATCAGAGATGCCAGAGGCAATGGTAAGCTATTTCTTGTTGAAAGCATGGTAATTCTAGAATATCTCTTTATTTTGTTTTTGTTGAGTTTGATTCGATTCAAAGATTGATTTGCAGTTGTCCTCTTAATGGGCAGGTGCAGATGATGAATCTTCTTAGTTGATATCGGTGGTCCAAAATGTAGGCAGGGAGTTTGGGACAGATCCAAAACTAAACTCCTAAACTACCTGGTTTTTGACTGTGCTAGATTATGATATACCTGTGACCTCTTAGTTAGCAAATACAGATGGATCACATTGATCTAAATAAGCATACAATATTTTTAGGGATGGCGGCATATTACTGGCCGCTTGATTATGATCAACCAATCTCATACAGAGATAAGAACTTGATGGGACTCTTGAAACAGAGAAACTCTTCAATCGATGAAAGAACCTCCTATAAAGATATTTACTACTCTTCAATTAATGAAGTAAGTTTCCAAGCGACTGGTGCTATGCACTCTCATTGTCGCTGACTGTTACCATAAAATTACATCAGACATCCGACTACACTAGATATACTCACTATTCTATAAAAATGTAAGACTCTATCCTTATCTCTCCAACAGTTCCTCTCACTCTATAAAAATAGCTCAAAGCCAGCCTGGTTGATGGTGGAGGCATATGAAGATACTGAAAATGGTGAATCCTGCGGTATGTTTTATAGATCATGCAAAACCATCTCAATTCAGCTACATTTCCAAACCTAGACAGGACATAAGTGGAAATTTTAGAGCCCTTATGCTTGAAAACAGATGCTGACAGAATAAATTGATCTTGATCAGCATGAACCTCTCTCTTACAATAAGCCACATTCAGAACTGATGTGTTTCCAGGTGATGGCGAAGCTGCTAGTAGAATAGATAAGGGTCACATTGACAGAGCTCTAACTCATGCTGGTTCTCTGGTTAAGAAGGTGACTGCCTACGCCTGGGATCCTTTCTTTACATGCACAACATCCCAGGACAAGACAGCACTGGCTGACCAGATAGGAAAAGAGATGAACAAGTCAATCGATGGTGAATGTAGTTTTCTTGATCCTCCTAATAACCTCACAATAGCGATGACTGGTTTCAACCTTGATTCTCCTGGAAAATTCAGGGTGAGCTTTTAACAAACTTTCTATGCATAACTTGATAATAGCAAAGAGGGTGTGGATGAATTTCAATTTGATATAGATTTTATTCTTCTTTTAAATCATGCCAATGATTTGTTTGACAGGTAGCGTATCAATTCTTTACTGATAAAGAAGGCGTCAACTACATACCGGCCAACTACATAGAGAAGGACTATGGAGTTAGGAATGGCCTGGTCGATTCCCTGATGTACGTTGAGATCCCGTTTGAAGATTTCTCAGATTTAGCCAGAAATGGAACCATCCGTGTATTGAAATTGGACAATTACAACTCACAGTGTCAGTTTAGTTATAGCCTACCAGATCACTCACCATGGTCCGCATCTTTTGGATAAGAAATGATTTGTTTATTTTCAGTCAACTTAACTGTTCATACCCTGCTGGTGAATATATTATCATCTATTGGCTACATTGATTACGTGACAACTGATTTCAAGCTAACTACAATCTTAAAACAAAATAAGGAATGGATGTACTGTACGATGTTCAAAAACTAATTTCTAAGACCAAATAAAAATGAAATCATGAAAATATCACAAAACTGTTAATGTTCAGTTAGTCTGTCTTGACAAGCTTTGTTCGGTGGGGGGGGGGGGGGGACCGAACAAAGCTTGTCAAGACAGGCTAATGTTCAGTATGCTAATATTCTAGAAACAAATATAATTCAAAATTCATCCATTCAGCCATCAAGTATTAAAATGTTCAGTTTGCATTGTTTCTTTTATAAAACGATACATTTTACCTAATGATTTTCTGTAGGACCTACCCGAAATTTCAGCTATTGAGGCGATCAGTATAAAAATAACACTCCATCACACACACATTTGAAGGAAGAACACTATTATGTGTTGATCAGCGATTACGGCACAACGGTGCTTTCGTCCTCACTGTTCATGTCAAATTTCCAGCCGCCACCGCTCTGCATATTTCTGGCCACCGAGGCATCATAGGATTTGTGTGCTGCCCTTTCATCCCGGGACTTCACCTGAGCTACTGGTGTAAAACTATCATGGGACCTTCTAGACAAAGAAACTATTTTACTTTTGTTAGGAGTTGTCTTCTCACCTGACCAAGTTCTGTTTCCTAAAGAGAATGCACAACAATATCAAAGTGCAACTTGACTTACAAATTCATCACTGCTTCATCAGAATTAGCTGTATTAGAGACCGTGGATAGCCAAACCTAATTGGCTCATATGGGGATAAAATGATGGTACAAGGAAAGACTCAGTGCCCAATCAGTTATTGCATTGACATGCCATGTTTCTGCATCACCGTTTATATTAAACATTACATATCACACCACATACCTAGAAAGTCTTCAACTGTGTTTGTTGACTGTGGAAGTGTTTTCAGAATATCCTCCTTCAATGTGACAGTCTTTCTCTGACTGTAAAACAGAAAACAACATCGATCCATCAACTGCCAAAACCAGATTTGTGGATGAAGCCTTATAAATTATATCATAGAGATTTCACTGAAATCTTGAAGTATAAAATTTTGTTTCAATTACCTCACATTATTTGAAGGTTTGCTATGAGGCTTCTGTCTCGGACTGACTAGCATGTTTCTCCCCTTTACTGGTGCCAAATCCTCATCATCACTGTTTGTCCACATTGGAGTTCTCTACAAACAGACAAAACAATTGTTGTAGACTGTGGCTGGTCGATCCTGCTTGCTAACACCAATCAATGATCAATGTAACAGCTTGAGGAAAGCTGTGGGTGGGAGTTTGAGGCAGCTGTACATCCGCTTACACGCTGATCTCCGGAGATTTGTGAGACAGATTCAAACTCCTCATCAGCATCATCATAGTGAGATGAGAAGCCTGTCCTATGTGTAGGAGGGAACTCTCCTCTCTGTGTGGGCATGTCTGATCGACGAGCTGTATTAGGGGGAAAGTCTGATCGTTCAGTATCTATCTGCCTGGAGAGAGGCCCATCTATAATAAAAAAAATCATTGGCTGAAAATACAGAGGAGTTTGATAAAATTCATAAACATAATAATACCCAATAATAAAGAGAATCGTAATTAACAATCAAAACTCATACAAAGTCAGTATCTGGATATTTATAATAGCGAGAACGACAGTAATATCGGTATCTCACTGCAATATAAACAGGTTCTTACCTCTGCTTAAATATTTGTTTTTGAAAGCTGGATTTTTGAGGGGAGGCGACTCTGGATCTGTGCGATGCGTGGCCCATAGATCGGCTGACCGAGCTGACTCTTTAGAGACAATCTGCTTTGAAGCTCTACTTGAAGCAACTGCAATTGTATCAAAGCATAATGTATTTGTTTCATATTTAAACTACACAAAGTGATCATTCATAGGCCTAAGCTAAAGGTCTAGCAAGGTTTGCTTTTTTTCTATGCAATTTTCTATGATTAACACCTAGTCTGAGATATGGATTAGCTGAAAAAGTTGTTATGTGTTCACTCACCAGATACTGAGGATTTCGACACCCTACTAGCTGTATCCTGGTTGTCGTTTGTCATCACCTTCGCACACCGCGAACAGATTGATACTGTGACCAATGGCTCATTAGTGGATTTTCGGCCCTGTCAAATATCACAAGTATTGCTATATTCTGACAAGGGTTCTGCATTACATAACAACGTCATGAAATCGTGTTATCCAAAATGTAATTAAAATATTTAGAGTAAATTGCCTCAATTAACCTTGTAGGATACTTTGCCTTTGTCTCCACTGGCTTTGATTCCTTCGCTCTCCAAATCAGATGAGTTCTCTGTAACCCCTTGACCTTCATCTTCATCACTGCTGACTGGCATACTGATACCAGAGTCTGTGCTCTTTTGTTCAGCCCTCTTACTTTCAATGAACGCTTTCAATTCTTGAGTGTGACGAGCTGCATCTGCCTTTGGTCCCTTCAATTTTGGATGGTGCCTATTGAAATGCAAATGATCAAACAATCTCTGTGGTGCTGTGTGTGAATATATTGGTGATCATAATCTAACTAATACTGCAATGTTACAATCTCGAGGTAAGACTATAGCTTTTACATGCACTTTTGGCTGACACATCACAACGGGTAGTTATTATTTGAGTTTTTTATGAGCATGCAAAATATCCATGTTTGCACGTCAGAGCCAACTCATAATCATCCATGCTATATTCCATGCATGAAAACAATGATAAATTCTGCTTACTTCACAGGAAGGGTTGAAGATGTATTATCTGGTTGTCTAGATTTTTGGGAACGAGTTGCGGTCTCACCAGCTAAAAAGTCATTCTCTGACACAAATAGGTCTCCTGAATCTCTAGCTGGAACATCAAAGACTGAATCAGCCTAAAATGAGAGGTATTAATTAGGAAATGTTTAAACGCAATTACAACATTCCATCTAATTCATGTTTTTATGATAAAGAAACATAATTATAGCAGCAGCCTTTACTTACTTTAATTTTCACTGTTTTGTTGCCTGGTTTTCCGCCTCTAGCCTCGGTAACTCCAAGATCATCAAAAGATTTGGAGTTAAGTTTTACTGTTTTATCCCAGTCTCTTCTTCCCACTTCTGAAACACATTTATCATTGTGAATCGACAAACAGCGCAAACACTGCTTGTTAAAAACAATAATAAAGCACTGATAGCATAAAAACCACTGATATTCTACCCTGTATGTTTATACCTTGCGACTTGTTGAGTTTTGCTGTACCAGTTGTTTGTTTAGCGTTGGCTTTCCACGGTTTATCATACCCTCCGTCCGTAGAAGCCCAGACACTGGTAGAGTGTGACTTTGCTTCACTATCATCATGCCCACTGATAGTTTTTGGTGATTTCTGTAGTGAAAACATATAATCAACGTGAAAGGGATTAGTAGTAAACAATGTTGTTGTATGTACGTACATTAGCATAAAGGTATGACCAAGGAAGAAACTTGTTACAACTTATTATGACCAAGTTTTTGAGAGAATAATTCCTTCGTATGAAAATAACGTTGGAATAGCCTGATAGTGTTTCTTGATAATCTGAGACGTGAGTAGTCTCAATAATGAATGATTTAACCCAAGAATTACTAATTAACCTACGAAGCTGCATACAGAGGCCAGAACTTATGAAAGATAAAAATCACAAAACATCTTGCAATCAAGTCCCCCTACCAACCAAGCTTGGCAAGAAAAGCTAAGTTGAGTAGTCAAGTACTGCAGGGACAGACTTTGCATACCCGCTTTTTCTCCTGAATTAGAGCAGTGAGGTACTCATATGGATCAACTGGCATATCCTTGACAAGTTTTGACATCATACCCTGTAAGTAAAGAATGATTTAGAAGTATAAGTTATTTTTTGTGTGAGAATAATAAGTATAGTAGCAAAAGACATGTTTCATGCAAAATGTTAGAAATATTTGTGGTTATCCTCTGCATACCTCAAACAGATTTCCGATCCTGTGTTTTTGCAGATAAGCCTGCACTTTAGGCTGTCCTGACATGGTGGAGAGCCTGGGTGAAATGCAAGTTTATTACAACAAGGTTTATGATCTGAGCTTTACATCAAATAGCATCATATCTCCACTGGAAACGGAAATCGAAAACTGTCATGCGCCCAGAAACCTACTATATCATTGGTCAAAATATATCAAGGTCAATTGATCTCTCAAATAATGCTCCATGACCATCAATTATAAAGGAATCATCTCAGCGTAAGTTTCCATGAAGAATTGTAAACAACTTGAATGTGTGTTGCTGAATTTGCCTTACCTATCTAAACTAGAGAAAAAGCTGACAACATAAGGCTCAGCCACCGAATGTGAAATATTTATTGCAAACTGCTAGTGTATTTCACAACCTTCTTACTAGTTATGTAGTTTTTGCATGGACAAAAGCTATTGTTCCCCTTCCTCAGTTGCTGAATTGTTGCATTCATGCACATGATACAAGTGTCTACTCCAAAACCTGGGACAATGTTTCTGTTTGACTCGACTGCCCTACCCCTTGAGTTTTTGTTGTTTTCTTTCAAACAGCAAAAACTCAAGAGGGGGGGGGGGTGCAGTCAAACATTGTCCCAGGTTTTGTTGTTGACCTGCGGTCCAAGGGTAGTGGTTAAATCTGTCAAATGAATGTACTTGCAGTGAGTGGTACTTACCATGGGCCCCTGGGACTTACATGTCTTTACTTTGCCAATGTCCAGTATACTGGATACTGATACTGGACATTGGCAAAGTAAAGACATGTATGTCCCAGGGGTCCATGGTACGTACTGGCGGTATGGCCGACCTAAGAACCAGAGAAAAGCACAATTACATAAACAAAAATTACACGGTG
Source organism: Membranipora membranacea (assembly GCA_914767715.1). NCBI lineage: Eukaryota > Metazoa > Bryozoa > Gymnolaemata > Cheilostomatida > Membraniporidae > Membranipora > Membranipora membranacea. The sequence goes on from OU612065.1 coordinate 7,545,119, forward strand.
GCCTCAAACTCACACAAAGCCTGCCATGACAATGCTTGCCAAAGGAGGCTAGCTCAGCCTGCACTCTTACCAACTCCTTGCTCTTACTTCACCCAATGAGTGACAACATTATAGGGATCTCCAGAATATTCATGTGTGGATGTGCAACCTGTGTCCTCTAGTATTTGTTTGTTGCTTTTTGAGGACGGAGTCTGGCTAAGATTAAAGGCGCATAGGGAATGACCACCAGTGCCAGCAATCATACCTGAAGATCCCACAACTTTAGATATTTCGAGTGGAGATATTAGTAATTCAAGGAAATTGCCCACCCTCCATGTTCAAATGTCTCCATTTTAGTTAGAGTAATGGAGTCGGACAACAAGGACTTGCCAGAGTCCCGAACTTTTCATGATTTCCGCGATGAGGAAGCTGAAGACTATGGAATGGTTTATTCAGATGCAGAAGACGAATATGGTAATCAATTTATATGAGTTGTTGTGTAACAAAGTGATAAGCACTGATACATTTTTGAATTACTTCTAGACACTTGAAATGTAAAAAAATCAGTAGCGTAAATATCCTAAATACTAAAACAAGAATACTTTAAATAGACCGTAATACAACAAGGTATTTAATAAGTTGTGGACATGCTATGTCACCTTTACATGCAGCAGTTTTCAACTTCAGGTCCTTCATCACCTTCGGCGTTGTCTATAGGTGTATCGTCTAATTTTTTCACAGCCCCTCCAGAGGATGATAATGACTTGCCTGATTTGTATCGATATCTGGATGCTCTGGATACTGCTGATACTGATCTGGACGGCCCTCATGAGCCGCCTGAGCTGTTTCATCCTGAGGCTGAGCACAGACACAATTATAACAACATATCATTACTGAAGTGTGAGGTGGAGGAAGAGGAGGTAACTCCTTATGTGGATGAGTTTGACGCAGGAACTCAAGAAGATGTCCTGATGGTGGGGAAAATCTCATTGGATGAAATTCAGGTAACGTCTAGAATAATACACTAAGTTTATATATATACATGTTCTATCTATCCCCTGCTCATTCATCGGCGGGAATGACTGTCTGGATTTTTATACTCTAAACTCTTTTAGGAAGAAGAAAAGAGACTGAGAGATGAGCACATCGCCTTCGAGCAACAAGAGTTAGAAACAGAGAAGAGAAGAAAACAAGAACTTCTTAAGATTGAAGAGGAAACCAAACAAAAAGTGGCGAAAGAACTCAAAGGTCTGTGTTCTATTCAGTCCAGCAATTTTGCGCAAGGATTAAAGTAAACCAGACTATGTGTCAGACTATCTTTGGTGAATGCGTTCGTAACAGAAACAGAGTTGTGTATTAAAACTCTAACAATAATGCATGTTCTTGAAGCCCCTATGACAGAGAATTAACAACCTTTTTTTGTAACGCAGAAAAGCGGCGAATCCTTGCTAGGAAGGTTGAAATTGCCAAGCAGAAGGAAAGGTTAGCTTTGGATTCACTGCACAAATGTTTCAAGCGAGCAGAGAATAGACTCACTACCAGCCTCACAAGGAAAGGAGCTGAAATCAAGGTGAGTTAGGCCACAGGGCTCAGCTGGTGGGATATTCTCAAAACTGCTACTAGACTGGTGATCAAAGACAACTAGATTCTACGGAAAACTTTTTTAGTCTGCAAACTACAACCCATGGCAAAGTCTTACAATTTAATCTTGACCGCAAATTGTCCGCCCATCATATAAATTTTGCACTGCAGAGCATCGATGATGGACTATACTTCTCTTCTATCTGCAACACAATTTGGTTTTTATTATAAGACAATGTATGGGGATCTATCAATGGCTGACGGAGAATATGGAGGAGCCAAGGGAAGACGATGGAAACTTGACTGGGATCGTACTCCTCAACCAGTTCAGATCAAACTGAAGTGTCTACGAGGGATCAAAGATAAACTACCAGGTGAGCGACTGATACACCCATTCATATACATAGAGGGTATGCTAATTAAACACAAAATATCATGTCTTGGAGTCTGTACATAAAGCTACGAATTCACATAGAAAAAAGAAATTTGTAATTTTTATACATTTATAAAAATTGTACAATAAACTATGAATAAACACACATATAAAAATCGATGAATTTTTTTTCTTGCATTCATTCGCGTGAAACGATTGGTTATAAAGTATTGGTGATTGATCTATTTAAGGCGGTCGATATGTTATGATGGTATCACTCTATAACAGACTAGGAGGATCTGTAATGAAATGGTCTAAACTGAAGGGTCAGCAGTGGGGAGGTGCAACGCTACCAATCATTCATGATGGCAATTTCTACAATTTTGAAATGGCGGTAAGTTTTTTATGTAAGTAATTGTCCCGCCTCTGAAGGAGAGAGGATGACTGATGTCTCCAAGAGTGTAATCCTAGGGACAATGAGTGTTCAGGGAGGGTGACGTTGTGGGGGGGGGGGGTCAACAAATGAATTTAAAAATGTTTCAAAAATTGTTTCAGTGAGAGTTACTCCTGTGAACTTAGTTATAATTTTTATACGATTGACAATTTTGTTGCACATTATGCTGATGGTAGATTTATTTTTGCAAGCATATATAAAGAGATAAAACTGATACGTATTATACAATGTTATGGTGTTATTTTTCTATCTTCTTCTCTCAGTTAGACTGTGCATTTTCTATTGCAACATATCATAATTCCAACAATACGCTTACTGAGTTGACATGTATATGAGCCTTTGTCCGAACCAGTTCAGTTGTTGATTATGTGTTACTGTCTCATCTTGTAGTTGAATCAGAGTGTGTTTGCAGTGCTGCCACCAAGGAAAGCGCTCAAACCAAATATGATCTTAGTATTTGAGTTATTTCTGCTGCGTGGTGCAGTGGTGGCTACAGATAAGGTGGTGAGCTGGGGCTGCTTTCCTATCTGTGATAACAACATGGATACTATAGAAGGACTGTGAGTATATCATGATCATGCAACTATTTTGATTTAAACAGCGCAAACAGGGTGTCATGAGATATCACATAATTATTTCTCACTTCATTCCTCTATTAGATCTGATGGACACATATATCTCCTCCCTAAAGTGCCCATTAGCCTAATAGATTTTTATATCCGGGTCTGATATAAATATCTATATTGGTTCATAATTTTGTAGATTCAAGACACCTTTCTTGAGAGGTGAGATTGATAGCAGGATAGAGAAGTTCACAAAGATTGAGGAGCTGATGGCCTCCGATCTGGATCACTGGATGTGTAATATGTACTTTGAAGTTATCAAACTAGACAAGTAAGTAGACAAGAAAGTGTAAGCGGAAGTTACCCGTATTATTGCTATTGATAAATATGAATCCTTTCAATACTACCAACCGGAATATGCTGGCATACAAGTTCAAATTTACTCCATCCAAAATTGAAATTGGATCTAATTTGTATAGGTATCTTGCCGGGCAGAAAGAATTTGAGGTTGAGCTACAGTTCAGGTCGGATCTACTGAGTCACCCGGACAAACTTAGAGAGTTGGGTGTGGCTGATGATGCCAAAACTCCTGCTCTTTATCTCCGTCAATCAGAGACAGACCTAAAGAAGAAATCGGGAGAAGTGAGGTATGTATGTCATAAACAACATACATGTGCACAATCAAACACATTTTACTCTATATGTCTAGTATATGCTTAGAAAAGTTGTTAGTTGATTAAGTTTCCTGTAAGAACGGAAGAATACATATAGGCTGATTTTAGTTCCTAGTTTGGAGAATAGCTGCAAGCTGGCAGATCCTGTGAATACTAGATCACAAACAAATTTTCTATGCTGCACAATGGCTTTAAAAACATTGAATGACTATGTATCGTGAAATACATCAAGATCTTTGATAATTAAGGCTGTCTTGAGCTAAGTCTAACCATGTTCTGTTTTAGGCCTGTTTCTGGTATAAAACCCAGTACATCTGCACCAAATCCAAGACCAGCATCGGCAGCATCTCGACCTCCTACTGCTGACCCATTAGCTGCAGAGTCTAGACCTGTAACTGTTGACCTCCGACCCGTCTCAGCTGTAGAGAGACCAGAGACGGCTGGCGAGGAGAGACCTGAGACAGCTGGAGACAACTCCGAGGACAAAACAAGTACAGATAACTCTGAGATAGCTCATCAGGCTGTTGATCTCCTCAAGTCAAGAGTATGTTCTGTTTTATTTTCAATTACTAGTTGGCATCAGGGTAGTACATGTATGGCCTCTGGGTCTTGTACTGATTGTTAATCTGTTTGTAATAGGTTATTTGAGAATCTAGATTAATTTCCTCACTATGTTTCTCCGCTGCTTGATAGTATGTAAATCATTGAACTTTCAAACAACTCTATTCATTAATCTGAGCGATGTTCTGAACCATCAACTGTACAGCAATTAATGGACTCAAAATATTAATGAAAAATAAGGACATTTGTTCATATTGTAGATGTCCCCAGAATTCAGAAAGCGCCCGATGACAACATATGGATCTCGCTACGCTAAGAGAGAACATAAAGTGCACCTTGATGAGTCAGAGTCTAGTGATAGTGAGATCGATGATGACCAGATTATATTTCTTCGTGATGGGAACAAGGATGACATGTTCAGACCTGTGAAAGGCCAGCCTGGAATGGGGTATAAGGTATGTAATGCCATCCATAAAAATTGCAATGTCATGCAATTTCAAAATATAAGCCTATAGTTAACAACTTTTCAACAATGAAATCTAGCCTGACTTATTGAGAAAGATCATGTCAGTTTTGTATACCCTGCTATTTACTAGATTTCACACAATATTGGTACATTTTCAATAACACGAGTTAACTTTTCCTAGTATCTATGTTATCGATATCACCCAAGGAGTTTCTGTCACGTTCAGCCCAAATGCGCCTGTGATGTGTCGCATTACTTTCATGTCTTATATAGTACTGATATCAACAGCCGTCAGTATCTAACAGTTTTCCGAGCTCTTATTTATGCCTCAATTTAGAGTTGTCCTCTCTCCAGTTTGGTACTTTTAACCCACGCCGCATAGGACCCTCTTTTCAGCACGTTTTTCCTATGCGGCATGGGTTAAAAGTACCAAACTGGAGAGAGGACAACTCCAGATTGAGGCCTGAATCAGAGCTCAGAAAACTGTCTATTATGATGCTAATTGTAGAGGTATCTGAATGAGATGAGCGATGTGTACGATAAGAAGATGTACACACTTCTACCTAAAACCGCTGTTCTGAAAAAGAAGCAGGAAAAACGTAAACTCACATATCAGGAGAAACTGCAACGTCATACAGTCAGCGTAAAGTAAGTGACCCTATGATAAACTATGCAGATGCCAAATTTTGTTTATGGCTGATGTTTATTTTTCTTGTATTATTTGGTTATTCTACTGAAATGAGGTATGTGATACTGTAAAATAAAAATAAAAAGATGTTTTACCAAACAAAACAGTCAACCGTTTCACCGAAGATTAGTCTAAGTGCTCAGACGGCTGCAAGTGTGTGTTTGTGGCATTACATTATCAATCATTCAATGGATTTTTGATAATGTGTTTGTTACATTATATTATTAAACACTCAATGAATGTCTGATAATGTAATGCCTCATAGCTGCGAGCATTCAGACTAACTAAAGATGTGTATCCATAAATAATTTCAATATTATCAGGAAGGAGTACAGAGACCCAAAGAAAGGTGAGGATAAGAGACATATGGAGCATGTAAAGAGACAGGCTATACCAGAGCTGGGATTATCTGATCCTAAGAGTCGAGAGTTCTGGACTATGTTTGTTGTGTTTATTATAACATTCTTTATCAGGATATATGCACATTACATCGGTCAGTGGCTGTATCTTACTGCTCAGCATATTCCTATAAACAAGTAAGTGGCAAGCACAGACAGAAACATTTATGAATATTATAACATTCGTGGTGTTGGTGGTGGTGTTGGTGGTGGTGGTGGTGGACTATTTCCTCCTTAGAGATTATCAGGATTGTGCCTATGTTCAGTCACATTTTAAAGCAGAGTTTAGGAAAAATATGTTTACAGGAAGCAAAACTGATGTTTGCGTGCACTCTATTTCATCTCATAAGTGCTACCAAGATGCACTTACTTGACTTTACTTGAAATACATGGCTGTATTCTTTGAGCATTTCATTTGTACTAAATCCTAAATTATTTTGTTATTTTAGTTTGGTTGTGCTACCTTACACAGTACAGATTATGTATCACAACACTCTGTTACACACAGTGGAGGAGATTCTAGTTGTACTTGTGGGACCTCTCTCAGTGTTTTTAATCTTTGTACTGGGAGTTGCTCTCTGTGCAGCTTGTCTCTGGGCTCTCGGATCATTTCCTACTGTGGGACACAAGATTATAATATGCCTAGGACTGAATGCCATGCTCGACCCATTCTTCATCGCAATTGTGGATGCTCCTCTGTTTGTGAGTAATTGTGATTGCTTGATTTGAAACATTTAGACCTAGGAAAAAAATTGCTCACAATAAGTGTAACTGTTACAATCTTCCATGAAAAGTTATTTTATTCTATCAGCAGAAAAACTTCATTGCTCATTATTTTGTACAATGTATATGGTCATCTGCCAATCATCAGCTTGTATTGTACATTTAGAGCTGGGATTTACCTAATCTGCCTTCGGACAGTGCACTAGCTGATTTCTCTAAACTGTACTGGCTGTTTGTGAGAACTGAGGGACTTGGATTAGGAGGTATATTCATCACATTGTTCCTCTACATGTTTACCGTGTTTGTGTCAGGAGCTGTTCTCTACATGTTCTTCCTAAGGTATGTACAAATAATTGTGTCTATTTCAAGTTTTTATTGACCAGAGCCTAAACACCTGATCTGCTTTTGATTGATTGTTGAGTTTTCCCCCCATGAATATACATAAATTGGAATTTTTAGTGGTTATCGTAAAAATTGATGCGTGCAAACATTATGTATGTGATATTTGATAATGTTTTCCATGACCATGTGATCTTTAGATTGAACAACAACGGGCGAATGTTGGATAGCTACTGGCGATTACATGCCGAGGCCAGTGAAATACACATTCCATATGATCTGGAGATTTCTCTGCCTGAGCTTGACTCTATTTGTAAGAAAGCTGAACAATGGAGAGGAGAAGAGGGAGAAAGAAGGAAAGTGGCTGTAAATGAGTATCTGTGGGAGGAAGAATATGTGAGTTTGCAGATAGAATAATGGCTTTTCATATGATTGATTCAGACTTATATGGCGCTTGCTTTCCGTAAAAATGTTTTGATACAATAATAAAGGTATCACTGTGCAAACATGCTGACACTTAATCATGTTTATCTGAAGGTGGATGACTTGGGTGAGCTGGTGATCAATAAAGAGAAGACGACACACTTATCGATACATACAGTTCACCTGGACGGCCTGAGAGAACTGTATAGACACTTCCTAGTAGCACCAGATGGAGCTATTCATGAGGTTGGTCACGCTTTTGCGACTTCAAAGATTTCCCTGTGGAAGCTTTACATGTTTTGTTGATGAGAGAGCTTCCTCCTCCCAACAAAGCATGTGAAGACAAGCCCCTTGAACAGACTTTCTGTTCATTTTTAGGACTCTATTGATCTAGATCAAGTTTAGGAAACAAGATACATGAGAGGCGGTCAAATTGCCAAATAGAGTTAAATGTTCCATTGCTCCGTATTTTAGGTGTTTGGTGAGACAGCAATGGTCCCAGAAGGTGAGGGAAGACTGAAAACTGCACATTACCTCGGCTCCCAACAGAGTCTCAACAAGGTGAGCAAAACACTAACTCAAGAACAATATAATCTCAGACGGCAATCGATTACAAATATTGCTAGAAAAATACATAGACCATCAAATCAAAGTTTTTTTCATGGATATTGAAATTCAGAAGTTTGTCAGCTTTCCAACAATATGATGATATTTGTATTGCTCATTGTCATAACCTTGAAAGCTCTTTCTGCATGGATATTTTCCTACAATGTAACTGCTCAAATTCGTTTCACAAACACAGGTGAAGGGAAGACAGACAGTTTTCACTAGAGCAGGGTTCAGAGAGGACACTACATTTACTACTGATCGACCTGATAGTGTCATATCCACCACCAGCTCACAGGCAAAGGCTTCCAAGGTCGGCGAGGACCTAAGCAAAGAAGATTAATCTCATTGCTGTAAACTTGCACAAATTACTTTTCCCTATCTCAATTCCAAAGGTTTTTACCTGTTTTTATATTATGTTCCTATTTTTCTACTGATGATATATCCGTCCATTGGCTTTCTAATCCAAATTATGCTCAAAATTTCTCGACCACGGAGATTATTCCTTTGTGCATGTTAAGTATGGGCTGGTCCCATTCTTAGTAAATATCTCATTCTACTATCAATTTTATTGTAGGGTCGGCCAAAGTGTTAAGTTAACTGATATGTACGTATTAAATTCTGGTATTAATTCAAAACTCTCTGATCATAATGTGAATGAATTTATCAGCTATTCTAATAGATATAAAAAACTTTATATTCCAACACGCAGAGCACCTATTTGTATCATAAATTCTCATACCATGTACGCTAAAATGGTAATCATGGATTAGAAAAAGACTAGCGCCATGGTCTTCTACTGCTTGCACTCTTTACATGTCGTTGATTATTTGCTGTTTCTGTTGTATAATGTCCAGCTCTATCAGTCGAATCATACACCAGAGGCTTATAATTTTTACTCTGGTCCCAGGGAGCTTTCCATTCTTTGTAATCCTGTTGACTAGGTTTTCCAAATAACGAGTCATCGCATTCAGATGGCTTTTGCGATTTAGGTCTGTAGCGATTTCGAGTGCGAGACATTGAACATCTGGGCGTGTAACCGCCGCTGTCCTTGTCCGTCCAATCATCTATAGCATGATTGCCAAATTGGTTCGACTGTTGATATTTCCGGTTTTGATCGAGCTGTTGTTTCCTGTTCTGGAACAATGATCTTGTATCTTTCATTGTTTGATAATCTGTCGCCACATAACCAGATTTGAAGGATTCATTCAATACATCTTCATCCTAAAACAAATAATTCAAGACTGTAAAATGAGTTAGACAAGAGATAAATCTTTGAATACAGGAAGAGATTTTATTCATTACATAGTTTTGACAATGCAATGCTGATAAGAATATTATGTTGACAAATCTCAAATTGAGGGCAAGGAAGGAAGAACAGCTTATGAAACCCTAGCCATGTCTTGACAAAGCTTGTCAAGGCAGGTTAATGAAACTCCAAAGCCTAGAATGTTATGTTGTATGGATGAGTAATTATGAGATGTCAAACCTCTGAATCCCAGTTGGGAGGATCTTGTCTAGCTGAGGGACTTTGTTGATGGGATTCATAGGCTCTGCTTGTACTTCTTGAAGCTGGTCTACCTGTGAGTAGTAAATCATAGTTACTCATGATATCTATTAAGTATGTGGAGTAGGGAAAAACCTGAAATCTGTCAGCTGAGAGTAATCTATACAGAAGTAACAATCCTGTCCTTATTGGTCTCTTCGGTTAGCAACAAGATGCTGTTGTTAGGGGCTAAGGGAAACTACGTCACTCATGAGTCATGTACTCCAAAATGTGAAGAGTTGTATGGTAATATGATTGGCGCCACAATACATAGACCATCACATGATTGGGAAAATCTCAAATTGAGTTTTGAATCAGAATTTGACAATCCATAGAGGATAGTTGTATGTACAATATCACAGAGCTTGTTGTGTATATTACAGAGGGAGATGAAGCCTGCCTCAAACCATGGCTCAGGTTATTGCCAAGTTGTTTCAAAATAAAAAATTCCAAGGATATAGTTCAGCACAGAATAAATCCACAACAAAGTGAGTGTCACTGTGTCTTTTCTTTCTCTTTCTAGGTTTTTAATATTTAGTTTATATAATTATTAATATACTGTTTTAAATCATGTGATTTCGAAAACTTGTCTCAATCTACCTTGTCACTGTTTCATGTCTTGGTGTCATGCTGTTATTAATTTACTTGGTAAAGTGTTGGATGATCACAAGGCAGCTGTATTTGTAATGACTGGAGACTTGTTGTTGATATCTCTATTATTCACAGGACAGACATTATATAGATATATAAATATATACATATACTCAATTGAAATAATCAAATTGTTATATGTATTTCTCAATGGTCATTGGATTTCAAGCCTTTTGCCACTATCAGCCAGCGATCCATACACTACAAATGAATCTTATGTGAAGATTGGTGTACTTGCTACTAGTATGTAACTACACACATGATCATGATCACATGAAGGACAATGATTGATCGATTTCACTGATCATCATCACATGAACTAGGTCCTATATGTGTATGTGTACAATAATCAGTACACTTTGTGCGCTACAGCCTTCATACATTATCAGCCTCGGCTACCTCTCTCTGTAGAGGATTTCATGGGATACCTACACAAGAACTCAGTTGTTCTGGAAAGACAATTTACATTGAAGTAAATCATCTTCATCATCAATTATTTTTGAAAGCTGCCTACCATAACAAATAGCATATATATACTTCCATGATCTAAACATACATACGTCCTCCTTATGCCGTATAGTAACAACCTGAGTAGCAAATCAGCGTTTCAATTACTTCTAAAATTTATGCCTTATATCTGATACATCAGACAATATATCCAGAACATCTGATTGATATGCAACGCAAACATTGAAATTGTAAATACTTTATACTAATACTAATCTAAATAATTTTTACTTGTTTTAGATGGCATGTGGCGAGATTCACAAGAGAGGATATTAATCTTGTGCTGTTCAAAGAAAATTGTGACAAGGCAATACTCGACTCCAGGTCGTTACATAGGGTCACGCTGGATGATGTGCTCTGCGAGGTAAGTAAAAATATCATAGGTCCCCTAATTTTTCATCACCCATCATGTATCAAAATCTAGTGTCTATTAAATACATTTTGTTTTTAAAAAGAAAGTTACAGGTAACTAAATTCAGTTTGTGACAAAATTGATTTGTTTGTGCTTTCACAATTCTTTCTTTATTTTTAGAAATGTTTGAAGTTGAAGAAAAGTTTCAAGCGGCCAGCTATTTGTAGGGGAAGATGTTCCAAAATTGGATCATGTCCTGGTCTAGGAGGAAACACAAATGCTGTTCCCAAATATAAGGTATGCAGGATGTCAATTATGTTTCTACATGTTTGGAGAACCGGTGAAAAGCTTTTTGAACGAAAATTACAGTAAATTGTACATGAATCAGTCACCAACTCAAGGTTTTGCTTAAAATACTTCTGTTATATCAATTACAGAAAGTTTGCAATGGAAATAAGAATGATAAGCTCGTACGGGAGATGATATTCGGTGCCTGTCCGCTCGCAAGTGCCGAGACTACCATAAAAGTCCATTCCCTGAAGTGAGTCTAGCGTACCAGTATAAAAACAAGCCGAAAATGTTAATGGATTACAGCATAAATTTGTGGATCAAGCTGCTAATCATTTGATCACAAGACCAAGCTGATATGCATGTCACAGTAAAATAACCCTTGTTCCTTGTAATGATGCATGTTGGCTATGGACAATCACGATGTACCTATATTTTGATTTTCTTATCTCAATCTTATCAGCTCACGTTGTAAGCATGACTGGCTGGACTTCCTTAATTATCATCACAGTCAATTATATTAGACTCTGAGTCAGCATTATCTAACGTAAGATATGATATTTTGTTTGTAGAAGCCCTCACAAACTGATGCTCAGTTCTGTATTCCAGTTCAAGAGATGTCGAGATGATACCAAAAAGTAAGTAGCAGACTAAGAATAATAAACCTACTTGGAATAGAGCCAAATTTCATGTCATAAGTTTTGTTTTTATAATATGCCAGTTTAACATTATCACTCCGATTTACACTTGGCCCCAATCTTTTGCTAATTTTTACTCAATTTATTTTGTAGTACAAACTTTGACTCACTGGACTCGTTTGAATCTGAGATATTCGGAGATGGATTACCTCGTCGTAGTAGTGAGAACAATCTAGCTAGTATGGGATCTCATGGTAGCAGCGGCCCGATGGATATAATAACCCCTCGAGAGGGTTACTGGGGCAGCGATACCACTCTCAACTTATCAGGTGATGTGGTGATAGTAAGATCTAGAGATGTTTATTTGGTGTTTTCATACTTGATGATTACTAAGTTGGTGTGGGTGTTTACGCAATCTCTATTGGAAGACCAAAATGTTGTTTACAATAAACCTGAAGCCAGTGTGTCAGACGCATGATATGATCAGGTGTATAATGATAGTCTGCAGAGCTTGGAGTCTTTTATTGATGTAATACTATTTAGAGTTTAGAGTTTGGTCTAGCCCAAATTAGTAGGTCACCATGTATGGTAATAGGTCGAAACATGCTTCAAACATTCCTTTAGTCATGTGATGTGTGCCCTGGCATGTCTCCAATCAACACACTTATCTACTGTGATCAAATTACTCCAGAGGCATCACATGTGCTAGACATACTGTAGATATGCGCTCACAAACATGTAGACACAGAGTAAGGATATATATATATATATCCTTACTCTGAGATGTAGACAAGTCTGTTGGCAGGCCAAGTTAAATGCTAATGATAGGGTGGAACTAAAAATAACCTCTGTGTATTGGGCTATATTAAAAAGGTAGCGGTTAAACGGGTAATGTCTTCACTATGGTTCACTGACTCTAGTTAACAACAAAGAATTGTGCAAAAGCTAGGGAGAATCATTCACATAATGTTGTTGCGTAGAATTATAACGTCAGACTGCTTATAATTGTATCAGGTGAAGAATCATTTCCTTTAATCGGATGAGATTTCCTCATTTCCACACAAAAAGTTTGACACAGAAAACAGATTTGTTAACTGTGACCCTGTAATATTTGTTGTTTGCCTCATGATCCCTTTGAAACCTGATTAATGTGAGAAAATAAGTATTATAGAGGTCATAATATGCACTAGAGAGTTTTACTTCTAAAATTCTAATGATGGCCAATCTTTGCTAGTGAGTTTATAAAATCTCAGCACGATTCCCTCATTTTGCGCCTATGTTTTGTAGTATCCAGCAGTAGTTATATGCCCCCTTTATCGTCATCTCCCGGTGCTCACTCAGCTGCCAGTATAAACTCCGGCAGCAGACTCAGTATCATGAGGAGAATGAGACATAGCTTTAATCGCAGTCTACAGTATAATAATCTACAGTCAGAACCCTCATCTCTTGCGTCATCTGGTGGTGAGGTAGGTCTTGTGATCACAGAAGCTCCCTGAATATAGTTGAACATGTGATTTGGCTTGTTTATGGAAAGTGTTGTAGTGTAGTTTCTGCAAGTCTGAGTCAGCTTGATTTCAGGAAAACTTGAGTGCTTGCTCTCATAATATTTTTCCACGCAGTAATGTATTGACTATCATCAGTTTTTTTTATACCAGTTTATCTTACTAACCATACATTATACTCTGTAGAGCGATAGAGGGGTGCCCTCTAGGCGGAGAGGTGCTAGGCTAGGGATGGCTGTCATTTTTAGCTTAGATGAGTTTGACGATTCTCGGCGAAATTTTGAGGCATTCTTCTTCTCCCACATCACTATAATCGAAGGTCACATGCTCACACTTAGAGCGGCAATCGAACAGAGCAGCTGTGAAGCAAAGTTTGATGAGTTTATCATGGAGGTAAGCTTGTGACATAAATGTTATGCGTTTTTCATGAGTTTGACCCCAATATTTGGTCTCATTTACTTGGGTCTAGAATGAGAGCTGTAATGTGAATTTTGGTGAGCACAAAATTGAGGACAAAATTATCAGCAATAAAAATACCTCCGTTGGGTCAGATAATTTGCGTGGAAATTGAACAATTGACCATGTGACCATGTGACTGGTCTAATTTGTATGGCTTTGCTTGTTGCACAGTGGTACCATTAATAGTTTCTCCAAGCTTTCTCTTCCGTAATTTCATTATTTACTGCGATATTGTGAAGCTCTGTGATGGGATATAATTGGTCTAAAATTTGACTATGCGCCTTGTTGGAATCATATGATTGTGATTAGCGCAGTACAAATAATCATTCAGTCATGTGAGGTCTATATTCTGTTATCAACACTGAACATGTGACCTGTGAAACAACGCAGGATCATGAATTCAATGAAATCCTTTGTCATGATATTCCTCATCTAGTGTTACTTCTTCTTATACAAGTCAGTTATAATCACACTGGTTACCCATTCAGCCAATGATGAAATGTGGTTGGCTTGCACATGGCGATGTGGGCTTGGTGAAAAGATATATATATATATATATATAGGTTCCCTTGAGTTTTTATTTGATATCCTGACATTTAATTTAAACTAAGTCCTTATCTAAGATGTGATTTAATTTTACAGGCAATGGAGGCTTTTAGACAGAAAGTGTATGATCTGTACACGACCCGTCCTTTGGAGCGGCCGGTATGGTTGAGCCTGATGGCTTCTTCCTCACAGCGATACAGATTGTGTGATGTGTTTGTCAGGGAATTCTCATTACTTATAGACAGATATGACACGAAGTCAACCAATTAGTGAGTACAAATCTTTATACTACAATTTTTATTCCTTGAAGATGACTGAACAATTTCATTGAACATTCATTATTATTATTATCATTATTAAGCCAGATACAGTAAGGTTGAACTGATTTGAAATTTGCTTAGATGACGAACAAAGAAATTATCTGTCAATCCTCCAATGGGAATTTGGCTAAGAAAAAAATCTCCTTGTCATCAATGTTGTTTGTGAGATGTGACTCATGTATCAATTGTGTCATAAAACAAGGCGGCAACAGCATAACTTTGGCGCCTTGCCAGATTACTTCTTGGTTGTGGAATTTTCTATATCCTGAAACCACTAATGCACCGAAACCAGCCCACTTAAACTCTTAGCATTTTAGATGAGTTATAACACTGCTGTGTATTTTCTATTTTAGTTTTGTCAGCTCATTACTGACTGGTGTACTGATGTATCATTTAGCCTGGGTTCCTACAGTGACCCCTTCCGGTGAAACTCATGCTTCTTATGCTGACAAACACTCTCCAAAATGGGTATGTACATTTGTAAACTTTGTGTGTTGACTGTGTTTCTCCCTTTGAAGAAACTACTTTGTATACTTATTTTGTTTTAACTGAAAGTTACATAGAGATTTGGTTAGTTGTGCTGTATTCTTAAAAGATACTAATGAAGCTTTACTGTAGGGTTTCTATTAATGCTTTGCTGTGAATCATGTGTCATTAATTTTTTTCTTATTCTGTCAATTTAGCCTGACATGTTGGCAAAGACACATCCATATAACCCACTGTGGGCTCAGCTAAGTGATATGTATGGTGCTATTGGGATGCCTCCTCGACTGGCCAGGACGATAGTCACTGGTAAGAAGATGGAGACCGTCCTCAAATTTCTCAATGTGCTCAGCTATTTTATCAGGTTGGTATTGATATAAAATTGACTGATTAATAATTCCATTCAAGAGTCTATTTTTCAACCATGTCGCTAATTTAAATTTGTGTATATTCATGCTGAAGGATATAATAGTTGTGATGTTACAGTTTTTGTTCCATCCTGTCGGTTAAACTATCACCCTTGGTCCTTACTCCTAGCTCCACCCTCTGTAATCGCGATAATGTACTTTCACCGTCAGATCTGAGATAAGATTAATAGCGATATGAAAGCAGTCAAGATCTCGGTATATGAGATATTTCTCTACTAGATTATGACTCGAACAGGAAATTACCAATAGTTTTGAATAGGAATTATTATTTTGATTGATAATGTGTGCAGGTGCTCTGAGATACATGAGACACTAGATGAATGTTATGATGAGGAGAATGTTCTGTGTCAGATACAGTCAGCAGTGACAGCTATAGATGATCTGTGTGTGGAATCTATGGAGAAGGAAGCAGCAGCCTGTGGCTCACCCTCAGACTTTGTACTAGTAGATGCTCCAAATGGTGAGTCAAGTCATAGATGTTCTACTTGCAACCCTCGAAACATAATTAGGAGTGGGTATTTTACATCTATTAATCTACGGCATATCTAATAACTTCAGGTATCAATACAGTTTGTGCCCCGTTATAAGATTTCAACATCCAAAGTAGTATATTTTCAAATTTTCTTTGGTATAGATAATCTAGATTTGGAGTCCGTATCCGATTCAGGATTGGTTAGTCAGTATACAGGCCACAGTAAAGCCACACGTCCTCAGTTTATAGGTATTAACAACACTACATTATCAGGTGGCAGCGAGTCTGGCTTTACTGAACCAGGAAAAGGAGCCTTCGCTGCTGTACCCTCCAGCTCACCAGCTGATAAGGTATGATATTGTATTGTATAATAAATCATCGAGCAGCAATATTGAATATGTCAAATCTACAGCTAGAGATCTTCTCTATTGGCAGCTAAAACGTGAGAAACAATCTTTTGTTACTTTGATGTGTACAGTTAGAATGTTGGATTCATTGATCTTTGATCATATAACTGTCTCTGTTTTAGGTGCAGGATTGGTTAAATACCAGTCAGTTGAATGAAGGTGCTTGTATAGCAGAGCCGCAACTATTATTATCTAATCCCCATACTGAACTTACCCGGTCAACAACAGACTCTACACTTGTAAATACTCTAGATAGTCCTTGCCTATCCCCCCTGTCGTCTAGTCGTGATATGCCATGTATGCCCCCTTGTGTGGGAGTGCTGTGCGCTCCTGATCCTATCGAGGCGCGCCATGAATGTGAGGTGCTCGCTAGACGTTCAGCGATCAGCCCGATTCCCGAGCTCACAGACAGTCAAAGCAGTCGTGATAATATGATAAAGAGCTCATCTGACAGCGGAAAGAGCGTTTTCAAAAGAAAGGATCTAGTCAGACTTTTCTCATCAGAGATAGACGATATGGATTATGTTTTTGATGGAAAGCCTCCAGCACTTAGCAGACAGGTCTCAGGACTTAGCAGTGTCAGTCAATTTGATGAACTCTTTGACGGAGATGACTTAGACAGCTACTCCGCAATAATAGCCAAGAATCAGGAACACCCTGGAAGTGGGGATGTACCAGAAGTGCCCACACCAACCAATGGAAGAAATATGCTAAACAAAGTAATGAAACAAGCAGGGTTTTCAAGTCAAACTCAGTCACCAATTGATTCATTAGACACGACTGCTAGACCTCCTCTTTTGAGGGATAACAGCGTCACTAGTCAGCCACCTGAGGACGTACATGAGTCATCAAGGCCGAGAAATCTGAGCGTAGGTAAAGCTAGCAGTCGATGTAGTACCCCTCAGACTATCAAAGGAGGAGATGCCACACCAGCCTCCGACCCCCGCACCAGACAAATCTCAATGTGTCCCACTATACTCTCCGACCAAGAAGAGGATTGTGATCCTTTCAGCACCTATGATGAGCTTGAAATGCCCAGGTAAGAGAAAGAGTAAGAGCTGCAGCTATGACAATAATGGCAGTCACTAATGCAATGGTTTATTTATCACATGTGTTTGTTAAATAGTCTCAGATCTTCACATACTTACCTGGCGTCAAGTTTTCTATCACTTCATGTTATTTTGGTAAAGTAAAAACCCATCTGATTATTGAATTTCAGGTCTAAAAATGTATCAAAGCTTGCGGATCCTGCCATATCTACTACCAACTTTGGACGACAGATGTTAGCTGGTTACTCAGACCACTATCTCTCAGATTTTGTCTTGCATGGAACTTCTGATGATGATGTCCACCGGAAGGTATATATACGTTTATCCATGACGACGCCTGATTTAAATACCATCATAAAAATATCTATTCTCATATCGGACTGTAGGAATCTTTATCTCTTTGTTCTTAGATAAAGATAAATCACCTCCTGATTTTGACCAATTATTCAACCAATAAATGTATTCAAGTCAGCTAATTCGGCTAGAGAAACCAAATATGCAGAACAGTCAAGTAAGGCAATTCAAAGTTCTTATTTTCCCACTCTGTCATCCCACCATCTCTCTTTGTACAGGTACAGAAAGATTTGGTAGCATCAGAAGCTCACTCAGTATTAGAGGATCGTATTAATGAAGCCGTGTGTGTTGTGGCAGACACGGAGAGATGGTGTATTAATATCTGCTCTAGTAAGAGAGAACAACCGAAACCTCTAGCTGCCTCAGACCTCGTTAAGAACATGGTAGAGGCAACCAATACACTCGCTAAGCTCAAGATGTCTCCAGAACTGGTGAGTGGCATCATTGTTGACAAAATTTTCTCTCTATTTTCGTGATATAAGCGGTGAGACTCCTTCTACATGTCAACAGGGAGTTTGTCCCCAACTCCCTGATATCAATATATACAATTAATTTGTAAAATTTGGAGTTATAAGCTCTTGACATAATTTGTTCTTGTCTTGGTATAGTGTTTATGTATCCGAAATGAAATAATTTATATATTCTATTATTTACTTTATAGATTTTGATTCATATGGAAGACAGGCTCCAAGAAATGTTCTTCAAGAGTAGGATGTTATCTGAGTACATAAAGAACCAGAAAAGTGTGGATATGGATGAGTTGAATGCAATGTTTGGATTGGCTGTCACCGATATCAGATTTCTGTTATCAGTGGCCTCCACTCACTCGACAGTGAACGTACATGGTATATATTAGCCTCTGTAAGAGAACGATTGTGATTTGTTCCTGATTTATTTGAGTGAGATTGATACTTGTGAAAAACCTACAAATTCACCGTGATTTCCAGTACATTTTATGTTTCAAGGCAATACTTTCAGCAAAATGATGGATTAATAATTTAAGAAAATTGCAAAAAAATATTTTTCTAGGTGCTAACTTATTGTTATTATATGTATTTACTGTTAGTAGTTAGAAGTGATCAGATTAGATATGATTCGATAAGGTATTAGACTGCAGTGGCAGTATTTTAGTATTGGCAGGGGTATTCTGTATTATACGTAGGTCTGCAATGATCTGCAATCTGAATTATAAGCAATCAGGTTTCTTTTCTGCATGTATTCTTTATCAGAGCTATTTTGTATGTTTATTTATTTGTACAGACAGGAGGAATTCTTTATTTTTTTAAACGTCCTCAACAGTATTGCCCTCTCACTCTCCTTGATAGTCTCTCATTGTATCTGTGCATAACTCCATTATCATCGTATTTTATGTATAAATTAAACAGTAATAAATATTCGAATTGTTAACAAGATTCACCTCTGAAACTTAGTCAGTGCAGCAGTCTGAAAGAAAAGTGCACTCCAGATCAAGTTTTGAGAATACAACACCAAAGCATCCGTATAAATATGTAGGAGTCAAGAGCTGTTTGATATGAGTGGATAGCTCGAAGTTTTCCATAATTGAAGTATTGGTTAGAAAAGAACTACATAGGACATGGTTCATTGTGCGCACTTGTTGCTTCCAGCCAGATTCATCTCCAAGAGAATTGATTGGGGCAAACAGTTCTTGAGTAAGAGTTTGTCAAAAACTGGTCACAATATTGAGTGAATTTATGGATCAGTTGATTTAGGGTGAGGGGATCATCAAGAAGGATACCAAACAAAGAATGTTTCAGAGGTGCTAAATGTTTGAAACCGGAAGTTCCAGCAAATCTCTGGTAATTGTTGAACAGGTGGTAGCTTGTATAAATGCGCTACGCCTCGATTCTCGACTTTTGCATTCATGACCACCAGAGGGAACCAACTTGCTTGTGATCCAGTTCACTCCTTTCTACTCTTTTCAAATTCTCTATTTATCAGCAGGTAATAATTTGGAGTCAAATTTGACACTCACAATATATTTTGAGTTACCTCCTCCATGGAGTCAGGGAGGGTGGGAGGAGTTAGGGACAAAACTCTCAGACTCTGAGTTGCCTCCTCAATGAAAACATTTCATCACCAATATATTTTGACCTTTGATCCCAAAATGACAACAGTTGCTTTTAACTCTCCAGTATAATCAGTGATCGATGAATAGCCTTGATGACCTTTGATAATAGAGCATAATGTAAAGCTGGAGTTGAATCATTCACAAGAAAACATGCAAGAGTTGAGTGAGGAACTGTCAACATAACATGATGATCCTCTCATGGTTGCTGTTGGCTCTGCCAGGGATGGCTCTGGTGGCTCTGGCAATTGTTCTTGCTGTGTTTGGTAAATCATTTGGTTTAAGACTATTCTATGTCAATACACTGCTACAGATATTTGATGTAAGTAGTTAGTATAATAAATAATCTCATTTATTTAATTCATTCAAATCACTGACTGTCTGGACTACCAGATGTGAATATCTGTTTACCTGCCCTATCATTATTATATGTCATATGATCAGTATCACTAAAGAGTACTCCCTGGTATCACTCACATGTAATGGTAGAGAAACATCCAGAATTACATATAAAATATAATCCTCTCTCTATAGTGACTCAGGAAGGGTCATCAGTCAAGTCCTTTCTGCTCATACTATGAACAGAAAGGACCCTATAATTATGAGTCATAGTTAGCAATAATCATGAATGTTAACAAATTTGATTGTTACAATTTGTACATACCTACCTAACATCAAAGAGTAATCCTTGCTAACACACATTATCTCATATATATCTGTAAAATCAACACACTGGCACTATATTGCTGATATCGTTGATTTTTCCCATGAGGATGTGAAATCATGAGAAAAATTGAGCAGTATTTTGCTTCGATTAAGCAATCAAAACTAAATCGCACAGTCTTATGATGGCTTGATCAGCTAGTTTGCCAAAAAGAGTTGTAAGATTTAAAGCAGAATTTTTTGAAACAAGTGTTTTATTCATACATTTGATAGGTGGAGAAGGGAAAAAGAACTGCTTGGTGTTAGCTTAGATAGGTAGATCGGTTGATTTGAGCCACCTCTAGACTAGACTTGGTTCTGTCAGGGTATTGATTTGGTTTTAAAGAGGCTCATGATATTGGTTTAAACTGTTTATGTTGTTTGTAGCCCTTCATGTTTTACATACTATACAGTTGAAAACATATACATGTTTCTTTTGGTTCAATTACATAAAATGTAATAAACTAAGTTGAGGCCTTAAAACATCTAGTACTTGGACAAGTCGCCCTTGGAATGCTAGAAGTAATGGGCACATTTAGTTTCAACTCATAGACCACCACTGTTCAGGCGATTAGCATACTCTCCTCAATTTTGGGTGGTGAAGAATTTTAAAATTGATTTAATTTTTCCAAATATGTAATTTTCAATGTTACCTTGTTTGATTTTTCTCAATAAGCGGTAGGTGATTGAGGGATCCATCAGGGGCGTATATTCTAAAAAATTTCACTCACTGACTTTTCAGAGATGAGCATAATAATCGGGTGCAGCCCGATCCACACGCCGTAGGAGTGGCGGGGAGGGTGTGGGAGGGGCGCTTAAGCGCCCTCCCACCACGGAAATTTTTGCATATCGGTAGCAAAATAGTGCAAGCAGAGAGGTATTTCAATAGCTCACTGAGCTGTTGGGTACTTTCAGAAAACAACTCAATAGCAGTAGAAGATTACGGTAAAAATGCTACAGTTATGAAGCACCCATTTGAAAAAAAACTGACCTTGGTGGGATTCAAACCCACAACATTCTTATTATCAGTGATTATAAGGCGGACGCTCTACACACTGAGCTATTCAGCCACTCACGGAAATCCGTGGGCCGTGAGTGCTAATATACGCCACTGGGATCCATGATATGATATCCAAGTTTTGAGTTGGCGCTCATATCTGCATGCAATACATAACTTATAGCCAGAATTATAAAATATTTTCTTATGTGCATATGTTTGTTGTATAGCTGTTTATTTCTTTTACATTTTAGTTTGGAAAGGAGCGTGCTAGAGTCAGACAAATACAATCTGAGGATACACAGTCATCAGACTCTGATAGTGATGGGGAGAAAAATTTAAAATCACTCAATGGAATACCTGATAACAACATGAATGGTGATCAGCATGTTAAAGTTAATCTCATTCACCGTCAGACAAAAACCTACACACGTAAAATACCTCCGGTCAGATCTCTCGCTACAATGGAGAATGAATTTGAGCTCAGTGACGCTATGTATTTTTGCAAGAGCGGTATTGAGGTAAGTCATATAAAGTCTTATGGTGAAAATTGAAGCTATAGCTTGGCAACAATTTCACATATCCCATATCACCCCTTCTCCCTCCCTACTACCCCACAACCGCTTTACACCTGATCATTGTTATGACAGTTCCCACAATAGCATGCATAAAGTTAGCCGCTTAGTGATTACGTTATTTTAGACCACCGGATTTTAATTTGATTCTCGGATTTTAATAGCACTTCGTTTTTTCGTTTAGTCGATCGTCGAAGACGAGGTGACTCAACGATTCATGTCTTCAGGTGAGCACTTATTCATTAAAATCATAAATACTGTGGAAGAGCTGTCACAATTTCCACAAATACCAGATACAACTAGTGTATGAGCGGCTTGTTTTCCATGTTTGTATTGTGAAGAATGAATTTTCTGAGTATTCTACATTTTATAGATTGAACTGTTGCATAATGTGGTACACACAACTATGAATAGTGGTGTGTCTATTACATTTTGATCTATCTGATATGGGAAAAATGAAAAAATAATATGATTCTATGAATTTAAAATAGTGAGACTGAACATTACTTCGATGTGTTATTCATGTACCATTTACTCGCTTACTATACATTACCTGTGATTCTGTAATCCACCTCTATCTTCTCACCTCAGAGTTAGCATCTTGGAACCTGCTGACAAGAACAAATAAAGGATACCAACATATCAGCTTTAGACTGACCCTTCTGTGGTTTCTGGGAGGGATATTCAGATACTGCTGTCTCTTACCTGTCAGACTCTGTATACTGAGTGTAGGACTGACTTCTCTAGTACTAACTACTGCCATAGTCGGTTATCTCCCTTCTCGTCGGTGAGTTCATGATTAAAGTCTTTGTGTATCACTGTTTAATCTGATGATTTTACTTCTTGTTGGTATTAACCTATCAGTAAGTGGTTGCACTTGTTTCACTGAGGATCAAAGGAATGATTCTCTTTTCAAACTGTTATTTGCACTTTCAGATGGACAGGGAGATTCAGGTATGATATCGCCATGTTTGAGGTTCACACACCGACCCCTTTCGTCCAAGTCTAACTTTTTCTGGTTTCGGTCAAAGCTACTCATTGTTTGAATATATGTTGTAACCTTCATCCTAAGTACTACTATGTTAAACCATGAGTGTATCCTTACTCTGTGAGTGTATGTATGTAAAGTTGAGGATTGTTCTGCATTCTGGGGTCATCTTGTCTAGATTATTGCCAAGATGGATTTTAGTCACTAGTTCCAGGCGGTTTATCATTTAATTGATGTTGGTGGGTTATTGTTATCTCATTTGTACTTTAAGTATTCTTGTTTCTTAATTGCAGTATGAAGTATATTGCTAACAAATACTTCACAATAATGAGTTGCCGGGTGATAACGAGAGCTTTTGGGGCAGTCATCAGGTTCCACAATCTGTAAGTTTGGTGATACACAATCTGGAGTAGTCTGGATATTTAAAACGTGTCTATTTTTGAAACTAATTGGTCTATGGAAATAAAAAATGAGTGCTGATGGCAGTACAAAGTACATTATTGTCACGCAGTGGCTCTTCTAGTGTAAGAATTTGTAATATATTGCTTTGTCTTTCTTCACGCTATTGTGTTCATGCTTTTGTTTCATGAAAATTGTATGTAATTCATCAATCAAATCATAATTAATTTGAAGTTCCAGACGTAGATATGTGTGACTGGCGCATGTTGTCCTAAGGAATTTACTGTAATGTCACTTAGAACTTAGAAGATTCCTTTGGCTTTCTGTAGAGAGAATCGAGCTAAGCCTGGAGGGATTTGTGTGGCTAATCATACATCACCCATAGACGTGATAATACTACAGAATGATAACAGCTATGCTATGGTACGTATACACACCATAGCACACATACCTAGATAAATATTGATCATGTAATGATGTCACAGTGTTGATGGCCTCATACAGTCGTTGGCTGGTACTTATGGAATAATCTCCTCAGTTGCAAAAACGTGTATTCATATCAATGTACTAGGCTCAGACGAAGAAAATGACATGATGTAGATGACCCTCCCTTAGGGTAAAAATTGTACCCACAATTTAATGCGACACTTACCAACAAAATTGAATGATATGATGGGTTTTATACATACAACGCCTATATTTTTTTCTCTGGGAGTCGCCATGAAGATTCAGTCTATTGCAACTACATGTCCATAATTCTCTCCTGTAGATGGGTTTAATTGTATATTTGTTGCAAATCAGGTACGCAGAGGATCAAATTCAATCATTAACCAATTAAATGCACTTTAGATGAGGAGTGGTATTAGCCATCCCAGACACATCATACAAGTTTATATGGTTTAAGTTGATCAATCAACAAGTATGTGATCAGTTATCCAGGAAACAGCTGATTGTATGACACGTTGTATACTAATTGATTTAAGCCGAGTGTAGTGTAGGTCCAGGGTCCACACACTCCACATACGTGTTGATAACAGCTTAATGTTGTTATACCAAGAGTCAGAAGTGCAATCCTTATCAGCTCTCAGGGTTAAAGTTGGAGTAAGCCAAAGTCTATGTATGGTGTGATACTGCTGGACCTGAAAACATCCAAGCAACCAACTGCTCATTGCTGTACATTTACTGAAAATTGCCCATATCACCGATGAAAATTGTCTACATCATTACTTTCATCAGCGTAAAAAAAAGAAGCTAACATCATCACAATCTATTTGTTGGTCCATGTGGGAATGGTAATGCTACACATTATTAATTAACTCAAAAGAGCACTAGTTGTCTGCCTTTCCATATAATCTGATTTGTTTGTAGATTGGACAGAGACATGGAGGGTTTATGGGAATGATACAGAGAGCGTTATCTCGGGCCACAGATCATATCTGGTTTGAGAGATCAGTGTCAAGAGATCGAAGTGCTGTAGCAAGCAGGTAATAAAAATCTCCTCTTATCACCATGTGGACAACTATGTATGTGTAAGTGTGTCTGAAGACCTTCGTTGGCTAAACTATCAGGCGCTTTGTAAACTTGGATGATTGTACAATCTAGTCCCTTTGTCGCATGCTTTTTCCATTATGTGTAAATTTGTTGTGTTTCAGATTAAAAGCTCACGTCCAGGATCAGAATAAGCTGCCAGTATTGATATTTCCAGAGGGAACGTGTATCAACAATACTTCAGTGATGATGTTTAAGAAGGGAAGCTTTGAAGTTGGAGGCACCATATACCCGCTGGCTATCAAGGTGAGATTCATATTCATACAGCACATCGTTACTATTACTATTACTATTACTACAGCATGTCACTCACAAATCTGTGTGCCTGTTAGCTGTTAAAAGGAAATGTCAATCTAAACTGATGCCCTCCAATTGTCCTCTATCATTTCTATTGCATTCAATTATCTAAACCTGTCAATTCCCATGTGGTAATATTACATTATTCCGATGGGCTTAGTTGAAGCGCTCAAACTCTCGTTATTAACCACTTTCCCCACGGTCCCAGCTATCCCTCCTGGCACAGTTTGAGCGCTTTAACTACCATGTGCTATGTGCTATGTGCTATGGGTATGACACGCTCACCGCTCACCGCTCACTTAGCCACTGATATGAAATGGCAGACATGCAACAGAAGCTAAGCAACAGTTAATATTCTAAAATGTTATATCATGTTGATATGTTGAGTATCCTTCCTCACATATTTATTGTGTATTTTCAGTATGATTCCCGATTCGCTGACTGTTTCTGGAACTCTAGTAAATATAACATGTTGGAGCACATAGGGATGCTGTTGACTAGCTGGGCTATAGTAGCTGATGTTTGGTACTTGCCACCAGTTACCCAACTGGAGGGGGAGTCGTCCATCACTTACGCTAACCGTGTCAAATCTGAAATCGCAAGACAGGGAGGCCTAGTGGATTTGGAATGGTACGTTTGGGTCATGTATCATTATATGTCAGTAATTATTTTTTTATCACATTAATTACCTGTATGTAGTTTGTCAGTTCAGGTTGGTTATCCTTGCACTGTAGCAACTTAACTATACTCCATCAAGGGTTAACCAGGGGAAGGCAATTTCTAATTTATTCATGATCTGTACTACTCACCCTTGTAACATTTATTATTTGTCAATCTTGAATAATCTCGGCATTGAATAAAAGTGATGACAATGATTGATGGTCAAAATTAACTAAGCAATGCCAAGATTAAAATTATTTTCCTATGTAGTTGAGAATTTCTGCATTTCTGAATATCTCCATTGTTGATCATAGTCCCAAAAAAAAGCTTGCAGGTAAAAAGCCAAATGAATTATTTTAGCAAATTGAGCATACTGACTCTCGTGATCTGACTGGGCATGTAGATCACTGATAAACTAGGCTATCATTACCACAAAGTAGGTGTCGTAAGGCTAAGCATGCATCATGCGTGACTTGAATTCGCGCATGTGCAAGAACAATGAGTTTAGTTTGGGTTCTGATTGCAACTTTTGAAAGGGGAAATGGGATATCCCCTGCATACACTGTCGAGCAAAATCAGCTAATATTGACAAGAGAGGATAACTATCAGTAACAAATCCACACGCTTTGGGGAGTATGTCACCAGAGCAGGTAGCCAATCAGATGGCTTCGGAATTCCGAGGCTCAATTTTGCAGAGATCAGCTCATGCCCAGAGCTGAGCATGCGCAGAATGCAAATTGAGAGCAGATAACTCCAAATTTATACAGCCCATTGTTTTTTATGAGTTTGAATCCACATGAAAAGTATATAAAAGTGGTTCAATAATGTGAGTGGCACTTAGGTGAGTTGGGGGGAGTCTATTTTACACACCCATGCAGAAAACTTCATTCAGTCAAATGAATTTAAGCTTTATATATACCACTTTCCCATCCCCCTATCAATCCTTGACCCAGTATAATTCAAATGTTCCTGAGTTCTCAAACTGAAACAGTACTCCCAGTCTGCACTGGGAAAATGTAAGCTTCTATAAGAAAAATTTTCAATTGGGCCGAATCGTGGTACTGTTGCTACGATACAGAGAAGCTTGTCTCTTAGAGTCGACCTGCAGCAAGGTGACATGCATGTAATGAAGTGACGCCTTGTTATCTTTGTGATCATGTGCGAAAATTCAACTTTTATTCAATTTATTGGCACAACCTTCTTAGTTTAGATCATTTAATTTTGTTGCCAATTAAGTTTTTGTGACATCATGAGAAACATGAGAGATGATGAATTGTTACTGATAATAATTTGATATTTTATTTATTTTATGTACTTGAAGGGATGGAGGATTAAAACGAGAGAAACCTAAAGATTCGCTAATGAAAATACAGCAAGACATGTTTTATAGCAGACAGCTGAAATCTGACTGATACGTCTTATTTATAAGGCTTATCTATGCTGTGCTAAACGGTGGAGAGAGGAACCAGATAACTAAACTCTGGTTATATGGTGGTCTTTGGTCAGCGCCAGAAGCCAGATTAATAAAAGAAGTCTCCCACCATTCCAATATACAAATGAGACCGGTGATCTACTGCTCAATAGGAGAAAATAGCGTTGCGCATCAAAGTGACATGGGCCAGGCTCATAGTCAACAAGTCTACCTTTGTTTTGGCAACTATAAATGCCAGCATTTTACTTAAAATTCATTGTCCCTTGTGTATTTGTGTAGTCAATTGCGCATAATTTTTTTCAGACATAAAAAATGATCACTGTTAAACCTATTATACATTTCCAATTAATTATTTTGCTCAAAGTTGAGCGTCTCATATCATCAATGTACTGTTGGCTGTTACCAGCATATGAGCAAAAAACCTCTTGCAGCTGATTGTGTGCTCTAACTAAGGTGTATGTTTACCACTTGGGTACCATCTCATGAACTACTCTGTCATCTGTGAATATGGCAATGTGATAAATTCTTTGCGTAATTATTCGATCATTACTCAGTTATATACCTTTAATACTGTGGATCAAGCAGGAAGTTCGGCCAAAACTCCCCAGATCAAGGTTGCCTGTATTTGGAGTTGCGGCCCCGCTTATGATAAACTTATCAGTGCCAGCATAGTAATATGGATCCAAAACATAATAAATTGTCAAGGATTATGCTCTACAAAAGGCCAAGAATATGTCTATTTTTGCCAAAAAAATATTTTCTCGAATGTCCTCACTCTATCTTTGTGCTTTTCTCGAGAATAAAAACTC
This sequence comes from Membranipora membranacea, assembly GCA_914767715.1. Classification (NCBI taxonomy): domain Eukaryota; kingdom Metazoa; phylum Bryozoa; class Gymnolaemata; order Cheilostomatida; family Membraniporidae; genus Membranipora; species Membranipora membranacea. The sequence continues at coordinate 7,573,442 of OU612065.1, forward strand.
AAAAGCTAAGTGGTATATAACATTGGACCGCTATTATTTCAATCTTGATTAGTTTCTGAGAATGTCACAGTTCATTGATGACTTTCATCCCAAGGAATGGGCACTCATCATCTGTCACGTTATTTGCCATGTCATGATAGCTTCAGGGTTTATTTCTTATGATACGCACAATCATAGTTCACAAAAGCAGCTTGTTTCTTCTCTGGGGTTGAGCTTTTTTTACGAGATCTAGGAATGGTAGGCAATTATATTTTTTATTTCACCTAAAATACATCAATAGAGCTGAAGTTGAACTACCTTACCCACGAGCCATCCATGCTTTAGCTATTTTGACCTACACACTTCATTCAATCTTTTATTTCAAAGGCTTATTTTCAGCTTGTATTCATGGCTATGTTTTGTGGCAACAGCTACCATAAAAATCACACTCGCCTGAGATAAAGCATTTCCGTGATTGGGCAATGTTAGAAGTACGGAGCAAAAAATGGATTGTGGCCTAGCATAGATTTCTCACACTATCTCCTAGTGCATCATTTGTAAGATACTCAAGTTTCACTTTATTACATTATGCAAATGATACTGTAGAAGTTATTATACTTGGAAGCGAAATTTAGTTTATGGTAATGATACTCATGATGGTTTTCATTATACTGTCTTTGCTACACGTTAAAATATCATGACATAAGCGCAGGTCTTCAGACCTATGATTTAATTCACTTCATGTCTAGGAAATTGAACAGGCTCATTTTGCGAATTTTGTTTGTGCAGAACCGTGTCGCACCGTCAGAGAGAGTGGCAAGGGCACTTTGAAGTGTAGTGAACCATTGCACAAAAAGATTATTAATTAGGATGTAAGTCAAGCTGCTGAATACAACTGGAAATGATCTACATTTTTTAAGGGTATGCAATATTTTGATTTGGAGATATTTCATGAATTGAAAATTGTTCATTGTCAACAAGGTGCTCAGAGATTAATGAACTAAAATCTACCAGTATATTATTAATACATTTATAAAGATTTTTGGCGATTACCAGTGTGGATGATATATGATCCTAATCCCGACGCAAGTTATCCAAGCAAATCATCGTAGTTGGCAGGACTAATGTTCCAATTGTATGGATACAACAGGCGTATTGACACCTTCTATCATGTAATACTGTAAAGTATTTATAATAGCTCAGTTTGTGGAGCCGTAGGTAGAACAGACACTTGAGATGGGTAACTACCTGTTGTTGATTGGTTTGAGAGAGCTTCCTACACCTACTATTGTTTGAACACTTTTTTCTCTTTTATTTAACATTTTGTGCACTAAGATCTCTCTCAGTAGGTAAGCATGATCCGCGGCAGCAGGTGGTATAATTAGCTCACACTAATTACTGATCCCATCGTACACATCAGCAAATAGACTAAACATCGCGGCTGAAGAACCTCATGTCCGACAAAGACAAGGATCGGAAAATTATCTAATATCGGAGCCGTCTAAAAAAATCAGCTTACTATATTGAGCTTTATTGTAATAACCTCTGCAGTACAAAAAAGGAATACTCTAGCCAGAGAGAAACATGGGAGACACTGAGGTCTATGCATCTGTACCTGTGGATGGAGACAATATGTCTAATTTCTCATACGATTATCTGTATGATCTACCTGAAGAAGACCTTGATGCCTTATTCAAAGGTATGGATTACCCTGGCAGCAAAACGATTTGGAGGGAAGACTTGACAACGCTCGAATTGACAATAAAAATAATGTTCTTAATCCTTATAATCTCAGTGAGCATAGTTTGTAACATGCTGGTTTTGGTTGTGCTGATAAAAAAGAAAAGTATGAGAACAGTGACACACATGTTGATAATAAACCTGGCTATATCTGATATACTGGTGACTTTATTCGCACCTTGGATACACCTGGTGGACGATATCACAGAGATATGGATACTTGGATCGTTTATCTGCAAATTTCAGCCTTTCATGCAAGGTAATCAAAAACTTACCTAGAAATTTTTTTAGCACAAGGCAAGTGGTATCTGCCTGAAATGAGATTGACTTACAAATCATCAAAGCATCGCTCATCCTCAAAGATTAAGCAACTATTAACTGCTGACCAAAGAAGTACAGAATTGACTAATTGGTCATCACAGTGCAATAAAATGATGGATGTCAGATGTACAGACTGACTGTAATGTAATGTAAATGTAAATCAATTTTTTATTTAGCTGCTCTCCAGCAATCTTTACATGAATATAAGATAGATACACAGATACATATTCAATTTAGCGCACTCCTGTACAAGGTAGGAGTGGGCAAGCTAGGCTATTGTCCAGAGAGCTCACCTCCTTCAGCAGCATGGGTAGTGACCGGGATTCGAACCTGCAACTCAGATTGAGATGCTCGAATCCTAACCACTACGCCACCCTGCCTGCCTTAGCTTTAACTTTAACTTTAACACCAAAAAGTTAAACTAAACCCAAACTCGTGAACTCCCATAACCTTTGGTTATCTCCATATAATCGTAAAAATGGAAAATAATCGCCCTCAATATATTTTTTTCTTAGGACTATAGATTAACAGTACAGATAAAGATCTACAGTAGTGTTACTAGTGTAATTCAAACTCAGGCAAAAGAATCACACCATCCTTATACACCACCTTATACAAGTTTGCATATAGACAGGCCATAAATAGAGATTTTTGGATTAAGGATGGCAGAATTCTAAGTTCAATCTTCTGTTCTGATGTGAATGTCTCCCCTAATTTTTAGTTGTGACATTTGTGTCTTCGGTAATGACAATGACAGCCATGGCCACAGAGAGATTCTTTGGAATTGTTATGCCATTCGCCTTTTGTACGAAAAAGAAGGAAAAGGTGGTGATTGCTGTAGCGACAATCTGGATTTTCTCCATTGGCTATGCTATTCCGCCAGCGGGTAAGTTGAACATGTTCATAACACGAAATTGTAGCTTGAACGCAATACCTTGGTGAAAACACCAAAAAATACATAGATTTAGAGTGCGCTGGAGGCTCCCCTCCTGGTAGGCCTAGGTCTGATACACTATCTCCCTTATTAGTACGGTTTAAACTTCTTAATTGAGCGAGGGAAATTCAAGACATAATACTTGGCTAAGGATGGCTTAGCTGGGTGGGCTTTATGGTTGGTTTAATAATTAGCACGCTGACTTGGTCTTGGCAGGCTGTCGGGTGTGTGTGGGTGTCGCCCCCATACAACCACCAACCCTGACAGCCTGCCCAGGCTAATCCTGAATAATAAACTGAAAATTGATTCTAGTAAAAAGATTCAATCTTAAACCTTGTTTGGTATTTGGTTAGTAATCTGTACTGTCATTTAGAGATTGATAGAAAGATTGGAGCAAAGTTTTTCCCGTTGAAAAACAATTTTTCCGTGGCAGCCCCTGCACAATGTGGCTAGAATGCAACTTCATTTAGAGATTGAATGGATAGGTTTGACAGTTTGATAATTGTTTGGAGCTGTTTGCAAAAACGATAACACACCTTACATCATTTTGCACAATAAGCGGATTATTGCCAAAAAATGTCGCCAGCAAATAGAGAATGTAATCAAAAGCAACTATAGACCCGATGAAGCGACGGAATTTTTTGTAGCTATTTACTTTAATATACTTTTCCCTTTACACCTTATCCTATGGTATTGCTGCCAACAACATAATTTTCTAGACAAGAACTCGTGCCAAGTGGTCAAGTGCTTAACATGACACCTGGGAATCCCTTAAAGAGGGGTCTCCTACTAAGTAACACAAAAATAATACTTTGCATGGTATTTGTGTTTCATTGAAATCGCTGTTGAGTTACTTTATTTCCTAGACACGATAGACGGCCCTGCAATATTACATTTACTTATCAACCATTGCTATATTTCAGTGTATATGAATATGGAAAAGAGAGAATGGAAAGACCACACGGAGGTGGCTTGTATACCACTCTGGCCAGACAGCGATATGAAATCTGAGGAGCCGCTATCATTACGGCAGTTCTACTACACAATGCTCTCTGTGCTGCTCTTTTTCCTACCAATGACTATTATGACATTTGTGTATGCAGCTATAATCATGAAACTACAGACCCAACAGTCCCAGATTACAGAGCTAAACAATAATCCGCAAAAAATAAAGAATAGCAGCCGTAAGCGGGCAAGTATTCTAATCACCTCATCAGAGGCCTCCAATTATTTTCGTACAATCTTCTTCAATCGCATTGGAGGCACCCTAAATGTTTAGGAATGACTTTTGAACTGCTTAGAGGCCATTGCAAAGCTCCCATTATCAACGAGGCAAGGTGCTTTTAAATAGAAATTTGCAGCATTTAGTCAAAGGCGCCATTCCTAATAATTTTTTTTCTGTTGAGAAACAGCACTGGCTAACATTCCAGATTTGACTGTTGCCAAATCAATCAATATGCTACAGACGAGAGTGATTGTGCAATGTGAGAACGTAGGCAAAAAGTGGCAGTAAGTCCAGGATGCAATGAGGTTTTGTAAGGGGATTAAAAAAACACTATCTACAAGTGTAATGATCCATCACCAAGTCCCTTGCTTGCTTAAGGCGACGTGATGCAAATGCTTGAAATATTTGTTTTTTTCTCGGTAAGACAGCATTATTCCAAGAGGTTTGATTACAGAAGCAGATAATTCCTCTCAGAGAAATGCTTGAAAAGAGTATCAAAATTTTTCTTACCATTATGTAATAATGTGATGCTCAAATTTCGAGTTGGTTCAAAGAAATTTGGACAAAATACTTCTAGCCAGGTATCTTTAGCCAAATTTGAGTGGGGCTGCTATCAGATCTAAAAATTTTACCATATTTCAAAGCTCAAGTTTCTTCATGACTCAAATTGTTGTTATTCAAACTTGAGTAAACTTGTACGGGTTTTTTTCCTAGGAGATAACAGTTTGAATAATTTCAATAGTCAACCATTTAGTAATCTTGCCCACAAACCAACATACAACAGCAAGACCTTACTATTTGATGTCCCATCGTATTAAGATACACCCGAGGGTGCAGAGGGCTTGCACAAGCAATCAATAATTGCCCCCAACGGGAATTGAGGTTATGAATCCTGAGGCCATTTTTGGCTGCTGTTGTAGAAAATTGGTGATTTATTCTTCATTTCCTTTAGTAAATTATAATCTCTGAGGTGTTTCATATATTTCATATATGTATATGTATATGTACATGTATATGTTTCATATATTATGGTGTTTTTAAAAAAAACTCAGAAAAATAATTGATTGGTTGAGATCATAGATTTAAAAACTGTTTTTAAATCTATGGTTGAGATCCAGGACCTGTATCCTTTATGATAGCCCATTTTATATTAAGTGTAATGTTTACAATATAAATCAGTTTAAGGTTGTTAAAGGTTGTTTAAGCGGTTAGATGAAGAGAGTTGACATTGAGACGAGTTTGAAAACATGACCTGGTTCTCAAGGTTTATTACTTTAGAAAGCTGTGAACAGGGTTTTGGTTTCCACCCTATGTTAATTAGTGTATGGTCTCGACATGGAGGATTGCTTCCCCCTGCATATACCATAATAAATCATATGCCTTAATGGTAACGGGATATCAGTGGCCTTACCCATTTCCCAATGACAATAAAAAATGACAGTGGTTTATGAGATTACCAGCGTTTATATTTAAGTGGATAGACTCATACCATTTTTGTCGGCTGACGATGATGTGACACTGGTCATACCACCAAGCAGTTCTATCCTAGATATATCCTAATCAATCACAGCTATATTTGCCTTCCACATATGAGGGCTGGGAAGACATTCAAATATATAAAATGGATCCATTTTTGAATCAGTAACTTTTTTGTTTTTGCTTGTAGGTGGTTATTATGCTCATCATACTATTAGTTATTTATATGCTGTGCTGGTTGCCTTTCCAAATTGCGATGCTGTATTACGAGTTTGCACTGCATGGTCAGGCTGTGGTAAGTACAATCAAACAAAGGAAACTGGTGTTGGGGAATTATCATAACTTATAAACTTTACCCTAACATTAATATATATAATATATAAATTGGTGCTGGAGAGTTTTCAGAGCGTATACAATTCACCCTTACATTACTATATACATAATATATAGAAATATTTGTCATTTAAACCAGAATTCTTGAGAAGAGCACCGACCCCTATTTTGTGAGGACTTGATACACTCACAGCACAGCAGGTATGAGATATTTCACGCTTATAGCATCATGATTCTTTTATTTTCAGCTACCCAAAGGTTGGAAAAGCTTTGTTTACTATTCAAGATACATGGCGGATGCTAACAGTGCATTTAATCCGGTGATATTCATCTGCTTCAGTCAGAAAATAAGGAAAGGTATGGAGTTATCTTCTTTATTTTATCAAGCTGACAACTCCCATCGTAGACCACTATTTTATAGTTACCCCTGGCAGAATGGAGTTTGGGACAACCCCTCAAACTCCATTACAGCAAAGAATGCCCTAATGAATACACATGGGTATGAGGACTTCATTTGTTGACAACACATCAAACTGTACAGAGCCCACAATCGTGTCAGTGTCTGTGACATAGTTATGTAATCCACGACCATAGTGTATAATAATAACTCTATGTCCACGAACTACACACACTGGTATCCATACAATTTTGTAGACAATATTACACTTTGAGAAATATCCTTTGCATAAACATTTACAATATACACGACATATTATTATATGTATTCATCATTCCAGGCAGAAATCATAATTATATATGTAAAATTGTTTTTTTCTAGCTATTTTCAAGTTAGTGTGTAAGACCAATACTCTATGGAGGCGCTCCCCGACAGGTTCCTCCAGAGCTAACAGTCACAGATCATCGACTAAACGAACTCTAGTCTGACTTTTTCAATTATCTATTACAACATCAAAACAGTAGAACCTTGCGACTCCCCTCAACTATAGCTGATTCTGACCATAGTATCATCTTCAGGAAGTGATTTGTAAAAGTTCTACTCCGCTTATTTAAATAATTTTCTGATGATAATCATTTCACAGAACAACTTCACTGAGTTCAAATTTTTTCTTTATATCTGAGATAGTATTTACATGTAGTTAATTGTGTGCGAATGAAATTAAATTTGAACTAAACTATTGGGTACCCTGTTGAATATTTTTTCTGATTGATGTTTTCAGCAATGAACTAGTTCATTGTTTTCAGTATTGATGGTACTCATTCATATTTGATACTTAGAGCTGCTGTCATGAATATGCAAGTTATTGGCCTCACCTTAAATCATAACCTCAAGACCTCAATGATTAATTTTTGCTTTATTTTCTATGTTTGTTGATGGAGTAGACACTAGACACTATATTTAACATCATTCATTGCATGGACATCCAGATCATTGATACTTATAAATGAAGCAAAATATTAAACAAATACTCCAGTTTACATGGTTTCACATTCAAAGCTACCATTATAATAATATATTATGAACTTTATTAACCACCGATCAATGCATGAAGCAAATAAGCAAATAAGACCATGTGAAAACAACAAAAAAATAAAAGAAGCAATAAGAAGGCATTGAAGGTATTTATGCATATTTATGAAAAAGGCTTTTTCTGCAAAGAGCAGTGTTGGATTTAGGGAGGGTCGTGGTTTTATGATGGTGCCTGTTTTTTGTTGCTAGGTGATGTAGATGATGGTGATGTGGATGACTGGTGTTCTTTTTCACATTATTGACATACTTCAGGCAGCATATGTGTAGATAAACACTTAGTTCTGTTAAATATAGTGCTGCAAGACGCTCATCATAATGTTCTAACCATGGCAAAATAACCCTGAGGCATAACTTCTGAAGTCTTTCAAGATTCTCCTTGTCCCCTTTCGATAAGTATGGGAACCAACTTGGTGCTGCGTACGAGATCACTGATAGAATTCTCGATCGATAAAATGTGACCAGACTAGACGTGGAGACCCCAACTTTCCTGAGCCGAATAATGGCATGCACAGCTGGCCTTAACTTACTTATTATAGAGTCAATGTGAGCACTGAATCTCATATGATTGTCAAAGCAAACCCCTAAAAGTTTGACTGATGAATTTTGTGAGATGGGCATGTCATTTATCTTGATAGGATCACAGATGATGTTCTTTTGAAGGGTTAGAGTCAGTGATTGTGACTTAGTGATGTTTAACAGCATTGTATTTTCTTTACACTAGCTTGCAGCATAATCAGCTGCAGACTGTAACGGATTGTCATGAAATACGTGAGATGCTTTATGAGATGTCAAGTTTTCGATGCGCACTTCCGAGCTTGCTACCACATTATAAACTGTAGTGTCATCTGCGTATTTGATGCAAGGTATTTCGGGCAGCAGATCATGCACAAAAATGTTCCACAAGAGCGGTCCCATAATAGTACCCTATGGAACTAAAGAAAGGGGCTCCCTGATCATAAGACCGTGTTCAGAGATGAGACAGGATCCTCGAGAACCAAGCGTCAAATCTTCATTTTTCGTTAGACTTCAGGACTCTCACACAATATTGAGCCTGACATCTGTTTAAGTTCGTTTCATTCTTGAAACAATCATATTTTTCAAAATGATGTTTTCGATGATAAGAAAGAGGGCTTCAGCCAGAAGCCTTGTGGGGCGCATTTCAAATGACTAAGAGTATGTCATTATGTCTTATGTTTTTGTCATACATTTACTCATTGCATGACAAGACAACTCATAATATAGCTTAGATGGCTTAGTGTGAGCAGGAGGGTTCTTTGTCTGCGCTAATTAAATGACATCATATCGTTACATCGCACAACATTACAACATGATGAAGAAACAAATCTGAGATGCAACACCTGAAGCACTACCGATCTCTTGGATCTCAGGAATTTGTTTTTGATCAGAATAGGAAATGGAAATAATTTTCCTCAAATTGTTTCCCTAATTTTTAGTTGAGTAATTATTGAGATCATCAGATTAGAATAACAAAAATGAATAATGAAATAATTTGATTGTCAGATTTTGACGCATATTTTTATTCCCGTTTTAAGCATCCATTTCTAGCCTACTTAGGGAAACGTCCGAGTTCCAACTTTTTAGAGCAGAACGTGAGGTGAAAATAATGTACTTCTGGCCAGCCAAATAAACAAAAGGCACATGGCGCCCCACATGGTAACTGTACTGGACTGGACCTATTATCTCCTAGTCTGAGCCGGCCAGACTTTAGCCCCCCCCCCCCCCCGCTTAACGGCCCATAGATTTATTTTACTAATGTATATGCTGCCAAATCACAGCCGAAATTTTTCATATAGCAACTATGTGAATAAGATGCAGTTCTTAGTAAGCTCATTTGCCATGCATTTATTACGGATGCCTAATTATTACCACAAATAATATTGATAGGGATGTATAATCTATGTATGATGAGCTCACAGCCTCACAGTGCTGAACACCCACAGTGGTCTTATAACTCTAGTGGAGTAAGGTCAGCTAGCTCAGTTTCGTAGAGGGATTAACATCAAGTGTACAGGAAATTTTTCTGGGACAGACAAGAGGTACAGTAGACATTTTGTATCAGCAAACCGGACATTATTGCCGTTGCTGATTCTTATCAGTATAAGTAGTAACTGGTATTGGCAGGGAATGATCAACAGTCAAGGCTTGTAGAACAGTGAGCTTTGAACACAGTTATTTTTTGTTAATGCATATACACAGATTTATTCCTCAGTCAGTAATGGTCTTTGTGATTATTTTTCTTTTAAATTTAATTTTTCATATGATCGATAAATTTCTATTAAAACATAATGCATAAAAATATAATCGTATTTTTGACAAAGTCTGGCTTCAGAGGGCTTTGGTTTTTAGGGGCAGAGGTTAGCCCAAATAAAAACTGAGACAAAATGAGAAAACAAGTGTGGGTGCTGAAGAGATAAAGCACAGCATGCAAAACAAGGAAATCGATGCCGAGATAAAAGATAATAAAAAAATCTTTGAATAATTTGTTGTGTGAAAGTCTGATATCTGTACAGTTTGAATTCTAACTTATGCCTGTTCTAGTATTACAAAATGGAATCTCTGAATGTTACAGGTAGACTGAGAGCACTCAAAATGGACGGATCCTCAGCAGGAGTTAAGGTAGGTATCATCAAAGCGCTCCATTGCTAACCATGGAAATTTAGCACTTTTTACAAAGTTTGTGCCAGAAATTGTCGATAAAACTTAAAATACAGTTGTACAGAACATCTCTCACTTGCATTTTGCAAAATCAAACATAGTCAATATTTTATATGTGTGCTTATGACACATCATATCACAGAGTAGGGATTTATCCTTACTCTGTGATCGTATATATGCGGGATATGGTGTCACTGACACTAGGAACATATCATCTGTGACACCTCTCATCAGGTGCTAGGTTCCTAACCTGACTAAGGAAATTGATCTCACTTGAGTACAAAGCCGTGACATCAGGTTAATGATGAATGACTCTCAGGTGAGGGCGATGGCAGCTCTCATCAAATTAAAATGTATCAAATACATTTCTTAGCCGATATATGTAGTTGTACATGCACAAGGCTATTACCCTACAAATGTTGTCTCTATCGTATGTGAACACTGCAAAGCCTATTGTATTAACTGAGCTAAGTGTATTCTTGAGATTATGCACTTCACGATGCTTTAGTTTAATAAGAGCTCTAAATTCATGCAACATCACATCTCGCTGTTTGACATACAAGCTTGTCCATACGCTGAGAGAGATTCCATTATACGAAATAACCCAACGCAAAACTTTAACTGAGTTTTGCTCCTCGTTTATCGAATTTACTCAGCATGAGCGGCAATCAAGAGGTCAGGGATTTGTTAGCGAGCCGTCAACTGCTCCTGGGTATTGCAAAAAACAAGGTATATATCGTTCGCTTAATTCTTAACCCTGAAACAAGTCAGGTGATTAGCTAGTTAATCTAGAAAGTGCTTGTCGGTTATTTTGCTCAGTAAAATGCTAATTGTTTTTCATAACACCAGTTATTAATTTACATACATATAAATAACTGTAGATATTGTAATTCCATTTATTTATCTGATCATGTACTTTGTTTGTTATTGGGTAATGGACGCAGTCTGTGCAGTCCCAGACAGAACAATTTACTAAAATTCAATCCAGATTGGTAGAGTCTTGATTTCGACATTCCTATGATTTATCTTGCCTCATCTTCAAGCAGCAGGAAACAGACATGTAGGCAATGAATTGATTACAATTATTGTAAACTGTGAGCTAATTACTTAAAACTTGAATGGTATTACTAAACTATTTCATAAAACTTATGCAAGAAGTTCCAACATTGCAAAGAGTGCTTCAAGGTTTGAACGGTAAATAATACAAGCTGCAAGTGAAATCATAAAACATAATATAAATGATGTGGACGGGTTCTGCTATATGATGATTGCTGGGAGTTGATTAATAATTATTCTCATTATTGCAAAATTTATTGCAATAGTACACATCAGTTTTTTTGGTTTGATAGCAACAATACAAAGGAGCTTTCAGAAAGACTCAACATTTGAGGCGTTTTCTCTCCATCACATGCTGCCGTAAGAATTGAGGGGATGTATGCTGTGTTTTCGAATTGATAATATCAATTGTAGTTGAAACTCAATAGTCTCCTCATAGTCATGCTAGCTTATCAAGACTATAAGTCCGCTGTATCACAAAATATGTTCTAGTTACTCATGTTGTGATCTCTTTTTTTCTGTAGCTGATCGCTAAGTATGATCCAGCAGCAGAAGAGGAAGTTAGAGAATGGATACGAGCTCTCACAGGAGCTGATATCCCAGCTGGTCCTGACAGCATGTTCAGAAATCTCAGAGACGGTGTCATCTTAGTCAAGTAAGATATCAAATATTAGAATAAGATAGACTTGTGATTCCTATTACAATGACAGAGAAATCTGTAGCTTTCACCTGTTAGACAATTTTGTGCCATAAACTGGAATTTTGTTTTGATGACAATGAATAATGATGCTACCACAAATTTGTATATGAGTATACTACGTGTTTATGGATGTTACACACAGAGGCTATACTGAACCTCTTTTTATTTTAGCCTGGTTGGTGCTGTATACTCAGGATCAAGAAATCTCCCACCACAAGCCCAACAGTATGCTCCATTCATCAAAGCTAGTGACTCCAAAATAGCATTCAAACAGGTAAGAAGCTGTGGAGTGTGAATCAAATGATCACCTGAGCAAAGGGCCCGACACAAAAGCGGACCCTCATTCAACTATATTACTGAGAACATAAGACAACTATTAACATCATACAAAAATACTTGCCTGATATACAACAGTATCATTACGGATGAAAAAATAATTATTTTAATGTTTCAGATGAATAACATTGAGGTATTCCTCACTGGTTGTGAGCTCTACGGAGTACCACAGACAAGTATCTTTCCAACAAACAACCTGTTTGAGAATAAAAACATGGGAAATGTTCTTGATTGCATCATCCAACTGGGTACAGAGGCTCAACGAAACAATTTTGAGGGACCAACATGTGGACCTCGTCCAACTACGAAGAACAAACGAAACTTCAGCTATGAAAAACTGAAAGCTGGTCAAGGCATTATTGGCTTACAAGCAGGTAAGTGAGAGCTCAACACTATTTGCTAACGAGTGGGTAAGTGAAATCTCAGCATTATTGGCTTACAAGTGGGTAAGTGAAATCTCAGCATTATTGGCTTACAAGTGGGTAAGTAAAATCTCAGCATTATCGGCTTAAAAGAGAGTAAGTGAGAAAGCAAATCAACGAAGATCGGAATTGCCTAAATCTGGTATAACCAACTAACACTCTTTGCTGAACCAAATACTGATTATAACAAAAATGATGCTTACAAGAGGCCTGATTTCTGGAAGTGTTTCACTTAATAAATATCTAGCCATATCTAAGACTAAAAATATACAGGCTAAGATGGAAAATAATCGATCCAAAACAAATATGTCTACCTCTATCATACAGGATCTAACAAATTCGCTAGCCAGAAAGGCATGTCAATCGGTGCTGTAAGGCATGTGTCTGATATCAAAGCTGACGACATGACACAGGAGGGACAGGGAATCATCAACCTGCAATCGGGAACAAACAAGTTTGCCTCGCAAAAAGGCATGAGTATGGGCGCTGTAAGACACGTCTCAGATATTAGAGCTGATGATATATCTAATGAAAGTCACGGTATTATCAACCTACAAGCAGGTGAGCACATGACTCCTACGTATACTAATGTCATGACAAATCTAGATATGGTGATGCATCTCTACCTTAGTCATAAAGTCGGGAAAGTGAAAGGAAGTAGTACCGGTCACTAGCAATGAGGCAATGTGGGAGGATTCGTTTGGCGAATGTTAAACATATTCATGTTTATGTTAACACAATGAAGAGTGTTTTACTGAATCATCATTTTACAGGAACGAATAAATTTGCATCACAGAAAGGCATGAGCATAGGATCGGTGAGACATGTTTCGGATATCAAAGCAGATGACATGAGTATGGAGTCACAAGGAGTAATTAATCTACAAGCAGGTACTAATCAATTCGCATCACAGAAAGGAATGTCTATGGGAGCAGTACGTCATATCTCAGACATAAGTGTCGACGCAATTAGTCGTGATGGCCACGGAATCATAAACCTACAAGCAGGTACAAATCGATTTGCTTCTCAGAGAGGCATGAATATGGGGGGTTCAAGGCACATCACTGATGTTAAAGCTGACAGACCTTGTCTTGAAAGTGAGGCTGTCATTCGACTCCAGGCTGGTACAAATCAGTATGCAAACCAGCAGGGCCTGAATTTTGGAAAGCCCCGTGGCATCAATGACATAAAGGTTTCCTCTCGGGCCAATGATCTTGCTCAGGATCAATTCAGAAGATACTATGACTATGACTATATCCCCACAAACTCATATGGTCCACAATACCGTGATGACGATGATGGCTGGTTGTGAAGATATCAAAACATTTTTGTGAGACACTAGAAATTCCCAGCGAAAGTCTTTAGAGTAGCAAAAAGTCGTTGTGAAATAATATGATAGGTACAGGACACATTGCAAAACATATACTGTATGACAGTATGTATATGAGGACTGGCAAAGGCCACTAGAATTGTTCACTCATTTGACAAAAGTGCAACCTGTTAAACATTCAATATCAGATCAGTTTTTCATCATAATTTTACAGCAACCCTGCCAGTATTTTAGAAGATCAATTTCAATTTGTGTAGGTTTTAGAGAGCAAAATTACCCCACTATAATTTGTCTAATATAATATATATCCGTAGCTCAGTACGATATGTAAACATGCTGTTAGCTTGATGTAGGATTATTAATCTGATCAACTTGATGCAAAGATAGACTCATGCATCGAATCAATTACTCATTCATAATTGCATAATGTATAAAATTGTATATCCAGTAGGGCAATGCTTTTCTATGCACACTATGAACACTAAAATACGGTGAGTTAGGATGTAAAAGTGTATATGTGAATGAACATTCCTTCACAATGCCTACTGCCTGATGCCCTGACCTAACCCTCCAAAACCCGGTTCATTTACCAAATCTCTCTATTAGCTGCTTAGAGCAGACCCACAATGTACTTATAATATGATAAAACCTTCAAATATTAGGAGTAACCATTTTCTTTTTCAATAGCATCATGGAATTTCTGATTTCACACTATAACCAAGTTTCCCAGTCTTACTGCCTCACGGCGCAGATCTGAACTTTTGACCTTGAGATGTGCAATGAGCTCATGTCTTTGCCAACCTTTATTTTCGAGTTGTATGTCTAATTTTCTGCACTGTAGTAACTGTCTAGCCAGGCCCCTGTACAAGCTTTATATGTTTCTGTCTGTCTCAATTACAAGACCGATTCACCACAATCCAGTAGATTCCTTTCCATTGTTTCCCAGATTAGATTGACCCTTCCTCATGATCTGTAACTGATTTACTGACTTATTGAACACCCTAATATCTTTGCGCATATGTCTTAGACATAATTTTGTTACGTCAATTTGTCAATGATTCTAAATGATGCTAGTAGGTCTTTTGACAACAAGGAGCTGCAACTATCCCAAGTAATGGTGCAGTCCCTGAAACAGGGCCACTTTATAGGATTAATCTTATAATTGTCATATTATTAATTTTCCAGGTACTAATAAGTTTGCATCACAAAAGGGCATGTCGTTTGGCTCATCTCGACATGGTTCCGATATCAGAGCAGATGATATGTCACGAGAATCTCAGGGTATAATTAACCTTCAGGCAGGTTCTAATCAGTTTGCCTCTCAGAAGGGTATGGCTATGGGAAGAAGCAGACATGCTGCTGATATCACTAGTGAGCAAATGGTTCAGGAGAGTCAAGGAACAATCAATCTTCAAGCTGGTAAGAATCAACCCGAATTTGCCTACCCATTTTCAATGAAAGGACAACTACCGAACTGACCTGATCCATTGTAGTGATCAATTGCTGATATAATGCTTATGTATGCGTCTTTGATATTCTCACTAACCAGATAATTAATTAAACTACCTCACACATGGTTTATTTGCAGCACATATCCTATTTTATTACTGTTCGTTTTTCTAGGAACAAACCAGTTTGCTTCACAAAAAGGTATGAGTATCGGGTCAATTCGTCATGTGGCTGACATTGACACAGGGACCAGCTCACAGGAGAGTCAGGGTCTTCTCAATCCCCAGTTAGGTACTGGAGAGTATGCGTCTCAGAGGGGAATGTCTATAGGTAGATTCAGACATGTTACAGACGTAGAGACAGGGATGCAGAGTCAGAGCAGTCAAGGAGTGATTGGTCTTCAGTCAGGTACAAATAAGTTTGCCACTCAGAGCGGTATGTCTATTGGAAAGGGTCGAGGCGTCAGTGATATGAAGGTTACTAAAACTTATGATGACGCGGATTTTATGTAGAGAATATGACTCTTAGCAAATGATCCCAGATGAAACAGACATATTTGGTAACTTCTGTACCGGTGTCTTGTGATGTTTAGAGGGATTCTGATAGGACAATGATAAATGGTCAACAGGACTACGCATTTCCTCACTGCTTTTTTGCACTTTTATAGTGAGCCCATTGTATATTTTTTGTGAACTTAGTTCCCGCACTTAGCTGTTTGTAACTCAACCAGGGCCATAAGTAGACTTCACAAAGCTAACTGTGACACAACTCTGCAAGTAATCTTCGTTACACTATGACTTTAATTTATTGATAAGTAGGTCAGTGAAGTCTTATATCTTCACATTTATACACTTTTTGTGTTCTATTTCCCTCGTGGTTTACCCCCTATGCAATATTATAGCAACTTTTTTTTACAGTTTGGTGCCGTTTGATCTCTCCCCGTTTACACCCTCCAGTTTGTTCCTTTTCCTTTTTTCACTCCCCACAGCTGATATATCCCCCTGACAATGAGTGCAGGCATGATTACTTTTGATAGCCTTTTTTATATTTTTTTTTCAGAAAGTCAATGTTAAAATAATAAAAATGAAAGTAGAATAGTATGATATTATTATAAACTTGGTAATGCAGCTCAGCTTACCAATAGACCAGATTCAATCACTCCTTTATCTCCACCACATTACATCTGGAAATAGACAACACAGACTTCTTGAAAAGTTGGAAAGGAGAGAATGAGCACATTCGCATAGTTTAATAGTAAGGTTCTACTTGGTTCTGTGTTAAAAACGAAGTAGGCAGATTCCGAACCTACATTTTTGAAAAACTATCCGAAAGGTTAGTTTAATTTTTATGTTATATATCTGATATAGGATGTATATATATATATATACAAAAGACCTCTCAATCGGCAGTACATATATAATATAGTAACTGTACAACACGCAAGTTTCCGCATTAATCGATATGGTTTACAAAATTAATTTCCTTTTACATATATCCTACTATTTCTCTGCAGATGAAAACTTTTGTGTGGACGGAATGAAATATATGAAACATATTAAGTATATATAAATACTTCACACTTTTCATATTTAATAGTCTCACCCTAATAATCCTCGTCCGGACCAGGCATGAGGAGTCAACTCCAATCTGTACTCATTGCTCTCCCTATCTATCACCAGCTTTACAACTTTCTATAAATGAAAAACAGAAAGACAAATTTAGGGATTCTATGATCAAGATCATGACCTGATTCACTTCCTTGGGATGATGATATCAAAATAGGTAAAAATCAGGCACTTGTATAGCGTATAGTGACAATTGTGGCGGTCTTTGCGTAATAACATTCACTCATTTCATTTACATCAGCATAGAAAATGAAAGTTTTCAAACATTACGGGGTGTTTTTTGAGAAGAGTGATTTACTCTGGGGTGATTGTCCAAATCATATTTGCAAAAAAACTTGTTAGGGGTGTTAGGTGGGTACTCTCCGCATCAACCTGGTGAATTATTTTCACTGTCACTAATTATTCCTTCCACCTGTTGCTATCGACTTTATTCTTTTGACAGTTGGAGCTCCCTGCTTCTTCTTTGGGAAGTATGCAAAAAGAAGTTTTTCCCTCTAATTAAAAGTTTATGTGTAGATAACGCAAGTCATACTTACATCTTTGCTGTGCTGAACAACCAGGGCTATATCTTGAAGATTCTTGAAGTTGGTGATGGTCACACTGCCAAATTGCTTTATTTTGTCCCCGACCTTCAAACCCTGCAATGACAAATCTTGAAATGTTCGTATGATTGGTTATAAAACAATATAATATTTTCACAAGAGAGTAATAGGAAGAAGCGGACAAACAATTCAAACACGCAGAGCATCGAATAAAAGGATCCATACATCTGGAGTGAAGCTCCAACCCAGTATATAAAAGTTATCCAGCCCCAAAGTCACATATCATTATTGAGCATGGGTAATGAGGAACAAAAAGATTTTCTAATGGCTATATCAAAAGTTTTTTTGAAAAAACCGAAGTCAAAAGTAATCTAATGGCATTATAGTCGATGTATTAAATAGACATTACGGCTTGGTCAGCTGGTCCCCCTGCAGCCAGATCATTGACAGTTAGAAAAGGTGTCAGCACTATGGCAGCATTCTGTTGGCTTGTATAACCACTGGACACTGTCTGGGTTTTTCGAGCACAGTCATGTATTTGGTAGAGTTTCTCCTCTATCTTTTTCATCACATCCTTATAATCATTCTGTGAACCTAAGAATGAGAAGCATCACATAATTCAGTACTGTCAAAAATCATTTTTGGAAAATGGCTATCACTTAAATAATTGGCAGAGAGGAAATGCATATACATACACTGTACAGAGACTCCCTTCCTATTGATGTCATGACAGTAAATTCTCTGTGATGTTCGAATGTTATATTTTAGAGACCTTTGCTGACAACTTAACCTAATCAGCTATGATCAAGGCTGTTCCCACATATTTTGATTTAAAACTAAGGTTAACCATTAATTATCATTTTAATACCCTCACTGGCATTTAATTCTCGGACCATGACACAGGACAGGTTTGAAGCGATGTTTTATTGTTAAAATATAATGTGCGCAATGTGTTTTTGAATTTATTTGCACCATTTTCAAAAATGCTGATTGAAATTATGATGGAATATTAACTGCAATTATCTGTTCGCATTGCCTCACTTTCATTATATATTTTATTTTTAATCCATATATCGCCCTAGTAGTATTGCAATTCACAAGCAATAAACTAAACTTTGATTTAGTGATAGAAACTTACATATAATTTGGTGTCTGGCATGTCGGACAGAATACACATCTATATCAGCTCTCGGGTAGCCTTCCCCATCAACAAGTGCCTGCTCCATACCCACATTGGAATTCTATAACAGAATTTCAAGTTTATGATATATTTCATTGGTGTTCTTTCCACTGCAAGCTTTAATAACACAAGAGATTGTCATTATTATCACTTGTTGGGAAAGTTCAAAATAAATGGACAAGAACAATATAGAATAAAGAGCTGTAGGATACTTTTCCAACAAAAAATCCTCCGAAATATATTGTCATAATTATGCCAGAATGTGTATTAACAAAACAGTATCAGTCAAGAGTGGGTATTTTTCCAGTAAATAGTACAAAATTATAACTGACCCCATGGCCAAATAAATACTCACGCATGCCAGAATTTCCCGCAAATCATCTAGTTTTGCTTCTATCTCTTCTTTTTCACTGTTCAGGGCCTTATATTCTGCCTGCAGTTCATCCATACTCAAAGTAGTAAGAAATAATCAGAGCGGCGTCTCAGGAAGAAAGACTTTTGAGAGTTGTAACATCAATGGTAAAAATACAAACAGAAAGTTTGCTCCACACTTTTGCGGTTCTGATCTCTTAGAAGTGCACCTGAAATAAACAGGTGAGCAGATAAGTAACCCCATGTCTGTTACAACAAGAATGCTCAAATGTAACAGCATGACATACATACATGTGTGACACTCCGGCTTTGTCAGTGGGATGTCAGTTGTAACAAGGAGTATACCTTGTTTGTATTCAATGATCAGATTTGGTTTGACTGTTTGGTGGGGGAGCCAATAGCCAGCATTGGCTAGGTTAGCTACCGGATACAAGCAGGGAGAATAGTACACAGTGTGGTAAATCAAGTGACCCGAGCATTAAAACTATTTCAGAGAACTGTGGGCTTTTTACCACTGAGCATCAGATGAAGGGGGCCAGTTACACAGCCTGCTCACTCGCGGGCCGCTCGCAATGTTTGACTGCCCCCCCTTGAGACTCAAGGGGGGCAGTCAAACATTGCCAAAATCCCAGGTTTTGGAGTAGACCTGTGATTTATGCCCTATCAGTATCACCAACAACAACACATATAAACACCCCATGCAGTGTGTTCTGCCACCTCATCCAGTTGCAGGAGCAGTAAATAAGTTTTGTAATGAATCCAAAAAGTCTTTGCTTTAACTGTCAAAGTATGTCTTAACGTTTACTGTTTGAGAAACATGTGCCATGTGGGTCCATTGATAATGTTTTGGAGTAGACCTGTGGATTAGCCACTGACTTTTTCTTGAAACCAACAATAACATATATTCCCCCTCGACAATAACTCAGCATTTTCAACCGGAAACCATTTACTAATGCTTTTACTTGAGAAACTAAAACATTGATTATTTAGTATTGCCTGATGATATTTATTGTCAAAAACCTGTAGATCTCAAGTATTGAATAAAGAGGTTTAACTTGTCTCGACACATGGCGCGAATAATAATACATAATTTTAAGAATAATGAGTCCTCAACCACAAAACTTCTTGTACACACTGTAGAATGCATTTGCCGCTTTGGATCACAATCATAGCTTTGAACTCACAACTTAATCACATTGCAGTTGTCTAGAGTGATGTCCTCTCTTTAGGTTAGTAACAGTTGGTTGTTCCTTGCTTGCCTTCTTTTGATTGGATGGATTGGTTGGTGCAATGAACTCCCTCTTCCTCGGAAGAGGGAGTTCATTGGTTGGTGGACCTGAATGAATGCAGTGTGAGCCCAGGAAAATCCAGCAGAGAAGGGTGAGAGCAAGGAGTCTCCTGCATATGACATATATTAATATATAGAGATTTACAAGCATGTATGTATACTTTACACATACTGTCCATGTTCAATGGACATTGGCAAAGCAAGAAGTTACCCTCTGGGCAAAGTATACATGCTTGTAACTCCATATATGCCTATGGCATATGGTATGGACTGGAATGGGCAGGCATGGGCTTCCTTAGCTAGCCTGTCCTAACCTTGACAACCTTAGTCGGCCGTGCCCTCCTAGCCTTGGCAGGTTGTCGGGGTTGGCTGCTCAGGCTACCCATGTTGTGATAAATAAGTGTCCGCTTCTTAGTGCAGCAACCCCCCCCCCCCCCCCCCCCCAAGCGGGAGTATAGTTTCTGTTTCGGTAGCATTATTTTTCTAGTGTGCTGAGTATCTGAGACATTCTGGATTAGCCTGTGTCTTGACGAGCTTTGCCAATACAGGCTAGTGCTGTGTATGCCCTTGAAGAGAAAGTGTTGACATGTATATGGCCAACCTTGTTGCGGATGTGATTGGTAAGCCTTGAATGCTTTCTTCCCTGTTTACCTTTTTTTTTCATTTATGATTTTTTGCTCTATGCCCTCTTACTGTGAATTGTTTTATCTGGATATGTGATGTTGTGATCATTAATGTTTCACTTGTTTCATACTTTTGCAGCCTGTGCGATCCTCATACTTCATCAGTCAATCATCACCAATATCCTTCAATAATTCTCCATTTTAGAGCAAAGGAAAACAGTGAGCTCTCAATGCTGAGGTGATGATGTCGTGACTGCTTCCATGTGGAGAGCTATCTCATCCAGCCTATTTGGTACGCCCTGCTCCAGGCGTTCTTTTTCTTTGTCCTGTAACTTGAAAGAGAAGATGAAAATTTTAAATGTCGCTGAGAAAAATGATGCAGCAAAATCGATTGCTAATGTCATGTCCAGAGGCGCATCACAAAGGGTGAGTGTTACTGCCATTATTTGGTATACAACTACTGTAATAAATGTCTCTCTGACTGATACACAACAAGCAAATATGTCTTGGTGGCGTTCCTGTTCCATAGCCATCATCAAGAAATCTTTTTTTTTTGCAGTTATGGTTCTGTTGTAAGGAACATGAGACCTACTATGACAACTCAACTGCGGTATTAAATATTTTACAGTTTTGAAAACGAAAATGTGGGATGTTTGCCATTAATCAAAGAAATATTTTTGAAGACAAGATTTGTGTTACTATGCTGACTGAGAGTCAGTATGATTGTTAATATGAGTTTGCCTTATTTTATCAACAGAGGGAGGGCTTCTCACAGTACAATAAGATCTATCATTTTGATTACATGCTACATGGGAGACAAGTTACTATGAATATGACGTCAGTCTCCGGTCATCTGCAGGATCTCGAATTCGGTGGACAATATCGTTCCTGGTAAGTTTGTCATATTTAATTACATTAATCATATATGCCTGTTTACAGGTCCGTACCTATAAGCACCACATGTACTGCTATATAATACTAAAATTCATGCTAGGTGTAACTACTATCATGTATATTTGCTAGTGGAGTGTAGTTTATGCAAGATACAAGGTTCTGGTATTCAAACATATTCTTTCATGAATAGGACAAGCATTCAGAAACTGGTGTAAATGCCTCTTTTATTGCAGGAAATCATGTTCTCCTCTGGCTCTGTTTGATGCTCCTGTTGTGAAGTTTGTACCTGATAAGTTTGAACCAATCAAAGTGAGTATCATACTAGAGTTCAGGATATCTGTATCTGTGTATTGGCCCCTTCCCTAACATGGCAAGGAAAAATTGCCATACCTGAAGCAAACTTTGCCTGAAGTGTATTAAGAGTACTCTGAGATGGACATATGTTAACCTGGTGGTAACATCACTGACTTCTTTTTAATTTCCAAGACAAAGACTTTGTCATATACATCCACGGATTTATGGATTTATCATCACTCTGCTCAGAATATTATGACACAAAAAGCCAAGAGCTCAAATTTAGCCATCATAACCATGCAGTGACAGGAACCTGTGACTCTGAACCATTTAATTGCCATTACCTGCAACTACTCTGAACCTTTGATATTGACAGATTTTTTATGCAGCATTGGATGAATATTTTCTTGTTTACAGAGAACTCTTGAACGTGAGGCGAGAGGAGCTAAAAAACTGATAATATGGACTGATTGTGACAGAGAAGGAGAGAATATAGGCTTCGAGATTATTGATGTTGTCAGAAAAGGTAAAGATTAGTCTTAGCTGCCAACTGAGCATTTCTATAGCACCAATTCTATCAATCTTGTGTTTGCTAGTGGTTGCTTGTTTCATATTAGGGCCTACTTCAACACTAGCTATCACCACAGACTTTCTCTTTTCTCATTCATTTGTAGTGAACCCTCAGATTGAAGTTCTCAGAGCTAGATTTTCAGAGATAACTAATGCGTCTGTAAATAGAGCAATAGCTACACTGGCACCGCCGGACTCACTACAGAATGATGCTGTGGAAGTGAGGAGAGAGCTTGATCTCCGTATCGGTAACGCATTGTAATCCTGTTGGCGTATTTATAATTATTGTTGTCTGATACTGTACCAATGCTCATTATTGAAAGTTTTATATTTGGATTCAAACATCTATAAGGATGAATCAAACCATCGCTTATCTTTGGCTTGTGAGATGGTAGAAAAATGTCATTGTTATATTTATGTATTTCCAGGGGCCTCATTTACCCGCTTCCTCACCACAAGATACCAAGTAGCTTTTCCAGAGTTAGCTGACCTCATTATCAGTTATGGAAGCTGCCAGTTTCCTACTCTTGGCTTTGTCGTAGAACGTTACAAGCAGATACAAGAGTTTATGGCAGAACCCTTCTGGAAATTGAAAGGTAAGCTTGATCAGCCTGAGAATTGTGTTGAAAATATTTTTGATATTTTCCACATTCGGGTAAAGAATCCAGCAAAATTTTGCTACTGTTAGCCACTAACCCACTGACCTGGAATTTCACTCGTCAAGCTTTAATCTGGGTTCTTTTCCATGCATTCTGTTTTCTAACAATGACACATTATTTTTTTAAATTTCAGCTGTACTGGAAGAGGATGGAAAGCAGGTTGACTTCAACTGGAAACGGTCAGTGCATCATTGAGTTAGATTAATGAAGGAGACATCTTATATTATCTCTAGTGAAAACAGACTCTCTTTTCAATAGACAGTTTTCTGAGCTCTTATTTATGCCTCAATTCGGAGTTGTCCTCTCTCCAGTTTGGTACTTTTAACCCACGCCGCATAGGAAAAACCTGCTGAAAGAGGGTTATCTTGAAGACCGCTTATGTTAGGATAAAAATGAGTTTTGATTCAGAGTCTGCACCATTGAAAACCCTGTGAGACAGGGTTTCCAAATCATTGGAGGCTTGAATGTCGATAAATCCTAATTTTAGTGACGAAACTCATGAAAACTTATGTCAAATTGTCCGCAAAACAGGCAGAAAATACTAGAATTGACTATCCAAATATTAAAATTATTTCCCAAACATGTCCATGTAAGGTTTCAATGCTGCAGATTCTGAATCAAAATAATTTTTATCCTATTATAAGCGGTTATCAAGATAACCCTCTTTTCAGCACGTTTTTCCTATGCAGCGTGGGTTAAAAGTACCAAACTGGAGAGAGGACAACTTCGAATTGAGGCTTAAATCATAGCTCAGAAAACTGTCTATCGGGACAGTTGAAATTGAAAATTGTAGTTGTTGACACTTTAGGTTATTGGATCAATGAGAGAGCAACTCCTAATGACATGTCCTCAAAGTATAAACTACAAATGTATGGTTGATAGTTTTTCTTATATTCTACAGTGTACGGTTATTTGATTATGATGCAGTCAGAGCCATGTATGAGATCTGTATTCAAGACCCCATAGCGACTGTCAGTG
Source organism: Membranipora membranacea (assembly GCA_914767715.1). NCBI lineage: Eukaryota > Metazoa > Bryozoa > Gymnolaemata > Cheilostomatida > Membraniporidae > Membranipora > Membranipora membranacea. The sequence continues at coordinate 7,597,933 of OU612065.1, forward strand.
ATGTCAAGAAGAAAAGTAAATCTAAGTGGAGACCTGTGGCTCTTGACACAGTGGTATGTTCACCATTCTCTTCATTTAATACCTATTTTCAATAAAGAGCATGTGATGCTGATTAATTCCTAAAGCAATGACATGGTCGCAAGTGTAAACAAAAAGTCTCGAGCCCGTGAATTTGTAGGGAATGTTTGGCTCTGGAAGTTTTACCGGCTGTATGTGTAATGTAACCCCATGACGAAGAAGAAATTCCCATTTCTGAACGTTGAAATAATCTACTGTTGGCTGAACTAATTGACTCCACATTATATAATTGTAGGAATTTGAGAAGAATATGTGTAGGAAACTGAAGATGAGTGCCAAACGGGCCATGCAGATAGCAGAGAAACTATATACCAGTGGATTTATTAGCTACCCTAGAACTGAGACCAACCAGTTCCCAAAGGATTTTAATCTAAGGGAACTGGTCCAAAATCAGACCCCTGATGGCCGCTGGGGAGGTTGGTAGAAAGTTGAAGTATTTATTTTGTGAAACTGATAATGTATTACAACAACATAAATGTGCCACCATGATAGTACCAAGGACATAGATAAGATAGTAAGGGCAATAACCTTGTTGACAACTTATCTAAATTCTGATAATTCCCGTGCAGCTGTCAGTTTTGTTCTCATTTTCAGAGTTTGCGGAGGGACTTTTACAAAACGGAGTAACACCCAGAAACGGAACAAAGTCGGATCAGGCCCATCCCCCTATACACCCAATTAAATACACCAACTCTTTAAATGTGAGTAAAATTTGTACTCAATATTTTGCTCATGAAAACATTCCTATGATTTACGTCATCTGTAGACATATCAATGTATAAATGTAACCCAGTGATGCATGTCAGTATCAACATCAGAGTTTATAACTGTTCACAAACATAACAAATCAGTATTATGAATGTTAACCATTTCACTATCATCTTTTATTTTTGGTTGAGAATTGCTTGGAAGGATTTTTCTATGACCATTTCAATACTCCAGGGTGAAGAGGCCAAAGTGTATGAGTTTATTGTCCGCCATTTTTTGGCTTGCTGCTCGCAAGATGCGAAAGGTTTTGAGACTACTGCAGAAATAGACATATCTGGGGAAAAGGTCAGTTTTGCATGTACACCACTGCGTCTTTGATAGAAACTAGAGTAGTGCTGTGGACTAGAACAGGAAAAAATGTACAAAATGTCTCTATGTGAGAAGATGAATAAATGATAAATCCAGTGCATTTTAATCACTCAATTTATGTTTGACAGTTTAGGTACTATCAGTTTATTTCATTTAAAGTTTTGTATAGTTGTGTTGCGGGCCTTGTAGTTATCGCCAAAGTGGTGTCTGTTGGTCTGTCAAACATGATAGACTCAACCTTGGGTCATCAATTCCAAAATGTATATAGCATCTTTTATTATTACAGTTTTCTGCTAGCGGTCTGGTGATTCTGGAGAGAAATTATCTGGACGTCTATCCATATGAAAGATGGGCAGACAAAGATATACCAAACTTTGAGCAGGGAGACTGCTACCAGCCTCAATCACTGGAGGTATTCAAGTTTTCTCATTAGTCCCATTAACTCAAATCTGGTTAAAAATTAAAAAATGTGTTAGGTTTTTGGTCAATTTTTTCACTTATCCATGGATAATATCATACACTCTAATTGATAAGGCTCTAATCTAAGAATGGTCAGCAGCTGTACTCACACTTCCAGTTCTCAGTCTCTAAAGCATTAAACTAGTAATTCTGCATGGATGTGTTTTGTGATGTAAATAGCTATTGTACTAATTTTTAATCTCCAGATCCTGGCAGGGGAGACAAGTCCACCCAATCTGCTGACAGAAGCTGATTTGATCGCCCTGATGGAGAAACATGGAATCGGAACAGACGCAACTCATGCTGAACACATCGAGAAAATCCAAGAGAGAAGCTATGCCGGAGTGCAAGATAACAAGTTTCTCCCTGGTAAACTTGGCATGGGGCTAGTTGAAGGTAAACACCAAAGGACAATCACATGGCTATCACATTTAATATTTGTAAACGGCCGCTCAGTAATCTCTCATGGAAAGACTTCTTATGGCATGGATTTGTGTTTGTCTAGGCTAAAAATGAGCCAGCCATGTTTTTTACTGAGGATTCATTCTGTCAAACACCTCCAGTTATTTCGTTATTGTGATTCATAAAATATGCTGTTTTAATAGACAGTTTTCTGAGCTCTTATTTATGCCTCAATTCGGAGTTGTCCTCTCTCCAGTTTGGTACTTTTAACCCACGTCGGATAGGAATAACCTGCTGAAAGAGGGTTATATTGAAAACCGCTATGTTAGGATAAAAATGGTTTGTGATTCAGAGTCTGCACCATTGAAAACCCTGTGAGACAGGGTTTCCAAATCACTGGAGGCTTGAATGTTGATAAATCTTAATTTTAGTGACGAAATTCATGAAAAATTCTGCCAATGTGTCCGCAAAACAGCAGAAAATGCTATAATTGACTATCCAAATTCTAAAATTATTTCCCAAACTATGTCCATATGAGTTTTCAATGTTGCAGATTCTGAATCAAAAATAAATCCTGTTATCAGCGGTTTTCAAGATAACCCTCTTTTCAGCACGTTTTTCCTATGCGGCATGGGTTAAAAGTACCAAACTGGAGAGAGGACAACTCCAGATTGAGGCCTAAATCAGATCTCAGAAAACTGTCTATATCACCACAAACACAACTCAAAACAATCCAATCATGATGACTTGCCATTCAAAGGCTCTACACCTCTATTTTGATATGGGTCAAATTCTAGGCGAGGGGAGTTTTTCAGCTGGGCTGCTAAGAGCAGCATTGAAAAAACCCCCATTTTTTGCAGCACATTTTTACTGCCTTCCAGTTGCAGCTCAACTGTCAAATAGAGGTGTTGTACTGTACACTCATCCGGGTGATTATCCCTTCAACTTCTATAACTGTAGAATCAGTTTTATTGAAATTCTCTAGTTGGTGTGTATCAAACAAATGAAAGAAATTCGAAGCACTGCATGAAAGAACATTAATGTAGCAGAAATCATACGTTGAACTTTATCGGAACTGGCTTTTACTTTCAGGTTATGATGCGCTCGGGTTTGAGTTTTCTAAACCATACCTAAGAGCTGGACTGGAAAATGATTTGAAACTAATTTGTGAAGGCAGGAAGCCGAGAGATGGTAATAAACTAATAATATTTTCTCCAAACTATACAGAAATCATTGCCATTGATATTCTGATTGAAGAGTATCTATGTACAAGGTTTTTGTATTTTCAACCAGCAGCAGCAATGGCTGTTATAATGAGCTGTTTTGTTATAATATATCATGGGATATGCGGATAATATGAGGTTGATGGTTATGTATTCATATTGATACAGAAGTGTTACGAGACCAGATAAGGACATACAAAGAGAAGTTTGAGATATCTCTACAGAGAGTCGATGAGATCGATGGACAGATGAAGAGATATCTCGATACACAGATGAATGATCCCGGTCCTCTCCAACAGCAGCAAGGTTAGCACTGCGCACGCATAGCTGATGAGATGAGACCCTATAAAAAACTTTTTTAAATTTTGTTAAAATACTTAGTTTTGTATTTAAATGTTCATGGTTGATACTTGCTTACATGATAGCCCACTGTATGATATTGCATTGGAAAGCATGAAAACAATCCTTCTGATAAGATAGTTATGTTGCCTTGGTTAAGATTGTAACCTTGCTATTCCTGTAAAAGTATAGACAAAGGTTAATAAGTTGCCATCTGATTTTGATTTGCAGGCCCTCCTCAGCCTACAGTAAGGAAATGCCCAAACTGTGGTAGTGATATGACCCTGAGACAGAAATCCTCGAGCACCAGTTATCAGACACAGTCTAATACTCAGACTACTCCTGGTCGGAGTAAGATATCATACTATATCGGCTGTATGGGTTATCCTCAGTGTAGGAATGTTATGTGGTTACCTAGACAAGCTCTAGAGGTCAATGTGCTCGACCAACCATGTCACAGGGTAAGATGTGTATAATATCTATTGTATCACTGTATTCATTCCAAGTTTTCAAGTTAGAAAAATATGATAGAATATCACTTTGCCCTAGGTTATTTCATTATGAAACCTTACTCGAATGCTCATTGTTGATATTGTTGTGCCTTCTTTTTGGGCACAAAAATGTCCGTTACCCCAGGTGGTTCTGAGGGCATGTGGTTGATTAAAGCATTTAGAACGTAAGGGAGAAAAAATTTGGAGCATTATTTATTCACACAACAATATGCTTTGTTTTCAGTGTGGACCTGATGTCAAAATGCTGAACATCAGATTCAAACCTGGCTCCATTCCTCCGTATATAGACCACGACTATACTGGCTGTGTAATGTGTGATAAAAACATACAGGAAGCCTTCAACTTGTCTATGAAATCATCGGCAAATAATCAGAATACTCAAAACAACAACGGAAACAACAACAGGCCACAGACTAATAATGGTAACAGAGGAAACGGACCTGGTACTATGGGTAATAACAATAAGGGTAAAACAAGTCAGAAACCTCGGACGAATAATAACAATAGTGCTGGTGTGAGACCGAGACCACAGGCAGACAATCAGGGAGAGGGGGGAGATAATCAGCCAGTGTGTGAGTGTGGAACACCAGCTATACAGCTTACTGTGAGGAAGGAAGGGGCTAATCAAGGTATGCTGTAATTATGTTAATACATTGTGTGTGTGACATTGCTTCTGTGAGGGGGTCTCCAGGATTGGTAATCTTACTAATATCAGTCCAGGATACCTAGCTCATTTTGAAAATACACAGGTTTGTGATACTTCTTTTTAATGGTTTTAACAACCACACTCTTCAATTTTAAGGACGACAGTTTTACAAATGTGATGGAGGGAAATGTCAATTCTTCACATGGGCTGATCAGCCTGCTGCTCCACAAGCACCAAGACCACCAGCCAGAGGGGGAGTCGCCAGTAACAATACACCTACTCGTGGTATGCGCTCCCCACCGACTCGTGGTATGCACACCACAGGAGTGGATCAGGGGAGACCAGCTCTGGGTGATGTGCAGAATAACCAAACAGTCTGCGAATGTGGGCAGCCATCAATAGTACTAACAGTCAGGAAGGAAGGTCCTAATCAAGGTAACCACTGGTACTTTTGTTGGTGACACAATTTTTACCAAACTCACAAGCCACAGAAACATTATATGTGTATGTGAAAGTGTGGATGGTTTTGCTGGTATCGAAGATACAGCAAATGTAGTTATGATATGATGAAGAGGAGGGAAACAACTAAATGTTCCTGTATCAATTGCTGCTTATATCAAATCTGTCAATGGCATTAGATCTAAATTCAGGTGCAATTAGTTGAGCTGTTCGTTCTTATTTCTAACTTGTGCCTACAAGATAGCGATAAAAGTGGATGACTATAATGCTTACTTTACAGGCCGCCAGTTCCACAAATGCAATGAAGGCAAATGTAACTTCTTTGTGTGGGCAGACCAGCCCAATGATACCGTCTCAAGACCTCAGCACAACGCCACATTTGGGGGAACTCCACAGCGAGGTGGTCCTGATAGCCTAGATAATACAAACTCAGTGCAGTGCAGCTGTGGGCAAGAAGCTAAAAGGTAAGTTTTCAGGTCACCTTCAATGACCTATCTCTGGACAAGCACCAAATAGGTAACGCTGTCTCGAAAAAGCTAATCATTAACCAATAATGCTCACAGCGTCTGCTGATAAACTGTGGCGCTTTCAATTGAGCTGCTGCACGTTATGATAAGTTGTAACTGACTTTCTGAGTGAATGAATTCTGGTCTGTGAACAATAGCTGAAGTGACCTGGATGTAAGTGTGTGACAAAGGTTAGAGAGAAGGTGATATCGTTAGGATGAGTGTCAAATTTGAAGATATGAAGTAGTTGTTTGCCTTATTACAAGCTGATGACACATTACTGATATGATACTGCATGGCAGCAAGTCATAGTAGCGTCTCTTCGTATGAATGCTTGTGTAAATGTAACAAATTTACTACATGTGGACGACAAAATGGAAAATTTTCTCAGACAAAGAGGGTCACCTTTGAGTTCCCATTTGTTATAATGCTCTGGTAATCTACATTTTTGTCTTACTTAGGTTAACGGTGCAGAAGGATGGTCCAAACAAAGGACGTGAATTCTTTGCCTGCCAAAAACCACGAGATCAGGGATGTGGCTTCTTCCTATGGGCAGATCAGGATCAAAATGAGCCGCCACGAAACAACGCTGGGTCTGCTAGGGGTGGATATCAGGGAGGCCGAGGTGGTCAACAGTCAAATAGGGGTGGAGCCAGAGCTGGTGGGAACACTGGAGGGGGTACAAAAAGGAAATGTGGACAGTGCAGGGAAGAAGGTATGTGGGTGATACACTGTTTATGGCATTTAAGAAGACAATGTTAATGTTAATGCTGAGATGTTTAATCTGTGGCATCGTCATCATCGAAATGCACAGTCATGTTAACAACTGTGCTGTTCTCAACTAGTATTAGAAGCATGAAGGCAAGTTACGCTGTCTGTGAAACATAAGTCGATTTGTGTTGTTTGATGCTTTTAGGACACACCAGAAAGAAATGTCCTCAGCTGAATTGATGCAAAGCGGATGATATTTGCCAGATTCCGTGACCAGTTATGTTTATTGTACCAGTTTAGAGAGTCTGCTGTATATCGAGGTATGAAGTGCTCTATACATTTTATACGAAGCTGTAGTTTCGCAGCAAATGAAAGAAAAAATTTTAATTGTTACTTGGGTAATTGACATGTTACATTTTTGTTGTTTACTGATTTATGGATACAAAAAATTCTGTTACTATTTTAGAGTTTTATTTTTATTTAATTTACGTTTTTTCCCAGAATTTTTGGATGACAGAATAAATGAGAAATCAATACAAGCGGTTATAATTGCCAATGAAACTAGTCTTCACCTCACATTCGGTTGTAAATAATAATCAGTAAAATAGGTAAATATATTGATTAAAAAGACCGTTTTCTTCTCATTGGGCTGACATGGAACAACGATTGGGATATTGAGTTTCGAATGGTATATTGGAGTATTTTGAAAGCGAACAGTTGGATGAACCAGCGAGTCATGTGAACCCTAGATTACATGCAGCATGGTAGGTGTGTCCTAATTGCCTTCCTTGAGCTGTTGGGGAAACATGGTAGGATGTGTGTCAACGCACCGGGTGAGGGAGGTAACGCATTGTCAATTGGCCAATACCATATCACCTATAATATGTGGCTCAAATCTCCCTTTAGTTGATTTGGTTAGGTCTAATATGTTATGAATTAGTTTTATAATCTTTATTTTCTTCCAAAGATAAATATTTCCATTATATAAGTTTCAGCTGTTAGCGTTTAGTTTTTTCTTCGCCCATTCTACGAGACTTGAGTCTCCAGTATGAGACATGATACATCTCTGATGCTTCGCTAGCTGTACAAAGTCACCTGTACCTAAAAGTAAAGCTAGAGAGCTAGAGGGTTAGCAGAAACTGTGATAACATGGCAGAATATGGGTAGAGGTAAGGCCCTCTCAGCATGCTTTTGTGATCCTTTCCTTAGAGGTTCTCTCAGGTTCTGTTCAGATGGGCTTTTGAAAAACCGTGTGAATATTTGCCTTATTTGAACTTGTAACCAGGAAAGGAGTTCATGATCAAATGATTTTTTCTCTTCCCCCCCAACTTTTGCCTTAATTTCTATGGCATGTTATAAAAAACCTCCGTCCAGGATGATATTGTCTGCCAAATAAAATAGTGTATATATATATACACACAGCTCTGAGCTATCAATATCAGTCATTTTCAGTTCTGTAATTGTTCCTGCATTAATGGATTTATATATTTCATATCGAATTATTCGTATCTGAATTATCAATGCAATGAGCAATGACTGTAAAATTATAATCTAAAGATGATGGTTGTATGAGATTTACCTTTACGATCAGCCTCTGACATACACGCCTCACATATATTCATATAATATTTATTAGTGATATATCCACATACAGGAGATGTCTGGTCACACTTATTCTTTGTTAGATGGTCGGTGCAGTCTTCCTACAAATCCCCAATATACACCACTCATAAGACATGTGTCATACTTTCTAGGGATATGATACACACAATACAATTCATAAAGGTTTTATAAGCCTGATCTCATCACCTTGATACGTTTAAACTATGTTCGGGGACGAATAAGTGAACCTTTGATTAAAATAGATAATATTAGGTAAAAGCCTACTTGTTCCATTCTAATAAAATTGATTAGTAATAATCAGTGTAAAATCCCATAGCAGTAGCTCTCAACTGGTATGGGATTTTACATTGATTATTAATAATCAATTTTATTATAGTAGGTAAATTCATGACATGAAACTTAGAATTATCTCCTCATTGGTAATAGAGAGACAACTTGAATTCAAGTTGGATTCAGTTGGATTTCCCAATGAAAATGGGATTTCCATTGATTATTTATTGATTATTTAATATAGATACCAAGGTCGCGAATTTACCTAGTGGAACAGGTCCGCTTTTGCCTAATGGCTTTATAAATGATTTTACCTTTGGATTCATTAAATGCGTGAGATCGTATAGGTAATATTCAGACTAACCATGGTTGGTGCGTCACATGAAACGTGCTCTGCTTTAGCTGGTACTTTCTTTTGGCACTTTGCTGCATGGTATTCACAAGTGCTGGCTACAAACAGGGTTGAAGCTATGCACAGTGGAAACATCTGCAACGGTCTACATATTTTATTCAATTTTCATCAGCTGTTTCAGCTGTAAACTGCGACCAATTGAATTCGTATTGGATACATTTTGCATGTGGCAAAGAGGATCAAAATGGGTAGAATATTGCCATGGTCACAGGACCGAAATGTCTTGGCTGTATTGGCATTATGTTACTTACAAAAAATGTGACCTGTGGCTAGACAGATGTCCCGACGCTCACAGCTCAGGTCTCGGAGACTCTCCATACACACCATCTGTAGTAATGAATCTCTATCAATGTTATATGGACGAGGTACTGCTTGGGCTTTTGGTATGTTGTCACCTGGTGGTAATTGGTTGTCTTGGTTTGCTGTGAATTTGGGAGAAAGGAAATATTGTTTAGTAGTATAAACTGATGAGGTATTTTCATACCCTCACTAAAAATATGAAGCTTTCCATTGAGAGTTTCGAATTAGGTGAATGATAAAGTAATAATAAAAGTGTCTAATATATCTCTCTATCCAATTTATTTAGATGTTAGCCTTCTGAAAATTGCCCTTCCACAAGTCAAGAGAGGAAAACCTAGCAGAACATAAGTACTTTTCCTCATCCGGTGCATGCACCATAAATTTGGCCTTTATTTTAGGCTAGTTTGTATACTATTTTATCAAGAGCGTAGGCTTCATGGATGGTCAGCTTATAGTTCAAATGCCATCTTTATGAGCCGTGGATCTTCACAAGGGTCTGGGGTGGTTGTCCTTCATTCAGAACAACAACGGTAAGATGAGATTTTATTTTGACCCTCACATAAAGTTTTTTCAATAGGAGTGGTTTAATACTTAGTTGCAATTAACTTGCGAAACAATTTTTAAAAAATGTATGAGATCTGTAGCAAAATCATTGCATTTGCTCAACTACCTTTCAATTCCAAAGTATTTGCAAGCATTTTAAAATAAAACCCCTAGTTGCTTTCTGTCCCCAAGTAAGGAAGGAATGACGATTTGTGCGACCTTCAATAGACGGGCCCCAACTCTCCCTCCCTTCTTTATTGCCTCAGTAACTAATAAATTTATTTTCGATGGAGTTCCTAAGCATATCTAGACTTCACTTACCGTAGATGACAGTTATGTACAAAACCAGTACCAAGGAAATGCAGTCCATGTTGTTTCAGACCAGGTAATTCTGCGACAATAAGCTGGCAAACAACTGACAATTGTTTATAGTATTTATTTCAAGGCGCAATAACTGTTACTCCTTGTTTGTTTAAACTGTGTGTTGGAAGATTATAATATATAATATAATTAAATTTATTATGTCAAGAAGATAATAACATATGTAACATATGGCTCCTTTCTCAAGGGGCAGTACATCCGTAAAATTTTGGCTCTCTATATATCGTTGAATAACCTCATGTTAAGGACATTCCGGCTTGCAATCATGGGGGGTCTAACATGTGACTAAGTACTGTTACTATCAGGAAAGGGATGAATGGGCATCATTTTAGCAACTGATAGATTGTTTTGAGATTCTCCTGTTCATTTGTGGTTTACAGATTGTGATACTAGCAATGCTGTATCCTCTACTTGAGATAACTGTCTCTAGTGTAATTTTATAATCCCTCAGTGCTTCCATTAGTCTTGTTTGAAACTTGTTTGGTTGATATCTGCTTTTAAATACATAATCTTCTATCCCTGAAATGACAGCCTTAACATCTGGCTGATTTTGGCAGACGCCAGCTCCTACCGGTGTGGATTCCACTGGTGGTGCTTCTGTAATTTCTTTCACGGAGGCCTGCATTAGTTTTCTTGTAGTCCTCCCCTTTTGTGCTGCTACATCTGCAGCCTTAATCACATCAACTGCCTTAATTACATCTGCATCGCGGCTTTTCTCTGACTCAAATCTCCTTGACCTGGCCATCATTGCGGAAGAGGTCCTTTTCGATTTACTTTTTTCTATGCCGAGAGTGTTTGGCTTCAATAGTTTGGCCTGAAAAACAGATTATGACTCAGTAAAATGTGACATCAAAATCTCAAGCAGTTGAAAATTTTCATAATAGGCAAAGGTTATAGATCGCAGTTTTGTCGACAATCCAAATATCTAAAAAAAAGTATGAGATGAGTTGGTGTCGAAAAGATCATTGGCTGGCTGCAGCCAATTGTGCTCTTTCAATATATATCAACCCCTGCTAAAAGTGGCAATTTAATTATTAAAATTGACTGGAGGAGGTTTGACCACTGTTTATGGCAGAGTTTTTTGGCTGATTGCAATGATTTCCTTACATAATGTTGCACAAAAAGAAGCAAAATACCAAATTTGTTGACAAAGACTCAAAGAAATCGCCAAGCATTCTTTAAAAGAAATTATGTGGAGAAGTTTCACTCGAACCTATTACTATTAGCATTTGGTGGTTAATGAATTTATTTATTTGAAAGCAGATATATACCTGGCTCCATTTGTTTCTTCTAGGTGAAGAGGTTTTAACATGCATCGAAGATTTCGGTTTTTCAAGCTTTATCATAATATTATTATGTCGGCTTGAAGGTCTTGCTTGTGTATCAGAGGCATGACTTCTCAGTATGGTGTAGTCAGCAGACTCCGATGCATCACTGTCTGCTCCCACATGTGGATATGGTGTGATATTCTCATATGATGATGATCTCTGGAAGGTGCTTGCTTTCTTGTGTACGACTGGATCAACCACCTAAAATTGAAAATTCAGGGACAGCCTTGTCTGTTAATAAGGTATTCTCTTTTTTAAATAAAGAACACAGTTATTCAAAGTCCTAGTTCATCTCGCTGAATAAAGGTATTTGATCAAGTAAAAAATTACACGACTAGATGTGTTGGCAAAATATGATGTCATATTTACCTTTTTGCCCTTTAGTTGACTTGCTGTAGCATTGTATGACAGTTTTGTAAGTCTGCGCAGTTCATATCTTAGCAGTTTCTCTATAGGGATTGGTTCTGCTAAGGGAGTCTTCCTTCCACTCCTATTAGATCCTAACCTTTCGAGACGACGTAAATCTCCTGCAGACATGTTGACATCTAGCGAGATGTGTCGAGGTTGTGCTACAGGCTTCGAAGGCAGGTCCTTCTCTTTTACTCTAGATGAGTCGTCTCTATAAATATCTTTTGCTGAAACATGTGATGAGAAATGCTGAATACCTAACCCTACAGTAGCTGAAAATAAAAAAATGCAGATTTACTTGAACATTATTGGCCTGTTTGCTCAATTTGAAAGTACACCCAGCTTAAACTTAATATTGAAGTGTTGGTTCTGTGTACATCAGATTTTTAGCAGTATCTGTATGGGTATGCTTTGTCAAGGTGGTCAATGCCGTCTCTAGCTAAGTTTAAATTTGATTGCATGAAAGCAGCACTCGCTTGCTCTGCACAGTTTGGCCAAGGGTAAGGGCTAAGGTAATATATTCATGCGGTAAGCCAGACAACTACATACATGTATAAGTATGATCAGGCCTAGCTTCAGTAAGCTGATCATCAGTACTGTATTGTGGGATATCCGACTCATGGAATACATGCTCTGTCCCTCCATCCACCGCCTGCTGTGATGACGTCTCAGATACTGCTCTTCCTGTTTTATTTAGGTTTTCCAAAGCAGCTGCAGAATATAATTACAACATATGGTTTCTGATCTTGCTCACTCACTCATGATGTGTGGTGGTAGGATAATTATCTGCTTCAACTCAATTATATAGCGATATAAGTTATGCCCCCGATGTATATAAGAAGACAACTCTAGTTGTTAACATTCTCGCTAGCTTGTCATCAGGGAGTTTGGGATATACCCTCCCTGTTGTCATCAAAGCTATTATCTTCTGACTTTTTATTGTTTCGATTTTTTATTTTCGTTGAGCAAAACAGTAGAGGCAGTAATCATAACAATTCATTGCAACTGAATGAAAGGGATTTCCCATAGCCCTACCTTTTCTGGCAGACAGCAGGTTGCTTACTTCATTATATTTGGACTTGGCTTGTTTTTCCTGTTGCTTCGCACGCCTCTTTGCTCTTTTGCTCAAAAAGATCATTTTTCCTCCTTTATCTGGAGATTTGCTATTCTTTTCCGCTCTGTATAAATTAGTTTAATAAAAATACTGGTTGCTAAGTTTTGTTTTATGCTTAAGCGCACGCAGCCGCATCCGCGCCGAATCACCCCAGCCCTCATCCCTGCGTGCCCGCAGCACAACAAGATCGCCAAGCGGGATACACAAAGGATGGTTAGCAAAGCAGTCATATGAAGGTTGTCATTATTTTTAAGCTGAAAACCACTTATCAATGATAAACTGATGCCAATCCCAGTAGCCATCCCACACCTAATGACATTTTGATCTTGGCATTTGCTCTCTTCGCATATGTTCTAGGTACAGTTCTCAGCTACTACGTTTGATAACATTAAAATATCTGTGCCCCTTCACTCTCTAACATGCACTTCGAGCCTAGCCCATCTGACAATTCTCAAACTGTAAGCCCAGAAATCTGGAAAGTTGGAGGTGGTACTGGAATCAGATCTGTGCTGATATTAATCCAATCCCCCACATTGGTGATGTAAACTCTTTATCGCTGTGCTCTTATTTTATATTTATATAAGACACAAAAACACTCACTGTTGTGCAGGTTTTGGTCTTCCTCGGTTATGACATTCTGAGAGAGTTGGCATCGGGCAGGTGATAGTTTTGCTTGCAGAAGTTGCGCGCAAGACTTTCTTACATGCCTCTGGCCATTCTCTAACTCTCGGTACAGGATAACTGGGATGAGTAGAAGCCTTCTCCGACTGCTCTGATTTCAAGGCTAATATAAAGAGGGGATGTTTGTATGATCATTCACGCTGCATAGCAGGGAATTTTTCTGTGGAGATCCGAAACCATGTATGTTTGGCACAGTGCTGATTACAGTCTCTTAGGCCAGTCTGGAGTCAAGATAGATAGCGGGATGCATTTCACCGGTTTGATACAACCAAAAACACAAACATACTAATAAACTTGTATTTAATACCAACTAGGATAATGGTAAAGTCAGAATTAGGATGTGAAAAATTACTTACATAAGTATTCTTCTACATTTACTCCCTGTGTGGCAGCACTTTTTCTTGCTTTAAACAGGTTGGGGTTATTGTGTCCAGTGCTGCATAGTTTCCTAGCGAGCTGCCTTGTATTGAGTAAGTCTATCAGTGTGACCAGTGAAGATTCCTTACCGACTAGGCTCTCTACGCTGATCGATATATCCTTAAACTGGGACTTGTGTGCGTCAATGAAAGGTTCAAGGTACTCATAGTATTCTGTTGGCTCTTCGGTTCTAAAAAAAACAACTTTATTTCTGAAGGAAACAAGAATCAGATTTATCTGGCAGTAAGTTACTGTCTTGAAGGTGCGTCTTGCTCTTAAATGAGAAAATTTTGGCAATATGCATGAACTATGAATACCCTGTCCTGGCAATTCACCTTGTACCTCTGATGTGTTGGTAGCTGGAGATTGGTTGTGTGAGATTTAGTGGTATTCTATTAACAAAAACACCGTTACCTATTATCGCCATTAGCCGTTTTAATAAATAATTGGTAAACAGAATTATTGTACGATATGACGTACCTATTGTAGATGAAATGTGGCAGCCCTAGCTCAACTCGGTTTTGGTGTCTTTGATCGATTTGGTCATAGTCTCGGTATGATTGGTTAGATCCAGAATCGCCCACTGGTGACACTTTAGTTCCTGCACCAGATATACTGATAATCTGGGGTAGTTTTTGCCTTTCTGATAAAATAGAAGAATTTAAAATTTAAATACCTGAAAATTTATACTTGGGCATCAGAGCTGGATCAGGGTGTAATGTTGTCAATAGAACGATGCTGGTAGATGTCCATTCCATAAGTTACTGTTGTTATGTAGTTTGCTATTAGGAGGTGGTTTATTGCTGTTGCTATATAGACATTTTTTATAGATAAATAGGCCAATATATACATATGGAATAGATATGGTTGACATACATCTACCTTAATAGATTCCACAAGAGCAGTGTTTGAAGTTATAAGTTACCTGGTTTGGGTGGGGAGTGATGACTGGATGGTTTAGGTGTCACACAGGGTGTAGTCACAGGTGTTGGCCTCTTACTACTGGTAGCTTTTTTCTTCTTGCCGGTTTTCACTCGTAGTGAATCGGTGGCAAATTTGGATCTTTTATAGGTTCTGGCGTCGATCAGTCTTTGACTCAGGAATTTACTGAAAAATCAGAGAAGATCAGGTCTCAATATCATTGCCACGAGTCATGAGTCATCATTTTGAGAATGAACATTTCTTATTGAAGTCCATTACTAACTACCCTAAAAAAATCAAATTTGAAAAAAACAGCGGTGATGATTATTGCGTTCTGTAAATAATATGAGCTGACCTGGTCTGTTTGTTGAGCTTTGGAGGCTTCATATAATTCTTCATTGCAGAGTACTCTGTAGAGTCGAATCCAATCTCTTGATCACTGGATTGCATAAGAAAGTATGTCTTAAAGTTATATTTCCTTATATAACCAGGGTGCCAGTCAAAGATCACCTCTCCATCCAGCACCTTACATTTCTTACTCCGTATAGCTTCACCTTCAGATTGCTTACCTACCTAAATTATGTATAAGGTAAAATATACGGTTCAAACTAATGATTATAGTATTTCTTTGGTTATTGGATAGCTCTTTATCTCATGACCCACAGGGATGCTTGCCCGTGAATGTGAGAGGGAACAATTCAACGTTTCTAACTGCCTTTGTTGTGCCTTCTAACAAGGCTTTTCTGACAGGCTGTTAACGAGGATCATTATTGTCAGTTGAAGTCTTAGCCAGTCAATGTGGCTGATTTTTGTCCCATGGTAAAGTGGTAATAGATTTGTCAATCTACACACATCCAACCTACAGCAAATTCGTAACTGTAACTGTTTATCATCGATTTCTTTTAATACCACAAAACAGGTCCCCCAGGTATATCAAACATGCAATGGTAAATACGGCACTGTCAATTGAACCCTGTCACCCTACTTTTACAGGTTCCTGTTGTCAGGAAATAATTGAATATGGCAGTTCTCATTGTAGGGATTTATTGTTTGCTGTTCTGCCTGGCCCACCTTTGCTCTGCCTTGTAGTGGAGTTCCATATTTATCTCCTGACTGTGGTTCCTCATCGTAATCTAGTATCACCATACTGTCTACTATCCTGTTAGCTTTCAGACTCTCTAGGTGATGGAGCATAGTCGAGTACAACATACCATCACAGATTCTTATCTGATCACCATAATCCCACTTCTCATCAAAGAACTCCCAGAAATTATCTGTGCAATAGTCGATTTGGTCAAGTGAAAACACTCTTTGTCAACTCTTGGATAAGAATTTCTCATTCAAAAATATCCTGACTTGTCATTAAAACATCATATTGGGTGCATCTATGGGTTGAACGTAATTCATACCGGGCATTCGTTAGCGTGCTCCAACTCTGCCCAGGGCACTGCTAGTGGCATTCCGTTTTCAATTTTGTAATAGAAAAGTAATGGAATGCCACAACCAACAACCAGGGCAAGGGGCCATTGATGATTGGCATCAAGCTGAGTATTTCTAGCTAATTGACAGATTAATGATTTGGTGACCGTTGTAAATGTTGTTACCTTCGGATAATCCATATAGTTTGATTGCTATTTTTGAGGTCCAACTCTCTATCCAGATAAATGATTCACTTGGATGGAATTCCTCAGATAATCTCCATTCGTCAGCACCTACATCATTCACCACTTCAAACTTGTTGTCGGGTTTGCGAAAGCTGTACCAGTGCTCAGGAGTAAGCCCAGGCTGAGAGAAACCAAGATCATCCGTTCTAGAAAAACAGTTACAAAGCAGTCATCAGTATGATAGTTATTCTGCTAGCCTTATCAAGTAAGTTTATACACTTCCCAGCAATAGAAGTCAGATAATGTCAGTCATCAATCTGAGCGCCTTGTTCAGCAAGACAGAAGAGAGTACTTTACCAAGCACAAGATATATATTATGAATAGAATAGTGCTCATCTTCAGAATTCTATTGCATGAAGCAGTGTGTATATAGTTCAGGCTTCAGATTGCTGCCTCACCTGGAGACAAAGAGAGAAGTTTGATTTATGCTAGCAATATCACTACTCAGGTTTTCTCTCGGATCTGTACGAATAGGGGAGTCAAACGTTCGCCACTCTGCTGCACTGCTCCTAAACTTTCCAATAGCTTTCAACACTTTTGGCAGCATGTCGATTTATGATTATGTCGTCCGGAAAATCAAGTTGAAGCCATAAAAATATCTGCAGTGTCACAGTAATCTTTTTTATCTGAAAACATTGTGACTCCTTTGTTCATATTGCACTTCGGTTCATCGCACCGCAAAATACAAAACCAGTCTCATTATTGCATCACAATCATTGAATTCCATATGAGTACAATTCAATGATCACAATGCTCAACTGCTGCAATTTGGTAGAGGATAATCATGATAAATTTATTGCATACATGACGGTCAAAAACAGTTACATTCATGATGGAAAGTAGACTGTAGAGTAGAAAAAAATTATAATTTAAGCAGGACTTAGCAGTAATATAGTATGTTAAGTTTGACGAGCATGTGATTTTTTTACAATGGTGAAATGGCTAAAAATATTCTTGAATAAATTCAGTCACTTCAAACTGCTGGATGTGGATGTACTTGAAGAGCCAGCATCATGTACCATTCTAGAAACCTGAGTCTTAAGCTCATCTCCCTGAAGTGAATAAAGATGTTGAAATTTGCTGTTTGCACCCAGTTCGAGATCATCATCACTTTTGGATCCAAGCCACGCTTGTTCCTCATCAAACTGATCCTTTTGATTCCACCATACATCAGCGCTGAATCGGCGTTTTCTTGTGATGACAGTGACTATCCCTACGATCAGTGCACATATACATGTTAGCGAGAAAGTGATACAAACACCAATAATCAGCCAGTTCACTGAAACTTTGGTTTCAACCATCTTGTCTATTAGTGTTTTATTCCCTCCAGTCTCCTTTTTTACCTCTTTTGTCTGTTCTGCTGTCAGAGAAACGTTGTGCATAACATAGTCTAGTATCTTTGCTTCTATAGCCGATTCGAAGGTGTTTGTGATTAGAGTTGTTCCCTCCTCAGTGGCTGTACTGTAGATCTCTGTAGAATTATCATCTTGAATGATGGCCTCAGACCCATAAGTATCGGTGGAATTTTCTTTCATAATCCGTTTAAAAGTCATTCCATATTTTCTTCCTTTCACATGAAAAGTTGGATTACCAGTTGATTTCCACCACTTAGGATGTTTTGCCTTATGTTTTTTCAGAAAGCCATGACTCAATCTAAATGGTAACTTTGGTTCAGTCATTTCAGTACTGACTGGTGTCTTATGTTTAGGCTTGATTACAGGCGGTCCATCTGCATACAACTCCAACGCTGCAGATAAAATCTCTGAGTCATCCGCTGTAATCTGTAATATCTCATCTAACCATTGGTCTATCTCATCTGACTCACCATTTGCCTTCGAAATCGCTTCTGTTGTGGTTGTTCTCCTTTCACTGTTATATTGTTGGAGGAGCTCAACCAGTTTCGAAGTCATCTTATCATCATGTGAACTGGCTTCTGTGTTGTCATCATTTAAGACATTTTTGAGTGGGGTCTGAATATGTTTCAGATGTGCCATGTTGTTTTCAGCCTTGTGGAGATGGTGGTTTTCCTTCTCAGGGTGATGGTTAGTGTGATGTGGTTCTTCCTTCTGTCTAATATCGGGATGGTACACAGCGTCCAGCTCATCTGTTGGTGTCTCATCTATATCATGAGGGTTGTCATGGTGAGGGTCAAAGGGTAGGTGCTGACTTCTCTCTATCATGTCACTGTTTGCCAAAGCCTCCTTTTCATCATGTTCAACATGTCTGAAAGAATTATCTCAAATTTACAAATGCTTTCATTGTGAGCTGGAATCAAAGATAAAGCTGTTGTAAGGAATCTAAAGATACAGCACAACCTCAAATCTAAACACAGATCTCTTACTTGAAGGGTACTTTCTTGAGGCAGTTTGGGAATACGAGGCAAAACTTATTCGCAAACATTAGCAATTGATGAACACTTGGATCGGATATCCTAAACCTAAGACCCCGGTTGACGCCCAGCTGTGCATCTTTTTATTGGTATGTACTGCTAGCAGACTGGTATGTATATTACAGACCAGTCTGTTTATTTGTTGTTGCAAAATTTTGAATCAGACAGGAGATCTTCCATGACCCTATTTACCTGTGATAGCTACCCATTGACCTCTGATCTGGTACATGCTCATATGTAGGAACTATCGGCACGACTTCAATTCCATCAACTTCTTGTCTGTCTTCATCTGCGAACAATATTCACTTATGCTGAACCATCAATCAACTTCTCGGTGTTTTAGAATTTCAATTTTGCTCTTTCACTAATAACTATGTCCATATACATGTACATATACATTTTGAATCTGTTTGTTATTGGGCAGAGTAAGGTTTTTCATAATACATTCTCTATCATAATACATTCTCCGTTATAATACCTCCACCATCATATATTAACATAAGTCCTCGCTTGTTTTGCAGAGACCGGGAGAACAACAACCAACATTTATAAACATTTACCTGTTATTATTAGAAACTCCTGTATCAATAAAGGCAACCTCACAGATACTGAAAGAAATGATTTGAAGATATCTGCTACCAGGTTTGTGGACATCATTGCTCATAATCTGAACGTTGACGAATTCAATACTTGCTCACCATCTAAATGATGTCTGACTTTTGGATTCCTATGCAGTGAAGGTGGAACATGATCATCCACCCGTTTAATATTTTCATAATGAGAATCACCATGTCCTTCGTCGTGGTAGGAGTGATGAGGTCCGGCAGTCTCTTCGTGACCATGTCCTGGTCTATGCTGATCAAGTCTGCCATCTTCATCTGTAGTTGAATGAAAATTTCATATTCAGACGATTGTTGTTTGAATTACCTTGAAAGTTTTGTGTATACAGATCCTCATAACATTGCATCACTGTTGATGTCCGTACACGGCATTTAAATAAATTCAAATTTTCTATTTAACTGTAGAGAGTTTAGCATGTAACCTCACCTGCCTCCTGAGTCCTCTCATCCATATAATGCTGTGAATCTACATCCATATGTTCCATGCCGTCATGTGTGGCATCATGTGGAATATGCTGTCGCTTATTGTCCCAATGCAGTACATTTCCCATCCCTTCATGGTCGTTGTGGATATGACCGCGTTTATCTGTAACAATTATGAAAGAAGGCTAAACATACTAATTTCAAGAGATATCAGATACTTGACAATCTGGGTTCCTTCAAAATTATTAGTCTTTTAAAACTACATTGTAAAGTCGTCGCTCCACTCTTAATTAATTTCTATACCCCAGTTCTCTGTGTCTCCGGAGATGGTACTGAAATCAATCTGTTCATGTCTATCTGGGGATTGATCTGGATATTGTTTGTTCTTGTTGTGCAGATCTAACTCCTCTTTTTCGTTTATATTCCCTCTAACTCTGGTATCGGTATGATGATTCCTGCCTTCCCACCCCATTGCCTCATGTTTGGTATCATCCTTTGTATCATCAACTGGTTTTGGTTGTACTTCACTTCGTCGGAATCCGGGATCTATAAGTGGTTTAAATGTCTCTGGATGTTCGGCAGGGTTGTAATTATTCATGAAATGTGTGTGAACATGTAGATTAGGGTCATCATCATCAGGAATCTCTGCGTCCCAGATGGTATCCCCTAACCGCTTATATGTAAACTGCTTGTCCTCCTCTAACATTTTATTAGTTCTCCTGTTAGCGTCAAAAAGCTCAAACTGGCTGATATCCCCATAAATATCAGGATCGAATTGGTGATGTTTTCCAGGCTCTGATCCAAACAGGCTCTCGACCTCCATGGCGTCAATAGGATCATGTCTTCTGCCATCTTCTGCTGTATCATATCTTTCATCAGATAGGGAGTGGTGGTCACTATCAGAGTGTCCGTCAATCCCATCAGTTCCCTCCAGTGTATCCACATGGTGGAGATCAGAGTCTAATACATCTACTACATGATTCTGATCAGCTTCAGACAACTCCCGATGTCCATTGTGATCTATCAAAATATAGGGAGACAAGTTAGCAGCATGTAAACTGGTGTACAATTTTTTAAATGAGGTTTTTGTTTGTGCTCAACTGAAATCCAGCTGGACAAAAAGTAAAGCAGCAAACTCATGAAAGATAGTATGTCTCTGTCATCTTGCAGGAAGATATTGATATTGAGCTGTTAACTTATTTTATATATCAATTGTATTTCCAACTCTATAACCCTACATATTATACATGTACCGTTTCGCTCATTTCCCCCTTTCCTGGTTGTTTCCCCCTTTTATATAACCCTTTGTTGTAATCATTTAGCATGTTTTGAAGAACATGATATTTTTCTATCTGAATAAAAGTTGTTGTAAACTAACCGAGTACATGCTCATTCCCCTGCCAGTTATGGTATTGCCAGTTGCGTTTTGCTTGTTTCTCATGGTCCAAATGTTGAAGTCTCTTCCAGGCATACCTATGATAGTCTGGGACGGCGTTTGTAATCTCATTAGACCATTCATCATTTAAATTACCCTGATGGTCATCCAGCTCCTCTGGATATCTTGTTTCAAGCAGATGGTTTGGATTGACATAATTTATTGAATGGGGACTTTTATCTTTGCTCTGCTTTCCTCCAATCGTATACCCATCATGGCGAGTTTTCTTTCTTTTTATTGGCTCGTTATCTTTGTTTGGGTTGTCATAGGTGTTATGATCAGTTTCTATCAACCTCTTGCCATACACTCTACCATGAGTATCAATATTGTGACCACCATAATACCCTGCCTCATCATGGTCCTGGTCCTCATCTCTTTTCAAGAATTCTGCATACATTTTCATCTTTTCTAGCTCTGACTCTGTTGGGTAGTGGTGCCGCTCAGGCTTTTCTATGCTTCTTTTATTAAAATGATGGAGCTTCTGAGCCAATATTGTTTTTATGTTTTCTCCTGTCAGCCGTTGACCATCCTGACGCTCTGCATGTTTGATTGGATGCCGCTTTAGCCACTGTGCATAATAAAGCTGTCTAGCATCGCCGTCGATATGATCATAAGGCCAATATCCAAGCTTCGCATATAAATCTGGATCAAAGTTGTGCAGGGCACCATGATATGACCCGTGGTGTTGACCATCATGTAATGCATTGTCTAGGGTGTGATCATTGTGGTGCGGTTGGTGACTGTTACTGGATGCAATGTCATCACCTTCATTGACCATCTCCTGTTGTTCAATATTGTGGTCGTTTGGCATATGAGCTGATGAGGATGCCGTTAATTCTGCTAAATCATTGTCAGTGTCATGTGATTCTATGTGATCACCATCATCATTTACAATCACAACCTTACCTGTGTGCTCAGGCTCATGAGGCTCGTTTCCGTCTACGTGATGTGGAGTCAGCTCCTCCTGATGAAGAAATGAATCATGATCCTGATCATCATTGTGATCATGATGTGAGGAGTGAAAGTCATTGATATCATTCTGATGATGATCCATTCCTTCATGATGCTCATCCTCTCCATTATGTCTGTCTCTCCCATGTTTTGTATCATCGAGAAGAACATCGAGATTGGTGTCTGAGATAGCAGGTGGTCCATGCTCATCCTCACGATGACCTTGATTGACTTCATGATCCATAACATCATCAATATCTCCATGCTCTGCAATAGCATCGCTGTGGCCTTCAACATCGTGTCCTGGATAAAATAGCTCTGGATCTACATCTTCTGCTAAATCCCCTGTGCATGAGAAATGAAAAGACAACTCATTTGACAACTTGGAATCTCTAGAGATGCCCACCATTACCGCCTAGCCAATGCGTTGACTCCGATATGATCGGCTGTCTGACGGGAAAGACAGCCAGTGTCAGGTCAAAGAAAGCCCGTATAGGAGAGGTATACACCCGAGGGTGCTGGGGGCTGGAACAATCAACAATGAAAGCTCCCCCAGTGGGACTCGAACCCACAACTCCTGCGGCACTAATCGCCTGGCAGTGAATAGCAAGCGCGCTAACCGATTGCGCCATCTCACCATCCCCAAAAAAAGAATGGGTCGATGGCGCTAATTAGATAGCCCGCTATTCACTACTCGGAGTTGTGTTCTCTCATGCCACAGCACATTCCAATCCACCATTGCCACCCTATGAAACACAGCGTCTAGAGGTATAATCATCACACAGCACAACAACTATAAACAAAAACATCAGAAACACATAATCAGTCTTGAGACATTCTTAGCATAGCTGCATACCTCTGTTGATGGCGACATCAAGTGGGTCAAGATTGTGAGGATCATGGTTTTCCATTGCGTCACCTGGTATGTGCAATACAGAGTGTGGGCTGTGATACTCTATCTCGTGGTTATCAATGGCCTCTCCTTTCTCAAAGCCAGGGTCTACCTCTATCCCAGCTGCATGTGGATACGGGTCCACACTGTGTAACCCATCATTGAACTCCGCTACAAAATTTGATTGTTAGATAATTATGTTGTTTTAGTTCGTAAAACTACGGTAATAAAGGTAACTCACAAAGAAGTGCAAGCTTGAAAATACTCACGCAACTCGTTATCTGCTTGATGGTGACCAAGATGCTCGTTTGTATCCCCATGGTCTTCATGTTTTCTGTTCACTAAAACAGTTAATAGTAAATATTCATTCGTACACATTTATTTGTAAAGTGTGTTTTCTTGGCATAACCATGTAACACAGATAAACAGGCACTATACTCAAATCATTTGTGGCTTCAAAAAATAAATAAAAGTATTTTAGAGTTATCCACTCATATTGATTAAGAGCATAACTCCTACATCTGGATATGAAGTTAATAATTTATAGCCGTCAGGCTAGTCTATGTCAATATCAAGGATACAGCCGGGGAGCCGTGTACGGTATTTATCTTGATTCACTTGTGTTATTGATGTTTCATCACTTGTAACACAGTGATCACTGACTCACCAAGAGTGACAATGCGATGATCATCCAGCTCTTTGGTAAATAGATTCTCTGAGTGATGGCCATTTATCCCTCTATCATGCTGCTGGCCTATGGGGAACACTTTCGAACCAGAGTGCATATGTCCATCACTCTCTTCTTCATCTTCGTTGTGATTCGGTTGGTGATTGTGATAATCATGTAATCTGCTCAATAAATGGGAGGGCACAGATCCTTCAAATTTTGGTCACAAAAGAAAAACTCAATGTCAACTTATTATTTTAATAGCAGAGGCTCAGGTATGCATTAGAACCAATAAATTGTACTATACCTCTCGTGTTGCTCTACTGGTTGGTGTTGCAGCTGTCTTTCCTGGTGGCGCTCATGATGAAAACTGTTTGTTTCTCCGATGTCATGCTGTGGGTCTGATTCATCAGGATCATGGTCAGGTACATGTAAGCTATAGCGCTTCGGGTGATGGTCCTCACTGTGTATATCTCCTTTGACAGCTAGGTTATCATCCTCTGGGTGAGACCTTTCCTCTAGGTGCTCAGCCTGATGGTTATCTCCATGTTCTCCATCACCCTCTGCAAAATCAGGGCTATGGTGTTCCCTTCTTACATCGTCTGTATCATGATGGCCAGCATTATCATGCTGCACACGCTGGGCCTCCTGTATGAAATGACCTTCCCCATGATAACCCTCACTGTCATCACCATCATTTTTGTATCTCATATCATCATCATCACTATCTGCGTGGTGGTTTCTCTTGACGTCTATCATATTGTGGTCTCTATCATGACGATGTCTTTTGTCAATCTCATCATGGTTTCTCCATTGGTCTTCCACCGCATGATCTTGCATACTATGATCAAACACCTGCTTAGCATTATCATGTTCATTGTGGTGTCGTTTCTCATGATCCTCAGTATGATGACGCTTATCCTCGCCTTCATAGTCATGGCGCTGTGAATTATCATGGTGGGCTCTTTTGTCCTCATCCAGGTCTTCATAATGATCTCTTTTACTATCAGATAGATCTAAGTTATATGCACTGTTGTGATGATTTCTTTTTGTGTTAAAGTCGTGCCTCTCTTCCTCCTCTTCCTTATTGTGGTCAAAGGTACCATAATGATCTCTCTTTTCATCTAATCCATGATGCTGTCTTACACCATTATAATCTGTTTCAAAGTCATGATTGCGCTTAGTCTCCACCATATGCCCGTCTGGTGGAATGTTAAATACTGTATCTGGTAAATGTTCCTCTTCGTAGGATTCACTTTTCTCAGCATGATGCTTCTTCTCTACAAGATCTTCATTGTGCTGGTCCTCAAGATGGTGTTCTCGTTGCATAACATGGTCGCCATCGATGTGCCCATGGTTCATCTCTCCATGATGGCTCATTATCTGATCATCACTGGCATCCTCCTGGGCTCGAATATCCTCCTCATGATGTCTCTTGTCGTCATGTATTGTCTCCTCGTCATGTTTGTGGTCTGAAGATGAGTGAGCATCATTGTGAATTCTTCTATCAGGATCTCTAGCCTCATGTTGCTCTCGATGTGCTTCGTCGTGATGATCTCGCCTCTCGTACTCATATTCATTATCAGAGTTATGGTGCTCTTTATTGTGATTGTGTTCCTGGCGTAGCGCTATCAGTACTGGATGGATTTCATGGTCATATTCAGGTTCAACCTGGTCATGTTGGAGTTTTCCTCCCTCATGCTGCAGAGTGTGTTCACTCTGTGACTCGTGATGATTCTTTTTCTCAGTGATGTAGTCTGGGTTATCATGGTGTGATGATTCATGAGTGTGGGTTTCTCCATTCCTGTAGCCTGTAGCTTTTTCATGAACTTCCCTATCATCATAATCAAAGTATTCATTATGTTTCCTCTTAACCCAATCATTATCAATCTTTATTCCATGATCGTCATGTAGAGATTTTGTCACATCAATGTGATCATCAGGCTGTTGACGTTTATCATCACCATGCTCCCAATGGGAATGATGCCCAGAATGTTCTCTTGGCTCGACATGGTCAACATCATTGCCGTAGTCACCATGCTCATTGTGTGGGTTATGATGATCTCTCTTTAGATTGCTTACATAGTCCTCATCTTGGCGTCCATGATGCTCGGCCCCATGGCCATCCTCATGGTTAGCATAATCTCTTTTGTCGTGAGCGGTACCATCATCAGTATCTATATTGTGATGACTCCTCAATTCCACCACATGGCTCCCATCATGCTCAGAGAGCCCACCATGATGTGGTTGCTCTTTCTTAACCACTATTGTCTCCCCTTCATCAAAGTGGAATCTGTTTTCAATATCTAAAATACACAAGAAAAGTACTGTAAGATACCAAACAATGGTATGACAGCTTTCAACCTTACACAACATTTTTATTAAATGTGTAGATGGTTTGATTAAAAAGTCAAGCGGGCAGTGTTATATGCCAGTGGAACATGTTTGTTCCCCCTGGCGGTGTAGTGATATTGCCAAGTTTTGAAAAGTTTCCCACCATTACCATAGAGAACAATGGGTCCTAATTTGCCAGACTGAAGAATTATAATTTAGGAATGTTTAGGTACCTTACCTTTCGGTGTGGTTGTCATTTTCAAATGATGTTGCTGATATCTGATATCATGATCGTCTGCGTGAGCCTCAATGTGATTACCATCTGTGTCAGGCTGGTGATTCCTCTTCCTCTCATCATAGTCTGCCTGCTTAGGGGCAGGCTGAGCATGCTGTCCCTCGATAAGCTCATGTCTCCCTGTATCATGTAATCTCTTTGAGAGCTGCTTATTCTGTGATTTTGTTTTGTTTGCAGTATCCTGGAATAGTTTCTCGTGGCCTGAATCATGATAAGACCTATGGTGGTATTTGCTATCATGTTTATACTCTACCTGATTCAACTGATCATCATAATGTCGGACATTGTCCGGGTCATCTTGCAATGCTTCAAACACATTATCATCTTCAACTTCCGGCTCTGAAAGCTCCTCTGCCTTAGCATCCTCAGCTCCATCGTCAATCCAGTCATGGTCATGGTTCCAGTCTGGCTCCCCGTGGTGGGTACGTTTAACATTATTATGTGGATAGTAGTTCTCTGGATGCCATGTCTCTCCATTCGTTAAATATTTGTAGTCACCATGGACTCTCTTCTCCTTGTGACCGTGGTCATCATCATTATCAACAGGTACTTTATTTGTGTCATAGTTTTGATCACCATCAAACCACTTACGCTCATGTATTATCTCCCCTTGCCCTGGGTTATGTGATGAGTACTCTTTAACATAATCGCTGTGCAGATTCATATGTGGATCAATCTGTTTCACATCATCGGGATGTTCAAAGTCTGTATGATGCGGGTATAGCGGTTGAGATTTCTTCTCTGGGATAGCTAAGGATGAAAATATGATCATGATAAGTGAGTGATTTTGAAAAAAGATAAAACTTGTCAGGATTCTGATAATAAAAGGTTTGATCTGGTGTTCGGGTTTTCTTTGTCCGTAATTACAGACAACTCAAAAACTTATAGGTTTTAACCTCAAAACAACCTTTTTGCATGCAAGTTCTTATCATTTTGCTGAATGGCATTTTTATCGAATTTGTCAGTTCCCAATCTAACCTTGAACCTTCCCAAACCTTCCACAGCAAGATAAAATAAGTCTCACCATGATTATCTCTATGTGGTGATTCTTCATGATGTACTGTTGGGTGATGCTCAGGTCCTGCCAGAAGAACACTCCTATCTTCAATGTCTATTCTACCGTGTTGACCATCAAGTGCTGGGTTTCCATGTGGTAGATGATTTACAGCCATTGTATCGTCTAAATAACTTCTCCTCATTTCTGGTTCTTCTCGATGCTCATACGCATTGTGTTCACCTAGTTTTCGATATCTATGCCACTCATCCTCTCTTCGCAACTCATGTGGATCATCATGGTGGCTCTCTTCATGTAGCAGCTTGCGTAATTTCATAAGGACAGCTTCAGCTTCATCAATTTTTAAACCGGAGGGACTGTTCTTAGCAGAATTATCACCTGCACTCTGTCTGCCAAGTTCATTCTCTTCATGGTGGTCTACTGATTCATCCTTATGATGGGATCTAGTTTCATGAAGCAGCCTTTTCAACCATACCTCCTCTGAGAATCAAACAGCACACATGAATGGGCTTCTGCGGTCCCGAGGAACTCAGGAATCTCTTGGACACAAGTGTACACAATTTGTGTTCCAGATTTATATATGCCAGACCAGCCAAAGAGGTAGTTATTTAACTCATTTATTTAAGCTCTGGTCATTTGAAAAACTATATTTAACAGGATAACTAAGAACTAAATGCCAATACAGAGTTATCCACACATGCAAGGAAAAAAGACAACCTCCTGCTACATTTTTCAATGGATGACAGTATATTATATGAGGTGCTCTTACCTGGTAAATGATCTCCAGCGTGATCATAATCCTCCAAATAATCTTTGTTGTTTTGTTGATGATGTTCATTGGTATCTGTAGGTACTAAAACATCTTCATCATCGTCATCATCGTCGTCATCACTCCCAAAATCTAATGACTCTGGCCATTCTCCATTCCATATTCCATCGGCATGATCCCTTTTATCGTGCATCTCCTTGTGCTTAGAATGCTGATAATGTTCTGGTCTGTGGGCCACTTTTTCAACCTCTGAATGTGAGAGCTGATCATGATGGCTCTTTCTAGCTATCGCTGCGTGATGACTTTCTTCACTATTCAGCTCCGGCTCCCCATCATTGTGAGTATGATGGAATGAGTTGTCACCGCTGTATGGGCGCTTCACAGCTGGACTATCTTTGAAATCGTTTTCAATACTCATACTTTTTTTACTTGATTCAGACCAGAGATTGAGAAAACCATTAGAATTGATTGGCGCCTTTAGTGTGTCAGTGTGATACTGTTGTGTGTGGACGTCATCATTATCCATGTGTTTGTGAGTCCCATTGTTTGGTATGATCGGTATATTGTCTGTATGCTGCCTTGCTGCTTGGTGATTAGTCTGATATTCTGCTGCATGGTCCGTTTCATGCTGATAATCTTCTTCCAAGCCGCCATCATTTGTCAGCCCTGCGTCTACAGAGTAATGCTCAGCAGTCTGTGGGTGCTTAGGCCATGATCTAACGTCCACTATTTCGTCATGCTCATTTGTCCTTGCTATGGGATCTGGATTGTGGTGCCCTTGTTTGTGCTCGCCATTTTCACCATAATGATTTTCTAAATCATTTTCATGTTCATAAGTCTCATGATCAAAGTTTGGATGAAACTCATGTATACCGTGACTATCTCTTTGGTGAAGATCTACTTTGGGAAGCTGCAGTAAACTATCCTGCAACGATTGAGAGAAAGTCATACGCATATTTCCGTAGAAAAGGTGAAGACGGGGGATAACTGGGGTAAGGGTAATTCTTCAGATATTGCCATGAATAAATACAAAAAATTACAAATCCAGGTCTTTTAGGATTATTGGAGTAATTTATTACTCATTATAGTCATTTCCACACAAGTGAGTGGAGGATGTATATATTTAGTAATTAGCTGGTTACCTCTATTTCCGAGTCCCTTCTCACATGATTCGGCTCATGCTCTCCTGTGATATGTTCTGATAGGTGTGGTGTTCTCACATAGATCTCATCATTTCCCTCTTTGTCACTGTGATGTTGTTTTTCTGTCTCCAAGTGATGACCTTCGTGGGTGTCTGTTATGTGGTTATTAGTGTCTATATACACACAAAAATTCATTTATTTTAAATACGTAATATCACAAATTAAGTTATACCAAATTAACCTATTGGATAAATTAGTCCACATATGCTGAAATCTAGAAATTGCCCTCCTTCGAAAAAAAGTAAGCATTTCGAAAATATTAACTCTGCTATGATATAGAAATATACATCAAGTTAGTCTGAGTACCACCCTAGCTAGACAGATAGTCTGAGTACCACTCTAGTATCACCAACCTTTGTTATGCTCCTCATGTAAGAATGGATGATCCAAGCCTTGCTCCTTTAAATGGAGGTTTGTTCTCTTATTTGGATTATAGATCACCGTACCATGATTATGGCTATCCATAACTGTCAATCTGTCGACATCATCATGCTGCAAATAGGGAGCTCTCAGAATATTAAACTTAAAAGCTTCTCCAGAAAACTCAAGTCTTAAAGGGTATAAACTATTGATTCAATGTGTTGTCATCATCAGTCTTCACACCTGTTCGTTAAAGTGAAGAAAGCAGAAGAAAACATGATATGACAAACATACCTCCACATGTGGACCTTCCTTATGCTCTTCGTGTTGGTCATGGAGCATCCTTTTCTTGTCCTCCAGATGTAGCTCTTGATCGTGTGGTTTGACGTGGTTCTGATGATTTATCTCATGAGGGTTCGGTGCATACTCAGTATCAACAACCTTGTGATGTAATATCCTGGTGTGAAGTAATGTCTGCTAAAAAGAAATTCCATTAGTTATCCCTTCCAGGATGAAAATTGTTGTTGAATTTTAAGTTTTGCTATGTCGCTAAATATTTTTACAGATCATTATCAGATTTTTGCAAATTTCTCAACAATAGATATGAAATAAATTAAAAAAACTAAATTCTTGGTTTTCTGTGAATGATTTTACCCTCTTTGACGCTCTATTTTAGAATTGCATATACATACATCCTGGTCTTTATGGTGATATGAGTAGTGATGCTTTTCATTATCATCTTCTGTATTGCCAGGACTTCTCTGCTCAATCTCACGATGCTAAATATTAAAGTTAAATGTTAAAAGTCATATAAACAGTCTAAGTGAAAGCCCGCATCTCATTATCTACTCACCCTGGGCTCAAGTCAAAGAAAATCAAATCTTGGTTTTTTATGTCTAACTATTGTGAGACAGGGCCATAAACATATAAATACTAGAGTATTTATAATATGTTTATGGGCAGGGCACTACCAGTAGTACTACAGCCAACGCATCATAAAGCGTGTGCACCTAATATACTACTATGTTATTTTATTCTAACAAGCAATCACCCTTCTAACATAATACCATTTAGACTCCTATATCACGGTTCCTACAACATTTTGTCGTGTTGTTGTGTATTTGCTACGCTACTTTATACTATTAATATAAATATTATTATTACTTTATATTATATTATATTGAGGAAATGACCGGTTCAAGATAATTAGCCTTCATTTGAGTGTCTCCTACCTTCATAAGCCCTCCATGTTCAAGGTTCTCTCCGTCTGCAGGTATGTTTATATTGTCAATGTGTACAGATGCGGGTGATTTTACTGAGCTATTATTCACTTTCAGAGATGAAGTTGTTACACCACTGATGGTTGTGTTTGATGATGTTCCATTAGAAGCACTATTGTTTGAGCTCTTTGCTGTCACATGCGACTCACCTATAGCATCACCCGGAGCTGGACGAGCCTTCACTTTCTGAAAAGACAATTGGTAAGAATCTGATTTTAGCCCGGTTTTGTCTTGAATAAGTTTTTGATTGTGAAAATCTTGCAGCATTGCTTATAAAAGTCAAATACAACGGTTTTGGTTCATGTTACCGGCTTTTTTATTGCACTTGTTGCTAGTATGGTGGACTTCATCTTGTTTGGATGATCAGATGTAGAAGAGCGGAGAGGAATGGGAGCGGTTACATGATGCTTAGCGTTGATATCTTCCCTTAGATGTGATTCATCTGCTTGTATGTGATCCAGCTTATCATGGAGTAGACCAGTTTCCTCTGCATACATCAACTATCATTCAAGTGAAAAAAATTTTATGCTTTAGACCATCATTTGGAAAGTATCCTGGTATCAAATCATACTGGGAGTGAGGTCACATCATCTGTGTCGGTAGTAGGAACAAAATTTCAAATCATAAAGGTCGACAGCATGGTCTTGTCATGCTGCCTCTTTTTTGTGTGCCACTTTGACAAGGCATACTCAGAAAGGGATATGTCAGAGGTCTCATTCTCTGAAAGGTGAAACTCTATTCTGAATTAGAAGACTATTGTCTCTCCGATATTATATTTAAAATGAACTTAAATGAACATATCATCAATTTATCTCCCAAAGGTTTTTCTGAAAAAACAGCATTTTTACTCATCTTTCACTTTGCTATGCAGACAATAAACTTATATCAATTATAAATAGTAATGGCATATAAACATAGTTTTAGCTTTATGGTTGCACTCTTTGAGAACATCCTGCGTGCAACATAGACTCTGTAGAACAACCTACCTGTCTGACTAAGGCTACAATAAAGAGTCATATTTCGTTGTTCCAGTGACAAAGATAGCTTATGAACAGCTGCAAGCAGGCAAATTAATTGAAGCTGTTAAGACCTCAAAACACAAACGGGACGTTAAAAATCTTCTCATATAAGTCAGCACCTTAAATTTCTGAAATTGTTTCAGAGAAATTAAGGTAACCATTGTGAGATCAATCAAGAGACCAGGTTTGCCCAAAGACTATTTCTATCAGGTCTATTGGTTAACATCATCTTACATTAGTAATAATTTAGATCCTGGTTTGGTTTCAACAATTCTCAGGCTTGTGGAGATGCGTAGAAATTCTAGAAAAAATGCAGTCATGTTTTAATCAGTTTTCATGATCGTAAAATCTTCATGTTTGCGCTCTTGTGTCAGCTCTTGAATATGGAATCTTACAAAGTATTTACAATCTTACTAGAAACCAGCTTGCTTATATAACTTACCTTGAAGAGTTGATCATGTGCACCTTTCTCGAGGTTTGGCAGAGGCCTGTTAGTATCGTGATGGAAGGCATTCTTATCATTAAGATATATATCTTTCCTGTTTTTGTAATGTATTTTCTTATCTATCTTTTCAGGAAGATGAGCAATCTTTTCCTTTATTCCGCTTTCCTCATCCTCAAGCTGTAATAAAGTCATGGCTTAGACCAAGGACTCCTTGCTTAGACTCAATACATACTATGACGGTAAGATCAGTCATTTATGCAATGTGTATGCTATCGGATCAGATCCAGACATATGTGTTGCTGAGTTCATAGATTCACTTTTAGAAAATAAAAAAGAACACAGCTAATAATCTCAGAAAACTAGGACTTACCTCCAACAGCATTGTGTCCCTGTTGGCCGTAAACTCAGGTAATGAGCTCTTTTTTATTTTTCCATCATGATGTTCTGGAAGTTTGATGTTGTAATGGTGTAACTCCTCTGATTTACTTAACACATGCTCATCATTAGCTTGACTTAT
Source organism: Membranipora membranacea (assembly GCA_914767715.1). NCBI lineage: Eukaryota > Metazoa > Bryozoa > Gymnolaemata > Cheilostomatida > Membraniporidae > Membranipora > Membranipora membranacea. The sequence continues at coordinate 7,631,020 of OU612065.1, forward strand.
GTGTCTATCTTTGTGATCATCCTTAGCTTCCTCTTTAGCTGCTTGGTTCAGTGCTACCTCTTTATTGTGCTGATTTTCTGTTTCAATGGTTTGATGATTGTCAACGGTATGATGAGGAGCATCAGAATAAAGGAATTCTGGGGTGTTGTAATATGACGGTATACCTGAAATTAAAGTAGGGTAATGATGTTATTGCTTGTTTTTAGCAAATTGTATTGACACTCCATCTGCAGCGATTTCTTATCATGAGGGAAATAAATATATTTAAGTTTTACAGTAGCCTTAAAATATACTGACTTTGCTTGTTCGTTAATGTTACGCATGTATTTATCATATCCGAATAGTTTATCGTCAGAAGTCAAATTCGATCAATTTTACCAGCAATATTCCAATTGTGAGTTGCCCTCTCATGATATGGTGATCTCAAAATTTAAAGAGCATACATTTTACCATACCTTTTGCTTCTACCTGTATCTCATCATAATGATCCATCACGGCTCCCATTCTCTTCCCATGAGTCCTGCTAAAGTCATGAACAGACTGATGATGATCCACCTCTACCGGTTTCCCCTTATGCTGACTGAAGTCAGGACTGAACACCATCTCATCATCATACTGCTGACCTGTTTTATACCTGACCTCTTCACCTGTGTGACCGTGTGCTTCATCATGGTGTAGCTGATTAAACACAGGCCTCCCTGTAGATACGAACATGACAGTCCATGAGAGGTTACTTTAAAAATGTCAAATTGCCTGAATTTCTTGCCTATATTGATATTGACCAGTACACAAAAAAAATTGCACCTATTCAGCTAAACGATAGAAACTAACCTCGTTTTTGCACTTCTCTTTTTTTCAGCTTATTCCCCATGCGAATTTTATGCTGTAGCTTCAAAGTTCTTCGCCTTGGCCTTCCATGATCATTGTGTGGATGTGGATGTCCGACTCGAGGATGGACTGCGCCCCCATCTCCTGTAAAATTTGCTCGTAATCAATTCTGTATAAAGTTTTCCCAATTATTAGTGAATGCAACACACTATGTTGTATTCACATATATTTTAAACAGAATCAAATGAGTTGAACAGGCAGGGTATTGCAATTACCGCTACTTGATATGACATGATAACATCTGAATCAACGGTTGTGTGCTCACAGAAAACCAACGGGCAAATAACCCAATGAACAGGCTCCATTACTGTATACTGCATATGTGTGAGTACTCTGCTGCGATCAAGTATGGCATAACACTCCTCTCTGAGAAAGGTTTTTGGGATATGCTGCTAACTCTTTGCTCTGAGAGTCGGTAATATCATAATCTGTGGTTGTCTTCCCTTACTCAATAAAAAGACAACTCCGCATGTATTCAATTAACTTATGTCTCAAACTCCCCGGTGACACATACCTGGCCTCCCGACAAAGGACAATAATTCAGGAAAATCATTGGTTCCTGGGACAACAGGTAATGAAGCCTGTACAAGCAAAAGATTGAATTTCCCTTGAAGTTAATGGTGAATCTTAACTTTCCAAACAGCAGCTCACCGTGCAGCATCTGATTTTTGCGTAGTTCGTCTTCAATGTGCATGGCTCCCTCTTCATGCTCAATTAGATTCAGCCAATCATTCGTTAGTTTGACAGATTCATGAATCTCATGGGGAACCTGATAGGAAGTTTCATGTGGTACATCGTGCTGTGGATGTGCTACATGGTCTAACAGTATCTCTTCATACCTATCTGACCTCCTAAAATATATTCCTAGGTTACTGAAAATATGGCTGTGGTTGACATAATCACACTCAGATAGCATCAAAAACTGAGGGAGAGGTGGGAAGTTTTTTGTCAATAGATAGCTGATGGTCTCAGCTTTGCAGATAGAGTATTTGAAATCTTACTTGTTCCCGTCTACAGATTTTTGACTCTCTTCTGAATTGTTTGTTGGTAGCAATTCTTGTACACTTTCTGTTACAGGATTCAAAGTAGTCTCCTCTTTGGCGTTGCTATCGCCCTGTAGTGCCTTTCTTTGCTTTAACTTCTCAATCAATCGAAGTAATACCATGTCTACAATGTCTTCCGATGAGCCTGTGTGGTTAAAAGGCATACACAATATGTTGCAATCAGATGTAAACATGGAGATGAGTATTTGATTGACTTAAATTGAAGTTACCAAGTACAAAATTGTAACATCTTTTGTTTGTATATTAAAATCACAATAGAAAGTCTTAGTAAGTTTAGTGTAGAGTTTAGTCACCTTTCTCATTGGGTGTTGCAATCATCCGAGATAAGAGATTCAAGAGTCTAATGCTGATCTGTTTTTGGTGTTTTGTTGCCAAATTAGGATTGTAGTAAGAACTAGCGATGTACTGCCCATGACGACCATACTTCAGAATTCTCTTGAGAGGCGAAAGTTTTTCTACCAAGAAAGTAGAGAGCCAAAGGTCTTCTGCAGTTAAGGCAAATCGTGTGGTAGAATTCCAAAGTGTTGGTGCAAATAGGGCAACAAACCATTCGTTCTTCTTTGATAACAGTTATGATATTTTGTTATATACTCTGAACTTTTCAGATCATTTAGGAAACCTGCCAAAGCAAGCTGAGCAAAAAACAGATTGTGACCAAAGAGATAAGCTTGAGGGCATGACGGGTCCATCATTCATATTGCTTTGCTCTCACCCTTACCATAATCAATATCAGGCGATTTGTCATCTATTGTTTCCTCCTGATCACTCCATGGCTCATTGATATCTTCACTGAGGTCATCGTCATGCTTACCTTCACTTGTCTCTTCATCAGTCGTCTTCAATTTGATTCCATTATCTTTGTTATCTCCCTCCACGTCACCAAGCGGCAAATCTGATGGGCGTCAAAAACAATACGTCTTCAGGAGCTAAATTGTTATCATGGAATCAGCAATGAATCAATTAACTGGGTTGGTGTTTGGCTGTGAAAACATCCGCTCATTTCGTAAATAGGATTTACAAGTCTTCCTCTATTCACATATCACGCAAAAATGAAAATCATATCTTTTTTTACCTGTCCGTGAATGGTTGATATCTTTTGTGTGTAGGACAACCACCAGCGCTATCGATCCGGCAAACAGCAGAGCTAACACTACCAGGGCACAAATAATACACGCCGTCTCTCCCTTCCCATCACCCAGTTTTGACTTTATTGCCATCATCTTGCAGGCAATTCAATCAACAATACAACGGAAGGTAATTATTTTTTGTAAAAAGCTGTTTGTAAAACAGAGTAATATGCATCATGTTGACAATGTGGCAATAATAAGCATCTTTTTAATAGACACAAGGCGTTGCATTATCTATTTCTGCATATGGGTGTAACGTCTGTAACGAGCTCGCTGATTATTCGGCCTACATTATATATTTAGACCAAGCAGAGCAAAGCTCAAGAGACCAATAGTCCCTGACCGGGTCAAAAAACTGTAAAACTTTTGTAAAATGACACAGATTGATTATTGAATCAAGGTGAGTTTTAAGATGTATCCCAATAGCATGAAAGCTATGCACTATAGTTAGACAGGATCTGTTATAGCTTTTATTTGAACAGGGTCAATTTTTAAGCGATTGTAGCTGCTGATTTCTCCGGGATAAAGATTTTATCTCTGGCATTGTCCATGAAAATCAAAAACATATCTTGGTGATTTTCATCGCAACACCCTGATGGGAAATTAACCAAACACTTCATGTACGTTAATAAAAGTGTTTTTGAAGAAGTTCTATGATGCAATGATAAAACCACTCACTCACACACATAAAAATACTCATTTTCTCTACAAAACATGTAAAAAGCTGTGTGTTAAATGATGTGAAGCTAATTTATTTAGGAACATCAAGACACCATTAAATTGAGATTCATTCAATTTATCACAGTTTTCACACAACATAAAGATTAAGATTTCATTTTTATTGAGTTGGCTAGGTATAAAAACCTTGTTTAAACTATTTCGGTCCCTTAGATCTTGGCCAGATAGTTTTTGAAGTTGATTCATGATAAGCAAATTTGTGCCCTTTATGTGACCACCTGAGGGGAATTCTTCGGTGAACCTTCTAATATTAGAGCTATAATTTATTCCGACTTAGGTGGGGATAACTCCTGTGGTGTCTGATGTTAAGAACCTAAATTGCCAATCTTATGTCAGCCATATCTCCACTCCACTAGAAATTGGGCCAGAAAGCTTTTCATGCGATCGATTCCAGAATTAATATCCATATATCGGCAAAAATTGGCATCATAGTATTTTAGGAAGCAGACTAATACAAAGAGCAATAAACATAGATTTTTTAATGAAATTTATGTAAAATAATGAAGCTACCAACCATGTTCATTCAACAGTATAATGTGTGAATTACCAGATTTAAAATGAATGGCTAACTAACCCCTAAGGTATATTATGGAAATATTTGCATTTCTAATATGCGCAAATATTTTAATCTGTTACCGTATTTGGGTAGAATATTTTTGGAATACATTGATGATAAATGCTTTGACCTCTCAATTATCCGGTCAGATCAAAGTGAAAACTGCCCAACTATGCTACACAACATAGTTCATCTATTATTATATGCAGTTGTAACCTTTTTATGATTCTATACTGTGCAGGGTTGGTGATAATAACTTTTTTGCATGACTGAGGAATTTATAATTCAACTAGAATTCCCTAACCTAGCACCAGTATAAATACACAGCTGCCAATCTTAATTTGACTCGACATGCAAATTGCTTATGTAGAAATTTGCTTGCAGCGATCGCAGTATAAAGAGACTCAGTTAATTTAACAATGCCAAGCTGTATCTGCGCTTTTCCTTTCCCCGTTTTGCCCAGATGTTAAAACAATAATGTCACAGCTTCCAATAAAAAGCCACTTTTGTTTTTAAAAAGATTGACAAATTTATCTATAGCAGAAAAAAATCAATGTCATACCTTTACTACCATCATCTTTCTACCAAATATTTTCATGGCCTACTATGAAATAGTGTGAAAAACCCATAAGGTCACATGAATGATCAAACCTACAAGAGATTTAGGTTAGATCACATGGTCTTATGGAAGAATCGGTTTTTATTCCATACCCGAAGTAAAAATAATAGAGATTTTCTAGCTCTTGTAATACCATTGACTATTGGATGAAGTCAAGAGTTAGTGGGCTAAGGAGTAATTACTACCCATGCCGTGTAACCAACTAACTAAACTAACCTATTGACCTTCCCCTAGGCCTAATCTTTCAATAGTTTGTTTCAATAAAGATAAGATTAGCGAGATAATTGGGGGCGGATATGATCAGTCAATAAAGGACCAGCTGCCTCAGCAGCGCCAGCAAGGAGAAGTAGAAAAGTATGTGATGATAAATAAATTCCTGCTTAGGATAGCCATGAAAGATTATTTTATTATTCTCGGTGATAATAAATGGTTTATGTGTAATATTTTGGCATGCCGCTCATGCAAAGTATGTTAATAATAGCTTTATACTTCTCAGAAACACATGAATTTGTTTGAGTATGAATGGTCCTTTAGTACTGAGAATTCCTAATATAAGTGAATATATCACAATAATTACATAACCCAGTTATTAAATATCAAAGATTCTAAATATTTACATGCTTTGTTATTTCCTACTACATCCATAAAAATAATAATAATAATTTTTTTAACTTTTTCTCCCATATGAGTTGCAGTGATAAAAAACATTCTTGTTAAAAATTGTATGAAGTAATATATAATACTAAATGTTTCATAATGGAAATTTTAAATGAATTACATGCTTTTTGAAAAGGGTTAAATGTGTTTGCATGACGATTTCACTTACTCAACAGATTTTGAGAGTGATTTCAGATTAACTCTGCCCATGATATTCTGTACTTGCGCAAACTGCCAATCCTTTTGTCATGTGATCATCGCTGGCGCCTACTCCATCACATTACATAACCAGGATAATCATATATTATGTTTCTCCTAAATTGTTAAGATGCAAGTTTTGCCGAAACCTTATTGATATTAACCAGTGCCTGACCCGCCCCCCAAAAGAGTAAGGTACTGACTAGATGATTTTATGTATGTTTGTATTTATGTACGTGACCATGTGTGGTGAGGAAGTATGGAATTGACCTTAATAACATTTGAAACTCAGATAGCTAATTGCATGTTATCGCATGATATATTTAGCATGGTCATGATTTAGCATGAGTAAGCGGAGAACTTTGTTCAGGCTAGAAATATTTTTGTCATGAGAGGTTTCCTCCCTCTAGTTCCAGTCACAGTCCTCTCTCTAGTTCCAGTCACAATGTAGATCCTGGATCATCCGAAATAAGAAATCCAGGTGAGACGCTTCTCGCTGCAAATATTGACTGCCTATAAATATCTGAGACGAAGTGTTAATTAAGTAATTAATTAATCAACAGCTTGTGCATAGGAAGATGACTATCATAAATCTTTTATTTCCGCAGGATCACAACATGGCTGAAATCTTTTTGTCCATTGTCTCCGTTATAATCGTCCTATTCTGATTGCCTGGCAATAAATAGCCAGTTATTTATTTTTTGATGGTCTAATGACCTGTACTCAATCTTTTTATGGGAAGATCCTGATTTTATCGGCTACCTGAGCTGAACATGCATTTAATACCTTTGTGGGATTGCCATGGAAAGTAATCTTTGCTTCAGCAAGTTAATGATCCAAGGGGCAAGATCAATTTCATTTCCATTGAGGATTCGGCTTAAAATAGACCGTATATCTGAGGTAATTAGCTACGCTCAAGAGTTTTCTTTTTGGTAAGATAGCTTGAGAAATTCAAGCGTGAGCTGGATGAAGCTTTCAAGATCCATTTTGACTTATACGTCAAAGGTGCGGCCACTAGAAATGACAGCACTTTTTCGAGTGACCTTAGAATATCCGAAATTGAGCGAGCAAAATCAAGTAGGTGACCTGAAGCCTTTCTTTGCAATGGAGTTTTCACATTATGGAAACTATTCGGGATAATCGCCTCTTGAGAGGCCAAATATCTCCATTAATAGTAAAGTGACAGAATCAATTTATCTTTATACGCAGTCGCTCGCCCTCGAGTAACTTTCACTGTGACCAGGAGTGCATAGTAGCGCACTCCAGCTGCATTAAGTAACTGATAATATTCAAAACAAAAATTCAATTGGCCCACAGCGGCAGGATAAGCCAGTAATCTATTTACTCTACTGGTATTCCGTATCTGTGATGATGAAGTGTTCATGCTCCGCTTGTTTGTGTAGATTCTGATTGGTGCAGCTATCGTGATTGTAAGGTTGGCAAGGTGATTTGTAAAGATGAAAATAATGGTTATGTTGCCAGTTTCTTTCAAACATACAATCAACATATAACTATGATTGATAGATCAAATGGTCATCATTCACATTCAGACTGCATCAGGCGCTACTGATTCAAAGAGATCTTCTTCTAATTCGCAAAGGAACTTATCAGTCAGAAAAATACTATTGACTTCGATCTGCGATAACTTGTGGTAAGTTACCCCAGACTGTTGGCCTCTCTTAGACGTGATTAAATCATAAATCAACCTAATTTCATCTTCTATCATCTTTCAGATTTTAAAACATGATAATTTTCAGAATAAATCTTATTCTCCGTACTCTTTTAGAACTTGTTGCTGTTTCAAGCACAAATAGTTTTTGCTGATCGAGTTATCGAAACCCGGCAAAATCCATGATCACAACTGGGTGTGAGTTCTAATTTTTGCTCAATGGACAACAGTACTTATAAATAAAGGCTAATTAGTGAAATAAGCCCTTAAAATCAGATTACTTATGAAGGAACGATGCTCTGGGATTGCCCAGTGGAGTTCGCAATCTTATTAATTACAGTAATAAAATTGGTTTGTTGTTTTTTAATGTCAGACATTGATAGAAAGTTGCATCTCTTTGATGTGCAGCCCTTCTTCGTGTGATGACGCTGACTCAATAACAATACTTTGGATATAGCCATAAGGTTTTCACAATCCTCAAACTTTGGTCAAATAACAATTAACACATTTGACGCTTCATCTTGTGTCTATTTGGAGTAACTTTATCAGCAGGTATCCTTCGACATTCAAGGTTTGTTTACATCCTTTTTAAATGATAATGGGATGGGTTTCTACACTTTACAACAGGGGTTTTCATTTACGTTTCAAAATGATCATGCTATCATAACCATTTGATTATGCTTGTCATTTTGATACTTATTATCCAATTTGTGTACTTTCACTTTCCACTGTGAGATTGTACAGAATTGTGATTATTTCCGACCCTCATCGATTATTTTAAGTTGTAGGGTATCTCTAACAGAATGATTTGTAGGCAGTAGGCACTTTAGATCAAATTCCTCCGGTGAAATTATGTGTTTCCAACTCGGCAGTTCATATCAATAACAAAACGATTTTTGGAGAGAAATTTTGGTTGGTAAAGTTTAAGTGATCAAATTTTGCCTGGGTTGCTGGTAGTGGCATTCAGGGGAGGTGTTGGTTGACAATAGATTTCCACTATCAATGTTCTGGGAAATGCTTGAGCTTGTGCGTGTTGGTATTAACATGTCCCTCCGAACACACAAGCCATGATTCTGGCAGCTGGTACTTGATCTACCAAATCAAAAACGTTTTTTTCAAATTGCTCTTTGATCAGATCCAACCTTCCCCCTAGCCAGATAAAGAAGAAGACAATTTTATGTCGGCACCATTGCCAATACTTTTGTTTGCCAATTCTTAAAAAACAACGATATAAGAAATTATTTGCTGGTATCATCTCTATACTAATATAATTAATTTATGAAGAATATGATTTACCTGAGAGCATGTGGGTGGAAGTGAAAGTGGTATATCATCTCGATACGAATCAAGGGTTTTCAACTTTATTTTTAGCTTCAACTTTTGGCAAAGCTCAGCTAACCTTTGAAAAAATTTGATTAGGAGTTATTATGCAAGGACCAGACTACAATTAAAATACTGGTAGTGGTGACAAAAAGTTGCTTAAAGACAGTAAGAACGTGGATTTCATCTTCTAGCCATATGCTGGATTATAATCTGTTCTGAGTATATATACCACTGCTAAATAACATAACCGTGACATAATTTCCACCGATTATATTCTCCATTCTACCAATATGTTTGCTGCCTGTTTCTACAGGGTCACAACTTTAAGTAAGGATGTTAGCCATTTGTTTCTGATAGAACCCTCTGCAACTTGAGGTGAACACATTCTCAGATTTGAGGGTTTGCCGACGCTTGCTCTGACAGCCTGCATTATTAATTATTTTCATATTCAGCTCATAATCAGCAACTGCTGCTATACATTTTGCATATTTTAAAATGTTACTAGCCTAGTTTTGATTGATTTGCCTTTTGTTGATGCTTTTGGTGGCAGACTTAACCAAACCCATTTCCTTATTTTTAGGTTCAAAGGCAGCTGATGCTCAGCAGCGATGGAGAATACCACACTGCCCCTGACCAGTTTATCCACAATCTTCACAGACAATAACTCTAATATAACTACACTACATGGTGGAAATTTAACATGTGATTTTCTGGGTGGAAGGACTGAACATGAATTTTTGGAAGCTCACATCCCGACTGCGATGGCGATCACTCGTATTCTACCGGCCATCTGGTGGTTCATTGGTATAGTCGGTAACATTATGGCGCTGCTGGTCTGGCTTCAGCCTAAGATGAGACACAGTTCTGGATATTACCTAGCAGCGCTAGCCATCACTGACTTGTGCTTTATTCCACTGAGCATTGTCTACACAGTACACTATGCTCATCCACCGCTTCTACTGGACAAACCCATCCTATGTCAGTGGTTTGTAATATCCTACCTCTCTGTACAGTACATGTCCCCTGTGCTCGTGCTGGCTTTCACAGTAGAGCGATACCTCTCTGTATGCCATCCTTTTAGAATGGTCAATTTCAACCAGAGTAACAGCAGAGTGACAATACTGGTTATCTTCTGTCTCACAGTTTTCTGTCTCGCTCTCAATAGTGTTCACGGCTATTTCTGGGACACCGAACACGACGGGATAACTCGAGATTACTGTGACATCAAGCGAGTTAAAGCCATACAAGATGCCTGGTCCATCCTGACCTGGACATGTGAGATGCTCATATTTGCTGCTGTACCAATCACGATTCTCATCCTGAATATTCTTGTGATTGTTGAAGTGAGAAGCATCTCAAAGTTAGAGAGACGAAACATGAGAACAAACAGCATTGATCGCCGTAGCACCACTCTGATGCTTCTCGGTGTTTCATTTTATCAGATTTTCACGGTGCTGCCAGTGACAGCCAGCGTATCGCTATATATGAAGTTTCCTATGGGTGACACTAGCCTCTGTCTCTCTGATAGCGAGATGGACGTGGATCCAACATGGATAAAATATTTCAACTACACCGCAGTCAAACTCATTATACAAAATATCGGCATGTCTCATTACGCTGTTAACTTCTTTATTTATATGATGACTGGCAAGCTGTTCCGTAAACAACTTTATGAGCTGTATGCTGTATTTTTCTGTAAAAACAAACTAGCGTACTTATCAGCAAAAACTACAGGTGTATATACTCGAACAACTCGAATGAGTCTAACCTCACAAAGAGGAAGTATAGGCAAGGGTCGTCTCGCCAACAACAAAATGTCAGATCCTTGCAATAATGACGCTGAGTTGGGTAACAAAAACAGTATGTACAGTGGTACCGAGCTAGAGACACACCACGACTCATCTACAATGAATGGTGGACATGCAATGAGACCTAACAGTGCAGCAGGCACTAGGCTTCTCACTTGTGTCGAAGAATCAGATTTATCAGAACACGAGGCAGAAGACCCATCAGAAAGACCTCTAAAAGACACAAGAACCTAGTAGGCACGTGTGCTGGCTCAACTTAATACTCATTCATTATGAGCTTCCGTGTCAAACTTGTCTTCGATCTGCATCAGTGCTAGTGAAATAGAAATCTGGTGGGTCTGCAAAGACTGAAATTATACCGGTATATAGTTGTGTTATCATTTAATTTTCCCTAACTTGTAAATTTTTCCAACTGTTTACCAGTTGGCCTGCTGTATATAAAACGGCATGGGGTATTATATCATTTTATGAATCAAACTATGACAACTACACAAACATGTCATATCTTAGAGTGTAATATATTTTTTAATTATTATTCATCTCTCATAACTGGGTAACCTATTTATAAACAGAATTTTTTGGCGATACAATCTCTACATTTTAAGGATTTTGAACATTAAAAACCAGGTTTCTAATATCACACTCAAGTGTCATTTCAGGAATTTCTAGTCGTTAACATTGTACATATAGATTGTTACTGTGATATATTCATTAACAAGCTCTAACCTCTTTTACCCATTTTGACTTATTGTGACTTAGAAGACACTCAGATCTGATTTAGACTTTTAGAGGCAAACCGTACTACCTACCTCATTATTTTGCTTTCCGTTTTGTCTCCATATTGAGTCTAAATAAAAACTTGACATCCATTGATGAAATCCTATCGCTATTCAGTGGTGTCTGGTGTATGTTTTGATATGTACTTGTAATTCAACTGAGACAACGGAAAAATATATCAAATTAATGCCAGTGGTCCAAATCTTGTCTGCATTTCGCAGTATCGGTAACTTGTTTTGCTACAGCAAACATAAAATCAGGTTACAAAACATGGCCTGCCTAAGTTATACTCTTTGAAGGAGATAACCACATTTGTACATCACAAAAAATGTATAATATGATAAAAGCAGAATATCTCCTATGATGAAATTCTTCTCATCCCCTTCATGCACTTTGATTGTACAAGGAGGTTTTTTTGCTGAATATATTGGTTGAGTTTGACGTCTAACGTGGGATGGCCATCGAATCATCATAAAACTGTGGCGATAATAATATAATAAAATATTTTGGGAAAAATGTTTTAATTTAGTAGCATGATCGTAGATTACACATTTTACAAACCAGTTTGTCCCCTATCAAGAGGTAACCCTATAATTCTATCCTTGAGCACTGGGTGATTGCCCAAATATGACAATGCTAATCTTCTGTCATTGAATCCATATAAAATCTGAGTTTATATTATGTAAGTTTCCTATTGAAACTCCTATTGACCAACAGTGGAACAATGAATTTATATCTTTGATTGCATGAAAGCATCCCTCCTGATTCACTAATTGATGGTAAGCTTCCTTTGATTGTAATCATTTTGGAGAATGGTGTTGGAGAACTTATGATTGGATATATTTACTTACTACAGTCTGACCATGATGAGAAAACATACCTAGAAAATTTGCTGCAACCAGAAGGTCGAACTCCTACTCATAATTCATATAAGCCAATAAATTAGAAATATCTCCAGCCAGCCATTGTACTCAGGGTTGGCCGAAAACTCACACTTATTGAGCTCTGTGGATTGGTTAGCACCAACATAACCCTTGTCTATACATGAAAGCTTACCAATAATTACAGCAGAATGATTGAAAATCACTCATTTGGCACAAAACTCAAGTGCACGAACAAATTTTTTATAATAATTAATGTCATTAAAAAGGATGCCCCACGGTGGTGGAGTTTGGCGTAGACTGACTAATTTAATTTGATGTACCTTAAATGTGTATTCATCTCAATCGACTGTTGGTAGCATTCCTAATTTCACATACTTTTCGTGCTGTTTACCAAGAGATTAGATTTGGGCTTCTTTGCACAGCCAGCCCTTAATGGTGTTCGCATTCGGAAGTGCTGGCTGTGCTTCTTGGTAGCTATTACGGGCCGTTGAAGAAAGATTTTTGCCTATATACGCTACAGTTCCAATTATGTGGTAGTAGTTCAGATACAGAGGGGACATGTAAGATATTAATAACACAGTGTGCCGAGGGTAGATGACAAGGTCTACTAATGAGCACCAAACACCAATAATATCTACTATTTCATCTCTAATTTAAAGTATTATTATACAGGTTGCATGTGTTAGACAAAGTCTTAAAGGTCGTAGATCTGTCCGTAATGATATATGACTAAACTTTGGGAGGTTCAGTGCTTGCAGCTCTTAGCAGAGCCGTGTCAAACTGCTTGTCTAGTTTAGATGTGTCCTTCAAACTTTTTTCACCAGGGTCTTTTTGCTGAAAGTAGAGAGAAACAACCTCACTAAACTAAAAATTTGTACAAACTATTACGATAAATCATCTAAACACACCAGTGTTAGACATTCAGTGAATTATTACAACCCTAATATTCCTTGCACCTGGCTGGAATGATTATATAAGGGTACAACTATGTGTTGATTTACTGCACTGACAACATAGTATAGTATCTACCTACATATATCTAGTATCTACAACTTATTTGTGGATGACGCATCTATAAGAAAAACTAGAAAATAGCTATTTTAACATTCATGGTACAACACAGAGAGCGGCTGGCTAATTGAGGGAAAGTATTGATGTGGGATAGAAACTGCACAGGTCATAGAAAAGATGAGCGCAGAGCTACTCGATCTGAGCACTAAGCTCAGAACTGCCAATTAGGGGAAGGCCAATATATCTAAATGTAGCCACTATGATGCCCAGAATTAGCGTTTATGGGTCATCGACTAGGAACACATTTTGCACATTTATGACAACACAGAAGCTGGGACTACAATATGTATCTAACCTGTCTGGTTCAATAATGCTGGAATGAGAAGTGAAAAATGAAACTCTCAACAACATGCAAGAACATCACAGTTTCCATAAAGAGTTTCATTAATTTTTAAGAGCTGTTTTTAGGAGCCGTTATTTAGGAGCAAGATTTTAGGAGCCATGGTAGGCACAAAAATTCAACAGGCTTCTTCTCTGCGTAGCCATAACATACAGTGGTTACCCACGAAAAATTTAATCCATCAACAACATACCATTCATACAGTAAAAAACGCATGCGGAGTTTTACCTGTTTTGTTTCTGCTGAATTGTCAACAGGAATTTTAGAAATCAATCATAACAGTAGTAAAATAACACAGCAAACTTGAAATAAATATTGATATTGCAGTTTGTCAGGTAGCCAGGTGCCTGCGCCCACAGACAATGTCGCCTTCAAACCTGCCTGCTTGACTTCAACGTTTATGCAAAGACAGCAAGCAGTGCCAACAATACTATTTTGAAAACCAAAATATCTTAGGGTTTTACTAGAATTTCATAGGAGGAGTCGCGTTCCCTTTTTCTATTCATCATGGGATAGCATGGAGAGATTTTAGTTACGGCAAAGAGAAAGAAAACAACAGTATGGAACTCACAGCATGATTCTCTAGGATGAGAAGATTGCTCAGTCTCTTAACCTCCCTTGTGTCATTGAGAAGGTTGGCCTGTGTGTGGCGGTAATACTTATCTTGTTTATTCTGCTGGATCACAAAATTACTGTGCTGTGCCTGTGCGACCTTCATGTGCCTGGAAAATGTCAATAAAATATTATATTATCATCATATGTGCAACCTTAGAAGATTCCCATGAGTTTTACTGTCTAGCAAATGCACCTATGTCTAGCCACTGTCACTGACCATGGCTTAGAATACTGCGCAGCCTCTAGTCAGATACAGAAAAATCCTTAGAGAACTTGAAGCTTGAGCTTGAAGAGAGTCACACATATAAGGATTCCCATCCACCTTTACCATAACACAGATGAAGTACATGCAGCTTGCCCAATTTGGCAGTCTCCAAGCAAATATACTCACGATGGTACCATTATACAGTATTAGTTTCATTGTTTGAAAGAGATCCCATAATGCTAGTATTAAGAAATGCACATCGGAAGATCAACCAGATCCATGCACATACCACAATTATGGTATTGTATATCTGATGGTTAAAGAGGAGATTCCTGATCCGCATTATGGAAAGAGATTCTCTATCATGTCCATAGATTAGTCTAAAGGCTAGGCTGGATCAGAATTTCTTCAACATTCTGTTCTAAATTTAACAGTTATTGCGAATAGAAAAAGTTGCTAAACATCAGTCATATTTTGTATATTTACCGTTTACGCTGTAAACTGAAGAGTGTTAGATATGTTAGATTTTATCTAATTTTAATACTCAGATAGTTCTATTGAGATATGGTGTGGAGTTATGATATGAAACTTAAACCTTACACTCATCTGAGCGCGTAGACTTGAATTGCTCATGACCGGGGAGTGTCCGATGCCACAGCCATACAAAATCTTAAGATATTCTGGTCACAAATGGTCGGATTGAATCGGTCATATCGTTGGGAACACAGACACTTTGTGCCTTTTCATGTAAGACTCAAACTACTTGGGTTAATATAGCCTGGACTGAGGAAGATGGAATCTTGCCAAATCATCAATTGGACAGTTTAGAAACACATCAACTGACATAGCCTGCACTGCAGTACACTTACTTATGAATGCCTTTCTCGATAGACTTGATGGTTTGGAATGTGTCTCTGATGACATCTCTGTAGGTCGGAGCGTCTAATGGCGGGAGATTCTTCAGCTCAGATCTTGTCACATTTACACGTTGTCCCGCATCAACTTCAAGGTTCTTACTTCTTAGATAGTGGGTGACAAGAGGACATGACCCTCGCACATCAAACTGTGAGGTGACCATATCTGGCCCCTTGCAAGCTGGATGAGACTGAAAATGGGAAATACTAATGAGAAAACACACACCAGAAGGTCTCTACTGTACGCCACTATAAATGATAAAAACCACAATCTTATCTCCATAATTTACGTAACAGTACAAGTGTTTACTTGACATCGCTTGAGTAATGTTTCCCATTAAAAAAAGAATTACTCAAACTGTTACTAGGTTAGATTTAAGTCTATATAGTTAAAAACTAACAGCTCCTTTACCTCCTTTGCACTTGACACCTTCTTAGAAGTAGCCTTTCTTCTAGACAGACTTTTCTCCCTGGTCTTAGAGCCTGTCCTTGTGACTGCAGTACTGTGTTCCTCTTCTATCCCATCTAACATATGTATATCAGACACCTCATCCAGAGCTCCATGGTGAGACTCCTGAACAGGTGTCAGTGTTTTAGTGGCGGTCATAGCAGCTTAAAATAACAAAGAATAGATGACAAAAGATGTTGGTTTTGTACAGTGTCACTTAAAATTTTTATATTACGTAATACGTCTCAGTATCTTGTCGGACCCCTGTTACAACCCCTGATCTTATCGTAAAAACTACAAAAAATTCAGTCTAATAAGGTTTTGAGGTTTATATAGGGTTTTGATTATGTAGAAGAGGAGATAGTGAATTTAAATTCAACAATGTTTGATCCAGTTAGGAGATAAATATAACAGAGAACAATGAACTGTAACTAGCCATACCTTGCTTCCATCGCTGATAAGCCATTGATGCTACACATTACCATAGATATGAAATAATATATATTCAATTGACCAAAATAGGAGTAAAATCATGAAATCAGATTAGTGGTAGTGACTTGGAAACCTGCAAAATTTAGAAACTTCATAATGAGGCTAACCTTGTGGACGAGGGAACTTTCCTTTAGCCTGAGCATCGGCTACAGAGTCTATGAGATTGGTGTCCTCAGAGCGGGACGACTCTGACCCATGCCCGCGACCTTGTCTGCTCCTGCTTGTGTTATGAGACGTAGCTCGGCTAGCTAGGCTCATTTCAGACCCATATTTTTTTATCCCTCTTCTCATACCACTGATTGCATCAATTGTCGCCAACCAATCATCAGATGCCGGTGCCTTCTTAGTTTCTGTAATTATAGACCACAGAAAAATTAGTATTGATAATAACACAGTTTTACCTCCGCCATATTAATAGAAGCAAGGAGTACTCTTCGATTGAAGCAAACTAAACCGTAGTTAAACTAATTGTGTGAGTCTGAAGTAAGTTATCGAATTAGCTTCTCACAATATCAAATACAGATCAAAACACCACTGTGATTAAATGCAACTTTCCCAAACTCTCCAATATCTCAACAATATTTGAGCCATTTACACATGAACGAGCATGTACACCAAGGTTATAGATGCCATTCAGCATACCATTTTTTTATTACCTTTTGGTTTCGTTTTGCCCATGGCAGCTTCTCTTTTCTTGCCGGCTGGTTCCAACTCTTGGCTCCATTTGAGGAACCTTCTCGGTGAGGGCAGGATACCTGTAAAAATTAGTAAAAAGTCCTAATCAATACTATATGCTTAATGGGTGAGACAATCAAGACAAAATTAAATTGTACATGTTTGCAGGAGAATTAATTTCTACTTGTCCTCAGCAAACTGAGTATCCTACCTGTCATCCATTCAAAGACGACTTGGATCAAAAACTCTTTGAAGTCATCACTGAACTGTTTGTATGAATCAGGAAAAGTCTCCGCAAAGGCCACATAGATTGACTGAGACATGAAGTCTGGATAGCTCTGCAATAGAAATCAAAAGTTTGGTGTAGCCCATAAAGCATGTTTGAGATATATTGAAAACAACCTATGCGAAGATGAGCATTAGACAGAGGAATGGCAAAAGCAAGGGGACAAATAGTTCCAGTAAACCGAAAAATGATCCATAAAGACACAAGAATCCTGGTTGCGCATTTATGTATCATTGCATGCATCATTTCTCTTTGCTGAAGCGATAATCAAGTCAAAGTCCGTATCGGCATACTCACATTTAATATGGCTTCCTTGAAGTGGTAGTCTTGGATGTGTATTAAAAACTTGATAAAATTGTGGGATACTCTATTGAAAAACTGAGGCAGGCAGTTCTTTTGAGTAGAAAACCTCTCCAGAAACACCCACCAGTATATATCCTGAAAAAAAATTGGCAGAACATATTAGCTGGCAATATATGGATTTGCGATTGACTCATGAACATTCCAGTAAAACAGGGTGTAGCTATCATCAAACCAACTCAGGAGATGATCATTATTTTGACTCTTACTTGGTTGGCAAAATGAAATGACTAATTCATATAAACACTAGGCAGTGAGTTAGCATTACTGAATGTATATCGTGTAATATGGACTTCAATCAATAACATTGTTATTGTCATAATATTGCTGTTTATATTGTTATTATTTTAAGGCGACCTGAGTTTCACCTTGTCCTAAGCACAACACAATATGCACACACCTGGAGCATAGCCTGTGACATCTGAGAGAAGGCGATTCGATTATATTCCTCCTCATATCGATGAACCTAAAACAGTAGCACAAGCTCTACTGAAATTACACACCTGCGTATCAAAAGAGCTGCCATTATCTTAATGCAAAGGAAATCAGATATTCCTAAAACTATCGCAATTTTTCCAATGTTAAGATGTATCATTTCATTCACCTGCAAACAATGCTTACTACTCTCCATATTGGATTTCATCCTCTAAAATTTTTAACCGAATTTAAAAATAGTGGTATAAAGATTAAAAATACTGCAACAACAAACTTTTAAACACAGAACTATTATAGTCCGGCTCCTCGCTAATCAAAATTCCGAGCGTTCCAGTAATCTTTATATAGATATTGCAATTGAAGAAGAAATTCAAAATATTGCAGCAGCTGTTGATCGATTCACTTAGCTATCACAACAATGGTAACTCAGAGTGTGCAATTGAATCTTGCGTTACCTATAAAACTTCTTATGGAGCATAGAGAAAATTGGAATATTGCCAATAAAGTTGCTGTGTATTTATATGGACCCAATGAATTGGCCAAGTCACAATGGTACAATATCTGAGTCCCCCTTGCTCTACATGCAAACTTTGCACACTTCACAAGCTTAGAAGCCAGCTCCCATATGATTCCATCCCCATCAAATACCACTCAAAATGAAGCTTAAAGTTCATACAACTTCCATTTTAATAACATTTAAAAAGGTAAGTGTGCCTGTTCAACTGTAAGTTTTAGTCCCTCTCCGATGATAACAGGAGCTTCCTGTGAGCACCCTAAGCAATTTTTCAGTCGCAGTCCTAATTCAATTGCAAATTTTATACACAAACTTTAAACTCATATTTGACTGGTACCTATGGTTATGCCAGTGAGTCATAGATCGAGATATTTTGAATATATCTATCTAGTTGTATCTAGCGTTCCGTTTCATAAAACACGGTTAACATTCCCAGATGAACCTGGCTTCATATTGGCTAAACTACAGAAGAACAAAAGTCACAGGCTACATTTGAATAATATTAATTCAAATTTTTATTCTATTACAGTAAGTCGTCTCAGCACAGCTGCTATTCTGAAAAGCACACCATCTTACCATCTTACCTTCTGCTTAATATGGCGTTGTGCTAGGATAACTTTGTTGAAAACTTCAGAGGTAGTAACATTATGTGGCAGCGGAGTAAGTGCAGAGGATTGGTAACCAGGAAATGTAAACAGCTGTCAAAATTATATTATACGATACATGGAACATGCAGGACAAACCTAAGGAGTCAGACAAACATTGAAATCTTGCGAACATCATTGGAAATTGCGGATAAATAATAATGGGGCTGGTTGCCTGTGTTCTTTTGTGGGCTTTGCAAGGTACAAAAACACTAGCTTTCAAATTCATTAGCGGTCGGGTCGAGTTTGAGTATGGGCGAACTCCAGTTGGGATGTAGTTGCATAAATTTTTTCCTCAAGCATCAAAGGAGTGAGTTTGTGACAAAGCATGATTGGCGGGAGTCGTTTCTCCACGTTACCAAAGGAGATAATCCCTAGCACGCATAAAATGCAAACGGAGGACAACATGCGTTAGAGAGAATACTGATATAACTGATACTACAAGGTTGATATGATTGAAGGGACATGAAATCATAACAATGTTATTACCTCAACAAACTTGGGTTTAGTGCCACCACTGGTTTCTGCACTTTTCTTCCTCTCTTTCTTTTTCTCCTGCAAGTATTATACATTGTGAATTGAATGGAACTCTAAGCTCTAAGCACCTTAATCTCTCAGCTTTGATACTGAAAACATAGATTATCAAGTGAATTGTTTGACTGGTCAAAACTATGAGATAGCTGTGAGTTATTAACACAGAGTTACTACATGGTAACTGATTCTAAGACAATCAGAGAGCGTTTCAATTCTCTAACATTTAGCATATTACCCATTAAAGGTTTAGGGAATTCACTCACCTTCATTGATATCTTATGGACATTTTTAATTCTCTCAGGTGGTTGCCCCACAGCTGGAAACAGAAAGAAAACA
Organism: Membranipora membranacea; assembly: GCA_914767715.1. Taxonomy (NCBI): domain Eukaryota; kingdom Metazoa; phylum Bryozoa; class Gymnolaemata; order Cheilostomatida; family Membraniporidae; genus Membranipora; species Membranipora membranacea. The sequence goes on from OU612065.1 coordinate 7,651,197, forward strand.
GAATAGTATTCGATCCTTTATATCCGGTGATGATATTTATCCTTATTTTTTGAATATTATTCATTGATCAGTAGTAGTTGTTGAGCGTGTAAACTGTGCATTTTGTCCGATCGTTCGGGAATCTCTTTTAACTGCAATAAACTTATTGCGTTCTGTTGGTGCTGGTAAAACAAAAGATATACTATCTATATTATATTAAGTCATTGAGAAGGTTTAATCGTATATCCTTGTTATATGGGTTTAACTAAGCCTAGAGATGATGGGGATGGAAACTAAAAACAGGAATAAGCAGCTGTGTGTATGAAAAAATGTTTAGGATATGAGGAGTCGGGAAATGGTGCCAGAGGTTGAACTGATGCAAATATAATTATAAAATCACCAAACCAAGAGCTCAGAGTAACACTCAACTATTTCGGATCAATGAGTCTAGTTCTGGTTACAAGCTGGTATGGAATAAAACTAAGTTCATGGAGTTCTAGGTTTCACCTCAGCTACTTTACTCACAAGGAAAAAGCATTATCGGAGTATGAAAAGACTACTGATAAATAAATAAACAAAACAAGGAGTTGTGCGATGTTACAAATACCAAAATCAGCCTGTAACAGTTATTGTTATATTCAGCTTCAACAATAATTGAGCTTGTTTGCCGAACAGGGTTTTTATTTTCATTCTTGAGTACAGTTTATAATCCAACTTTCACCGCGCATGAGCTAAAGCAAGATTTTGGTATTTGCAGCAAACCTTGCACATCTTCATGATTACCTGGTATAGTTGGCGATGAATACACAATACTTTTGGAATCTTCTACATGGTATTACAATCAAAAGGGTATTTACCGAGAAGAAAGATTAAACTTGGTCAAATCAAAAATATCAAACTCTCAATAAAAATTAGGAAAGGTGTTGTAAAATAGGCCAATGTAAAATCATGTGTGGCAAAGTAAACCTTGCCATGCAGCTACAAAAAAATAGCTATGCTAAGCGACTTGACCGACTCATCGACATGACTATTATTAACTACTCATGGCCTTTCATGCGGATCTTATCAAAATCTTAACTACTGCCCAAACGGTCAATATGTATCTTGAGCATTCGAACTGTGTCCTGCTACCAAGGTAAACTCACAGTTGTTAACTTCCATTCAGATTATGATACCATGACAAGTCCGAGGCTTGTACTTATACATGTCCTTGACTGGTTAGGGTGATATTAGGACCTGGCAGGATTGCAGTAAGGGGTAAATACAATTGCACGAGCAATGTTACATGTTTCCTACCTGAGTGAATTGCGTAAATTCCACTGAATGTTTTTATCTCTGCGGCTTCTCTTTCTGAAATAATATGAGATCAGCATTAGTATGACCAGTTGGGTGGAAAATTTCCATAAAAAAGTGTAAAAATGATCATTACTTTTTCAAATTACGTAATGCAAAAGCGTGATGAAAATCTATGCAGTATTACATGCAAAGCACATTGTGTACAACAATGGATCACCTTTTTTGGGTGATTGTTTAGCATCGAATGAGAAACGTTTATGCTCATAACTTCTCTTCAATTGAATTTATCATCAAACGCCACAATCAAAACCTCGGAAATACTCTATAGTTTAATGGAAGCTGGTGTGTATAACATCACTGAGTAAGGATTACAGAGAGGCCACTTCAATGATCGTTATAGTGCCTGCGGTTTTTATCCACTGGGGGAACTTCATCAATCTGGCCACCTGCCAATTTCAGAATATATATAAGTTACAGTGGAGTTTTGTCATGCAGACATAGCCACCTTTGATAGGTCATAATTCATTCTGTATTTATCCTAAAGACTGATTTCCAACTTTTCTGAAATATCCAATCTTCAAGCTATACACCATATTATTGTCATTTTTTGCTAGGATACATATGCTATGAGTAATCCAGGTTTTTAAAATGAGTTTTATCATATAGATTTACATGGGGCTTAGGTCAATGCAGGGACATTTCCGTCTATCAACTGTCACATGTAAATCTATATGATATAACTCATTTTAAAAACCTGGATTACTCTTAGCCTATGAATCCTAGCAAAAAATGACAATAATATGGTGTATAGCTTGAAGGTTGAACATTCCAACAAAGTTGGAAATCAGTCTTTAGGATAAATACTGACTGTATTATGGCCCATCAAAGGTAGGGATGTCTGCAAGAAAAATGCCATTATAACGTATAGAGATAATGAGTTTTTGGCATCCAGCTGTGCACAATTTTCCCCCAGTGAATCAAAAACCACAGGCACTATAACTATCATTGAAGTGTCCGCTCTGTATATCCTTACTCTGTGATAACATGTTGTTTAACCTATTTCCAGTTTTTTTTGGCTGAAAAGGAGTGCATGTTTTGGACCAAATAAAGCTAGTTTAGCCACACAAATCCAAATATCTAAAGATGTAAAGCCGTAATCAATAATCGCTTGATCAAAATCTAGACAATCTCCTGCTGTTCATCATGCTGACAACAAATTTGACTGATATCTTTCTGAATTTCTGGATTTTGGCTGGAAAAATTTGTCCAAAATTAGTGAAAATTTGAGTTATTATCTGTTCCAGTTGTGATAGCCAGGATCTGTAAGCTGGTAAGATTATTGATGGAAGTGACAGTTCAAGACCAAAATGGTATAATAAATTGGAAATTTTAGTTTCTGCAATATTGGGGTTGCATGTAATGAGGGGTCAGAAATGGCCCTATTACTATTGCAAAAATCAATTTCAAGACTCGAAGACAGGAGGCCTAAAAACATAAAGCTTCACTAAAATGTCACTCCTCAAGTTAGTGCCATGCCTCCTCTATATGGTGAAAGCATAAACCAAACAAATACCTCAAAAACAAGGTACAGAGGGCTCATTTTAAAAATGGCACTTTTTGCCCCAAAATGCACTTCCTTAGGTCACTGCGACTCAATGTAAAATATTTGGGAGGTTTCAACTGTGAAAATAACTATTAGACATGATCACCATTACAATATTAAAAAGTTTTAAAAAGCGATATATCACGTTAAGAGGTGACATTTAGTTTTATATGGAGATTATAATTATGAAGACAGAATAGAGTAAGTCATATTGCTGTAAATGCATGAAATATGAAAACTATAGATTATGTTAGATGAGAACAGTCTAGCATATTCAAAGATGTACTCCATGAGCTAGGCGATCGATATCAAACCGTTTGTGTCTGTAATGACCTTATATCATTTTATGACAAGCAATAGATCGTTGGAGCAATTAAAACTATATTGAGCACTAATAAACTGAAAAAAAAGCTAAGCTGCAGTGAGCTTATACTTTTTCGAAGTGGGAAAATAGCAGGCGTGGTCTTGTTAATGTCAGGTGGGTACATTGGTGGGAAGACTACAAATTAAAAGTGAATCATCATGCATAAAAAATGAATAGATTCTACATTGTCTATCGAGAAGAAGAAGAAATCTAGCGATTCATCCGAGAAATGGAGAGAGATATGATGAGAATTTTTCCCAAATTTTTGGAGGAAAAAGAAAATTATGATTTAAATTCATTTACTCCTCGGCTTTCAACTTGCCTGATGGTTCTTCAATCTTCTTCTCAAATTTCACTGTATACAAGATCACAATCATGAGGCAGCTTTGATGAATGCATAATATAGTATGCACAAAATGCCATGTAAGTGGCTCCGCATCAACAACAGACAACAAATTCTGTAGCAAACATCACAACGGGGATATGTTCTTGAAATGATCTACCAGTACTGTTGATAGCCAGCAACTGACAACCCAAATAGTCTGATACATGCTACCATTTGCAGCAGCATACGGGCTGTGGATTAGGGATAATGTGAAGGGCAAAAAAATATTTCACACAGGTGAATGTCCATCCTACCTTTCCGTTTATGTCTTGCTGAAGACAGGCTGCTTCCGGTGGTGAAGCGCATCACTGTAGCTGTATCCTCATTCTCACTGAGTCTGGAGTCAAACACAAGCTGTGTGTAATCCTGTAGACTTCTATCAAGCTCTCCTATGCGCTGACTGACTTGAGCCATGGTGCCAACAAGAAAAGCTACACAATGATGTTAAAGGAAAATCTTTGAAAAAAGTATTGATAATTGATTTTCCATACCTTCATTGCACCAAAAATAAGCTCATAATTTTCCTCCTTTACCTAACTTCTCAACCAGAGGAGTCGGGCTTGGGGTTGGAAGGAAACTTTACATCAAGGATTACAACACTGGATTTTAACTACTACTTCATTCAGTAATATAGGTAGGCATATAGGTAGTCCTTCCTGGCACAAAAGTTACCACCAAGGGTTTACCTAACCCTTACACCCTTTGGTACAACAACAAAATACCAAGTCAAGTGTATGTGACACACAACCTGTAGTAATTAAAATGTAATTACTCCCAACCATTGAATTCCATATCTGGAATAGCATCATTAGCTTTCTTTTGCAAAACAAAGGGCTTGCAAAAATAGCCAGTCCCTAGTAGCAATCTAGAAATGCCCTAATCATCGACACTGTAGGGGTATAATTACTGTTTGCAATTTTGTAAACAAGACAATTTCTCAGGCTAATTATTCATGCTACTAGGGACAGCCAATCAGATAACAGTCAGATGGGTCCCTGTGTTTAGTGTCCTAACCGTATAACGCTATGATACTATTTCCATTCTAAGAGAAGAATCTAATTCAGTGCTACCAACCAACGCTTTCTACATATCATATCATAATTGCAGAATCTTATTATTAACTTTATTTACTCTATGTGTATTTATCTCCTCTAGCCAGAAAAATAGCACACTATTTAAGTTAAAACTTTGAAAAGGTAGGGTGCAAACATTGGCATTGATCTGGGAACTGGCGCGTTCTGGGCTGTCGCTGACACATAGTCGGAAAGATCGCTTCTCGGCCTATTGGCTAAGATCAAAGTGTCATGGCCAATGGCTGATTAGTGCCTGTTTCAGTTTCTGGCAGCTTGCTGCACACTCACGATTAGGAGGTCCACCATGGCCTCACCTCTAGGATGCATTTTAGTTTACTAGGATGTATCACACTCTCAGTACGAGGACTCCGGGCAACTTGCGTCCCTCTTTAGGGGCAGACCACCCTCTGTTTTGTCATAAACAGGGCTGACACATAGTCGGAAAACACACACTTATCACACACCATTGGTATCCATTCCATTCATACTCTCACCTGGACATACTGACAGACACACTCGACATCTATCTCTCTGGTAATTACTATTTACATCTAAACCTTCTTGCATACTGATATAAATCTTAGCTGGGCTAAGTTGAACCACCTGCTTTTATGTATAACCAGGGAGAATTCTCCCTGGTATAACATAGTATTGCAGTAGCAAAGGATACGAGACTTCTTCTCTTGCTTAATCAATGCTTCTTCTTTCCTTCTTCTGAGCTCCTCTCTTGTGAGTAACTCCCCATCTTCATATAGGTGCATGGGAGATGCGATTGCATTGTAATCACTGACATCCATTTATCCAACTTTTATTTTTTATCCCCAAGTGATTGCCATGGAGATGACCATTATAATGATTGGCAGTCACGCTCAAAGTTGATTACAAAACTAGTAGTCAGCTGTATAATAATGGTTATATTTCACACATAATATTGTTGCATCATTTTGATATTTACTATTGCTGTTATTATTGGTATTTCTTAGCTCATACTCCTACTATACAAATGGTAAAAGAGAAAAAGAAAGATATTCGAAAACAGGCAGTGACAGCTCTACCAAGATGGCGGATTATTTGTAAACAAAACAATTTTCGATTACTGTGTAAAAGGCAATTTTCAAATGCTGATTATAACAGAATAAGCCTGATACACCCAGCTGAGAAATGCCTTTTGGACCATTTGCTAAAAAGTTTTCCCCAAAGAAGCCTGGACCAAGAAAAGCCCAATCACTCTCTTCACTGCAAAACTTGGACAGGGAACAGCTGCAGAGAGAATTGACAGCAGATGATATTGGCAATAGAATAAGGGTCAATTTAGATGGCAATAAGATTGTTTTTGATGGCAAGGACTGGATTTCAGGTAAGTTATCTCAAAAGTTAGGGCAGAAGTCTTGATAATCCCTACTCCTTGTGTATGGGAAATGGTCTTTCTTCAGTCCCAAACACCCTCCCTGCCACTAATACAAGTGAGGAGCAACTCCTTGTTGTTACATGTGTTAGAGCAAGGCTTTGCTTTTACACTCTAGTACTGATTTCACGTGAGTAGAATATCCTAGACCTAAGCATAGACGCATTGAATTCTCTTGGCTCAATTACAGTTGTTACTTTCCTTTAGAAACGGGTGCTAGTGGAGTCACCCAAAAAGAATTGCAGACTATCAAAAAGGCGAATGAAAAGCTCAAAGAAGAAAACAATCTACTGACATTCAAGATCGAGATACTCTTAGACATGGTAAAGGATGCCCCTATGATCAACTTTCCATACATGAAGTCATTCACAAACTATAGCTATAGCCAGTGTTGTGATGTGATGGTTTATTGTGCGCCTGTTATCAACTTCGCAGTTTGAAAAACCAGTTCATATGGGAAATTTTATATGTTTTGTAGTTAACGAAAGCCACAGCTGAGCAGCATCTACAGGGCAAAGAGATAGAGGACCTTAAGGGAATGATACGCAGTAAAAGTGCTACCAAGGGTCGTTGAGGAATGGCTGAGTTTTGCCACACTTACACATGACAGACGAAAAGAGAATTCAAAAGTTTCATAGGATGTCTAGCAGTTTTCTCATGAGTGTTTAGTTTGAATATACTTCGACATCACATAGCGAATTAGGTGCCCGTCTATGAAAGCATCAGACAATCAAGCTATTTTATAATAAATTATGCATACCAACATGATATATCTCCACTTTGTCACATAAGCATACCCTGTGGATGATCCAAGATCCACAATTGTCAAGGATATGAATGTTGCAGCTTTGGATGGTAAAAAATATCGTAAAATGTTGTATGTTCAAACATGCAAGCAGTCTATGTACGGTAGTCATTAATAATACACAAAACCTGCCCTCAGCAAAGCATCCCCCAATGACCCTCTCCAATTCCTTTGTGTCATGTGATTCCCGAATAATCTGATTAAATTAGCCTTTACAGTTGTGAGATATTTGTCAGATGTTTCTACCAATGTATATGTATGTATGAATGTATAATTTGAAGGTATGTATATAAGGTGTAAAATGAAAGTAGAATCAATATAAAAAACAAAATGAAGAACCTATCACTGCCAAATTCTAAGGATGCTTAATTTCTCAGACGAGAAATCCTGGCATGATTCAATACTACTTAGCAGCATACTAGGTGTAAAAAGACAAAAAAAATCACACAAGAAGTGAAGTTAGCTTCCTAAAACTCCCTCAAAATCATATCTGATCATCCAAGTTAGAAAATGGCATTGAAATCAAAGTTGGTGAAAAAGCTGTTAGCAAAATAAAACTAGTTACTGCAATAATTATAACAAATCCGTCATGAAAACTTGATATCGCTTTAAAATAACGCTTACATACAAAAAAACTCACCTTCAGTAGCAACTTCTCAGAATTTTGTCCCGTTCACAAATATCTTTTGGAAGATACTTTGGTGTCAATGTATATTCGTTCTGCGAAGAATAGGTAGGGTTCTTCAGATCGTCTTTTTACGGAGTGATAATTTAAAAATTATGTGGTGACCATAGACTTAAGTCTATGGTGGTGACATAATTCTCTCATATTGCCTTCACATAAGTGGAAGGTATGAGTCCCCTGGATCCATTAGTATCCATACCCATCCACCAGTTAGGATCAGGCTTATCTAGTACAGTCAGTACAGTGCCTTTTGTAAAACTTAACTCGCCTTCTTCTTCAGCCTCAAAATTGTATAGTGCTTGTACTCTCTCAGCCTGTCAAAGTGGTTATCAAAACAAAAATATTGATCAGTACGTTGAACATACGGAAAGCTGTTTGTGTTAAACTTGTCAAGGGGTCACAACTTCTAGGTTTTACAGCATTTATTTGAGATCCAAAAATACCAACACTTCAGTCATTACAGTAACTAGTAGCAGCTGTGTGGTTTGGTTTTGTATTGGTGGAAGCAGGGATGGTGGAAGGCTGACTGAACCTTTCATAATTATTGGCAGTAATATAGTAAGTAACGTTAGGTATCCAATCACAGGACTCAAAACATGTCGGGAAGGGTAGTCCAGCATTCCGAAGTTATGTGCCATACTCAATCCAAGAACATTTGCCATTAGTTTTATCACCTCCATAAACATATAGATATTCTGTGAACCTTAACCCATACCCATATGTTGAGGCGGGGGGGGATGGTATGTTGGATTTTCAGAAGGTTCGTTTGCGGGGAATTGAAACACTGTTGATACAATATTGAGGGGATAAATCACTATTTATGAAATCTTAAAACCCTTTGAGACTTGCATTTCAGTATAATAGGAGTCGATCATTAACTTCCACTATATCCACAGGTTTGTGTAACTTTTGTTGTTTATGCGAGCAACAAAATTAACACACAGTAAATTTGGAGAATGAAAGAATCCTCCTGCTATGCAAACAATTTTCGTATGCTCTGAAATATAAATCCATCAAACTGCTTGGTATACAAATGGGATCGAAATCTAACGCTTTGCATGAAGTATATCTTTGGTATAGATTACAATAGTCAAACTTTGGCATGTCACTTATTTGACACTATATTTTGAGAATATAAAGGACCAAAAATTTTGTCAACAAAATGTCTGCAAAAACATCCATCTAGTTACATTACATTACCCTCCTTCCATCTGATTTATCATAAATTTTGACATCTATCGGCATTGAATTGGAAATTAAGAAAAAACCTCAGCCTGTGGCCCTAAAAAACACCATATTATCTTCCCCCACAGGCCAGGAAAACACTGCAAAGAATCTACTCTACAACGCCTCCAACTCTACAACGCCTCCAACTCTACTTGGTCGCTGGTAGTAGTATTCCATTACCAATCACGATAACGCAATGCCACTACCAGAAACTAGGGCAGAATCTGAGCCAAAAATTGCCTGCTCACAACGGTATCATGTTGTGGTCACTGACCTAACAAAAGGAAATTTTTTTCAAGCTAACAGTAAAATCATTATCAAAAACTGGGAAAAATAAAATTATTACCATAGTTTTAGTATTTAGGATGATATCATGGCAATGAATGAGTGAAGGACTATGGTTTTGATGGGATAGGGAAGCTAATTCAATCAAAACATTTTTTCTAATCTGGGATTCCCGTCTGTTATGAATATTTCAGGGCACGTGTTGTTGTACATCAACCTCTGTGCAACAGGAAACTATGAGCTCACTGGTTATTAGTCATCATTGTTACAAGTGGTAATTTCATGATCTGATGAACTCAGTAACATGAAATATGTAAGAGGAAGAAGATATTCTGAATTTAGTCCATAATTATAGGTGTTCAGAAACTATCCTAACCTTCTATGAGCAATAGAAAAGACAGAAGGATTAGATTGATGAAAGCAGAGAGGTGCCCTGTTAGACTGATACCTTCAGGGTTTATGCCCAATAATACTGTTATATGGTTACTGGTTAAGGTATAGAATTTTGGAAATCTTGTATTAAAAAAACTTGGCGATATTTCAGGTTTAGGGAGTCGATCTGCTAAACCTTGACTTGAACGACAAATATTGAGACAACTGGCTAAATAAGTAAAACTTACAGGGGATTCTCCAACCATGTCTTTGAGATATATAGTCTGTGAGCGGCTGACTGATGAGGTTCTGTGGTACTCCAACAACTCATTGATAGAATTAAACTTGACAATCCACAAGAAATATCTGCCTGCACCGTCTCGCAAAATTTTGAAGTGCTGTACGCTCTCGCCCCATCTTTTAAATAAACACAATTGATTCCTAATGACAGAGCACATTACATAGATTTACAATCATCTTTATGAAACATCTGAATGCCCTGAATCAAACCTAAGGCTATGCTCTATACCATGGGTGGGCAACCTTTTCTTGAAAAAGGCCACATTTTACGCCAGCTCATCATCATCATCAAGAGTTCCAATTTTATCCCTGAAAGATATGTTGCAACATATCTTTCAGGGATAAAATTGGAACTCCAGTAGCAATTTTGGCACTTCCTATTTTGTAAAAACTAAAACAGGTTTATGTCTAAAAACTGTAGTATGTTGCAAAAACCATCAACTCAGCAGAAATACTGGGTTATCTAATCTTCTTGAGTTTTGTGATGTCATTTTACCTCATGATTTGATTGTGTACATGTCTGAATCCCCATGTTTCATGTGTATGACAAAGCGCAGGGTGGGTGCGGGTTCATACAGGACTGTTTTGATGGAGAAGGAAGTATTTCCGCGGAGCGAAAAAAAATTTTAAAAATATTTTTCGTGTCCTGTCAAAGTTTTCACCTTACAGCTCCCGCCCTCTCTCAAAGGAGGGAAATTTTCGCAAATGATTGTGAAATGAAGAATTCAATATGGAACATTTCAGCCAATATAATGCAGGAGCACTTGTCACAAAGGGAATTTTTGACCACAGAGACTGTTTTGCAAAATAACAAAAAATTACTATAATGTTAAAGAAACTTGTAATTTTAACATTCAAAGGTCACTGTTTTGTGTTATTTCGAAAGGACAACAACTTGAGAAAGTAGTAAGAGTGACTGGGAAGCTTAGCTACATGCATAATACAGAATGGCCACTATTTAGAAATATCTTGAGCTTACAGAGCGCTGTGCATACTTGGTTCTCCACATAAAAAAGGGGAATCAAAATTAATGTATAAAAAATTTTACAGGCATAAGGCCACATTTAGGCCGCAAAGTATTACCCATTAGGCCGCACTGGCAAAAAGGCCGCAGGTTGCCCACAGCTGCTCTATACAATAATTTTGTTCAAGGGGCTGATGATTTACCCTCAGAATCAAATATTGAGATTTAAAGTCAGTGTACATGTTATTATACATTATGTCAGTCATATTTTCATAGAAAGATACAACCATAACAAAGTGTGACAGCTCAAATGGCATTCCATCATCATACATATGGATATGGATAACCTCAAAATCCCAATTGAGCCATCAACTTGGTCTGCTAGGAACTCGGTCAAACTCTGTAAATTAAGTTTTCCTCTTTATAATGGAGGAAAATTTGAGGATTGCAGACATGATGGTTTCTTGATTGTTGACAGGGTTCAAGTGTAGTCCCCATTTACAAAAATATTCCACCGTAATATTATCATGCTGATGACAGTGACGGTTTTCAGGGGAGGAAACGCACGTCTTTACAACAATATGTTCTGAGCACTACCTTTTAACTCCCAATTACTAAGGATTAAACTCCTCATAAATGCCTTTCATTGAGTAATAGAGAGATATATTAGCAAATGGTTGACACTGCAATGGTTTGCAGGGTAAAATATAAGGCAAAGAAAACTCAAAAATCTCCTCATTTATTGCCAATGGCTGTCTATTAAGCTGAAACTATTTTCAAATTATTGTTCTACTATATGCGTTACCCTTGGTAACACATGGAAGTAGTGAGAATATCATAACCCATGATCTTCTCTAGCAATTACAATGACATGCATATGTGAGGATATTGATCTGTGACAGACTTACTTAACAGACAAGGAGAAATCACCAGGTGTACTCTCACTAAGTCTCACAATGAATGCTCCGTCTGGCTGAATGTAACTTCCTCCTGCTTTTTTCAATAGCACAAGCTCGCAATTAGCTCTTTTTATTTTCCCATGATACCATCTGGAAATACGATGAAAAAAATTAAGAATGAGTGAAATTTTTTATTTAGCTACATGGAAAAAAGCAAATTGAATAGTTGGAGAAGCTCACATGATACAGTATGCAATACAGCACTTAGTACTTAGTGGATCATGACATGATATTTAATCCTAAGCCTCAGTTATAAGCATGTGAAGAATACAATTGTTGCATTCATTCATAGCTTTGGTACGAGGGTGAAGGTTTTGTTGTGACTTCATTCACAAAACAGGTTGTCATGGCCATGAGAAAAATGTGTTTAATATCAAGGATTAGCCACCACCGACTCTTCACCCTATATAGTCTAATAATTCTAGATAACACCAATAATTAGCGTCCACGCTCAGAGAGTTACTGCTCTCCTGGTACCTGACATTGTCATGCAACCTCCTCACAGATACAGACAAGTTATTTTGCCGAGTATAATATAAACACAAGGTAAACACCAAAATACTTGAAAGTCACCTATACATCAGAATTGGGATGCTTTTCCCAGCAGGTGAATAGATTACATTCCATTACACCTCTATATATCACTATATATATTCATGCATTCCAAAGACTCAGTCAAGCAAAATGATTGCATAGTGGTTAGGACTCGGCTCACTTACGCATTTGTTTTCATTTTGATATAGTTTGCTGGAATGAATCCTTCCCTGCCATCTTTCTCTGCTTTGAACCAATTTCTATCCTCTTCCATGTCTAACACCTACAGTCACAAGTCATGTGAAATAATAGAATCAATGACATCACTCACAAACTAGTAAAAGAATTCCTTATTCATAACTTCCAAAAGAGGAATTGAATCATTGATACACTACTCAACAGTGATATAGAAAAGAGGTACAATACCCCTGACAGCTGATGAACGATGACGAGTGTACACAGCATATTATACTCGACCTTAAATAATATTCAGTTCTTGCTTATTGTTGGTTGTATGTCACAACGCAATAATGTGAACTGCATAAAACTAGCCTTTTTAAAGCAAATAACTGCTGTTCGAATGGAAAGAGAGACTGGCATTGATCCAGGAACTTACATACATATATGTAATAACGATCATGATTTCAGTTGGCCATGTGGTGTCAAAGCATCGATTGCGCGTTTCAGAGAGTGATAAAGAATTCTATCATTTATGTTTATGCCAAATGATTACCTGGCCACAAATGGAAAAGAATGTATGAACTGAATGAAATATATATGTCAAGATTAGGGAGAGCGGAGAGCTTGGAAGCCTAATACCACAATTTGCTTGATTGACTAATAAGTTATCACTATCCCCTCAAACACACTTACTTTGATGACATCGTTTTTGTGGAAACTAAGTTCATCATCCGCTGTCGCATTGAAGTCATGTTTAGCACTCGCTTCCATATTCTAATTTGGTCTATAATGCTGATTGTGAGTAGACTGAATGACTATAGACCTATCCTAAAAGAGAACAAGAGAAAAGTGCATAGATGTACAAACAATGATAAACAAACACATTCATGAGTGCCAAAACTGAGTGGATGAAACTTGATTGGCAAACAAGCAGTTAAGATCATTTGGAAATAGTCGGCATTAAAATGTCCCTGGCAGCAAGAAGTTCCGAGATTTAAAAAAATCAACATGTGTAATGAATTTATACCAAGCCCATTTTAGACAGAGAGCCTACCACTCTAGGATGTAGCAATCTCAGAGTTAGGGACCATAATCAGTCATTATCTGCGCTGTTACTGGAGGTGCACTCCCTGTATGTATGTTACTTTGCTTCCCATGTCAACTAATCTCCCTAACCCACAGGCTTGGGCTGTGGGACTTTCTCAATAAATTTAGATTTAGATTTATTAGGTATTTTTGTCAAAGACAAACGACAAATATTCATGGGATGCTCTGTTGTTTAAAACTTTTATACTAGTTGGTACAAAACTCTGTAAAAATCTGCTCGTACGTATCTTAGGCATTATGTAATTACTCCTTGGACAACTATAACAATGATTTAAAATGTGATCATTGAACTCAATAAATGGCCAGAGAGAAGGAGCAGAATTAATCAATCCAGTTGGATCGTCACTTTTTGAATTTATTTTATTTCTTATGGGTTTGGCCACTTGCAAAGACAGTTGCAACCAGTAGAATAAGTCATATTCCTGGTATGCAAGCTGGAGGAGGGAAACACAATGGACTGCTGCCGGTTTGCTGCAGTGACCAGCAAGTTTGATGGACCATACGCCTTCGGTTAAGAAGAGGGCAGTACCATGTTATGCAAGACCAAACAAATGAGCTCCATAGTGAGTTGATAGATATGTAGGCCTGTGTATATCATTCAAAACTAATAATCCAAGGTGCTTGACACAATCGCCAAAGCCTCTCGTACACGTCACATGACCAACTCTCCAATCAAACATGGATGTTAAACTAAGTACTAAGCTTCATCATCCCTTAACTCAAGTCAAGGTAACATCAAACTTTTCGATTGTACCAGTCCATGGAGTTACTCATTGCTTGTGAGTATATGTGACAAATTATACTACATGGACACCTAAAATAATTAGGTGAAATAGGTTTAAGGTATACATACATTATTACAATTACATAACTAACAATCACACATAAATAATGATAATGAATAAGAGTATGTATGTAAGTCAAGTACCACCACCAATGTGGAAGTGATTGTGATATATACATAACCATTGATTGACCATAGCATATATATATATATATATATGTCAATACCTTCCATTTACTTCTTACTACCAGTAAGTCATAGCTTAGTAGAAAGCAAAGTTGACTACTTTACCATACTAACTAGCTATGCATCCAACTGAACAGAATCCCCCCTCAATCAACTCTTCATGATGCATTTATGAATGAGTGAAGACATGACATGACAAGCAATGAACTTGTAGGCAACAACAACACCCAGTTAGAACAGTACCAAAATATCAATTTACCTTCACACCTAGGCTCTTCAACCATAGATAATTTGGAAGTGTTGTAGCTCCAGGTGATGGTGTATGTTATTGATAGAGGCTGATTACCCACAGTGAGCATAAAAAAGCTGTTTTAAGTTTGTGAAAATAATTCTTCCAGGTAGCCTCTAACCGTCAGGGAAGTTGTGATGCCCTTCTTTTTGCATGAGTAGTTAGTACTCTAACCTGCCTTATTTATTAGAAAAACTCTATATTTAAACCCGGATTGGAGCAAAATAGAAAACTGAGTACATCACCAAAATATATTTTCATATAATCACCCAATTTAATATTTTACACATCATCCATCTCATATTTTCCAGGTATAGATTGGTATGAGTTAATAAAAATTTTAATATGTGAAGTATTGTACAACTCAACAGTATCATTTGGATAAAATATCTTGGATGGTTTGATATACAATATGTATATTGGTTTTGCAAAGTCATTAGAAACTTCCAAAAGATTGACCTATAAAACAGTAGTCTATGCCAATATTATCTAGACTTGCATAGGTTCATAACAGTTTTGTTAA
Organism: Membranipora membranacea; assembly: GCA_914767715.1. Classification (NCBI taxonomy): domain Eukaryota; kingdom Metazoa; phylum Bryozoa; class Gymnolaemata; order Cheilostomatida; family Membraniporidae; genus Membranipora; species Membranipora membranacea. Next base: position 7,666,502 of record OU612065.1, read on the forward strand.
TACTTTGTAAACAAAGTGCACTGGAATTCAGTGGATTCTGCATCAAGGCTGCATGTCACAAGCAGTCTAGCTACAAGGCAGGCTTGGAGAGAGCAAATGATACATCTACCAGAAGCTTATTAAAAAGTACCAATGCACTCAAGTAGGCCTCCTGATAAGAAGATGGCTAGTAAAAGACTGTTTGTCATCATCATAGAAAAGAGTAAAACCTTGTTGTTATAGTCACAGTGTTCAACCAATTTTTGGATAAATAAATTATATTCTCAGGAATACTACTCCTACTGACTAAACTATAACTATCCTTCTGTAATATAAGTGCAATTTCTGCAGAACTGCCACAGGGACAGGAAAAAAGGACTTACTGCACAACACCAGCCTTCACACAAGTAGGATCTCTCGATAATCAGAGTCTGTTATTGACCACAGCAGTCACTTGCAACAGTATTTCACAGACAGCTAGTGCAACAGTGTTTTGTGTTATATGTAATTATCATAATAGAAAAGTATCTTCTTGAGGAACTGCAGTAGCCAACATCATCTAGCTAGTCCACTCCTAGTTTCAACTGGTGGATTGTATGGAAGCTATACCAATGACCTTTGATCAGGAATCTGAATATTGTAACACACACAGAAATAATTATCACCAAAGACTGTTTGGTCACACAATATTGTTGTGACCTCCACCCCAATCCCTCCTGCAGCGCAAGCCTCATTAAGGGTGAAGGAAACCAAAATGTCGGAGCAGGAAAAGCAGCTGTCTCTACCCACTGAGACTGACGCAAATGTTGGTGGTGCCAAAGTACTGGTAACTAAACTTGTTCTATCCGCAGCTGCTGCATCTGTCGCAGAAACAGGTACAGCATAACATTCAATAAGCCTAACGGCTGCCACAATTGAGGCTAGGAGTTTTCCTTTACTTAGGCAAGCCTTGAACACACTTCTTAACAAACTGGCAACTAGTGGTGTGTTGATGGTATCCAATTGGAAATTTCCCAATATTTTATTTGCTTGCGATTCTGTCTCTTCTGAAAGCTAATTGCATGGTTTTAAGTTGATAGATCACCATCATTGAGTTGACAATAAGGAACTGATTTGGCCTTTAAAATCCTGAAACCACAAATATCTGACCTTCCCAGTCCCAAATTTCTGCAAGGCATGATCCTCATCACCAGACAAGGGTCGAACGAATTGAAAATTAAAGATTGATCATCACACTCCTTGAGTGCCCTGGCTGTTTTCTTTATTGGAAGAGAACATGGAACTGTTTACCCGAGTTTAAATGTTTTTTGTTCTGAAATTTCATCATAGTGGCATACCATTGAAGCCCTATCAACCACCAGTCATGACGCTGCAAGCATTTGATTTAATATTTTAGCAACTTTTCCATTGGATTTGTTCAAAACGAGACTGCAACTTCAAGGAGAAGTTGCTCTGTCGAAGTCACCCCATGGAGAAGCAGTTGCCACTAAACAAAAGGGGCTCTTTTCTATCGCTCGAGGAATCGGTGAGTGTTTTGTGTTTGCAATTGCAATGTCAGAAAATAGGAAATTTGAATTTTTTTGTTATTATGGGAATAAGTACTTTTTGGTAGTCCTAGGATTGAATTATAGAATATTCATCAATCATCATAGGATTGCATTTGACTTATGATAGGATTATGCATCCATCCATCCAACTTTTTGTCCACTAAAATGATAGGAGTTGGAAGTTTGTTGACCGTACAAAGTCCATTCTGAGTGGTAGCATTGTAAAGTGGACTTTAGACTTTAACTAGCTAGGTATAAAAATCTACCTATAACCTATCACATCTGATGACATTTTCCCCATATTTTAAGTGGTTGATGAAGGTTTCTTTAAGCTCTGGAAGGGACTATCCCCTGCACTCTATAGACATTTTAGTAAGTACTACTTTCTATTTCTACAAAACTTTCAAATTCTAACTAGCTTGCCTCCTCTTACTGCTTATGACTATCATATGCCCGTCTGAAAATATTTTTAAAACCCTGAACAATTTGCTCTATCTTTGTAATCAAAAATATGCAAATCGTAATTACAAAAGAATCAAGGGGCGTACGTGGGCTGATATATAAATATCTATGCTTTATCAATCATTATTATCATACTTCGGAAATACTGTTTACACTTTTAATTATTTCTTGAAATGGTATTAATTTTATGTTCTTACGTCAGCCAGTTATGCCTCGGCAGCACTATGCAAATGAATACTAATTATTGAATTGAGAAGGCAATATTGATTTTAACTGAAGGCATAGTATTTTTTGCGATTATATCATATAGGGTTCTGATGATATAACTCACTGATCATCATGGCTATATACATTTTACTTCCCATATTACATTTTCGTTTCGTGTTGTCACAATGTATTTGTTACAGTTTACACAAGTGCTAGAATGGTGGCCTACGAAGTTGTGAGAGACAAAATCTCAAGTCATAACAAAGACGGCCAGTTCCCAGTGTGGTGTGTAATACGAGCCTGCTCGTAACGGTTCTGTCTATATTCCTCTCTCTCTGTATAATCATAGATCATAGACCTTTAATTGACTGTCATGGTTGCTGTCGCTTTACTATGTGAGGCCGGATTATCTGAGTAAGATTAACAGCTCATGCTGTGTATGATCACTCTGATCCAGGTATTACTTCATCTGTCCTCAGGCTCCATACAAAACTGATAATCTTCATAATCCTAAAACCCTGTTCATTGCATGAAACAGCATGGAGGTGAATGGCAAATGATCTGAAATGATTATAATACAATCGACACATAAATGGATAGTTTTATATTTGAAACTGGTGGCTTGAATCTCTATGCAAATGCGGAAATTCTTTTGCACAATCTGTTACCTAAGTTGCACAGTTTATATTCACATGCCCACATGTTAGGGTTGTCTGATCAAAGCACTACAGAAGCATCACACTTTCCTAATAATGCATGTTGGAATGTTCAGTTGATCAGCATCCTTAAATCAATCAGCATTCTCAAAACTGAATTTACTGAATCACATAACGCATCCATTTGTTGGAATAATTTTGAATATTCTTTTTCTTATAGGCAAGCCGTGATGTGTGGTATGCTTGCTGGTGGTTTCGGACAGTTTTTAGCTAGTCCCACTGATCTTGTGAAGGTGAACATACAGATGGATGGAAAAAGGATGGCTGAAGGCCTCCAGCCTAGGTATGTATAAAAAAGTGAAGAGTGATGGCTATGCGTAGTTGTCTGGATGGCTCTGCCTGCAAATGGATTGTTAATAATAGCAGCAAGGACCTCAAACATTGTGTATTTTTACTGGTATGGCGTGATTCTGTAAATCCACTGAGAATAGACTAGTTGTTATTATAATTTTTTATAATAAATTGAATCAAAAGAATCATGATAATTGCTAAATTTGTCTTTTCAATCCCCTGAAACTTGCTGTCTATAAGAGCCAGACAGTAAAAGCTGCCACATAAGAAAGCCTGGTGAGTTCAGAACCATGCTTCAATGATATAATAATATGGATTTCTTGCTGACCGAATTATAGTTAGATGTTTACAGGACGTTTGTACTGTTCCGACTGCTATTTTGAGAATTTGGCAAGGCATCCACAAATGTCACCCTAGAACTTGCACTTTTATCAGCCCTAAAACTACAATGCAGAACTAATATTAATACGCTAACGGTGTGAATTGAATATACCCAGTAATATGCTAAAATTACTAGATTTTAATTATCCTTCTGTAAAATTGTAGATACAGAGGCCCTTCACACGCATTTAGAGTAATTTATCAGCAGAGGGGATTTCGTGGGCTCTGGAGAGGCTGGGCACCCAATGTGCAAAGAGCCGCCCTCGTCAATATGGGAGGTAAGTTCATTAAATGGTCAAATTACTTTGAATGCTGGTGAGCAGGCTTACTTCATATAGAAATGATGTGGGGCCGTCGGGCGAGGGGCATAAGTCTGGGGGGCTCAGACTAGGTGCTAGGTAAAGAGTCAGCTGCAGGAGGTTACCAATTTTCCGGCGTAAGAACTGTTGCACTGCGAGGCTGTGGCATGGCTGTTTTTAACTGGGTACTGAGACATTGGTTGACTTCTTGATTTGAACAGGTTCAAACAAATCAGCAATATGCTAAATAACTATGCAGTGTCTTCGAATTCTTTTACTCGTGAAAATGAATGTTCAATGAATGTTCAAAGTCCATTGTTTTATTTTGTTGACAGATCTTACAACATACGATTCTGTCAAGAAATATCTACTGAGGAATACAAGTCTTGAAGATGACTGGCTGTGTCATTTTTGTTCGAGGTGAGTGATACTTTGACCTTGATAACCTCGTCACACCAAAGCATTGACTGTCTTCAAGGGTCACAATGAGGATAAACACACCGGTTAATTCAATGTCAAGACTGATAACAGAGTTTACAGGTGTGCTTTTATTGGCACAGTGTCAAATCAATTCAATTTATCGCTAAAAATGGGTCACTTATCTAAACTTTCACTGATCATATACTATGATACTCTGGCATGAATGGTTGCCCTTGACCGTCATGGTTACGCATGTCTACATGTACATATCACTTCAAGTATCAACTGATTGCATCGGCAAGACTGGTTTATCATATTAGATATTCACATTTGCTTTTTTCTAGTTACTGTTCAGGCATAGTTGCTGCCTCACTAAGTTCACCTGCGGACTTGGTCAAAGCTCGTGTAATGAACCAGCCATTCGATGAACGGGGTAGACCGCTGGTCTACAAGAGCTCAGTAGACTGCCTTTTGAAAACAGTGAGAAATGAGGGATTCTTTGGTCTGTATAAAGGCTTTCTTCCCTGCTATATAAGGATGGTAGGTATGAGCCAGGGCTGTCAGAATAATTGGTGTACAATTAAAGCTAATAGTTGAAGGTTTTGGTGAGAATATTCAGATCATTCTGTTGCTATTGTGTTCATGCTTCTCAAACAAATTTTAAAACCCTTCATTATTGTATATATAATATTATATTCTTATTTTCAGGGCCCATGGTCTATGATATTCTGGATGTCATACGAGGAAATAAGAAAAGTGTTTGGTGTGACATCATTTTAACTTAGAATTTCAACCACGGATCCGCGGTGTAAATGTTTTCCATTTATGTTACACTATAAATCTGATTGCCACTACATATTATACAATCTCTCTCTTTATGAGATGCGGGACAGATCGCAAAGGATGCCAAAAATATTATTATTTTATATACACATGTATGTTGTTTCCCTGTGTTACCTACGGATAAGCCCCTTTTTCATGATATAAGTTTATGTTATACCCTGACGATACAGTGCCGTTCTTTGCCTAAGTAGTGGCTTAAGAGGTTTTATATGAAAAAAAATTTGTCCATGCACACAATATTTTGTTTACTGTTTATTTTTTGCAATCACTCCACTCATAATGACACTGATCAGGTAGTAAACTTTCCTTTTGTACAACTTGTGATTTTGTTAAATAATATATTATAATCCAGCAAAATGGTATAAAATTTCACTCTAAGGAGTTAAATATAAATGTTAAAGTGGCTTGTCAACAATAAAAACTTTCAAGTAAGCGGATAAGAACAAAACCAACAGATTAAGATTTTCGATTTGCTACTAATCGTAATTCAAAAGGGTTAAAATATAAGGTGATTATAAAACAGCACCTGGGGTTTGCTTTTCGCCTATGCATTGCTAATGAAATGTCTCCTATTTCTCTGACCTATCTTTATAAACGTCATTCCTCACTCACTATCATCACTGAGCACATTGGCTTTACGTTTCATACCTTGCTGATGTACTGCTCTGGCTATTGTTATGTGGTCATCATCTGAATCTGAGGATTCTGGGAACTGCTGGGTCAAGGCCGTAGCGGGAAACGAATCTGTCGAAAGGAAAATGAACAGTTTGCACTGTATTGATAATGATGTTAGTAATTCACAGACACATTGAGTGACGAAATGAAGTAAAAAATCCAAATTTGAATGTTGGTCACAATTCACCAGGCAAAGATATCCTGATATTTTGGACTCTCTCATATCTTATGTCATAAAAAGGAGCAAGGCCCTGACCATCGTGGTAATGCGCATCCAAATCTATCATTGGCAGAATACACAGAAACACGGGCAACTGGCCCGACTCGGCCGCTATCAGAGGGATTTATTCCCTACAGAAAAGTATACGTGATTATAAATATCTCCTCACAATAAAAGCACAACACTTAAATTTTGCTGCTGCGAAACATGGCTCAGGACTGCATCCTCACATCACTTAGCCCTAACCTTTTACAAGCCATATGCGTCAATCTGACACTTATTTCACTATACAGTATATTACATAAGCTAACCGTATTTAGGAGCATTACTCAGATCCTCTCCCTTCTTTTCTCCATCACCATCAGACATGTTTGCTTCATTGTTGACGGTTTCTTCATCTGAAGATCCACTGTCAGCTTGACTTCGCTTCACACGACTCGCTTTTACTCGTCTATCAATCTTAACTTTCTTAGTTTTTTTCCGGGTAAGATTTTTGGACAGAGGGGCTTCGTCCTCTGAGGATGCGGGAGCAGAGCTAGTAATATGCGTGTTCTCCTTATCACTTTCTATACAGATGAAGTAAAGCATGTCTTGTAATGACAATGAGATATTGATGCAATGAATTTTGTGACACTGATTTGGTTTAGGTACTGCGGTAGAGGGAGGACTATCAACATTACCTATGGCTCAACTTAATCAAATATCATTACCTGATAATAAGGCCATATAATTAATGAGTACCACTAAGACATGACTAGCAGTATTTAAGGAGGGAGATGCAAATTCATTTACCATGATGTGTATTGGAATCCTCATTGTCTGACGCAGACTCAAGCCTAGCAGCAGATGTGGAGGGCTGATCACCTTCATCCTGATTGGTCGAGGGATTCTCATCTATTTTCAATCTCTGATCTGTATCGCTGAAATAAAACATCACATTCAAATAGTGAAAGTTATCAACACAATTTTCATTTGCCATAAATACAAAATGATGATAAAATAATTTAAATTCACAATTCGCCTCAAGTGCCTCAATAATTCATAGCTTGTTGTTTTACTAGTGTCCTAACAACCGACACCTACCTTTCAGAGGATGAATCATCAGATGATAGAAATTCTCTGCTAACTGGAGGTCTACAACAGACAATGATTGGGCAATAAGAATACACCGTTGACTTATTTATTTTAGTATCATATTATATTTAGTGCTAAGGAATGAACTAACAGTTTGGCCTCAATTTAGGAGTTATTGGCACCCTGATGTTAAGCAGTTAACTCCCAATTGCCATGAAGTTATATATATACTTTTATTGTCAGCAACAATCCATTACAACTAATGTTTTCCATGATGTGACATAAATGGCATAAAAGAATATAAAAGTGACATAAAAGAAGTTCAAATTATATGTTCATATTTATTGATTACCTCTCATTTTGTCCATCAGTAAGTTCAAAGGTATATATCGTATTGTTGGTGAAATCTGTATGTATCAAGTTTGAACCTCAATCGTTGTCCATATTTGCAGTGCAACCAGAGACTATAGATCTATGGTCTCTGGTGCAACTGCTAGTAATAGTTCAGGTGGATCAGTATAAGAGAAACTACTTACTTGGATAGAGACATGGTTTCTTTTTGTGCTCTTGACTTCCGGGCAACTTGATTTCCTGTTCGTTTCCCTTTCGCTGGCGCTGCGTAAATATCATATGACATTATCAGATGACTATCATACATATTGGTCACTTATACCTCACTTTTACAAATTATTGGTATTGAATGACAGCTTAGTAAAAATCAGACACACCTTGAAAAAATGACAATCTAATTGTCCATTGAATTAGATAAATTCTTTTACTGAATCCCCAATGGAAATGGCAATGGGCTTTGACTTGTTAAAAGGAACTGATACTGAATATTTCAGAAGAAAAGCCAAAGAGAATGATGCATCATCAGCATTGGGCTCAAGAAGAGAAATGTGTCACCTTTTGATCTGCTTTTTGGTTTTTTAGATTTAGTTTTCCTTTCTGCAGAGGCAGTAGGTATGTTATAAGTAAATGATAGTTCTGGAAACTCGTTTCCTGAGTCTTTCTCAATCGCAGAAGCAACTTGTCGCAACTTCTCAGGATTGACCTCCAATGATATTCTCCAGAATTGCTCCTAGAAAAGAAGTATTTCAAATCATCGATGAAAATCCTTTCTTTTGTTTTAGTTTATATACTACTATAGTCTAGCAGTTCATCACCCTGGTTCAAATCTAACTTATATACTTCATAGGTAACAATTTATGGAGCCTTCAATGACATAAAAGTCATGAAAACCAGAATCAAGAGGACAAGCAGGATCATACCTGTTCATTAGTAGGAGGATTGATTCCGATAGTATATATAAACCTCTGGAATGTTTTATCCTGTAACGCCGTCTCACATTCCTCCATCAGAGGTATCAGAGCTGTCGCCTCCGGCTCTTCATCCTCTATAAAAGCAGGAAAATTATATAATTAAAATTTGTCAAAATATCAAAAACTGCTTTTCATATAATTTATTCATGGGGAACCATCTAAGAGGCAAATTTAAATTCTCTTCACAAGCAGAACAAAAGAAATGATAGAGATATAAAGAAAGAGAAAAATGTTATTATATAAGGCAATCCTTACCATCTTCTCTATCCTCAGCTGTTCTATTCAGGCTTCTCTGTATCCAAGATAGACTGTAATCCATGTCAGGTATTGCTCTAAGCTGTGCAAGAAGCTCCGAAGAATCACCCCTACTCAGATCAGCAAAAGGATGAAAAGGGCCTGAGGCTTCATCTGTATCAGATCCACCACTACTGCTGTCAGCGCTCTCTGATTCTGAGTCATCTATAAAATTTATCTTAGATGTAGATTTGAGATTATTTCTGAGCAATACATTATAAAATTTTTTTGATTCCAGACGGTTATCCAACCAAGATAAAAACCGTTCTTCTGGTCAAGTCCAAAGGGATAATATCATAGATCAAAGGTTCACAGTGTAACCTAACTGTAAAATGCTGACAACCAGTATTACATTACTGATTATGTGGTCAATATCGATCCCTAAATGAATGCATTCTCTTGTCACATAATTCATACTATCATAATTTTTAGGCAGAACAGATTACAATGTGTCGCAATGACCTAAATTACTTACACTGTACAAATCATTACTAACCATGAGCTCCTATATGCAGAACGCCATCTCTCTCCCTACCCTTATCCCGCTTCTTACGGCCATTCTTATGTAACGCTGTTCTATCCTCTACAGTTCCTAGCTCCACCAGCTTGTTTATGATCTGTCTGCGTGGTCTGTCTAACTTAAGCATTATCTCCCCTACAGGATCTGTGAACGACAATACGATGAGGAAAACAGTATAACATCATCTTTGAAGTGTAGAGAGTTATCATCTCTTGCGTAAAGTTACTTGGACCATTAGTATTCAAGCTGCGCCCTATATCCATGTCCACAGGAAATCTGGATACTATTTTTATCAAATGGGCGGAGGGTTTTTTACCGAGTGTGGGGTGTGCAAAAACAGTAGACCTCCAGTATTTTAGTCTAGGAAGAACGAAGTGCCAGTGCCCAATCAGGAACAACTACCGGTGCCGGGAATGGAATCTGATATAATACATGTACTGTAAAATCATATTTTAATGATGCCTCCCTGATGCCTCAAAATACAAAATTGAGACGGTTAATATAAAAGAATTTTTTAATTGACACAATTAAATAATCTGTATCCTGATCCATAAGTTTACCTGCATCATTGCGATGACTTTCGTACAGATTGATTAGATCAGCTTGCTGTTCCTCTGTCCATTGATTGGCGGTTCTACTTTTCCCTGATATTCCCTTCTTCAGCTGCTTAGAATCAGTCACTAGATCCATAATAATAAGCTGTCTGATCACGTGACGTCTTGTCCTGTTAGTGTCTATCAGGTTCGCCAGAATATTATCAACTATATCACCTGTAATCAACAAAAACATAAAATGAAAGCAGGCTGTGAATCCTTGGGCTGGATTGTGACTGAATTCCAGCGAGTTATGCATCAAACTACTTCAACTGAACTTCAGCTTCAACTGAACCATCTATCTTCAATGAACTAAAGCACCATTGAAATCCCTGGGGGGGGGGGGGGCTTGAAAGTTGCTAAATCTTAATTTAAGCGACGACATTCATGAAATATTCCATGAAATTTGTCTGCAAAACTGTCAGAAACTGATATAATTGACTATCCGAATACCAACATTATTCTCAAGCTATGTCCCTATTAGTTTTCAATGGTGCAGATTCTGAATCAAAAATCATTTTTATTCAAACATAGCGGTTTTCAAGATAACCCTCCTTTCAGCATGTTTTTCCTATGCTGCGTGGGTTAAAAGTACCAAACTGGAGAGAGGACAACTCCGAATTGAGGCCCAAATCAGAGCTCAGAAAACTGTCTTTAATTGATAATCATGCACTGACATTCACAATGTTAGTGTTATTAATCTCACCTTCACTATTCATATGCTCCTCATACAAAGTCCTCAGTTCGTTCTCCTGTTCCTCTGTCCATACATTCTTAGGTATTTGACTTGCAGTTCTATATGTACCGTAACCATCCATGATTTCTCTACATTCCTTAGCGTTCTTCCAGAAAAGCATCTCGACATAAACCTTTGGGCTCTGCGTATAATGAAAAATTGTAATGAAACAAATAACTGACATTTCCTGTCCATAAGAATGTGTCCATAATACAGTATGTAGACCTCTTAAATTTATACACAAATCAACACAAATATGGTGGATTGAGAATCACTTACAGAAGTTTTAGATGAGAAATGAGTGAAATACCTTTTCTGCTATTTTGAAGAACTGCCTGACGACATACAGTGCAAAAGTTTTCATCTCCTTGTATGCTGAGGCTTTGGCACTATCATCATTTAATATCTTTTGAAATGTTCGGAATAAAGAGAGCTGGAAGAGGAGAGCCACCATGTCATTCTGTAAAAAGATGAAATGAATGGTTATCAAAGAAGTTAATTTTCATTTGTAGGAATAAATATACACAAATTTCAAAAACATCCTAAATGTAATTGTTTTTAGCCTTGAACAGAATGCATAAAAATAAAAACATATAGACACTAAAATTAATTGCTGTAAAATGGGGTGATTTTTTAAGAGTTGTCGTTCCTAATATTATGACCTTATGGGAGAGAACAGTTCCGGCTTAGGCAATCCAACCATTACAATGTGTTTTCATCCTCATCTTATAACCAAAGTTTGTGTTGTTTTTAAAATCTGATTCATCCAATCTGCCCATAAGCCCAATGCATACTTTCTTCAGGCCAACCATTGTCAATGCGCTGCACCAATTCTCACAGCAATAAGGGAGGCAGATAAAGATCGCATTACACGCACCTGAACAGTGATACGATGTAGCATCTTTACAATACAGTGATTAGTGTGTATATCATTTGTCTTCCACAGTGTTAGCAGCAGCCCATATACTTGTATTACCCTCGGTGACGAGAATGACATAAGAAAGACTTTCATTTCAAACTGTTCTTCTGATGTCACTTCCTCTTCTTGTACTCCGTCCATTTCTTCCTCTTCTATTTCTTCTCCTGTCAACATGGAAATCTTCCCATAATGAGGGTTAAAAAATAGTTACGTGCTTTCAATTACAGAACAATATTGACCAAATCAAGTGCGGTAGCATTACAAGAAGTAAGAGAACCAGTAATGCATGCCTACCGAATAAAAGAAATGATACCGTTTTTAAACAGTTTTGCACATTAACAGCAATCAATCAAACTAATAGCAATCGTATCACAATAAATTTGAAAATTCTTTAGTACATTGTACTTACCATATAGATCAGCTTCATCAGCGGGGTTCGGTTCCTGTGGCTGTTGCCTGTGTGGAATATCTGCAAAAAATACTTCTCTCAGAATCTACAATAAATTATATTTAACATGTGCAATAATAATATAGAATCTAATGTCATTTCTTAAACTAGGTGAGTGCCACATTCTGGAGGTAAATTCAATGCTTCCTCAATTCTATAATACAGATCAAACCAATAGAAACTTGCATAAACAGTGACTTTTTACAGGACACATACCATAAACTCATCCTCAGGTGATATATCAGCACTTCCGAACTCTTCATTCTCCGGCCACACTTCTCGTGCAGCTCTCATAAGTGCTACAGCCTTATTAGACTGATGATCATGTAACAGCTCGTGTATGGTTCTCACACACTCTAACCTAATCAAGAGAAAACCAAACATACATGCTGGCTTAGACTATGTGTTTTACATCAATAAGACAGGACATGCTTAGTCCTATATACAAGGCTTCTCAACAAGAGAACAAAAAAAGAACTATCAATCGTATGATATTGTTGATGCCACTTCATGTCAATTTCTGTAAGGAAAATCTTGTGTTTTTCTCCCATTTGCTCAGGAAAGGCATTTAGCTAAGATGTGCAGGTATGGAACTACAGGTTTAACCGAGAGGGAAAGACTCAGTCCTAACATGGTCAAAGCTTTTAAAGTGTCTAGGAAAGCAAAAAACAACCACTGTTCATATCAAAGCTTTGCCATTGCAATGAACATAAAAGGTAAAATTTTTACACAAAGACATTGTTGAATGATGTAACCTAATTCAAAGTGCAAAAATCCAGGGTCTAGAAGGGTCTACAGTATGTTATCTCCCCTGTCACAGATTCACATTTAAATCATGATCCATTTACAGTATAACATTAAGCCTAACCCGTTCATGCCTAGGACAGTTACAAGGCTGCTCTACTTACACTACAAATTATCAACAAACAGTATTGGACAACGGTAGCGCAGTCAAAGATATTTTAGTGATAGTCCGTGACAGGGGAGATAACATACTGTAGACCCTTCTATACCCTGGATTTTCGCACTTTAAATTGGGTTACACCATTTAATAATGTCTTTGCGCAAAAAAAATTTACTTTTCTTTTTCATTGCCAGGGCAAAGCTTTGATATGAACAGTGGTTGTTTTTTGCTTTCCTAGACACTTATGTTTAGTCATGACTCAATCACATAATGGTTTTATTCAGTACAGCTAATTTGGTAGCTCTCCATATGGACGACTGCAGGATTATGTTCTACCTGTTCTACCTACCTCTGATCGTCAATATTAACATCAGACGTTGCATCAAATGGGGAAACTTGTTCATCGATTTTCTCCAAGTCCTGCAACAGCTCTGAGACATTCTCAGATAGGTCATCCCATTTCTCCTCCAATTCACCCTGCAGTCAAAAATCTTTTTTTTTTGAATACAATAGATATCATGAGCCAATGTTATATTATGTATACTTGAAACTTTCGCAGTTATCAATTACTGTGAAATGCATATATATTTTGAAATGTAAGATCGGTCAGTGCTCGATGACTGTGATTATGATAAGCCACGCATCTTTGTTGAGTATATTTTCTATGTCTTGTCACCTCAGTTAGTTTAGGTTCTTCAGGAGGAGCACCTGCTGGTGTCTTCTTTTTACGTATAGCTTTCTTCTTTTTCTTCTGAACAAGGACTTTACCTTGAGAGCCACACCACTTCTCCATTGCTCTAATATAGAGATGGGCTGTCTCAACCAGATCTTTAGCATACAACCTGCAATAACAAGAGCAAAGAAATCCATGTCATTTTGCATTGTAGCTATTTTCAACAAACAGTGTGAGATAAAAGCTAGAATAACAATTAGAACAACTACTCGAACCATACTAGTCATGCTACATGATACACTGACACTTTACTCAAGGTAAGAGATTATTCTACAGACTCATGAATGCAGGCTATTCTGATCTGAAGATTAAAACTGCAGAGTTAACATTGTGAAAGACTCGAGCAGCATTATTCTATAGAAAACTGTTCAGATTTTGGAATAAGCATGGCTGCCCTTTATTTACTTGGACTGCCGAGTATTATCAAACTTCTTGAGTAGAGTCAGGATGATATCTCTGTACTCCTGCAGATAGAATACATTCTGCTGGATGACCTTTGCACTTTCCCTTACTGCTGAGCTGGCTGATTGAGACATTGCCTGTAGAGTCTCCAATAGTTCTCTGTACGTCCTCAGAGCTAAGTGGAGTCTGCAAAAAGTAAGTATATTTATATTACCTTTTACTTTTCTCCTGTAAGTGACCTAGATTGCCAGGTAAAATATTTCTGAACTTCTTCTGGCTTTTGAGAGCCATTTGGTATGTAGAAAGGGTTCATGAAACTGGGTAACATCAGTTAAAAAACAAACCTTTTTCCCCATATAAGGGCTTCCTTTTTATCCATCATCATCATATCCTGATGGTTAAGCATCATTGTGTGTGCGTAGTGAAACTCCTGCACGCTCATAGTCTCTCTCACCAGCTCAACATCAAAGTGATAGAGTCGCTGAAACTGCATAAAGAACCTCATACTCCACAAATAGTATGTCTCATCATTCTCCTGTGAGCTGTCCCTGTCTAATGCATACTGAAATAGGGAGACCAAAAATATCAGTTACAGTACTGTCAATTTTCAAAGACCAAGCAATATAGGCTGATAAAGACTAAATAGGGGTCGGGTTGGTGGGTGGGTGGATGGAGCCATTATGATGAATCATCGTACCCTCTGATATTACCAAGGTGGTGTGAGTTAGTTTCAAGTTTGATGTTATTTGGCCCGCCAGTATTCCAGTCGGTCTTCTCCTGGTAAGCGGGTAGCATCTCAATGCTTCAACAAGAGGCAACTTGGGTCCTACTGGATCTAGGTGTGGGTATTGGTGCTTTATTGTCAAGTGGGATGTTCATCTTATGTGGTGTTTTGCCAATCGAAGGAAGACACTTGCGATGACAGGTGATATGAGTTACCTTGACAGATCTCATTAGGGGATTGTAACATTTCTTGATAAACTCCACACAGAAATCTTTCATGCAGACTCGTATAGAAAGAGTTGATCTTCTGGTGTTTTCATCACCTAATCACAGAAACACAAATGTCAAACAATGAGTGATACTGTACATAACCATAACATATAGTGATCTAATATAAAACAGCTATACGCATATAATAATACAATGGATATTCATAACATTTATAAGATGGTCAAAAGTTCCTATGCGAAGGTGTCTCTTATAACAATGGTTGATTTCTTTGTGGAAACTACATGTATCCATCCATCTATATTAATGTCACATACATACTTATTTGACTTATTTCACCATAATGTGGGGAATGATAAATCTACCTTCAATGGGTCTTCTGTTCTTGGGTTTCTTTTTTGGTTTCTTCCCATTGTCGAATGTGTGCTCCTTTGCATCTCCAAGAGCCCGGTGATATATGATATCCTTCTCGCTTATTGATTTTAAACCTTTCACCACATAAGTTCCTCCGAATCTAGGATGCCTGGAATGTACAAGTATTGAAGAATAGTCTGCTATGTTATTTGAAGTATGCGACAGCAAAATGGGGATTTTGAAGCAAGATGTAATCCACACTCCAAATGGGCGGGGAAAAATTCATGTAGAGCCACAGATAAATTTTATGAATGCCCAGGCTGTTTCACAATAGCAGGAAACTTGGTGAATTGGAAGTATGTTGTAGAATGGGTGGCACTTGTGTGGCAGCAAACAAAGTACATGGGACTCCAAAACATCTTGGTTAATGAATAATTGCATGGAATTTTTCCCTGCTAGCGACAAGTTCATCAAAAATCATGTCATATCTTTTTCAAATCTTGCACAGCAGTGGAAGTAGTGTAGAAACTCAATAGAAACTGTAAGCTGAATAAAAAACTTATTGTAGGAATTACAGCAATTCCAATCATCCGAGTATGTCACAGCAAGTTTTCATGCTTATCGCTAAATTCAGCTATTGTTCCCGAGTTGAAGGAAGAACTTGTATTTGGTTTGCGATATGGAATAAACCATAAAACCTTTTCAAGCTGTGGACCGATAATAAGATATAAAATGTGGCAAATGATTTTCAAATTAACAAACCTGGAGCTGAGTTTTAGAACTTGGGCTTTTTTCACAGCTTTTTCCATCTCAGCCACTCTGATCAGCTCCTGTTCGTCCCTCTCCTTCTCTCGCTGATTACGAGATGCTCCAGCTGTCGCTAATTGCTCTGGGGTCTGCAAATAAAATCCAATATATTACACACAAACAATTATTATTTTGGTCCTGTGAAGAACCATCTCACAGTAAGTTCGAGCAATTGAGTAAGAAGCAACTTGAATGTAAAGAGTCATACATCGCCATAGCTTGTCAACATAATCTTGTGTTGATTTAATTTGATGTTTGTTAGAATATGGACATGGAGTAGGACAGTGAAATTTCATGCAGTAAGATTGAATTGCAGGGGCAAAACTGAATTGCCTGCAGCTTTTTATAAGGCTAAGCGTTGAAGTATTGTATCAGAACAATTAATGAGTTACCTGTTCTCTGAACATAAGAGATACAATCTCCAAAACATGGACACAGAACCTTTTCTCCTCATCAGATGATGCTATATATAGTATGAGCTTATCAAGGCCGACCTGGTGCATGTGCCAGATAACCTGGTCATGTACACTGGCATCATCATCTGTTCTCTGCAATTAAACAAATCAGATAACTAATAAAGTTCACATTCAGCAATGAGACCAATCTACCAAACAAAAAGTGATTGGCTAAGTGTTTGATTATCATCATTATTAAACTTCTATTTGGCAGATATCATCAGGATGTTTTCCATAACATGCCCAAGATTGGGAGAAAATGACAGATACTGTCTTTCATCCTCCAGGGCGCTTAACGTACATTTAAGAGGAATGAATATAAGACTGAAAAACTCACTATTTTATCGACATCAGTGGTTGGAACATGCAGAATATTCCTTAGCAGTACTAAAACTCTCTCTATTAACATATTCTGTTCCTCTGATCTGTCCTCCCAATTCTACGAAGTAATAAACCATCACTGTGTATGATCTGTATAGTATCAGTCTATTTGAACAGATCAAGGTCTTTCTCAACACCTGATCAATTTGACAGTTCTAAAAGAAACTGTAAATTGTCGTATTGTGCATAAGCGATACAGTCACAACTTGCTAGTTCTCTGATAACACTTATGGTGGACCAACAAACTCACCAGTTCCAGGAGAGAAGCCAACCTCTGAGATATGACCTGTAGGAAATATCTATTAACAAATGCCTGCAAAATATAAAAGAGTGATTATGATACCATTTCCGTGACCACTTTTAATATTAGTGGGGTGAAAGGAAGAATATGAATTTAAACTCCGCCTGAACAAAATTTCAAAATATTTCGAAAATGAAGGGAATACTTTTATTTATATGCAGGGTCATACTTATCTTGAACAACCGGATTGAGCCATTACCACCAAAAGTTGCTATGCATGGTCAGTAACAAAACTAAAATTTTGATAATTACCTTTTTGTAGCTCTGGAGATAACTCTCTGTTTCCATATAGCTGTGCCTGGTGGTCTTTTCTTGAGGAATCTCATTTTTGAACACAATTCGGGCGGGTTGAGTGAGATTCATCAAACATCTGAATACAAATGCACACAAATAAATTAAGTGTACACATAAAAAGGACATAATCTAATCAGAGATCTATTATTCTTCAAAAGTCTTGAAAGAGATTGGACAGCGGTGAGCTGTTTATGTTTATGTGGTAGTACACCTAGCAATGTTTTCCACAGATGGGAAAAATATATTATGCCTACCTGATCGTGACCTCAAAAAGTTCATCATCATCTAACCCATATTGAGTTGTGAGCGGTATCAAGTCCTCTTGTAGAACTTGGGCAAGGCCAAGAAACCTCCTTATATCGCAAGTTTCATTCTCCCGTCTCAAACTCTTAATCAGATCTTTGACACAATCTACAAGAAAATCAAAAATGTAAATCTGCACCAGTGTGTTGTTGTAAGTAAATATTCAGATATTAGTAATGAGCCATCAACAAAATGGTGAAAGATGGCAAATAAAATCTATAGGTGTACGAGAGGGTAAGTATATATATTTATATATCAATGTTGCGCAGTAAAGCATACAGCTCATGGCGTTGCTGTCACCGATAAGGCAGCAGTATTCTCATAAAAAAAATTACAATGCTTCAACTAAGCTCTATTTCTATTTTAGTGACTGCTTTATATGTTTTTAAAAATTGATATTTCATTCAGATCATTTTTAACCTTACCAAGAGCATCCTGTTCTTTTACATATACACCGTTGGAATGTTTGCCGATTCCATTGGCAATAGACTGCAGCTCACTGTAGATCAGCTGCCCGGCTCTTACAGTCATGGTGGTGGAGTCACCGTTATTCCTGGAGAGGCAAAATAACAATCTGCTTTAAATTTTCTTGGTAAAAAATTATATTTAATGCCTGTTCATTTCATTAGCACAGCACTTGCGAGGTCTGACCAACACATTCTAGCGTTTACCTTCTGCATAGTGGTTGGGCATGGGCCGAGCTATAGTTTACATACATAACATGGAACATGTAAGCATAGAAATTTGACTGTAACTCGGCAAGACATTGCTAACTGTGTTCATTAGTTAGAGTTCTGTTGGTAAAACCAAATAGTAATAGGAAGTTGCTAGTTGGGATAACTCTTATATGTCTAGATTAAGTCTACCCTCAAAGGCATCTGTCTGAAGTTACAAG
Organism: Membranipora membranacea; assembly: GCA_914767715.1. Classification (NCBI taxonomy): domain Eukaryota; kingdom Metazoa; phylum Bryozoa; class Gymnolaemata; order Cheilostomatida; family Membraniporidae; genus Membranipora; species Membranipora membranacea. Next base: position 7,685,228 of record OU612065.1, read on the forward strand.
CATATATACTTTGCCAATACTTTACTTATCATGTACCCCTTGCAAAACAAACAGCTTTGAGGGGGGGGGGGGGGGGTAGGGGTTGAGAATGGACATACATACATAGATAGAGCACATATATTAGCCAATATATTGGCCACTGGTCTACTCCAAAACCTGGGACTTTGGCAATGTTTGACTAGCACATGAAATACATACATTGGCAACACATACATACACACATCATACTTGTAATGTTACTCCATACTCACAAATATTAACTATATATTTATAATGACTACTATGAATGTCTACTAACTAGTAACTCCTAGTCCTTGCAATCACAAATCATATTTTATGATTATGCCACTACTATTATATTTGTTGAACCAGTTTCTTACCTCAGTTTCTTACCTCAGATGAGGTAGCACATCCTATTGATTTGTCAAAGAAATCGGTTTAGGGATGCCTCTAAATGTTAGGACCAGGGTTTAGACCAGGGAATGTGGTTTTAACAGCATGGCGCTGTTTAGGGTTGGGCGGTTTTCTGCCCTCTCATCTCACGGATTGTCCGAGGCAGGAAACTGGCGTGGTAAATACTTTTGTTTGTGGCCACAGAGTTAGGTTCACCTCTGGCGGCTGCTCTGGTGGTCATTGTAGCGTTTTCCCTGTCTTCGGTGATTTCATTGTATGCTTTAGAGAGAGCATGGTGTTGGTTCTCGTTCTGAAGAACTCTGGTGAGCAGACACAGCCGATGATTTTTCCGCCTTTCTTCCAGCGACCCAATTTCTAGCTGATTCCTGGCTTCGGTCACACTCGCACCACGGCCCTTCAGGTTACCTATGAATCTGATGGCATCATTTTGCACCAATTCTATCTTCTGTGCTGTTGTTTTGGTGGATGGGTCCCATACTGTGTCTGCGAATTCGAGGATTGGCCTACATAGGCTTGTGTATGCCAGTAGCTTGGCTTCCTTTGGTGCGCTATACATCAGATGTTTGATGCTTCCTAGGATTTTCCACATTTTTTTTTGATGTTGCAAGTTGCAGTTGCAAGACAATGCCACATCAATGAGGGAGTTCATTCGCCACACTCAATCAGTCCGACAAAGTTTTGTCTGCAGTAGATGATCAGCATAACTGTTAGTGTTGGTATGAACAAGGAGTATCAGCTAGTACTTCGCTATTACTCCGAGTCCTTGGTATGAACCACAGGTCTACTCCAAAACCTGGGATTTTGGCAATGTTTGACTGCCCCCCTTGAGTTTTTGTTGTTCTATTGTTTGTCAAACAACAAAAACTCAAGGGGGGCAGTCAAACATTGCCAAAATCCCAGGTTTTGGAGTAGACCTGTCACAGGTCTACTCCAAAACCTGGGATTTTGGCAATGTCCTGTGGACGTGGTATGAACTTTGTAAGGAGAACTTCAACTTCAACAGCATTTCCGGTTTCATGGCGGCAAGCTGCAAAATTTGCTGCTCTGAAAGAAAAGATTAACTTTTCATTGTATAACCTAGTATCTCCTGCTGAATTGATATCTACCACCAAGACAGAAGCAACAACACTTACCTCAACCCAAACCAACCGTCCATAAACATCACTGTTGGGTACAGGATAAATTACCTGTCCTGACTGCTCAGGGGCTTAGGCCCCACCGGGGGTCTGAACAACAACCAAAGTAGTTTGATAAAACTACCAGTACTGCATCATCTTCTGTCAGAAGGAAATCTCACCATCACAGTTAGGGTATTTTTCTACTTCAAACAACACCAATTTTTTTCACATTGCCTGTTGTCTGTGGAGTGTTCATTCTTATTCTTTAAATTTTTTTTTCTTTCAGTCATCAACCTCCTGTCTGTCCTTTTTTGACCGGCTAAGTTGAGAAAGGATTGATTGAAGACTTGACCATCAATGTTGTCAGCTGTAAGTAGGTCTTACAACTGATAACATATACACTTAACTTAGGCTAACCACTTCTTCATACCCACCAAATCTAGTGACATAAGTTAAATTGAAGGTTAAGGGATAGCACTGTATTATTTGAGGAGTCATTATAACTACTCCTAAAATTTATGTACATTTTCTTACAACCTACCCCAACCTACCAATCATATTGTAGCTATAGAAATGGCCTCAAGTCAAGAACAACTAAGCCAACCGAAGACAAGCGTAAGCAAGAAAGCATCAGCCTCCGCCAAAAACAAAGGTAAGCCAAAGACCAATGGGACATGTGATGAAAATTGTCTGGTATGCTCAAATGAAGTGAAAGATAACGATGCTGGAATAGCTTGTGACTTCTGCAAACACTATACTCACAGAAGATGTGACGGCAAGATGAAGCTTGAGATTTACGAAATGCTTAACAAACATGAAGATAATCCTCTAGTATATCTATGCTTCAAATGTAAGCCAATGGTGTTACCTAAGCACTCAGAAAACCTATTCTCTGGTATTATCAAAAAAGTAGAGATGATGTTGGATGAGCCTCCCAAGAGAGTCAAGCTCTCTGAACAGATATTGAATAACTTATCAGCCAGACTTGTTGATTTAGACAAAATGGTTAATGATCATAGATCGTCCCTTGATAAGCTAGTGTCCGATCATGGCAAATCTCTAAATGATAATAGCGCTGAAATCAGTAGTATAATTCACAACTTGAAGTGTGCTAAACCCATTGCTGAGAAGTTGTCCCCATGTCGACCCAGTCGAACAGAGAATCGATCATGGTATGAGTCGGATGATGACCATGATACTATGACTAATAGACACAGACTATCAGATAATGTATGGGATAAGGTTCCACCATCTGTTATGGCACCCCCTGACATGTATCCCAGACCCCCAGATATGTATCTCAGACCCCCACTCCAAAACAGGTATCCTAGACCACCGCCTCCTTTTCAACGAAACCATAATATGAGTAGAGGTATGACAAACTCAAGTGGTCACCCGCTTGTAAATAATAGGAACCCCTCAACAGTGCCTAGTAAGAAGCACCGTTTCAACCCTGATCCTAATCTCACATTAGTAGTTTATAATATGAAAGGTAACAGAAATATCAACAACATTATTGAGCAGTTACACTTTTTATGTAAGATATATTCCACTGAAATACAAGTGGCTGATCGTTTACCTTCAAATGGAAAAATAGATCCACCCATTGCAATCACATGTATTAACCCTGCTATCAAGTGGATGTTCATAAAAGAGGTCAATAAGCTACGATTTGATACTGATACTGCAGAAGAATTCAAGAATGTGTTTGCAAGACCATTTTTAGATGAGGAACAGCTTAGGGAGGACCGTGCTCTTGTGAGGAAACTGACAAACATCAGAGCTAAGCATGGAGACAGATCATTTAAAATATTTAAAGGTGAGATATATGAAACCACCAACGGTGAGAGATCCTTATACAAAGAAGAAGATGATATAGCGGAGGAGGAATACCATACTTCTCTTGAAGATGATGAAGACGAAGAATCTGTACAAGCACCAGCCAAAGAAACTAACCCGCTAGCCACTAATGCTAAACCAGCTTGCCCACAAGTTACCGGTGATGTCTCCATGAGCATTCAGGCACCTGCAACACAACAACTTGAAGCAGACGACAGTGCTAACAACAAACAGCTCACTGGAGAATCAAACAAGGATAATGGGGAAAGTTAAAGTTCTCAGTATGAACTGTAACTCTATTAAAGGAAAACTGGACCTGATTAAAGCAAATGTTGAAACATATAAACCAGATCTCATAGCAGTCACTGAAACAAAAATTGGTGAAAATTTTGATGATAACGAATTCTTAGGAAATAAGTATACTTTATATAGAAACGATAGAAAGAAAGGCGCTGGGGGAACCCTTTTCGCCACGTCTACTGAATCATCACTTGTCATCCTCAATACTTCCTATGGACCAGGTGAGTCTGTCACTTTACAAATCCAGGTGCATCCTAAAGTCAAAATTAACTTTGTTGTGTACTATCGACCGCCAAATGAATACTGTCTAGACAATTTAGAAGCCTTGATTGATGAAAATGTTCATGATAACTGCCTTTATTTTGGTGACTTCAATCTGCCAGATATTGTCTGGAGGAAAGATGGTGATACATCCTATGTTAAGCCTTCATCTAATAAGAAAGCATTGCACAACAAAGCTCTTGAAATTATAAATGATGCTGATCTGGTTCAACTTGTTCTTGATTCCACTCACATAGCCGGTAATACGCTTGATCTTGTTATGGTTAATAAGTCTGCATTGGATCAGTTGACTGTTACGTGCAATATTAAACCATACATCTCGGATCATAAAATGATCCTCACCGAGATTGCTATCCAAAGCTTTGAGAAGAGTGAAACCAACACAACCCAGCAAAAAAGACTCAACTTCAACAAGGCAGACTACTCCAAAATCGAAGAACACTTCTCCAGTCTAAAAACATTCTACAAAGAAACTGAAAAGGACAACCTCTCAGTTGAAAACATCTGGAATAAATTTGAATCTGCAACTAAAGAAGCTACAGCAACTATACCAGGTAAGCTAAATAGGCCTAAGGGACATCCATGGATTAAACGTGAAATTAAACGCCTCATTAGTAAAAGAGATCGGCTATTTAACCGGAATGAACGATTCCCTAGCATAGCCCATGAAAATGAGTATGATGATATATGCTCTGAGATCAAAATGAAAGTTAAGAATGCTAAGAGCTCTTACCTCAAAGACCATCTTACCAAGCAGTTGGAAGATGGCAATTCTAAACCTTTGTTCAACTATCTGAAGAAAACCAGTGGTCGATCCAATAGTATCACTGGGCTCAAAGATACTCCATCTGACCAGGTACCTGATAGGTTAGCTGAGCATTTTGCCTCAGTCTACACTGCAAAGCAATATAATAAGCCTAAGATGGCAGAAACGCATATATCAGTTATGGATAAAATACATGTCAGTAAATCTGGCATAGAAGTCATGCTCAAGAAACTTGACTCTAGAAAATCTTGCGGACCAGACAACATTTCTGCTATGACCCTGAAGATGTTTGCCAACAATGTACCATCTTTTATAGATTGTGTTCAACATGTGATTCAGGCTAGTGTGAAGGCTGGTAAAGTACCGAAGATATGGCGCCATGCAAATGTCACTCCAGTGTATAAAGGTGGTGACCGTTCCGATAGCAACAACTACCGTCCGATCAGTCTCACATGTATTATATCCAAGCTCATTGAACACATACTCTGTTCTAACATGTGGAGTCATATAGAGGAGCATGATATTGTGAGTGACAGGCAACATGGATTCAGGAGAGGGCTGAATACTACAACTCAACTATTACATGTCATTCATTTTGCAACCCAATCCCTTGATCAGCACAAAGATTACCATATTATTAGTTTTGATTTTTCAAAAGCCTTCGATAAGGTGCCTCATGCGCTGCTTATTCATAAATTGAAACATTATAAGTTTGATAGTAAATGCATTGAATGGATTGAAAGCTGGCTGACTGATAGGACATGTACTGTTAACGTTAATGGCAATAAATCTAGTATATTTCATGCTTCATCTGGTGTTCCACAGGGATCGGTCTTAGGACCACTTTTGTTTCTGATATACGTTAATGACATCTCACAGTCAATCCAAAACTCTGACTGCAGGTTATATGCAGATGACACCATCTTATGTTCAGAAGTCATAAATGATGCTAAATCTCTTCAAGATGATATAAATGAATTGAAAAGTTGGGCTGATAAATGGGGTATGATTTTCAACCATAAGAAATGTGTACATGTGAAAGTAGGAAGTGATCAGCCAGATATAAGTCTGAAGCTTGGTGACAATGTCATACCACACTCAGACTCTGTCAAGTACCTTGGTGTGACCATCCATTCCAACCTGAAATGGAATGCACATATATCGAATGTAGTAAAGAAGGCGAATCGTTCACTCGGTCTCATAAAACGAGGACTCAAAGAGGCCCCGGTTAAAACCAAACTTCTAGCTTACAAAACCATGGTTAAACCCATCTTAGAATATACATGTCAGGTGTGGTCGCCACATAACATTGGTCTGAATAATAGCTTGGAAAAAGTTCAGAGAAATGCAGTAAAATGGATCTATCATTTAAATAAAACTGACAGCGTAACTGAATGTATGACTAACCATGCTATTCCCCTTTTGTCTGACAGGAGAGAAGCAATAGATATTACATTTCTTAGAAAAGTGGAAGGAGGACTGTTCGACATAAAATTGAATACCTATATACGCTTTGTTTCATCTACCCACGACACCAGAGGTAAAACAATTAGTTGGCAGCATAGTTGTGATGCATGGTCACATAGCTACTATAATAGAATGAGGCCAGAGGTAAAGGTATATTTTCCTCCAAATTAACCTGACAGCCTTCTAACAATTAACTAACATCTTAGCATTACATGTACATATCAAGTACACACCGATACACATCGATTAACTATGGTCAACTTCTTTACTATAAATCCTTTCTCTTCATAACTGGGCAGGCAATTTATTAATGTTCAATTATTGGTGTATTTTTAACATTTTTTCTGTAAATTAATCACCTGCAATACCAGTACGCAATACCCCTCCGAACACACTGAAGGTATATTTATCCAAATGTGCCCGTGATGTGGACGGTTTGGATTAAGTTGAAGGTAAGGTAAGGTAAGGTAAGACTAATCATCCAAGGTATACCAATTTTGTTAGATCAAATTACAGAATTGTACTATTGAGTTCAGTCACAGAATTGTATTACTCTGATTAGATACAGGATAGAAGACAATGAGTGAGATGCTGTTCCAGGTTTATTTTGAGTTCAGTGATGGATAAAAATTACTAACTTACACAGAGGTTTTAGTTTTCCCGCGTTATTTAGCAAACCAAAACCACAGATTTTACAAGTGTTTTATGTGCTAATTGAAGGGTTGACATAAATTCGAAATGGGTGCAGGTATATGTTCCGTTCGGATCTATGTTCCGTATGGGTCTATGTTCCGCTGATTTTTGGGTCTTTAGTCCGCTGCTGCTGCCTATACTCAATGCCCATATTATGTTTCGCCCCAACTAATACTTGATAACTCCAAAAAAAGGCAACTCCCTATAATAAAAAAGAGAATACAGGGAGAGTGGGAATCATAGCAAAACCCAACTGTTATCAATGAACCAATGAGTTAGTAATACACTTGAGCTCAACAATTTAAGTTAGGTTTGGCAATATGCCTTATCTTCTCATGGGATTTATCAACCTTAGCATCACGCCATTTTTAATAACCGATGGAGTTTGCATTACAAAAGTTTATGCTGTTCTGAATGGGCATTAAAACAGGCGCTGGCAACAGGTGTTGTAAGACGTGTGGCCTGTGCTGTATGGGACACATCTTACAGCACTCAAGGCCTATACAGTTTTGTTGTGTTCCATACAGCACCTGCCACAGGTCTTATAACACCCATCGCACCTCAGGAAGTTGTAGTGTTTAATGGAACTGAGTACTTAAAATGCATTTAGTACGCAACACTGCCTGCACCATCAAACTCTCTAATATGATATTTTTTATAAGATTGGGGACACAGTTGAAACTAACAGTCGGACAGCATATCGAACGGCAAAGTTACTGTTGAAATACAGATCTGATAATTTCACGCTGGTTATCGTTATGCCGGCTGTTGCTGCCGAGTAAAAGACTCTTTGGTGAAGCCTTTTTAGCAAAATCCTGACAAACAAACGTTGCTCAAAATCTCGCTCCTTTAGTCTTTCAATTTAGACAAATTCATTTCCAAATTGTCCATTCAGAATATGGTTCCATCATGCAAAAAGCAATATGACTTGCAATTTGACATGTTACAGGCGGAATAATCAGATAGTGATTTTAATGCTTTTTAATCAAACACCAGTTGTCTCCTCTCTCTCCATGGATAGACAACTAGCTGATAATTATAATAATAAAAATTCATTATTAAAAACACTTGTCAAAATTTTTGATTACTAGACATTGAACATTCAACATTATCAATATAAATCGTTTTCATTGATACTTATCACTGAGTTAAATGAAAAATCTAGCTTAGAATTATTATGAATAGCTTGTCAATTTTGGTGACTTAAGCGGTAAAATGCCTCTTTTGCAGGCGAAAAGATGGTACACAATTATTACATTGTTAAGCAGTGAAACAGGAAAAGTTCCATCTAACATTTGATGTTTTTTAATGTGACTGCAATTATAATAGTATAATCAATGAGTTTTCAAACACTAAATCAACAGTTTGTGTCATCATAGTCTCTGAGAGAAAAGTTTCAGAGATAGGCACACTCTCTAATGTAGCTCAGCCACTCTAAAAATAACCTGCAAAGAATTGTCTCGCCTCTATTCATAAGTACATAAAAATTGTCATGAGACTGTTTGGAAATAAGGTAACCGGTTCAAACATATTCTGAACTGGGTAAAAACTGATCCAATATAATTGACAGTGAAAACATATTTAATCGATAAAATCAATCTACATAGGATGTTTTTATTTTACCTTCATTAAATAAGAGGTCCTTTTTCCCATGTTTTGAATTCAGAGTTTTGGCCCCTTATCAGTTAGGAGCGGAATGATTCAAGGACCATACATGTTCCTCTGTTATAGATTTGTATGTCATATATATATATATATATATATATACATGATATATATACACATAGTATTTATATGAAACTTAACTCTACAACAATGAACTAATTGGGTTTCCCTAGATCATGTTTATGAATGAATGTGAGAGGTTACCAAAAGTTGAGATGTAGGAATTATGTTTATTAAGTTTTTGAGATATAAATTAAGTATTGAGGAGGGGCACCTTGTTTATATCAGTCAACATGGTAATGAATATGCGGACTGTTTTCAGATTTGCCATATTATCACTGTTACCCTTACTGATGTCACAGCTATTGGGGGTAGTTACATGTTGAGTTGGTGAACTGAAAAATCTAGAACCTGACAAGACCAAACTCATGAGTACTAGTGCTGCGGATCTGTATTTTTTATATCATAACAGCATCATCCCCGTTTACTGTTGGAATTGTCCAAACAGAGTGATCATGAATTTACGACAGGCGAGTTCTATGCTAAAAGTATGCATGTAATTGCAGTAATTATTGACAGGGCACAATTAAACTAAGACGATCTGCTTGAAAGAGACAGCTGACAGCGCAACCTTGATGGTGAGCTTTCTGGTCAAGGAACCTGATATGAGCGCTCCTACATTTCTTTTCTTGTTTGAATATGAACATGCTTGACATGAAGGAAACATTGTTGCTGCCGATTTTTGCTCTGATCTGTTTCATTTTATTGTTTATAAACGGAAACGTGGTACATTGAAAATTAGATCATTTTTGGAAGCAGAAACTCTATTTATGATGATCTCTGCAATCAATAGATTCAGCAACACTAGCTGAAAAAGTTGCCAAGTTGAAGATGTATCATTTACCAATCGTCATTTGATTATAGAACCATGGTATAACTTATCATATCAATTTGAATCACAAGGTACTAGTGTGAGTGTATTTGTAGATTTCAAGATCAAAGAAACTAATAAAAATTAAACGCGATACTAGAACAACGCTAAAGTTGCAAGAATCAAATCTACTCATTGGATTGAACGAAACCATGAACAGGTCTTCAAGAAGCCCAAGCCGGAGTAGTGTATCTGGTTGCTCATTTTAATACATGAAGATTTTTTGCAAGGGTCATTTCAGGTAAACAGTATCACCTACTTAACTCGACAACTCTGCTGTTTGCTGCGTCGCAAATGATGCTGGTGGTGGCGTCAAAACCATTTTGATTGCACAGTGGAGTGCATTGAATTCAATTCAATTTCTCTCCATTTTTCTAGACCACATAACGCTATACTTTGGCACCCTGCAGCGAATATTACATAATACCTTGATGTAGTATATTTTTTGATGTTGTAGAGGTGCTCCAAAACCGGGGCAAATCCACTGGAGAAGGCCATCATTAACATACATAATATGAAAAACGATTCAAGTTCCCAGGTTTCAGATATCAATTGTCATTTAATGAGGTTGTATTTTACGACATGGTGAGATGTGTTGGAATTGAAAGATCAGTAGTTCTCCTATAATATTTTAATAAGCAAAAATCAATGCCCATAATGCGGCAGACGAAATACATGTAATGTCTGATTGCCAAAACTATGTTTATAAAAGCAATTTCACATGATACTTTTTTATGTATACCCGAACATAATTTAGGTTCTTACTCCTTAGATGGCTGCAAGTGCGAGTTTGTGGCATTACATTACAACTATTCACTTTTGTTTGATAATGTTTGTAAGGAATTTGATGATGTGATGCCACAAACTTGCATAATTATACAGCTATCCATCACTCATTACATTGTATTGAAGCTGTTATACTTTATCAAAATACACCATTAATAAAATAATCGTATAAAATGAATTTTAAGCTTTATTCTCAGGGAGAGGAATAATTTATTACAGGAAAATACATTTGAGGTTTGGCTGTGATCTATGGGAGCACAGAGGATAGAGTTCCATTTTCCCCTATGGGGATTATATAAAAATTATGGAAATGGACCAAAATATAAATCCTCGTTCTTAAATCATTATAAATGGCTACAACGCCCATAAATTTTTTTTAAATCACAACACTGATGCTACAGTAGGTGTGGTTATTTGTTTGCTTGTAGCTGGTGAATGGTACTGAGTTTCTTTAAGATGCATTGTCTTTCTATGGCAGTCTAAAAAAGAAATAAAGATTACAATATCCAGAAAGCTAGCTGCAACATTGATTGGCATCGCAGAGCAGCCAGAAAAATAACTATTAGTATTAGGTTATTATGGGATTATCATGTAAAAGGTGCTATGCAATAACTAGCCACTAAAGATGCATGTAGTTTTAGCTACCGAGTGGGTACTAGTGTAAAATTAGGTCATTTTGTGTACAGGTTTGTCATAATTATCTATATGGGTATTTCTATCCCTTGTCCGATATGAGGGAGGGTAGTGGTGTGAGACTGCACATTTCAGAAAGGTAATTGACACCCTAACTCGAAGACTGTTAGACAATTTTTTCTTTCATGTGTGTTTATTGCTAGAGATAAAATTGAAAACATATATAGATAAAGTTCAATTGAGTATGACTCAGAGAAAGGCAAAAAAAGATTAAATCAAAAAATGTAGATAATTGCAATAGAAATATGTCAAAAGCAAAGGGACAGTCTTATAGCCTGCGCTAGGGCGTAGACAGCCCAATTGTAAAGCTTGAAGGTCAAATACGAGACACACGTACAGGACAAGTGCCCCTTCCAGCTGCAGTCATCACTGCCCCCCAGACAGGGAGCCAGGCGCGCGGGCACACAAGTCTGAGACCCCATCTCCACCCCCTTTAGGTGCTTGTTGTACAGTGACAAGCGAGTGCACAACAAGGACCTCTCATCCCGATCGGTTGGCTTTTTTTAGTAGTTGAGCATGTTTTAAAGTACAAAATTCAAATAGCATTTGAATTCACATGATTCCTTATGTTTTAAAAATGATGTGACATTTTCTCTGGGTTTTTTGTTCAGAATAACATGTACATACTTTTTTTGAAGAATGGAAACTGAAATGGAATGGAGATCTGTGTCGTGGCATGGCCCCAGAATTCAGGTTTTTAAATTAAATGTGGGTAAAAACAACGGTAATACAGGTCAACCATTGTTTTGCTATCAAAATAAGGGAGAGCTGCCCTAATCAATGTTAAAATTAGGTTGAATTTTCGGCAGTGGTCCACGAGGTGATTCATATCAGTTATATTAGAGTCAAGAATAATGCCTAAAAAATTGTGTTTTACAGCTGAGATCAATTTTATATTCTGCCAAAACAATTTGCTTTTTTGGCGATTTAAAAATAATTTGGAACGTTTTTGAATAATTTAGAGTGAGCCTGTTGGCCATGCACCAAGTTTCAACTTTTGAAATTTCTTGTCTTAATAGGTTTATTACTGATAGACAGCCTCTTTGATGTCGGTAGACTGAGAATGTTCCACACAGTATAGTTGTAGAGTTGTCGTTAGAGAAGTGGCGACTTTTGAGTCAGTTCAGTTGGTGTTGGTTTATGTTGCTCGGCGTGTTATGGGATATGAGCAGGGAGATCTCTCATAACAAGACGGGAAATTGAACCCAGGACCTCGTGCTATCAAAACTTATAACAACTGACAACAAATTTAGGTATTGTGATTGTAAAAATACTTTCTTTCTGGGGGAAAAAATTTGCTGATTGCTATAAATAGAAATATAAACACTTCCACAGAGAGAAGCTATTTTTTGGTTACAGTACTTATGGAATGAAAATGAAAGTAACACCTTTGTACATACCCATATCTCAATACGCGGTAGGCATGATGGACACTACCTCCAAGCGGCTCAACACCTCAGCTGATAGTTCACATCCCCGTACATATCACTTCTATTTACCAACCAGCATTGTAGGTCACTCTGATATAGTGTGAAGATGAACAGATGGACACTTTCTCATATTAGCACTGGTATCCTGTCATTAGGGATAGGGTGATGGGTTGATGCAGACCTCCCAATCAAGACATATTATGTTTTTCGGTACCAAATTACCTTGATCGAAACTTTGAACCAAAATAGTTTATCCGCAAGGGTAGTTGATATGATGTACAAACCTGATGTAGATTGGTGGAAATCATCTCAAGTCGCAGCCAAATGCACAACTAATTTTCTCCGCATAGGATCTGATAAAAATAAAGCAAAATAATTATGTACTCTATGTATATACCTACATGTCCTGGTGTGCTATGGCAAGTGACCAATTCTTAGCTGGAACAGGTAGGGGGCAGGATAAAATATGAAAACTAGCAAAAAAGTCAAGAACAAGACCAACAGTTATATCTGCAATAGAGGTGGTTGTTTTGTAGATATTATGATATTATGAAAAATTCGCTTGAGGAATGTACAATCCTGTGCAAGACTCAGCCAGTCCCAATCCTGGATAGAGACGAGTTCAGCGACAGACAGAGCATCCGGCCGGAAAAACTATGCCACAGACTGTCATAAAACCAGAGAGAACCAGACTATGCCAAGGCATCTCCCTTGTTGGGACCTTGTGGAAAGTAGGCGAGCGAGGTAGACGATTATCAAGCTAGCGGCCCTAAACATTGCTACACTCATAAATAAGAGTAGAGAGATAGCTGATAAGATGGTGAGGCGTAACATATGCCTACAGGAGACCAGATGGGAGTAGAAAGGCCCGGAGGAAAGGCAAGATACATTGATGATGGCATCAAGCTGTACAACAGTGGCGGGATAAAACCAAGGAATGGTGTGGGATGAGTCATGTAACCAGGAAATCTGAGGGGCTTATCAATTTGAACGTGGTGACCAAAAGGCAGACCTATAACATCATTTCTGCCTATGCGAACAGCAAGACTGTGACGAGGAGGCCAAAGACAGATTTTGGACAGAGTTTGTTGCAGTGCTGCAGAGGAGCTTATCTTGGCCAGAGACATGAACAGGCATACTGGAAGTGCAAGTTGATCGCTTAGAGGCAAATGGACAATAGCCATCAATAACAGTGGAGTTCGAACAGAGATAAAATTGCATAACACAATGAACTACTTCCAGAACCAGGTATAAACAATATGCTAAATTTTTCCTATCGGACTCTGATAGCTATTCTGCGATGAGAACCTACTATTTGGCAGCCGTCGGTTGCCCAACGGACAAATAGGCTTCCGGTTGATTTTAACGCTACCGGACATAAAATTCATGGGACAGGATTGGCTTGTAACAGATGCAAATGCACTTTAGACAGAGATGGGTTTTGTTACGTTGGAGTTTACTGTGATAGAAACCCCATCAGGACGCCTATTTGGTGTCCAACGGTTGCCAAATAGCCATCCGGATGGGTCTGTTTTACAAATGACATCTGCCATGAAGCCATCTGGTTGCAAAATTTGCAACAGGATTGGTTTGTGACTGCCGAGCTTTGAAATTGATATAATGTGAAATGGATATTTGTCATGAGTGGATGGACCTTTAACGTAAAGATTTGTGGTGGACCGGCCACATTTTTCGCATTACAACTGCAACAAACCCATCCAGACAGGCTTGGAATAGTAATGTTTGCTAAATTAACTCCATCCGGGTGGGTTTTGTTTGAGCAGTAATATTTGCTGTAACCATTCTTCCAGATGAGCCAAATGTGTCCGGTAAATGGTCATCAGCAACATATCTCCATAAAAGGGCCATCCGCTTATGACAAATACCCATGCGGCAATGCTAACTGGCCATCCAATTCACCTTGTATCAATCCCGAAGTGTGACTGTAACAAACCCATCTGAATGGCCATATGGCAACTGATGGTTGCCAACTACTCATCCATATGGGCTTGGAGCAGTAACAAACTCATCTGCATAGGCTGAGGATATACCAGAGATGTGTGGCGGATGGCCATTTACAGAAAACATTTTTAGTACAACAGCTTGTAGCAGTAATACTTTCTGTAACAAACCCATTTGTATGGGCTTGGAGCAGAAATTTTTGGTGTAACAAACCCAACCAAATGGGCTTGGAGCATTAATATTTGCTGTTACAGCCCTATTCAGATGGGGTTGTCGCCCCGATGATGAGTGACTACAATCCATCCTCCTCTGCTACATACCAATCCACCTTTGTCAAATACGTACCTGGATGCCTTTTATGTAACCGGATGTCTATTTGACAACTAACAGATGTCGATGCCAGGCAGACATCTAGCGGCTGCCAAATAGCAGAAACAGAGAGAAAGCATTTCTCTTTGCCGACATGCCTATATATAGGCCTGAAGTTACCACTGAACTCAATTAAGCATACCATACTTACTTGATACTTGTAGAGTAATCGTTTCTTCATCTGAAGTTTCCAGTATTTTTTCAGGCTCGTCTATCGGTAATCAGCCCGTGTCATAGATCGTATAACCAGATTTTCACCATTTGCTGTAACCTTAACCTGCCACAGGAGGATCTACAAGTATCAAAGAGTGATAAAAAAGATCATTTCACAATTTAGCGGGGGAGACAAAGAATCTCTTTTTGTGGAGGTCAGTGCTGCAGTGAGGTATTAGGTACTGTGGGTTGTGCCTTCTAGAACTGCCAGGATGTGGGTGAAGTTGATGTAATCTCCCATGTCAGTCTCTACTTTACCAAAGTGGATGGCTCGGAAGAGTACAATTCTTCGCCATTCTGGTACTTAGGTTTTTCCATTCTAGTTGTTCTATCAGCTGCGAGGTGCTAGTTGTGTGGTCTGACTGCGGAACATTGTAAACACATGCGCACGGCCTTGCGTTACACAGCTTCGAGCTTTGTTGCTTGTGCTTGCGTCAGGCTACCATCCCATATTGATGATGTGTATTCTAGAATGGGCCTGACGAGTATGGGGTAAGCTTTTGCTCTGAGATGTTTTAGAAAGTATGGTATTGTGTGCTCTTCTTATGAACCCTCACCTTATGCTGGCTGCTTTGTTGGTAATATAGTTGAAGTTTTCGTTCCATCTAAGAGAGCTCTCCAGCCTTAATCCTAGGTTTTTTACACCCTTTGTCTTAGGGATGTCTGTTTCATTATGTATGTGGTTGTTGTTGGCTCCTTTAGTTCTTTTTGGGTAAATTTAACATGTTCGCATTTGAGAGGATTGAACTCCATCTTCCAACTACTCTCCCATACTTGGAGGGCATCTAGATCTTTTTGGAGCTGGAAAAAGTTTTCACCGGTCGAACAGATGACGTATCGTCTGCGAACATGCGGGTTTCGGATATGACTGAGTCAGCTAGGTCGTTTATGTAGACCAGGAACAGGATTGGGCCAATTACTGAACCCTGAGATGACCTTGGCGTGGGCTATAACTATGGCCATCAACTGTAACTACTTGGGATTGACCTTCTAGTAGACTCTGTACCTAGAAAGTAGCTTGAGGGGTAACTCCGATATAAGCGAGTTTCTGAAGAAGTTATTGTGGTCAACTTGGTCGAAAGCTTTACTGAAGTCTAGGAAACCGGCATCCGCTTCCTCTCCTTTGTCAAACTGTTGTGAAATGTCGCAAATCTGTTCTGTCAGCTGGCTCTCATAGCTTCTGTATCTTCTGAAACCATGTTGGCGCTTGCTTATTTACCTGCGTATTTACCTGCGTCTTCTTCTTCTCAAGCTCCAGCTGTGACTTTAGAAACTTCTGCTCAAAATCGGTTTAACTTTTCCGGGTCATTAACATGTGCTTAATTTGTTGCTTTAATCGAGGAATTTTGGAATTTGACTGGCCGCAATGACAATGCAAAAACAACAAATTAAGGCAAGCGCCAGAAAATACAGAAGCTATGAAAGCAGGCCCGACAGTCAATGTCATATAGTTCCTTAAGTTAGGGTTTGCATCACAGGCCTTCTATAGTTGGTGCAAGTCCAGTGGTAGAGTGCCCCAGTAGGCCACTGGGGCACTCGACCACTGGACTTGCACCAACTACAGAAGGTCTGTGGTTTGCATGTCATCAGCAATGATGTCCTATCAAGGAGTACTCCTATCAAGGAGTTCTCCTTGGTCCTATGCAATAGTGTACATTCAAACAGGTTTAAATTGATTCAAATCACTTACTCATTGTTCCAATGCACTTAAATAGTCCATCATTAGATAATGTAAGAGTTAAAGTCAGTACATGGACTGGTGACTCAGTGGGGAATATCTTCACAGTCTATAGATTCAGATGTGGAGTTCAGTCACTCCTTGGTTTAGTGGTCTGTAATGGGCAAGAAGGTCTGGTCCTATTGATTTATTTAGTCCTTGATAATGGGCTAAACTAACATGGAGCAGTTTGTATGGATAAATAAGGATCGATACAGTGGTCTAAAAAACAGCGGACTATAGACCCATTTCAAGCGGACCATAGACCAGCGGAACACCGGCGAAGCGGAACATAGAACGCACCCGATTCGAAATACCACCATGCCGCAAGGGTAACCACATATATAGTTTGAGACGGGAGTTTTGAGGCCCGTTGTCAAATGTTTAGAATCACAGGTTATTTCTTGGTGTCCTGGTTATAGGAAATTTTAGACAAGAAATAAATTCACAGGTTATTTCTTGGTGTCCTGGTTATAGGAAATTTTAGACAAGAAATAAATTCACTTTGGTAGATTTTCCCTTTCTTCTGGTAACTTTTTCTGTTGCATATTACAAGATTATACAGTCTCTGATTGAAGAGACCATTACCAATGTGTAGCTGCTAACCAATATTCTTCATGATCTAACTTTCTATACAGGTAAGCCCAACAAAGGTAAAATAGTGGTGAGATTGGGCCCCTTGGGCTTGTTGTAGGCTTAAGACAAGTTTGCAAGCACTCCTCCTTGCTGTGACTACTAATTATGCATTGCATGGTCACTGGTTGAGTGATGCTGTTGAACAGAAAAAAGTTTTTGTATGTTAAATCACTAGAGCATGTGTGTAATGATCAGTAGTCTCAGTGTAGTGAAATAACATGGTTAGTAATGAATGTGTATCTTCAAGATCAAACCTGTAGTTAGTGTAGGCTTCACCACATCATGCTTCAGCTTCTAGTAAGCCTATATGTATATAGACTTAGAATGAGGGGGAGTACTTGTCCTTGACTAATACTAGAGTTGTTTGGTGACCTTGATGATATAACACTATTACAATAAGCAACGTAATAAGATTTGAGAAGGACTGTAGTATAGGGATCTCTTAATTTTCGCATTGTATGCACTTGACTCAGATAAGGATCAGAAGTGAATTCATGGCCCATTACACTTACAGGTCAACTGTGGCAGTTAAGTTAATGATTCCTAGGCGTTGTGAAGACTGTCGCTGATGTTTAGGCAGTTTGATAATAGTCAATCTTTTTGTGCTTAATAGTTGATTGACACTGAGTGATTAAATCCTGTAATTTGGTTGTCAGTTGGGAAGCTTCGAGTTGGCGAATCCACAACACAGTGTTTCCTGACTCTATTATAATTAGTTTCTCTGACAGAATAAACTGTCAAGTTGCAACTTGCTATGGGTCTTCTCTACATCACCTTCATGTTTGTAGGCCAAATAACTGTGAGCCAAAGCGGGTCTATTAATGCAGGTAGACTCCAATTAAAAAGTAACTATGCATATCCAAAGCATGTTTTTCCTTTTAGGTGTTAGCTGAAAAAAAGTTATTCGGAAGAGGGACTCCGAGGCACACAGCTACGTCAATAGAGGAGACGTTGATAAAGTTTCCATGTTGCTGTACTAGTTTGGATAACTATTGGAGACAATACTGCGTCTATTTTGTACTCACAATTAATTAAATATTTGCGATAAAGTTCGAACCATGTCAGAGAGCGCCATGGAGGTTGAGGAGGGGGAATGGGTCAAAGAATGCAAGCTTGGCCAAGGAGGATTCGGACAAGTTTATTTATACAAAAACAAGGTGAGTGAAATGTTCGATGTTTACTTGTCCTTATAACTGTAATACTAGCTCAGTGTAATCAGACACTGTGACTGCTCACCCTTATGTTGTTTCCGTTACATACAAACTTGCAACAGTTACAAGACATAGATTATGTGTGCGCACCATGATCAACTACGACATCTTCAGTCACCAAACGTCTCGATCACTGACATAATGATCAGATGAACACGTTTTTTTCTATGATGATATCATTATTCTTATATAAATGGTCATATGAAACAGGGTACCGGGTATTTTGGATGATCCAATTTTTTTCTTGTCGGTCCATCGATTTGAGTTTTCAGAGAAAAAGAGAAAGTTAAGCACCTTGTTCTATGTCCTCAAACATATTATGTTTAATATCATC
This sequence comes from Membranipora membranacea, assembly GCA_914767715.1. Taxonomy (NCBI): domain Eukaryota; kingdom Metazoa; phylum Bryozoa; class Gymnolaemata; order Cheilostomatida; family Membraniporidae; genus Membranipora; species Membranipora membranacea. Next base: position 7,704,054 of record OU612065.1, read on the forward strand.
CAGACTACAGGAAAACAAATAGCGGTGAAGAAATGTGGCACGAACAATGAACTCACACCTAGACTTTTGGAGAAATGGAATGATGAAGTGGAGATCATGTCGCGCATCAACCATGAAAACATAGTGAAGGCCTTACCTACACCAGCACAGATGGCTCCTAAGCCGAATGAGCCAGTTGCACTGGTTATGGAATACTGTATAGGAGGTGATTTACGAAATGTAAGTGAATGCTCTGGATCTAGCCTTTAGACAATTTAAGTATTTTTATGTCCTTGAGCACTGGCCTGACTGTCTCGCAGCTTTGATTCCAAGGACTAAGTATAAACTGGTGTTATTTTCAATACACAAGGCTGGTTGTCTGTCTCACATTTGGCAACTGGCATGACATTAACCCTATCTCATAAAAATAACAATATTATTTATATGTTTGTGCCGTACCCAGTTTCTATGTGATCAGGATAAAAAAAATGGAGATTAACTGTGTTGGCACAGTCCTGTATCGCTTGTATTACTCTCTTCTACAAAATTGAAAAACCCTCAACCAGTCCCCCCCTCTGCGCTCATACATCAATATATTTCTGCACTTTTGACCCACCACAAAAAGTATGACAACAGTTGACTGTCTTGTATTGGTGGTATAGGCATCATGTGAAATTCAATCACTGATATAGTGCTGGTTTTCTAAATGTATGAATCATAACTGGATTAGGCTGGTGATAAGAATGTATGGATATGAGACTTTAAACTGAACAGTATCCTAACTTGATAAAATAAGACTCTGTTTTGATGAATTTCTTATAATGCATCTGGGTGATATATTGGAAAATAATTCCTGTGATCTAGTTGCATTGAATATGAACCATCGTGTCAAGCTAGATAACATGAATGATTCAAACCAATGTTTATCATGACAAAAAAGAGTGCTTCAAAAAACCAAAAGTCAAGCAGAGGTGATTCACTGTCAAGTTCTAAAGCCATGTTATAAATCATTTACATTCCCCACGGTGAGAACATGTACAAAGTATACTGATCATCCTATCACTGCTGAGCTTGGTAGTATAGAATTCCTGTAGATTCTGTTAAATTTTACCTTGTAGCTACTGACCAGAGCACCATGTGGTATGAAGGAATCTTCGTTGCGATGGCTGGTCAACAATATCTCAAAAGGTGTTGAGCATCTTCACTCAATGAAAATAACACACAGAGATCTCAAACCAGAGAATATTGTCATATCGCGGAAAGGTCCACACGAGCGAGATGTGAGTTTGAGACATAACCTTAAGATTAGCCTGTGTTGACAAGCTTTGTTCGGTGGGGGTGGATGGGTGTTCAACCCACCCCCACCGAACAAAGCTCGTCAAAACAGGCTACCATAACATCTGATTGAATGCTTGATGAAGACTCTGCGCCTTAAGTGATGGAGCAGGAAGGGTTTATAATTGAAACAATCAAATCCAAATGTTCTTGAAAAGGGAACATTCTATATTCTGTATACCATTGATAATAATCAAACTAAACTTTAAGTCTTGTTTAAGTTCTCGACTTCCCCATTGTAGCTTACATTAGCACACATGACTATTGTCCATTGATTGGTTACATTTGCCATTTTATTTTCTTTCACAGACAGTATACAAAATAATAGACTTGGGATACGCCAAAGAACTTTATGACAGCAGCTTGCTGTATTCGTTTGTGGGAACAATGCAATACCTGGTGAGTTGGTCGCTAAGTCGCTGTCTATGGTGCTTACCTGGTGTTGTTTTGTGTTTTATCTCCCCCTCGTGGGAATAATGTCCAATCATCCTATCTTCATTGTACAGCTTTTTATTTCAACTATTTTAAAAAACAATGAATGTAATTCAATTTTCACTTATCTCAACCTATGTCACTATAACACAACAAGCTGTATAAGATGAAGTTAAATTGTCATAAATCAGCTAGTCATACTATGTTGTTGTGCCTTCTGGCATTCTCTATGAAGGTATAACATGTGTGTTTGTGTAGGTTTCACGCTTAATTTGAGCCGAAGGGGAATCCCCGAATTGATCGGTTTGTTTGTTTTATTATCTTGAGATAACATTTGCCATTAATGATTTATATATAGGTTTATTATCTTTTATTTCAGGCGCCAGAGTTGATGTCAAGAAATGGTTACACACGAACTGTGGACTTTTGGTCATTTGGAGTCGTGCTATTTGAATGCATTACAGGCCTTCGGCCATTTTTACCCAGCGAGGTGCCTTTTAGATGGTGAGCATTTTCTACACCCTGTCACAAACATTTTTGTGCCATAAACATACAAATAAAGAGTGTTTTTATGTTAATGAGCTCTCCAAACATCTTCATGGTGCCTGATCAGTTGATTTATATATCAACTCTTATGACAGGCACCAGAACTGTAGACGTTTGGTCTTCTGTAGTTGTGATCAATCTGTGACTTGTAAACAAATAAATCACATGAAAAATGTTCTCCCCTTCTTTTTCAGACATCAGTCACTTTGTAAGATCAGTCACTTACGTGTTTCCACCGAGTGCCAACTTGGAAACTATTTATACTACTACTACTATTTCGAAACTCATGTTACAGATTTCTCTTTGTCATTCTTTAGGTTTGCAGAAGTTCAGAAGAAGCGACCAGATGACATTTGTATCTATTATGACATTAACGGTGATATTAAAGCCACGGATAAAGTGGTTTTCCCTAACCATTTGTGCAGGTATTGCAATAATAGTTATTAATCAAGCTTATTGCAGTTTAAAAAGTTAGTCACTGGGATATGAGAGATTTCCCTTGTTTCATGTGAAGCAACCAGTCTCACTTGATATTGGGTATGACAGGTGTCAATCTATCGCCACTCATCACTTGGTAGTAGTTTAAATTTCATTGAAAGGGCCCTGTCCATGTAAGTTCTGTTGCTTGTGATTGAACTTTTCTCCAAATGTTTTTCTGATAAAATGTATTTGTGTTTGCAGGACATCTCGTGCCTTCTTTGAGCAGTTTTTGAAGCTAATGCTCAGATGGGATCCAGACTCAAGAGGTGGGAGGTTAGACCGAGGTGTTCAAGGCAGGGACAAATGCTGGACTCTTCTTGATAACATACTAAACTCTCCGGTAAGTGTTTATTATCAACATCGTGAATAGCAGTGTTATGGGACACTGGTGTAAAATTTGATCTGCAAATCTACAATTATGCCATATCTCATTATTACTCTATGACCGTGTTATTCTAGAGTCACAAATTATGACTTTTATCAGTCATCATCTGATCGCAATCTCTAGTTTGCTATGCAGGTCAGTTTTGAAAAACATTCCAGCCAGGGCAAATCTGTTTTGATAGAGAGGGTAGTTCTCAACTGATAACATGATAGCTCTACCATTACAGTGTTGGATAAGCTAAATGTTATTGCGACCTTGAAGAAACAGTGACATATCTCTATAGCCCAACAAGGGGTATTTATCTTGTTTGATACATGAAAACATCATAGTTGATGGATACGTCCATCTTATTGCTAGAGGATTTTGTACAAGATACAAGTTTGATAGTACAAAATGTCTACTTAAATATAATTAAAAACCTGGGAAATCCCTACCCCCATGAAACAAGTGTGATATACATATACTCCTATATCAGTCGTTTTGTCCAGTCTGAGTCGTTGATCTGGTAATTCCATAATCATGACTAACACTTCGGAAAATCCAGAAAATCGGCTTATCCACCTTGGTATTTCCACTCACAACTTTTGCAATCAAATTTTAGTTCCTCGAAGATAATTTTCAGGAAGTTTGCTCACCATGATGTAATCGGACAATATGCAGATTTCACTGTCCGTTGTTGACATTGAGAATATGCTTAGTAACATTATAATAATAATTGATTGAGCTTAGAATGTTGTTTTTCTCAACATCAATTTCATTCAGTGCAAGGCTGTGATCAATTTGTTTTGCCCAAAATAAACATTTTTTGTGGGAAATTCAATGCTTCAACTGAGTTTGTTGCTTTGAATAGTACAATTATGTACCATATTTATTGCAAAAACATGTTGATATTGTAGCTGATATTTGTATACTGCGTGCCCATCAACAAATTACTGTCTTACCCTGTGGAGGACAAACACACCGTACAGGATGTGTTCAAGGCCCTGGAGCGGGAGACCACCATACCGATGGACGAGATGGAACTCCTGGGCCAGAATGGCCAGACATTGCCTCACACACAAAGAGCCAGAGACTTCTGTGGCGTAGTGAGTTATCATTACATGTCATATTGCGCAAAACTTAATTCGTATATAATAATGCGATAAATTCAGTCCTATTGAAATTTATGTCCATGTCTGAAATATTTTGGTTGATGATAATAAACTATCATATATTCATACAAAATAATGATCTTATTTTGCAAAAATACACAGACCAAGCCTCCTTGTCACTCGCTACACTCCCCTATTTGCTAATATTGTAGGACGAGCAGCCCAGTATTTACCTCTTTAGAAAATACAGTGAGGATGATGCCTCTATCCTCTTACCACAAGTGCCCAATGAGACGGAGCCTTTCCCTGAGCTAGTTCAGTTTATGATACATCGTGAGGACACAACTCTGATGAACGAGGTTGGCGGAAATGTAATGTGTCTCACCTACCTACACTAATATTTATTCCTTTACTTTTAACACGCTGACACTTTTTTGTGGCGCTGAATTATTTTCTGCCTTCCAATTTTCTGGTGTGGTCCGGATAAAGGTTCACTTGGGCCGACTATATGAGATGGCTCTTACAACTATAATATGTATAAATCTCCTTTATTGCTTTATTCAAGGCTTTCCACTTGCTCTTATAAACTTGGGTCTTGTTTTATTAGGATCTTGTGAAGTTTATGTCACAGGCGTCGTTTTACTGCGAGGAAAAGGCAAAAGAGTTTCTACGCATATATATGGCATCAAAAACCACATGGTGAGTGGATATATAGTTTTTATTTAGATTAATCAATTTCAATGGTACTTTAAACGGGCAATAACATGGAAATCAGCAGTATACATGGGATGGTACCACAGATATAAAAAACTCTCTTTTTATATCTATAGATGGTACACTGAAATGTGAAATATTGTGTTAATAGAGCTCTAAATTTCACAAGATTTTTGTTTAACTGATTTCAGGATGAGTTTGATGAGAGAGATGGCTGAGTATGCTACAAACAGGAATAACGCCAGACAAGATTACAGTCATCTGAAAACATTGGTTGACTTCTGTGATCAAGGGTAAATAAAGCCTATATAACCTATATAGAACAGATTTTATATGGTTATCTATCCAATATCTATGACTCAGACTTACTGATAAGAGAAGCTTTTAGTTTTGTATTCATTTTATGGCCTCACTGATGGTTATTTTGGTAGAAAGTTGTTTTTGTTTTGGCACAAAGTTGCCATAATAAATAATCACATTCACCCAATTGTTTCAGATTTGCTCTAGATCTTGGACACTACGAAGTGCAGAGTCAGGAATCAAACGGAACCGCTAGGTTTGGTAAGTGTCCTTATGTCTTAAACTTGTAGACTGTATTACATAACCACACAAAAACATGATCTATAGAAGTTATATGTATTAGTTATTTATCTTATGAACTAAGGTACTCTCATTACCGAAACAAAATGAAGTACGCAATAATCATTTTCCAAGACTTTATTGCGTATGACATGAGTGGGCAACTCCATAGTGTACTTCAACTTCTATATTATGGGTTTATTTTGACAGTGAGTGTGAAGACCATAGAATCATGGAATAAGATCAGAGAAGATCTCGCACAGATGAGAAGATTGGTAAGTTCTTTTTGTTAAACCTGACAAAATGGTTGAGTTGTTAGCTTATTGGCATTATAACTACGAGCCTTTAAACAATGAATATAGCAGATATTGTCCGAAGATCTCTCCATTAGTGAATCTCCTTGAGTTTTGATGCAGATAAAGTATGTTTTGATTAAATCGCTTTCAGGACGAGCAAATAAACGAGACCTACCAGCGCTATATGCAGGTGACAGAAGATATTGAGAAACTGAAGGCTCATCCATTCACTCCCGGCAAACCTTATCCTGGTGTTGGCATACATGAATTGTGAGTAACCATTGTAGTAACTTCTATCATGATTTATTTCCATCTTGTATCACATTGTAATATGCAGTCCATACTTTCGCAGAACGTATCAATTGCGGTAGTTTTGTAATGATCTGTCTAGCGTTGAATATAGAATGACCATGTTTTGTTTCTCATTAAATATGAGTTCGGTAGGGTGTTCCAATGTGTATCGGCGCTTCATGCGATGTAGGTTCTCATTAGTCAGGGTTGGCTATGGAGTGTCTTGGACCCAGTGACCGGGCGGTAATGATGAAGTGTTCACCGCTTAGAGGTACCCATTGTGGCTTACATTAAGTGGTAAAAAAAAAAACTTATTATTATTATTATTATATGAATGAATTGAAATTGTGTATTTAGGTTTGTACGGAGTCAAGAGATTTACAGAGAAATAAGAAAAAGGAGCCGTGGTGAGAATAAGCAAAATATGTGTTCATAACGTCATGTTATCATGTCACGGGGTGTTCTCTGTGAGATTCAACTTACAGTAGTACAATGTAACCAAGATTCCTACCATTCTTATACTTGATTAGAACGTGACTTAACTCATAGGGTAATGTGTAGTCTAGAATTGTCCTGAATCATGATGATGTGGTTTTCAATCAGTGTTGACTTTTTAAAGATGAATCCAAGAAGCCAACAACCAAGGATATGCTTGCCTGTGTTTCTCAAACAAAAGCTGAGAGTGATAAACAAAGGAACGAACTACATCATTTCCTGAAGTAAGTGTGCAAACTTGATGATGCATCTCAAATTCAAAGCTCAGTATTTAAACCTTTGTCTCGCTTATGATGATAAATGTATAAAACATGAGGTAGATTTATGATCAAAAACAGTTGGCCATGCTGACAAAAAGTTATATCCACAGACTTTATCATTATTTTCAAATCTATGAATGTATCTCACGTTGTCAGAATTCTCAGCAGCTGTGGTCTTCTTTGTTTAGGATCATGTTGAGTAAGAAGAGTAGATTGGTGATATTATCTCAGGAACTTGAGAAAATCAGAATTAAGATTGCTCAAAGTAAGGAGCAGGTCAGAATGTTTCAGCAAAAAAAACAAGAAGATATGTGGAGATTCATCAAACTTGCGGTAGGTGATGTGATATTGAAATATTTCAGTGGAATTCTTTACTAAGCGCCTCTAACTGCAATCCGCTGCCTTCAACAACAAGGCAATTGCCACAGCCCTTGAAGTCTCATGATGTTCCAATGAAAGTGGTGGGACAAAAGTGTCCTACATTCTATCACTATAAATGTATTAGTTACTTCAAGTGTCGTTAAATTGACCTAGGCGTTAGTTATTGGTCAGAAAAATCTTGTGGGACTGCAATAAAATACTATATTCGCCATTGTAGAGTGAAGCAATAGCTATGAAACTAATTGCTTATTTCTTTTAGTTATCGCATAAGCCACAATCTAATCGTTCGGCATCTGTGACTAATGGAACAAGCCCTGCCTTACAAACTACTGTGATGATAGCTCGAGGCTCCATGGAATCATACAGAGCCGTCAATCAATTTGAGCAAATCAAGAGCAAGTATGTAATGGTCAGCCACAAAAATTTGTTAAGACATTTCATAGAAAATCTATACTTTATGAGGTGTAGAGAATAAACAATCATAAGTTGAAGAAACATATGAACTTTTTCAAACGTGAGTCTGCAAAACCATACAACTATGTATGTGGCAATTGGCTTGTTGTTTAGGATTCATAACATTATCATAATGAAGGCTATCATGCTTCTACTTGATCCCCTCTCTTACATGAATGGACTTTCACCTCATTTCATTTTTTTAGAGCGGACTCATTGATCAGTCAGAGTGATGAAGGTAGTGGGCCCAGTGACTCTAATCCTGATTGGTCATTCCTCGAGAACAATCAGTCGTGAGTCTACAGATATGATACGCTGCTGCTCACAGATTATAATTTTGTAGATAAGATTTAATCCTGACTGTATAAGTGATTCACATGGAGCATATATATATATATATCATAATAGACAGTTTTCTGAGCTCTGATTTAGGCCTCAATTCGGAGTTGTCCTCTCTCAAGTTTGGTACTCTTAATACTCCCACGCCGCTTAGGAAAAACGTGCTGAAAAGAGGGTTATCTTGAAAACCGCTTACAATAGCATAAAAATTATTTTTGATTCAGAATCTGCAACATTGAAAACTCATTTGGACATAGTTTGGGAAATAATTTTAGTATTTGGATAGTCAATTATAGCATTTTCTGCCTGATTTGCGGACAATTTGGCAGAATTTTTCACAAGTTACGTCACTAAAATTAAGATTTATCATCATTCAAGCCTTCAATGATTTGGAAACCCTGTCTCACAGGGTTTTCAATGGTGCAGACTCTGAATCAAAAATCATATACCTCCTAACAAAAGCGGTTTTCAGGATACCCTCTTTCAGCAGGTTTTTCCTATTCGGTGTGGGTTAAAAGTACCAAACTGGAGAGAGGACAACTCCGAATTGAGGCCTAAATCAGAGCTCAGAAAACTGTCTATTAAAGTTCGCTATAAGGCTTACCCACTAATTTCTGATGTTAGTTATGGTGCATGACTTCTCTGTGGTCTAAACTTCACATTTTTGAATGTACAAAAAATCTAAAACTATAATTCCTGTATTGCCCGCATCCGTTCTTTAATAAGGCTGTTCAATCACTTTAATGACATGGGCCTTGGCACAATTATTTCTATTGACTCCCATATCCTTTATGATTGTCCAAGGTATGTTATGATTATACGAGGTAACAAATTTGGCTTTTATTTTACTAATGCTCAGATGAGATCCTTATCCAAAAGTTATTTTGAACTTTTTTTCTGGGTTAGTTTATATTCAGAAATAAAATAATATTTTATTACAGAAAATAAAATGATCATCCCATTTGTCCCAGTTTGATTCTAACCAGATAGCCAGCTAGATATTGTAGCCTTATATATTAGCACACGAAGGCACTGGGCAACCATCATGTTGTAGACCATCTTCTAACTAAATTATAACACATGGCATATCCATCTTCTAGGTATGTGGTTTTATAGTATACTCCATGCCAAAGGGAAATAGTTGTTGTCCCAGTCTCGCGGGACAAGTAAAAATAAAATTAATTGACAAAAAACAATAAAATTCCTAAAGTAAGTAAGCTCTCTCCAACCCTATATGCATGATAGAGATATGGCAAGATGATTGTATTATCCTGTTAGTTTAGTTGTCAGACCCATTATTCTCAATCTCGAAGGCTATATACTGATCAGGTAGAGGGTCGCCATATTTTGCATGCGTTTTCATGTGTCTAGTTATTCTCGACTCATCCAAGGCAGTATAGTCACACAGTAGACACTTAGCAATTTTCACGTCATAGCCATCGGGAATCGTCTCTCCATAACGGATATGTTTGGAGTAGAGGTGTCGCTTTAAAGCCCTATTATACATCCCGGGTGGGGTCTTATAGTCGCATAAAGGACATGAATGAACTTGAGCTTCCTTACTTGGTTTTTTAGATCCATGCTGATCTGCATTTTCATTGGTTGGCTTATGATGACCAGTGGACTGCCTGTGAGAGGATAGATTTCTTGCATATTTAGTTTGGAAATTGCACATCTCACATAAATAAAGCGGTAAGCTCAGTGCTGAAGAAGGTTCTGCGGCATCGTATTCTGATTGTCGGGTGATTTTCAGCTTTCCGACTCCATGTCGTTCTCTCATATGGGCTGATAGATTGTGTGGCATTGAGAATGATTTTTCACAGATCTCACAGCTTAGTTCAGAGGGTAGGCCATGTTTAGCGATTCCATGTCCTCTAAGTGAATAGTTGTCACGCAGGACCTTTCCACATAGGTCACAGATAAATCCCCATCTTCTACCTACACCGTAGGGTCCAGACTTCCTACTGGTAGTCGCTAGTGCCTTGTGCACACTTTTAACATGCGTTCTAAGCTGATCATCAGTCTTGGCTTGAAACCCACACTTAGGGAATTGGCAGTCTCTCAGGTGCCCGGATGGTTTAGATGTGGTTGGAATCTTTGTCACAATTAATGAAGGATGAGCAGCACTTCTATTTGCCTTTGCTACTCTAGGGCAAATAACACAATAATTGACTTTGCACTCTCCTCCTTGTTTTTCATGGATCAAATGGATATGTCGCGTAAGGTGACCGCTTAATGTAGTCCGATATGAACACTGATGACAGGAGTAAGCATGTTGTACAGATATCCCACATGTCTTTTCATGACTATTCCGTGATATGATATTGCGGTATTGTCGTCCGCATTTACGACACCCGGGTTTAATACAACCAAATTGCCAGTGGAGAATGAGGTTCTTGGCTGAATTTGAACTGTAATTAGGACAGTCAGGGCAAACGAATGGTGCATGTGGTACTCCTGGATCATGTCTCTCAGTGACATGCTCCAGTAGCACGTTTTTATCCTTGTAAAATTGCTTCGGTACACAATATCGACAAATATGCTTATTAAGATTGAAGTGTCCCTTGATATGAGTGCTGAACTTCTTCACAGCTGATAAATTACAGCTAAAAGAGCAAATATCACACCTATACTTGTTATCCAATGAATGAGTGTGCTTCATATGGTCTTCAAGTTCAGTATCGGTGCTCATGTCCTCAAAACACAGATAACAGCCGAAAACATGGCGAGTACCTAGGTGAATCTTAGTGGCCTCTATATCTGCCATTTCCTCATCACAAAACATGCAGCGGAAATCATACATACTGTTATGTTTGGTTAGAATGTGGTAGAGCCTCTCTGAAGCCGAGCAGAGCAAAGCTTTACATGCGACCTCTGGACAAGAAATTTTACCCATTAGAGCGTGCTCTTTTTTGTAGTGCTTTATCAGCAGCTTGTGTGATTTCATACATTTTTGACAGCTGGGACATCGATGACCAGTAAGTAAAGACACAGAGTACGCATTAATAAGATGTTGGGATACAAGATTGTCTGATTTGTCTTCTTCCTCATCAGCATCCAGCGTTGGGTTTGAAATTTTGCCTTCTTCACTCTCCATCTCCCTGTCAGGGTCATCTTCATCATCAAAGAATATTGTGTCAGTTGGATCATCAAGACAAGGCGGATTTCTGCCAACCTGTACCAGAGTGTCTACACTACTGGCAGATCCAGATCGTCGACATCCACCGTCATCTTTATCTTCTGTACCGAGAATGATAAAAAATACTGTTATATGTACGATCCTAAGCTAGGGATCTCAATAAAATACTAAAGCCAAATCTTGTGTAGGACCTTTTAACTTTAGGTGCCGATGATTACAGAGATCGGCTATTCACGGTGTCACAACAGCTTGCATCCTGATGGTCTTTGGTAGATTTTAACGCAGTGACAAATATTAGAGTTATAATGGCAGTTGATCTGTTTTGTTTTTCGTTTTTTTTAGGGATATATGAAGAGATTTTCCAAATGATGTCATCTTTAGGAGCATAAACAACTTACATACTTGCTGTCGTTAAAAAAAAGATCGGAGATATTATTCATGAATCAAAACAAACAGTGAATCCCTTGATCAACCAGTCTTATATGATCATCCAACAAAGTGGTACTTTCCCTTCAGAGAATCACCTGATAGGTGATTCATGGACAGTATCGAACAATGTGGGTACCCTCCATTCATTGCTAAAGCCTGTAACTTTAGCCCATACTCGATTCTACTAGCCATTCACAAATACAATTATATTTTATGAAAATACAACGTACAAAAATCATAATTGTAAAAAAGGGAGTATTTTATTGCTGTGACAAGAGCATAATCTTACACAATTGTGAGAAAAAATAAGAATCAAACTTCTCTAATGAATAGGCAGTTTTCTGAGCTCTTATTTATGCCTCAATTTGGAGTTGTCCTCTCTCCAGTTTGGTACTTTTAACCCACGCCGCATAGGAAAAACCTGCTGAAAGAGGGTTATCTTGAAAACCGCTTATGTTAGGATAAAATGATTTTTTATTCAGAGTCTGCACCATTGAAATCCCTGTGACAGAGGGTTTCTAAATCATTGGAGGCTTGAATGTTGATTTATCTGAATTTTAGTGATAAAACTCCTGAAAAATTCTGCCAAATTGTCCGCAAAACAGGCAGAAAATGCTATGATCGACTATCCAAATACTAAATTTATTTCCCAAACTATGTCCATATGAGTTTTCAATGTTGCAGATTCTGAATCAAAAATAATTTTTATCCTATTAAAAGCGGTTTTTTAAAGGTCCCTAAGCAGGGTTCACCATACGAGACAAATTAGCAACACCATGTCGTGCGCGAGAGTCTTCTACATACCTGGTCAAACTTTCATTGCATTTGAACAAATAGGGCCCCCTTGGCAGCTTCTCAAATACATCAATGTCTATCAGCCGCCTCAAAAACATGCCTCAGTTGATGAAGGCTTTTGATGATGCGTGTTGTTTCCTCATGATTATATATACCATTCATACTGAGTTCCTATTGGCTAATAACTAAGCATAAGTCATGTGACCTTATGGCTTATCAACTCACATTAATAACTGAATTTTGCACTAAACTGTGGTATTGTTTTTTTTTTTATGTATCAGTCGATTTAATCCTCAACATTTTTGTCTGTATTCTCATTTCAAACTCACCAACACATTCTGGATAATGAAATAGTCAAATTACATCTGCTTTTAACCAGGCATTATACCCCAAAGGTCACATGACTTATGCTTAGTTATTAGCCAATAGGCACTCAGTATGAATGGTATATATAATCATGTGGAAACAACACGCATCATCAAAAGCCTTCATCAACTGAGGCATGTTTTTGAGGCGGCTGATAGACATGGGTGTATTTGAGAAGCTGCCAAGGGGCCCCTATTTGTTCAAATACAATGAAAATTTGAACAGGTATGTAAAAGACTCTCGCGCACGACATGGTGTTGCTGATTTGTCTTGTATGGAACCCTGCTAGGGGATCTTTAAGATATCCCTCTTTTCAGCACGTTTTTCCTATGCGGCGTGGGTTAAAAGTACCAAACTGGAGAGAGGACAACTCCAAATTGAGGCCTAAATCAGAGCTCAGAAAACTGTCTATATAAATAAATGAATATGTACAGACCAGTTTAAATATCAATTCAGTTATAATGTATTTGTCGTGACTTAATGCAACATAAAATTGTTTGTAATATATTGTGGAACAGATAGTATGTACTTCATCAATGTGAGTATAGAACGAGGTTTGAAGAAAGGGACACACGTCTTGACAAGCTTTGTTCAGTGGGGGTTAAGGCACACAGAGTCTACTTCGTATCACCCAATTTTGGTACTTCTATAACCACATAGTCTTCTGGTATAGACTCACCCCGTTTTACATGTTTTTTCATATGTCGTATTATTCGAGTATCATTAATTGCTTCATATTCGCACAGTGGACATTTTTGCAAGGGGAAATAGCAATCTTCTGGAATCTTCTCACCCTTAGTATAATGTTTGTGAAAGAGATGTCTGGCCAGATCTCTACGGGACTGCCTTGGAGCGGTTGTATAGTCACATAAAGGACAAGAGAGGATTACTCTTCCTTTGGACGTTCTTTTCTGTTTCTTTTTTGAGTGAGAAGCAGTCTTTTCGTGTTGTGCTTTAGTAGATTTACCTACACCATGTGATTTGATCATATGATTAGTCAATCTTTCCAAATATGGGAAATATTTCCCACAAGTTTCGCATTGATGGCGTGATGGGAAATTGTGCATACTCGTTTTGTGAATATTGATTCCGTACATAAATCTTGCAACTTTCCCACAGATCTCACAAACAGCCCTTCCGGACTTGCTCGAAGATTGTATGTGTGTGGTATTGACATGATCTCTTAGAATTTCGGGTGAAGCGCCTTGAAATCTGCAGTCTGGAAAGCGACACTTCGTATCAGATTGTATTAGACTATCTCCGAATAGTGACTTATTAGATCGCTTCGCAACAACAACATCGACTGAATGTGACTTGGTGTTGCCAACATGCTGTATTTTACTTCTCCTACGCAGCATTTTGTGTGAGGAACTTTGCTGCTCTTGTGACAATGTCAGTTTGCGAGGTTTTAGGCAAAGTGAACAGTCCCCTTTTGTACAATTTAGTTTACTATTATCATGAATCCGATGTACGTGTCTTCTCAGAGAAAATCTAGTTTCAAATTTGTATGAACATTGAGCACATTTGATGAGGTGGTCGGATTTACCACATTTTAATTGATGCTTATTACGAGATTTGGTATTCCAAAACATCTTTCCACAGCTACGACAGCAGGGCAGTACACAGCCAAACTTCCAGTGAAATGCCATATACCGTGCAGAGTGCGATTGATAGTTGGGACAATCAGGACATCTGTAAGGGTCTGATGAAGGTAGAGGATGCACCTTGGCGATGTGACCGCGCAAAGCTCCAACTTTGTAGAATTTCACAGGAACACAGAACCGACATGCATACTCTCTAAGGTTGAAATGTTCATGAATGTGAGCGGTGAATGCGGAAACACTACATTCAGCAGTAGTATACGAACAAATGCTACACCTATAATACTTGCTACCTGATAGGTGAGTTTTTTTATAATGGTCTTCTAAATCATGATCTGTTTGGAAATCAATGTGACAGAGGAAACATCCAAATGCATGCGACGAGCTGAGGTGTATCTTGGTAGCCTCTCTGCTTGCCATCGCATCTTTACAGATTGGACAGCAGAAATCTAACTGGTGACTGTGTGCCCTTAAAATATGAACCAGCTCATCTCTAGAAGTACGTATCAGCTCTTCACAATTCTGTTCTTGACACGACTTCTTCCCTTTTAACTTATGCTCAGTTTGAACATGCTCAATTAACTGATCACATGACTTCATGTACATTTTACAATGAGGACACTGATAGTTACAGAGAAGGGCAGTTGATATCGCATCTCTCGGTAGGATATAAGAGTCATGGTTGTCATCAGCAGCAGCAGCCTGAGATGAGACGAGCAAAGAGTTTGTTTCTTGCAAAGCGTCATCATATGCAACATCAGATTTTTCACTATCAGTTTCTGAAATTGAGTCATTGTCACTTTCGACACCAAATTCTGACACATGCTGCGACGTACCAACACTTAAAGTTTCTTCCCTATTGCGCTGTAGTTTGCGATGACTAATCTCCCAATCTGGGTCGTCAGTATCACTACTCTGATCACTTGATTCAGATGATGAACTCCACACATCCTGCATAGATGATGAGCCGGCCCCGTCCACAATCGGAGTATTTATATCTTCGCTGTGTACTTGTTCCCTATCTTCAGCAGTAAGTCTATCGTCATCATATGTGACTGGTAAAATGAAAGCACTTTGACATCACACAGCAGTTTATCTGGAGATGAGTTACGAAATGTTGGGTGACTTTGCTTGTGAGTTCAATTTGATACAGGTTGATTTGCCAGATTAACCAGCCGTGATTTATAAGATTAAGGTATAGTAATTGCATAAAAGACTTCAGCCAATTCACTGACTTCAGCATAATAATTTAGTTGTTTTATATACTCTAGGAAAGCACTCATTGTCAGGATTAAAGAAAAAAACAATTTTAATGATGTCACATTTATCGATCAAGTGGTCTGAGAATCAAAATGCTAACTGCGTTAGCTTCCAATATTCTCCTTGAACCATGTCAACTTTGAATGGTTTTGCAAAGCACAGGCTACAACCTTGTCTGGATACTGCTATAAAATAATGGATTTTTCCAACTAAAATTCCGTTAAGGAAATCCTTGGCACATAAATTTTCTTGTGGGAGCGACATTGAAAATGGTCACACCTCCCATCACAAGGTACGCTGTCGCTTGGACCAGTACAATAACTGTTTGTGTTTGAATCGAAAGAACGGTGGAGCCTAGTTTAGTTCAGCTAGTTTGGGGGGGGGGCCGTCGGGTGAGGGGCAAAAGTCTGGAGGGCTTAGACTAGGGGTGACTTAATGTTGACTAGCACCAATAAATTATAAATTATTGCTAGCTGAGGTAGGAGCTTATATAAAGTAAAGAGGGTGAGTGAATCTAAAGCTGTGTTTACACAAATCGGCTAATAATAACAACTCCAACTCGTTGTCTGTCAACATGTCAATGATACGCTAATTACACACTGTTCATCCCTAACCAATTTCAACACAAACTTCCAACCCAACTTGTCTCTGATTGGCTAGTGAGACAACTAGTTAGTTTATTGGCTGAACCATTCATAATATTGTTAAGATTTGTCGTTCACTTGTGACATTGTCACAAGTGAACGATTTTGAACAATACAGATTTAAACACCGATTTAAACACAGATACACTGTTTACACGGTCAGTCAAATCGGTGACCTGTGCCGTAGTTGTTATTTTTGGCCGATTTGTCGCATGTGTAAACGCAGCTTTATTTGACCGCAAATTTAGCTTATTTTTCAATCATTTGGGAAATGGTAAACTTTTCCTCCTGCAGTGCTAGGGTATGATAAGTTGATCTTTGACCACAAAAGGATCAGAAAAATAATCCTATACAAACCTGTAGAAACGCTCGGGTTAACTGCGGAATTCTCAAAACTGACAGGCTCTGTCTTGATTGGTGTAGGTACTGCTGCTGTTGTCTCCCTCGGTCCTGTGAATAAATAAAGATCATTCATGAAGTAATTTAAGAACCTCAGAGTGAAGGAGTATATCTTTTTTCGAGAGAGGGTGAAAGATTGAGGGTCTAACAGTAGATCAAGAAATTTGAGATTTGGAGCTTCACGTTGACCTGCTTTGATTGAAGTGAAAGTCTCATTATCAACCAGTGACATTTAGGTAGAAGTAGAAGCTAATATTAATTAATACTAATATTAAACAATATTAATGTTGTGTTTTTGTGAACTCTACCACAACTCGCCTTTGTATACCTCTGCATTCTGCGCATGCTCAGCTCTGGGCATGAGCTGATCTCTGCAAAATTGAGTCTCGGAATTCCGAAGCCATCTGATTGGCTACCTGCTCTGGTGGCTCACTGCCATATGCTTGCGGAATTGTTAGAAAGAGTTATCTTCTATTGTGATTATTAGCTAAATTTGATTTGCAGTTTATGCAGGAGATATCCCATTTCCCCTTTGCAAAGTTGCAATCAGAACCCAAACTAAACTCATTGTTCTTGCACATGCGCAAATTCAAGTCACGCATCATGCATACTTAGCCTTACGACACCTACTTTGTGGTAATGATAGCCTAGTTTATCAGTGATCTACATGCCCAGTCAGATCACGAGAGTCAGTATGATACCTCCGTATCGCAGGTAAAAAGGGCATTTACTTTACACGGTCAAGACTTGGTATGGGATGGAAAAATTGTATTATATTTAACATAAATCAATTTGAATGAATGAACTTTTTTGCATGGGTGTGCAAAAACAGACTCCCCCAACCCACTCAAGTGCCATTCCCAATATTGCAGCATAATTTACCAGGGGGCTCTTCAGGGATTATTCCTCATCGCAAACTAAGTGTCGTGTTGCAGGGGAATAAAAGGTGAAAGGCAGCCTACAATTGCACTCAATACTACACACAAACTACGATCATACACTAACACACTGACATCACTCAGCACTACACACAGACAATGATCATAGGGCCAAATGGAGTCGCGTCCTACTATTACTTGCTTTGATACCAATGAGAAAATTATAAATAAGTTCAGAAAAAGCATATATGTCAACAGCATCTGTGGGAAATTTAGCTATCCAGCACTCCAGCTGCCTTGCTATTACAAGGATGCACAGAAGTATACCAAAAAAGGTTTAAGGATTGTATTTTATGAGAAAGTGTAGACGAGTCAAGATAATTGCCTTGTAGCTTATTTGTCAGGCTAACCTTCCAAATGTACCGGGTACGAGTGCCTGTGGCTAATGAGTGATAAGTGGCTTTCAATATCCTAAGCTAAGCTGTCACTGATGACAAATAATAACCTTAGCCCTTCTATCTGTCTTCTGCTGTTGTTAAGCCAATCAGGTTCCAAACAAGGCTAGGAATTTGTCTACACTAGTTTTGCTAAGAGAATTTTGAATGCATTTCCCCGACAAATCAGGAGGGGGAAGGGCAACGCCTAAATATACATCAAAGTCAATCTAAGATATCCAGTTGTTCGAAACATTAACTTTTTCTTCAAAGTATCAATGTGGTTTATACAGCAACACGATACATTTTTAGGTGCTACCATCAGGGTCTGTGTTGTGGCGTCCTTTTATAATTTCCATTATACCAAAATGGCTTTGTTATAAGATTTAGTATGATCTATGTCCCTAGAGTAAAATTAAATTTATATTGTTTTCTTCCAGTGTTTGAATGTCACTAAGGAATATCTAATCAAGCCAGGGTGTTGTCCTTCTGATACTTGTGAAACATAGACAAGATCAAGACAAGTAATTTCATTACGCTATGTCTTCCTAGGTAGACTGTGCAATACTAGTGACAAGCACATGAGAAAAAGATCCGGAACATCGATTGTGCTTACCCTACCTTATCAATGCTGTTCAATCAGGTTTTTTATTCGAACGTGGTGGGGACTGCTATTTGGTCTATAATTTCAAATGAATTGAATTAAAAAAATCCATCTATGCGGTGAAGAAACGAAAAATAATTCCTTCGATGTGAATCACAAACCTTGATGAAAAGAAGGTTGCAGACCAATTGACTCGGTGTAACGTTGGGAATCAGTCGATGATGTATGCTCATCAAGTACATATGATGGCTCTTGTTTTATGTCATAGGCCCCATCTGTACCACTCTCTGTCAGAAGAAAAAATGTGGTTGTTTGTTATACTTACTTAAACCGAAATAAATGAGCATATCCCATATCCTATAGATAAAATATTCAGTAAAATAATACAATTGAGTTCAAACTTCTTTCTCTTATTCTTCCTGGTGCTATTACTACATCTATAAGCCACCGACCTGCAGCAGGTTCACAGCTAAATTCACATTGTAGATCTGGTTCATCTTTTACATCAGCCTGAATCAGTATATTGTCATTGGTGGGTGTTGGATGACTGAGCAATGTAACTTGGTTCCTTCTTCCCATCGTTGTTAGGGGTATCTTGGGGATAACTGTATAAATAAGACATTTATAGCAACATAAAGGGGATCCAGCCGATTTGAAAACTAGCAATATGTATATCTAAATGTGGTTTATAGCTTGATTTTAAGCTTAGGCTATGTTCGGAGTCGACCTCTCGTCATTTGGCCATTCTTTGCCCACACAGCATAGGGAAAAGGCGCTAACATTATCTTAACTTGAAATAGGATAAGATATCTAGGTATTCAAAATCTGCACTATTGAAAACTGTAATTTTTCATGAACCTCGTCATGAAAATAAAGATAAGCCAATTTTTAAGCCCCCAATGATTCGAAAACCCTTTTCCTCTAGGTTTACAAAGATGCTCAATCAAAAAGAAATTTTATTCGAATAGAAGCAGTTTTCAAGTTAAGTCCATTTCAGCTCATTTTACCTCTGCTGCGTGGGCTGTGTCCTGTCTAGGTTTATTATTACGTTTATGGTATATTCAGAACTAGACATCAAACTGGCAGAGATGGATTATGACAGACCTATACATACTTCTTACCATACTGATAATCATATAAACTGATTCGTGAAAATCGGAGAGCGGCCTGACCACTTTCAATAGTAGAATCAATTCCCAAATTTAGGGGTTAAAGGGCCAGTTAACAATAACATGATACTGGTTGCAAGGGCCACAACAAGAAAAAAAAAGAGGTTACCTACCGGCCTTCTCATCCTCTATGTGATTTGGCAATTCTCTCCAGCAGTCAGTAACATAAACCACAGCAGGTATATTTTTACATCGATAGATTAACTCCTTAAAAAACAGATACAATCAAAACATTATCAGTGTGAAATGATTCACTTAGCTGGCAGGTCCAGCTACATAAAAAAAATACCATAGCTAGGATCAGAATTTATGTATGTCCAAGTTCGATCTCATATTCATCAGTTTTGAGGGGTGAACAAGGCTGTGAAACTCACCTCTTTTGTGCGATACACTCTGTGAGAGGTCGTCGCTAAACCCTGAAAGTATGATGACATTATTTCTCGCTTTGGCATTCACATTGGTACCTCTTGGTGTGCTGAAACAGGATACCAGTACACCAGATCACAGTACTGCCACAGTCTATATTATATATATATAATATGTATTGGCAGCCATTATATTTTTGTTTGTAGATGCGTGTTTCTAGACTAGAGTGGTTGGCCTTAATTAAGCTAGCACTTGAATTACAAAGTTAAACAACAACATACCTAAAGGAGGAATATAGGAATGTGAATAAGGCTGTTTAGAAAAGTTGCAGAAGAGACAAAGATTAGATGCATGAAGAGATTGCAGAATCTGCTCAATGGGCTGCAGATATGGGACAGATGAAAACCATTTATGACATAACCAACCAACTCAGCGGGAAAAGAAGAAAGATCAGATCCAGATTGAAGGATGTCAATGAGAAATTCATTGTTGATGCTCAGGAGGAAGCCAAAATCTGGACAGAGCACTTAAAGAGAGCTCTTAATCTTCCAGATCCTGTTGAGGTCGCCGGTGTTGCAGCAGCAGCTACCACACTAGACATCGACGTTGATGTACCATTGGCTTATGAAATCGGAGAGATAGTCAAATGAGCATTTAACAACAAAGCCCCTGGTGTTGACGAGGTGCCGGCTGAGTTCTTAGAATGCAACGGTGATTCATGTGCAGCTGCACCTGAGTCGTTGTTTAAGGCGGACTGGACACAAGAGAAGATATGTGAAGACTGAAGGAGAGGTGAAATTGTAAAACTTTCAAAGATAGGAGATCTCGGTAAACTGACAAACTGGAGAGGATTAACTCTGCTTCCCTATGTCAGCAAGGTTTTTCTCAAAATTCTGCATCACAGGATATCCATCGCCCTGGAGGATGCTGGTTGTCTAGATGAGGAACAGGCGAGATTTGGGGCAGATAGAAGCTGTGTGGACCACATATCTCATTGAGAAACATCATTGAGCAATGTGAGGAATGGCAAATGCCTCTGTATATCAACTTTGTTGACTTTCAGAAAGCATTTGATGGTGTACACCGAGAGAGTCTGTGGAGGGTGATGTCTTACTATGGAATACCGCAGTAAGTCATTAGATTTTACTAAGCTGTTTTTCACAGGTTTCACCTGTAAAGTGCAAGGATGAACAAATGAGGATTTATTTGAAGTGACATCGGGAGTCCGTCAAGGGTGTGTCATTTCACCTTTGTTGTTCATTCTTGTGACAGAATACATCATGAAGAAAACAGGAGGAGATCATGGCACTGGACAACATCACAGCAGTTTGGGCTCCATGTTAATAAACAAAAAGTTGTGAAGGTTCATCCACAGAAAATGGGCAATGCATCCGGAGTTTCCTTCACCATCAACAACAATGACCTGGAGTTTGTCAACAACTCTCAGTATCTTGGAGCCAAGATAGATGCGGTTGGAGGTGCAATGATCTCAAAATCGGATCAATCAAGCCACTACAGCGTTCTACCGGCTCTGGAAAATCTCCATAGGGTCCGAAAGTCCTAAGTCCATAAAGAAAAATCTCAAGTTACGACTTTTCTCTTCAAATGTCATGTCTGTCTTATTGTACAGATGTGAAACTTGGAAGATGACAAAGGATGACCTACACAAACACAAAGTCTTCCACCTAGACTGCTGTTGTCGGAATTTAAAGCTGTACTGGTGGACAAAAACATCCAATATGGAAGTGTACAGAATGAGTCGACAGCACTTGCTGTCTAGGTGATTGAAGTAAGAAGATGACGTTACCTGGGGCACACTCTAAGAAAGCAGGGTTCAATCCCACACACTAGTTTGGGTTGGGCACCTGAAGGGAAAAGGAGACATGGTACAAAAGAGAAGACCTGAAGAACAAAAGCTCTTGATCAGTTGCAGACTTGTGGCATCAAGTCCTAGAGTGAGGCTGCAGAGATGGCGAAAGATCAGTCTAGATGGAGGGAGGGAGCAGGAGATGAATATACTGGCTCAATATTCCAGAAGGAATCCTGCAACCTACGTGAAGTAAGTGATGCCTAAACCATACATAGATAGTAAACAAGAGAACATAGACAGGCTGTAGTCCGTGATCTCCTTGAACGGGGGGCTGGAATGAACATAGGCTGGACCGAACTTCGATAGGATTGAACGTAGCCAGAATAAAGGTAGACTAGTATGAAAGTCGAAACACATTAGCTAAAATACAGAATAATGGGAGTGCTACTCCCCAAAATGTTTGTGTTATCTATGAAAAATCTCGCATTCATACTAATGACAATAAATTTAACAAAACAATTTCCATTACAAAAAAATGCGCATAATAATAAACTACATTTCAATAATCACAAGATTTTGCTTGAGGTCAAACAAACTTGACTTTGTTGATGAGCATTTTAGTAAATGTATTGCTGATAAGACTATACAAAGGGGTCCTGCTTCTCTTGCAGTATTTCATTATCATTTCAGTACTTGCACTACATTACTAGCCAGTAACCATAATCATAAGACAGATGTCAAAGAGGAACTGGAAAAGATTCAAACCAATAACACCAACAACATGTGGGACTCTCTCATACACACCATAATCAGGAACACTGAAAAACACATACCACAAAAGAAAGTCACTAGCAGATGGAATCTTGACTGGGTGACCAGAGACATCAAACGACCGAAAGAAGGCAGCATGGAAGACCTCTAAGACCAAGAAAACCGCTGCATCCTGACAAAAGTATCTCAATCTGCAAAAAAGTGTGATAAGAGAACTTGAATATGCCAAGACAAGATACACAAGCAGACTGCTTGATGATTGCGAAAAGGGAAATACCCAGAAATTCTACGCTTTGATCAGAAGAAAAGAGCAAGTCAGTCGGATCCCTGTACTCAAATAAGATGGGAAGATCCTGACAGGTGCAAAAGCTAAAGCAAATGTACTATCCAAACAATATGACTCCGTGTTCACCATTGAACCAGAAGGACCACTACCAGAAATCACCTTCTCTCCACTGAAAGAGTACATGCCCCCGATCGTGTTCATACAAGCGGGAGTGACTAAACTGATTCGCGGACTAGATGCATCGAAGGCTCGTAGACCCGATGGATTAACAACTAGAGTCTTGAATGAGTTAACAGAAGAAATCACACCAGTCATGACTTCCATCTTCCAATCATCAACGCTGTTCACAAGAAGGGTGATAAGACCAGGCCTGCCAACTATCGACCCGTATCGTTGACCAGTGTTACATGTAAGGTGCTCGAGCATATAAACCACTCAAGCATAATGAAAGATCTGAATAACAACAAGACCCTCGTCAACTACAAACATGGCTTCCGCGTAGGTCACTCGTGGGACACTCAACTGATACAGACCATTGACGATTTCTCGAAAGCCATGGATGACAAATACCAAACCGATATTATTATACTCGATTTCTCGAAGGCATTCAACACCGTACCCCACAGACGACTACTACATAAACTATCAATGTACAACCTAGATCCCAACTGTGCCTCCTGGATAGTAGAATGGTTGAAAGCACGCACCCAGACAGTAGAGGTTAAGTCAGGAGTACCCCAAGGCACTGGGGCCCCTCCTTTTCCTTTTATATATCTACGACATAGGGGCTGAAATATCATCTTCAATACAGCTCTTTGCCGATGACTGTTTGCTGTACCGCAGGATAGCCAGCCACCAAGACACCAACTACAGGATGACATGGATCGTTTAGTGAGATGGACCCAATCTTGGCTAATGAGGTTCAATACCGATAAATGCACCACCATGACCATTACCATGAAAAAGAAGATCACAAAACCATCAGTACCCTACAACATCGCGGGGAAGACGCTAGTGTCGGATGCTACTTATCTAGGCATAACTATCGCAGAGAACCTAAGTTGTAAGAAGCACATAACATCTACCATCTCCAAAGCAACCAACATACTGAACTTTCTCTGCCGAAACCTAGGACACCGCCAACAGTCCGTAGAGGAAAAAGCTAACCTCACACTAAGCAGACCTATCCTGGATTATGCCAGTTCCGCTTGGGAAGCTCACTACAGGACAGAAGTCGATAGAGTAGAGATGTGCCGAAGACGAGCTGCGAGATTTGTTTCCAATGAATTCTCTAGGAAGTCCAGTGTAACTAACAAGCTAAACTCACTGGGATGGGAAACACTCGAGGAAAGGAAAAGAGAAAAACTAATCGACTCATCCACCTCTTCAAAGCAGTCAACAACTTCTCTGGCCTCACCATTCCTGACTACATAAGCCGATCTAAGAAAGACCACACAAAATTTATACAACCACCATGCCAACCGTGGTGAAGATGGGAAGCTTACATCAATGAACTCCCTCTTCCTCAGGAATAACAACAGGACGATATTGACCAATCAGCAAACAGTATCGCTTGAGCTATGTCTGGGGCATTTGTTGAAATCAAAATGGCCGCCAAGTGATGAAATCAATATTACATCTATGAAATAAAATGGCTAATAAGCCCATATTCCTTACAAAAGAGTCCATGACTATTAGTTATCTCTCAAGAAAACATCTTACCCTACCATTCTACAGCTGCATCACTTGCCCAATATACCTGATAGTAGTGTTATTGATTATGTGAACATCAACACACGTGTGTATTTTGTTGCTTATTTCTTTCTTGGCTCAGAAAATATAGTTAGGGTGGTCTCTTGGGCCCCAAACTATGCTCATTGGATAGAGCACATGTTGTAGGTAATCAGCTATGTTTAACTTTTCCAAAACATTGTCCATGTGAGGGTATAGCAAGCCACAAAAGCAAAAATGTGTCTTCAAAATACTTCACAAATGATACAATTTCACAACAAATATCTTCAGTCATAGTGCACTTAGAGACATGTGGTTTTTTTATCAGGTAAACACCCATTTAATTGAGATCAACTATGAATCAAATACAGCTTACTACCCCTCAATAATCCTAGAAACATGATCTGTCTGCTCTGCATTGGTGGCAGTGAACCTTCTCAGCCAATGAAAGCCCTGATATTATTCATTACAAAATAAAGTACACCTATGCTGTAGTATGTTGGATAGGCCCTGGGGGCCGATGTCAGGGAGACATGCCCCAATGCACCTATGAGAGTTGTGTAACAAAAGGCCTTTTGTTTGGTGAACAAAGGAGTACAATGGCAGGCAAAGTGTGCTTGTCTGAATGCATGTTGGAATCATGTGATTGCATGCTGGGGCACGTGTATGCTAGGCTCAGCTCTCTACTTTTGCTACACTCATTTGTGGGTATACACAATCCACCCGCTGCTACGATATGTAGGAACCACTGGTAAAGGGTATTTCACAACTGTACTTTATTTTGTAATGTTGATGCAGTGAGTCTATTGTTTATTTTCTATTGTTTAGTGGCATACACAATGGAAAGCCGAATATTCCTATATAGACCTAATCTATTAAGCCTATATTATAAGGGACCCTAAATAGGCCAATTGTCTAGGACATCACACTAGGCCACATCCACAATTCCTATGTGTTGTTATTCCTGAGGAAGAGGGAGTTCATTGCTTGCATGAACCAAGTTATCGCGGCTGTGGAGCTTCTGTACCCGCCAATTACGTTGCTCAGATGAGTCACTTCTCTCTCATTGGTCAGAAGTTAATATTCTTGGTTCATGCAAGCTTCCCATCTTCACCACAACAAACACAAACCAGACACACACAAGGCTGCAACTCATCAAATCAACTGTCAGTGACCTGCTGTCTGTGATATTAATTGATACTTTTTCTCATGGCCTAGGCCTTGTAAGATTCAACCACATCACATTTGATAGGGCCCCACCTATTTTACAAACAAAGTTCATGTATTGTACCTTGATGGCAATTTGAAACTAGCATTTGCTGGAGACTATTAAAAAAAGTATTCATAGAAATTGATCAAGGAGTAAAATAGAACAGACCTTTATGTGGAAATTAGAAGACACGTGGTAACATGTTGTTCTATCTTGAAATGCGTCTGTTTATTGGCTTAATCAAATGACACGGATTGGGCTATTCCAAAATATATGCGCCATTTAGGTCCAACACCTCTATTTATTTCCCCATTGCTTTACATGCAAACTATGTTGACTTGTCACCCCAATAGGCCTGCTTCAGGTTCTTTCAATTCTTTAGCCATACCACTCAAAATGATGGTATACTTCTGCTCTTCCATATTGGTGACTATGGGTTGAAAATTCGTTGTCATAATTTTTCAGTGGCCCCATATGTAAGACCATTGCATTTATTGTTGCGATGTTGCGAAGTTGGGTTCTAATCAGGATGGCAAGATATAAAGCAGTCCACTCACCATGAAAGTCAGTAGACAAGTGCTCATGTGTGTCTCTTCAATCAAGGTCACGGTCAAGTCAGTCTCTGTCATATATAGGTCAGGGCAGAGAGGACAACTCCAAGATACATGTACAAAGTACATGTATGACAACATGACAACAAACCTTATGATAGGACAACTCCACATTTATCACACATTTCCGGTCTAGTTTTCATTAGCCAAACCGTATGCATTGATCTTCCTAAAATGATTTTGCAAAAAGAAATTTCATAATTTGATTCAATAAATTTCCATTGCAAATACACCTGAAAATATTAACAGGGTTCAATATCACTGATAGCAGTGCTTTTGAATTGTCTACAGCCTCATTTGTCATCAGCATACTAATCATTTTATTTTGGAGGATGGGTGCAACAAGTTGACCTTCACCCAATTACAGGTGTATTACCTTAATTGGCTAAGGACAATCATCTAGCGACCAAAGTCACATCTTTTTCATTTTAATATTTGTTTGAATTGTGCTCCTTGATTGGTGGCTTCTTGTAAGCTTGACCAATTAGATAGTTATAACTCAAAGCCAACTTGGAGAATTTTTATAAAGTTAGTGAATCTATGTCGTTTCGTACTTGTGCACATTCGTACTTCCAGTTCGTACTAAGGTCAGTTCGTACTTCCTGTACAAATGCGCAGGCGCAGAGATATTTATTAGCATGAGTGAGGGAGATACTTTTACATACTAGTCATGACTCATGTGTGGAAACCAGACACGAGCTCTTCCTACTGAAATTTGGAAAGACAGGCTTATTGTTACTGTGCACATAAACATCCATGTTATATTCATACCAATTTACTCCTTGTTCATACATCCAGTCTAGATGTTAAAGCAAGGAGTAAACAAATACCTAAGTCTCATTCTCCCAAGAAATAATTGTCCTCCAGTTGAGAGGGACTCAACTGGATCAAGCCCTAGTTAGTAGCTATAATATAGCTACTAACTAGGGCTTGCTCCAGTTGAGTCCCTCTGGCTTGAGAACAATTTATTTTCCATTGGCTGTCCCTGGTGACCTTGGGTGCATGTTTATGGTTGGACCTGCTAGTCTAGTTCTTGTTCCTGGTGTAACCCCATATTCAAACCTTCTCAATAAGAGCTCTATGTTGCCAATCCTAAATTGTGGAATATCCCCTTATTCTTATGGCTCTTTAATACTTGTAGATCCTTCTGTTTGAGAGGTTCCAGTAATTTTGGAGGGCAAGTTATTTGATGACTGACATGGACCGATTGACGAGCCTGAAACATTCCTGGAGCCTTCATCAGTGGAAGCGACTACTCCAGTCCTCATTTGTCAAGTTAGTAGTCATGGTACACCAAAGTACCAATCTGTATTCAGAATATAACCAACTAACTGCGCATCAGTCTTGTTTTGATTTTACTGATGTGTGTCTGTTCTAACAAAATATCAAGCCACATAATTGGGCATTCAATTTTTCAGAGGTCGCGTCTCAGGAGTGATCCCCCGGCTGCTGACAATTTATCAGGAGTTCTTAACCCAGAATTCGCAGTGAGCGATTTATTGACAAGGAAGTCGACATATCCCATATCTCAGTTGCATCAATGGTATGCATAAGAAATGCTGTAAGTACTAAAATAATGCGAAATGAAATGCCATATACTCAAATCCCATATCAAATCAACCGCTTTTACGATTTACCCTATATCACAACTGTTGTTTTTGCCGTCTGTTTACTTGCGGGCTGCTCATTTTACCTGCATTTTATGCCATTATGCCGCCCCTCCACATCACTGTTAGACTTTTGAGACCAGTCCTTCACATGCTCATCACTCATCATTCGAATCACTCTATATGTGATCAGTCATTTTATGAAGTTAAACTTCCTGTTTAACAAAAAAATCTCAGTTCATGTTTATTCATGATGTTCATTCCTGCATGTCATCATCAAGGGAATGGTTTATCATTGTAGAGATCGTCTATGAAGAAGTGTCACTCAACAGAGAAAGCTTACCTTGGAGTGCAGGATTGACATCAATGTACTTATCAGTAAGTCTGACAGTACGGATGGCAAATACGACTCTTCATAGATAAATATGTTGCTGATATGCTGCCTATGTGTCCACAGGGGACACTTGTGTCATCCTTTGGCTTCCTGCCTTTCATTGCTTTTTATCCCGCAAATAATGCAGGAATCAACACCAGCCTAGCTCAATCAAAGTCCCAATCACAATCACTGCTGGAGAAATAAGACGATCAGCGTGTCCAGACTCGAATGAGTCTCTTGTATCCTTAGTACTACTATGTTGAGATTTTCATATGCAGATTGGTTGTTCAATAATGATGTTTCCCTGTGCAATATCTACATGTTTTAAAGCTTCGATCTTGCATATTGTTCTAAATATTGCTTCTATGTGACAAATAGCAATGGTGTTTCATTATCCTCTCATGTAAGAAGAGCAAACGACTCCATAAGTATTGAGTTATTTTATTTTCAATTTTCAGTTAACTTTGATAGGTGTGTTGTTTGAGGTACATGATGAAGGAAGGGACTTTGAGATTGGTTATGTTGATATGTCAGTTATGTACAACAAAGCTACTGTGTCTCCTCCAAGAATGTAATGGGAATGAGAATTACCTATGGAGGATTCAGAGAGACATCACCATTAAAATTGTTTATGGAAGTCAGCCAACTGTCATATTCTTGATTGTTTACAGTACCTTGCTGCTTCTCAGTGATTTTTCAATGTTTTATGTTTTGTTTTACTTCCTCTTGTTGATACATAATGTATTTTTTTAAGTGTATTGAATTCACGAAAATAATATGTGACATGAGACCTTGATTGCAGACTTTACTGATGAAATGTTGTGGAGATTTTATGATTACCTTTCTATATATTGGTCTATCAATGATCATGCTTATATTTTATGTTACAGTGAGATATCATATATAAAAATTATGAGAAACTAAAAACGATTCGCTTGTATTTGTGTCGACATGACTAGTAATAATGATGACTAAGTACAAAAGTAATCGACTGAAAAAATAGAGTGGGATGTCACAAAAAAAAGTGATAATTTTTGAACCTCGGTTTCTACCCAAATGCTGATGTCATATTTGGAATTATCAGCAAATTCTGAGTGTTATTGATGTATCTAAAGAAAAAAAAGAGCAAATAATTTTTTTAGCCTCTATTTTTGGCCACATAAAATGCCATATGAGAATTAATAAGGAGTTGTGCCATCATAAAATAAATAAAAATGAGAAAAAGTTGGGAAGTACGAAACGTCCGTACGAATCGTCCTCAGTACGAATCATCTATGTACCAAGTTAGTTCGTGTTGAAATTAATCTGTTCATGTTGTTAGTTAACTTTCTACTCACAGGTTATTTTCCTGTTTATGAGAATTACTGACTGGTGGAGTTTTAACCAGCAGCCAAAAATATAGCCAGCAGTACTGTGTAATAACACATGTAGGTATGTATATCATATACCCACTCACAATCTTGATGCAATAGATTGAAATGAATATTCAACACTCACTGAGTGAGTGTTGAATATAGTAAAGTAGAGCCAATAGTAAAGTAGTTGAAATAGTAAAGTAGAGCCAAAAGCCAAGGGAGTGAGTGAGTCACTCACTCCCTTGCCTTGGCTTTTGGCTCTACTTTACTATTATTATAATACATATAACCATTCTCCCTGGTATAACTAACTTAGTCTAAGGTAGTATTGCTCTGTCTGTAGATAGGAGTCAATGAAGGGAGATAATTGCATGATGATTTGTCAATTTTATGACATAGTAGGCCTACCCCATTTAAATGATTTGAAACCGCTAGAATGAGTGTTTAATATATATATGGCTGCAAAGCTCAGCAGCGCCTAGTCTGTCTTGACAATCTGAGCGACTTGCCTCATTCTTAACATGTTACGAAAGGCTTAAACTCATTGCCCTGTCAACAATGGGATAATAATGTGTGAAAGTTTGTCCATTATCTGATGCGCACAGGTACACACATGTCTTGTGCAATGAACTTCATTGTCTATTGTAAATCCACGTCTGGCAATGTTTGTCTCTCTGTTTTTTTTACTGTAGTTCATCTATGAGTATGAGAAACAGAGATTTCATGGTTTCCCTCCCTTCTTTCCTCATCTAATGGATTGAGTCACTTGTAGCTCTCTCAGTCATTTTCAAGTCTTCATGTGACACTAAATCCAAGATTTGACTGAGATTATAAATACTGGACTGAGAATGGGTGTCATCAAAATAAAGCCCCAACCTTTGCTTTATTTAATCGGTGCATTTCCTAAAATTAGCCAAATTCCAAGGTAACTCTACGGAACATCCTTTGATATTAACCAACCCAACTTAAAGCAGAATGGCAAGCGTAGGGTCATAGGTTGTAGGTTCTCAAGATGCTCACAATTTCTCTGAAATTTAAAGAATTTTCTTAAAAATTGTGATCTCTGAGTTTTAAATAGATCTTGGATATGAAATTGTCTTCTGAAGGAGCTGCAGGTGACTTGATCCTTCAAATCAAGAGTGCAACAGTGCTTGACAAAAGTCAGAATCTTAGGTTTGTGTTGTGAGGATAGAGCTTCTTTTGGCAAGCAAAGCTGGCATTTCATAATGCATACAAAAATGGTAACATGCTGAAGAGAATCGTTAAAACTGATGCTCCTTTTTTATGATCGTGACAGCATATTTCAATGTTACATATATTTATAGCAGTTTTGTTCTGTTTTGAAAGGATATCTGAAGCTAAACTGAGGAGTTAGAAGTATCCTCAGTCGCACACCTTCGTGTCTCAAAGGCGGATGACCCCAAAATACAACCACTGCACGCAGCGGAGGCCTTAACAACTTATAATATGACTAATGGTAATCATCTTTCAAATTTGAAATCTGATGCTTGTATTGGTGTGTGTGTGTGTACTGTATTTTGATCACTACTTTGAGTATGAGCGCGTTCTTCCCTTCACACAAAATGTTTTTTTTAGTTTATTGTGGGGCACATTTTAAAAAAGATTCCAATAAAATTGAGTTAATAGCTGGAATATATTAGCCATTGACTTGTTTATTATTTGTTTGTAGCATACTCTTTTGATGGCCTGGTGGTTTTTGGCCTGATATTCATTTCGACCTGTGCTTATATCAAAAAAGTTCCGAGGCTCAAAGGCTGGCTACTGTCTGAAAAAAAAGGAGTCTTTGGAGTATTTTATAAAGGTAAACCCACATCAACTAGCTTCATATGATTATAGTGTGGATAAACCTGTAATATTATGGATGTAGTTCTGGTTTTGTCCACGATTAACTTTCACATGTAAAACTTTACTGCAGAACCTTGTTGAAAAGTGGTTTGTCTCATGAGCATACAAGAATGGTGCAGTATTCCTTCTATGCTATAAATTTTAAAAGTTATTGATGCTGATTTACTTTTAGCGGCTGTGATCGGGACAAGGTTACACATACCAGTAGCTCTTACTTGTGTGTTGATGGCATTTTACTTGCTGATTTTGAGGTGACATCATACAAGGTAATCTCAGAGTCGTCTCCTTATTGTTAATGACGCCAATAAGGTAATAATTGATTCTCAGTATTTATTTACATATCAAGAATATCCGGCAAAGATTATGCTACGTTTGTCACGCTGTGTTTCTCCTGGATTCATGTAGCTTTTAAGATATTTTACCAGACAATTTTGGTAATCTAGATGATATGTATGAGCTGGACTGATAAAAAGCTGCTATTTTCATTCTCTCTTTGTCGGAAGTAAACTTTTGAGATCTTCCATCTGCAATTTAATTTTTTCCGTTCTGTCTGTTTACACTTACTTATAACTTATGTTACGTTTCATGGGCAAATAAAAAGTAGCTTTTGATTCAAACATTGAACCATTCTACCATACCATCACCAAATAATCTATGGAGGTTCGCATTCTTATTTTGGAGATTGATACCTGATTATAGAAGAAGGCACTCTAGGGGATTTCCCAATTGAGGATTTAAATGGTGACTTAACATAAGGAGTAGGAGGTAGCTCAGTTGGTTAGAGCGCCGGTTCTTCAACACGCAAGTGATGAAAGTCGGGGGTTGGCTCCCAGGTGTGCTCCTACCTGCCTGCAAACAGAGAGCAAACTGGCGCAGACATTGCGGCCTTGCCAATAAGGCAGAATAATATTTTGCCGCCCATGCTATGTATGTGGCGTGTGATATAACATTAGATTTTAATCAACCTTTTTTAATCTGTGTGAATTGGTTTGCTTTTTATCAAGATTTAATCCTAGCAATATTCTGAACTTGCGCCGCTGGAGAGGCCACCGCTAATAAATTACCTCCAAAGCCCTTGGCTATTTTTTTATCTTGGTACAACAGTGATTTCTAGTGGTAATCAGTCTTCCCTTCCACAAACAGAGTAGTTGGGCAGAGTCGGATTCTGGCTTCACTGGAATCGGGTATCAGTATCACTATAGACTAGACCCTGTTTTATACTTAGATATCGAACACTAGAGTAATACTTGGAAAACTTAACATTTTAGAAATAACCTTGGAAAACTTAGTGCCAAAAGCAAACTTAGAGACTCCAAAAACGTTGTTTGATAATAACATCATAAAAAATTGGGTTTTCCTGTTAGTAGCCACACTTGAAGGGAGATATGATTTCTTTTCATCAATTCTAAATATTTAACACATGTATTTCTTCAAATATGTAGTGATTTATAACAATAAATATGAAGACACCAATTTATTGAAATAATTATTTGGTGCAATATACTGGCCTAATTTAGTTGCCCAGAAACATGAAACAATATGGCGACCATTGTTTGAACACAGCTATTCATGGATATTAATCATTATCAGACGCTGGAGTAGACTCTAAATCGTGCAAATGATTGCTAAGATGATGATGATGTGTGCATCAGAATAGTGAGCTATCCAACATATTGTATTGTGATATTGAAGATTGCAGCTCCCTCTGCATAACACTTAGCTAAGTAGCAAGAGCACTATTATTTGATTCACAAAATGGATGAAAGACATTGGTGGCTTGCTGGGAAAATCCAGGAGAGCTTTGGGATAGGAGGATATGATAACCCAACTCTCTTGGAAGATTTCATGTGTCAGGAAGACACAATGAAGGCAGTGAACAATTTTCTAGGGTCTCATGGGCCTTGCAGAATATTCTTCTATTGTGAAAGGCCTGAAAATAATGAGTTGTCAGCTAGATCTCTGCAATTCACTGACTCTCTTAGCAAACTGAGAGATATCAATTTGGACAAAGTATACATCTTGTACTTCTTGAGACGCGACACTACAAAGGAAGTTGATCATACCCATTTTGAGAAAGATATAGTAGCTGGGGAGATAAAGAAGAATGCTATTGAGCACATAACCACACTGCTTGGTGACATCTATCTGCCTGCTCTGAAGAATCAACGTGACTGGGGACAATGTACTGATGAGAATAAACAGACATGCATACACACATTGGAAAGGCTTGCATCAAGTCTTGCCGAGTCTGCCTCAAACGTTCAGGCTGCAAAACAGCAGGTTAGCGCTTGTGCATTGCCGAGCCTTTAGTGCTGATGTAATAACAGAATATATTTTATTCTATATATTATTGTATGAACGGTTAGTTTATCAAAAAAACTTGAGCTATCTCATGTTAGTTATGATAAGCACACATTTTAGTATGCGTAAATGTCAACCATAACACCTCTATGTTATAGATGCTTCGACAGCCTGACAGTGTGATCAGTAATGACTTCAAGCAGCACCGTCTGGCCGCAGCTGACACTGCAATCATTGCTGAATATGAGGACTTAGTCACGGACTGGATGAACACTATAGAGAATATACTCATGGACTCCTCTGATGAAAGGTTATTAAATAGCGATGTATTTGGGTCGCGGTAATCTGATTCTCAACTAAATACTTGCTGTTTAATGATCATCACTTATGAATACGCCTGTTTAATTTGAGTCTTTTTTTGCGCATTATCAGATTTATGGACCCAAGCGCTGGTCCTTTGTCTGAGATGGATAGATGGAAGAGGAGGCAGAGACTCCTTACTAGTATCACAGAACAGCTGAAAAGCAAGGAATGTAAGGCTGTGATAGGAGTTCTGATTCAGGCAAAATCTAAGCTGCTCAAGAGGTGGAAGATCATTGACTCAGGGTAAGATATGATACTCGCATACCCAGACAAACATTGACTGGCTTATTGTTACATTGTTTAACTGTTGTTGAATTAAACTTTACAAAATCCTAAGAATGAAAATGATTACATTCAAATAACTTTGCTCATATTTCTGTAGAATTACTGAGGCTGTCAATGAGACCAAAGATAAAGTGAAGTATATGGATTCCCTGAGGAGACATGTTGACCAGCTCTATCACGGAGCCACTCCTCAGACTATCATGCAGACAGCTCTACCCGGTCTCGTGAATAATGTAAAGCAGATGGACTCTATCTCTCGCTACTACTCAAGATCTGGCTTCCTCGGTATATTCTTCACAAAGGTAGGTGATACTTTCCAGTCTATGCTGTAAGATAGAAAATCGTTTATTAATAATTTTATCATTTCAGATCCGTGCCACAAGATGCTTGTCATGATAAGGGGATATTTGATTTTATATCATTCCTTTTTTTATGTTAAGAAGTTTTTGTCAATTTTTGGCAAACACTTGGATTCCATTAACATTGGATACCCCTTTGCACTCAAGTTTTCAGCTCATGACAATGTCGCATTGTTGAATATACTGCATGGATTTGTCTGCTCAACTCAGCTAATGTTTCCCTACAGATTACAAACCAGCTAGTACTTGCGTGTAAGGATTACATCCAGGGCGTCACCATTAATGATGACGGTGTCGACGAGTTGTGGAAAATTGTCTCTGATGAGATCAGCAGTGGTGTGGAAGGTCTTACAGCTGCATCAGATGCAATGTACAAGCAGATGAAAATACATCTGGAGAACAAGCTCAAAGGGAAGACAACTCAGCATGGTCATAACAGAGACCAGGCTCCTGTGCTAAAAGAAGAGAACACTCTGTTCGGTAAGTATCTGCCTTGGTGATGTTTCCATGTATTAGATCTCTTTTTCTATTTGGTTGAGGTTTTTAGAATTTAAAGTCACTGTATTCTGAGTTAACTTTTTGATTGATTCTCAGGTCGAATGAAAGCATGTTTGGCTCTGCTGTCCTACTATAAGGAGTGTGTTCATAACATCAGAGACTCTCTAGGTGTCGGCGCTCACGGCATGAGTCACTACCCATCTATGAGCAGCATAGCTCCAACTGATAGCCCTATGAA
Source organism: Membranipora membranacea (assembly GCA_914767715.1). Classification (NCBI taxonomy): domain Eukaryota; kingdom Metazoa; phylum Bryozoa; class Gymnolaemata; order Cheilostomatida; family Membraniporidae; genus Membranipora; species Membranipora membranacea. The sequence continues at coordinate 7,739,861 of OU612065.1, forward strand.
AGGGTAAGTTGACCAGCCAACGCATAATGTATCTTCTTTAAAACATCCAAAAAAGAATTTGCGTCTGTAAATGATTATGAAGACATTATTTTTATTCACTCTTATTGTTTTCAGCCATATATCACCACCTACTTCAGTACACAATGACAGGTACTTGCATTATCACTGCATAACTAGCTTTTCGGCTAAAATAGTCTAATTATATCATTAACATATAAATACTTAGCATTTATATGTTATGGTTGTTATATTCAAAGGCTAATGTATACTTTGCTATTTACTGTTCAAATTTTGAAAACATTATGTACACAGATCTGGACTGTTTGTGGTTGAGTTTTACTCATAGACTTATTGAATCTTGAGTCAATGGTTCTACTTAAACGGTTTCCAGTCATCCATATGGATAAACAATTATTATTCAAATAATGATGTATGTTAATGACGCTTTTTATCCAGATTGTTAACACCATCTACAACACCGATTCCGCCCAAAGAAAGGTATAATTTGTATTCTCAACTGTGGCTAATCTCCTTAGTTCAAGCTTTCATTTTAGGTGTCATTGTTCATATTGAACTTATTTTGTTTATTGTGCTAACAGATGCACCACTTTCTTCAGTTGATCTCATAGACATTGGAAGCTTACGGTTTAAACCAAATAGTTACTCCTCTTTTAAACATTTCTTTTACTTGAAAAATCGGTTGCCATTTGCCAAGACCAGCAAAAATTGAGTTTCTCCTATTGTACCTATTATTGTAGATCGTCGTATGTAACTAGCTTTGATATGCTTCTTATTTCATTGTTCTCTCTACTTTAGCTGAATACTTTGTCATTATTTATACCCTGAGTGAATATTGTGTCAATTACCGTTAGCAGATTTATTCACTTCTTTCCAATCATTTGTTCAACTCCAGAAATCCATCTCTGTACATATCTATATCCATATAGGGGTTAGGGGTACCTATAGTTGTAGTGTTATGTGTACTACATAAATAACCCTACTGATGTTCTACGGTTCCCGATCATTTCATGTTGTTTCAATGTGGTGTTGATGCTTATTAGTTTGGATGGAAAGAAGTCAGTTGGTGCGAGAGGAACCCCTGGATATTCTCCTAGTAAGAAGTCTAGCTCTATGACGGGAGACACTCACGGAGTGACTATGAGCGATGACGAGGCTATTGTCGGACACTTTGAATCATTCTCTGCCAGGCTCAGACAGATAATGGATGTCATGAACACCATGGCACAATACGAGAAGTAAGACTTATAATTGTTTGACTTCAATTTATAAGTTAGGTTGTCAATACATGTATGCCACACACTTTTGTGTAGTTGTTAAACGGTTGGGTGTTTATATTTACATTTCATTGTCTTTCCCAATCATTAGCTCCAAGCGATCCAATCAAATTTTTACTATCAAAACTCATCACGATGAACATTGCCAAGTTTAAAAAACCACTGTGCCCATTATGCATGCTGTTTTGGTTTATAGATTGGTGGAGACATCTAATGGAATCCCTCGACCCAGACCAGAGGATTTTGAGGAGAAAGAATCTGATGAGATAGATTACAGGAAGCTCTATGCTCAGAAGAACAAAGCTGAGAAATCAGGTATGACCATTAACTCCATAATCACGTTTACTGCAAGTATCTCAGCCTTTCACATAAGGTCACCGGAGAGGTGTGCAAATACCATCAATGGATAGTCAGCCAAGTCCAACACCTCTATTTATTTCCCCCTTGCTTTACATGCAAACTATGTTGACTTGTCACCTCAATAGGCCTGCTTCAGGTTGTTTCAATTCTTTAACCAGACCACTCAAAATGATGGTATGCTTTTTCTCTTCTATATTGGTGACTATCGGTTGAAAATTCGTTGTCAGAATTTTTCAGTGGCCCCATATGTAAGACCATTGCATTTTTCACAAATTTCCGGTCTAATTTTCATTAGCCAAACCGTATGCAAAATTTCAAAATTTAATTCAATAAATTTCCATTGCAAATACACCTGAAAATATTAACAGGGTTCAATATCACTGATAGAAGTGCTTTTTAGTTGGCTACACCCTCAGTTGTCATCAGCATACTAATCATTTTATTTTGGAGGATGGGTGCAACAAGTTGACCTTCACCCAATTACAGGTGTATTACCTAATAGAGAAATGAAGTATTTGAAGGTTGACCAATTTGATTGTATTTACAGTTGAGATCCAGCCAATGCCGTCATACACACCAGGTACAGGCCTGAACGCCATACAAGAAGACAGTGAGCTTGAGGAAAAAGAAAACGATAGTGTCAAGGGTAGTGAGGCCAGTGAGGGGCGTGACAAAAAAGCCTCTCTAGAACCCTTAGCTCCTAGTGAACCAGATGCTCTTTCACCTGAAGATGTTATCATACTCAGTGAGTAACTTATATCGAGCGCTTAAAAAACAATTTTTCATTTCAATTTTCTCATTTCAATATGCAGTCCAACTGTTAAACTAAAACTGGAAAACATTTCAAAATATTTCAAATACTTGAGCTGCCAGATATGAAATCATAAATTAATATATATTCTCCTCATGACAGTGTTCAGTATAGCCTATTATCATTATCATATCATTGTTTTTATCACCGTTTATTTTTGCTAACTCCTTTTCCATCTGGATGTAAGCATTGGATGTCCTTCTGTCTAATCTCATCCCTGGCACAAAGAACCATCTGCTCTTGAACTAATTCAGAATCTTTTCGCAAAAAAGTCTGATCATTGATCTGATCTGACCTTTTAGCGACTGCCAAATTCCGTCAGGCAATGTCTGACTATAATTTAAATGATTTTGTTTGAGGCGTACCTACTACTAGGCTTGGTGGTTAATTGGATGTAGTCTATACCCATTGTGTGAAATATTAATCTTTCACCGTATCAGACATACAGCTGCTCCGATAATGTTGCAGCTCGGGTCTCGCATCTCAGAATTCTAGGTAACAGACAGAATGCTCAAAGATAACATGACAACAAAAAAGCTTGCTATAATAAATTTAAGGATTATTCCGGTCTTAATTCAGTAGATTTAAGAAGAAACTATTGCTTCTCGGTGTGGGGTATTGTCAAATGTCACTGACATTGAATCGCAGGCTTGTTCTCTAATTGATGTGGTAGCTTTTGGATTAGAAAAATTTGCTTTTTCTCTATAGTAAAGTGATAACAAAGGCTTAGCGGTTTGGGGGTTTGAACGGCTTGAACTGAGTTTAGAAAGGCTTATTCAGAAAAATTAGGTAATTCTAATTAGCTGTTTGTTCAGGTAAACATTTTCATTACTTCGAACTCAGGTTTTGTTACAAATGGTGTGAAAAAAATGTTCTTTTGCTGGTTATATCGATGACAAATTAGGCAAGATTGTTGGTACTAGACATAGATATCGGTTGACTAAATTTGCTTGAGTTGTAAAGTTTGATCGGTTTGCCTCGTGGTTAGAACGCTCCGCAGCAGCTTACGCAAAAAAATATGTGAGAGACTCTCAGACCCCAATCAAGACAGATGTCTATCTCCCTCAAGGTAGTGTGTTGGGTTCTGTGCGCTGCCTTACAATCTCAAAAGTCTCAGTGTTGGCTACCATTGTTATATTGAAGGCACACTGTTCTGAGTGAAAACAAAGATCATTTCAATAATGAAAAGCTGTTAGGAGGCGGATCACCAGTGAATTTTGCACCATTTTTTATAATTTCTGTTCGGCTCAAACGACTAAGATCAATCCCACAGTATGATCCTGTTCTCAGCTCATCACCTTCATTCATACATTTATTTACGGGTCAAATTGACTTTATATTTTTATATTCCTCTTTCCTCTGCTCAAGGAGTTGACTCCTTGCTCTGCCTAAGCATATTGATTCTAAGAATTGGACAATATAGAGCGCTTGTGTTGAATGCATTACAGGGGCAAAGAAATTAAATTTATTATCATCTGCCCGTAAGAAGCTCCATTGGTTGTCTGTTGAATCTAGATCTATGTTTAATGTTTTAATGATCTTTGTTCGCTCATTAAATAATTCATGATCCTACCTCTATGTTGTCTATCTCTGCCTTTCTCCACCACCAAGCATAGTAGAACGACAGGTTATATCTGCTTGTTCCCGGTGACTGGTTGTTTATGACCACCGTTTTTCTGTGGAATTATCTCCTGGCTGATCTATGGATCTATTTTAAAAGGCAACTGAAAACACGCTTATTCTGTTGTTAGTATCCTGGTATTTAGTTTCCGTTCAAGTAGTTGGGTGCGGACGTTTCTTGATTTTGTGTATTTATTGTGTATGTATTTCCTCTCTTTATTCTAGCTTTGTTCACATAAGCTGCATCCAGTTTTGCTCTTTCGTCCCCAAGTTGTATTACTTTGTTGATTGAATTCTATCTGCCTATCAACGTTATCATTCTTCACATTAACCCTATTTTATTGTGCAACGCTTAGGAATTACTGTTTTTTTGAATGAAGAAGAATAAACACTTTAAACATTCGTATTATTTTATTCTTGATTTAAATAGCGCTGTCGAATTAACCTTGCTGATAACCAATCAATTTTTGGCACCTTAAATTATCTAGCACATAATTCTAATGTTTTACTGAAGATGAAGCAAAACTGAGGAAATTGCAGCTTTTTAAAACTAAGGAATTATTTTCGCTATTTTTAAATTCACTATCTATCTATCTTGCTCCGTACAGTTGGCAAAGATATATTGAGGAATTAATTTTTGATATTGATTGGTGAATAAGAGGTTTCCAAAAGCAACCTCTGTTTGGTCATGGAATACCAAACTTTAAAGCTATCATTTGATTTTCAGGGAAGTACTATGGCAGTGACGTAGGTGAAGGTCCGAGTGTCAGTAACATAGTAAGAGATAACCTACAGAAGATGACCGAGGTGATGAACGCTAGCGTCACGTCACGTACCATGGTGGATGTCGAAACGACCGACAAGGTACCAATAATCCTCAAGTGTATCAGACACCTTGTTAAGGAGTTATCATATGCATGTATTACCTTATTGGATGACTTCAGGTATTGTGTAGCAATAGATCCATGCATAATCATCAGTATATGCATTAGTACCTTTCTTTTCCTTACCTCACACAGGATCGTTTTGAGGAGACTTACACTCTGTTCCTTGGAACAGTCTCTGAACTGGAGAGATTCATCTGTGCGTATCTCCATTGCCTATTCAGTAAGAAAATGAAGACATGGCAAGCACTCAAACTGCTCACACAGTAAGTCAATATTTTTTAGATATATTTGGAGTTCATATCACGGTAAAACTTTTATGCACATGATACAAACCAAATGTCAGCTGCTCTTATTGCATGTTACCTCTTTAATTTTTTGACTAGTAGTATTATAAGATATTAATATCATTGCAGGATGAGCCCTATTTCTCAACGACCTGGGCCACGTCCAGTTATTGCTGAGAAATTTGTTGAACTTTTCAATCAGTATGAGAATGACCTGGAAGAGGTTATCGAGATTTATGAAGCTGGGAAAGATAGTCCCCCACTGCTGAGGAACGCTCCACCCGTAAGTTTATGTAGTAAAAGTCAATCATGCAACACAATTCATTTCTCGTTAATGTCAGAAAAATTCACCTCTCTTATTTTCTTACATTTCTTTTTCGCACTTTATATACAACATACTTCCAAATATAGATACTATACTATGAAAACCAATACTTTAAAGTAAGTTTCAACAGCTCTTCTAATTTATACACAGTGGTAAGAACACATGGAAAAGAGAATTTTTTTAGATTGCGTGCATTATTGATATCCGCCAAGTGCATTCAAAGTTCGCTTATCGCAAATTTTACATTTGGGTACAAATTGTACACATTATTGTAGGTTGCTGGAGCAATATACTGGGCTAGACAGTTACTGCATAAGATTGAAGAGCCCATGAAAATATTCAGAGATACCAAAGCTATTTCTAATCTCCGGGACTTCGGTAGAATCTGTAAGGTGAGTTTTGATTGCAATATAATTTTGTAAAGTCAACCCGGCAAAGTGGCATGTCCAGTATAGAAGGCACTCTTGGAGCTAGAACATTATTTTGTAGGATATTCTTAGATAAAGTGGAATGTGGATTATTCTGACTTTGTTTCTTGATTTCTTGCAGATATACAACAGAATAGCCACAGCTCTGGTTACTTTCGAGACGATGTGGTTCCAGACATGGAAGAGTAATATCGAAGTTGCCAAAGCTGGTATGAAGGCTACTCTGCTTGTGCATCACCCTGAGACCAGAGAGATTCTGGTCAACGCAGACGACAGGTATCGTGATTATTGACAAACATACCGTATAATGCGTGTTTGTCTCCTCATTGATATTAGGTGCACAACTCCTGATCATGATTAGAAAATAATTTGTGTTGACTATTTTATTTATAGACACATTGAAAAAAACTATGACATGTAAATGTATTTATACATTTATGGTTTTGTTGTTTATGTCTTTTCATACGCCTGTTTTATGTTAATAAATTAATTACATATTTTAGAGTGGTTGAGTTGTTGGCTGAAGGAAGATGGATGGTGAGACAGGGCATATCTGTACCGGAGTCTGTACAAGGCATCCTTCAACAGGAAAACAGATTCAAAGCTTACAAGGATCATCTTGAACTTGCCCTCTCACAGTTCTATAGCGTAGTTAGATCCATTCCTGACGCAGTAAAGTCACTGTTCCAGCCCCATGTCGACCAGGCTCTGATCAGCTTTCAACCCGGCGTCAGCACTCTCGCATGGAACAGTATGAATATCGGTGAGTCTTAATCTTGTAATATCGTATTGCACATATTTATCTTTTAAATTCATGGAAGACATCACACATGTCGGGAAGAAAAAAGTGCTTAGATCATGATTTATTCATCGATTTTTATCCTTTGTTTTAGATGCTTTCTTGCACCAGATTCACACCTCGACGGAGAAGCTCTCCTCACTCGTCAACCTCGTTAATGACGTGATGCAGAATCGTGTCGACCATAACATACAGAATATCAGTGATATGTTCCTGTTTGACTATGATCTGGCTTTCGGACAAGTCTGGGTAAGATATCATGGATTTGTTTGTATACATTTTCATAGAGCATGTAAGGTGTGTTTTCAGTCCCAATCTGTGTTTTAAAATTCATATATTAGCGTGGTACCAGATAACACTGTACTGAGTGAATGAAAGACACAATCATCATCCATTGCAGGTCTGGAATTCATTATGTTTCCCTGTGTGATCATTCACTGTCTGACGGTTATTATGGCTAATAAGAACTGTTACAGGGTTTTATTATTTGATGTTGTCTTTTTGTGCAGAAAGCCGAGTTTGTTGGCACTAAGAAGGTAATGTTACGGTTTCGAGAGGATCACTTTTCACTATTTAGTTGTTCTAGTCTTACAACTTCACAACTTGCAAACATTTTGGCACGCAATTTAGTGTTGAGAAGTTGCTTGGACAATTCCATACCTAGGCTTGCACATAGTATTTTACGAGTTGCACATCTTCAGCTGGCTCTAGCTCCTGTAGGCTCTGTTGGAACTGTTTTATTATGTCATTTTGGCCATTTGAATATTCAAATGATCATTATTCCTTCTAGTTGCTACATGACAATAGGGCATTTGAAAGCATCCCAGATTACAAATTTATAGAGTTTTGAGGAAGACAGTGTCAATCACTTATTTTGTAATTCACCATATCTCACTGAAAAAATTTGACTTGCGGGGATGTTGTCAACGTGCCCTTTTTCTCATTTCATTCAAGCACAATCTATAGTGATGCATGTACTCTGCAGTTAGCTTAGCTACCATAATCGCATCTCAACAGTCTATTATTTCAATTACAATGTAGCGTTAATATATGCTTTACATTGACAGCTGCCAGAGGATTTCATGCAGTCCATTCAGGGTTCTGTCAGCGGTCGAGCTGCGCTTCTAGTCCAGTATATTGGTAATATTGAATCTGGTATGCAGGAGATTGTTAACCAGCTGGTTAAGAGAAAGGTAAGTTCATAACAAATTTTATCCCTAACATTGATATTTATTCCAAACCATCATCTTAATACCCAATAATAGAGTTTGTTTCATTAATCCTTGTTTATAAATCCAGACACGCCCTGAGGACCGCACCATTAACACTTGTTGAGCCTCCTGCCTAGCCATTTACTGCTCATTATATCTGCTATACATGAGTAATGCTTTGATTTTATCATTTAACTCTTAACCTTTGTTGTTGTAATGATAGTTCCCTCCGTCGAACTATAAATTTGCGTTTGCCAAGCAAACTGACACCGCTACTGAAACAGCAAAAGGTGCTTATGGCAAACGCAGAAAGAAATTTCAGGTGACTTTTATCAGCACCAAGTTTGAGAACCGCTTCCATCAGAAATCATATATTTTGCAAAACTCTATCTATCCTATATTTTTAGCTTCCAGAACAATATTGCTAGTCAAAACAATTTCTCAGCTTAGCCCATTTGCTGAGATTGATGCTGCTTTTTTCTTTTAGTTCTCCATAGGCATTCTTCAGTTGGTTAAAAAAATGGCCAAACACTGGAAAAAACAATCCGAGAATCGTATAAAATTACGCAAAAAGAAAGGCACCTATAAGAAAGTGGTTGGTCTTTTGGAGTGCAGTGATGGCAACACTTACCAATTACCAAGTTCTATTTTTGATTAAGTTTCCTATGTTGGGGGTTCCACAAATGTTCTTTAACGTTCATAATTATTAGCATTAAAACTCTCTAGTTCCAAAGTTCATTATTTCACAATTCATGATGTGTTCTCACAAATCCTTCACGATCCAGTCTTCTTGCACCTTTGCAGTTTTCTTGTTTCTCCTTTTTCCCTTTCCCTGCAAGTCACATGTGAAAGGTCGATATTGTTTATGCTGTGCTAAGGGCAGATTCACATGATGACTGAATAATGCTGAACACTACCATTGGCAAAATTCAGCTGATTCTGATGTGACAAAGGTGTTTGCTCTCGTTTAGAATTCAATGTCAAGCCTCTAGACGAGTCAGCATTATTTCCAATTCATCGATGATTTTCCTGTTTTAGGGAAAGCTTCTGGATATGCATGCCCCTGTGGAAAGTCTGGAAGACAAGCTTGTGAACGAACTTCTAGGTCAGTATTTGGTCTATTTGTAATAGCCTAGTAGTTTTTAGGTTATTAGCCGAGTTATAAAGTTAGTGTTAAAGGTTTTGGGTTCAAGAATACTACCCCAGAGCGTGATCAGCCATCTGACCCCACATTCCTTCCCATAAAAAGTTTAATAATTGTCTTCGTTTCAACAGGGTATCCAGGGATAATCGAGGTCCATAAACTTAAAAATACTTTTATGCAATATGTATATATATTTATATCAAAGTATACATAAAAAAGTACTCATCAAAGTATACATAAAAAGTACTCATCAAAGTATACATAAAAATGATAACTGGTGAAAAAAATTCAACACGATTAAAAAATAGAACTCTTATTGAATAGAGCAATTGAACTTTTGAAACATTTTGCCAAGTAACGGGTGACGGATGCAACAACTAATCCAGAGTGATCTATTTGCAATAACAAAATTTCTATTATTTAGATGAGTATGGTACCAAAGTGTATCAGGCTGTGCTGAACTCTGCTAAGCGTTCCCTGGTCACTCTTGCTGAGGCGTCTGGGTGTGAGCTGGTGTCTGATATCGGTGATGGAGACACTACCCTTGATGTGGAGAGGATTGACTTGTTAGACAAGCCAGTCAGGCCGCTATCTGCTCTATCTACTCTCTCTGAGATGACATGGAAATCTGATATGGAGAAGGAAATCACATACCTACAGTAAGTGATGTCTGCATTCATGGTTCGGTTTGTGTGTCATGTAAATATTCTATTGTCTTGTTTTAGGTTCTTGTTAGCTGAAGCACTTGTTAATCTCTAAACAAACCATCCTGGTTATCACTACTGAGGTCTGAGATACTGTCCAAATGGTCTTGTATTTTTATGTTTTTGCTGTAGTCTCAATTAAATTCGATCTAGAACTAGAACCTTCATGGTTACAGCGCATGGATTCAACTCCTACTTCCATATCAATATTTTATAGATTTCCTTTTATCATTATCAAATTGAGACCTTGTAATTTTGTCGTTATATGAACGTGTTCATGGTTGTTTTAGATCCCCATATTATAGGATTTGTGATGCGAAGTAAGTAAAGCAGTTGCCCCCCTGCAGGCAGAATATGAGCTAGTGCTTTGATCATAGTCTTTTCCACCCTGTAATCGTAGCTGACTTTCGATTCTTCAAATTACTGCTGCCAGTCTTCAAAACATTTATAAACTAATAACATGTTTCTTGAAACTAGAACTTCTTTGTGATGATAGCGTACCATTCGAGCAATGGTATGATGTAGAGTTTAATTCTGCATGTTGCATTTCTTGCTACAATTTGTGATACCGGCAACTCATTACAGCGCTGTCGAAAGTCTTCAATTAAATTTGGAATTTTGTGAGCATAACATTATGTTATTGAAAACTTGGAACTCATGCGATTCATTGAATATCTTGCCTAAATTCTTCCATCAACAATAACTTCCTTTCGTTTTCATCAGACAGAATGGAGGTAAAAAGTCAAGCAACTTTTGACCAGTGAAAAAATCAAGTTTTGCTGCTGAAAGCTGTGTAATGATTGCTCAGTTGATGGGTTGTGGGCAACATAGGGCTTACAAAATTCAGACTTTATGAACTAACTGCAAATGTTATCTGTCTAAGCCCAAGATCACATTTAGGTACTTCATTCTAACCTACTTATTTTTCTAAACCCCAGGTTGTAGATCAGCATAGTTCATCTGCACTATAGCCATTTGCCAACAAAGTGGCCTTTCCTTTTTCAGGTTTCAGTTAGCTGTAAAGTTTGACATCCCCAACATCATTATAGACCCGCCCCTGGAGAAGGTCAAGGAAGCAGTGAACAGCGTGTCACATCAGATGCTCAAAGTGGTTAAAGGTGAGTTTCATGTCAAGGATAAGTATCTACTCTTCACTATCTACTACTTCACCCAATGGCTGAGTATTCAAAGAGTGTAGAGGCGGTCATTAATAGAATGATGGCAACCTCCCTATATGGTCATCATAGACTTCTTCATAACGGACTAGTGATGTCGCGGAATAACAAACTGCTGCTAACATCGCTTCAATTATTTCAAAGCTAGATTTTTCCGAAATAGACTCATCCTGAGGTTGGCTGCAGAAGTCGTGTCTTTAGTGCTGTAATACCCATACTTTCTTTCTTCCAGCCATAAGATGGACAGCAGGACAAGTCGGTACCGAATTCCATCAGAAAATAATGGCTGATAATCAAGTACAGGAAACAATGAGAGCTCTGGGTGACATGGTGAAAGGTAGGGCCAGTAATTTATTCATCTCACTAAAATCCACTCATGTGCGGCTTGAGTCAGTCAATGTCATGTAAAAGTGAACAAGAACCTCATCGTGTACTTGTTTGTTAGCATGTATATGGTTAAAAAATGAACGTGGGTATGATTACACACTCATTTTTTATGATGTTACAGACCTCGGTCCAGTGGTGAGAACTCACATCCATCACTTCTCCATGTATGATTTCTTGTGGAAGGATGACCTCAATGCTAACTATCTGGAGTTCATGAAGTCTGAGCCTGGAATACTTACTATAGAACGAGAAGTGGAGAGACTGCTCAGGGTGGAGACTCAGATACTGAGAATACCAACTAATCTGGTGGTTGGGCCAATCATACTAGAGACTTCCCCCATAAAGAACGCCCTGCATGGCTTCTCAATGGCGTGGAAGGCCAAATATGCTGCTGTCTTGCATGAAGAAGCTAAGGTAGGCAATGTGTCAAATGGTCAAATTTTGCTTAGCCAAGCAACATGAATGTAGTTTGCCTATATACTGTACAAAGCTGTACAAATTATAAATTGTCTTTTTAAATTTGTGAGGTAGTGAGGGTTGGGCCTTTGTTCTTTCTTACAGAAAAAGCTGGATGCTGCTATTCTGTACCGTTCTAACGTACGTAATCGCCTGGAGCTCGATGTCGGTACTCTGGATCAGCTGAACAGCTCATTATTCTTACTGGAGGAAGTGAGAGATATGGAGAATAAGATAGATGGTATTTATCTGCCCATAGAAACTCTCTACAACAAACTCAGGTATGTTTTAATGATGGATGTCAAGTTCTCCAACATGATCTTCCGTCCGAGACAAATCAGAATATCAGCATATAAGAATGCTGTGGTAGACCCTTGCATTAATGAAAGTACTCAACCTGAAAATTTGATTTTTGATGCGAATGTTTTGAGCCGGTGATGGGACATCATCAGTTCAAAATTGTTGAATTAAATTATTGGTGAATTGTGAAGTTTTAATTGTTTTATATGTAGGATATATATATATATATATATTAGATGGTGATATTCTATATGGTCTGAGACGTCTCCTTAAACAATTTTATGAAAGAAAAAATCGAGAAATTGTACAAATTACTACACCTTGTGACATACCAAGGCATCTTGTGACAAGGATGATTTCTGTAACATGTAGTTAATTCTGTGTAGATTGTATGAAGTAAGAATCCCACGTACTGAGACAGAGGAAGTGGATAGCCTCAGAGAAAAGTGGGAGGAGCTACTAGAGTTAGCTGATAACGTCAGAGAAGACCTGCTCAAGGAAAAGAGGAATGCATTTGAACAGGAGCTTGATAAACAAGTCAAGGTAAGATACACTTCCTGGCAATGTATAGATTTATGGCAGAGCAAAAACAGTTGACACATGTTGTTGGTAAATTATTGTAGGCAGAATTATTGACGATTTCACTACATGGTTCTTTACTTATTTTATATAGACCTTCGTAGTTGAGGTGATCCAGTTCCGTAATGCGTTTGATGCACAAGGTCCTAGTGTACCTGGTATAAGTCCTGAGGAAGCTGTCGGTAGACTGCATGACTTCCAACAGAAATACAGACTCTACGATGCCAAGAGGAAGACTCTGGATTCAGTGTCCAAACTATTTGGAATAAAGTGAGTAATGATAGTTGGTTTAATGATAATTCAACAGAAAATTCCAGCTTAACGCTTATTTCCCTGACACTCTATTCTCGCGACTTGAGGAAGGATGACCTATCTTCTGTCCCATCACCATATTCACTCAGACCAGTGGTGTGTGTCGTTTACTTGCATCATTGTTGGAACTCTGTTTTTTTATGTATGCTTGTATTTTTTTTTTCATTAGTTTTTACACAATTTTGTAGATGTAAACCGTTCCCTGAGCTTGATAAGACTGGTGAAGAGCTGGACTTACTGGGACAGCTGTATGGTCTGTTCCAAAAGTTTATCAGATTTGATAAGAGATTCAGAGATACACTCTGGGCTGAAGTAGATCTCGACAACACAAACAAAGAGGTAACAATATTGCTGCCCTTCATGTCTTTACCATAATTTTTACTCCATGTTTGCAATGCCACTCGATAAGTTGCACTCTACTTGGTACTTACTTACTTACTTGGTACTTGAAGGTTAATCGCCAACCTCTGTGAGAAGGTTGTGGCAATATGTCATCTCGTCTGTCCGTCTCCGTTCCGGGTCTGATACGTAGGGTCGGTAGATCGATCGCAATCAACCTTCAACCTTCAACTCGTAGGCTGAAACCATGGTTGATCAACAGCTTACCAACTCATTGACGAATTTGCTTTTGTTTAAGAAATTGGACCCTCATACAATGGTATGTGTGTTTTTATTTCGTAAAAAATGTTTGTTTTGGTGTGGATTATTCCATTTATATTGTCATTGATTTTTTTAGGTCGAGTCTTTCTGGGATGAATGTTTGGCACTGCCAAGTAAGCTGAAGGACTGGGATGCATATCATGACTTGAAGGGAGCTATACAGAAATACCTGGATGTATTCCCCCTTTTACACAGACTTGCTGCCAAGGTAACCAAATTATCGATGGTACTGATACCGTTCATGGCATGCATATGCTTGCTACATGTAGAACATATACATATAAGTGATATGCATTGATTCTAGCTTTGACTTAATTTTAAATCTAATAATTCCCTTTATTTTTCTTATTATTTGATATCCAGTCCTATGACCGACCAGTACCCGTATGTTGTTATCTCATATATAATATTCCTTGTTCGATACCCTAACAAATAAATAACTTACTGTTGTTGTAAAGCATATGGAGATGTACGAGTTATCCCAGCTCAACCCTATGTTGGCTGGATACCTACACCGGTTCCACACTCGAGTGTTCCGTGCCATCATGGTAATGTCATCATGCTGTTTGATGCACCTTTTACAACATTTGTGCTAAAAACCACACTCAATATTATTATTATCGTTTGCAAACCAGATCTGGGAATTTTAATTTACTACAGTGCCTTAAAACTGAATTGCTGGAATACGAAGGGCGTCCAGTATGTACCAGGCTTAGTGCAGCCAACACTATTATCGTTTTCCTGCTTGTAGCATGACTGATGTTTCAATCATCAATCGACCTGACCATCTGAATCTGTATTAATCATGTCTGCATTTAAAACTATCTCCTGACCTGTACCGGTATCTGGCTCTCAATGTGGGATGTTTAGAACTTTAGCAATGTAGCTTCTGTTAGGTTCCAGTTGTCAGATAGGTACACCTGCACTTTAACTTTGGACGAGGGTGCACAAACCTTATACATACCCTGATGTATAGCAGTGATATTCTAGAGGTTTTCCGTGTCCTCATCTATTGTATATGGTGTTACAGGAAATAAGAAACCGACACTGGCTTCAGGTTATGTCTGCCACTGGAAGCTCATTCCAACTGGAGGCGAATGTATTCAAGATGTATCATCTACTGGATATCGATCTCATCGCGTAAGTCACAAGAAATATCTCAAATGCAGATGACTTCATTGTCTTTAAAATTTGTTTGATTATAAAGATGCGTTTTGAGCTTGATCAAACTAAACTTCCTCTCCGTCCAAATTTATTTACCTAAATTGGTGAGACAGAGATTGTCCTAATCGACTGTATATCAAACAAAAGAATTACATAAACAGTTATGCATATTTCACACTAATCATTACAGCCACAAACAGGAAATAGAGGAGATCTGTCACGCAGCTTCCAGAGAGATGGAGCTGGAGGTGAAAATGAGAATCACAGAAGAGGAATGGACTGAACAGGTCTTAGCATTTGAACATTACAAAAAGCTCGGCCCCATATACCTGGATAAAGCCTTCACTGAACGACTTCTTGAGCAACTGGAAGATGCACAGGCTTTGTTAGCGAGGTATAAGTCATAGACAAGTGAAATTTTGGGTATTCAAAATATTTTTTACAATAAGAAAACTGCTCCTCTGTTCACTTGCATTGTAAAAAACATGTTAATGTCTGTTTTATGTTAAATTAAAGATTGAGTTTACAAATTGTTTTATGTAGCGCAATGGTCTCAAGAAGTAAAGATGCTGTACTGATGCAGTAGTAAGCTAAAGCTAACCTCTGAGTTTCTCTACGCTTGCCTTGACAATAGTACATCCATAAGCATATAAATACTATATAGTATTTATATGTTTATGTGTACAACAAATCATTTTATGAATAACAGAAGCTCGTCTGGGGACCTGCAAACTCAATATTATTATTATATCTGCTCTCCTGCATCAACTATGTTGCTATAATAAATTACAACAATCCTTAGTGTTAATTGTTTATGAACCAGATGCGATATTTTGAGGATTGAGAGAATAATACCTTGTTGGACATATGTGACTAAAATCTGTCAAAAATTTATGATTTTATTACAGTATGCTGACTAGTAAGTACATTGGACCACTAAGGGAGGAGGCTGCCTCCTGGGCTGAGAAACTCAAAGAGGTTCAGGATGTGCTTGAAATCTGGCTGGAGGTTCAGGATCTGTGGCAGTACCTTGAGGAAGTATTCAGTAACCCTACTGCAAGCAAGGTGGGTGGCCTCATAAAACACGCTACCAACTATAGATAAATTATTACATGTCCTTGATTATCTTGGGTGAGTGTTAGTAATGCATGCGTATGATTTTGCTTGCACATATCTGACATCCAAAATACGCGATTGTTTACTCACTTCTGTCTATCCTGTCTGTTCATAATAGGAACTACCAGGCGAAGCTAAGAAGTTCAATAGAATTGACAAGGGATGGGTGAAGATGATGAAACGAGCTTACGACACCAGAAATGTTCTTCAGGTAACTAATCATCTATAGATTAATGAGAAGCTGAATAGTCCCAGTAGCTATTAATTTACCTTGGTTCCTATTTAATTATCTACGGGGACATGAATCCGCAAATTTATTTTAGTCAATAAAAATGTATATCATGATTGTTTCTACCTTGCAGTTTGTCAGTGTGTTCTTTGAAATTGTTGCAAAAACTATTTGTTAAAGCAAATCTCTCCTAGCTATATATTGAATGCACCTGTCCATATTTATATTATAGTGTTGTTATGGCGGAGAGGTGCCTAAAGGTATAGTACTGAGACACATCTATGAGGAGTTAGAGACATGTTTCAAATCATTAGCGTCTTATCTGGACGGGAAGAGAAGAGCCTTCCCCAGGTTTTACATGGTGTCAGACGCTGTCCTACTCGCCATACTCAGTAGACCAAGTGATCTGGAATCTGTACGACCCTACTTCAGGTACACACAACGCAGTATAACATCCCAGTATAACATCCCAGTATGACATCAAGTCTCAATTCGATAAATAATAGTTTGTTTATAACATACTTGTATGGAAACCTCAATTAAATTAATAATAATAATAACTTTATCGACCTTATACAAGCAAGAATAAACACTATGCATGTCGATCCCTGTATTGTAGATGTTTGTTCAGTGCTATACATGATATCAAAGTTGAGAAGTCTGGTTTTGGTGAGTTGGGTGATGGAGGAGGTAGCCCCTTTACCATGTCACCTGACGGCACATCACGGGAGGGTACAGCGGATACCCCGACACGCAGAGGGGGCACACCTGTCAGAACTCGTAGGAATCAGTCACCTAGTCAGATACAGGAGGCCAGAGTACAGACACCAGTCAGAGTAGACAAACGACTCACTGAAGTCCATGTAAGTATCACATCTCCACAAGTCACTTTTTGAAGAAATATGTTTCATTGATCACCTTATAGTCAAATCACAGTAGGTAGTCAGTTAATTGCATAGCTATATTCTGTTGAGTAAACTCCATCTTTTATGCTTTAAAAACAGAAATCCAAGACATCTGCCAGCAAGAAGCAGTCTGGCAATTCCTCTGCCAGCATAGCTTCTGCTGGTAAAACTGCCCCTTCCAAGTCGAGAAGGTCGGCTAAGGGTTCAGAGGTAAGGTGCATGCTCACTGTAGTCGTGCAGGTCAACACTAAGCAGCAGCGGGACCCAGCCTTGGCACCATAGTCATAGTCTAATTATTGAATCTAAAAGTATCATTATCTCATATTATCTTAATAATGTTTAAATCAAAGTGCTGTTGGTTATAAGGGGTTAAATCTATGTCACTAGCTACCAGAAAGACCCTGTCTGCTTGCTCCCTCTTTTGGTATCATGACTTGGTGTCAAGGGGTTGCATGGGAACAGACCAACTGTATCGTGATAGCCTTTTCACCCCTATACTTTAATCTTTTCTATCATGATTCAAATAATGTAGAATGTCGTGATATTTCTTACTGTATAGTAAGCCCACCACTCATTGTGTAACATGCCGATATGATTTTAAGTCCTCTCGAATCTTTGTGAGGTATGCACTGATATGATTGAGCTCTGGTGATTGGTATATTTTTGCACAATGTGTTTTACCATACATATACACATTCATATACATATTTATGACAATCTATTATGTATCAAGCAAAAATGGTGATTGTTTCTAATTATTTATATTTGAGTTTGTTTGTTATGTTTCAGCACATAAATGTGCAGCACCAGGGAGCAGCAATCAATCTGCCCTCAGAGTTTCAGATGCAGGAGAACATTACTCTTGATGCTTATGCTGTGGTCAGCAGTGATGGGGAAAGGCTGACTTTGGAGAATGAAGTGTCACTAGAAGATGGCGTTGAGGTTTGGTTATCAAAACTCAAGACTGGTGTGGAAGATACTCTGAGAACTATGCTCAGTAATATCATTCAGGATGTCAACAATAATCTGCCTCTCGAAGACATGGTATTCAAGGTAAGTGTCTAAAAGTTAATTCCCTTGCTGATCATCATTCATAGAAAGTTTAAAAATCAGCCTTCTCAAGCGTTCATTTCCTATACTATTAACCGCCGTGTTTTTGGTTCTCATGTTCTTAGACACAGTGGATGAATTTATTGCCATCGCTGGCTTTAGAAGAGAATTTCCAGCACCTTATGATTTGTTTTTAATACGGACAAATAAGACAAAGTAAGGGCATAGAGAAAATGATTTTAATGCCGATAAGTTAATAACAATTTGCTATCTTTTGCTTACAGTATCCCAGTCAGATCTGCCGTATGGCTATGCTGTATTACTGGACCCGAGAGTGTGAGGCTGGTATCACAGAACTCCGCTATGAGAGACGAGCCATTCAGAACACTAAGGCTAGATTCCAGGCTAACATAGCTAAGATACCCACTGCCCTTGCTCGTAATTGTTTCCGTAGTATTGAGGAGACAATGTTGCCGCTACATAGACTGAGACTTGAAAATCTCTACACTGTAAGTTACTAAGATTGAGTCATGAGTGTTAATACTTTACTTAACATCACTCGTTTGACTCCTTCCATAGTTTGAATGCTCATTGATTGCAGTGTGGTGGTACTGGCAATTCAATTGGTTAAAACAATGTAATTCCTTACTGTGAGCTGTGAACACAACATCACTATCACCATTTGATGAACTTACACAAATTACATTCCGTCTAATTAACACTGAAGCAAAAAAAGAGTTCCCATGAGGCTTCCCGAAGTTTGTGGGGGATCACTTAGTAGTCATCATAAATATCTAACAATCCTGGTCTATGGTTTTGAAGCAATCTTTCTACTTGAGAGACACGCTAGATGTCATGAGTACAAGAAAGATCCGCGAGGCCACTGACTTTGACTGGAGAAGAAACACCAGACTCTACTACCAAGAAATTGAAGGTATCAAATCCAATATTCAATTTATTCGCTTTCAGGTTAAAGTAGCTGTAAACTAGTGAAACCTGAATATCATATCATGGGAAGTAATTGGACCAGTATCAAGGACTGTCTTAGGGCGCTGACAGACCAAGACGAACTGGGAAATAGTCTCCGTTAGTTTTTGCAGTGGCTCAAAACTCTGCTAAAGAGGGCATGAAATTTGTACACCAGTGTTCTCTATTCAATACCATTAAAATATACTATTGAGTTGTGTTTTACATGAATAGAGGAGAAAATGGAGCCTGTAGTTTACATTATGGAAAACAGATTCAGCTATGGGTGTGAGTTTTATGGTAACCAGATAGGAGTTGCCATGACGGCCATAACAGAGAGATGCTTCTTAGCCATGTCTCAGGTAAGTAATAGTTAGGATTCCGAGGGAATCATCATCAGACGACAGTGTATCCCATCACTATGTGCCTTATCACACACATTCTCTGTAGAAACCTTATATAGAGGGACAAAATTTCCTCAAGTCATTCTTCTTGGTGCATCAGTGTTACTATTTATGTATATCTAAACCGATTCACTTTTCCATTGTTTGTTGTGTGAAATTTGCAATCGATTAATGTAAAGCATATCTTACCTGATTATTTCAGGCTCTCACAAGCCATCATGGGCTTATACTCCAAGGACCCGAGGCTACTGGTAAAACTGAGACAATTAAAGGACTCGGCAATGTACTCGCTAACTTCATCAGTATGGTACACTGTGACATGAAAATGTCAGCTCAATCACTAGGTAGGTTTATATCTCCCTCATATTCAGATATTACTTGATCAAAGCTGTCCCGCATTGATAATGACTTTGGCATATTTGTTAATACTCGTGAATAGCTTTACCATTTGTTTCTGTTTGTGATGGTCTAATATATAGTTGATAAGCCAATAAAATTGCTATCTATAGTATTTATAATATGACCAGCAGTGACATCTTCTCTTGTCAATTGTAGGAAAGTTGATGCAGGGAGTTCCCCTTGATGGATACTGGGTGTGCCTAGATGAAGGTCATCTTATGAACAGAGAAGCCATGGCAGTCTTACTGAACAGTATCAACTCCATATTCACAGCTGTGAAAAGCCTCAGAGAACGTGTGGACGTCAACGGAACTGACGTGAGTGTACTGGGTATCAATATCCTAGTTTCAAGGATCTTGATGTATAACTGAGAAACAATGATCAGAAAATTTTCTCACTTCCTGATATTTTCTCACTCATTTGTTGATGTTGATCTAAAGAACTGCTACTTTGTGTTACAGATCTTGATAAAGAAGACATCAGTAGCCATGTTTATGACAATGAACCCATCAGCAGTGACTAAGCTTGAGTTACCCAATGATGTGCGAGCTTTATTCCGCACAGTGACACTCATCACGCCTGACTATAGTATGCTGCTGAGAGCTAAATGTGCTGCCTCTGGACTCAAAGCACCTGCTATTCTCGGAACTCGTCTGAAGATGGTCAGGGACCTGGCTAATGATCTATTGTAAGTAAATTAATTGTACTCACCCGCAAATTTTACTGAATAAAAGCCTCAAGCTCAGCGAGCTCAGAATTTACAATTCCATATGATAAAGCTTTTCACTCATAACAAGCCATTTTGGCTACTTTTCCTTCTATTTGATAAAATTCACATGGGTTTGAAAATATCATTACAATCTTGTTAATTTCAGATCCAGAGATGCTATGACATTCTTCAACCTAAACATCATGACAGCAGTGCTAAAAAGATCTGTAATGAAGCGCAGACAGATGAGAGGCGATACTAGCTATGACAGACAGGCTACTATAGAGAAAGGTCGCGACCCCACTGATAAGAAAGTTACAGTGGAGGAATCTCGGTCTAACAGTCAGGCGAGCGGAGTCTTAGCCTCCAGTGCTAGCGTCATAAGTAAGTTTCTATGCTTCTGATTTAAACTATACAGCTAAGTCAGACTTAATCATAATTTTTTCGCCAAACAAGATCTTGAGAAATTCAATGGTTCCTTTTTTTTGGTCTGAGAACCAAACTCATTGATTATTAATTTTTTTTATGATGCCCGGCAACCCACCAACACATGGCTTTTTCCTCTATCTCACACCTTTGTAACTTACCTATTACAGCGGCAGTCCAAAAACTGAGAAGCCCCAACATTTATAAGATTTTTAGTGATTATTTTGAAGGTAAATTCTGTTGGTTTTCAACTCTGGTCTCTATCTGTAGCTCTATAAATCTCTGTCCTATTCCATCAAAAGAGAGCTGCTTTTGTCTAGATCTGGATGAATTGCTCTGTCTCTGCTGCTAAAACACTGACTCCTTGGTTCCGTTGCTCTGTTCTTGCTATTTGAACCACGTAATATTGGGAGTTGCCTTTTAATAAAACAGTAGAAGGCAACTCTACACTCATGCATGATCTTGCCAGTAAAATTGTCAAATAGTAGAATTATACTGACCAATTTGGATGATTTCCCCTAACCAAAGATGGATAGTCTGAAACTAGTTGTATGTCTTTTCCTTTACCTCTAATGTATATATTTCTTCAATATTCCTCGGCTAGAGTGCAATCTGATATTATGTATGACTGGCATCAAGCATGGTGTTCCAAAGCATTAACCAAAATTTGATTATATTCAGGTGCCAACCCATCTTATAGTAACACTGTTATGGGTGAGTTATTGCTGCATGGGGTTGAGAGTTGGTTGAACCATGCATGCTTTTATTGAAGGTTTTGACATTAACAATACACCTTAGCTGGCTGTGTGAATGAGTTGGCTGGTAATGTGCCTTGCATACTGATCGCTCTGGGCGCTCTTCCCAAGCTTAGCAGTTAACCACCTCGCTCATACAAACGCCATCTGCTGATATTTATCAATTGTACACCTACTTGTTACCATTTCATGTTCTCTAACTACTTGGGATTCTCATTCACCTTCCCTATAGTTCATGAAGAGGAGGGGGTAGGCCCTTCAGGTTTTAGTGAGACCTTAGAACCTGCCCGCCTTGATGCAGCAGACCCAGAGGATCAGGAAATAATTGATCTACTTCTCACTCAGGGCAGCACGCCCCGTGAGCCAGAGCTCATCACAACTCCTCCCCCTAAAGTGACTAAGAAGAAAATGAAATATGTCAAGCAGAGAGAGGAGCCCCAATCAGGGTCTAAGACTCCTCACTGGAATCCTGTTGGTGAGGCAGCACTCTCAGCGAAGCTACAAACTGCACTAGGAGTTGCCATCTCACGCCTCTCATTAATTTTCTTTCATTTCAGCATTGCAAAGACTAATCTCCAGTACACAAACTTCTTCTTTATCTTTCATATATCATTTCTTCTCATGCACTCTGCATTATTTTAATATTATCAATAAAAGTTCATGTTTCAGGAGTGACTTTTGAATATGAGTGAATATGGTTCTGCTATTTTGTTGCTAATTGCAACACAAGTATAAAATGATAAATAAGGTTAACAGTCTATGGATCTTGAGATGACTGTTTATCTGAAGTTTATAAATCATGGCTATTCCATCATCTCAGGTCCTGGACCAGGAACTAAACAAGAGCGATTCACAGCGGCAAACAAAATCAAGGGAACTCCAAACCCTCTCACCTCGTCCGCTAGGATGGAGCATTCCATTGTCGGACAATCGTTACTGGAGATTATTGGACCTAGACTTCAAGGAGAGGTATGATGAACTTATTTGCAATGTGTCTATTTAACTGTTTGCCAATGCAGAGCAAAGGAGTTTGCTACAATTTAACACCTTGGCAAAACCTACTGCCCTAGAACCATCAATATTTTGATTTGTTTGGATATTTTTTATCAAATCAAATTTTCTCTCATGCGTAGTGCTTTCTTTTTCAGGACCTGAGTTTGTTCAAGACTATTATCAAGGATCTGTTCGCCTCTCTTCCTGTACCTCCAGAGCCCAAGGCTATGAGTGCCCGCGCCCGCACTGCTGATGTAGAGGCTGCTATTGAAGCTCAGTCCACAGAGAGAGGATTAGTTCCTCACAAACCATGGATTGATAAATGTACCCAGCTCTATACAGTATCTACAGTATGCAGAGGTGAGGTTTTGACCTGGGACTAACAAATTCTATGCTATACTTTAGTGTGTTTATTTTTCCATCACATAAAGATCGGTCAACATGTCCGATGGAGAACCTTTGTCTAGGTTTTTTCAAGTCCTGTTTGAAGAGAAGTTCCAGATTTGGAATGTTTTATTATTATCACTTATCTACAATTTATGAATTCTATTTCAAACTTTTCAGGAGTCATTCTTGTCGGCCCGTCTGGCAGTGGTAAATCAGCCTGTGTCCAGGCCCTCATAGACGCACTATGTGTCAACCCAAGAGGCATGAGCAGACAATCCAACTCTAATGCAAAAGCTGGAGGGCCACAGCAGGCAGAGTCCAACCATAGACTGCTGAAGATAAATCCGTGTGTAGTGGATGATTACCAGACTATGTTTGGTTACCTGAGCCATCAAGGAGACTGGGTAGATGGTATATTCACACATAGCTGGAGGAAAGCAAATAGGGTAAGTATGAGTTTTATCAGAAGCAAACCATTGAGTCTCAATTTTTCCTAGCCAGTAGTTTACTCTACCTCAAGATGACATCTTAGACTGTATGCATAAGTTGTTACATGGTTGTTGTCTTTTTAGAATGTCAGTACCACTTGGATTGCAATGGACGGACCGCTCAAAGCCACATGGGCTGACAACCTGAACAGCGTCCTCGATTCTGATAGAATGTTACATCTGAAGAATGGTGACAAGCTGACTATGTCAGACAATGTGAAGATATTGTTTGAGACAGATGATATCAGAACTGCATCCCCACCCACTCTGTCCAGATGTGTGAGTATATTCCTCATTTTCCGACTGCTATTTGACTGCCTTCAAATAATTCAACTTCATTATTTCATTGTGAGTTGCCTATTATATAGTCATATTTCAATCTTGATACTGATCCATTGCTTGATCAGAACCACGCATGCACAGCCTAACTTGTGTTGGACAGTTGCGATTAAGTTGTCTCTGTTGTAGACAATATTGCTTGATCAAACTTTCCAAAAAATGTAACAGGAATTAATTGCCTTAATTGTAGGGCATTGTATACATGGATAGAGAAGTGTTGGGATGGAGACCAATCGCTAAGTCATGGCTGGAGGATAGAACTCATCAAGAGGTCCATGTAAGTGAAAAACCATGATAGTTACAGAGAGTTGATATTCTTTGTGATTATTTACAGACTAACAATGTGAAGACTCGTTCCTGCCCCAATACTTGTTCATTTGAGTTACTTACTTTTAGTTGTTATTGGTTTGTTAGTCAAGTTGACAATATTTAATTGTAACGCATTTGCTGAACTCTTTATGCAATATATTTTACACAGGAGAAACCTGCATATTCAGTGGCACAGGTTAATGACATATCTGTCTTTCTATGTTCGATATTTTAATCCCCACCTTTACCTGATCTACCTGTATTTATTCGTGCATACACAGTATTAATTTTCAGCTGAAGTGCATGGGGAGCTGTCTCCCTTCATAACGAAGTGAGGCAACTGCTTATTAAGCTCTTGTTTTGTACAATTTTCATCGTTCAATTTAAGTCACTTATAGGAGTGAAATACAACTGGAAGAGTTGCGCAATTTTCTCAATTTCTGGAATGGCAATGCTTGACTCCCGCTGAGTAATCAATGCTTCTCTGTTTTCTTAATTATCCATGTCTGGTGATTAGTTAGTGTATGGCCTTCAAAGTTATTGTGTATTTTGTCAGCTTATTGTCAAAAAGTACAACAAGGTAACAGAACCGGGAGCTGTGTCACATCATCTTGTGTGCTTCATGCCATATTTTTTTCATGCAGCAAATCATAGCTTCTCACTGGAATAGATGTTACCCACTGACTGATTGTAGACTTATAACAGCATTATAAGTTAAAGTCAATGCTCACGTGCCACATCTGTTTTGACATGCATGGTGTTGCTGTGGTATTCTTTAATTGTCGTTCATAAGTATGATGGTTAGAAAAGTGACAATATAGTTTTGTGTCACGTCACATGCATGCCATGTTATTAGTTCACTCTCACTGTGTCTGACTTATTCATGATCTGTTCTCTACCAATCAAGGTTGTACTGGACCTTGGTTGTTTTCTGAGAGGGAAAATGGCATTTAGGGGTTATATTCATTATGACTATATATATTTATTATGATTAATACCTATATCTTCCTCTCATTCACCATAGGTACTACAGAAGGCCTTCAACAAAACAGTCGATCCTGTTTCTCAGTTTGTCATCAATGATGCAAAGTAAGTATCTCTTTATTACATTGTGTTGCCCAACTCTTACATTATAAGTGCTGAAAAGATTTCCTTGTGTTAAGCAGTTCATTTCAATACTAAATGAGGTTGCGTTAAACTTTGATCTGTTTTTTTACCACACACTCATCCAAAATTTCAGCATAGCTTATAAAGAGCTGAAATATTGCAAGAAATACCGGTAAGAGGAGTTCAAATTTTCATTACTTTTAAACAAGCAAAGGAACCTTTATAGTTGAAAATAATTTAAACAATTATTTTATGTTGGATGTTGACTACTAATACTTCTGCAATTTAAATATCATATCATTTACAGTGTCATGGTTTACACCATTTCTCTACTAATCATCGCTCTATGAATACACGTCATTTTTAGGCCAAAGGTGAAGTTGTCTGAGGTAGGAATGTTCCAGTCATGCCTACGTTTACTCTCAGCCATGTTAGCTGATAATGTTGAGATTGGTGGGGAAGCTCACATAGAGAGACTCTATCTGTTCTGTCTTATGTGGACTTTCGGTGGTCTGCTCGACAAAGCTGACAGAAAAGGATTCAGTGACTTACTGAAAAGTCTCTCTACTGCGTAAGTTGTCACAAGTTTACTGTACCTTGCCATAACTTACTTCCATGAAACTGCTGTTTGCCAATACTAACAAAAATTGTGTTTTGAAGTTAAATTTGGATATGTGAACACTAACTTCTGCTATCGCTGCTTTGTCTGCTTGCTCTAAGCTATGATTGTATTTGTCATTAGCGTACCGGATATTAAGAAGTTGCCATAGTAAGTCAGCTCGTTGATACCACAAAAATGATAAGCTATCTCAACTGCTAAGTTCTCACTATATCAGTTTATTTACTTTCTTTGCAAAAAGAATTGAAATTTGCCATTTTGTTAGAGTTCTTCCTCACACAACTCTTCTACTACAACTACTCTTCTGCTCATTACAAACTTCTAACAGAAACCTTGACTCTCTTTACTTACACTTGATAAATGATGATGACATTGTGAAAATTGATCTTGTTTCTTTTAGTTTACTCCTTCCTTGTGTATCTGCTTAGTTAGTTACCTGTCTATTCTCACCATGTATTTCCATATTCCACAGTTTACCCGATGATGACAGAGATATTTGCGTATTTGATTACTATGTGGACGAGTCAGGAGAGTGGGATCCATGGCAGAGCCGGGTCCCTGAGGCTGGGTACTCAGACAGCCTAAATATGCTCGGAGATGTGTTTGTAGACACTGTTGAGACTGTGAGTGCATAATTCTCAACTTCACTCATATTGTTAGAGTCGCATAACAAAATAAGATAAGCTGTCCACAGCCAATCGCAACAAAGATATAAATATCTCTTCTTTTTTTTAATTTGCTGCATGGATTACGTTGCTCTATTCTCTAATTCAACAGATCCGTACCAGGATTCTGATGGAGTTTGCTAGCCAATCAGGACAGAATATCCTGCTGATCGGACCTTATGGTTCTGGAAAGACCTCTATGATCAATGACTTCATCAGCACACAAGGTAACAGTAAAATCTGACCTCCCTAGTAGGACCTTTATTGTAGTGTTCTGTAGCTCTAACTAGCGGTTAGATCGGAAGTGAATTTGCCAGTGATCTCACAGTTTGGTCACTTATATAACAAAACTCATTCCGAGTGTGGTGCTAGATTTACTAATCATACCATACTATTAGACAGAGTGTTTACCGTATAGACTAGCCAGAAAAGAGCTTTATATATATATATAACCCAATTGAATAAATACAGGTTTTTGACTACTAATATTTTCATTCAATTGCAAATTATTTATGTTGTCATGATTGTGTGCTATTAATCAAATAGACTTCGGCCGCCTGAGGCACATCTATGAAGGGATTGTAACTTATCCGACAGGTAAACTAGGTTTAGTTAGAACCCATCCACCACATATAACTCTTGCATTCGGCAATATTTCTTATAGATCAGCTTAAATTCTAAGCATACATTGTGGGAGTTTTCTCATTTTTCAAACAGAGTGGACAACTTCCCACAATATCTGCTTTCAAACTGCACATGCTTTCATCATTGTTAGATTCTTCCAACAACTTTACTATGCTTTTCATGGAATGTTTGAATTTATACTTTCTCATCGATTCAGAATACAATGTAAGTTGATTGGTAATGGTATATAAATGTGTAAATATATCACCAGGATATCTGTCACTGCATTTCTGAAAATAAACCCATGGTACCTTCCACCCAAGCATGTCCTATTATACATTGCATGGTATGGACTTGAAAAGCTTCACTAGCAATAAATATTCAGATGAGTGCAGCTGCTCAAGAAACTGCTGCTACTTGAGATTTAAGAAATGTAATACTGTGTACTATTTGTAGATCCAATGACTGCTATTCACAAGCGGCTGGTGTTCTCTGGAGCTTCTTCAGCTCGACAGCTTCAACAGTTCATCGAGTTGAATGTATTCCATAGACAAGGCTTTGTCTATGGTGCCAAAGAAGGCAAAAAATTCAGGATGTTTGTGGATGATATAAATCTACCTAGAGCTGATGCTGACGGAGTTCAACGAGTGAATGAGGTCAGTTCTGTGATTCTATTATGCACCTCAATTTTTCAAACAATACAGCGCTTCGAAACTCGAACCAATATAGCTAGTCAAGCAAGACAAATGGTATGCCCATAACTGTGTAAAAATATTTCCGATTTCCTGATTTACATGAACGGTTTTACCTGACAATGTATGTTCATACTTTATAGCTCCTGAGACAGTTGATGGATGATAAGGTGTTGTGTACTATGGAGAAGCCATTCGAGTGGAGAACCATTGAAGACCTGAATATATTGTCTTCTATCAACATGAACGATCTGCCTTCATCACAGAATGATGTCCTCTCTCCAAGATTGCTGGTGAGTGAGATTATTCATCTCGTAACTGATTGTTTGGATGCAGTTGGCAACATCTTTTTTGAGAATACATATGTGAGTGAAAAGTCTGAGAGGTTGAAAATGAAAAAGTGATTCTGTCCAGGCAAAAGCTAATGATTGATGATAATTTTTACTTGCAGAGGCACTTTGCAGTATTCAGCCTGGCAGCACCTGAAGGTGAAGGTCTGAAGAATGTGGTTCACTGTGTACTGGAAGCTCATATGACACAGAATGACAGTCCTGGTCTAGTGATTGATCTGCATAACGCCATAGTACAGGCCTCCTGTCGCCTTCTACAGCTCACACAGAGAACTCTAAAGGCTGCCGATATGCCTGGTAGAGAATACTATGCCTTCTCTCTCAGAGATATCAACAACTGTTTCATGGTATGTTCTCATATTCATACATCCATGCTATGGCTCCCCTACACTACTACATCTTATACTGCACTACAACACTACATTTCTGTGCTGCATGTTATGGAGCATATAGAACAATTTGGAAACATTTCACTATTGAAATGAAATAGACTGCCAAAAAAAGTGTTAAAAACAATTTATTTGTAATCAATTTAGAATTCTAATGCTGGTTTTTTTTCCTTACAGAACCTTAAGAAGTTGGTGGAGGAGGATCGTTCAGAAGAGAGCACTGTTATATCACTGTGGCGTTTTGAGATGGCCAGGATATTCAGAGATCAGCTGTGTAGGACTGCTGATGTTAACTGGTTTGATGCCACTCTTGATAAACTCGTCAAAGACACATGGCAGATCGAGACTGAGACACTCACTCAGAACTTCCTGACCTTTAACACTGACTCCAGAACACATCAGAGGGTCGGCGCCACCGACAGACAGAAGGCTAGCAGGGTACGTCTATTTCTCACTCTTTAACAAGTTAGACATTAAACGTAAAGGATAAATAACGAGCCCTCATGAATCCATTGCTAGCACCGGTGAAATCGTCAGTGAATAGGATAAAAGATACCTGGTGGATTCTTGATTTTTTCAGGTTAACTCAGGATTAATGTTGTTCTTGCAGGTTGTACTCCAGCCGATGAAGGATATAAAGTCTGTATATAACTGTCTGAATCAATGTCTGACCAGACATAATGAGGAGCTCGGAAATGTCAAACTAGATATTATGCTGAGTGATCACATCATCACACATCTCGTCAAGCTCCACAGAATACTATCACTGGCCCACAGGTACGACAATAAATTCTACTGAAAAATAACGCATTGGTCATCCATGTAATTTTTTTTCATGTGATCAGCCAACAAAAATTGATATCCATCCTCATTGTTTGCTCCTCAAATAAAAACTCCCTAGTTTGCGTTGCACAAAGCTGCCCTTATCCACATCATATTTATGCTTTAACTCTCCTTGTATTTATAGTGGCAGCATGTTGCTGATAGGCTCAGTTGGTTCACATTTGACCACACTGTGTAGACTAGCTCTGTATTTAGCTGATATCGATATATTCAAACTGGACACTTCAAAGACAAATGGCTTCCTGGACGGCCTGAGATCTGCCATCAGAGTTACTGGTGCTGAAGGTATGTGGGATATGGCTGACAAGAAATCTGTGAAACATATTCTATTCTAGGTTCTATAGTTAATATATGGTTACTATTCTCGCTTAATGTGCAAAATATGCTACAACCAATGTACAGTACAGCTCTGTCATACATTGAGTCCAGTTTTAGACATTAATTGTGTACCTAGAGTTATGTAATTTGATTGTGTAATTATAATAATCCCTGATCGTCTTACCATTGTCTTATCCTCATCTGTTTCTTACTTTTTTAAGGCAAAGTACTTTCAGTAATGCTGACAGCCAGAGAACTCATAGATCCAATGTTCCTGGATGCCATCAACTCCCTGTTAGTGAGCGGAGAGTACGCCCATATCTTCTCTAATGATGAGCTGGATGGCTTACTGCAGGCTATACACCCTGCCATGAAGAGGGACTACCCTACAGGAAACCCTGACGCCATGAAATACTTTGTTTCAAGAGTTCAATCTAATCTCCATCTCATTATCTGCCTACCTCCTAATCATAGTCTGCTCAAGGAGGCCTTCACGTAAGTAACAGATCCATAAATATCAAACTGTCATGAAACTGATTGCAAAACTGCTAAAATAACCAACTACTTGTCTTCCATAAATTGAATGCCTTGAGGATTATCCATGGTATTTAAGACTATTGATGTTTACACAGGTGTTATCCTGGACTTCTGAGCGGATGTCAGACGCTGTGGTTATGTGACTGGAGTACTGAATTCCTGATGAGTGAAGCTTCTTACTTCATACGTAAACATAATATCACTTCTGATGAGCAATACAGGTGCGTAAATTTCTAATTCAATCATCAATCATAGTTTACTTCACTCTCATAGAAATCTAGGACCTAAGATGGTTTGTGTTAGCAATGAATCGGCTGTGTTTGTCTCCTGTGTATCAGATCTCTGTAGTAATGATGTTTATTATACGATATTTTACAGCTCAAGTGTTACCAACTGCCTGGCCAACATTCATAGTTTCATACTGAGAGATTGTAAGCAGACTATCTGGGCTGGAGATCAGTCGTCTGAGGTTCAGATGACTCAGGTGTCCATCAACGAGAGGAAGAAAGAACAGATCAAACATAAGCAGCTCAAAGTACCAAATCTGCCCTACAGTAAGCTTATACTACTGGAGCAGATTAAAAACAGACACAACAGCATCGGAGAGCCAGCCAGAAACAACGTGTTTGCTGGCCCTATGACTTATAGAAGGTTCCTTCATTGCTTCAGGCATACGTTTGTTGATATGTCCAGGAAACGCGCTGAGAATCTCACACTGTTCAAGTAAGTTTTCAGAACCCTCCTTTCTTGTTTTGGCTTAGACATCGAATAAACAAATTGCTCTTGATTAAGCACAAGTTAATAAGTGTAACATGGAATTTGTTTTCAGGCAATCTCAAAATTGATCAACAAGAACATTTTTTCTTATATTAGGGTTTTTAGCTGTGATTGCCAGCCTGGGTCTGTTTTTTTTTACTCAGCTGCAGTTTGCTGGGTTCATGATGTAATCTTAGTTTCATACTTGTCTCACAGGAAGGTTTTATCAGCTCTAGACACAACTAGAAACGACAGTAAGAAGATGAAGGATCAGCATCGTGATGTCATGCTAAAGTATTACAATGTAGTAGATGATACTGCTGCGGTACTGAAAAAGCTCACCCAGAAAGCAACAACCCTGGAAAAACTCAAGGCCAAAATTGGTTCGTGAACTTTTGCATTTAAATTTTTTTTTAAATCCGACATTTAATTGATTGAAAAGTGATTCTAATCTGAAACACAAACCTATTTTATTTAGATAAGTTCTTGTCTCGTTGGTCACCATTGAGCGATGCTAGTATGCATCCACAATATCAGTGACTGTTTGATATAAGCATCTGTTTATGTTAACAGGTCAGGCCACAGCACTGAGCGCATTCTTACAGATGAACGATCTATCATCAGATGAGGAGGATGACGCTGCTCTACTACAACAGGAAGAGAGAGATCACTATGACGATGCCTTCGAGAAAATGAGAGAACAGAAAATGAGATCTCGTCAGGTGTGGATTCACAAACATGTTTTATTTGCGACTTCAACATTGATTTCCCATGAATAGAGCAGTGTATCTATTATTGTAACATGTAGTGGTTGAGATATGAGAAATTTGTGTGTGTATCATTTTTAAGACTGTTTTTTTACACAGGTTAAAGCGATAGAAGAGCTGGCCACTGCTAAGAAGAAAGTTGAGGAGTGGAGGATAAAGCTGGGATACGCCCGAGAGCAGGTTGTCATCTGGAAAGCTAAAGTAGACAGGACTTGTATAGAGAGGCTCAGATCATTCACTAACCCATCGCTGCTTGTCGTACAGGTATGTTTTATACTAATAATATCGTGTTATCACTTAGACATGAGATAGAGAGCTATAGCTAATTAAAAGTTCTTTTTTATATTTTTTGCATTGAAAACTCGAGCATGAATAAGCAAGAGTGCTACCTGAAATTGAGAAACTTTTTATTATTCGCTCATTTTCTTGATAGTTTCATTTAGTGCTGATATGTATAATACACATGAAATAGGTTAAATTTCCAATAAGTACGTAACAAAAATTTGTTTAGCTGTCTGTAGTATTTGACTAAAGCATTCGTGTACTGTTCTGGATGCCTTTGTAAAGAGTTATATTTATACCTAATACCCCAATAACTTCTTCTGTACTTACCTCCCATGCACTCCATTTTCACCACCAGGTGATGGAGATGATCATGGTACTGATCGGTAAGAGGATGAGTTTTGGTAAAGATCAGAGTAAGTCATCACATGTAGATGAGGAGAGAAGTGGTAGAATATCAGCCAGCAGCAGTAGTACCAGATTTACTAAGAAGAGTAAGTACACACACTAATATGAAACAGGCCCCTGATTTACTCAAACTAGCCAGTTAACTATAAAACCTGTGCAGATTTAACATTTTGAGTGAACCTTTGCTGTACAGTTAGACCAATGCTAAGACATGTCATCAACATTCTTGAAACATATTATCACGCGCTTGTGTTTTAAAAGAGTAACTACTCTGTCATTTGAATTCAAATCTATTTTAAAATATTGCTTTTTTGCTCTAGCTAGGAGAAGATTCACAAGTAAATAAATTACAGGAATTCAGTTTTATAATGTATGCGGCTAGTTTATTATTCATAGTTCAAGGAACTTAGAAGAAGTCCTGCTCGTTTGTTGTGAATTCCACAATAATATGGTTATGTAGCTAACACATGCACCTTAGACTTCATATTTTGCACAACATATCATATATAATATATAATATATCATATATCATATATCATATATCAGCACGACACCTAGAAGAAACTATTGTGGCCACATCAATAAACTTGATGAATTTTCCCCCATATGTAAATTTAGTCACTTGTTCCAGTTGTGATAACTTAATTTTCATTACATACTAACCTCAGTTCAGTATTTTACATTGGAAGATATAATGTATTCTAGGAAGAATATAATTACAAGTTATCCCCTCTCCTGTCGAGGGGAGAAAACCCATAATGTGTTATTTTCCACAAGCCTTCCCATGAGATACAACATACAGTGGTGCGCGTACTACTGCACAACACACAGGTCTTGAGCTAGAAACCATGAGTCAAGCGCATAATCTGACCGCTGAAGAAGGACCGCCTGCAAAATAACGCCGAAATCTGAAGATCACTGACAAATGGGTTCCGTGGGAGCCATATCTAGAAGTCTTTCAAGACTCATGGCTATGCAGAGTTAACTTATCAAATAATACAGGGGCACTTTTTGAAGCCGATATGCATCACCGCAAAAATAGATATTTTGTATATCCTTCCTCACCATTTATCTTTGTCGCTAAATAAATGGAATCAGCTGATATCATTAAGTGCATTGTCTTTATAAATGAATGAATGTATCAGGTTGTAATCTCATATTCCAATTTTTCTAGCGACCAGCAAGAAGGATTTACCAGACAAGTTTGACAGGCAGCAGTGGAAGATAATGCAGCTTGCTATGACTGACAGTATTAAGTTTGTGGATATGATGCACAATGTTCCATGGGAGGACGGTCTCCCTGGTGACACCAGAGAAGGTAGGCAATTCTCTATTCATGTTTGCCTTTCAAATCTTCACAGATGTACAATCAAATGGTCATTACCTATACACAGAGACAGATTATTTAAAAATTCAAGAATTGTCTCCCGATAAACCTGTTCACTTATGATTTGTTGCATTAAATGCTTTGCTTTACTATCACAGCTGTGGAGAACTACTTAGCTAAGAGTAAAGACGGCAGCTTTGGTATCACCGGAGAGGGTACTCTACTGGATAATGCTGCAGGTACGTTGCATTATACACCATACAGTCCTCCATATTATATCTGATATGTGTTCCAATTATACTACGATTGGATGTGACCATAAACCGTAAACCAGAAACTAGACTTGTATCTGAAAATAATAATTTTTTTTATATTTAGCTATTGTTGAATGTTTTTATGCATGTTTCAGACACAAAGTTCCAGGCTATGAGGCGTACACCATCACCAGATAATTCACGAGGTATAACTATAGCTGCAGCTAAGTTCTCCAGTGAAGACGCTGCAGTGTTAGTACAGTATACCATAGCTATCATAGAATACACAAGGCTGTGTGCTCCACTCAGAACTGCTCTCGAGAAACAACACAAGCTGGAGCGAGAGATCGAGGAAAATGAGAGAATCGCCCGCGAGAAGGCGAATCAGGTAATACATCTTACTAAAGAGCCTGTTCTTCTCTGTGTTGTCCATTTCTAAGTTGCTTGCATTTAGTCCTGTTCAGGTGACAATGGCTAATATAGACTCTGTAGCTGTGCTAACATCATCTTTCTGTGATAATACTCCTGTTCGTTTTGAAATCTCTTCTTTCACTCTGCAAACTGCCCATGACTGTTACTTGCTTACATCATATGGTAGTAGCATTTCTAGTTGGAAGTATTATGTATAAGTCTTTGGTATTTCACGGAAGGTCAAAATTCTTGCCAGGCCAGCTTCCCTCTGTCCAGTTGTCCTTAGTTTCATGTTTATATCATCATTAACCAGGCTGATACAGGAACCCCCAAGGTATTAAACTGTAAAAAAACTTCTATGTTGCCTGAACCTTTTTTTATTTTACACCTTCCCATATGTTTTTTTCACACACATCCTTTTGATATTAAGAAATCAACTATTTCTTATCAACGATGAAGATGGCCATAATTTGCTATTTCCTTCACTGTATAACCAATATGTTACTGACTATCATTCCTCTTCTCTAGAGATGAGTTGATGTATATTTTTTTACTCGACCAGCACCTCCCGCTCAAGTCTCCATACCCGTCACTTCCTCACTATCCCTAAACCTTTATTTTATTATTCACTTTTCTATTCATAATTTACCATTCCTGATTGCATGATTGTTGCAGAGTGATAGTGATCAGGTTTGCATCGATTTGTATAGCAGAATATATTACATATACACTTGAAATTGATATTCAATATTCATTGTTCGGATCATCACTAACATTTTGGGAGAAAATTAACCTACAATTTTGCACTACCAGTATTATTCCCAGCCAACTTACAGATTTTAATAACAAAGGTCCCCATTATTAATCACCACTGAATAACCAATGAAGGGAGTTCATTGTAATAACTGGATAAATTTATTTCGGAACCTGCTTCCATTAGTCATGATAATTAATTTCCCGTTGTGGTTTTCCAGCCTGATAAGGAGGAGGAGAGGGAGCCGACTCCGGAGCCTGAACCTGACCTAGACGAGGATGACTTACCGAGAATAGTATCTGAGCTGAGAGCTCTACAGGCTGAATATGATAAGTCTGTGGTAGAGAAACACAAACTCAGTACAGAACTGAAGAGTATGAACGAGAGAATGAGGGCA
Source organism: Membranipora membranacea (assembly GCA_914767715.1). NCBI lineage: Eukaryota > Metazoa > Bryozoa > Gymnolaemata > Cheilostomatida > Membraniporidae > Membranipora > Membranipora membranacea. Next base: position 7,775,737 of record OU612065.1, read on the forward strand.
GCTAACGATGTTCTCGAGAGGTATGCAGTATCTACCAGTATATATTGTTAGTCAAGATTACATTAAGTTTGAATCTAAGAATTGAGCGTCACAGTGAATACATGCATGCAACCTTGCTCTACATATATGTCTCTGTATAATTTCAGCTACCGCATAATATTTTTCTTTTTCATTGGTTTTCAAGATCCTTATTATGTTATAATTGTACTTTGATGTGTTCATTTTAGCTTGAAAAAGCAGGAAGCTCAGTGGAGGGAATATGTGACCGAAAATAATTCACAAGCTCTGCTTTTCTCTAACTGTGTAGTGTCAGCAGCTTATCTGGTGTATGCAGGAGCGTTTAACCTCGACACAAGGTATGTCCTAAGCCATTACCATTTATCTATCTGTGAATTGCTTCGCAACAAACCTTATCTTGGATCTTTGTTCTTAATTGAGACACACAAGCAAACACACACACAATTTAGTCACAATTTTTCTAAATCACTACCGCATTCTATTTTTTTAAACAGGAAGCGGCTGGGAGAGTTTTTTGTACATATCTGTCAGCATCACGGCTTACCGCTGCCAAGGAAGGTTGTGCTCCAGAACCAAGAGCTGTTTGATTTCCTCTACACCAAGATAGAGAAGCAGAGGTTGGAATTACTGCGGTTACCGATGACTCCTCTCATGCTGGAGAATGCTGCCCTTATTATGCAGGAGGATAACTACCGAGCCTGGCCACTTATCTGTGACCCGACCAGTCGTAGTATAGCCTGGATGAAGTTCTACATACCAAATATCACCAGTGTCAAATACCATGTGAGCAGAATCTCATCACATCTTCCTATCTCAGATTGAATTAAATATCCATTTTTTTCAGAATTTGTTGCATGTTTCAATAAAAGTGATCAACAGTTTTATGATGTGATGAAACTTGGTGGAGTTTTCCTAGATGACAGGGCGGAAACCCATAAGCCTGTCTTCTATCATTGTTGTTTTGCTATTGTTTTAGGAGTTGAAGAGCCAGTTAGATACCTGCCTGTCAGACGGTACGCCATTACTCGTCACAGACTGTAACATGGACATCATACTGACTGATAAGAGATTCCTCGCTGTGCTCGCCAGCAGATCCAGATTCATATCGTCTAATATGCCATTCAAACTGATGGTATGTGCCTACAGATTTTTGACATGTACTTTTTGTAATTTTGAGGGATGTCTCAACCATCCCTTCACCATGGTTCCGGTGTTTTGTTATATCATTTGGGATTCTGTCATTTTCTAGCAAAGGAGACCAAGCAAGGTAAACCTACCATGTTAACATGCAATCATGGCTATTAAAATATATCATTTTATTTTGAGCTAATAATGGACGAGAGTTCTGTTGATTAATAAATACATGTTGCCTGAGTACCCAGGCTGTCTATTCCGAGATTATCATAATTTTTTGATCATCCAGCGTAATATCAGAATGTCGCCCAATACCTGAGACAGCATAGGCACTCAGGATGACAAGAAGCCAATAATATTTCAGCAACCATTTATCATCATAGTATAAACCAAGAAAAAAATATCACCAGTACCTGGAACTCTAGTCTCACTAATTGAGGAAACAGCAGACTATGAACGAAGAAGTCGTTGGTCATTAGCATTCATATACAGCAGTTCTGAGCAGACTTTTGATATATGACCCATGTTATGTTACTTATTGTGTTACACATATTACAGGTCGGAGAGCATGAGGTTGAGTGTGACCCAAGATTTAGACTCTACCTTCACACGACCTCTGAGTCACATGAGATACCAGCAGAGATTGGTACGTACGTACTCATGATCTACTTCCACATGACAAGAAGTGACATTGAGGAGGAGCTACTTGACAGATTTATGGCTAAAGAGAAATCCAGAGTCGATGAAGAGAAGATGACTCTACTCCAGGTATGGGAGATAACTCTTAGAAATTCCATCAATGTCATAATGCAACTTATAAGAGTAAATAGCATTGATCACAATAACCATGACTGAATTCTATGCGTTATCAAACACCATCTCAGTGATAACACTGAAGCATATATATAGTACAATATTAGCCACAATAGATATCTATGATCAACCTGCAACGCCCAAACTGGTTTGTCAAATATATGTGAACAGTAATATATGTAACTCAAACATCGCCATAAATATGGTTTGATCACATAATATCACATGTATGATTGTATGGTTGTAGGAGTATATGGACAATGCGCAGCAGCTGCTAGATATGGAGAGCAGGATGAAGTTGTGCCTAAGCAGTGATATCAGGCTGATGCAGGATCTACCTGCAATCAAAAAATTAGCTGAGCTCAAGAAACAATATGAAGAAACTCTGGAAAGGTGTGTACTCTGTAGAACCCTGACTTGAAGATCTGAGCTCTTCCATTGATGAGATTTTAAGCTATTTGAAATTATGCAAATTATAAGCCTATGGATTAAGATCTTTGTTTCAATAGAAACAATGATTATTCAAAGATGGAATTGCCCTTTAATTGCAGCCAACAGAGAGTTGAGTATAACTTAGACTCCATACAGAGAGCCAGAGAAGGATTCAGAGCTATCGCGCTCAGAGGAGCTATCATATTCGATGTTAATCAGTATATGACTGAGGTCAGCCCTCTATATGTTACTTCTATGCAGCAGTTCCTTGAGGTGTACGACGCTGCCATTCTACACTCAGAGAGGTGAGAAAAATCTTCGACAATCGTAACCTGCCGTTGAATTGCAAAAACTGCACAATCATCACACACATCACATCATGCCCAGCCGAAAGTGTATACCTCTGGATCAACACAATGAACATTGCATATTAATGGAAATCCATTCGACGCCATTTGCTCATATCTGCTCATAATCACACGCTAAGATAATATGGAAACTTGCAGCACTTCCACATTATTATTATTATTTCAGAGCTTCGGTGAAAGCTGTTGTTGAGAGATTGACATATTCAGCGTACATGACACTGGCCAGGACTTTAATGGAGAAGGATCGTATGGTCTATACTCTCGTCGCTGCAATAGAGGTAAATAAATATTAAGGATGATAATACACTGTATGACCTATAATAATATTTTGTAGATATCAAAAAGCATTTGGATTACTCAATTTGAACTTCCTTGAAATTGTCTATTTTACAGATTGAAGATGCAGCCGGACACATAAGTTTAGGAGAACGTGAATATGTCATTAGTCCACAGTTTGGGGCGCTCACCATGTCTGCTCACCATCCCAATAAAGGAGTAGACAGACGTGTCTCTGAGGCTAAGAAGCCCTTTGATTGGATGACAGACGATCAGTTCCACTGTTTACAGCTGTTAGCTCAGAATTATGATTGGTTCCTGGACATGTTTGAAAGGTTTGTAAATAGCAGAAAACAAATCAAGTTTGTAATTAAATCATGTCCCTACCAGATATCGAATAACTTACAGTCTCTTATTCCAATTGCTTACTCACAATCAATTTTGTGATAGCTTCAGCCCCATACACTCAACACCTTTGTGACTTCACCAGGGAATGACGTCAGTTTTTATCGGTTACATATATGGACATAAATTCTAATTTGAATTAATGTGAGCTGGAAATCCGAAACATGTACCTTTTATTGTGACTAACAGTAAATATTGTGATTAACTTGTTGTGTATGACTGATAGGTTGATAGAGGTTAATCCTGTCAATGAGAGGTTTGTATTAATCTCCCCTGTAAATTATCAATAATACACAGTCTACTGTGTTATGTATTGCTCTTTGCGCGGAGAATCTAGCTTTGTGAAACCCAACCGAATATCTCTGACCCCAGTCAAACAATATCTTACTATCTATCATTTCTAAATTTCAAAATGTAACTTCACGTTATCAAGTTTATTTTCCATTTAATGGATGTAAGATGTATGTGGAATAAGTTTCTGCATGTTGTGGGTCATTGTTGTAGCTATATACTTTTGAATCCCCACCCACGGGTGGAGCGGGTAATCAAACCAGCTCGCAATGCTGGTAAATCAATTTATCCTGCTAAGATACTGTCAAACGCTTCCAACCAACTGTCCAAGTCAAGCATCTTTGAGAAGGATAAATGTCATGGTCATAAGCTCCACAAAACGTAATCCATTCAAATACTAGCTTCACCATGCTTTTCAACAAATCATTTATCTCTGTTTCAACAGTAACCTGTTGTAAGCTATCTCCCAGTCTGTGGAGTATCTACTCCGGTTTTTCTTGTTCAAATATCTAATTGGTATATTAGTTTGATACTAATTCACCATTGGTTAATATCCGCTATCATTAGTTTGAGACAAGAATACTTTATACTTTAGGTGACTGTTTCTCTTATATCCTTATTTCATGATTACAGGATGTCTAAGGATGGTCGTGAGATGGCGTGGAGGAATCTGTGTGAGGGAGATCTCGGTGAGGCAGCACCACTACCTGATAAGATGGATGAAGTGCTCACTCCTCTACAGAGACTGTGTATCATTAGGGCTGTCAGATCTGACAGGATCATGCAGGCATCTAGTCTGTTTATACAGAGTGTTCTCGGCAAAAAGTGAGCAGTTATACCTCTATTACAATAAATTACAGCTTTTTCTGTGTTTATTCCAATCTATTTGTTTCTTATCTCTGTCTATGTTCATTTTTGGATCAATGATTGTAGAAGCTCCAAACTCAGGTATGTGGGCTCGTAGAGAATTGTAATGAACTAGTTTTTTTCTCTGCTAGGCAGTTACGCTTTGAAAGCATTTTTCTCTTATCTTGATATGTATAGGAGAGTTTAGTAGGAGGTGATTCTGTCTATTAGCACATCTGCGGGATTTTATCCCACCAGTATCAGTTGACTACTTTAGGCATCTGTGACACAGGTTTACTGCCTGCAATCTGCTGCTATTAGGCTATATATGGAATGTTTCCGCCTTGTAATATTAGCCAATCAGTGCATGCATATTGCCTAGTTTTTTTATGAGTGCCATTTACTGCTGATTTTAATTCAACTCCTTAAAACTCTGTGTTTATCAAATTTTGTCTATATCAGGTTCGTCAATGATGGTACTATTGATTGGCCGCTGACAATGAGCCAGTCTAAGAATAAGACACCAATCCTTCTACTGTACACTCATGAATGTGAGGCTGTCGAGAGAATATTCACGAATCTCGCTAATAAGAAGAGCATCAGTACACAGATAGTGAACATAACAGCACCAGAAGACGAACCTAGGATCAGATCTATCCTGCAGAAATCTATCACCTCTGTGAGTTGTTCTTATACATTCTGTTTGATAGATGATTTCGTTGGTCAAATTTATCTACTGCAATGAGGTGTACAAAATGGCCTCCGGCCATTTTGAGGATTTAGTTGTATGAAGGCCTCAATAGATTTTGTTCATTGCATTACTTATTTTTATTTGACAGGGTAAATGGTTACTTCTGCAATTTGGACACAATGCACCTAGTTTCCTTGCCAGTCTGGAGTCTTTACTTTTTGAGCTTGAGCCCATGCATCCTGAGTTCAGATGCTGGGTGTCTGCTCTCTCTGATCCGAAGTCTGTGCCAATCAGACTGCTACAGATATCGAACAGGATACAAGTTGATACACCAAAGGTAATTATCACTTCTTAATCCCCAATTATACTGATACTGTCTCTGGTGGATTGTCGGCAGGCTTTCACCTGACCTTGGTGGTCTTGATCAGCTGCAACCCCGTAAAACCTTCCTTAACAATTTATTCATATAACTGTGGAAAGCTCAATGCTATATAAGAATGTTTTTACCTCATACTGATTTGGTTCATGTGAATTGAATCCTGCTTCTTGAGTATAAATATATCTGAAATGAAAATTTATCTCTTGTTTCCGTGCAGGGCATGAAAGAAAGTCTCGTCCGCTCATTTAGCATGGTGGATAATGAGATGTTGAAGAGTAGCGGGAGAAGTGAATGGCCGGCTATGTTACACAATCTGTGTTATATACACAGCGCTGTCAGGCTAAGATCTCGTTATCATACAGCTGGCTTCAACCAACCACACAATCTCTTCCCTGTCGGAACTCAAGAACTACTGGTAAGACTGACAATCATAGCATAGGAAAATCTTAATAGTGCTGACTATTCTTTGACCTGTACAGTGCATAAATTCTGCTGCTCAAGTTCAATTTATTTGAATTTCTAAATCTTAGTTATATCGAGACATTTTTTTTCCCTTCCCAGGAAGCACTCAGTCTCGGTGTCAATGAGTTCAAGGATGGCATGACTCTGAAGGGTTATGATGGAAAACCAGTAGCTAAGAACACATCATGGACAGGCCTAAGATTCCTTCTCTCGGAGGTAAGACACGGATTAAAATGTATTGTTAGAGATTTAATAACATGTAGCAAATTAGCGACAAAAAATGTTATTTGATTATATTGAGCTTGTGGGCGCATGTTTGTGCAACAGATATGTTACTTGATCGTATAAAATTATATATTTATATCTGTTTACAGCTGATTTACGGAGGATATGTGTCAGACGCTTATGACCAACAAGCACTAAACGCTATGGTAGATTACTGGGTGTCACCACTCGCTGTCAAGAAAGATTTTGAGCTAAGTAGAGGTACTGCTTACAGCTTTAATCAATTTATCACGGACATTGTCTGGTCGCTGGTCGTATTCAAAGTGACTCCTAAGATTTGTTCCACTATGCAAGAGAGCAAGATGTCAGATTGTTGACAGGCTTCGCTATCTTCACTGTCACCCATCAGCCTTGGTTAAATTGTGAGGCTATTGTAACATAGTGTATTAAATATTGAACGTAATACACATAAACATGTAAATTCTCTGTATTTATATATTTATGGTAACGCAATATATGAAATGACGGCCTATTTTTCTCCGTCTCATAGCTGGCTAAAATATTTTTGTTCCAATGTACGAAATTGATGCTTCATCGGCAAAGAAATTTTTTCATCCAATTAAGCGGAACCTTGTAAGTAGGACTGATGTGGGTAGATTCATTCATTCTAACAGAATTCGGTCTAATGGTTAAGACTATTCATATTAACTAAAACTGTGATTATGACTACAGTATTTGTATTGTATTCAATGATCTATTTTGACCTACCATGCATGCACGGCAATGACTATTTCAGAGTTGTCTACTTTTATATGGTGAGAGGGCAACCCAAACAAATGTATGGAATTGAAAAAAAAATTTACACGCTGATAAACATGATAATAGTGTTTATGATTTGCAGGGAGCAAATATGAGCCGTCCACACCAGTGAAGCGTTCGAAAAAACATCACTATATGCTGAGCAGCTGTAAATGAGAATTTGCTTTGTTTCCACTTCTTTGAGCCATTGTTTCCATTCAACTTGTTCGTTACTAATACATTACATTGACAATTTTGTTGACTAAGTTCAAAAACATAATGCTGCATCATTTTTTCTTATTACAGGTTAACATTGATGTATTATTTTGATAGTTTTAATGTATTACCTGAAGCCCGAGGTAAGCATTAAACTTATTTTGTGTTTTTAGTCAAGTATAAGCAGCCAGTGCCCTTCTTCAGTTCTCATCCCCGACTCTCGCTGCTGAATCAGGCGATGGAATCACTACCCAATCATTTCCTTGATTGTCCAGAAGGCTGTCATCTCCATCCAAGTATTGAGGTATTTTACTTAAAACTCTACTGATATAACTATACCCTACTCTACTATAACTCTATCACGTCTACTTTACTACCAAATAGATTTAAGGAACAATATAAAGTCTTTTTTTTTTACCACATCCATTATAACATCCCCATTTAATCATATCCGTAATAACATCTCAAACAATAATTTCCCATCCTAAAATATGTATCATAACATTTTACCAATCTTGCCCTCCCCAATTTTTATTTTCATCGTAATAACACAATCAATGATAACATTTTCTAGATCTCTGTCTGTCATCTGCTAAATGACTACCAAGAAATGTGTATTTACTAAAAAAATTGTATACATGCTGCTTTAATTTATTTCTTAACTGCTTTCTTTATCAGAATATAGAACCACATATGAAGGTATAGTTCTCACAAGCTGTGATGTGATCAATTCTGATTGGCCCTTGCTATCATTCATGCTTGCTGATTGGTTTTCTCGTATTATCATCAAGCTGAAATCTTACAAAGACACTAATGCTAAGTGCATGCCTGAGAAACACGCACCTAGCTTCGCCAATTTACATGAGGGCTTTCACAGAATGAGTTACATGAGTGTCAATCATCTGATTTAACCTAAACTGAGCCTCATCTCAAAGCCCCGTTTTTTCAAAACTTCAACAGAAAAAGGGCCTTTGGGATGAGGGTAACCTAAACTAGTTGCCTCAGTTAGTTTCTAATTATTTGGATTTGAGGCAGAAATCTACAGGTCAATATCCACTGATCGTTCTGGTGTTCACAACTAAAATCGCTTTCAAACTACAAGATTCACAAATCTTTTTTTTTGTAATCTGTAATTTTTAGTAGTGCATCTTATAATGGTTATTTATCTGCTATTTCAGACCATACTTGGAGATGACATGTACGTGTTCACTCGACTAAACAAAGTATATGATGCTATGCCTGCCTCAAAGAGTCACAGTAACAAACTTTTCCCCAGACCGCCGACACCTTTTGATGGTAAGACAACTTCACACACCACCAAACAAATATAAACTAGTTTGTTGGAGCACAATAATTTTTGGCCTTATGAATCAGTATGACCTTTTCTTTTGTAATTGGATGACACAGATAGAAGAATTATTCAATTGCATTATATGTTTTCAATTTTTATTTCACTCCATTACAAAGGACCCGCAATGGCCACTACTGCCCCTGCTCTAACACCCCCTCATGTATTAGATCTGGGAATGTTTGCCACAGCGAGTTACGCTAATCTGAGAATGAGGAAAGAAGTAGAGCTGGCTGAAGTCATCTATTATACTCTACCTAAAATACCTAAAGCTTACAGTCGAGAGTACATCAATGAAAGGTATCGTCTGACTGGAATCAGTAATAACCCACAACTTGTTTGAAGAAAGCTAACTATTCTTGTGGATAACTCCCAAAAAACACGTTGCTCTTTACGCTTTATGTTTATGAATCACAACTATACACAAGATTTATTTAAATGGGGTTGAGTACATCAATGGGTTTAGTTTAGCACACCAGATTGAGCTGTCTAGTGATGTCAGTATCAGTAGTTGACTAGTTGGGTATGCCAGCTTTAGATAAGGTGGACTAACATATACATGTATATCTTTAGATTGAAGAAGATTGGAGGAATGACACCATTCAATCTATGGCTGGTCAAAGAACTGGATTCTTTCTTTGCTCTCATCAATGTCATCAAGTCGTCATTGCAGGTATTTATCAACATAACTGTAAGATACTATAGGTAGTTTTTAATCTTGATAAAAAGGACATATACTCTTGTCGATGCCCAAAAGCTTACTTAATGAGCTTCCCATGCTTAGAATGTAAAGCGAACGGTATGCAGACATTGTACTAGCTCGATTACCCGTTACATGTTAAAATGTGGCCTAAGTCAGTGACACAATCTATATTTTAGTCCATAAAGCAAGCCATAGATGTAAACGCACTTGGTGATGCTCTAACTCCTGAACAGCTATCAATAGCGGATGATCTGTACTATCAGAGGATCCCCGAGACCTGGAGGAGAGCTGCAGGGGCGGCTGCTCCCCCGTCCCTACAAGCTCTTAACACATTCGTTAACGACATCATGGCTAGGAGTACCCACTTTGAGAGAATCCTGGTGTTGGTAAGTAATAGCCCCATTGTTGGAGATATTTTGTGAAACTTTTCTGTGTAGCGTTTCAGGCGATTGTTTGTATGCTATCACTTTCACAGCATCTTCATTCCCTTATTAGAGAAATACCGTATCAAAGTTTCCGTTTCACAAAGTAATGTGTTTTATTTTTGTATTTTCAGGGAAGGGAGAAGAACCCTGCATATTGGTTGGGCTGTTTCACCAACCCACAAGGATTACTGACACTCCTGAAGCAGGAATATATCAGACATAACATCGCTAATGATAGATCAGGTTGTCTGGAGAATTTCGTCTACCAAACAGAAATCACAAACAGAGATAAGGACCACGTAAGTCGGAATAACTTGTGTGAAATAACTGTGACCTTTTATTGTTGTGAGTGTTTGTTTGCAGCAACCTTACCCGCCCTTATGATATGAGTGTGCTCTAATCTTATAATCATCACATCCCAGTTTCCAAACCAGCTCATTGCTATTTCAAAAGAAAAAATGTCATTCAAGTATGATAACACCACCAAACCTTAGGTAGTAATATCAATTGAACACCGCTTGTAGCATTATGCTGCTTTATTGGGGGAAAAAACCACAAAATTAAAGCCAGCATGGAAACCTTGTATGTTATAATTTTGCTCCCAATTTCCTCAGGTCCAGCATGTAAGTCACCTAATGTGTCCACAATAACTGCATGTTAAGCGTAAATCTGTAATTTTGTTAGCTTGGGTGTGGTATATAGATTTTTAGGCGTGTTAGATATGTTAGATATGTACTTAGGTATTGGTGTCCACCATACTTACATAATCATATATGCATTGTCCTTCATGTCTGACCACTGTTCTTAATGTTTAATTCCTTCGCAAAAATTCACCTAGCTGGTAGAATACGGATGAGATTAAATAAAATCACGTTCATCTATGTACTAGGTGGAATATAAATGCATCCCTGATGGCTTCACATTGAGTGAACTTGATGAATTGGCTGCACTTGGTTCAATCAAAGAAAACGTAAAGCGAAGGCTGACTATTATGTTATCGTTATGTTATGCTTGAAACTAACAGTTTAAGTTCTTTGCTTGCCTGTTGAGGTCTTTCGTTCATTTATCTGATTTTGTTTCCTTAAAGCTCTATGAAAATCTGCATGTCTGTTCAATTGCTATCATAATCTAGAAAACGCTCAGAATATCAAATTCCTATGCATGTTCTGGTTTCCCCTGCTCAATCAAGACCTTCGTGATGATCTGCCCTACTTTTTTCTGCTCTACTTGCCTGTCCACTAATTGACAATTTGGTTGAAGATGACCAGTTCATATAAGAAAACATATTCCGTGATGTGTAAATTTTGTTAACTTACAGCTGAGAGATCCTCCCGCCGAGGGAATGTTTGTACACGGTATATACATATGGGGAGCTTCCTGGGAGAAGACAACTGGTGAACTTATCGATGCTCCACCTAGACACGGCTGTACAGCACTACCTGTTATACACGTCACATGCTGGCCTGCATCTGAGAAACCTGCAATACAGGTATTGTGCAGTGGTAGTATGAGCTTTTTGACAATAAGCATATATTTTTATGATTTTATTTTTATATGAAACGTTATTGACATCATTGATCAGGGTTACATTATTGCCAAAACGCAACAGTTGCTCACATTAATATTTATTGAATAAGAGTTGCCTGCTTCTTATCCAAAAGAGCATAACTCCAGTATGTTATTAGATAATATCGAATTGCGACAGTGAGTCTGGGACATGCTTCGGGACCCCCTGATTGCAAAGGCTGCTGTGTCCTATTTGACTGCATCATCTGTACATTTCTTCAAGTATCAGAGTTCTGAGAGATAAACATGTTATTTCTCACCTATTTCAGGATCCTGTGAAGTTGAATGAGACATTTGCCTGCCCAGTGTTCCCATCTCGAGTATCGCCTAGAGAGCCTATATTTGAGATTGATCTGAGACATGATAACATTCCATCAACAAGATGGGCCCTTAGAGGGCTCAGCGCTACTGTCAGACCATTCTGAACGGACATCCTGTCAATTTGACACAAATATCTCAAGTGCATATGATCTCGTTCATAATGCTATCTATATGCTGGTATAAAGGATTGATTGAATACTGGATGCGGAGATCTTAAATATGAAGGGATTTCAAAGAAACAAATGATACTGTTGTCATTGTTTTTCAGAAATCAGTGAGTTTTTTTATACTGAATATTTTATTGTGATACCTGATTTTGCTCACTTTTTTACCACAGGTTTGTTAGCCAGGCATTACATTGCCTGACTCTGCTTTCCTGCTGGTCATTACCAACATCAAGTGAATATCACCACATATTCAACTGCTGCTTCAGCATCCTATATTTCGGTTTTTCTCATGTTATTCCGTCCCAGTTTTTCTGTGATAATCAGCACTGATCTCATCGGTTTGAACATATTATATCACCAATAAATATACTACAGACTTGAATATGTCTAGAAGCATGATGTTATTAGTGAAGGTTATGTTTAACTGTGTGACTGTTAGGTCAATGGAAGACAAATAGTGTAGTGGACTTCTACCCTTTATCTCTGGTGAAATGATTGTTTAACTGTTATCTCATGACCACATGTGATTGTGTCTCATACGATAAGGTGAACATCGCCGATATGTCGACTTGCACTCACTGATTTCCAGTGTCACAACAGATAGAGATATACTTTGATTCACCATACTACCACTGATAGGTTTGTCAGCACATCCTACTTATGGCTCTCCTTAATTGTGCTGTCCTGATTTTATTCCTTGTTGGTGGTAAGTCTGTTAGAAATGTATCCTAGAAGTTAGTTAATAACTCTATGCTGTCACAGCATGAGTTGTCTTTAATCACTTTCTGTTCTAGCGACCTAACCATTTGACTGTATAGGATTGTATAGGAAAGGAACTGGATACATACATAATTAACTTGCCAGGTAAGGGAATTGAGATAAACTCTTTCCCAGCTTGATGTTTCCCAGATGAAATTTTACAATCTTCATACCATTTTCAGGGACACTCGCTGTAATAGTGAACTTTCATGGAATCGGCAATGATATTGAACATCAAGTGACGTTCTGCGGGGCGTGCTACCCTCCAGAGAATGCCACATATCCGTCATATTCAACATGGGAGACATGTCAAGATGAAGGCTTTCCATCCTCACGTTCCTTGAATAATGCGAGTCTGCTAACGTGGACTAAGACTGTTAATCTCTCAGACTGTATACTAAGATGGAAGTGGAGAGAGCTGATACCAGGAGCTAACCAAAGTATGCAATATGAGCTTTATAATCAAGGAGACAGAACTCTTAATCTGTATGGAGTGCCTGAGAGCATGACATTGGACGTCTACACCGAGCTCAACAAATTCGGATCATATGGTGAGTTGGCGATTCTTGGTTATAAACATAATAACGCTCAAACCATAACCATATGAAATCTGCAACTGCAGTTTTTGAATTTTGCGTTTTAATATCCTCAAAGTCTGGTTATTTAGCGGGACTTCCTTTGGGATGGATAATGAGGAACCATGACAGCCCCACGCACAAAATCACAATACACCCAATCATAATCATATCGCTCCTTGTTTTTCCCGTGCCATTTTGGTTTAAAACCTGTATTTACATGCTTGTTACCAGGTGATGAATATGATGGGCTACTCTTTTCCATTTTTAGTCGATATTCCTAACAGGCGAAATATAGTTTTTTATGGAAAGGAAATTGGAAAAGCAATTCCTGCTGGCCATGATGTGGTGATGTGTGGGCATTGTGATTTGAAGAAGTCGGAGTACAACCTTCATGGCTCAAACTGTGCCAAAATCAATAGAGTGCCTCTTGATGACAGACTAGAACTATATTTTGAGCTTCAACTGCCAGTTGGTTGTGAACTGAAATGGAAATGGTTTTCTGTTGATGGAACTCGGTTAATCGTTGTTGGACAAGAATATGAGAGAAGAGTTGTTATTCAAAAAGATAATTGTGAAGCTGGTATGCAATATGAACTTGTAGAGAGCAAACTTAGTGAGAGTTCTATTTATGACCCACATGAATGCAAGAGTTTTGATGTGAACGTCACCGATTTCTTTGCTGTTAGTACTACTACAACACCAACTGCAGTTACTTTGACATCAGTTGGTGGTTCAACAACAAGTTCTTTGACTCCTCAGAATTTAACAACCACGCTGCATATATCCCCCAGCACATCCAACAACATTCATAATATGTCAACATCACCTGCAACACTGACACATACTCATACAACTAGCAACACACCAACCCCAACAGTATCAACAACCTTATTATTGAGCACATCCTCAGCCTCTCCCACTACTACCTCCATGAACTCATCGACAAGTGAGGTAACTACAGCTTCAACCAGCTCCTCCATCTCAACAACAACCGGCATATCAGCATCCTCAACACATCCCTCCTCCTCGGTACCCTATACAAGCACGACAACTGCAAGCATAACAGTGATGTCAACTGCAAGCACCAGTGTGACCACAACTCCCAACTCAAGTATCACCAGTAGTACCCAACACTCCACCATTTCAACAACTACAGCTGAGAATAATAGCTCATCCACACCATCACCATCAACTACAACAAAGCAATCAACACCAAGAAGTAGCCAAACTACAGCTTCTACAAGAGCAACAAAGAAATCCTCTTCAACACCAAAATCTACAAGTCCAACACCCAGTACCACCAGAAGGAGACATACTCAATCCACAGGTTAGTCAATAATTCATTAGCTCATCTTTGCATCATGATATAATTGCATGGCATATTCCATATTTATCTTGTTTTCAATCGGGCCAGTACAATAAGTATTGCATCATCAAAGTACAGGTTGAGGTATCCATAGTACCTATAGGTCTCAGAATACAAGATTGATCTAGCATTTAACGATTCTTCATCCTGCATATTGGTGCTGATGGTTATACATGTTGCTGGTGGGTTTTCTTCAGATATTACTACTTTTGGGCATCTATTCTTTGAGCTGTGAAATGTGTGAGATGTCAATGTAGGTGGATCTGAACACAAACAATATTTGCGTAATCATCTACCCTTTCTATATGAGGGGACAACTCCCCATAACAATACTCTAACTATTTAGATTACCAAATGATAAGCCAATTCGCTGAGTGTCCAGTTTAGCACCCAAAATTTTTCATCCCATTGCAGCGCCAATAGCTCGCCTAGTTCAGACTATATTCTATGGATCAGCAACAAAATGGAGCCAACCTAAACTACTACTTTGCACCAAATGTGGAGAGATAGGGAAACCAGACTTCTCAGCATGCAAACCTGTTTCAAAAATTGAAAAGGTTACAAACTTCAATTCAGGAGGTATGATATTGAAAATTTTAAAAAAAAAAGAAGAATATACTGTTCTCTGATACATGAACAATAAATCTATGCAATAACACCTACGTACCTATGCACCTATTGCACCTATGCACCTATTGCACCTATGCACCTTGGATATACAACGAAATGTATTGTTCTTGTAGGGAATTCTTACAGCTGGAGAATGCCATCATTTTTCAGCTCTACTTGTGAAAAAGCTAGCTTTTCCTGGGCTGCTAAATGGCTTATAGATGGTGTGTGGGGTTACAAGGCCTCTAACGGCACAGTTATTCAGGACTGGAAGCAGGAATTCACTAAAACAATACCTGCTCGACAGTTTGTTCCCGCCAAAATACCATGTAAAGGAGCTTTGGATATAATAACAGTTTGGCAGGATCAAAGTGAGTTAGTAAATTGACTATTCTCATTTTCAATGCCTTCAAGAACTGCCAAAAATTCAAATTACTATGTCAGTGAACCAGATCTAATGAACAGACCTGAGACATTTGTCAGTAAAACTTATATTATACTTCTGTAAATCGATAAATTCCCTGTATTCATTTGTGTTAGTTCATATGCTCTAGCTGTGGTTCATTTTACTGTTAATGACATTCCATTATTAACCCTATCACTATCGGCGACTCAGAAATGTAAAATACAAATGTGTGTGATTTTCCTTTGAATTTCCAGGGATACCAAATATAACATGTGGGGATGCATTCTACACCACAACAAAATCACCACTCGGAAATCTTACAGTAGATCCCAATGGTGGAAAATCAATCAAGTTCAGCAGCCTATCAGCTTACACAAGAACATTCCAGCCTCTATCCACAGAAGGCATGACTCATCCTCATGAATTCGGCATAGGTCAGTAAAACAGCTCAGTCTTGAGTGAAGGATGGGTGAAGAGTAAATTTTCTGCCAAAGTATTGGTTGAGTTATTATAACACATTCTTCTTTCAAGTACTCGATAGCACTTATTAATTTTGAACCTCTGCAACTCTTTTCCTTTTGATGCTGAAGTTGTACCTGTCCTGTAGTAACATATACACAATCCAGATAATGACTCTTTTTGGTATTTTTTACAGGTCCTATTATAGCCATGGTATTATGCTTACTGGCCGTCATCACTGTGGTAGTTACTGGTACTTACTGTGGTATCAAAAGGTAAAAGCTACTTTCTACTTGAGACATCTTTGCAGTATTTTGCCAAAAACGATATTTTATTACCTTCTGTGCTACTTGCTGGGCAAGATCATATTATCTTTAATATTATATTTCCATGTTTTTCATTTTTCTAAAAACTGGCACATCCATTTATGTGTTTGCCGCGTACCATTCTGAGGGACAATTCCCTAAAAAGAATTTTATTCAACAAGGACAATGCCACTTTATCTCTTACACTGAAATCACCTAGGTTGAACTTGCAGTAGTAGAATAGGCAGTCCTTACTAGTGTATTCATTTCTATCGATAATGGAATTTGAAACGAATACTTTTGCAGTTATAACCAGAAAAGAGCGCGTTTCCTGAGAGATATGAACTTTGATGACAATGATGAGCCATCTCTACCATTTGATAGAGCAGGTCTCAGGGAGTTTGATCAGACCTCAGATTCACTGGTCAATCCTCTATATGCTTCTATGAGAGAAGAGGATGAATATGTCAGCGATCAAGGCCATGTCAACAAACTACTCACATTTACAGGTAGCGTTTTCCTGTTGAGTCAGAAGTTGCCACATAAGAGAATGTTTCAACATTTTAACTAACTTGGTCTGCCATAACACAGATCATTTTAAACCAATTGTTAGTTCATGTCTATATACTAAAGATGAGGGTGTGTGTATATATACCGAGTGTACTGTCTTCTCATTTTGCAAGAAGAGACAAACTCTGAAATCTATCTAAGTTCTCGAGGCTAAAACACTCAGGTGAATTTGTTAGAAATATCTTTATCAAGGAGGACTGTTCTATTGAAAGTTTTGTTGTCAGTTCTATTATATCTGGTCAATTATATCAAAGTGATTGTATGAAGTATGCTAATGGCCTGATCTCGCTGAAATTGGAACCTATAAACTGATCTCAATTGTACATAATCATATTGCTTCTAGTAAAATTCCATTCACTCAAACCAAAAATATTTTGCTTCAGACTTACATGAATCACTTATTGTTGAAAGGCACTGTTTAGCACAATTGTCCGCTGTCCATCAATTTCAACCATGGCAATACAGTAGTTGAAGTACTTAAATAGGAGTTGTGTTCTGTTTTTTCAAGGCTGTGCAACTCTTTGCTAGATTTATTTAGGACATTAAATTCATGAAGTATTTACATTGCTGTCATAAATCTGTTGTTTGTTTGCAGGTGATATAGATGACATACATCATAAATCAGGTGGTGGTGTGACAACAGTATATGATGACATGACAACTATGAATAATAATCAGAATCAGCAACTCGAACTGAAAAGGATGAGTAGCAATGGAGCTGTTCCTAAAATGTGAGCAGGCATGATTGATTGATCATACTCAGTACCGACCTGACATGGATAATAAGGCACCATAATTGATCGGTACCATTTAAAATTTTTGTTTTGGTCAAAAATGAACTTTATCTTTATTTTATCTCCACAAATAGGACTATATTTGAACTTTTACAGGTTTGGATAATCCTATATTACCTTGATATCTTTTCATCATTATGTTTCTTCCCAACTCCAGATGCCAAGGTTTTTTTTTATTTTAAAAATTTCTCACCATTTTTTAAGTGACCATCTGAGAATACTTGCTATTTATAATTATGCTAGTACTCTACCTCTACCGCTTAGCTCAATCAGAGTTAGGTAGAATATTCTAATATTCTATGTAGCATGTTAATGATAAATAATGAAATTGTGCTGTAACTGACAGCTATGTTTTGCTGCCTGTCACCAGATATCAGGAACTCAATGGAGATATTACATCAAATAACAGTTTTGTCATTGCGTCAACAACGTAGAAAATATAAACCAAGTGTTACACTTCTAACACTTCTAACACAGCCACAATAGTGATAAGATACAAAAACTAACCCCAATTAGCAGTATATGTACTGAAGGGATTATAGCTTGTCACATATAATCACATTTTAATCACTAATCACATAAGCCCTATTCATAATTACATATATAGCACTCAAAGGGTGAAAGATAAGAACTTCCTGTTTGCAGATGGCAATGGAAAACGAGCTGTATGGTCGACAGCCAGTGGAAAGCAAAAAAATTTTGAATTTGTTTAGTTCTGCATAATGTACCTTGTATCTCTATCATTGGCGAAGGTCAACAAAAAGATCACATATTTACAAATTAACTAAGATCCAATATCGTCAGCGAGCGGTGGATAGAATGATTTCATATCTACAAAAACCTAACCTGCGACTATCCAAAAAACTTTCCAAATTGTCGTTGAGTCTAATGCCACCCACGCCTCTGGGCAGCCCAAGATATAATAAGACTACTGAATGTATGACTATACAAGCATAATCGCCTCGCCTACTGAGACAACTCAAGAAGCTTCTACTGTTCACTTCAATATTATAGAATATGTTTAGAAAATCAGGACACATTGAACCCCGGCTAATGATCAACAGTCCTACATACAACGTGCAGCTTATTACATGCATCCCAGTACACAGAAAAAGTGATTTTCCATGAATAAAAATTAAGACTGCTGCAGCAGCTACACTTCCAACGATGAGTATTTTAGCATATTTGCTTACAAATGACTTTTTAAATAAACAGTTTGTCATCAGCCACAAGTCATGTGACTCAACACCTTAATGTGACCCGCAGATAATCGAAAAAGAAAACGTGCAAACAAGACCTGGAGAAGCACTTTTATCCGGCTAGATGATAGATTAAGTTGCGACCTATTTAACTTTGAACACTATGTAGGAAAAGCGTGTATATTGAGTACATTAATAATACAGCACATGATGCACTGTTTACACAGGTTTGACAAAATTATGTCAACAGAAGTGAATAAAAAACTATATTTGAAAACCTTGCCAGTCTCATCATCATACTACTTTATATCACAACTAGCCTGCAAAACAAACAAGTAATTGGCCAGCAATTGCAATTTTATCAAGATTCATATCAGAGAAGATTTGAACAAGACTATGTTTCACAAACCATTAGTCTGTTAATGACAACATGGCATGTTTACTGATTGGATTATAACACCCCCAAAAATAGCCGAACATTTTTACTCTCGTTCTCATTTTCCCTCCAATCCCATATTTGCAGTAATGGATCTAAAACCCATCATCGGTAAGCTGCTTAAGATAAGCTTTATTTACAGATTTAGAGCCCATTATATTTTGGTATTTCTCTGATGTGCCCGCCCTTCACCCACGCCACACGTCACGTCACTGCTGACTCATTGAGTAGATTTTAAAGTAATCACAGAATTATTGTTACAATTTTTGTTCCTGAATATAAGAAACTTTGAATACGTTATGTATAAAAGATATAAAATATGATGTCAGTAAAAATTTGCATTTTTCATTTAAAATTCAGCAACACAAAAATTAAAAAAAAATGATAAAGCTATCAGTATCTATAGTACTGAATTGGGGGCGGAGTTTGACAGCACTGACAGGGGGTTGAGAGATGGTTTGTGGCATGTGGCGGTGAGTGATAATAGTAATAGTTATGTGCGGTTGTAGGTGTTATATTATACATAGTGTTACACTGTGTAGGTGTATGCGTATAACAGCATTGTACATTGTCCTGACTGTTATGGTAATGTGAATACTGAAGCTGAGACACTGGGTACTGTGCTCCGTAGTGCCAGCTATGTGTGGAGGTAGTAGCTGGGTATGAATCAGATTGTAAATAATGGATTCCTCTGAGTTTTCTTTTCATCAATGCGTCATCCAACCTAGAAAATAGAGTTTCCTCTGTGAGCAAAAATAACTCATGAGCAGCACCATAAAAACATTCAGATTTTTGTAGCTTTGTAATTTTGAGGCAATCAGATCTAGTCTCAAACACGCCCTGCCCCCTTCCTACTGATGACTACAAAATACGAATACTACCTTTGTAAAATTCCTGAGACATTCAAAAATTAATAAAAATAAATAGCTGCCAACGAAATAAGTCTATAAATATTGTTTGTACCTGTATGCCTTCCTCTCCTCATCAGTGTATGGAGTATAGGGTACCCCTGTGTTAGAATCAACGATGACCTGACCGTGACCTGCACCGGCAGAGAGTAAAGATAAATATGTGTCTGTATCCTTTTTCCTCCCACGACGCCTTCTACTAAAACAATTGTGTAGTAGTGCACTACAAGTACTTAAATTTCAATCACAGTTCAAAAATTTGTAGTCAGATCTAATGGTTGAAACAAGCCAGACTTTGCAGTGGATATAATTCACTCACTAAAATGATTGGAAACTCACTCATACCTTTGCTTTTGTTTGAAATCGCCCTTTTTGAACTCAGGGAGATTTTGAGGATGGACACTCCAGTAGTTACCTTTGCCATCTTCACACCTGCCGACTTTTATAAAGCAGTCGTTCAGAGATAGATTGTGTCTCACACTATTTCTCCAACGCCTGAATATGGAAAATGTAAACATTATTATTAATTATTTGCACACTAAAAGTTAGTATTATAAAAACTAATAACTGAAAATTCTGAGATCCTCATTTGAAAATTCCCATATGTAAATTTTGATTTTTGAAGTACTCAGTAAAATTATTATATAACAATTATGTGCAAATCAAGTATCAAAATTTAATAAGAATTCCGTTCAAGCTCCCCACATGCACTATTATCCCAAGTCACAAACCAACATCAACACAGCTTATTTGCGGATCAAGAAACGGAAAAGCCTCACTTCCTCACACTAGTGCCAAGTATACCCAATCTACTTTTAATTCTGTCGGCATTAATGAATGCAGCGATTCAAGAAAAATCTGCCTGGTTCCATACCATATTGGTAATATGAATATAAGGGTTGAACAAGGTTCTGGAACTAACTCAAAAATGAAATTCAACAAAGCCAAATTAAATTTTGGCAAAATCGCAAAATTTAATTTCAGCTTATTGATTGATTAAAATGATTCTTTCCCACTTCTGAGAGCACAGCATACGGATTTTGCAAAAGAAAAAATTAATATTCCATATTATTATTATTATTATTCTACGAATTAATCCCCCTAGGCTTCAATGTGCAGATTTCCATCCATCCTGAAAGGTACACAACATGCAACTGCAATATTGTATATGACATATTGTTATCGATGATTTCTTACCCATGTGTGCCGTCATTATTTGTGAAGTAAGGATACTTCTTCTCTATCCAGTCATATATAGAACCTAGGCTCATCCTCAAGGTAGGAGCTTGCATGATAGCTGTGGCTATCATCATCACATAGCTCTGCGTCGGCTTTTTGTAAACTTTGAACACTCCTTGGACTCCTTAAAAGAAATGTTAAATTATGCAAAATTTGCAAAAAATACACTGGAAACAGAAGAAGTTAAATTTAGAAGCTGATGAAGTTGTAAAATGAAGCAATAAACAAAGGTATTTTACCTTCAGGATTTTCGTCAGTGTTTTCGGAGGTTGAGCTTTGTGCAGCCTCTACGCTTACATGATGAAGCTCATCTGTCAGAGGTGCAGTGCCCATATCATCTTCACTTTGCAATGTCTCTCCATCTCCAAGCGACATTTCAACAGCGGTGCTCCCAAGTTTACAGCGCTTAGATTTATAATAACTTGTGCTTGAATTAGGAACCCTTTCTCTCTTCATGATGTGGAGGCAAACAATGGTGACGCCAGTACTGAAATCACAGCGTTTTGTATACTCAAGCAATAAAACTCAAAAAATTGTCATAAGGTATTGACATAGTAATGAGGATAAATGGGTAATGTGCTGATAAGAGCTTTATCACAGTGTGAAAGTTTGTCTACTTCTAATTATTCTTCAGACTTGGATAATCGAGCACCGATTGTAATACTTACAATTGGTTGTAATACTTACAATTGGTTGTAAAAAAATCTAAAACATCCAGGAAATCTCTGGTTTACAAAGTGCAAATCACAACTTTATTTATTTACATAATATGATTACAGAAGGTTAGCGAGGTCTTGGGAGCGCTGAGATTTTATTGTATTTACTTTCAAAATAGCCATAGCATAAAATATATTATTTGATGTCAAAATGGACAGCTGCTTATCATATCAAGCGAATTCTTCAGGGAGGAGATGTTTTCTGGTTGTCCTAACAACGCAAAAACTTGTCCATTACATTATCAAACTCGTGATCAAACTTCACAGAAAAGCAACAGCAGTTTATAACTGTCCCGATAAGACGATAAGTCTGTCACCTACTATATATCAGATTTAAGCTCAAGAATGTAACAAATTCAGGATCATAAATCTTAAAAAAAACCCAATATAATATAATGTGTAAAATACCAACATTGATGAAACCAAAACATAACAAACATGTACTTGTGTAGAAATCTACTTAACAGAGACAAAGTCATACTGCTGTTTAACTCTAACGACCACCGGAGCTGAGCTACAAGGTATCAGTCCCACACCGGTCTCGGTAATTAGTCCCGTCACATACTCAGGAGGTGTGACGTCATAACAGAGATTTAGAGCATGTAGATTTGGATTTGTGCTTAGTTCAGTCAAAGGTCCTGGTCTGTTATTTATTTCTATCATGTCTTTTTTGTTTCCTGTTAAAATAAATACAAATATTGCAAAGCATGATTATATATGACCTGATGTTAAATCTCCATAGGTTGACATAGCAATTTATGTAGCACATATTATAAATTTATTAAGTTATGTAAAATGCCCGCTGAAAGCTGTAATTTTAAATTATAGATAATGCGATGTACTGTCTCCCTCTCTATCTTTGCTTAATCTGCTTCAGCCATCAGGATATGAATTTTTCAAAATTGTAGCTGTTTTCAGCTTTTGTTAATGTATTGATTCAAATCTTATCAGTTGTAGAGAAGCGTGTTTGTGGTGATTGCTGGTGCGCTAATTTGTGTACATTACCTAATTCGTTGGCCACAAATGAGTCTGTTTGCATTTTATCAGAAAACTTGTAGGTTTCACAGCAAACAAGTAATGGTACATTGTATGCTTTAGCCATCAGAGCGATTTGAGAAGTTCCTAAACGTGACATCACATAACCGTTTGCCAGGACAGCGTGAGCTCCCAACAAAACCTTTGTGGCCTAGAAAAGAATCAATATTCATATTTCCAGAGGACAGTGTGTGATATTTCATACAAAGCATATGTCAATAAACGAAAAAAAAATCTTGATCGAATATCATTTGTCTCCACCATTTGTCTACACGGGGAACGGCTATGGGGATACAAGAAACTTCTAAACAAGTGTTAAGTTTTTTTAATGCTCATTAGAGTGACCATTCACAGCCGTGTGATTATGATGGTTTTAGTGGACAAATCAATCGAATTTTTGCCTTCCAGAACCTGGATTTGAGACTATAACTCATATATTATGAAGGTAGTTGTTTATGAGATCTATGTGGACTTACCCTTGGCATAATATAAGATATTGCATTGATGAATAGATAAGAGAAAGGTATTCCTGGACAGGCCTTCACTAGCTTTCTCATCATTTCTCTACCTATATTAGACAGTAAGACAATGATCACACTGACTGAGGTATGCTGAATGTTGCCTGTTCAACTTTTCACAAAACAAAGCCTACCTGGTACAGAGAGGAGGAAACCAGAATATCATTTAACAATATCTACTGGTAACATCAATCTTTGCATAGAATCCAAGTAAAACCTAGAACATGTTTTTAGTTATGGACATAAATGAAGATTAGTCCAATGATGAGTTTTATATAACACCCTCATTGGACTAGGGTCAAGATAACTCCTAATTAGAATTAAGATACTGCATGCGCTCATACCTTCTAATTTGGGTCTTGAATCGATGATTATAACAGAGAATTTCCTATCAGGATGAGCTCTGGCAGCATGTGTTAGAGATTTCAGCACCAGTGATGAGCTAAACGAGAGTGAATAATCATAGACAGTATGTGGATAGAGAGTCAAATATCTGATGTTTCTTAAAAGAAGGTTCAGTCATTGTCAATTGATATAAATGTATACATGATCATTGGATCTATCTAATCCATAGCTGACGTAAAGAACCTGCCGATGGTCAAAAGATCTTCAATCTATCACACATAGGCATAGTTCATGGTTTCACTTTAGGCTAAGAAGACGCTAGTGAATGAGCACAGGTTTATAGTACTGCACAGCATACAACTTACTGTCCATATGTCACAATGACATCCCCATCTACTATCTTATCAGCTACCTTCTGAGCTATGGCCGTATCAGAGGAATGAATTCTGTCATTGTAAAACCTAGATAACTCATCTGTGAGATATTTCTTAGCCTAATAAAAAGACAAAAGTTATAAACTTAGATCTTTTCACTTACATGGTCACATTTATTGCAGTATTTGATCGTGTATATACTTTGTGTAAATGAAATGTAGAGAGTAGAGACTTCAGAGTCTGTAAGAGAACCTACTGACAATGACTGATAAAAAAACAATAATGTGTATATTAATTGACAATACTTACTGCTGATTCTTCTAATCGGCAGTTGGTTATGATTGGTGTGAGATATTTTATAACACTATTCATACTGACAGATAGTGGCCGACAGCTATTCAAAAAATCTACATTCTTCTTCAGACTAGAGTGTAAATCTCGAGCCAGATCTTTCTGAGGTGGGGTTTTGTAATCATTGATATACTGAAAACAAAGCAGAATACAGGCTTAAAATTCAATATCCAGATTGATATAATCGTGCAATATGAATCACTTCTTGGAAGCCACCGACTCAAGGGGCGGCAACTCCAAATGCCAACAATATGGATCAAACTTGATCTTGATATAGCCATTGCCAAGGCAGAGGGTTTGGGAAAAGGCGGTATAATAGACATTGTTGAACACTTGTGAAGTAGTTTAATACGTGATATTATGTGAATAAGAGTGGTTTGTCTATGGTTTGAGATTATGCTGGGATCAAACTGTCATCGTGTATCGTAACATATTATATCCATGTCAGTTATTACCTGGGTGAGAGCGCATAGTAGAGCCACAGCTCTGGCGTTAGATCCACATATGACTCCGCTAGAATACTTTATACCTATCTGTACTATTGACGGATGTGCTTCACTGCAATGAGTTACAAAGAGCTAACTAAAGAACAAATCCATTCGACAAAAGCACAAGATAGTCAGACAAAATTATCAAAACAATGATTTTTGTTGGGTCTGTTGCTAGCCAATTCATTGGCTCTGGATGGTTCAGAGCTAACACATTGGATAGTCTGGTTTGTGCTATGGTGGTATAAATTTGAAACAACATAATTATTTTCTGTAAACGGCAATAACATACCTTTTAGGGATCGGAGCTGCACTTCTGTGAGCTGGTAAGTGTGAGAAGAAGTGAACATCACTTGCCTTACTTGACCTGAAACAGAATTAAACGGCTTGTTGAGCATCCTATAGACAGATCGATACAAACACCGATACTGCAATATATAAATATTCTACTGCGTAAATGGTACCAATCTGCATCCCATCCCTTGTGATTGCAATATTGTATGTTGACGACTATTCCACAATGTAATTTGCATGCACTCTCAATGAGATCGGCTAAATGACGATGACAGCAAATCTGTTGTAGGCACTGTATAAAAAACTTCATCTTACTTTTGACTCTTTGCCTTTGGTGTAGTTTCAGTAGGTTTATCTGAGGCGTTACTTGTCTCAGGTTTGCTGACAGAGTTCAGTGGAGCTTTAGCTACAAGTAATCATACATGAGTTTCAGCTTTACAAGTCACAGATAGCCCCCTATTTATGTAACGCCCGTGTGCAACAAATAAAGGTGCATGAAATAGCTATGGGGATATCTGCCATTACAGACACATATGTTTCAGTGTTGATGCGTGGCCTGGTTATAAAGATGAGCAATAAATCGTTTTTTCCGTAGTAGACTCAAATCCAGGGCAAAAGCAAAATATTACAGATGATGGTTTTAGACAATTATTGAATCTAAGACAGGTAGAAAATGGTGAGAGTATTATTATTATAGGAGCTAGGAATCTTTTGGGAATATACACTTGACAAGCTGTTTTTGAACATCTCTAGACATTCTACTAGTAGTGTCCTTGGATTGGAGTTTTCGTGACTTAGGTGATCAACTACAGCGGATCTCAATTAACAACCCATCTTGAGCATGGCAGACCATAGGATAAGAAGTTTACATTGACAGTGTCACAATGCTAGTGCAATAGTGTGTTGTAGCTTTATCATTGGAATTTACGGAAGCCTGCTATGCTGTACTGTCATAGGACATGAGAGAGTACGAAAACAGAAGTTAACATATAGTCTATGTCATTTACTGACCTGGTTTGGTATCCTTCTCATCCTGATTCGATTTATTAACCTTTGCTTGTCTCTGAGCTTCCTGAAGAAGAAAATATAGATGCTAAAAACTCAATTCCTTAAATTTTGGTCGATCGCTGATCAGCATTTGTGGATAGGACAAACCTAAAAGCTTGGATACAGCTGACGACTATCTCCAAAAACAGCGATAGACTTTGACAAAGTTAACTCTTGATGTCTGGTTATGGAATTTCTCGAACAATAACAATGAATTACAGCAAAATGTTAACCGCTAAAATAATAATTATTTTTACACATTATAGTAATCTCGAATCGGATATCTCACTTGCAATGCCCTTCTTTCTGCTTTAGATAGCTGCTTTTTCTCAGTAGGTACATGACCTTGACCAGCAGATTTGGGTGACCGGTTCTCCTTGGCAGATTGTGCTGATGCTACTTGGGCTTGTGTCGCGCCTTCCTGGTCACCACTGGCATCCTTCAGCTGTACCTTTGCAGCGCGCCTGGCTTTCTTATCACTCTTTTTTCCTGCGGAAGATGTGGAGGGGGCCTCACCTGCTACTGGTTTCTTATCAGACATTGTTGCTTCTATTCGCAGAATGGCGAGCCTAAAATAGATTTTAGAGTTGTGAAATAGCATATAACTTGTTTCAATGTGTTGCCACGTGTTTCAAATTAGTGTGTCAAGGATATAATTTTCCTCAAAGGGAGGAGGAGTTTGTTGACATGACACTTGAATTACAGCATATTCAATAGAATCACAGTACGGACAATCCGCTCACTCGATCTACCTCTTAACACCGATGAAGACTTATTTCAATTATTGGCGCTGAAAGCGTAATGAAGAAGAACAATACATAGCTCTGTTTCATAAACACATATGTTCAGGCATTGCCAAACTTTCATACCAGTTCATGCAGACAGTAAATTACCTTAGGAGAGCGAACATAGCTGTGATGGTTATGAATAACACACCACTACTGCCCCATGTATCCATCTGTAATGAACTTAGCCAAGATTGAATCGAAAATATAACATGGACCAACCAGCAATACTGACACATTAGACCTGAGGAAGGAAAGTGGTGTATTGTCACAAGTCCGAGCCATATGTGAGCCGTATCACAAGAATGCAACTGGGATATATGATATAGGCGTTTAAAACTGATATTGTGGCAGTGAGTTATATCCGCATAGCCTATACTATTCTCTTATTCTGCAGATCATAGCAGGGAAAGGATAGCCCAAAAACAACAGAGCACCAGACCAACAGGTATAATGTGTCAGTTCACCTCACGTAAATCCATTGTTTGATTCAACTCAATTTATCTGAAAGGAAATATTCATAAGCATAAGCATTACAGATAAGATTGGAATGCTACATACCTAAAGCCGAGTCAGGCAGGCAACAAATTATTGCAAAACAGAGGAATAAGCTGGAGACTCTGCCAGCATAGACAATATAAGTCAGGGACAGCAGCAGTTATAACCTTGAGGGAAAATAAAATAAAGCTGATGATTTAGATCGTGCATGACTGGTCTGATGTATTATGAGTTTAACTTTGGATTGCTAGTTGAGTGCGTGAAGTAATTGTTGGATGTTTACAAAGCTTGAAGGAAAAGGAAATGAGAGCGACAATCTTTTTTTACGATTTGTGTGTTTGACATCTGGTTGCCCATAACCTGAAATAGAATTGAATTCGCTCGAACAATTTGCCACAGTGCCCTATGTAACCTAACACATGAAAATAAAACACGGAGCAGCAATATAGCCATATTCCCATGGCTATGGCTAGCCTGGAGTAACTGCTACTTGACACTAAAACCTCTCCAAAACGCATCGCTCTAAATGTTCAGATTTGCCAATTTTCCCTGTGTTCCCGTAGTAATGCCCAACATGACACAGACCTGATGGAGAGTGGGCTAGTCAAGTGGTCTGATCTAGGGAGACTTTGCATTGCACTGATTCAATTTCCTGTGATCAATGAGTAAATGAGACCTTGCTGTGATTGTTTGAAGGTCAGAGAGGAGCCCTATACAGGTCTTTACTACAGCAAAATATCGCTCAGTATTATCACTCACTTGGTCTTTCAATTAGACAAATTCGTTCTCGAAACTTCAAACTCAGAATTTATATAATTCAATCAGTGAGTGTGCGAGAGCATAGCAGGTCTCGCTCACTCACCCGCTCAGTGCCTCAATGGTCAAGGCCTTTACTCTCTTGAAGAGAGAAAAGGCTTTGACCACTGGGGCACTCAACCATTCTCCCTGACTTGACCTCGAGTGGACTTGCACCAATGAACTCCCTCCCTTCCTTCCTTCATTGATTGCAATAACTACAGGTGAGAAGGCTGTGCAAGGGTCATATATAATAACCCTTGGCCTGAGAGTGTGAAACCAGACCCATCCCATGTCTCTCTCAGACTGAAAAAATGCACTGGTTTTCCACAGTGACAAAGGGCAGGCTGATCTTTCCTCATTTATTGCACTTTCCGGGTACAGCTTATTCATTCTTCTCAATGATCAACCTATGCAGTTATTGTTGAACCCTTATACCATTAGCCTCTGCAATGCGTCAGCAGGGAGAATGGAAGGGAGTCAGAGAGTGTGTATGTTGTTGTGGGTTGTTCTGTTGACATGTCTCAAAGAAAGAATAGATCTTAATTTCTAAACAAATCCATTGCCTACAGCCCTCTAGTATATATTTCCCTTTATTACAATCAATTAGTACGATAATCTCTCTAGATAGATTAAATATGAATTATACATGGATGGCACAAGGTGTTAAATATAGAAAAAAAGTACTGTTTTCTAATTTTACACAATTTTGTACATGAAATTGGAGGAAGATGAAATTTTGGGTAATACTTCTGCTTTGCAGTAAGCTAATAATACCACATGGTATTTGTTTGTCATTGCACAAATCGGAAAAGGTCCTGAAAAGAGGTGGAGCTTATCAGTATAGCCTGTCCACTGAGACTCAATGACCCTGCCCATTTAAGAAAATACTTCCTACAATGAGAAACTTGGGCTAGAAATGTTTCACATGCATCACTTTCGGTTTGGCAAGTCTATGTAGTGAAGCAGAGCTGCCTTTGGTGGCTAGCAATTCTTTTCCCATCAAAAGATAAATATCCTTATTAGCCTTTTGTAGCAAGTTAACAACTGTTAATGAGTGATCAGAATTCTCATTTAGCGGAATTGCTGCTGCTCAAGAGTCGCTAAAATTTTGCTATCGTTGTCATATCATTTCTTGAAACACAGTTCACCAAGTCGCGGAGAAATGTCGAACGTGATTCGAACATGCTTAAATAAGTGATAACAATATAGTTTAAACAAGAAGTATCCCAGGATATTAATCAAAAGATCTGACTGGGAGAGAGCAGACACTAAGCATGGCCGACGTCACAGCCAGGCTTTTGTGGTATCGACTGAAAGAATCGTCACAGAATCTTCAAGTGATATGGGATGGGGTGTGCTTCTTTGCTGAAGCCGGAGGAATGGCTCTCAATTGCATATTTGTTACATGGATACTATTTGGACTTTTGACATTTTTGTATGTCACAATCTCAAAGTCTTACGAGAAAAAGCAAGATGAAGAAAGAAAAAGGCAGCAGAGTTATAGACAGGGCGTTGCCTCATTGAATTGTCAAAAATGCCGGTACATAGCGCAGGTAGAGGAGAAAGAAAAAGAAGAACTTCGTTATTCCACTCCTGAACCGCCATCAAATGAGTGGTTAAGCACTGTTATATCGTGGATACATGCACAGGAAAATTCATGGAAATCTCGAATCATTGAAAATATGTTGACAGCATTGACAGAGGAGAGCCATAAACAAGGGGTAGGATTTTATTAAACAAAAGCTTCATTCCTGCACTGTTTCAATTAATTTTTTCATCGTTTTTTGGTTAAAATTTATTAATGTTAAAAGTGTGTTATTGACTGTTAACATTTTTTGTTAACAATTTTAGTGGTTTTCTTACCCTACTGAGTGGAAGAATGCGGATAGGCCTAATACTCCCAGCAATTTCACCCATAGCTTTTTCTGTAACATTTTGTAAGAGAAAATCACATTGCTACCTTTTTTTTACAGGGGGATTTGTTCCTGACATTCGAGGCGTTATTACCTGTCGGAGACCCGCCCATTTTGAACCTGACAGCTTCGAAAAAGTCAGCGGATGGAAAACCGGTGAGATTTAAGAATAACAATCATGCAGAAATCTGACATAATTTGGTACAAAGAGTAAAATGGCAACTGATGCTCAATTCATTTTATGTCCACATATAACCATTATGCTGTTGTGGTTTGGGTTGAGTTGGTATGTTTTCCCTTTTCGTATTTAAACATATACATGTAAAATTTCCTTTCCTGATTATCTGGTGTGTTATACGAATATAATTCATGCGCACATAAGATCTCCTATGAAATTCAATAACTTGTCCAAAAATAGTTTAAAATACTAAGTGCCTGTGTTATGAAATCTTGTTCAAAGTATTCTGTAAGGAAGGATACAACAATAAATAATAAGATTTATCAACAAATAAATTAGAAACATACACCTTACACGGACGGCTGCTGTAAGTCTCTGATCACAAAAGTAAACACTGACAATGCTGACTGTATTTGTCTAGTATCACAGTGTTGCCCTCGCCAGCTTTCTACTGCATATTCTTACTCGCATACAAACTTCCATTGCACAATAATCAAGCTTCTTACAAGTTATTTCTTATGTTAGTGTGACGTACTCATTATAGTGATAGTGAGATACGATAATTTTGGGGGTTGATTTGGCAGCCTTGCTCAAATGTTGCTGAATCTGGTCTGTAAGATTTTTTTACTAGGAAATGGCTGCTGGTATATCAGAGATAATTTAGACCAAGGAGACCTCTGTTTTTCCTTGTTTAAACTGTAGACAATGTAGCTTGAAACCAAACTTGGATACAAGTTGTATTATGAAATAATTAAAAGTTTCCCATGCTCCCTGTGATGAGTTCATTCAATGGACTGAGGGCATCAAGACCTCAGTCTCTAGTCATTTTGATGCTGGTGACGATTCATGCATCTTAGTAGTCAATCAAAATTCCTTCAGGCCAATTTTCTATTTATACTAGCAAGGTCTTCTCTGTATCAGGATAGTCATTATACGCAATCCCTTTGTGATTATCTCATCAATTAGATATATACTCTGCTATTAGACAACACAACAGACTCAACAAAATGTAGCAAGCTGGGATATTGAGAATAGAAATTCTCGCTTGTCTGAGCTAGTGAAAGAGTGCACAAAACAACTTCAAATATGCTAAGCAAAACAGGCCTGCACTATGACATGAATATTCCAAGTATTAATAAATGGATAAAGTAAATCACCACGCTGTCAATGTCACACAAAGTATTTATGTTAAAAATTAATTGTATTGGGCAAATAAATATTTTGTTGGGGTTAGTAGCTTGTAATGTTGTACATATTTATTTTTTCAGACACTGAAAGGTGAAGTACAGTTGTCCGGGCTACAACTCAGCTTGACATCATCTGACAACTCAGTATCGATACACTCTAATATACTACTCATAGTGAATCTAGTCAGTGCCAAGGTATGTGCTGTCTGTAACCAAACTCGCTATGAATTGTGTGGATAAGTAAGGTTGAGCATTGAACATGTTATTCTATTATTTTACCCCTGTTTGACGACACCAAAGCATCCAACTAAGTTCCTTGATTTGCAGCCTACTGATCAAACTTTCATGTTTAATCTTATTGATATGCTGCACAACACGCAGTAGGCCATGTGTGGCTGGAAAGTGAAACGAAGGGAGTGAGGAGGGGTTTGTTGTCTCAAAAATCAACCTTTTCTTGTATACCTATTTTTAGTTAGATGTAGAACTCAATAGTACCTCAGAAGAGCTTCTGCTTCTACTGAGCATAGAAGAGATATGTAACTGTGACATCAAGTTCTCACCTTATCATCAGGTGAGAAAAACACCAGTGCAAACCTAACTTTCGCAAGTCATCTGTTGTTTTCTCTTGATTGAATGGTATGGGTCGGTCACCCCTGTTTTCAAGTGGACTTTCAGCACATTAATCTCAGGGCTATGAAAAGTTGAGAAAAGCTATTTACTTGATATTTCAGTTCCTGATTTGATTTTGACCATTATTTGTACCAAGTCCAGACGACTAAGGTGGTGAGAACAATTTACAAAAGTCACCAATCTTAAAAGCTTCCCTGCCTCCTTGTTTTGCACTAAATCGATAAAACAATATACCTTTCACACTTTTAAAAATAGGATGCCTGGAATTATCCACTGTGTTAGCTCTTTCCTATTATAACACAGAAGCCTCTCAACTTCTACACTGATAATGACTGTTTTCTTCACTTCAATTTAAAAAAAACAACAAAGCAATTGTCAATATTTCGCAGACTTGTTCTAATAGTAGTTAGTACAAGATGAAATTGCTTCCAATAAAAACATGTAGTCTTATCTTTGAATTCTTAACGCTCCTCTGACAAGATAATTTATATGCTCAAAGTCTTAGTTTGTTGTTATTTACATTGCTGCAAGAAATCAATCTGACTGACAAATTTAACACACATTTATCGTTTTCAAATAGGGTGTTGATTACATCACAGATGAAAAGAAGCTGACCCACCATGTCAAAGAGATATTCGGAAAGCTACGGATCCCTTTACGACTTATTGTCAAGCCTGGTACTCTACCAGACCCAGTCCAAGAGGAGACAATTTACATGTCAGAACGTTCAATGGTAAACCATTAATCACTCTTATAACTGGGTATTGCATTTTTCTTTAGATGATTACAATTATTATCACTGAAATCAAGGCATGGGAAGCGGTTTGAAGTCTGGCTGAATGTAGCAGATAAAATCCTTGATGTAACACAGTCCTTTCTTTGTTTACACCCTGCATCTCTTGGATCTGATCCCACTGGGACTCCCCAAACAATACTCATTCTGCAAGATTTTGTAAGTTTCACTTATCAGATGTAGCACCCAGCCAGCAGCGTAGGCCCGCTTGAGTTTTTATATAGCATGAGTAATAACCCTAAACACATACCATGCAGGTTAATTATCACTACCAATTAAACACATATAAGCTCATTGGGTGGAATTAGTGCCAAGAATAAGTATACTGTCGGTAGAGCCTGAGCTGACTAATATCTGCTACTTGTACTAGTTGTATATTATCTTATAAAAGTTGGCAGCACACAAGCATGCAAATTTCGTGATTTTTGAATAGAGTAATCAGTCTCTGTGTGTTAGACGGTCAGAGTTGCCAGGAGTAATAGTATATGAGTAGGCCTATTAATTGGGGAAGAAAAAACATATTTTATGCTACGTTTACCTAAGGAGCAAAGGCCTAGGATTAATCTATAATTATCTGTTGATGTTTTTAGGAAGAAGCATCAGCGCCTCAGACTAGGCCACCGAAGCCTCCTCGAACTATTGATGAAAAGCGGCTGATGGTTAAATTAATTAAAGCAACAAGATTGAACAAACGTAATAGAGGTATGGCAATAAAATATTACACTAGCAATTTACTTTATATTCCGGTTATAGTACATTTACAAACATCAACAAGATACCCAGAGCTATACTAATTGGCATGTCAATCCCAAAAGGCTAAATGAGGCTGAATGCTGAGTGAGTCTGCAGTGTGGCTCTCACATGTTTTGCACCGAGCCAAAGTTTTAATTGAAACAATTCCATGTTGAATGGCATGAACAGATTTTTCAATATGAAACAAAGTAACTGAACTCGAAGGAGATGTCTGTTGGTTGTAGCTAGTGCAATTATTGGTATTGAGATTTGAGATTACGTGTTTCATGTAGAAAAGAGGAATCAATATGGGATGCGTATAGGTAACTAACAAGATCTGTATCGAATGAAAGTTTCACTCCACATATGTAGTCTAGATAATGTCTGCATAAAGGAAGCACCACACATACACATATTTAAGTTAACCCAATCTTACTTGGAATGATCTGTTATAGTATTTGCACAAAACAAACGATAATCTATTCGTAGAAAGTTTAACTCATAGACAAATTTTCCTCAACTTCTCTATCCTGAAGTCAAACTGCAATGGTATCAGATAGAACAACCTGATTTGGAATGCTCGCTGAAAGTTAAGGTCGCTGTGATGGATTATTCTTTGGATTGCTGTCGATAATGAGCTTGTTAGATTGCAGCGCTAATGAACATATCAAAGTCAGCTGTTTATCATTGTATGTTGGATTTTAATGTCGGCAAACATACTTGAAGCTTTAAACCGGGCGAGCCGGGTCACTGTTCAGCTTCTTATAGAAAACAGAGAAACAACAGAAGGCAACCAATCCAGTCCTCTCTGCTCATTTCTTTACAGTACTGTTAATTATGTGGAATGAAGTAGATATTTGTTAAATGTATTAGATAGTAAATATATATCTATGTGTATTACCTCAAATAATATTGAAACTCTGAAATTATTTTCTTTGATTTGGTAGGGGTTCTTATACAAGAGAACCTTGTAGTAAAAGTTCTCAATGCTCGTGGTCTGCGGGCATGGAGGCTTAGTGGTAAAGTTACCAGGCATGCAATAACAGCTCCCCATTACACAGTAGTTTTGTATTATTAAATGATTTCACTTTAGCTGCCTGTTATCATTTTAACCCTTTAATTTGTAGCCAATATGTTAACGAAGTTTGTTCTGAGGTTTGTGATCAATTAGTAAAGTATACAGTTATGATTCTGATGCATAAATGGTATTTAAATTGGGATTGTTATATTTTACAGGAGCTATAGATGCCTATTGCATCGTCGATGTGGATCACCCGTTTCAAACCCATTCCACAAGCGTTGTAAAAAACACAGTCAACCCCTACTGGGATGAGCATTTTCTTTTGTGAGTATCTCTAAAACCTTATCTCTCTGAACTCACTTACAGCAGAGCACACAATATGTGTTCGGATTGAAATTAATGAAGATTAGGTTTGCGTTGAATTCCTTGCTGTTGGTTGAAATATGTATACGGGAAAAATGAGGTCACTTTCGGATCATGATCTTAATTGCATAGGATTTCCCTCCCCTGTCAAAACTTTATGATCTGTTCTAGAAGTGAAGAATCATGGCCTGATTTTATGAACAATAGTAAACTTTTATGAGGCCAGGTGAAGTTTGATTGACTGCTTTCCATTCATAGTACCATATATTCGTATGCAGTAAAATAACTTGGATGTAATTTGTTTTATTAGCGACCTGGGATCAAATACAAAGAAGATTACATTTAGAGTGTATGGACATTCTAAAGAGATAGATGGTTAGTTGGTTTGCGTAAATGCTATTGCTAAGCTAATGTTATGCTATAACAACCTTATGGCATTTATATTATTTAATCTACCAGTTGGCTGAGACAGTTAGCAAGTGAAGCACTGGTTGTGAAACACTTAATTTATCTAGTTGCGTTACGTAGATATGGGTATATAGCCCTGAATGGGGCAGCATTGACCTTTGGTTGATTATGCCATATTGTTAGCAGCTCAGTATATATATGCTTATCATAGACATTTCATGTGAAGAAGACCTGAAAATTTGAAATTTTATTCCCATATGTGAGACTGTATATGCTTGAGAGTCTTCTGTATGATGTAGTATTTCTTTGACAAAAAAATGTTGTATTGGTGATTGACAGATGGTACGGGTGGTACTACTTGCCTTGGTGAAGCAGAGACCGACTTGGAGACATTAAGACTAAACCATGGAATCAGAACAGTTCTCCCACTGGAAAGCAGACCCGAGATGGCTGACGCTGTTTCTGGATCAGTCACCATTGAGGTGATGAACTTAGAGAGTGCTTAACTTTTATTTAAAAAACCATGTAAAACAGTTTATCCATACTGAAATCAGATGAAAGGAGTTTTCTCCCCATTCCAATCACTTAGTTTACTCGCTTGAATGTAACTTCATACAATCTAAATTGCAAAACATCTATTGATCTATTTTTAGGCATTCTTTGTTGATTCGGCTGAATTTGAACAGAGAGATTCACCAGATGTGGATGACGTGTTTGCTCAGTCTGTTGAGCCATTGCTGCCATTACATGATGAGATAGAGCTATGTGATGCTGCTCCTATTGTGAATGGCCAGACAACATTATCCAATGAATCACTAGCTAGCTCATCTGCTAGTAAAATTATCAAGGTATTTAATCGGTACTTTCTATATACTTGCTTAGATTGTGTTAAAAATTTCAATGTGCAACTGGGTACTGTCCTTCCGTCTATGATCTCAAACCTATTTCCAAATGTTCTTTTAAGACGCAGACATATGTTCTAAGGAAGCCTTCACGAGATGATTTGCACGGAGAAGTCCCAGTAGTAGAAAAATCAGAAACAGTGAAAACAGTACAATCTGATGGAGTAGATGTTATGTCAGAAGAAACGAGAGGTGAGAATGAGGATGGAAGTCTTTGAAAACCTAAAACCTGGCTATTAAGCTCAGAAACTTTGTTGCCATCCACATCCGTTTGACATGCTTACATTACCAGTCTTTGAGTCATTCCGTGTAAAGTAGAGAATATTTGGTTACAGGATTACGAGAGGATATTGATCTAGCTAATGCAGGTAAAACAGCAGTACCCTTATAGTTTCAGATACCTGAAACCTATGTGTGTCTGTGTGAAGCATGACTCGCTTTGATTATGTGGTCATTGAACTTGTTTATACCAGCAAAGATTTTACAAAGTAAAGATTGCGTTTGATGTCAAACATAGCGATGTACTAAGAGTTTAGAAGAAGGATAAGACTCAAAGTCAACTTACCAAATTGAAACCTACAATTGGTGTGAGTGTTGTTGATTGCTGCTCTTGTAAAAATAATAAAATGATTATCATTTCAGGTTTTATCTCTAGGCGTACACATTCTGTTGAAGACTACAGAAAGCACAGATTTTCGCTGACCTTAGGTCGTAAAAGAACTTCCTGGCTCTCTGTCCGATCTGAGAGCCGTCCGAGTTCCTTTTCCTTTCTTGTGAGTGGTGGGATTTCACCATGCCGATCTATTATTCCAACACCCAATGGTTTCTGGATATAATCAACTTCTTTATCAGTCAAGTCCTTTCATTCTTTACCTCCAAATATCACTTCACCGAATTCTTTACCTTGTATGTTCTTGTACTGTATTGGTTTTTAGAGGTGATCACTGTATATCCCAATCAGTCTGTCACTGAGGTTGTAATGAAAGAGCTGCAGGAGAGAGCAAACAGACCAAAATCCACGGGCCAAAAAACTACTAGTACTATTATCATAACTGCGGCAACTAAAGTGAGTTCTTGCCTCTCCTCCCACAACTAAGAGATCTGTGGCTGGAGTGCTGACATTTAGAGGTTTGACTTTCAATTTACAGAACCTCCTCAATGTTCCATGAAATGACCTTGAAATTTCATTAAAACAAAATATTTGTCAATTTTCCCTGGATTCTATGCACGATAGTCACTCTCAGCATGCAAATTTACATGTACAACCTTTGGTTTATCGTTTCAATGTGTTATCCTATTTGAAGGAGCCTGTAGTTAGGCAGCCATTAGCATCATTGGCATCGGTTGAGTCTTTGGTGAGTAGTTGGTGCTGTTATTCTAGCAGCTTGGGGCATGCACATCTATAATACTTTGACAGCTCCTGGGCATAGGGATATTTTCACAATATAAGTAATAAAACGCTAACATACTGGTAAAGGTGTGAAGGTGGGTTGGTTATAGATTTAGTAACATAATTTCACTGGTGTGAGGAATGGTGTGAGTCACAGCTTTGCCTGAGGAGGCTTGACACTGCCTTTAGCTGTAACAATTTCATAGTATTTGGTAATGGTATCACAGGAAAGAGTTTGATAACTGAGCTATGGTTGCAATACTCTCACTGGCACATTAATGATCACAGGCAGTCATCACCGACCTTTAATAAAAAATTATTGTTGCTTGCGTTGACTGATAATGGATGTTTTTAGTCGGATGACAGCAGCGGAGGTGTGCCAAGTAGCTGGGATGTCTCACCTCTTGGGCCATCAGCCGTTTCACCGCAGACAAGGAACAGTCCTAGTTTAGCTGGCCAACGCCCTCAATATTCAATGGGTGTACCCAAGATAGAAGAACCGACGACACCGGTATCTCCTAAAGGTTTGTCGATTTCACTACGGTCCAGTTGAAACCAGACAACCCTTCATCTACAACATTGTCTATCTGCATTGCATCTGATTCATTTGGAGTTACTTCCCCGGGTGAACGAAGCTTATCATAATGAGAACATTGAAAACCAGGCTGTCAAAATGTCTAGACGCTGTTGCATATGTCACCCTTGGATTTCAGAGCAAGATGTTATATTCATGTGACACGACACACCCTGATTGTAAAAATTGTTTTTAGTCGAGAGAAAGTCTAGATTCTCCAGTATAAAGAGAAGGTTCACCAGAACCAAGGATAAGAAGCCCAGATCTCATAGCATCGAAAGGTCATCTGGGATCGATGAACATCGATATTTAGATCCAAATACGAGCAGTCATCCAATAGGTGAGCATATTTAAGCACATAGAGTTCTGTCTGCCAGGAATGAACTGCATCATCATCATGATATATTATGATATGCCTGAATTTTGATAATCAACCTCTATATTACAGTTTAGAAGGGTGAGTAGATGGCTTGCTGAGCTGCTAACCTTTGCTAAATTTAGGTTCAAACTTACACTTTGATTATGTTGATTATCATTTACACCTTGCATCATTTGTACAATTGCACTTTTCTTGTGTAACAGATGGCACATGATCAGTTCAGAGTAAATGTGTGGACAAAACTGCAGTGAATTTTGCTTGCACCAAAAATTTGTGATTTTAGGTCAGAGTCAGAGTAGTAACAACGTGACTTCAGATCCTATTTCATCTCTTCCTCCAAAGAAGAAATTTGGAGGAAGTTTACGCAAACTCTTCCACATGAAAAAAAGATCAAACTCGGCATCTCGAGCGTCTACTCGCAGGAAGAACATTTTGAATGACTTGGAAAAACCCATATCTAACTATGACAAGTTATCCATCGAGGGTGACCGACCATCTGACCATGGGTCAAGGTCATCTTTCGAGAAGGATCCTACTCCACCCCATCACAGGACACTGAGCCCTTCGAGTAGCAAATACAGCTACGAATCTCAAAACCACAGCCCAGACCCGCCAAGGCAGAGTAGGCTGGTCGCTATGACGACATCACAGCCTAATTACTCAGACGATGGGGACGGGATGTACAGTGGCCTGATCGAGGATAGGAGACATTACTCTATGCCTTCCCAAAAAAGGTCGCCTCGCAGACCTCTATGAACATGAGATTGTTTTGGTTTCGTTATTGTTGGTGACAGTAGAAGCTAAGATCAGAAGCAAGAGAAACGTTTTCATACTTTTGGCTGTTGCTTTTTAAGCTCTAATAGATTGTATAATTACCCATACGAGAAAGAGAATTTGTTTGGTCGGCTACAATATCTGGATATTTAATATCAAAATTGAATCTAGTCAGCGATGACAATAAGGTTAAAGGTGGATACTGTTTTAGTTAGCGCTCAGCTTGTTTTTATTATAGAAGTTTGTCTCAACTCACCTAGAATCTCTATAACTGTTTTTTTCACTATGACTTGTAAGTTTAGTATACATGAAGCATTTCATTCATTTACTTGTTTCATTTGTTGTATCATTGCAGTGACAAGAAAATTCTAGTTATATTATAACCACAAACTCTATCTTACTTATCAGTCTCCTCCTTTTTTTGCTTCTCAGTGTCCCAATGGTGCACAAAGTTTGAAGCAATGCTGCTTTCATACGAGTCTCTGCCATTCAGAAGATCCATGACTGTCCTGAAGTTTTTCACAGCTAGCCTGCAAAATTCATGATAGCCTGATTTATAAAAACAGCTTCACACTTAACACCAATATTAAGTTACACTTTCATAAAATGAAACTTAGGAGTATCAAAACAAGGAAACGGCCGCATTATCACGTCATGTAAACCTAGTCTTGACTTTCTCAGCATGTAGATATCAACAAGAAGTTTTTCCTCACATGAGATTTCTGGTTATCAGTGTGTTTTGGTGATTTGTACCAAGCAAATGGACTGCAAGTTTTTTCACCAAATCCGATTTCTAAACTAAGAGATGAAATTTCCTGCTGACCAGGATTTCTCTCAGTATCACGTGACAGTTAAGTAAAATTCCACATTTTACCCAGTGATGGCAAACTGATGGAAAATGCTTTATTTCTCGTTCCAATCCACCCAAAAATCACCAACATTATCAAGCGTCGAAGTGAGCCTTTCTTATTATTTATGTAAATACTTGAAACTAGGCCAAATTACACCCTTTATGGAGCATTACATACTTAGTTATTGAAGTGGTGTGCTGTTAAGTGGTATATACCCTACCTTTTGTTTTTAGAAATGAACCAATGATAAAGTGCTGACAGTAGTTTTGCTGATGGTGAGGTCTCCAAGCCTTCTAAGGATGAGAAGAATTCTGTTTTTGTTTCAGAACGCTGAAATTAAACACAAATAATTTTGTGACACTTTACCAACATCTCCTAGAATGTTAGCTGGCAGTGTCATTTGATATTTTATCTGACATCATTAATGATGCCTATTGTGGAGTGTGCAGTTTATGTTATAAATAAGCTCGTTGTGGCTTAGACTTGAAAGT
Organism: Membranipora membranacea; assembly: GCA_914767715.1. Lineage (NCBI taxonomy): Eukaryota > Metazoa > Bryozoa > Gymnolaemata > Cheilostomatida > Membraniporidae > Membranipora > Membranipora membranacea. The sequence continues at coordinate 7,817,084 of OU612065.1, forward strand.
CATTCCAAATCATATTGATGCGACAGGTTCATATAAAAGTGTGAACGATCAAGATGAGGCCATGAGGCAATACCTTCTCCATGGACATATCTAGTAAAGCTTTAGCTATCATTACTCCAATACCCGGCTTGATTCCCACAGCTTCCTTCAGTAAGTTTACAGTCTCCGGACTATTGGAGGATTTGAGCTTTGCATTCAACTGTAACATAGAACAATGGACCTGACTCGATCAGATCTCAGATGTGAGCATTTATGAAATATATGTTATTGAAAGTCAAATGCAGATTCAACTCTCTATCACTAGAACTGATAAGATCAGGGACCACCGAATAGACGCAAAACTGCTCATTAGAGGGGGAGCAACTCCGAACTCAGGCAAATATTTAATACTAGGGATTAGCAGTGTAAAGTTTTAAAATCTGACTAACACAACTTGTGTCTGAGAATTGAGCCCACAGCTTATCATATACAGATATAGAGGTCTGGTCATGGTAAAGCGCTTAGTGACACTCATAGACTATGATGAATACAATGAGTGGAATGGAGACAACGCATAGAAACTAAGAGGCACTCAGAGTTAAAATCATAATGAAATAGAGCAGCGTCTATGGAAGATAGAAAGCAAAGTGGAAATGTAATACATGCGCTGGAAAATTAGAGTTAGGCTTCATGATATTGTAATTGAAATAGCATATTCCAAACAGCATTGCAAAACACTGAGGGATCCATCTCAAACAAGGGTGGGTGGCAGTAGGAGTGGGCAGAGTACCCACTATGAAATAGACATGGATTCTGTGAAAAAAACTGTATGAAAATATCTCTTTCTGACCAGATATTTATCATATTAACAATGATCAATCATAGTTTTACAGTTCTATATTTCTGCAAAATTTGTATGTTTAATAATGTTTCTATTGAAAAATTTACCCACAAGGAAAGTGGGGAAGGTAAATTTGCTACATCAACATTTTTTAATGAAAGACTGAGGCCCAATATGATATGTAATTATTGTAACAACAGCCTCCTTCATTTCATTGGCCTTGGGATCATAATCGGCTAAGGTTAATATTTTTATCCTTGGCTGTGACAGTAAGGTTTCAGGTGTCTTTGGCTGCGAATGCAAAGACAGGGATGTATCTTTGTATATACCAATTAGAGCCAGATAAAATGTCCGATTTTGATCCATCCAAATTGTAGTCATAATAATAATAAATAACGCAATGTATCAATCAATTGGTGAGTCTTGTGGCTATAATTTATAGTAGGGCGTTAGTGTCCGTGTACGACAAGTGCTAGCTTATGCATTTAGACAAACCATAAAAGTTTTACTTTCTGTGTGCATGTATCTTTGTCGGTTTGAAGGGCGATCAAAAGTTGTTCTTTTAAGCTGTCATCTGATAATTAGTTGGATTGGGTTTCCTTATCCCTCACCATCTCTAGCCCCCCCCCCCCCAACTTCGCCCAACTCGTCCAAAGCTAAATAATATGGCCTTGTGGAGCTTGGGTTAATTGTTGCTAGTTTCCAGACATGTCTTTGGATGCTCCTTCAAATTATAAATGTCATAAAGACGTTTGTGTTAATGCACAAAAATCATTGCATTTTGCCTAAGATTTCTTCATAGCCAAAGTTGACCACCAAGCATCGTAAACAGGCATAGATATTTTGAAAAATAGGTAGATATGGTCATTTTAAGAACGCAGTCAGCCCTTTGAAATTAAAATTAGGTGATAGCAAGCAGTCACAATATGTCAATAAGATAGAATGTAAGAATAATTCATCTCACTGAGTTTGCTGGCCTGTTTTGCTCACTGAGAATTTGAAGTCAAAGTAATACATCATTGCAGCATCAAGCTAAGATAGATAGGAGTAATGATGTAATGGCTCAAACAGTTGATATTTCAACAAAAGCATTGCAAGAAGCTGTGGTAGGCTACAATTTGTTTGGGAGTTTCCACAAAAGGTATGACTGCACTATAAGAGATTAGCCTTTGTTCCAAATAAATTTATATAGAAGCATATTTGTCAAGGCACTAAGGCTCTAACAATTTGCTTTAAATGATGGAGGTAGAATTGCTTTAATGTGGATTGACGTTTGCAAAATAATGGCTAGAAAAAGCCAAATTTGTTGTGTTGGCAATTGGCAATATTCTATGTGATTGCATTCACTGCTGGCTTTCACAGTACTCCCAAAGTGAAGAAAAGGTATGAATTGAGTCTGATTTGCAGTAGTTAAAGCTGGATGGGCAAATCTGTAGGTGTTTATTGTGTGATAAAATAGGGTTCAGATTACACCATTTCCAGCCTAGAGCCGAAAAGGCCCCCTATAGTCTAGAGCCTTACATGACGTTGCCTTATCCCACCTCTACACTCATCATGTATTCGGTGGAGATCATTACTTTAGAAAGGGGTGTTTATCAAGATGGAAAATGCATCTCGTCAGGGAGGGTAAGACCTGATCTCATGTATCAACCTAATATAGTCTGCCGAAAAACTTCCTTATTATCTTCTCTCAAGACAAGAGGGGGTAACTTTAATTTCTTACCAATATACTGAGCATATCAGCAGGGTTGGAGATTTCCTGTTTGGAGAGGAAAGCGTTCAGGCTTTCAACAAGGGTTGAGCCATCTAGGAACTCTACATGCTGCAAATATAGCAAAGATAAATGATTTTCAGCATAGCATAGTTAAAAGCTACAAGGCATACATATTTTATAACCTCTATGTCTGTTCCAAGAAACAAATATGTCTCTGCACAGCGCGTGCAAAGTGTCTTAGTTGCAGCATACCTTATTGAGAACATTGGTAAAGTTCTGGGGATCGTACTCCGCTGTATAACACAGCACCATCTCCGACAGCCAAACCTTCTGCTTAGGATTCAGCCTGTCAGCTATTATCTCGCTATAATTCAGTAGTGTATTTATAGTTTTTGATGTTATATTCCTTGTGGATAGTTTCTCAGCAGAATAACAGGCATTGAGTAGCAGCATCCAATTTTTTGATTGATCTGTAATGGAAGAACAACGCTTCAAGTAAGTTACCAAACATAAGCAAATATCACACAAGTACAAGCACAAGTATATTTCTACAATATTGCTGCACAAGAAACTGATTGGAAAAATTTACACTTTGCAAATGGGTACATTTGTAAAGCAACAGAAATCAAAGGCTCACCGGGATAAAGATGCACTGCATTTTGCGCCCACTTCAACCCTTCCTGAATATGACCTGCTGCTAGCGATGATAGGCCGACTAGGTCCTGTACATCAGTGACAGACTGTGATAGTCTGAGAATACTCTCTCTGTTTGACTGTAGTGAGCCTATACTCAGGGCTATGAGCTGATCGTGAAGATCACTGTCTGAAGGATAACAGTGAATCGCCTTCAATAGATGATTCCTCGCTGATCTCATATCTCCCTGAAACAACAAGCGGAAAATTCAGTGCTGAGTGCTAAAGTGAGACCCTGTGAGACTAGGAGATTATATAGAACACACACAATTCACTATAGATATATACTCAGAACAAATGGTGTATCTAGGCTCGCTAGAGATGCGAGTTGAAGATGATCCAGGATTAGATCCCAGTTGGCTTACTTTAAAACAGCTGCGAACTTACATCTAAAGCTGACAAATAGCTGTTAAAGACAGCCTTTAGTTTGATGGCCTCTTTGCTTTCTCCACCCTTGATGAGCTCATTGAGTGCAGCAACAGCCAGCTCACCATCTCCAGATAGGAGCGCCAAAGAGCACAGGCCAGCCAGGCCATAGATAGAGGGAGACTCGCTCTCTGAACTAAAGAAAAAGTACATAACAGATATTTGTAAGACACGTGCAACACGCTAGATATAATGATCATTTGTAGCTGCAATTCAGATTCTTGTATCCTTGCATTAGACCTTTCATATTTAATTTGTATTAAAAAATGGATTTTGAATAATATGATAGCCACATACCATTGGAAGAAGGCAGTTTTTGCAGTTTCCGTATCACCACATTTCACAGCGAGCATACCCATAGCTGCATAAACATGACTCTTCATTTCTAGATCAGTTGTCATCTCAAGCAAAGCACTATATGCTAGAGTTTAAGAAAAAAATGATAAAGAATTTACCACGGGTAGATCAAGTTTCATCCAGTTTGCCTGCATCAGGCCTTACTCCCCTCTACTTACTCCCCTCTACTTACTCCCCTCTACTTACTCCCCTCTACTTACTCCCCTCTACTTACTCCCCTCTACTTACTCCCCTCTACTTACTCCCCTCTACTTACTCCCCTCTACTTACTCCCCTCTACTTACTCCCCTCTACTTACTCCCCTCTACTTACTCCCCTCTACTTACTCCCCTCTACTTACTCCCCTCTACTTACTCCCCTCTACTTACTCCCCTCTACTTACTCCCCTCTACTTACTCCCCTCTACTTACTCCCCTCTACTTACTCCCCTCTACTTACTCCCCTCTACTTACTCCCCTCTACTTACTCCCCTCTACTTACTCCCCTCTACTTACTCCCCTCTACTTACTCCCCTCTACTTACTCCCCTCTACTTACTCCCCTCTACTTACTCCCCTCTACTTACTCCCCTCTACTTACTCCCCTCTACTTACTCCCCTCTACTTACTCCCCTCTACTTACTCCCCTCTACTTACTCCCCTCTACTTACTCCCCTCTACTTACTCCCCTCTACTTACTCCCCTCTACTTACTCCCCTCTACTTACTCCCCTCTACTTACTCCCCTCTACTTACTCCCCTCTACTTACTCCCCTCTACTTACTCCCCTCTACTTACTCCCCTCTACTTACTCCCCTCTACTTACTCCCCTCTACTTACTCCCCTCTACTTACTCCCCTCTACTTACTCCCCTCTACTTACTCCCCTCTACTTACTCCCCTCTACTTACTCCCCTCTACTTACTCCCCTCTACTTACTCCCCTCTACTTACTCCCCTCTACTTACTCCCCTCTACTTACTCCCCTCTACTTACTCCCCTCTACTTACTCCCCTCTACTTACTCCCCTCTACTTACTCCCCTCTACTTACTCCCCTCTACTTACTCCCCTCTACTTACTCCCCTCTACTTACTCCCCTCTACTTACTCCCCTCTACTTACTCCCCTCTACTTACTCCCCTCTACTTACTCCCCTCTACTTACTCCCCTCTACTTACTCCCCTCTACTTACTCCCCTCTACTTACTCCCCTCTACTTACTCCCCTCTACTTACTCCCCTCTACTTACTCCCCTCTACTTACTCCCCTCTACTTACTCCCCTCTACTTACTCCCCTCTACTTACTCCCCTCTACTTACTCCCCTCTACTTACTCCCCTCTACTTACTCCCCTCTACTTACTCCCCTCTACTTACTCCCCTCTACTTACTCCCCTCTACTTACTCCCCTCTACTTACTCCCCTCTACTTACTCCCCTCTACTTACTCCCCTCTACTTACTCCCCTCTACTTACTCCCCTCTACTTACTCCCCTCTACTTACTCCCCTCTACTTACTCCCCTCTACTTACTCCCCTCTACTTACTCCCCTCTACTTACTCCCCTCTACTTACTCCCCTCTACTTACTCCCCTCTACTTACTCCCCTCTACTTACTCCCCTCTACTTACTCCCCTCTACTTACTCCCCTCTACTTACTCCCCTCTACTTACTCCCCTCTACTTACTCCCCTCTACTTACTCCCCTCTACTTACTCCCCTCTACTTACTCCCCTCTACTTACTCCCCTCTACTTACTCCCCTCTACTTACTCCCCTCTACTTACTCCCCTCTACTTACTCCCCTCTACTTACTCCCCTCTACTTACTCCCCTCTACTTACTCCCCTCTACTTACTCCCCTCTACTTACTCCCCTCTACTTACTCCCCTCTACTTACTCCCCTCTACTTACTCCCCTCTACTTACTCCCCTCTACTTACTCCCCTCTACTTACTCCCCTCTACTTACTCCCCTCTACTTACTCCCCTCTACTTACTCCCCTCTACTTACTCCCCTCTACTTACTCCCCTCTACTTACTCCCCTCTACTTACTCCCCTCTACTTACTCCCCTCTACTTACTCCCCTCTACTTACTCCCCTCTACTTACTCCCCTCTACTTACTCCCCTCTACTTACTCCCCTCTACTTACTCCCCTCTACTTACTCCCCTCTACTTACTCCCCTCTACTTACTCCCCTCTACTTACTCCCCTCTACTTACTCCCCTCTACTTACTCCCCTCTACTTACTCCCCTCTACTTACTCCCCTCTACTTACTCCCCTCTACTTACTCCCCTCTACTTACTCCCCTCTACTTACTCCCCTCTACTTACTCCCCTCTACTTACTCCCCTCTACTTACTCCCCTCTACTTACTCCCCTCTACTTACTCCCCTCTACTTACTCCCCTCTACTTACTCCCCTCTACTTACTCCCCTCTACTTACTCCCCTCTACTTACTCCCCTCTACTTACTCCCCTCTACTTACTCCCCTCTACTTACTCTCCTCTACTTACTCTCCTCTACTTACTCCCCTCTACTTACTCCCCTCTACTTACTCCCCTCTACTTACTCCCCTCTACTTACTCCCCTCTACTTACTCCCCTCTACTTACTCCCCTCTACTTACTCCCCTCTACTTACTCCCCTCTACTTACTCCCCTCTACTTACTCCCCTCTACTTACTCCCCTCTACTTACTCTCCTCTACTTACTCCCCTCTACTTACTCCCCTCTACTTACTCCCCTCTACTTACTCCCCTCTACTTACTCCCCTCTACTTACTCTCCTCTACTTACTCCCCTCTACTTACTCCCCTCTACTTACTCTCCTCTACTTACTCCCCTCTACTTACTCCCCTCTACTTACTCCCCTCTACTTACTCTCCTCTACTTACTCCCCTCTACTTACTCCCCTCTACTTACTCCCCTCTAATAATGAGCATAGGCAAAATGGATGAAATTTAATCAAGCGGCATGGTGGTGTAGTAACTACGATCCTAGCATTACATACTATGAGTTCCAGGTTTGCTTCCTGGTCACTACCCATACTGTTTAGAGAGGTAAGAACCAGGACAAATAATTATGTTGTTTTGAGAGCCCACTCAGCTGAATTGCTTTAGCGCGGGTTTCATTTGGTTTCCGAGTTTGAACATAAACATATCTATTCAATAACGCATTGCTCGTTTCAATGTGCTATAACAGTACTATATATAGGCACTTCCTTCCTATAAAAAAGTGTATGATAATTGAACCTAGTTTGATAAGATTGAAACTTACTTGAGAATGCAGATTGGTAGAGTTCAGCAGCTGGAGTTTTATTATCATATGGATCAGCCTTTGCGAGTTTAGCTTGTTTGACGTAAGCTAAAGCTTCTACTGATTTATTTTCTCTTGACGGTTCCGATATAAGCTGAATCTGCTGGATCGCCTTCGATGATGAGTCAGTGTCACCTATTGAGCTAAAGTGATAAAATAATACATAACTTAGTTCTAACATGATAGAATATAAGTTAATTTTCAAACACTATACATTAATATCAGATGTTTGTTTTACCATTGTATATAGCCACATTCTTGAAACTAGACAAAGCAGCTTCTCTAACATCTTACTTTAAGTTAATTTATTCCTACCACAATACTCTAGCTAAGTTTGATCGGTAGGCATCAAGATCTTTCACATCATTTACACTGGCACCATCAATTTCCTGCTGCGCCAAATAAACACAGCGACTCAAGGATTTCACTGACATCTGCAGTAATCCTTGTCTTTCCAGCAGCAGACCGTAAACGTTTAGAGCTTGAGCTGAAGGATTCTGGTCTTCATAAAACATAAAAATAAATCTAGTTATAATAGACAGTTTTCTGAGCTCTTATTTATTCCTCAATCCGGAGTTGTCCTCTCTCCATTTTGGTACTTTTAACCCACGCCGCATAGGAAAAACCTGTTGAAAGAGGGTTATCTTGAAAACCGCTTATGATAGGATAAAAATGATTTTTGATTCAGAGTCTGCGCCCTTGAAAACCCCGTGAGACAGGGTTTCCAAATCATTGGAGGCTTGAATGTTGATAAATCTTAATTTTAGTGACGAAACTCATAAAAGATTCTGCCAAATTGTCCGCAAAACAGGCAGAAAATGCTATATTTGACTATCCAATTACTACAATTATTTCCCAAACTATGTCCATGTGAGTTTTCAATGTTGCAGATTCTGAATCAAAAATAATTTTTATCCTATTATAAGCGGTTTACAAGGTAACCCTCTTTTCAGCACGTTTTTCCTATGCGGCGTGGGTTAAAAGTACCAAACTGGAGAGAAGACAACTCTGAATTGAGGCCTAAATCAGAGCTCAGAAAACTGTCTATAGAAGCATCACATCCTGGTCTGTATGTGTTGATTCACCAAAAAATAACAATAACAACAGGAAATCAGTTATGTGTGAAACATATTAAATCACATTGCTCCTTTTTTGTGAATGGTGTGTAATATCTTCTTCATTAACATGAATGATGACATATTATTATGTGTAACTGGAGAGGGTGTATCGCCCAAAACAAGTGTATCATTGAACGCGAAGTTGCCTTTTCAACATCAATGAGGAGACAACTTTCATATAGTGATAGATCATAATAATTATAACCTATCATGATTATATAAGAGTTGTCCCCTCATTGATGTTGAACAGGCAACTCATGAATTATGTCAAACACACATTGGGGTAATAAGATTGATAGCAAAATTGAAGCCTACCTATTACGTGGCCAATGCCATCACAAGCCACTGGAATAGCTTCAAGTCTGTCTATAGCGTATCTGAAGTTAGCAGTGTTCCGCTTTTCAACATCAAGTAAAGTAGTCATTACCCACTGTGCATAGCCAACAAAGCTCTCAGTCTGCAAAATATTAGAGGTAACCCATTTTAGAAACATCGGTAGTCAGAAGAAAAAGTGCAAGCAATGTTTATAATAGCTTCATTATCTGACATTAGTAGTATGGATGATACAAGCCTTATAGGTTGTACACACACACAAACACAAATATGATTCAGAATGACACATTAATGATAAACAAACTGGTCATGTTAGGCATGTATACATGCTATGGGGTTACAGCCAGTGTAATCGATACCAGTATCTTCCAAGGTTTGATTGACCTTAAACCAAAGGAAATAGTAACTTTATATACATACATACATACATACATACATACATACATACATACATACATACATACATACATACATACATACATACATACATACATACATTGTATATACATACATTGTTACCCAGCTCAGTGGTATGCCTGAAAAGATCCATTGCTTCACTATGCCCGATCATCTCAGCTACAATAGCCTGTCCAGTCCAGCACTCATTATACTTAGGGTCAGCAGATTGGGCTATATTCAGCGCTTCATGGGCAAGATCAGCATCTCCCTCCTTCAGATATAGGGCTGCTAAGTTCGTCCACCCCTGTACATTCTACAAACAACATTGTATGCTTGTTTTATTATGTAATCAATACATGTTAGTTGAAAACTGAACATTCTACTAACACTGCATGCTTTGTTTACTCTATGGTAAATGCTATTGCGTTTCATTATATATGAGGCTGAGAGTGGAAAGCCTTTGCTCTAAGTATTTCCATATATACATAAATCATTGCAGCTTTCAATTGGGTTGTAAAAATCCAAAGCTTGAGAGATAGCGCTAAAAAACTCACATTTGAATCTAGCTCCAATCCGACACACAGATAATGCTGGGCAGCCGAAGGATCATAGAAATCTAAAACAAGATCGACGTGTAATTTGCACATGGTTGGTGAGTTTTGGGTTTGTAAACCTCTTACATCATTTCAAATATTTCAAAACAGATTATTATAGTCATAGTGTGTTTTATATAGGATTATAGTTCAAGATAAATTTCCAAACATCAACATTATGAGAAAAGGATCCCATACCTTTCTCCATATATATAGCACCTAGACAGTTGTAATGAGCTACCACAGTTTTGTCTTGTGATATTGCTTTTAGAGAAAACTTTGCAGCATTCTGTAGCAGAGTTTTCTTCACAGAATCATCCAAGCTGCAGCGTGCTTGGTATAGACTGTTTACAGCCAGATCATGCCAGGAAAACGAGTTGGTGTCTCGCAGATATCGGCACTGAGAATAACATCTGTAAAAGAAATCATATCGCAATAAATGAGGCTTAGCTTACATATGATATTGCACATGCATCGTCTCATGTTATCATTGTCAACTGTATGTTAAAGTATATCCATTACAGTATGTGTATATATATATATATATATATATATATATATGTACCATTGCTATCTCAGAGCAAATTAAATAACCAGTAGTCAGTAGTACAGTGTACAAAAGATTCAAGTCAGTACCTGATCCTTTTCGTGGAGTTGTGAAATAATAAGTTCACAAAAAACATAAAATAACAAACCTTGATCCAATAGTTAGGGCTTGTTCTCTGCTAACTCTGACGATTGAATCCTTTTTCACATCAGATGGCTTTAGTGATGACAACATCGCAGGGCATTCCAGACTATGAACAAAAAATACAAATATAGACAGTTAGGCAGACTAGTTGAAGTATGAAAGATGCCACATAAATGACCATTTTATTATATATATATTTTATTTGTGTAAAAAATGCAATGCAAGCTATGTAATAGAGCTAGTTTTACCTTGAATCAGCAGGTAGTAAGTGGGTTAGAGTGAGTACATCTCCTAGGCTCTTCCAAACACAGCTCAAATCTCTTCTCAACATCGCAGCTCTTCAACAAAAAAGTCATAATGGACGAAATTCAATTATAGTGATATATTATTGGGGAGGGGGGGGGGGGGTGATGCATCTTAAATTAAACCATCTTTATGCATGGAAGAAGATAATACATAAATGATAAAATGAAATTAACAACTGTCACTACTGATGTTACTTCACAAAATATATTCCTTATTACTGTGGTTTTTTCCCTACTATATTTACCTGATGATATACTGCAGGGCTTTCTCAATGTTACTGACAGCTTTACCGTATATACACTGTTTCAGAGCATCTCGAGCCACAGCAATATGCACATCACCAATTCCTGAAAAAAACACTGCATGTGTTACAAATTTAATAAAATTTCCAAATTTCCAAAACGGTGGTAAACAAACAAATACTTGCTGGAACAATTCTACAAAGATTTGATCATTTCTCGGTGTTCAAAATTTATTTTCTGACATTCATTTAAATATATTTAATGTAGATCTCATCAGGTGTATTTTTTTGCAAATTGTATTTGAAATTCAGTTACCAAAAGTGAAATCTGTCTGATACAAACCTTTCAATGCAGGTGTATAGTTTGGTTCTTGTTGGAGAATTTGTTGAAATTGGTCCAGCGCCTCAGGTAACAGTGCAAGTTTTTGTTTGGTTAGAGCGATTTGGTATCTCGGATATATTGATAAAGGATTCAACTAGAAAATAAATGAAAAATCATCGGTAATGCTCAACAAGAGGGTTATTATCGACTTATGGACGTTATGCATGAATAACAAACCGATATCATGATATAAAAGAGATGGATAACAATATTTGTTGAAATACCTCGCAAGCTTTCTCATAGGCTCCTATAGCAGCAACAAAGCTGCCTCTCTTTACATAGCAATCCGCTAAGCACTCCCAACCGTTGCTGCAAGAACAAAGAAAAAGCATTATTCAAATTCATTTTATGTATAACTATTTCCCTCGAAAAAAAGGGTGGTAAAACTCCAGATCGCATAGTGAATAATACATTTTGTCAAAACTGATTAGATGTGCAGCAGTTTTTAAATAAGATTAACTTTGACCTACTTGACAATTTCCAAAATATCTTCAACTTTACCTGTCACTTTCATCAGCTCTGAGAACTTGCTGTAGACAATTGATGGCATCAGTTAAGTTACCTTCATTACTTCTCAGTATACCCAGTCTAAACCAGGCCCACTTGCAACTATAAGAGTAGATGAATATGAAGAAAACTGATGTTTTAATAATTTTAAAAGACTTTGTCTATAATCAAGACTCTGTCAAAGAATGATAAAAAAGTATTACAAGGAGACTATCACTCACAATCCCAGAGATTGGGCGGCAATATAGGGTTTGCCTGAAGGATAGGCTGCAAAATCTGCGCCAATTTGCTCTCAGTTTGCAGGCAGTACGGACAGTACGCACCTGGGAGCCCAAGATATTCTAGTAGCCAGTGGACAGGAATGGGATTTTAGCACAGGACTTTCAACACTTGCGCACTGAATACCTGCGACTGAGCCACCTCCTACTTCAAATAATTAACTATGAACATGGTGCTCACCAGAATACACCAACCTCTTCAATGGCACACTAAACTCAGTTAAAACATAGGTTAGGACGATGACCTGAATTTCTGCCAACTTACCTGCCGGATGATGAGAGTTTGGTAGTCTGTAGCAGTATATCCAGTGCCTGCTCATTCTGTCCCTGAGCCATTAACTCATCTACATAAGCTGTACATATCTCATCATGCGCAGGACTCAGAGAGTAACTCTTCTTTAGGCATTTCAGTCCGCGGCTAATAAGTAAAATGTTTTGTTGACAATTCTACTTTGGAAGTAACTTGGAGTTTTATTTATGAAAAAAGTTCAACTATTATGTTGAGACTCAAAACCAGCTGTGCTATTTATTAGTAGATAATCTTTATTTTCAGAATAAGTTTCAATAGATTACTCACTCTTTATCACCTAGTTTGAGATAATGAAGTCCTAAATAGTAAAAAGCCATCTCATTCTGTGGGTCAAGCTTAGCAGCCTGCAAAATATAATCAAAATGTTCAAATATTACCAATATATCTATGATTGTGACTACTTTGTATCACCACTATACAATTATGATCACACCTGAACAAAGGTTATACAGCAATGGATAATATCAGAAACACAAGTATCATTGGATGTAAATTTGGTAAGTCTTACAGTGAGTAGATACTTGGTGGTCTCCTTCTCCTTATTAGATAGTAAGTAACAAGCTTGTCCCAACCACAAGTTAGCATTCACAGACTTAGGGGATTGTTTTAATGCAGACAGCAGTCTAAAAAGAAAGATCATCAATATTATCATCTTACCAGGAGATAGCAATGTGAGATTCGACCATCCAAGGTGATGAAGCGGAGTAAATGCCTTATTGACTACTTGAGAACAAAACTTACATGTCATAGCCTTCCTGATATCGTGACTGTTTGATTCGCAAGTAACCAAGAATAGTGTTATCATCATGTTTAGAACTATCTAAATCCTGAAACGAGAAAGAGACCCGTATCAGAACTTACTCATACACAAGTACATGAGATAACATTCAGTAAAATAGGCATTATATCATGCTTGAATCTCAATTCATTTAGTTGACTTTCTTCTTTATGTTTTTGACCCCAATGTAAAAATTCCTAAAAAATTATGACGGCAATAAAATTAATAGAAAATATTTATCGTGATGTTCCAGCAAAATGATATCTGTAGATCAGATACCTAGAAGACATTAAATAGTTCTATAGATGGTAGGATGCATTGTTGTAAGCATATCAACAAGACCAAATCTAGAGTGTTACACACACACAGTATATGATGGGTGACAGGTACGGGAGAGCAGAGGTGAATAATCTTGTATTACATACCTTCTCAACCTCCTCTGCCTTGTCACATTCAACCAGAGATATTAAAAACTCATTCCTGAACTCTTTCTGTAAACTCTACAACACATTAGAACAAGGATCTAGATGTTCATCTATCTCACACAAGTTTATGGATATTGGGTTGGGTAGATGACATGACATACTAGTGCCTACCACAAAATCAGTAGATCTTTTTCTGCAAAAGAAAAAGAAATTGAAAGACCTACTAAAATTGATCGGGTCTGAGACAAAAAGTAAAGTGATTTAAACCTAGTATGCTATGAAAAGTCACCCATACCTCAGTACACAGGGTGATGACATGCTGATATTGCCGCTGTTTATAAGCTAGCGATACTCTTAGACTTGAGAGAATTTCTTTGTATTTCTGCTGGCAGTCAGCCAAACATGCTGGAAGGCCCTGAATCTGCTTCTCAGCTGATGAAGTAATATATAGAATGAACAAACACACCTTTTTTAATCTCTTGCTGAGGTAAGTGCCAAGGAAACAGCAACATCTAAATGACAGCAGATTTGGAAAATTGTGGAAAAATCAATTTGAATAATCTGATGTCTGGTCATTTCATTATACACATACCTTCATAAGTTCATACCCTTTCAAAGGTTTAAAAACTGAGGAGCATACCTCTTTTCAGCAGGGCTGTAGTCTCCCTGTATGACTTTAGACTTATGTAGTGGTTTATGAGTGTAATGGTGGCAAATGGCTGACTTGAGGATTTGAGCTTTTCTAAAATCATATATGAAAGCAACAATATGAGTGAAAAGTACGCAAGCCTCAACTCCTGCACCAAATGTTGAGGGAGTAAAACCAATGCACGCTATACTTTTTCACGTGAATTACAGAGAGATACAATAATATATCAACCGCAACAATCAAACAAAGTGTTAGGGTTACTCTGGTTAAGAGAAAATAACAGTTGGATATACACTGGTGTTGCTAGTTTCGATCCCCACAAGTACAATGGGTCGCAGTACATGTACCGAAGAGAGGATAATTCTGTCAGCATCAAAGATGATGAGCTACATATCAGCAGGGAGTTTGGGACCAAAGAGCATGATGCCAACAGTGACCTGCTGTCTCACTAAACTGTGATATTTCACCTAAATTCAAGTGTTCCATGTCAGATGAGATTCAAAAGGAATATTTAGATTTATCTAATTACCGTATACTTGACCATCGAGCTTGACATCGTCTCCAGTTAAGAATGTATATAAGTCCTCGAGTGGACTGGACAGATTATCAATCTTTCCACATGATACAGTTCCAGGCAAATCTAGTTTACCTGCGAAATAAGAGCCGAATATAAAAATCTTGAAATTTTGATAACCTTATTTCTGGTAAAAAAAAAATTTGTTTGCAAGAGACCTGTGAATGTGTACATGATATTGACCCCAACACTAGAGCTAATTTGACTCTAATTATGAATCAGTCACGACTTCCTGTGCTTGGGAATGGTACTTACAGAGTTTGTAGTTACATATAATTTCTGCCAATATTTCTGATAGACATTTGGAGCTCCTGAAGGTATCTGATAATTTAGTGCTGACCTCTAAGACCTCAGAGAGGCTTCCACCAGTCTACAAAAGGAGATCAAACATTAAAACATCCCTGTCATTTTTATATGAGTTGTCTAGCATGACGCAAAGTTCTTATCAATTTGAATGCTGGGAAAATGTATGGCTATGTCACTGCATCATGGAATCCGATTTAAAACGCAATAATGAAAAATAATTAAAGATTAATTATTTACCAAATAAATTTGTGTGGCATAAAACTGCCATAACTCCTGATCTTTTTCCTCATAGATTGATTTAGAGAATACAGCAGCTAGCAGGGCAATCGCTTGTTGCTACAACAGAGACAAATTGAGAACAGCTCCATAATATGTCATTGTAGTAATATTATAGTGATCGTAATGTAACAATGCTTCACACAACATATCACTATAAAGCACAGATATATATCACGTAAAGCACCACAGAGCCTGCTCATGTCTTTGGTAAGTAGATATCTCGGCTGCACATACCTTGACATCTTTTGCGGATGATTTGTAACAGAATCTAGCTAGAGACAACTTTACATGGACCTTCCTCTCTACACTACTTATTCTACTAATTAAACCATTCACTTCTTTCAGTACCTGTAAATAGACTTATCATTCTCAGTGTGCAAATAGAAAACACATTCTACATTGCAGGAAGACTGTAACCTGCGAACCACGGTTTCCTGGGTTGGCTATTACCCAACAGAAGTAGGAGGAAATATCAAAGGTGAAGCTTTTGCAATGTGGCTGAGTTTTGGATGCCATTGATCAAACACATATGGGACGGAAGATTTATGTTTGTTATTACCTTTTCATCATAGTTGTAACTGGTACTCAGGTGCAGCGCCAACTGGTAAATGCATTCTTCATGCTTTTGTTCATCACTGTTAACAGTAAAACACAACTAAATTTGCTTCAGTAATGAAGCATGATTACAGAAACAGTACTGCTACAACAGCGGTAATCAACATCAAAAGATATTGGGATCATGAGCTACTTCTGTATTTTTCCTGGCACAGAAACATGTCCCAAAGCACCAATATTCACAAACAAGCTTTAGAGAGGTAGGATGTTGTACATTGGGTAATTCCAAGCCAGAAATCTTTTCTCCTGCTTTCACTCACAACTATCATAGGAAACATAGGAGACTCTGCACATTTTGTCTCTCAAATTGTGAATCTGTTGTTATAGTTACCTAATCAAATGTTAGACGAAAATTTTAACATCCAATATTGGTCGCATATCAATTTAGGCCAAGTCAGTGAAAGAATTTTGTTGATCCGATAAATGGTGTGGATTTCAGATCGTATAGCCATAAATGACCTTAAGTGCAATAATGTAAGGTAAACATATTATATTACCACAGCCTTTTACCTGGTTGTGAGCAGAACAAGTTTCTCAAACACCTCTGTGTGGTCTTTTGTCTTAGAAGGGGGATTTTTCTCATATAGTTTATTCAGTCCTTGCCAGGCAATCATCTCCTCAGGTGATGCATCAATGGCCTGTCTATAAGCTTTTAGTGCGTGGTCAAACTGGTTCAGGCCTTCTGCTGCCTTCCCCAGAAATACTAAAGCTCTGTAGTTGCCAGGTAATGCATCCAAAATTTTCTGAAATAAATTGCCGCGAGATAAAAATTGATGAGTGGTCTCATTGCTGATGTGAATCCGATTGTTCACAGGTTACATGGGTAACAAAGCTGTTTTGATGTAAGATGTTGAATATTCTCTTACGGATGTAAATTAATATTCATACCATAGGCTCTCTCTGTGACATAAGAGTCATATTCGCAAACAATACATTACATGGAAGATCAATCAAAATTCTATGGGGACCAATAGGCTTAGGTTATGCTTATGTTATTTTTAACATCAAACCAATTGGACGATGCTGAATGTTCCACAGCCCCTAAACGTGCTAAACTTTAGACTAATTAAAATTGAGTTTTCCAGCAAGCGATACCTGACAAGCTTTGACTGCATCCTTGTACTCCTGATCTTTAATATGTGCAGCTGCAGTCTTCAGCGTAGTCTTTAAAACTTTAGAGTCCATCGCATAAGATGGCGAAGTACATAGATAATAATCCTCTACAATACAGAAAATTGCAATAATAACACCAAGCTGATTATTTTATCAAGATGTCGATGAGTGTTGCATATATAAGCCTGACTTGAGATGTTGAAACGCAGTCCAGAAAGGAGTGAGACTTGAGAATTTGTAAGGTAATCTTGAAGCCTAGTACATCACTGCATAGGCGCAGATCATCCCACGCAACAAAACATTAAACTTGGATGGATATTAATACATCCATCTTTTAGTCTGTACCTTACACACCTTCCGATTATTCTTGCTTATAAGGCAAAAGATATTAGTACGCATAATTAAAAATCTATGCTGTTGATTGTATGCTGGATGCATGAGTTTGTATATATGTTGTCACTCTTTTATTCATCTCAGTTATAGTAATCAATCTGTATTTGTAGATGTTAGATGCCTAGAATGGACCTTAAATATATAATACATAGAACTTACACAGTTGCAAACACATGACATAAACATTGCTACTCTGAATGGGCATTAAATCAGGCGCTGGATGATGGGCACGACATGTGGCAGGTGCTGTTGGTCTTGTCTTACAGAGCACTCAAGGCCTATACAGCAGTGTTGTAGATGCTGTAGGTGCCGCATGACGCGTGTCCATGGGCCCCTGAGACTAGCCTGCGTGCCTAAACTCTGCCAATGTCCCGTATCAACCACCCAAAAAACAATTGACCTGTGTTTTTGGGGGTGGTCAATACTGGAATTTGGCAGAGTAAAGGCATGTAAGTCCCAGGGGCCCATGAGTGTGTCATGGGCCACTGCTCTGCAACAAGCTGCCTATCTATCATCTATGGTCGTCTATGACTCACTATGAGTGTCTAATTGGACTAAGTGCCTAAGATATGTCTTTGTCTTAGCATACAATATATACTGCACCAACCAGCTACAATAATCTTTCATAAAATTGGCTACTGCCCACCATGCATACACTACACAGTACAGAACAAGTCTGAAATGTGCTTGTGCAGTCTTTGCTATACTTTTTTTTTTCAATAAAAACCAACACCACCTCCTGGCTTGAGAGCTCTCCAAAGTCTCCAGCAACCATATGTTAGTGGTTGGATCAGGGAGAATGGAAGGTTTTAGCCTGTCTTGACAAGCTATGTCAAGCTTGTCAAGACAGGCTAGGAAAGGACACTAGGACTAGGAGTCAGGCTCCAAGTTTTCTCTTACAAGACCGGAAATAGGCACTAAGGTGAGCACATATTAAGCCTCATTTTCCTAAATAAAATAAGTATAATTTTGTGGAAGGTCCTTTGGTGTATCTTCATTCCAATCCCTTCTTCAGCTGGTCATAATCCGCATGCATGATTACATAAGAGAGTAGAAGATTTTCACCTTTTTGATTTACATAAATTTTTTTGGCCATATTTGCAAGTCACTGGGGATGAGGGCCAATAAATTCCCCATTGCTGAGGCTACAATCCTACTTTTTGTCCTGAAATGCCATACCCACTGCTGTCGGGTAGTATCTTTTAGTTTCCTACCCCTAGCTAGGGCCACGACATGGGCACCTGGCCCTGGGGGATCTGCCCAGCAGTACACTTTGCCCATGTCCACTATCAACCACCCACACAACAAAAATTGTAGGGGTAAGGATCATTGTGTAGCCCCTACACTCCGAGTGAGATTAGAAAGGAATGGAATGGTGTAAAATTTTGGTGGATTTTTGGGGGAGTGTGTCATACCCTTTTTTGTTGTGTGGGTGGTTGATAGTGGACATGGGCAAAGTGTACTGCTGGGCAGATCCCCCATGGGCCACGATGGTCTTCGTAAAACTAAAAGTAAACTACTACTTCTACTAAACTTTGCTGGGTTCTATGAATTGTATGTATGTATGTGCAACTGCAATGATGATGATGAGTCATGAATGATGATGATGTAGATTTATATGTATATAGATATTCAATAGCAGAGTAGGTGGGCTTCCTACCACCAACCAAAGGTAAGTCAATTGACTATGCAGGGAGAATGGTTCATTTGGACATGAAGGAGTCCACTCCTTGATTCAAGGACTGGAGTAAAGTAATATTCCTTAGACTAGTGGTTCATGTGGGCACCACTGGCCACTGGGAATGCCTGACTAAGGAGTGTCGCTCTCAGACTCAAATGTTTGCCTGCCCTTACTTACTATGAAACATCCATGAAAAGATGCTCGCCGAGGCAAGGGCAAGCTTCTGCTATGTAAAGCTTAGCAGGCGTACGGGGTGGTTAAGCTGTTTAGACCGCCTGCACTCTAACGCCCAATTATTTGAGGTCCAGTCTTGAATCACTCAGCAGTCTACTGACTACCAGGCGCTATTGAAGCCGCAGGTGCGCTCCGACCTCCCTGCAAACTGAGCAAAACATGGCACCGATTATGGCGGCCGCGCCCTTAAGTCACCTTTATATATCAGGTATCCTGGCATGAATATTAGAAATGAGCCCAGGAGGTTGCATGTCCTCAACACCTGTCAAGCCTTCTGCGGAAGGTTGGTAAAGGGGAATTCTCCTAATGCTGGACAAGCCAGGGTTCTCTCAGTTTTCTGCCATCATCTGGTCGCTTCATTAGGCTTAGCTTGTGGACATGGCCTGAGAAAAAAGGAATACAAGAAAACCGATTATTGACCAATGAGATTAAGATTGTGTGTGACTAATTGGCATCATTTCAACGGCTGTTGTGGTAATACCATGTAGCAACATACCAGTGGGATATCATGAGTAGAGTTAGGTTAACCTCAGGTTTTACTACCATATGTTTTCAACCCTGAGTATTTAGCCTTTAAGATCTTCACCTGTCGCTTCCAAAGGGTTGTGCAACAGAGTGAGATCTGACCACTATCATTCTTATTCCTCGGATTGTTAAACACTGAGAATATCTTATACCCCTATGGCCAACAAGTGTGATCAGTCAGAGCTTATGATGGCTCTTCTTCAAACTACAAAACTGTATCCCAACTCCAAGCATTTAGAGCTGCCAGTTGCGGTACTTTTTTACATAAGCATGGGGATGAGAATATGAGATAACTTGTTTGTGCGCCTTCCTACAAAGACAAACTTATTAGACTAGGTGATTCAATGGCAAGCCTAATCACAGTATTGGAATGTCCAATGTATATATCAGCAGCTTGTGAATGAGACTACTGCTAGGTGTTCGCCTTAGTTTGAAACCTAGAGTAAACGTAAAATTTGAAAGTGTGCTCCATATAGGGTATCATATCGCCCAGTGTAATTCCAAACTCTTAGTATCATCAATCAGTAATCTGAAGAATGGAAGTGTAAGGATTTTCTGATTTCCTACGTAGTTCATGGAAAGCTTGAAGAGGCAAGTATGCCTAATCTTTGGTCTCGATACCAACAGGCTCACTGGTAACATTTAGGATGACAGCTGACCTTAAATGCACCGTGCTACGTCAGAAACAAGTCAGCAGACCCACAACAGAAAATCACGTCTCCTCAAAGGGTGTTGTGAATATTATAAGGAAAAGGATCAACACTTTTTTGCTTTCAAGTGACTGGTACCAATTTACTAATTGTCACAACTTATCATTTTAATATTCCAACTTTGCAGACTAGGAATCTAGATAATGGCATCCAATGGCACAGTTCAGAGGATCAATTTGACAGACGATGAGCAAAGGTTGATTGGAGAAGATGACTCCAATGCCCCAGAGAATCAGGAATGGTTTAGAGGCTGTAGAGTTTTTTATACTTTACCAACATGGAGGCTATCTACATTTCTCCGATTAGCGCTGCTTATGGACATCATTATCACTAATGCTCTTTGGCTTACAGGTATACATGTGACATTTATTATTTTTGCTAGGTTTGGTTCCTTTCAAACTCTTGCAACATCAAAAGTTTAAAGTAGCTTGAAGACACTCAAATTGCGCACTAGCGCTATTTGCTGTATATAGAGCGATATTGATTTCTAACAAATCAGTCAATAGTTGTCTTTCTTAATTGAGTCTTTGAAATGGCAGAATTTTAAATAACACAACTGGACAGAACAAACCTTTTCCTATGGTAGACAACAAGGATTAGGATAGTCATATTATATATGAAACTGCGTTATGAGACTAAATTGATGAGAAATATCAATGCCCTGGTAGTTAATCTTATAGTTTTGAAATAAGAAGGTACCCATGATTTCATTTTGTGAAAAAATGTATGATGTTTGTTTCATGGACGGAGGCTTTTAGTCTATTTGCAATATTACATCTTAACACAACTTGATGTGATTTTTAATCAGTAATGTGGCTATAATTTAATTCCAATTCGGACACTACCAAATATTAAGCTAGGACTGAAGAGTTTTACAGAGAAAAAGGGTCATCAAATCCCAAAGCTGCAAATGTACAATGTTACAAATATCTAAATTTACTCTGAAAAATACAGCTGCAATTAGGTCCGGGTGCCTGTTACCGCAAAATGCTTCTTTCTGTGTGGGAGGTTAGAACCCCAATGACCTGCTAGTAGTGTCCGATTCTCAATGTTTACGTACTACAAATATGAATGAACTAACGACCTGCCTCAACATGAGCAGATACACAGACTTAATTAGGATTTTAAAAAAAGTTTTGTTTGTTGATTGAGTCACTAACCACCTTTACTATCTTATGCATATATGTCATAGTCATTCCAAACTTTACAGCACTTCTCATGTAATGCTTGAGATTACCCCTGAAACAATGAGCAATTAATAAGATGTCACGACCAACATTAGAACGCACTGCCACAAGCAATCATCCATTACTTGCACAATATTCTGTTCCGTCATAAGAGGCTTACTTAGTGCTTTCCATTTGAATCATTATGACCATGGAACCAAGGTTGTATCACTCTGACCCTTTCCAATGTCAACTTTAATTTATTGAGTATATCCATCATAACTAAACATAGCTAAGATCTGTAATTTTAAGTTGTCCTTCCTAACTGCATAACACAGAAGATTCCTGTAACTCAGAAATTTGGGAGTTACAGGTGATTCAGGAGATTTAGGAGTTACAGGAATGAGATTAACGGCAGTACAACTGTTAAACTGCCGTTAATCTCATTGTTGTCAAGCCATAAATGGTACCAGCTGTAAGTTTCACTTGTCATTATTAGATGATCATTTTGTAACTGCAATAAATGACGTGTTCCCAACTTTCCTTCGCACCACATGACTTACAATATTGCTTCATGTTTGTTAAAGGAGGTTCAGCTGAACAGATGATAAGCAGTGTTACAGCGTTCACTCTCACCTCATCTGTATTCGACGTTGCTGTAATATCTGCTGGGAGATGGCTGATAATATTCATCATTCTGTATAGATGTGAGCATCAAGGCCTGAAATGTTTGGTGATGGAGGCGATACCTGGCAGTAGGCTGATGGCGCTACCTCTCGTGTTATGCCTTGGCTCATTTGCCTTTGCTACTGTCAAGGTAAATAACAGTTCTTTCTCATCAATTATGTACGCAAGGTGTTTCAGTTTACTCACACAGTCTCTACAGAAGTGAAACTATGTCTCTCGTGTCCTTGATGCATCCCAAATAAAATAAAATAAGTTCTAGAAAGTAAGTAAAATAAAAAAGAAAGTTATAGCTTTTGTTAAAGTTATTGAGTTGTCTCCTCAATATGCCAGTATACACAACTCCTAATTTAAATACAATGATTTGCGGGAATCAGAGCAGGTAATTTGGGACAACCCAAACTCCCTGTTCGGAAGTTTCACTTGGCCTATATGTCATAAAATTGGCAGTCATTTACGATAACTTATTAATAGATCCTTAATCTGACAAAATAAGTATCTCAATATCAATGTAACCTTGAAACAAGACAAGAGCAAGAGCAAAATAAGCAAATTATCAAACAGAAATATTTTCCAGCACTGGGTTACCCCTAAAATGTGGGCGAGCTGACCTAGATATTTTCAACTTTCAGATGTTTGAGCCTCCAAGAAACCAAGTGTGCTTAATGGGTTGGTAGATTAGAACAAAGATTGCATCATAAATTCTTAGTTGAAGCTCCATTGATTAATTGGAGCATGCAAGCTTCTGCGATTATGTTCCAAGACCTCCAAAACATGGTTTTCTGATAAAATGCCATTGGCATCACTCACCTTGATTTTAAGATAGTATCCGATTACGTAATAGAATAAGAGGGTTTTAGCAGGGTGTTACTGGTTTGCGGCTGTAGTAAGTAGTGTGTGGGTTTTTTTTGTTCATTCACAATTTTCTGTATGGTATTCCCAGCTTGATGATAAGCCTTCATTGTTTACTACGGAAGATATAAATCCAAGATTGATATTAGCACATTAGTGGCTTTGATAGGGATTAATGACATAGGTGTCCTGTAGTATGTCACAAGTGATTGTGGTGGATTAGCTATCCTGTTGCATTACATCATATTATGAAATGGCAATGTTTTCGATTTCTATTTCTTTGTTAAGGTAAACACGGCCAAATCATATAAATTTGCTTAAAAGTGGGGAAAGGGGTCATATAACGAACAGTTCAAATGAGAAGTCGATAGATCTTGAGTGATGGAATAATAAATATTTTTGAAAAAAAGAGTGGATGCAGTTTGGGTCACCATCTGTTGCATTAATCTTGGTTCATACTTAATCCTATGTGGCCCAATAATGTTGAGATACCTAGATCAGTCAAATAATATTGAAACATGTGCATGTGGATCCAACCAATGCAAAAGAGTATGTCCTATTGCGGACACGGTGAGTATTGGGATCTTATGATCTATGAGCAATGTAAAAATCGAGCCGTGATAACTACAGTCATGCTTAATCTCTACCTTTAGGAATTCTGAACCTATGGGCTGAATCAGCAGCCTTTTAGCCAAGCCAAGCCTTGGTTCATTTGAGATTACTCATGCTTTACATGTTATGCTGCAGAACATACAATACATACAACACAAGTATTCTGTTGGTCCAGCAATTCCAGTGGTCGATTGGCCCCGCCCAGTGGGACACTCAACCACTGGACATGCATCAACTACCTGTGCAATATAATGTATATATTATTATTAGTGAGACAGCCTTATCAAATGCGTTGGAATGACTTGCCATGCAATTGGTGAAATTGCTTTAATTTTTTATGTAATACAGTTCTATGTGATACAATGTAACACCAGATCAAGCATTTAGATGTAAAATTTCATAACTTGAACAAAGACACAGTGTAGCCATAGGTGCTAGATTTGTAACGCTAATGAAAAAGCAAATACAACCCCAATGCAGCATTCAGGAGATTCAGGAAGTTTACATTACAACATAATTTTTTCTCCGTAAAAAATTGTTTATTTTATTGTCAACAACATGACATGACAAAAACATAAACGCAAAAATGAAAAATATTAGAATTCACTAAATATCTTAATAAATGTTGTAATTATAGCATAATTTTTTTTCAATATATAAGATAAATACAACATTATTTTAACCAATTAAATAAATGTCGCAATAGCATTATTAATGAAAACAATGAAGAGCGGTGGTGTTTTGCAAAGAAACCGGATGTAGGTCATCGTAAATTGTTGTAGGCCTATTAAGATATCTAGTGGTTTTTTTTAGCGGATGGTTCACTCCTCTTTGGAACCTGAATCCCTGAATGGTAACCACTAGCCAGGATCATGGTTTTTCATACCCCATGCTAACAATATGGAAATATTCCGAATTACAATTTAGTACTCTTTGAGAACTCCAAAACTTCCAAAATCTTTTGGTCAGCGGAATTAACAATTGGCTAATTTTTGATTAACGAAATAGCATCAATTGAAAATAAAATTTATGTAGAGTGTTGTTCTACTTCTATTACAACGTTGGCTATTGAGTCATTTGTAGTAAACATTGTGGTACCAAAAGCTATTAAACCGACTTGGCGAAAATAATGTGCATCACTTCCAAAATCTTTTGGTCAGCAGAATCAAAGATTATAAATACCATATTAATCGGCGGAATTAACGGAATTGGCGTCATTGGTGGAATTAAAAATTGGCTATTTTTCGATTAACAAAATAGCATCAATTGGAAATAAAATTTTTCAAAGTTGTTGAAAAAACAAGCACACCATGGTACTGAAATTTTGAAGTGCAAATTTGGTGATATTAATATGGATTTGAGTGTATCTCTGATAAATAAGGCCATGTTTTATGATTGTTAGTTGATTCATCAGTGTTTACTGAGAAAGTCCGCAGTAGCTAACAATGTAGCAGTATGCAGTACATTATTGTTCATTAATATAATTTTTTATGGATATTATTTTGCTAGAAGGCAATAGGCATTATTCGCTAGAGGATAAATTCAGGACCTATCAGTACAACTGTGTCCCTAAAACACCATTTTTGTTTATAGAATCTTGGCTATGAAAATTTTCATTGAGAAAAAGGGCTGTGCACAGCTGCTCAGTGTCGGTACCCTAGTTTATTTTATGACTTGTAATCACCAAATGCTAATTGTTCGCTGTTGACTGGGTGTCAGGTACAGGATAATAGTATGTACAGGTAGTACATGTAGTATGTACAGGACACTAGTATGTACCCTGTGCTTGTAACTGGTACACACTAGTAACAGTCTGACGCGGATCCATAGCGCCAGATTGTCAGGATCAGAATTTGAGCAGATCACCAAAACATATCCCACAATGTTTATGGGCATATTTCCAAGGATTAGCTCTTTATCTGTTTTTTTTTTCTCACATAACGACACACTATTACAATAAAATTACAGCTACGCCTGTCTCTATTCTCAAAAATTATAAAATCTCATGTTTGGGAAATCTACCAACTATAGCAGAAGTTTATCTTTAACAGTGCCAACAATGTTTGTTCCTGATCTCATCTATTAGATGCACCTTTACCACTATGTGAACCATCATCAATAATCATATAGCATATCAGTGCATACTTATCAGAGATTAATGGTTTACCTACACGCTTTCTCCATGCAATAGATATGCTCCTCAATGCACGTTCTCATACGATAATACTGCTCTATGTAACAAAGACTACCAGTGAAACCAGCCAATGGCTGCGCAGCTCAAGTTTGATTTGTCAGGATTATCAGTGGCACTTTGCTCCCTCTGATCATATATAATGTTTCACCCTTGTTCTTTAAATTCACTAATCAAATTAACCCATCTCCACTCAGAGACTGCAGAGCAGCAAGGCACTTTGCGCAACATTTTTCAAAAGTTTGTACCATTTATATCAATGAAGACACATTTTTTCCCAATAAATTATATAAGTTTTTGGTATTAGCTTTTGGCGTTATTGTTTAATCGATCTCATGACAAACAAAGACGGGATCATTTGCCTATCACCTTTCTTATTCAATGAAATTTGTGTGCAATGATTTGAACAATACAAACTCAGGTTACTGAGGCAGTTTTATTTTTCAAGACCAATCCTGGACCAATCCCCATAACAATAACACTTGCTCTGATTCATTACTGTTTTATTTTAACAGGGTGCTTTGATCCTCGTTGACTTTTATAAGAATAGTGTCCGAGATTTACCATCAGAGTACTACGCCTGTGTGATCGTAGCTGTATCCTTCGCTTTCCTGGAACTAATACTGACCAGCATCTTCACGGCACAACTCAAAACTCTGAAGAAAATAGCCATAAAACACATCATGAATGAGAAAGGAATAGAAGTGGATTATGAAGGACAGCCTATTCAGAAGAAAGCCTCACTCGGAAGGCTGATAAAAATTGCAAGACCTGTAAGTTTGTTATACTCACACATCCCTGATGTTGTGTTATTATATAACTCGCTACCATTAAATTTGTGTTTTGATCGACCACCAATCAAAAAGCCTGCTCAGATACAAAGATGGATAATTCAAGATGAATATTTGATTTTTAGGAATTACCAATGATACTAGCTGGTAGCTTCTGCCTGCTGATAACCAGTGGAGCTTCTGTTATCGCTCCTTACTTCTTTGGACAAGTGGTTGATGCCGCGCAAAAATCGATGGGTACGTGCCAACTTTTCATACTGATGCAGTGCAACCTCAGCTATTAGATTATAATAACTCTTTTAATAAGAAGCATCATGTGGAAATTGTATATCAATCTTACCATTCATGTAAATTGTACCCTTTTATAAGAAACTTTGTTGCTGTTTTGTAGACGATCTTAACCAAACTATACTTATATTGTTCGCAATATACTGCCTGTATGGAGTGGCTGGATTCTTCAGAGCCTGGTTATTTGAGCTAGCTGGACAGAAGCTTGTCGCTAGACTAAGAGTACTTTTATTTAGTGCCATGATAAAGCAAGATGTGGAGTTCTTTGACATTACAAGGTGAGACGTCAATCTAAATACCTTGTGCATGTTATACCCATAAAATGTGATAAAAAAGAAGACGATTCTCTATGTCCCTTTTATACGATTTGAGGAAATAATACATATTTATCTGCTACATGATAATTATAAGACTGATCTTTCTGCTGTGGTATTATTAATATGAAATGATGGTCCTCTCATTATCCAATCATCTGCAATTCATATAATTGACTCTTGAAACATATATTAATGTTATGTTTTGTCATGTTGTTTATCCTATTCTTTTAGAACTGGTGAGCTAACGAATCGTCTCTCATCAGATACGCAACTACTTCAAAGTGCCATAACGGTGAGAAAAATAAGAGTATAGAAACCTGACCTCTTATCGGTAGTAGATATTCAAACTGTGCTACTAGGTGGTCCATGCTTTATTGGTTGATATTTCTGTCCTAACTTTGTGAATGATACATTAGCCTTTGCCCATCTGGAGAGCTCTTGAAATCTGCACTTAATTATGGTAATGTAATACAGTCCAATAGTAGGTACAGTACAGTACAGCACCGCGCACACACCATCATTTATATTAGCTGGTCATGATTTTCTCTGACAGGGAACTTTTAATAGTCTTTATCTCATTTACAGGTGAATATATCCATGTTGTTGAGGAATCTTATTCTGATCAGTGGTTCTCTGACAGTGATGTTTATATTAAATCCTGCCTTAACTGGCATACTACTGGCTATTGTTCCTATTATTTCTCTCAGCGCTGTACAATACGGTAAGTCAATTTATGTGTGCGTACATAGAAAGTAGTATTCTATAAATAAGCATGTTGTTTAATTAACCGTGCTTGCGGTATCCGGTTTCATATTTTTGATATTAAAAAAGTTTTCCCAAAATATGAATCAATTTAAAAAAAATTAAATTCACACCTTGTGAAGGGATTCATTTTTTATTGTTGCAATTATGGTCATTTGATCCGATTAAAAATT
Source organism: Membranipora membranacea (assembly GCA_914767715.1). NCBI lineage: Eukaryota > Metazoa > Bryozoa > Gymnolaemata > Cheilostomatida > Membraniporidae > Membranipora > Membranipora membranacea. The sequence continues at coordinate 7,845,651 of OU612065.1, forward strand.
TACACAGTGTGGTTAAAATTCACACGAACCTTGTACAATGCTACATAGGGACAGTTGATAAAATGTGCAATGTGCCAGCCATTCACGGTTTTTTTTGCATTGAATGATCTTACCCAAACAGTTATGACCACAGGTTGTAGATTTTGCGGTCAAATTTCCAAATTTATATCAACATTTTGCCCACCAGGTGTCTTGCCTTCTTGCCAAGCTCACTGAAAATTGGATTAGATTTTGCAAAGACGTGTCAACCCTTCCTCATTAACCAATAAATTTTCTCATTTGAATCTACAGCCAGGATTAAAAATCTATTTTTAGCTTCATTCGATTGTTGAATTATTTCGCATAATTTGTCACTAATGATGATAAGCTGATGGGTGTGAGTGTCTACGTATGAAATGGAAATTGGAAAACGAGATAATTACATCAAATAACTCAAATAATCTAAATAAATCCAACGGAATCCACATTTTTTGCTTAGTTATTTGTTTATTTCTTGGGATGGCATAAAATGTCTTTGTTTATTTGAATAATCTTCATGTAATCTTACACAACTTGTGGTCCGATTATCCTCCTGATTGATATTGCGATATGGCTTAAGATGCAAACTTATTTCGTAAACAAATTAGAAAACAAAAGATTTCTTTGTACAGTCATCAATTGGAACAGATGAACCCCTAGATAATTTGGCAGGGAAAAGTTGCCACTTGGCCCACTTACCGTTCTTTCTCACTGTGTATCGAAATTTACTTCTGCGGTAATCAATTACCAATCTCACAGTCACTCTGGCGTCAGATTAATTTTCTAATCCATAATCTTAATTACATAATTTCAATTGCCTTATTCATTCAATATATTATTATTGTAATGAATTTTCATTTTTATGTCAGCGCTAGATGCCTTTTACCCACATATTAAACACATAGTAGCAGCAGTAGTAGAAAGCTTTTACAAAGATTTATGACCAATATTTAGGTGTAAAAAACTCAATAATCCTTAGTTTTATGAAGTCATTCATAAGATTAATGTACATTATAGTGATTACAGGTGTGTAGTCTGTATATGACACCTCAGCACCCCATAAATTTCCTCTGGCCTCATTCTGTAGTTCCCGGATAACTACTTCCCAGACAGTTATGATCTATTATGACATTATTGACTCTCAAACTTGTGGCATTAATCCCTGATTAGAGAATCACTCAAAATCCCCCCTGAGCAGAGGAGCTTCTGTTTTGAGGCTGGGAGTTTTTGCTTGTTGGCCACGGCGGCCCATGATTTGCGAATGATTTTAAGCTTGTTGCCTGCTAGGTTTCCTACGAAAGTTGGGATTGTTGTATTACAGCGGTTGAAATTGTTCAAAACCATTCTGCATATTTACATCTCTGAATATTATTATAGTTTTCTCTTTTTAAACATTTGCAGGTAATTTCATGAAGAAATTGCGGAAGAATTTCCAGGACAAACTGGCTGATGCGGGTACTGTCGCTGAAGAATGCATATCCAGTATCAGAACTGTGCGAGCATTCAATGGTGAGAAGAAGGTGCTGGCTGATTACAACGCAGAGATCATGAAGAGTTATGACATAGCTAAAAAACTAGCTTTTGGCACAGGTAAGGCTTTTTTAAAGTTTTTTCTCAATGTATGTAAACATTTTTTTGCTCAGGTGTCAATAATATCTGTGTGGGCCAAATACAGGTCCGGATTTTGGGAATTATTCAGACCATAAGAACCATCAGCTTAACAAACCCAAGTCTTTTTTTGTATGTTTAACCTTGCTCAAAGCGGATTAAGTCTGCACAGTTCCTTATACTTTTTGGTATAAATGGTGAATTGTGGTTTGTATTACCAAAAATCATTGTGTATAAAAATAAACAAATGTCTGGAAGAGTTCAAGAAAATGTAGCTCATTTACATATCTTACTTTCACTGAATACAAGGTAAATTTATGCGGCTTGCCACAAGCGGTTAGATTATGCAAGTGATTTTTCATGGCTTAATTCTGCCGCTGTCAGATATGATCTGATTACTGCTAAACACGTTCTAAAGTTGTGTGTATCTTGAACAATTTTCAATAATTAATCATGGTTAATCTTTGGGCAATTATCCCAGTGGGCTCAAATCTTAAAATCTCTCCCTCTCACTGTCTGGGATACCTGATGTTGGAGACAAATTGGCGCTAGGTCTCCTTTTAATACAGTATGATCTCTAACAATGATTGAGTCCATTAAGCCAAAATCCAACCCATCATTGGTAAGTGTTTTAATCCAGATTAGGGTTATTTCCGCCATATTAAAAATATCTTTGGATGGGCAGAGACCAAAAGTTTGAAGTTTCTCCCCGCAAGTTTCGCCAAATAAATAATTATTGTATTTATTTTCATTCATTGTTGTAGGATTGTTCAATGGTTGGGTGAGCATAGCAGCGTTTGGAGCGATCTGCCTGGCTATGTGGTACGGCGGTAAACTGGTGTTTGAGAAGGAGTTGTCTGTTGGTACTCTGACCTCGTTCCTCGTCTATACAGTGCAGATTGCCGGGTGCCTCGCTATAATCTCCTCTTTATATGGAGAGTTTATGCAGGTTTGTTTTTTGTTATCTACTTGACTTGAGACACAGTGAAGTATTGCCTGTCTCTCCCAGCGCATAGTTATTACGATCATTCCATATTTTCACCCAGCCGAAAAGAAGACACTCCCCTCGCTCTCTTGCCACCTTTCCTCTTTTTTTCGTTAGGCAAGAATCGTTATGAGAGGATACTCAGACATTAGTCCCAAATCTGTTACAATCTTTGTACAGATGTCTGAGAGCAGGGATGATGGTACATTCTAACTCATTTCCAATTACCGGTTTATGGTGTAATATTGAGTAATGTTAGTCATTAGGACAGGGATTAAGAATGTCCTAATTAGCATTAACAGAAACCTAAATTAGAATATTATTCTTTGTATGAGTTCGCATCTGGCATAAATAATTAGAAAGTACCACCTGTATGTGTGCTTCCATTCATGATATTTCCTGCTCTTGGGGTCACAACTAAAACAATCCATTTGGAGCTTATGAAGTTTGGCATTAATAATTGATTCCTTGTCAAAAAATCATTTTCATTCAATAATATTTGAAGCATGGATATGGGCCAGACACATCAATAACAAAAATGTTGACCATGTCATAACCAATATTTGACTGTGATCCCACACAAGTAGAAAAAAAAAGAAGTTTATAGATAATAATCAATTTCTCTTGATTAAGTTATTTATATTATGTTTGTTTCAATTTAGGCTGTTGGAGCTTCTGAGAGACTATTTGAGCTCTTGGACAAGGAACCAAAGATTGTGGTCGATCCAGCATGTGCTGCAGAACCTAAAACCTTTACTCCTGGTACGGATTTCTGGAGTAACTTTTTTATTCCGTTTGGCAATAGAGCATACCCATAAAAATATGGATTTGTGTATTTGCTCATTTACAAGAAAACCACTGAGTATACCAAATAAAAATCCAAGTTAGAATTTGTAAAAAAAAATATTTTACACAATAATAATTTACACACGTTGAGAATCTCTTTTATGCTGATCTCTGTATTTTACGCTCAGCCTTTTTCACAGTGTTGGCACTATGAGAATTAAACCTACTTAAAGTGGTGCTCTGTTCATCCTTTTTATGAGAACACTAATAATTATAATATTAGTTGTCGAAGAAACTGATTATATTTTCTTGATTTTTATGTCTTATGCGGAAATATTCTTTTTATTTTAGTTATCGACTTTGATGATGTACATTTTACTTATCCTTCGAGACCTGACTATGAAGTGCTGAAGGTATGTGTTTACTATATATACCACACTAATACAACAATTATATTTACCCCTGTAATAATTCCATCTTGCTAGAAAAATCAAATTGCATGCAGAGCAAAACCATGCAGTTGTAATATCTGAATGAATAAATATGTGCAATCGATGCCTATATTTGATCCCCTACTTAGTTGCCCAATTATAAACCCTGACACATATTAGGGAAACTAAAATAAATGATCAAAGCCAATGGTTGTGCTGTAAATGATAGGAATATGATTGAATTGTGCATGATACTTTACATATATTAATGAATGACGCAGTAGTAGAGCGAAAAAAGTTTCAGATCATTACACTGATGGATAAGCTGTAAAAAATTAAATAGCTTTTTACTAAGCCAGTATTTCACCAATACTTGATGTAATACTGATTGATTGTTACATTTCAGGGTGTCTCATTACATATTGAACCTGGTAAAGTTGTTGCCCTAGTTGGTCCATCAGGAGGAGGAAAGTCTACGATTGTGTCGATGATCGAGAGATTCTATGATTGCAATGCTGGTGAAATTAAACTGAGTAAGTTAGATAAATCAAGGAGTTAGAGACTTTAACTCCTTGGATAAATATATTGTGCTTAGGATAAATCTTTATTTTTTTTTTATCACCTGAACTTGGCAATGAAGTTATCGTCAATCCTTGTTTTCTTTTGCCATCACTAGAATTTTCCAATTAGTATAACTTGACTTACCTGGTTTTTTTCCATACACTTATCGATCATGTATGATTCATGACGTAGCGTATTCTGTAACGGTATAATATGTGATGTACTTTGGGCCCTCCCAGACACTTTGCTTCATTATGGAATTAACCTTTGTATTATTATAATTATAACACTTGAAATATTGTTGATTAATCCTGATTTTAGGTGGGATGAATGTTCGTTGTCTAGACCCTCTGTGGTTCAGAACCAAGATATCATTGGTTAGCCAGGAACCTACCTTGTTTGCCTGCTCTATAAAGGATAACATAGCTTACGGTACTGATGCTACTATGGAGCAGGTATAAAAAATACACACTTTCTTGCAATGTTTTTTTTGTGTTAATCCATTTGCTTCATCAATGACACTGTGATTAGGGATACAAGGTGTAAAACTCCCGGATCTTATCCTGCTTTGCAGATGAAACTTTGTTCTGAGTTATGTTTAATCTCTGATAAACATGTTTGGTACGATATTGCACTCTCATTTCCACTCAGGAATCAAGATCCAATATTTTACTTAACATTCTATGTTATTTATTCATCTTACTTATGTTATTCATCTTATTTATGTTATTTCCAGATTATTGAAGCTGCTAAGCAGTCAAATGCACACAGTTTTATAGAGCAGTTCCCCGATGGTTATGACACATTAGTGGGTGAGAGAGGAGTCCGACTATCTGGGGGTCAAAAACAAAGAGTGGCCATAGCTAGAAGCCTAATCACCAATCCTGCCATTCTCTTATTGGACGAGGTACAGAAATCTGGGTGTCAGATTCTAGACACTTTTCATTACCTGGGATTCCAGTCATTGTTCTACTTGTGCAATCGGCAAAAACTGATGTGTAGGATTATTTCACAGAGTAAGGATTCCTTACTCTGTGATTATTTGTATGCAAGGGATTTATTTAATTAGTGAGTTGCATCCTTCAATTATTGGAAATGTGATTGTTTGACTTTCTCATATCTTTGCTGGATCCTGTTTGTGCAATAAAATATTAAACGGCTAGACAGGAATATAAGCTTTAGTTTTTGTTTATTTAGGCCACTAGCGCACTGGATGCTGAGAGTGAACAGTTAGTACAGGAAGCTATAGACAGGGCTATGAAAGGACGAACTGTTCTCATAATTGCTCATAGATTATCAACTGTCCGAGATGCAGATCAGGTAAAAATGTTATGAAATGGTCATGAATCATTTTTTGAATGGCATATCCTTTCTCTGTGAAATTATGCAAAGAACAAAATGACTAGCAATTCATATTTCCTGAATCCTAATTACATACTGGATTGTGTTTGAGCTAAATATAGCTTGGTAACTGTGACTAAAATTAACTCATTATGCAAATTTGCAAGCAGCTGGTTGTGCCGTGTTTCAGTTGTTCCTGTGCATATATGGTATATATATTTTGAAATGAGATTATTTTGCATATATTTTACTTATAAAATATTTTCTTCTGCAGGTTGTTGTCATAGATAAAGGTGTGATAGCTGAACAAGGTACACACGATGAGCTAATCAATGTCAATGGAGTTTACAAACGCCTCGTTCTGAAACAATTAGAAGCTGGTGGTCAAAACAAGCCATTAGATGAATCAGACTAGATGGTTTTATAGTAAAAGTTTTGTTTTGTTGTCCATGTCAATTATTACCATTCGCTTATCTGCTATGGATGTGAGACTGAATGGATGTATTTAATGCCAGTGTTGATATTGTGCAATGTGTCAATACGTTTTTTCTCTGGCTGCCGTTTATTTTCTCGTTAATGCGATTGTAATTTACTGGCCAAACCGTTGGTTTTGATTTTACGGTTGATTTTGTTGATTTAGGTTGTTGAAATATAATTTTTTTTTAAATGTTTTATCTACACTCTTATGAGATCAAATCTCTTTTGTAATTTATTTTCTGAAACATTTTCGTTAGAAAATACTCAGTGTTTTCGTTTCCTGTTGTGCATTCACCTGATTCCGTTATATTTTTTATTTGATATTCGGTGATAATTTGTCACCACATTTTACCTATTCTTTACAAAATCTACAATCTAGATGCGCTATAATATAATAATTATAATAATTATCACTTCAACATTCCATGCATAGAAAACTGAATTTCCGCATAATAATTTCCAGCCAATAGAACAATGCTGAGACGAAGCTATGATAATATAATTATCTACCCATAGTTTATTTATTTCAGCGATTAATTACTTACTGAGCTTAATATCCCTCGCACAAAAATCACCACTCATTAAAGCTCCTCCCCCCCCCCCCCCCACCAAAGTCAATGTCACCAATCACCACAAAAGTCCAGAATTGCTTCTTTATGTAGATGAGACTTATGAAGTAACAGAAGAAATATCTACCAATTTTTATAAGTTCAAATTTGTTAAAGTTGGTGAGCTGATACTCAATCGAAATAACATAACCTGTAACAGAAATTACCAGGTTAGAGTGACCTTGAGAGAGCACCAGACTATCCATACTTAACGATGATAAACCGATTTATTTTTTACTTATTTATGTGATTTTTTTTACTAATAGTTTGTTGGCATCATAATGATTTTCAGAAAAAAAAAAATCTTTTTGTTATGTGCCAAAAGAAGAGGAAAAAAAGATACAGTTTGTAAATGTATGTGACTTTAACTAATAATTGTTGGAGAAATAATTAATAAGTTGTCTTTTAAAAGTTGATAGCGTATTTGATGATTTGATAAATCTAGGCAGAGAATTATAAAACAATGACGATAATGCGCCTGAAGGATTTAAAGTTGATAAACTGGATGAGATTATTCTGTTCTCTGTACAGCTCAACAAAAGAACACCCTAATAAAAGTAATCTGCCAAGGAACAAGAGAGAAAGTATTAGTCATCTAGCAGGAAGATAATGGAATCTAGATCTAGATTGTGGGAAAAACAGTATCCATGGCAATTGACTAAGGCGCAGTTTAGGGAAACACAATGACATAGCGTTATATACAATTCAATTTTGTATCAAACTAAAATGTCTCTTCAAAATAGAAATTATTTGTATTCACCTTAGCTTGACTTGATCTGTATCCCACAACAACTAAAGCAAAGGTCATTCAATCAGCTCTGTGATGTACCCACACTTGCCAAGTCTCCCCATTTAGGTGGGACCCTCCAGATTTCCACACCCACTTCTCCCCACTTCTCACTTTTTGTAATCCTCACTATTTCCTCCAGATTCAAGAGAAAACAGCCCTATCACAAATTTTTAGGGAATATCCAAGCACTTGTTGATGAGTTACTGGTAAGGTCTTTGCACACAAAATTAAAAGGAATTGTGCTATTCAATAATGTTAACAAATTTCAAACTATTATTGTCGATGGGGTGGTTGATACTGGGCATTGGCAAAGTGAAAATATTTGGGGTCAAATATGCGAATTTTAGCCCTAAAAACAATTCAAGCTAACAACAACAGGGGCAGGAGGTCCCTGTTGTACACAGGTGTGAAACTGTACAACAGGTACTTTTTGGAAGACTGGACAGGATCTGGGAACAATCCCATGTCTGGTCTGGCTGAGCGCCTTTGGGTCTAAGCTCGACAGCGGGCGCTGTGCTGACTCGTGCTTCGACTTATCGGCTTGTGTGTGGGTGTTCTTCATGGGTGACCATCGGGACAGCCGTCACTCTAGTCTTCGGACTATCTGGCTGAGCCCTTGCTTTTCTTATATCTGTATTATTTACTAATACGCCAAATTCTTTTATTTGATTAAACTAATTTTATAGCATAAACAATAAAAAAAAAAAAAACGCTCTCAATGCATCAGTGGCCGGAGCTCCATCCCGGACCCCATTGGGGGCTCACACCAACCCCAAACCCCGAGGTGGATTGCTCGGGTGCTTCGCACCTTCGAAGCACAGCGATGCGTTGGAGTATCGCTATAAATTAAAATCTCCCACTTATGAATTTAGATTATTTGGCAAGTATGGATGTACCATTAAAACCAAGGACTTGTGTGGACAGTTCTTCGTTTAATTGTATTCTCTTTATCTGTGGGATGACAACTCTTCTCCACAGTCTCATTTACAACCATAGAGTTATTATATAGTATAGTATAGTATAGTATAGTATAGTATAGTATAGTATAGTATAGTATAGTATAGTATAGTATAGTATAGTATAGTATAGTATAGTATAGTATAGTATAGTATAGTATAGTATAGTATAGTATAGTATATAATAACTCTATGTTTACAACCATCGTTAAAATAATTCATGATATTCAGTGATACTCATTTTTATGTAACCTTCTGGTTTGCCTGAACATTTTGCAGCCATTTTCTGAGCGAAACATCTCTGAATTAAGATAACTTCATTGAGGATTTACAATTATAACTAGCTGCATCCCATTTAGAAATCAGTTTTTTCCTGTACGATACCGAAAATTAGTGTTACTGAATCAATCAAATAATATTTCTGATATCATATTTAATGAATATCAATATCATAATTATGGGATTACTGGTTTATTTTCAAGCCCTTGTTGCATATGCATTGTGCTTGTGCATGGTATAAAACAGTGGATGGAGTATTCCTATTTGTATAAAAAATTCAAAACTTAAACTACTACCTTAACAAAAAATCATCCATACCTGATGGCACCATTCCCGAAAAATGTGTTCTGCCTCTTGGTTATTGCGCGCTTACTAAGAAAGACTTGTCTTCTCTTTTTATACATTAGGACAACTACTGACATTTCAATGTCATTGCTCACTCAACTTGCATTCTCTTCCAAGAACTTTCGAAACACTTTAGGTAGTCGGCCACAAAATTCATTAGCCCTTGTAAACACGTTGTTACCTTATAAAAAATGCATAAGTAGTAACCACGTGCTGCAGGACATTGCGACAAACACTAATGTTCGCGACTACCCAAAGCTTTATCGTCGTGATTTGTCAGCTTACACGCTACTGGCTTATATGTAACAGTTAATGACACACCTTGATCTGAATTTTGGGGCTTTAGGTCATATTTGCATAAAAAAAAAGAATGAAGCTTGAACTTGATTGGTCTTTATTTTCAAAATATGAAGTTGCGTGACAATACCGTACATCTACATGTCTTGCCACTGGATGATTCCTTATTTGTTATAATAGATAGACACATATAGATAATCAATTCATCACTATAAATCTCAGGAATATAAACTTGGCACCATGTGAATTGTAACATATCAAAATAAATCTGGATTCAAGAAGTGTCACCAATGTACTTGTGTACAATGACAGCTCACCCAGTTTGATTTCGAGTCGTAAAATAACTCTTAGTTTTAGAGTTACTAGTCAGCACCACAGCCCACTACCATTCTCATGAATGAAGCTTTCTCTAGAGTACAGTACAACTTTCAGGTACTGTCACTGTTTATTATTAAATGCAATCGAGTGAATATCAGACAAACATTGAGCAGATATCCTCATTGCCAATGATGTTGGTGCATGAGTAGCGGAACTCTATTCAGATCTGGGGTTATAAGGTCGTTTGCCTAGAGATGTCGGGAATTATGGTCTACAGCAGCGAACTCATACAGCTCCTGTCATACCTGCTCATCAGATGATGTCATCAACTTCTCGTTCTCTGCAGCTACAAGTAACAGATATAAATGTTGTTAACAATGGCTCGGAACTCTTACCAAATAAAATGAAATCTTTACACTCTACAGGCTACAGTCTCAACACAAACGCAAACTACGATCAGCACCAGCTCCCCTGATGTGACGGATAAGGAGAGGAAAGGAGCAGCTACAAATGATAATTTGACATTTAATTTTTCAAACTCTCCTAATAAGAGATCCTGGAAAGACTAGGTCTGATCGGGTTATAAGCATTGGATCTATGGCCCCACTCCGAAGATTGTTGAACAGGATTGGGAAATTGTTTAATTATAATACGAATGAATATTTGGTAAAAATGATAAAACAACAGAAACCTGAACAGACAAAGGCAAGGCGGAATACACATAGTAGAGAAGAAGGGACGAGACAACTTGCAATCTAAGCCCTAATAGGAATACCCTGCAAAACATTTTACCAGCCAATTATACTAAAGGATGAATCTGGCAATGATAGACAACCCGTTATCATGATTTTGCCAAATATTTGACCCCTGTCGTTTGCACTCATAATGAACCCAACCACCAACACGGAGACAAACAACAAGCCTAGCAGTAGAGCACAGGCCTACCATATTCAAACTGTATATTGTATCCTAAAAGATGGCACAGGAGGCATATACCAGCTTTCAATGACTTGGATTGTCCATTGAACTATTGCTGTGGGATAAGAAGGGAAAGCAGCAAAAAGCCGTGAAGTTTGTCTCTGGGCTTACGTATAAATAACATAATATAAGAAACACATATTCTTGTTCCCCACACAAACTGTAGCAAGAAACCTAGTGGGTCGCTTATCATGCTCATCCCAATACGCAGGCATACTCCCGCTTAAAGCGAGTTCCTATTTGTTTTAACCATAGCTCATACCCATGAAATAGTTTTCCACAATTACATGGTACACAAATGGAATATAGTCATATCAGTCATAACAAACCCGATTCATTTTTATGATTCTGTACGCTTACTTAGATTAGGGATAATGGAAGGGGGTTTCCATTCTCCCTGCTCAGATGTTCTGTGGGGACTCTACATGTTCTTCTACACACAAAACATTATCATTAACAGAAGAATACAGGTAATCACACTCACCAGGTATTAGTGGGGTTAGGAGTGATGATGAGGCAGTGCTATTCTGCCGAGAGACTATCCGCTTTCCGCTCCCGGATTTTTTTATAGGTGATTTGAGAGGATTGAGGCTTTCAGGTATATATGTCGCAACTATAATGGCAGCTAATACAAGTATAGCACCAAAGGCAAATGGAGGGCCAGGTATAACCTACAACAAAATGTCTCACAATAAATACAAATTATGATGGCAGTGATTAATGACAAACACATGAAGTTCATTGTATATATATATATATATATATATAAATAAAAATATATATACAAACAAGTGTCGAGTGTAAAAGTTATCTTAGGGATCATAAAGTTTATACTGCTTTGCTATATAAATAAAGCGCTACTCACATCACTAGTTACCGCAGCAGGTACTTCCTCTGTTATATGTGGTTTAGGATTAGGCATTATATTAGTTCTAACTGGTGCTGCACTCTCATCATTCAAGTCCACATCAAACAGATAGAAGATAAATCCAAATAATGCAGGACCCAATCCATTACAGAGCCCTCTTATACCAGTTACAACACCCTGAGCCACACCTGTCAAAGTGAACACAGCATTACATTGCAGAAACTTCATTTTTTCTGAATAACATTGTACAAATCATACTGTGGCTGTGGTAAAATATGGTGTTTCTAAATCACCATGTTAAACTAGATGTACCGTTCGAGAAGAAAATATGTATGGAAATAAACGTAGCAGATTTACCAGATTTAGATATGGAAAACCCAACCAAACACTTGCAGGATATCAAAAGTTCAGGCCTTATTAAGATTTCCTGTCAGCATTCATGGCTACTGACATTTTCAACTAGACACTGAACTTCTAGTTCCAATTGCACAACATATATCAATGTCTGTTACACATGTATAGTGGGGGCTGTTGACAACTGAATAAATTTATCTTACCTTGCTGATCAGGGTTAGCCTGAGATGATACGAATGCACTGATAGCCGGATAAGTTATACTGGAACAGGCAGCAAACACACCTGCTGTCCACATCGCCCTGTTATAGATAGAGATCAATATAAATAATGCAGTATATTCTAATGAGTAAGTGACAGTGCATTGCCATCAAATCCCAGACGCAGACATGTTAATGTATAAAGAGGAGAGAAGCATTTGAAAAGCAGTCGCAGAACTTTTTGAATTTTCTGAACTTTCATTTTGTTTAGGAATTGACTAAACAAGTAGAAACAGAAGTTGTAATTACCAGTTACTTGAGCCGAATCCATATATAGTCAGTTGTATAGTTTCTGCTGTCAGCCCAATGATAATGGCGTTCTTAGCACCAATAAATGACATCAAAAACGCTAACAGTACAGTCTAAAACACGAAGTGAAATAAAACAGATTAGTATAAACAAACTTTATACAGAAATAAATGTAGTGGCTACAAACTAGACATCATTATTTAACCCTTGATGTACAGTTTGGTTTGTAATTGTGATGCCCCTCCTGAGAGAAGAAATTATCTTTAACTGATGCTTTTGTCTTGTAATGTCTAATTTGAGGTTCCCTTTACATACAGCATTCAGAGAGATATATAACATATAATTGCCGAGTAAGATAGCAATGTCTATTTGAGTTATAAATGCTATATGTATAAGTCGGTCATCATTTTATAAATTAGATATTACATCTGAAAATCAAGTAGCTGTCTCTTCAATGGATCATTGAACCCATTACAAAATAACTAACAATATCTCCCAACATTGAATCTAGTGGAGTATAATTCAACCCATTCTTAGAAGCAGGCATATGTTAGATGTCATTCCTTCTGATAAGCCGTTGGCATTGAAGAACCAATATAGGAGTACTAGGACTGACATTAAAATAGTAAGGAAACAAACCCTTGGCTTAGCAGGGGAGGGATGTAAGATCCCTGAAAGAAAGCTTTACATGTCAAGCTCATCTCATTTCATGTATCCACATACGGATATACAGAGTCACATATCTTACACTTGGGGGACAAAGGATGTAAGATATAGACCTACCTGTGCTAAAACAGATAATATTCCAACAAAGGCTATATATGACGCTACTGCTTGTTCGCTGAATTTCATGACCTGAAAAATGAGAAGATTGTCAAACCATCCATATCTATTACATTATCAAACATCAAACAACAATATCACCTTTCATCATCGATAGGCTGATAGGGAAATTATCAAAGACTTTAGATAATATCCATATCCTCCTATTATCTGAAGTCTTAAATCTCGAAAAGTCAAACCAAGACCAATATAGTACATAGTCAAATTGTCCAAATTAATTTAAACAATGCTCGATATCAATTTTCCTCTCAGAGAAAACCTGTATATATGTCATATATACCAACATATATCTTCAATACAAAGGAAACTGTTGGCCATAATACTTACTTATTTTAAGCCTTTAATTATTCAATGCTAGGGGTTCTCTAGTTATTATTCTTCAATTCAAAGACATGATTGGTTTGCAGGCAGCTGATAAATAATCGACACATTATTACAACTTATCACCCTATCAATTTAAACTAAATGGCACTAAATTATATTGATAAATGTGAAAACCTGCATACCAAGGCCTATCATTGCCGATCTTCTCTCTACTACTAAGTTAAAATGTTCTACCAACTACCAGCAGTAACCAACCAATGAGGGAGTTCATTGAACCAACTGTGTATACAAATATCCATGGATACATTCCCTCTGATGGATAATACTTACTAGTTTTAGATAGACAAAGAAGCACGAGTATTCACCAGCCTCGGGTAAATAAGATAGGAACACTGTGACGCATAACAACAAGATCAGCTTGTCGTGTCCCAGTTTCTTCAATGCCTAAGAAAATGGTGGACAGTACACACTTTGGCGAGATAAACACAATCATACAATGTGTAATATATACCACAATGTGCCATGATAAGAACAACCGGTAAGCTTGTAAGTCTAAAGTTTCTGGTGACTTGATATGAGCTTTATATAAACTGTATGTACACGATAACCATGTGATGACATAACTGAGATGTCTCAAGTAATGATGAGTAAGCCTAATAACGTGAGAGACCAACCAGCTGATAACTAATCACACATATAATAGTAGGCTCTGACTTGTCATAACGATTTTGCCACTGACTTCCTTCATTGATACCAAAATCCTGTTAACAACAGGATATCATCAACATTAAAATCACTTACACCAAATGGATCTGCTTTCTCCCATGATATATGAGACTCCCACGAGGAGCTGGTTGGTCTCATCTTCTCAGGTAGAGACTCGGGCATGAAGAGGAGAATGAATAATATATCGAGCACCGCCACAGCAGTGGCCATTATTATAACTACATTTTGACTATACACGTTTTCCACAAAGGCACCAATGGCTGGACTGGTAATAAGACTAGCTGCAAATGTGGCTGAGACCTACAAAGAGCAGGGAAATTCTCAATTAAACATCATTGTATCTATATCATATTCATACATCATATATGTAGATAGGAAAAAGAGTAAGGATATCCTTAACATGTGGAAGTGACAACACCAAATAAAGGCAATTACAGCTTAATATGGTGGTCACCGATTCATAGTTTTATAGGTTCAAAAACAATTACAACCAATCATTTTTGCTATCATAGCATATTACAATCAAAACTCATCACAGTATTTCCACCATAGTTCTGATCAAAAACTGCAAGTTCACCACTTCCCTTGGATTGTTTTGGGACAAAAATACCCGCGGAGAATTCAACTGTGAGCAAGTATTTGAGTCGGATTAACAAAATAATAGGGAGCATCAAAACTTCCTAGCCAGTAGAACATAATAACACAATTCGTGTCCGGTTGATTGAGTTTGAGTTCACTTCCTCATTTTCAATCTTGTATGATTCAGTAGCAGTGACCATGGTGAGCGACTAGGTATTCGATGCACTATAATGACATTATAAGTACTCACCAATCCGTAGGCTGAACTACGATCTTCTTCAGAAGTAATATCTGCTACATAGGCAAATACCACACTGAATGTCACAGCAAAAGCCCCCGATAATGAGATCAGTGCGAAATACCACCTACACGAATAAGTATCACATGTGATACGAAAATTTATTTGAATTCGATTTTTTGTAAGGTTTCCCAAATTGTCTTTATGTCAAACGATGACTGCAACAGTGAGAAACCAATAACAAATAGTTCATAATCAACCATGAACCTTGCCCATCACATACCAACCTCTCCGTCAAGTTTGAATGCCAATCCAGCTTCTATGAAAGAAATGACGGGTACCAGCACTTTTTCACATGATTATAATGTATGTGGCATTATCTTGTAGCATAATCAAATTAGTGGTTAAGAGAAAGGCAACACTTACCATGGACTTATCATCATGAAAGGAATTGGAGCGCAGGTGAATGCGACAGTTAATAATAAAAAAGGTTTTCGCCCAATGACATCTGACAGAGCACCAACCATAGGAGCACTGAGAAATGAAAGTATACCCTACAAGTAGACAATATGAAAAGTGTTATAAAATGGAAAGTTAATAGCTAAAGCAGACCAACACCACATTCGAGAGTTTTAAAAATGAAGTTTATTGGCAAGAATCTAACAAGCAATTCTAGGTGACTGATGGGCTTTAAACCAGTAAATAAGGAATACTAAGACGTCATGATGATTCAGAGTGACCATAAGGTTCACTTGGATTAAGACTGTATAACCCATACAACTTGAAGAGTATCCTCTGCGAAAGATGATTGTAAAAGGGTATTGGCGACAAAGAGAAAGGTCAAGATCATTTGGTTAGCTACTCGACAAAGCCATCCAACGTGGGTACGCTAAAGATGGTGGTCGAAAGATCGAGCATGTAACCACATTCTACCAATCTACCAATAGTATGATAATCAGCTATCATTAAACATAATCTAACCAGAAACGAAGATATATTAATATTGTAGTAACTCACCTTTACACCCTGAATTAGTCCATTACATAAAAATGTGTGCTCCGGAAATGTCCGATGTGTGATCTACAAAATATACCGAGTCAATAACAAATATCTGCCAGCATATACTATGAAAAGTCCTCACATTACAAAAGCCACCCCCTTGAAAGTCTCAACTGGATAGTAGAGTATTATAGTTGTAAGCAGACTGGTTATGGATGTTTAACAAATGGGGAGTGTAATACGATGGCAGGTTCTGGTTATAACTTACTGTAATAGTGGGTGTTGTGAGCAATCCCCATGCAAAAAACTCTAAGAATATGACGACTAGAGCATGATATACGGACGGCTTTATCTTTGTATCTGTACTCTAAAAAATAAAACGTTACCATATTATCGTATGTCAGGCTAGGATCAGGATCTTGAAGTCAGTTAAAGCACACTGCTATCGACCAATTCTTGCACTATTTGCTTACTGTAGACGTAAGCCAGAGTCATAGTGACTGTCTCAATTGTCATACTTCGAATGAATTCGCTTTCTCCAGACCTATTGGCGTTAAAACTTGGTCCAACGGAAAGTAATTTTATATGTATCAGAGTTAGCGGATAGGTATAGTTGCAATCAAAGCAACATGGCGGCCGTAGGTTGTGGAGCCAATCCAATGAATTGAATAACCACCATAATAATAATAACAAGTTTAGTAGTTCGCACATTTCACCATCAGATATGTTTACCAATCAAAGCTGTTGGTGGTATTGTTGGTAGCAGTAATTGGAGGTAATACCCACTTTTTTAATAAAATTTACAAAAAGTATAAAAGCATTACGTGTATAATGCAAATGAATGGATATTGGGCAAGCTGTTACTTTGTTTGGTTTTTACTTACAAAAATTGAGATATCATCAAGTGGTATCAGTTTGGAACGCATTACACTTCCAACCACCCTCTTTGATCGCTTAGATCCGACCATTGTATAATCTTCCTTAGATGAGAAATCAGCTGGCTTCTACTAGACAGTACATTTCTTTACAAATACAAGTGAGAGTTAGAAAGCAGTAAGTAAGTGACAGATATCAATTATTTCCATACTCTCACTCACTCCCAGATGTTTTTGAGACACTCTCAAAAAAAGGATATCCTGTTGTATATAAATAATGATAAAACCACAAGTGATGTTTTGAGGCTTTAAAATATTGACCAATCAAAAATGGCCATTGAATGGGGTTTAATATTTCACGCCAGCGAGCCCGCCAAGTCATGGCAGGTGCCCCTAGGTGCTCTGGGGAGATATACAGTAATAACATTACACGGTACAGACAGTTGACATACATGCAATGCTTCACCTCCATGTAACAGGTAAAGACCCTGTCAGTTGTCCCATGTTTCTTACGTAGATCTGTGAGCGGAAGACGTCTGTGGATTCAACTATACTCATCTGTGCTTCTTGTGCGTTTCTGTGAATACATCGTAACAATAATGCAGGTGCTTGTGCTGGAACAAAAGAGAGGAGTATAGAGATTAGTAGGTTTTGGTCAGGATGCCAGCTGCAGCAGCTCTGAAGGCGTCCACTGTGACCACAGACGTCACACTTGGTGGCAAGGAGTTCCACAGGACGATCGTGTCAGGGATGTACGAATTCTGGAAAGCCACTGTTCTACAATGGAGCTGAGTGTACTTCTCAGGGTGAATAGCTGATTGACGAAGAGCTATCTGTACATCAATGAGATTGTTGATCATTTTGTACAGCAGAATCACTCTGTTGATCTTGCGGCGTGCCTGCATACTTTCCCAGCCAAGTTGATTTTTCATTGCTGAAACACTGCTGAATCTTGAGTAGTCATTGCTCACGAAGCGAGCGGCTCTGTTTTGCACTGCTTCAAGCTGCTGGATCTGGTTGTGATGGTGTGGGTCCCAGATGGAGCTGCAGTATTCAAGCTGGGGGTGTACAAGCGTCTTATAGCTGAGATCCTTATGTGATCTTGGACAGCTGGATATATTCCGCTGTAGGAACGACAGTGAATGGTTGGCTTTTCCTGATATTGTCTTTATGTGAGGTCTCCATGATAGGTCTTTGCTGATGATGACACCGAGGTACTTTGCAGAGTCAACAGCTATTAGGTCATGTTCTCTGATTGAGTAGGTCTTCAGTACTGGTTTTTTCTTCCTTGTGACTCGTAAGATGTTACACTTGTTTGGATGGAATGCCATTCCCCAGTCCTTCTCCCGGTGAAGCAGAGAGTTGAGATCAGTTTGTAGATTCTCGGTATCTTGGTTGGACTGTATCTTTCGATAGACCACAGCGTCATCAGCAAAAAGACGAACAGTTGACTTCTCTGTTGTATAGTCTGGCATATCATTTATGTGGAGGAGAAATAGTAGTGGACCTAGGACACTGCCTTGTGGTACTCCCGAGGTGACATCCGATGTTTGGGATGACTTTCCTTCGACCACTACTTCTTGTGTTCTATTAGATAGAAAGGCTTCAATCCACAGGAGGGTATGTTCATCTATCCCGAAGAATTTCAGCTTGTAAAGAAGAAGTGAGTGGGGGACCTTGTCAAAGGCCTTGGAAAAGTCAAGGAGAATGACGCCAGTCTGTCCATTTTCCTCTAGTGAGTAATGGAGGTCATTTGTAGTCAGGATCAGTTGGCTTTCACAAGATCTATTTTGCGAAAACCATGCTAAGCATCGTTTAGAGCTTGGTGTTTGTCAAGATGGCGGTGGATTGCACTTGTTAATATGTGCTCGGCAGTTTTACATAGTATTGATGTGAGAGATACCGGTCGATAGTTTTCGGCCAGGCATTTCTTACCCTTCTTGAAGATAGGTGTCACTTTTGCACGAGTCCAGTCCTGGGGAAGCTCACCTTGCTTAAGAGTTGCTTGAAAAAGGGTGACTAGAGTTGGTGACAGCTCTGTTGCGAGGGTTTTAAGCAGTTTTGCACTGATTTTGTCCGGTCCTTTAGACTTGTGCTCGTCCAGGTTCTGCATAATCGGGCTTTGTGGCAAACCTCTGACAGAGTGACCATTTAGCTCATTGTGAATAAATGCTGACATATAAGTGGGATCTCGGATCAGTCCATGGCAGCAGGGAGATGGCAGTATCTATAATGCCCCTAATGATGTTTGTGCTTAAAAAGTTTCAAATAAAACTTATCAACGGCCATCATGGGCCATCATGTGAAATTTCTCAGCTCAGCGCGATGGTCATTGGTATTGTAAAACTGCATGCTTGCAATAACTAACAGCTGTTGTTACTCCTTGATTATTTATTTTTTTTAATACTTTTTATTGGCATCAAAAGTCATCTCATTTGAAATGTTTTGCACTCAGTGCCAGAAAACAATTTTTTTTTATAACAAAAAAAGAGAAACAGAAGGGAAATAATATCATCAATGATGTTGGTCAGGTCGATAATATATGGTTGAAAAGTAAAGTTTTGAATGAACTGAACTTCTCTTTAGATCTCAAATGTAACGGTAAAGAATTGTATGTAGCAGAAACTTTGTATCTTAGATTGTCTGTATGATATAAAAGTAAATGTTTATCACGAAAATTGAACTTGGTAGTGTTTTTAAATCCTCTATATATAAATGGAGGTGTTAAAAAATTGTTTATCTTATGCGCAAAAAGTGAAGTGAAATAACAAACAAGCTTAGGAAGAGGTAGGAGTTGTAATGATTGTGTAATGGATTCGGTTGAAATGAGATAATACGGGATGTAATGCACATCGGCGATAATGCGTAAAGCCCGTTTTTGCAACAAAAATAATCTATTGAGGGCATTATTGCAGGACAAGTTGCCAATGATATGGATACCATATATAAGGTGACAATAGATAAACTGGAAGTAAAATGTGCGGGCACTTGCTATATCCAAGAAGTATCTCAAATTTTGAAGTAGGTAAACATTCCGTTGTACCTTTTTATATACATACTCTAGATGATCCTGCCATGAAAGCGAGTCATTCAACACAAAACCCAGAAGCCTTGTAGTTCTCTGTCTGTTTAGTTTTTCATGCCCTATGTACAGTTCCAGGTCATAAAGCGGATCTGAGATATTAAGTAGCATGTAATGAGATTTCTGAACATTTATAACCATCCGGTTACGATTGCACCAATCCAAAATGCCACTTAAATCTTCAGATGCCTTTGCCTTTAGTTGCTGAAGGTTTTTATTAGATGACAGGAACACTGTATCATCAGCATATGCATATGATGATGAGTCTGATTTTGATGAAGTTAATAAATCATTTATGAAGATGAGAAACAAAGTTGGTGCTAGGATTGAACCTTGAGGGACCCCTATTGTGATAGGCAATCTACAAGATTCAATATTATTGAGTTTAACAAACTGCCTTCTGTCTGTCAGAAAGGTGTCAAGAAGTTTTAACATATTTCCTCCGATGCCGCATTATATTTATAACTCACATGTAATGCCTCCTTGCCCTAGCTATATTTTTCAGCGATTTTCTTGTCACTAATATTGATGATTTCTGTATTATTACCCACCAACAGGCTTTGTAATATCATCGTTCTGTATAGTAGTAGCGCTTGTGAATTATGGTAGTCTGGTGCAGAGTCATTTATAGAGGTCGCCACTGAGCCAAGTTACGTACTGCATTCTTCTATCTCTTACCAATCTGAATTCAACTCTTCCTTGTAGGCTCACATATCGTCATTTAAGATTGACTTAAATGCTCTTATTGTGGAAGCAGTTTGAAATATGGTGACCACTAGAAGCGGTCTCAGACTACGACGTCATGATGTAAGATTTAAGAGAGGTGCAACAGTCCGCAGAATACTGGACTATGATGACAGCCACTATGATTTTGAGGTTAACAACGAACCCATATCTTCATCATTTCAAGAAAAGTCACAGCTTTCCCCACTACGCAGTATTTTGTCAGTGACAAAGTCCAACAGCGCTCATCTCAACGGACATTCATCTCCAGGCCCTAATACTCAACTTCAGCCATTGACTACCAATTACGTAAACTCTGTTATCAGTGCTGACTATGAAGGCAGCACTAGGACAGATCATTCACACAATGGTGAAAGTTCTATTCTATATGATGTTTCTGAAAGGGATGAGACAAGACATTCTCTACTCTGGGATACTCTCCTTTTTATTTGTATCACTGCAGTAGGAGTTTATTCAGCCAATTATGCATGTAAGTATCATGGGAAAAATATTTCATTTATTAAATCATAACGAATCATGTGAGGCATAGAATAAGTTCGTGCATTGAAGTAACATCCAGTTTTTATGGCTGATGTTGATCTGGACTGAGAATATCGACTGCTGATCGAGAACAGCGATGCATGCTTTTGAATGTAGCATGTATACTGGAAGTTAAGTTTGAAATAGTACAATGTATGCTATACTGCTGTTTCAGATGAATTACTTGGATATCGCTTCTTTACCATTCTAATCTCCCTGTTCATCACCATCTTCACATACAACATAGTATACTTTGACAGTGATCAGCCAGGAGTTATGCCACCATCACCAATATCACCAGCTCAGTACAGGTATTTGTTTTTAATAAGACCAGAAATGTATTTAGCTAGGAAATCTAAGTTTTGGGTATAACATAACAATCTGATGACTGGGAATGGTAAGAACAAGTTGACGGAGGACTTAGATTAAATGAGGCCATCACTTGATGATGACTTTTGGCAAAAAAACACATGCCGATACCCAAAAATGAGGCAGTGATGCATCAAGTTTCTCACATAAACTCATATTAAAACATAAGTCTATTAGTATCAGGTGTCACATGAATGATTTTGAATTCACTCCAGGATTTGTAAGCATCAAATGCAAAAATTCACCGTCTGATTAAATACTTACTGTAGCAGATTTTCTGATTGACAGTGTTAGTTCATAACTGTAAGCATTTTGTGTTTGTGCAAGTGTAACCTGGTATAAAGCAACTGTTTGTTTTTGAATTTTTGGTGCAATATTAAGTCGTCTGTTGTTGATTTTGTTTGCAAGGAAATAGCACTTGTCTGTAAAGTGTGCATTTACCTATGTGTTGACTAAATTGTTTATTCCTTGTGATTATCACCACAGACTCCAGTTATGCACAGCCAAACTGTACCGCTGTATTTGTTAGTGTTATCATGTAACATTTGATTGTGTAGTGCAATGAATTAGGACTTATCCCAACTCCTTGGTGCATGGATTTACAATCACAAAGCCTTGGTCATATAGGCTCTAGTCCTAAAGCATGCTGCTACCAAGCAGTAAGAGCCTAGCCATGTCACGCGGCTACTTTGTTGACAAGGGTTGTATGCGCCTCCATTGCTGCTACACAAACCACGTTTGAAAAATTTAGAATTCTATGTATTGCCCAAATCGGCTTATATAGCAACATTCTTGCAAAAGGAGCTTTCCAGTAACTTATATTATCTGTTATGAGTGAACCACTGTGGAAGAAAATAATACCGATGCCTATGTCACTACTATGCACTTCTGCATTACAAATATTATGGGAGGAAATGAGTCAGACTAGGACCAGTCGCATGGATCATAGAGATCGGATGATACAGGGGTTCATATGTAGGGAAGACTTCAGATTTTGTATTTACATAAATAACAATACTGACTTCCCTTTGTATCATTACAGGCGAATGTCGGGACACAGCTACCATCTCACATATGTGATGTGTATCGTTAATGCTGTTGTGTTCTTAGTAGCAGAACACCTGATGCAATCACTATCCGTACCTGCACTGTAAGACATTAAAGTGATACTCGACAACATAACCTACAAGCCGTGCCAAACCATGAGTTTGGCATAATTTATGTGACTGTTTTACTATTATATTATCATGTTGTACCAGTACTCTTTTGATTGAGGAAATATTCACATGAGGTATCGTGACTTCAGTCACTTGGTGGGGCAACAGACTAAACGTTCATCATCCTGATATGATACATGAATGTGACATGAAAATTTTGCTCAGAAAACAAATGTTATCTACCCTTCCTTGGTTTATCCATGAGTCATAATTACCCACTTTAAATCACTCTGGCCACAATTCCCATTCTCTGGGTTCAAGTTGTAAATATCTCTCTATTTTTGTTTGATCAAGAGAGGATTATTAGACCATGTTTGTTCGGTGACAGTAAGTTATACTACCACAAATTGGAATGGACAACTAAATGGAGGTGACATAATGGCTTAGTAATCCCCATAGAGGGCGACGAATCTGCACAACCAATTATAAGCGCTGCCTCTTGATGACTAAGAAAAACAATGCTACTTTGTATAATGATATTTATCTTTGAATTTCTATTCTCTATTGTATATCTGTTTACAGATTTTTCTACTATTTATTACTGCACCCTTTTATTTGCAGTCAGGGTATAAACAAAATCTCTATGGTAATGAAGCTAGTGAGCCACAATAAATAATCAGGCTGTTTGATTAGGCATAATTGAATAATTCAGGTATTTTGTAGTCTATATTTTTCATTACAATCAATTACAAATGTTTGCTATTGACTTTAACTCTACTCTACTCTGATTCTATCCAAATTCATTGATGGAATAAAAATTTAGAATGCTATATTGGATAATTAATATTTCAGAGACCATACGTTCACATTGCTGTTTGCAAACTTCAGAGACAATAACTGGGAACTTGTAATCAATATTTTGGCTTGTCACAGTGAGAGTCAAACTCCCTTATCCATGACCAACAACAAAGGTTTTCACACTAGATTACGAAATTGCATTTCAGTAGTAATGGCATCAGTTCAATGATCAGTCAATGATTTGCTATCTGATAATATGCATGCTTGATTGGGCAACAACTTCTGTCTAAAGGCTCAGTCAGTGGGATAGTTCTTATGGTGCGCTGTTGTTTTAAATGCCAATTACTCCAGAAAAAAAAAGATCATCCTTGCATTTGCAGAGAAACAAGATAAATCCATACTAATAACCTGTTGATACTCAGAAAAATACTAATTGTAATTCAGCGTTCGGTCATACTCTCCTGTTCTTTCTGTCTTATCTGTTCCTACTTCCTCAGTACATACACCTGATTTTGACGGCTTGTCAGTGTCAGCTGGATGCTTTGGGTTTAAATCTTATGAAGTCCACCTCGATGTCGACCGACTTTTTCTTATGGTGTTTGTATGTAGCTGGAATGTCATATCTAAGTTCGGCTATGACTTGCGCCTGGACTCCCCATTCGGCACACGCCTTCAATATGTGATCTCTGGTGGAGGTCTTATGGAGAGAATACACAGCGGTGTTAGCTAGCTCTAATCCCATCCTCAAGAACCTCATGTCAATACCTGAGAAATTATAAAATGCCTGATTAGTCTGTGTACAGCAATGGGAAGTTGTCAATGCCTCCCAAGAGTTGCTTCACAGGACTACATTAAAATGGAACATGATATGTGTTGCACAATGTTCATTACATATACACACACTGCTGTACATGGTTACTCTTATTTACAAATCTATGATTGGAGAATATTCAGTTTGCAAGACAATCCAT
Source organism: Membranipora membranacea (assembly GCA_914767715.1). Lineage (NCBI taxonomy): Eukaryota > Metazoa > Bryozoa > Gymnolaemata > Cheilostomatida > Membraniporidae > Membranipora > Membranipora membranacea. Next base: position 7,870,383 of record OU612065.1, read on the forward strand.
TGATAAGATTACACAGATACCAGACTGAGTTAGGGACGTCCAGTGCCTCTATTTAGTTTTTAAAGTGACTTATTAAGGTATTTGCAGCTGCATTACTTGTAATAATATAGCAATATGTAACAGTACCTGACAGTTTCTAGGGACTAGTGACAGTGGCTTGACAATTAAAATGGTTATCCGAGCGATTTTAGCTTTTTAGGGCAGATAAAAGATCCTGCAACAGCACGAGTCAGGGGGGTACCGTCAATGAGAGCTGGTTGGGCCGAGCCCTACCAATTTTGGCATATATACAACAGTAGTGACTATAGAGATAAACTCTGCTGGTGCAAAGCCCTACCAATATATTTGTTCAAGGATACCCCCCTGGCACGAGTGTTCACAGATACTGGAAAAAACTGCCTAACGAGGGCTGAGTCGTGTCATATGTCATGAATTTCAGATATGTAATATGTTATAAGCTCTTGAATAGCTTTCGATTGTTTTCGTTTCTTCTTTTTATTACCTCAATTAGATTCTAAATCTCAGTAATTTTCATATTTGTCTTGAGAAATTCTCACTCATGGGCTAAGGATGGTATTGTAAGTTTGTGGTAATAAGTGGTCCCACCCTCCATTGAATTGACAAGTTATCTTCTTCTTCAATATGAGCAGACAACTCAGAAACATCCAAAAGCACCAATGTTTATCCAGAGGGGGTGTGATAAAGGGTTTGAGTGAAAGATTTCAAAGGGTGAAGGGTGGCATATTATCATTATAAATGTACCCTGCTACCTTCCATGATATAGCAGATGCTTATTGAGTATACCTTTGTTGTGTTTTGTTCCAAAAGGTGGGTTCATAACCACAGTCTCAAACTTTTTATAATATGATTTTGGCAGTGAGAGAACATCAGCCATGACCAAATCAACATTGGAGATTTCAAATTCCTCAAGGTTTGTTTGGCAAATATCCAACGCGTCTTCATCGATATCAATGCCCAGAACATATCTAAAATATTAACATGGATATAATGTATTCTGAATGGGTAGCTGTTCATAAGTAATGACACCATCAAGCCGTGCATCTCTCACCTTGATGAAAACTGAAGATAATCATCATAGAGGTGAGCTTAGACCATAGAGTTCAACATTGATAGTAAAAAAATGTAGAAAGTTATAAAAAAGTTTACTATTCTTTACCACTGAATTAGATTCTTCTCTTAGAATGGAAATAGTATCATAGCGTTATACGGTTAGGACACTAAACACAGGGACCCATCTGACTGTTATCTGATTGGCTGTCCCTAGTAGCATGAATAATTAGCCTGAGAAATTGTCTTGTTTACAAAATTGCAAACAGTAATTATACCCCTACAGTGTCGATGATTAGGGCATTTCTAGATTGCTACTAGGGACTGGCTATTTTTGCAAGCCCTTTGTTTTGCAAAAGAAAGCTAATGATGCTATTCCAGATATGGAATTCAATGTTCTTTACCCATGAATCATTTTCGTACTTCACAGGTAATGATTGGGATTGTTCTCTTGTTTTGCAAGATAAGACGACTGAACGTGATTTTAGTTGGAGGAGTGGGCCACAAAAAGCAGTACAGATGTCCAAGCACCAAGCTTGACAATTCTTAATTTTTTTGTCAAATTGATAATCTTGTGACTTGGACATTTCACATTGAAACACCAGTAACTATCAGTAACTCTTGTACTCACTCAGCGCCATACATAACGCATCCAATGCTTAATCGACCGCTTCCACAGCCAATATCAGCAATTGTCTTTCCATTTAGGTCCCCAAACTGTGACTCCATAGTATGTAGCATACATGCTGTAATAACAATCACAAACCATGAAGTGAGTGTGAAACACAATTCAGACAGGTTGTATATTTTACTTATATTATAAGCTTTGAATTGTGAAAAATCATCATTCATACTCAAAAAAGTGACCCTTTAAAATAAACATTTTTTGTTATTGTAAATAGTACACTATCAAATTGAATTTACCCTATACTTAAAGCAGAAATGACAAGTACAGGGTCAAGGATTCTCAAGATGCTGACAAGTTCTCTAAAATTTTAAGTATCTATTGAAAAAATTGATTTTTGATTTCAAAGTTGTCCCTCAATCAAAGGCTCCAACTCTGCTGTGGAGGTAGTAAGGTTAGAAATGATATCCAATCTTAAGTTATCTAGTAATATAAGGTATTTACGGATGATATCTTCTTTTTTTTATTGCGCTTGCCTCATTTTCTTATCGCCTCTGCTCTTTTGCTTCCGAATCTACAGGGGAGATAAACCCTGGGAAGACCTCATAAATTTTGGAAGATCAGAATTTTAAATCATTTTTGGTAGGTATGGTGCACACTAGGTCCCTATATTGCTACTCGCAGTGTTATGAGCATTCCAATGATACCAAAAAAATTACATTTGTCATTTCTACTTTAAGTTTTACCTGGATCGACAGCCGATGAATCAAACTGCATCAAATGAAAAAACCAAGCAGCAAATTTATGTAAAAAAAGTTAACATCTAGGACTGGGATCCTAAAATAGGCATAAGAACCAATGTAGGGCCAATCAATGTAATTTGAAGCTTGGTAAGTTTATTGCATTATTGCATTGGAGCCATTTATGTTGAATCTATGGGATAGGTTATACGTGGTACTCCCCTGAAAACAGAGGAGAGAGAGCTCATCATTGGAAATTTTACACAAATTACTCGAAGCATAACATTGACCCAATCATGAGCCGGGGGTCTTTCAATTTGAAAGAGCGATTCTTTACTTAATCAAATTATCACTATCACATTGCTCAAAATTATCGCTCACTTGGTATTTAAATTAGACAAATTTGTTCCCAAATCGCTCACTCAGAATGTATACAATAGTTCCATCAATTATGCGTGAACGAATTGCGAGCAATCTCACTGACTCACAGAGTGAGCTACCAGATGGCGATATTGGCTGTTGATTGAAAGAAACCCTCAACAGCAGCAGCTGTATCTTGGAGTTGGCTTTGGGCCTAAATCCTCAATATATATGTATTTACAATAATAATAGGACTTGTTTCATTCCATTTTCATGTTATTATAGCAGCTAAAAACAAAAATATACAGTCACACCTTGGTGGTAACACTAGAGCTAACAATTGAGTAGAGCAATAAGCTAAAGTTTAGTACATTGTGTAAGGGAGAATGGAAGCCTCTTCCATTCACCCGGAGTCCCCTGACTAAGTCGAGTTCAATAACACACCTGCTATGTGAGGTCTTGTTGCATACTGCTCTAGGAGGATCTTTGGCTCATCAAAATCATCAACCATCTCTAGCTGACTCTCTAGCTGTTTGAGCTTAATTCTAGCCATAACTCATTGAAGTTTCAGACACAAGTGTATGCATACATGAATAAATTGCATTAAACAATTATTACTCTCATAAATAAAAAAAAACACTCATGCATGTTTACAAGAGGCTGCCATTTTGTGGATCATGTGACCATGGACCATCAACCAATGTTGTCTAGTTTGACAACTCAGCAACTAATCATAATCCAGTAAGATTTGTTTATTATTGGTATTGGCAATAAAGGGCACCTGTTGTGGATTGTCTCGAAATACATTACAACATAGTAATAGAAAGCCACAGTGATCACTGATGTAGTTGGCGTTTTTTGGCATACCTCCATAGTATCTGTATACTACTGTGTTTATTGGATTAGGCTATGATAGGATTGATAAGGTGGGAACTAGCATTGAAGAAGAAAGCAGACCGGCTCAACTAAGACATACACAACCTCCACATCATGTATGTATAAATACTTTTGTCTCATTCACCACCAAGGGGTATATGTTGTTGTTGATTTATTAACAACACTCAGGTTATTGGATATTTTGAACCAAGATAGCATGCTTGTTGGGGCATACAGCTCATTCAGGCCGGCTGTTCACTCTGTTGGCTGATTGTAACATGCTAACATTGTGACACTGATTTCAGATTGCATTTTCTTTCCAAATGACCTGCGCATTCTCACAGCGACAGTTGGATCTCAAAACCTTGCTACATGGGATACGTGTTATCAAGGAATTAGAGGAACCTTTTGGTATCACCCTCCTCCTCTTAGCTAAAACAACAATTGTGATTCATGAGAAATAACAGAAAAATTGAGAGTGAGAGTTCATGTTGAAGAATCAATCCTGTAGTGTTTGTGACTTAGGCCAGCTTCACCTTGCTGTGTACACGAGCGACTGCATTTCCTTATGACACCTGAAGACTCTGATCAAAGTCTGAGAAATGTAGACCTTGGTAAAGAAGTAAGCACTTTCCTCAACTTACAACAGAAACTGTCAGTAACTACCCATTTTTCTATCATACAGATCAGAGTACAGTATTCCAATTTCGCAATACAACCAAGCTTTGTATTATCGATTATGTGATGTTATTAAGCATGGGCTTTTTTGGAAAAAAGAAAAAGTCCGATGGAACATCGAATCCTGCTGGTGCATCTAATAGCTCAAATGGAAATCACTCAACTTCCAGTCATCACATAAGGCAGCAGCAGCTCAACAAAGGATCAGTATATCCAAACAAGAGCGTCAGATTCGCAGCCGGTTAGTATTTCATTCCTACTGCAGCTTTAGTATCATTCTTGGTTGTAGTATTTGTCATATCGGTTGTCTCAGTTGGCTATAAAATTGAGTTCTACAAATCGCTGCCAGTGATTTACAATGGTATAATTTGGCAAATCGGATAAGATAGGCTCTGCGTTATGAGCAATGTGTAGGCCTAACTGCTTGAAAGTTGAATTTCACACAGGGGCCTAGATATTTTTGGTTAGGTTTGTGAATGTGTGGAGGGTAGTTTAATCCTTAGACTTTGGTCCATATTTCTGTTTTACACGGATGACTAAGTACCTTTGGATTAATTATTAATAGCAGTTGAGTACAGGTGTGAAGTAGCTAAAGGTTTGGTGTGGATAATCTCCACTTTTATGCATGGAGTAATTTACTTCTGTATGTATGTTAATTTTGTCAGATCAAAATTCAATGTCATCCACACAAACATAAATGAAAAATCAATGAATTATTGAACAAGGTCTCAATAGGACAGTATTTATGTTAGTGTTATTCTTGCTTGTCTATTTACTGAGTTTTCATGACCAGGGCCATATTACAAGTACTGAAAGCTAGCCAGTTTTCTTGTTTCCACAATGCGACATAATACCAGATTTAAGTGGATCTATTCAGAAAACTTGTTTGTCTTCACAACACATCTTTGCTCATATTCTCTGAGAAAGTCAGCAGATGAAAATGTGTTAGACTAGCTGCAACCTTGTGTACTTCTGTATGACACTCAGTGTGACAAACAGAAGCTGGCAGAGACTTTCGCTAAATGACAACCGTGTTCCTTAGTTATTCACTTTGAACATATCATGACCAGCTTTACAATAGGGCTAAATACTGCCATTATCACCCCTTATGCTGTGACAAACGGATGAAACGATTATTCCATTATTTAGTGATATGATTATAAAGACTAGTCAGACCAGTGCTAGGTCTCAAGTGTTTGTAGTCTGAATCACTGCTCAGTCCTAACCTTTGTTCCATTGAAAACCTCATTTCAATCCTACAAATCAACTACAAATATTATTGTTTGTGACCATTGTACTGGCTGAAAGTTTTGCGCAGTGATACTGCTCCTATCTAGTGTCGATGGCCATGTTGTTGGCTATTCTTATCTGCGTTCAGTAAATATGTGATCATAGTCAATATGATAATATGTAAACTAGCCTATTTTCACCTTATCTCAGCCAATACCTTGTATATTGCGGGTAGGGAAATGCTGTTGCTTGTTACTATGTACATAAGAAAATGTTTTACACTCCATCGGCCTACCCTGTGTCAAAGGCAAATCTCAAAAAAATCTAGTGGTATTGATATCAGATCTGTGAACACTACTGATATCCAGAGATGGTGGTTGCATTTTGTGCCGCTAGAGATCAGTTTGCTTAATCTAAGCTCGCAGATGAATGCCTACAAAATGGTTACGTACTCCCTATACATTAAAGTCATAGCAGATACTATGGGTCTATAGTCTCTGGTAGTAGCGAGTCCATAGTCAAAGCAAAGATACTACCGTAATAATAATTTACTTGGTTAATTGTTTAATCTGTGATTGGGAAATTGATTAGGGGAATGCCAGAAACAGCGACACTGAGACCAAGCTTAGGGTCATCATGGCGAAATGGGTACAGCGTACATCTGCTTCTTTAGAAACACGATGACATTGCTTTGTCTTTATTTGACCAGCCAGAAAAACATTGACATTTTCGGCAACCTTCTTACGTGTATCAATACAAGCAATTAATCTTGTACCAGATATCTTTTCAAGACCATGTTTAACTCAGTAACATATGGTGTACAATAATGCAAAATAGCGATGGCATAATATGGAAACTGTACAATACTATGAGACCTGATTCCCTGATGGTCCTCTATGCCATGCCAATCAATCAAGTATGATATTTTCATAGCAGTGAGTGATGATGAGGGAGGATTTGTGACAGACTCAGAACTAGAGATTAACCGCCATGCCAGATATGGCTCACTGGTAAGTGTCCTACAATCTGAAGGAATCTCCTGCTGGAGTACACTTTTGAGGATCAGCTGATCGACCAGCTTCAATTTAGTCGGCTGACACCACCCTGTAATGGCTATTCATTAACTTTATTGTTAAAATGACGAATATACATTTCACATCAACAGATCACTGGAACTGGAATAGTATGCAAGAAAAGTTAATATTTCAGAATTCAGAATTTAGAATTTATTTGAGACTTGGAGCATACCAAGACAATCAGTAGTAGTTAAGTGTGATTGCTCAGAGTTTTTTGAATTGGGTCTTCAGGCCAGGAAATAGTAGCTTGTGATAATTTGACTCATTAGTTTGATTTCTTTCAAGTATTTTCTCATGATTCAAACTGCAGAATAAAGGGTTGTATTGTGAGAATGTTATGTCTATCAAAACTGCTAAAGCATTGTGGTATATAAGCACCTTGTCTCTAGACGCTGAGTTAAGTCAATATGACAGTTACGTTATGAAAAGGTCTTTTGTGTTGGCTCATCACTAGCATAGCAGTAGCCTGCAGTGTTTTTCACGCATCCCAAATATTGTTGATGAGTTGAACTAACAAACAGTTGGCATATGATACTTCATTTTCCTTGACTACTGATTTGGCCTCCTGCTGGCTATAGCCCACCTTTACATCTGTTTGTAGAGAGTGAGACCAACTCAGGTACCTGTGACAAAACTCGGCTTTATTGATCGCTCAGCAATTGCAAAAACACAACTATATGACAGCCATAATGGCCGCACACAGTCCTATTCTGAGCGACAGGTAAGAATTTTATAGGCCTAAATGATGGACCAGGATTCTTTTGATGTAGGTTAACCAATCACTAGGACGTAATATCCTCTTTTTATACAGTCAGCAATATGTACAGTTTCTTCTTTACACAAAACAGTATCATGTCAGGTACTCAAATAAAATATTTTATCCTGAAAGGATCTCAAAATGATTTGTCAATTCACTAAGGGCACCAAAGTGTGTACTGAGAAATTTTGATGGGCTTCTATCTATAAGTGCAGTGCAGGGTTTTCTTTCTATACATGATGCAAAAAATGTCAAATATGATTGATTTTATTTCTCTCACTATGGTAGTACTTAAATGTGTGGCAACAAGTTTGTGCCATACATTTCTGTCTCTAGAAAAGAAACTGCATGTATTCAATTTTCCTGACTGAAACCCAGAATTCTTTTTTTTAAATAGCACAAAAAATTGGGCTTTAATACGCATTATAAAACAGAACTTTGAAGTACCAAGCCAGGCCAGTTTGCTGCTCCGATATACAAAACGGCTCACAATATGCCTATACATTCTCTGTTGAGCTTTGGTGACAGCAACTTCAACTAATCTTCCTAACGGGACCTAGCGTGGGTTATCTTGTTTATCTTTGAAAAGTAAATGCATTGAAAGTGTCGGTTGGTTTAAACTCAAAATTATCATCAGTATTGTATCATACCTCGCCATTTGAAGCGGTGACATAAAGAGATTGCTAGATTGTAGGTTTGTGACATATCTCCATTGGTCCAGCTGAACATGGCTATGACTGGGTGATATCTTGTATTGACAAAGTAATTAATGGTTTATTTGCCTGACATTACAATAATGTAAAATTGTAATATTAGATTCACGATAATCAATCTAAGAAACATTTTCTATCAATGCATCTAACTGTGAACTGTAGGACATTGCTTAAAATAACTGTTCTATGTTTTGTAATGAAGTCAGTCTGCAATACCTCAGTTTTATCTCAGCTGTGCCTAGTCTCAATTATTACAGAATTGTTATATCACATCTGAGGCAGGGATGGTAGAGTTTTTGATGTTGAGATGAATCATTAGGTTATTGTTGCGCCATATTATGTACTTGATTGTTTGATATACAGGCACACATTCAGCCTTCAAGTGCTGCCGACAACTCCCTATGGAACACTAATGGGGTCTCACATTACCAGAATGGTACTTCTGTCGATGATGATTACATGTCAGACAGTTCAACAGCTAGTAGTTTCGTGAGAGGAGCCAGGATGAGGAATAGTTTACCAACACTGAGAAGTGTCAACACTAAGCCTACAGGTTTGTACCAGTAACTACAGATGACATGTCCTTAGAGATTTTATATCAAAGCCTAATTAGCTCTACTTAGGAAGTAAACTGTCAAATTGGAAGTCAAGCATAGTCTAACATAATCTGATTACACTGTAAGTAAACCATAGATGACGCCTGAGTAAAAGGGATCTGACATTGATTATTATCACAATTTAAAGCAATTTTGTACCTAATAATGCCGCACAATTTTTTACAGGTCTGGTTTTCCTCACATATCAAAATGAGACTAAGAAAGCAGTGTTACCCCCGGAGATAAAAAATCTCGACACTATCAAAGCTCTGTTTTTGCGGTGCTTTCCACAACAGTTGACTCCAGATTTGCTCAATTCCCCCAAGCGGCGATTCTACATTCTGGACCGGTCATCTAACAAGTTTTTCCTCTTAGTCCATCTACAGTAAGTTGAATTTGTAGTTCAAAATATGCTGTGCTGCTGAGGCGCGAGCTAGGGATGTGATTAAATGAAATTCAATACTCCACAATGAACATTATGTGTATGTGTAATATTATAGATGTATGTGGGTCTGATTGGACGGTGTATGTATCGCTAATTATTGACATTATTGTATCCATAAAATATATACGTCTACAGATAACCATATGATCACCAATTATTTAATTACACTGTGATATTTCTTTGTATTCTATAGAGAAGTTCGAGATGGAACAATGCTGAAGTTGGTGGATTCAGATGCACTAACTCCAAGTACAGTAAGACGCTCACGATCAGCTCATGCCTCCATCTCAAACGACGCTCATTATTATTCAGAACCCGAATTTGATATAGACACTGCAAGCACTAGTGAGTTATTTTGGACTGATACATGGTATTTAGGCATTTTTGGCATCATAAATAAAGTTAGATACTTGGTCGTGTATTTGCACTTTTTCTGTAATGAGTTGATGCTGCTATCAGTGCACTGCCAATGATGATTCATACTGAAATATGGAAGATACCTGTAAGCCAACAACTCATAGCATGAGTTCATACATGGATATATATTCTCATATAAATTTTTTTGGTACTTTTTTATGTTTAACAGTTTGGCTGATGATAATTTCCCAACATCTGACATTTTAGGACACTATGGCTCACTCAGGCCTCTTAACAGAATGACACTCACCAAGGAGACAAACATAGATGAGCCACTTAATAATACTTGGAGTTATCCCCACAGCACACAACCACCAATCTCCGGGGTCTCCCAGCCGATGTACATGAACACTGCGCCAGGTTGGTATTTAGTCATTGAGCATTCAGTTAGCAATATGTTGGTAATTGGCACGTCATTATTAGCCTCAATACCAGATTTGAGCGGTGCTACCATTTTTCCTAGCTGATAGCAATGACTGAAACTCCCAAGTCATTGTGATACATCAGACCCTGTTTGCAATGAGTGGATTACCACTTATACCCCTTCTAATGTCATAGAACCATTCCAAATTACTTTTTGCTTATCCTATGTCAAGAACTATATATATTGTCATATATCTCTGTGTAGTGTGTAGGGAATTTCCCTACAACGTGATCCCGGTATGTTATCCTCACGTGAGGGAAGCATTCTCTGATTGGAACATCTATCGTGGCTGCAATGGTGTATCAGGTGATTTATTAGCGACCACCCACACCCCTTCGCTCACATTTGTTCAAGCAATGTGCTTCTTACTTTTTACACTCATTGATCTAGTTCTGATCTCATTGACCACATCTCTGGTCAATACTTATATCTAGCTCCGTCATAACAGTCTCTCCACTAGCCGAAAAGTTTCTCTCACATCTTGTACAAAACCTGCTAGGGTTTCTAATCAATCCATAAAATCAATGCCGTAGTGGATTCAATAGCAAATCATGGTGTTTGATTGAATTGGACTCAAAATAGCCTTCATAAAAGCCCTGCAGTGCATAGGTCTAATCCTTACAACCGATGAGTAGCTGAGAAATTACGCCTACAAACTGAAATTGGCTACACCTGAAATGTGCTGGCTTGATGTTTTGCTTATTGTTTGAAACAGTGATTTAGTTCCTTGAAAGGTTGAGTGGTCTTATTTTACTGTGCAGTATTGTCAGAGTTGTGTTTTATATCTGTTAACTCATATTTTTATTATAATTGCATAGCAAGGTCTACAACCGTTAACAAATAACATCAAAAAGAATTTTACTCTCAGAAATAACAGACCTAACAAACACATTTATTTTATTTTCACCTTGCATGATAGCCTACCCTCTTTCAACATCAGGTTTATTACCATTACAGTATTGCGATATTGATGTGCCTGCATTGCAATAAAGTGAGACATCTTGTGGTAACATTCATTAATATTTACAGGTTCTCATCCTGCAGACCATATGAACAACTCTAGTCAAATGATCTCAAATACACAATCACTGAGCCAGGCAACAGCCCAAGCTAGCTACATACCTCCTCAAGTTCTTCAGTCAACAATACAGCACACAAAGGCTGACCTGACCAAACACCCAAACAGCCTCGATTCTGATATGGAAACTGCTAGTATATCCAGCAAGGATAGCAGCGCCTCAAGGTATTTGATAAAGGAACATTTCATGGGCAGATAAACAGCAAGTAGTTTTCATGTTGGTCATGTTTATTTTTATTAGTTGTGGTACTCCGACTATTGAGGGAACAACTCCTTCTTCTTCCAAAAATAGGCACATACCATTGTAAATGGCCGAAATGGAGAATCCAGCTAGTGTCAACAATGAACTAAACCTTTAGTTCATTGGTGTCAATGAGGTTCATAAAGCTAGAAGAATATTTCCAATGATCATTTCACCAAAAATAATATAAGTAGACAAGTTTTTACATTAGTATACCATATTGGTACCTTGAGTTGGTCATCTTCATGTACCTAAGTGTATTTGCAGCATCCGATTGTGTTCTTTTATTGTCACCTATTACAGTGAAATCGCAGCCTTGTGGAAAGCAAAGAATGGCCCTAAAACGGAAAGGTATTAGAGTGGCGTGAACTCAAATCACTTACTATTTTTGACGATAAGTCTTCACAGATGCTTTACTGTTTATACACAGGCCACACTATGCGATTCTAACAACTCCCATAATTTCATTAATGCTTCGGTGATATTCTTTTACCTTCACAATCTGAATTCCAAGGCAATATATCATTTTTAACCATTTAGATATGCAACTTCAAAATCAAATAGCAGCAGCAGCAACCATTTGGTAAAGACAAAAACACACCGGGCAGGGTTACAGAGTGGCACTTAGGAGCATATATTCAACTTTAGATGATTACTATTTGATAACTTATTTACAGAAATAGGATGGCGAAGATGGAATCACAAATAGCCAACTTGACAGCGTGGGTACAGACAGCTATTACAAACCGGCCAGATAGTGCAGCAAGTGATCGAGCTTCTGAAGTGTCATATCAATCCACATCTAATAGAAGCAGTAAGTCATAAACTTTTAAAAATTATAGTCTATACGAAAATGAAGCTTCTTCTAATAAGTTGTGTTTTCAATCACTTCCTTGTTCTGACTAAAAAACTTCTTAGGTTTTGAGGTCACATATATATCTATTCATTAATATGCTTCATGAATATCTGTACCGAGAATGTTTTGTCTCTCTTATGAAAATCTGTCGTTGTGTATGTTTTTACTGGATCGTCTTCTCTTTATGTATATAATTCAATGTTTAGAAGCTGTTGTCGACTATGATGAAATTGCAAGGATGCTAGGTATGGTGGAATGCTCTCTGCTTCCGTGTTTTCTAATTCTGGGTACTGCTAATTGCTAACTGGTGTCGGAATCATGTTTCGGTTGTGTCAAATTGGTAAAAGTAGCTTACAATCTACGTGATCCTGCTTTCTTCACTAATCAAACGGCTGAACAGTATAATTCTATCAATTCAAGTTTGGATAGGTCTGATTTACTGAAACTGTAAACTTAAAAATTTGCTGTTGATTTGGTGGTCATATTTACTATAGATAGATAGTAACTGAGTGTATAATCCATGCGGCATGTGGCCAGATATTACGTGATATTAATTTAATCATCAGCTATTCCTGTCTTCCTTGATAACGATTGCCAGGTGGTGGGTGACATTCATGCATTTCATTGTCAGAATTTTGTCTTGACTGCTGGTGCCAGCTTTTTGCAGGTTTGTTGGCAAAGTGTTAGAAGTTGAAGAATGAATATGATTATTTCAATTGTAGGCATATCGGGAACATCTAGCTGTACACCCCAACCTCAAATTAGTGAAGAATTAGTACAGAATATATCAAAAGCTTCCTCTAAAGTGAAAGATCTGAAGTCAGAGTTCAAGCAGCTTCGACGAATACATGAAGCACAAGCAGAATCTATACAGGACTCCATCAAGGATGCCATGGCTAAAATTCAGGTATAAAGTTGAATGAAGGGCAGGGTAGTCCTTTTATGCATAGCCCTCCCTGTTATACAATTACCACTTATTGAATGAATGAATGAGTTTATGTTTATGAGTTTGAGTAATTATGCCATAGACATTATTACAATTTAACATATGCTCTCTGTGAAATTACTAGTTATTTAAGACATGAATACTAAAGGGTATAAAACTATCTAGAAACCTGTTAGTGTGAGTACTAGGCATCCTGTAATGATTACGATTTATCTCATAGCAGCTGTGTAAAATATGGGTTGGATCGGTAATAAAGTTCATAGCAGTTTTACGGACACAGTTTTCTAAATGAAAATTAATATCTAAATCTGTTGAAAAGGCTTCGTGAGTTTCTCTTTCTGCTTGTTGTTAGCAGAGTTAAACCATAATTCAAAATTATAAGTTGAAACTGGCTTGATTAGGCTTTGAATAAAATAGTCTTTCTGGCTAAATCTGGAAAAGGCATAAAACCGCTGTTTCAGCTTTCCATAAATGCAGCTGGTATTTGATCGCCACTTTAGATTATCATCAAAAAAAGTACGTTAATACTTAAAAGTGCCTACGCGCTCAATCGGATTGTTTTTAATAAAAATATAGACATAGATTCCACAGGTTCTGCTTAAATTCACGACCATCTCTTTCATCTTGGTGGAATTTATTAAAAGATTCACTGAATCACATTGCTCAACAAAATTTTGGACGGCATCAAAAAAAGGAAAAGAAGTATCAGGATCTTTAAAATTGAACAAACCAACTATGGCCATATCGTCAGCATACTTAAAAATCTTGATGTTAGGGTGTATAGTTCTTAAAAAATCAGTGTAAATAGAGAATAAAACATCCTATATCACAGCTTAAAATATCAGAGTTTTGGTCTGCAATGCGTACAAATTGTTGTCTATCTACTAAAAATGATTTTATCACAGATATAAGGTAGTGTGGCACATCAAAAGATTTCAGTTTATCTATTAAAATATTTGGCACAATGGTATTCAAAGCAGAAGTGAAATCTACAAATAAAATTCTGGCATACGTGTTTTGGTTCTCCAAATGGCATCTTTGAAAATAGTCTAGTCATATAATATAGTACAGAGAGCAACTGCACCAGTAGTCAGTTGGTTGTTGCAAGGTCTGTTGATAAATCCAAGTTTGGTTAAGTGCCTGTTTCATGAAGCGTATATCAATCTCGAATCACTTGAACATACAAGTATTTGAAGATTTCTGGAGCAATATTATTTTCACCAACATCATTCCCAATTTCAATTTTAGAGGGGTCATCCATTACCAAACAAATTTTTAGTCCGTTTGAAGAACAGAACATAACACCTTAGGACGTAAATAATAATACTATATAAATTATAAATAAATAATAATACACTCCAAGACGTAAATCTCCAACAGAAACTGAAGCAGGCCAAGTGGTCGCAGATGAGCATTCAACATTTTTGCAGATGTTGAGATGTTTTACCACAAATGTGTGAAGGGAATTAATTATATTTTTAGAATGCAGTTCAGACCATACCAGGAGCAAACCAAAGCCCTTTACGAACACAAAGGTGTACTGTTGATGTAACGCTAGACTCTTATAGACATGACTACACATCGATGATCAATCAAGTAGGGTGAGTAAGTAAAGCAAGTGTTTGGGTTTTTTTTCTTAAACTTTGAACTATATTCAGGTAGTGATGTTCGAGTTCAAAACTCGTTGGGGCGAGTTTGTGTGGGCGAGTTTGTGTGGGCTCGATTTCGAGTTCAGGCCATTGGGCAAAAACGAGTTGGCAATAATAGGAGTTATCATTACACTGATATTGAGGGAGTAACTCCAAAAAAAGAGTTGGCAATAATAGGAGGTATCATTACACTGATATTGAGGGAGTAACTCCAAAAAGGATGTTAAACTAAGGAAATGATGTTGTACAACTAATAGAACCAGTGGGTAAAACATTGACCTACTGTATTAATTCATATTTATAGCGCCCAACCAAACTGGTGAACCAACTAGTTGAATGCATATTCACAGTAGACATGGACATGCATTAACACGCTGTATCTCGAAAACCGCCATATTTGTATGATTATACAGAACTCGAACTCGCTCGAACTCGACAATTTCAGTATAAGCTCGACTCGATCGTCATCACTGCTGATTTACCCATCACTAGTAGCTTGGTACCATATATATTCCCTTTAAACTGACATTAACAATAATACCCCAGTGCAGATAACTTTAACATTCCCATGATGACTACAAAGACCCGAGTCATACCCCTATAGAAATTTTGGGATATTTCATCTTTTCAGGGAGCTTGAGGCATGTGTTTCAGAACTAAGAGCAGATGTCGTCTCCAAGAGGTGTCATGTGAACATGTCGGAGGTGGAAGCACTGGCACTTAAGTTGAGCAAAGCCACTCGTGGAGCTGCTGACCTCAAGTCTAAATTTCCAACCCTGTCCAGGGAAGTCAAGGCTGTGTCTCAAGGAGAGGTTGACAATGTAATCAAGCAGCAAGAGTAAGCGCTAAGAAAATGAAGTTACTTGTTCATTCTTCCTCAATTGCATTTGATTAACAAATCCTGAGTTTTTAGCCTCTGTGTTTTTTTTATGCTCTATGCAGTTGTAGCCATCAGTTTCACAGTCATTGACAACGTCAATATAACATTGTAAAGAACAATCCCTTTTTTTACTGTTCAACAGGTTTCTCAGAAGAGAGCCAGAGAGGATTGAGGACGCTTTGAAAAGGTGTAAAACTGTCACCAATGTTCTATTTACTTTAAAAAGGTACTAAATAAATATGACTCAATGATAATCATAATTGTTTTCTGAACCTAGTCAGTTCACTTGGACAGTAAGCAACTTTTTTTTAACTATCAATGATTTAAGAAGCTTTATTATGTATTTACAAAATATACCGTCATTATTTTGATTGTTATTGATCTCACCGAAATGTTACCAATGAGAGTGCAGTTGACTTTCACCATTTCCTTTCTATGTTCTGTCACAGATTAGCAGCTGTCGATTCTCACAGGAAAGCTATAGTTCCCAATATTCAAACAAAACTTACAGAGGAGCCTGAGAAACAGCAGTTGTTACGAGAAATCCAATCGATCACCCCAAACCATGCTGAAAGAATAAAGAGCATACAGGTAAATTTGGTTGATCGATAAGTCAGCGCCAAATATTCTCCATGTGATGGCATCAAATACTACAATAAATATTAAAAGTAAGTTGCATCTTAAAAAAATTATCTTTTTCTATGTGAATTTGTGCGATCGTTTAAATTAAATGAGGCTATTTGTCTTGCAGGATGCAGAAAAATCAGTGGCACGGAGGAAAAATGTCATGCTAGCCAAAGAAGACCTGAAATTCGAGAAATCCTTGGAACTTGCTTCCAAAAACTTGAAGGATGCTGAGCAGTTACCGAAGGTCAATCTTAGCAGTGAAGACTTGTCAGAGAAACTTGAACGAGCGAAGCTACAAAGTAACTCTGGTATCTTAAGGGAGAAGCATGTCACCAACTCAAATGGTCACAACAATAATCATTCTACAAGTGAGGTAGTGGTCAGGCGAGCAAAACCAGAACAAAGACTTGAATTATCCCTCCCATTCATCCAGAATCGTGATTCCATACACTGGGATGCTGACTCTGATTCTGAAGAAGATGCTGAAAATAGCACCCGACCCTTCATAGATGTCACTGAATCCTCAGCATTTACTGTTGTTCCAAGTAGAGCAAGTCAGAATATGGTCAGAACTAATCCACATGTAAGTCCATCTGACCGTCCGCAGTGGCGTCCAAATCCCCATGGTACAATACCCAATGGGAAAATATACACTCCACCAAAACAATCAGCAAGATCTCCACCAGATGAAGCTAGAAGGCGTGACTTGCAAGAACAATGTCAGAGGTTGCAGGAACTGCAACGGCATCATCGCCATACACCTACTATTCCAGGTACCAGAGTTCCAGTAAACACCCCAAATGCCACCTCTAACGCGAAAGTTGCACCATACAGCACCACTCCACTAACAAGAAATTCTATGGATAATGGAAAGCCTATGATAGCCCCAAAACCTCAAGCTTTGCGTGGTAAGCTGTCGGCCTCAATAAAACCAAGAACCTCAGAGCAGGATTGCCAAAGCTCAACAGACTCCGACTCCGATCAATCGTTGAAAGAGGCTAAATCAACTACTGTATAGTAAGCCAGACTGCAATATCAGTCTCATTGCAGTAATCTATCAGCGCCAAGTTGTTATGACAAATCTCTCTGTAGCATATAGTAAGACAATGTAAATTATCACTATCAGGTACTCCTATCTATCATTATTTTGTATACAGTCAATGCAATAATATTTTTGTAGTCCATACTCTGAATTAGCAGTAGTCAGTCCTGATTGGTTTTGTTTATAGATAATATTGTACCCCATTTTTTGAGATGTTCAGTCCACAGGACATCTGAATTATCCATCCTTTTTACCTCTGCTTTTTATTCTCTTTACAATCCCTTTGTATTGTGTGTGACATTCCAAACATTAAAATCTACTCATAAATTAGGCTATGAGTTCATGAAGCACTTGTTTTTAGTTAAGGTGGTGCTTTTAATTTTTTTTAATTTTAATGTAAACCGATAATGAGAAATATAAAAATAATGTGCTAAAATTTCAAACAAAAATAAGAAGGGCTTACTCAGAAAAGGTCAGCGATGCAAGCTTACGATCGATAATTTTTTCCAGCCTTTTGAGCAGTGATGGACTCATGAAGACCGTTTAATGCCCCTGCTAACATTTGAATGTTTTTCATCTGACCCTCTTTTCTTTCTACAAGCTCATCTCTTGTCTCTTTAGCTGCATCTGTTAGTCTCGCCAAGCATTGGTGCCGGACATGCCACCTCCTTAATATATCTCTAGTAAAACATAACAACCAGTTATACAGGGTGACAATTTGTTATAGTGCTAGTTCAGACAATTAAGTCTTGACAGTAGACTTGATAATATTAAGTCTATGGTCTTAGCTAACCAGTCAATGAAGAAAGCTCTGGTTCTTCCAGAGTCAGCACTAATAGTCAGTTATACGCAAAAAATCACTTGTATCATTTAATGCTACAACATCCAGTCTGTCATCACCAATGTTCATAATAATAACACTTTAAGAGGTATTGTTTAGATGGTTTGCATAATTTATGTTGTTTGCTGTTTTTTGTTGTGGGTTGCATTTCCATGCTGCTTGTCTTAGTTGGGAAGGGAAAAGCTGTCCATGTACATAACTTTGTATTGGGTGTGTAATGAGAAATTCTCATGTAAATCTTCATCAATTGTATGCCGAGTACCAGCAACTATAGACTTTCAATTTGATAAGATCAGAGAAAGTTGTATAAGGGCGGTCAAATACTCACTGTTGCATGCGTTTCAGCTTCAGTTCATATTCCTGAACCACGGCATTTATATCTAAAACAGGTACAAGAAAGTTTACTATACACTTTAACTTGTTTACAATCCCAACGACTAGTTTCCGACATAATTCACTGTTTGTCCCAAACTCTCTGCTGTAAATTGTGTTGAAAGAGCACATTACTTTCGAGTTATCTTCTCACTTAAAGTGGGTGGCTAATTTCTAAATTCTAAGGCAGATTTAGTCATCCATATCATTCTCCCTGTCCATATCATTCTGAATGTCATTAAAATGTTAGAAAAAAACATTATGTTTGTGTCTGACTGCTGTGGAGTTTTTACAGAAGCACCCTTATTGTGCTGTTACAAGTTTTGTAGAAAACAAAGTCATACGTTACCATCTATGGCTTTACTCATGGTTCCGCCTAACAACTCTTCAGACCTTGCCATTGTATGGGTCCCTTGACTGGAATTTCCTGTGTTCTTGCGGGCTGATCTATCTAGCTCTTTGATTGCTTCTAAAATAGTTCAGAGCCACAGTACCTAAATCTGTACCCATGCATGGCCAATTGGCTGTTGGCTAAATGTTGTTGTTTACAGTTTATGGTTTATAGTTTCTTTTGAGTTTGCAGTGGTCTTTTTGATTTTTCTCATCACTTCGTCATCTTTCACACGGATAAACAATCTTTTTTAATGCTCATGGTTTTAATAATGAAAGAATGGCACATTCACAACAACCTCATTTTTGATTTGTTCCAAACATACAAAAATAGTACCGCCATGTAATTGATATTGATGATAAAACTATCTCTCACACCAATGCTGTTCTTGTGCTGCACTCCTTGTCTGCACCAGGTGTATCAATGCTTAATACATCGGAGGCTGCTGGTGAATTAAGGACATGGCCAAGATGCTTACATTATGCAAAGCTCAAGATAGGAACACAATACACACACATGAGCCCATGAAGCTGGCAAGCATGTATTTGGCCCATATCCAGTATTAATCAACCAAATCCCTTCTAAGCTGATACTTGTGGCCTTGGATACTACTGAACATAGACAAATTTCATGCTCTAAAACAGGAGTTGCCTAGTATCGCATTGTCATTTATTATTGTGAAGATAATATTCAATAGTGTTATACTAAAAAGTAGGACACCTGTGTCTACAATCCCAGGAGGCCAATAACCTGCATAACCTAGATAAAACCTGCCAGTGATTCATTTTGCCTACATCTAAGTAAGCCAAATCAAACTTGATTGAAAATAATCTGGATCTGAAAGTGAAAGTGAACGTGAACGACCGTCATCGACTTATTATTATTTTGACGATTTCACGTCAAATTCACTGCCATGGCCGTTGAATAGGCAGTAGTGTAGGCTTGCTGTGCCATTCCCTCACATAATAACCTCTTGATAGAATCTTACCTCGAATCTTACCTCGATGATTGTAGAACACTCTAATAAAGCCCTAGGGCATAAAGGGGAGTGCGTCATATATTTACCATTTGTGAGCAAAAAACCAGTGGTTTAGGCAGGGGTAACAGCATATAGCCGTCATTAGGGTTGAGTATTGGATGGCCCAAGCCTCAGGTCTCTTACAGTCCTGGGCAAAAAACTGTTGTGGTACAGTTTGGAAGAAGCAAAAATTGCTGTTGGTTCTCCCCGCATAGCAGCTCTTGTCACCATGGTGGCGTTGGCTCGGTTGTTGATGACCTCGTCGTACGCTGAGGATAGGGCCTCATGTTTTTCTTCATTAGAGAGGATTCTCATCAGCAAAGAGAGTCTGTGGTTTTTTCTCCTGTCTTTGAGGGGCTGGAGTTCTAGTTGGGAGCGTGCGTCCGTAGATAGACAAAGAAAAGACTACTTAGAGATACCAACCTTCACGCTCCCATCCTCCAACCTCTGGAGTTACAAACAAGCATGTAGGCCTATTGTATACTTTGCCAATGTCCATGATTAACCACCCCCCCCCCAAAGTTTGGCAGTGGGGTTAGTTGATCAAATGGACATGGGCAAAGTAAGTATAATGCTTAGGGGAAGGCGGGGCACGTTGAGCCATGGGGCACGTTGATCCACCCCACTTTTTTCAAATACCATTTTATGTTTTGAGTTTTCCCCACCATCAGAGGTCATGTGACCAAGGGCACCCTTTTTGAGCAGACAAAAATAAAGATAGCTACTAAGGGAAGATAATTATTTAGTTTTTCATCGTTTTTATCGTAAAAAGTAAATAATACGCTAATCGACGGAAATTTCATCTATTCTCAACAGGGCGTGACTGAGAATTTGCAACTTTTATTATGTGATAACATCATATTTAGTCTCAATTTCACATAATCTAAATTTATCTCTGATGAAGAGATTTTGTTAAACTTGAGTTGAAAGTGAAAAACAGGCTGTTGGGGCACGTTGAGCCATGCCCGATGGGGCACGTTGAGCCATGCCCTGCAGTATGTGAATGTTATATGATGAAAGTGTATATGAAGTATATGTACACAAAAACAGAAACATTGTAATTGATGTTTCTTTAATGAAGTTAGCAATACTCTGAGTTCACTTTTCCCTTCACTTATCATCAAGTTTGCCGTGTCCAAGTTTTCCTCTACCGCAAATGTTTCGGAGATTTATTTTGTGTTGCGAATTATATTTTATAGTTCAATTGAGTGAAAAACTGCGCTGTTGCAATAAATTAGGTTGCTTTTCTTTATTTCATATGGTTGCAATGAATTAAAAAGTTGTGACCAGCAAAGAGATGACCATAACAGAGTGGCTCAACGTACCCCATACAAATTGATGACCCGGCTCAACGTGCCCCGTGCTTGGGGCACGTTGAGCCGCTTTCCAATTTTTTTTGAAACAGCAATATTTCCTTTTCTTGCTGCAGTAGGTTTCTGACCTCACTCATGTTGATGGAAGACATGAAGACCTATTTCAGTGCCAAAATTTGTTAATCTGGCGCAATTCAACTGCATGTTACAATCAAATATGTAAAAACTGGCTCAACGTACCCCGCCTTCCCCTATAACAGGTCAGATGCCTACTAACTATGACTGAGCAGGTGGTGTAGCAAAGCAGCAGAGCAGCAGTGAGTGAGCACACATAACTATTTATTGACTAGCTTAACTACAAAACTAGGGAATTAATTAATTAGTACAGGCCACAGGTCATGGGCCCCTGGGACTTGCATGTCTTTACTTTGCCAATGTCCACTATGGTTGATAGTGGACATTGGCAAAGTAAAGACATGCAAGTCCCAGGGGCCCATGCCACAGGTCTACTTTTGGCAGTCAAACACCACTCAGCACTGCCAAAGAAAGACCCAGGTTTTGGAGTAGTAGTAGACCTATGGCACAGGCCTTCTACTGTAGTTGTCACGGTGCAAATCCAGTGGATGGTGCAAGTCTAGACCAGTGACGTGAGTGAGTAGGTAGTTGTTACAAGTCAGTCAAGACAGTAGAGTAGTGTGTACCCAATCATACGGGCCAAGCCCAATGATTATGAATAAACTTTGGTGTACTGTAACTAACACTAACAGCTCACCTTTATCTGGAATTGAGGATGCTATCTCGTGTATTTTCTCAAGTGTTTCATCTGTGGTAGCCATACTGTATATATATATAAAGGGTTGCAATCAAAGTTAGGTTATGTGGTAGTCCAATAATAATAGTGGTGGTGGTAGCAATATATTAGAAGAACCAAATGTTTGTCTGCCGCTGTCTGCAATAGTACCCAATAACTTTTTGATATAATGGTAAACATTTAATTTTAACAAAAAATAAATGGGGAGCATTGATCTCTTGGTATATATTGCTTCAGATTTTAAGATATCAGTTGTGAACTTTCTTCTCACAGAAGAATAGAATGACTGTTATGGCAACTTCAACAGATGTATTGGAGCCTGGCACCCTTGTTAAATGTCAAACATGCTATGATGTTGAGATATCTGGAGAGGTTGCTGCATTTGACTTTCACAAGAAGGCTTTGATTTTAGGTAAACAATTACACCAAACTCTACTGGCTTGATGATGTTCCCAACAGTACAGTAACACAACAACAGTTGGTTGTTCTGTTCTGTTCCAATTCTCTGTACTGTACTGTTACTGATGTAGTGTTTTTATCCTACCTACCAAGGAGTTACTTCTTGTACCTACTCTCTCAGTAATCAGTCACCTATCTAGTTGGAATATCTAGCTGGATTTGATGATTGTACCAAGGAGTACTTAAATCTGGCTATGTAGCCAATGAATTTGTTTGAATTTAATATTTGATCAGATCACTCTTGACTCTCAAGACATAGGCATCTGGAGTTACAAGCATGCATAATTTGCCCATGTCCAGTATCATGAGCAAATCATGGGTGGTTGATACTGGACATGGGCAAATTATGCATGCTTGTAACTCCAGATGCCTATGTATGTCTCAAGACGTCCAAGTCAAAGCAAATTTACTAACTTACAGCACCTTACTTACACTAGAGAGCAGAGTAGATTATTTTCCCCCATTCATTGAGTTTTTGTCCAGCCTTATAATAATAACAAGGAGTAATCCCCTGTTACTCCTTGATAATAATAACAAGCTAGCTGATTTGTGTATCCATCTTTATAAATTAGTGCAATTGGTGATGCGGGAGTGTGCCTTACATACAGAGCCAACAGAATTAACTCCCTCTGTCTGGGAAAATGGAATTCTGGATAATTTCATCATTTTCCATCAGCTCATAAATCTCTTATCGGTATCAAAGCTTGCTTATTCAGCGATACATCACCATAGTTGGCGCTTTCATCAGAATATTTGTGCACTTGTTGATGCCTACTAGGTAAACTATTCAGTGTTTAATGCACATGAATCAAACAAGGAGTGATCAAAGCAGAGCGACATGGGGTTCAATCTGTAAAGCCACAGCGCAAATGATAACCTCACCACTTCTTAACATAAATAAAATTCTTTGACTTTCTATGAAATCCACTCTTGTTTTCAGATCATTTGTATCTATACATCATGCTTGAAATTAGCATTTCTAACTATAACGCACTCTCTTATGTAGATGTTTGGGACAATAGGTATTAAAAGATGTATAGACACATTTCAGAAGGTTTATTTTCTTTTCAGTTTCTCAGCCTGCTTCCGGGTCTTCCCATACCAATAACACAGTGCATATGCTAAATCTCAATAACCTGAAATCACTGACAGTCGAGAAAGAACCATCAGGCGAAAAGCTAGCCCCTCTCCCTTCATTGGATAATGCTAAGGTGAGAATGAAGTTGAAAATATACCTATCTTACTGTACATCTTGCAGAGGTTAGTTTCTCTTCACGCGATATTTTGGATGTGTGTGTATTCTGACCTAATCACTAAGAAGCCTTACACAGTGAAGATTTGGGATGATGTTGTATGTCTAACCACTGTGTTATAATCTGCAACTTAGTAAGAATGAATGAGGATTTCGATGTCTTATGCCGACCACATTAACCACAGCTACCAAGCTTAAAGTTTGGGTTGGCGGGCTATGGTATGGAGCAAGTTTTAATATGATAAGGTGTCATGAATTTGTTTTTATTTCAGCTTACTCAAAGAGTGAGAAAGGCAGTGTCTGAAAAAGCACAGAAAGTCAGCAGTATTGGTATCGATGTTACACCTGAAGCACAGAGCTTGTTCAACTCAATAAAGAAAACGTATGTTCGTCATATAAAGCAGTTTCTGAGCGATGAGATTGGCTTGATTAGGGAAACCAGTTTACCAAAATATTATTACACAGTATTTTCAACAGTCAAACAAACTTAGGATGTTTGAACAAGGAGTTAAAGTCTTTAACTCCTTGGTTTGATCAAGGAGTTGGTTTGATTGGTTGGTTTGATAATGCGATGAATTCCATGACGTTGCGGTTGGGACGTTGCTACATTATGTGTTGTGACAATGTATAAGGCTGTACTGTCAGACTCACTAGAGAAACAAAACTTTTCCAACTCCCTACCTCCAGATAAGATATTTGCTGAAAATTCCCATCAGCTCAACTGGTACTCCTTGGTTCTACCAATAGAAGTATTAAAGTATATAAATACTCTATGGTCCTCCCACAAAACCAGCATCAAAATGGCGTTTCTTCTCTGAAATATATACTCCTGATATGGTTTTAAGTTGTATCTACAGTTTTTCTGCTGATATAACTAACATATTATTCTATAAGAGCCACGTGCACTCGTATCAAGGAGTTAGTCGTTGCTTACAAACTCTACGGAATCTTGTTATATAAGACTGAATATTGTGATCTTGCTGTGCTTATAGAATAGAAGATATCAAATGGGATGGAAAGAACATAATAGTTTTAGGTGATGTTAGAATCAATGAGCCATATACTGTACAGGACCTGCATACTTTACCTCACCGTAATCCTAAGACATTGGAACATGTGTCTAAAATGGTAAGTTTTGACCAAAGGCTGGCAATGTTTTTGTCAAATATGTGACCATTTTATGAACGAGAATGTACAAGAATATAACATATTGCTGAAATTTTTTAAGTGGTTGTAGAAAATATGGCAGGGTTTTCAAATAGGAGCTAAAATATGTAGTATATGTATCTAGGGTGAGTTGAGAGGTTAGGTGGTCTCAAGGTAAGGGGTGGGGCAACTTCAAATTAGACAAAAATATTTCGAAATTAATCTAGGAAAGATAGAAATCTTAAGCTGGACTAAAACCCTCTTGGGGTGAATATGACTGATCTGAAGTTTGGTTCACTAGCTGTTAGTTAAGCCTGAAGATCTCTAGTCCGGTATTGAGACAAACCTGTGCCTGTATACTCTGGCAAATGTGTAATTCACTTGGGTGTTCATAGTTTTTAAAAGACTCAAATTTTCTCCATCTAATTATTTTTGATTACCTATTCAGGAGGACCCTGTTAAGACCAAATTTCTAATCTTACCACCAGTCACCAGTCCCACTAGTACGTAGAGTACATAGCACCATGCAAGCAGTAAACAGCACCACAGTGAAATACACCTATTGCCGGTCTGAGTCACACTGTAGAAGAGCCAAATTCCTGTGTCAGCTTCATAGACTATATAATAACACTATGAACAGCTCTCTCGGCTGATTTTAATAACCTGCTTTCAATTGCCATGGCAATTAAAGTTAAACTGACTCTCATGCGTTTTAGAATCCAAGTGGTATATGGCCTAATTTAATTGAATGAACTATACTGATCTCTGCTGCTTTCTTCTTTCAGATTCGAAGATTCCACGCGGACAAGCAGTAGAGTCCCAAGTCTCTAAGTACCGAGAAGCACATACATGCTCAGAACGAACATTATATTTGGAGAAATAATGTTTTGTATTTTTGTTATTGCTCGGCTGAGCAAATGATCTGATTGAATTGTGGCTTTACAGTGGACCAAATTTTGTACATTAGAAGAAATATTCCTCAGATATGGTCCATAAAATATTTGGAGATTCAACAGTTTCTAAATAAAAGTCTTGTTACCTATGACAAAGTTCTCACTTGATCTGCCTTGCTAGATTAGACTGCAGTCATAGTTAAGTATTTGCCGTTAAACAAGACTGCCAATAATATCAAACAAAATGACGATACAGCAAAAATATGATTACAAATGCAGCTTTAGAAAATTTGTAGGTGGAATTATCCTACATCTTATGACAACATGAAAAATAAAAGTATTTTTGTAAGTAGTAAAATAAGTATAAAAACCTATTAAAAAGAGCTCTCGTTTGGGTCTAGGTTTGACATTATTGACATGTTCCAGAAGCTTGGTGGAGTCTGCATTGGTGGCTTCACTGCCCGATGTCTGCAGACTTCATTGATTCTGTTCTGTATTTCTTCGTCACCCATATTCAGTGTTTTGTAATACTGGAAAAACAACATATACACATTTTATTATATAATATATATTTCATTAATGTGAGCCCTGAATGTGGATCTCGAAGCCTTGGATATGCGGCAGTGTTATTGTGGGACAATGTGATAAGATGTTTTGGATATCACATACTAGAATTAAATGCTAGCCATTTTCAAACCGAAACTTATCTCTGCTCAATATAGGAGAGGTATACACCCGAGGGTGCTGGGGGCTTGAACAATCTACAATGAAAGCTCCCCCAGTGGGACTCGAACCCACAACTCCTGCGGCACTAATCGCCTGGCAGTGAATAGCAAGCGCGCTAACCGATTGCGTCATCTCACCATCCCCTCAATATACATTCATCTGAAGTGATGGCGCTTTTATCTCAAGCTTCGACACTTTAAAATGGGCTATGAGCATCTTAATAAAGAAGGGAAAGAAGGAAATTACAGCATATCAGAGCCAGCCCTTACTGTAGCTGAGGAGACTTGGAGTATGTCATATCATAATTTTACATTTCTCTTATAAGACTCCCATTTGAAACTAAATATTCAATGAAACTTACATTACATGTGTTGTCATATGAATTGTTCCGACACAAATATTAGCGATGACTAATCCATAAACCAAAATTGAAAACAAAATGGACATGGACAAAACACACAACAGGTTGTAGGTTTTATCTATGGTTCCAAGGAGTTAGAGGACCTCGATTTAAAATTAATCAGCACTTTGTAGCTGCAAAAAGCCTCAGATAATTTCAATTTCAATGTGACCTTAAATAATTATACCTTACGGAGACAGCCACACACATACCTCATAACACTGTATGCATCTGAAGCCAGTAAGAGCCTTTCTTGCACGCCCTCGCACCACATCATTGTCTTGTAATTTTGGTTTCTTGCGTGGAAAACTGCTGGCAGACGAAAACATGTGATTAGATAATATTATTGAAAATGGAGTAAATTGGCTGGCTGCTTACAAGTAAAAGTTTTTCTCCTTGAATACACTCAAATGCACTTGAATGATTATTTTTTAAGCATGAATTGATGTTATAAGCTGCAATATAGAATTTAGACTGAAAGATGAGGTTAATGACAGAATAACATCCCAGGCTGGTTATTAAGAATAAATCAAATCCACCAATAATTAAATCGTAAATATGACTCACCTGTCTTGGGGATCTCCATCTTCTCTATTTCTGCCTACTCTGGATGTTGATGCTTTGGATATCAGAGTATCATTAGCAGCTGATGCATTTCTTGATGTTGAGGTTCTGGTTCTGTTTGGTCTTCGCACTGCATCAGTATTTAAAAGCTCTAGGTCTAATCCATCTAAGGTATCAGTAAGGTGTTAAAGATGAGGGTAAAGAAGCAAGTCCATTGTTGAAATTTAAAAATACCACATCAAATCAGTATTGTGTTTGTATGACTGGTATTTGTACTTATTATTGTAAATAATAAGAAAGCATTCCACAACGATTTTTCCTTTCACAAGAGATATAGGTACTTACCGTCTGAGTCACTGTAAAGGGAATCCTCAACACTTTTACTTTTCGTGAGATATTCCTCTGTGTCCCCTGTACATGATTTGTTTCTCGGTGTGTTTGAGATGGGCCTAGTTTGGCTCTGTTCCTTAGTCAGAGAGATGATTGACCTGCGTGTTTGTGAGGTTTGATTGGAGGCTTTGTTAAGATAACCATCTAAACGTGTCTGCCTCACTCTTTTGTAAGATTTTTTGCCAGAGCTTGGTTCAACCACTAGTTCTCCTTTAGACACAGGCTTTGGGTATCCTATCGGCCACTTTGCAGGTTTCTGTAGATAAGGGTGAATAGATCAGCATAGAGAGATAGTGGATATGCATCTAAAGCATCTATTTTGCAATTTTATTGGTTTCCACAAATTGAACATTATACATTAAGACATAAAAATGGATTTCTCTGTCATTACCACAGGTGTGTTCGACAGTCGCTGATGATGTATGCTGGGTAAGGTCACCCTCAAGTAAAATTAACTGGGTTCAAAGTGTGACAGAGTTTAGATGAATGTGTCATGCAATTTATTCGAAATATGTCAGAATCAGGTAGGATAATAGGGGCAACAAGAGTAGTAAAACATTTATACACCCAAACGGAGTCTGCATAATGAAATGCTTTAGGCCCAGGGAATATCTTAGAGACTATTATCATCACTCACTGTGTTTGCTATAAATTATAGGAATCATCCCCTCTTAGATCATGGACAAATAACTCCAAAGAAACTATCTCAATGGATTATGCGGTATACATAGACATATAAAGACTTATTTTATATGCTTAAGGCGGTATTGAATCATTAAATGCCTTAACGCTAACAAATCTCATCACCAAACAAATAAGCAACATGCTATCTCATTTAACTTTACCTTGGCTGCCTTAGTTATAACTATATCTGTGTTATCAAGACTTGCATCGTCCAGTTGGGTGATGTCATCATCAGATTCATTCGCCTCTCCCTCATCACCCATCAGCTCTACTTGAAAGTCTTCCTCCTCATCAAATAGAGCTGGTGACACTGTCAAGTCAACAGGGGTGCGCAATTGTTGTCCAACTAATAGCGATTCATATTTAGATGTGTGAATGGCCTTGTCAATTCCTATCATATCATTTACTTTGTCGCTTGAGGCTGCTTCCTGAGAAATTGAACTATCTTCAGCACTCTGCGTTTTCCATTCTTTTGAGGGACGGTTCTTCTTAGCAGCTGGATTGTCTTGCAAAGTTTGATTTAATACTTGCGGAATAGTTTTGTTTAGGTTTGGCTCATCAGACATCTTATCAGATATATTCTTACTAGACAGAACAGAGTGGACCAGGCTTGATACTGGACTGAGAAATGATGACTCTGATCTCTCAATATCGTCTGCATTGTCATATACAGTAGGGGTTCTCATGTCAGTTGTCACATCTGGTTTACGGCACTTTGTGTGATGTATTTTATGTTGCCTAGCTGGAACTCTAGGCTTACAGAAATCTGCTGTCGGGGAGGTTTTATCATTTACCACATGCTTTGTATCATGTCTTGCTTCATGTTTCATTTGTTGTTCATTGGATGATTTCTCCTCAATTTGATCAGCTCGGCTTGGAAGGAAGAATGATTCCTCTCTCATGGTTTGGTTTGCATAGGGAGAGATGAATTTTGTGTCATCAGTGTTTGTCTCGTGCACTGTCATTGTCTCAGGATATTCAGGGGAGATAACACCAAGCCCAGGATGAGGAGCAGTCTCAGGTACAACCACGTCTTCATTTCGCTCTTTTAAGTTTGTAGTTGTGATGCGTGAAGGGCAGGGGACAAAACCGACTGTCTTCTTTTGAATCTATTAACAGAAATATACTGATCTTACCAACCTGTTCCTGTATTTGCCATTATATATACTTTCATGTTTGGTCCTCTTGGAAATAATGATTATTAAGTACACATGCAGACTTGAAAATAATGGACTACATAGTGGAAGAATTAAGTCTCAATCAGCAGTTTCAAACATCAGTTACAGTTATATTATATTTTACCTTGCGAGACCTTGTAGTGTATTCATCCTCCTCAGTGTCCTGTAGATATCCATGACTGTATCTAAAAATGTGCAACATGTGCCATATAACCTCCATGAGTGGATAATCTGATTAAAAGGATATTTAGTATGTAAATTTCCATCAAGTGTATGCAAATTTCACATTTACACAATCAGTATCACACAAATGCAGTAAACACACAATAAGTAGTAACAAATGATGTATTACATTATCCATCTGCAAGGGCCATCACTAAACGTGTATAATGTTCATCCACAAAAAGAAAAACCTATCTCCAAAATCTCACACCCCGCCTCAACGATAGGTAGCCAAAATACAAAGGGTAGACAAAAATGAAGTATTGACATGTACAACTCACAAGATGTATCCAAGATGTTCATAAGATTGGCATATCCGCATCATATCCTGTTCTGTTTCTGAAAGCAATTGAAAGAACACACATCATTCATGCTGATGGATGTAGCTACAAGTCACATTCCTACATCACAAAATCAGGACCTCACAACTCACATATTTGTTTTACAAGGCTTAGGGTTTACAGATGTGCATTGACCTCATTTCTATTTCATTGTGCAAATACAAACTAGATATAATGCAGTACATACCGTTTAAAACACTGTTGACATAGAGCATGAATTTCCTTAGTTTGAGTTTTCTTTCCTTCAGACGATGTAGCACTTCATACGGAAGTTTGGGGTTAAAATCCTGATCATCCATTATTAGTTCACCGCACTTCCTCACTAACAATTCACAAGTAAAGAAAAATATATAAAAACAAGTAAAATGATAATGATAAACAACTTATAACGCGCTTTGGGCAGGTTGTCGGAAGATAGTCTACCCATGCTCTAAGTAGTGTGAACAACTGTTTGGAAATATTAAATGTACTGAGAACAGTAAATTGCCTCACCCCACAACAATAACAATAAGTAAGTGGAAATGCAATCAGATACTTGTTCAGTGAACTTGAGAGCAAGCCAAAGGTTGAGAACTCATTTAAATTATACGTAATTTGACAGGCAGGTTAGGTCAGCTGTATTTAGCCTAAGACTAGTGATCAAGTCACAGAGTCTTGACGATCTACTTCCTCAGCCCAGCAGAAATTCACAAGCCAAGAGATATATATTATAACTGATTGTCACACCGCGCCCACAGGCTTTTTTGGCATGACAGGTGACTTTTTCCCAGAGAGAAAGCATCAAGTTGACAACAGGGCACTCAATCTCTTTGTATTTAACTAAACTACAGAAGGCCTGTGCCTACTGGGTAAATAAGTTGAGCCAAAATATTTTGGTTGAATGGGTACGGCCTAGATATACTGTCTTAGACATAGGACTGCCGCAGTTCCTGATTTTGGGCTTGGTGTGGGTGGGGGGGGGGGGGGGGGGGTGGGAAGGATAGAAGCTCTATTTGCTTTGCAGTTTTGAGTTTTTAAGTAAACATGATTTGTAACTATTCAAGTTTTTTACAATTCCCATACTACAAACTATTACCGGTAGGGGAGAAGAGAAGACAACTATATTGCCTATTCCGCACGCATTTGAGTTATCTTCTCTTCTCCCCTACCGGTAATAGTTTGTAGTATGGGAATTGTGAAAAACTTGAATAGTTAAAAATCATGTTTCCTTAAAAACTCAAAACTGCAAAGCAAATAGAGCTTCCATCCTTCCCACCCCCACCCACACCAAGCCCAAAATCAGGAACTGCGGCAGTCCTATGGTCTATGATCCTGGTAAAATTTGCTGTTGCCCACTTAATTTACTCAAACAACAACATCAGTTGAAAGGGAGCCCACTGGCTGTGAGTAATCGGTAACATCACGCACTTCAACAGCAACCATGGAAACTGGAGTCAAAACCAGTGCAGTTTACATAAGTACATGATAAAAGGAAGCCTCCATATAATTAATTTAAAGAGCCTCCCTTCCCTATTACAGTATTCCTGATGCACATAGCACCACTACAGGCCTACTCCAAAATTTGATTCTCTCGCAATGTTTGACTTGACTGGCCCTCCCCCTATAATGTTTGTTTGTTCTGTGTATACAGGTCTACTACTCCACCACACATTCCTGGTGTAAATAATACTTGTTCTGAGTACATCACATATCATATATATAATCATACCAAGGGGTAACAGGTTACTTATTGGTCGTACAACAATACTGCACACATTACATAGTTAATCATATATCAATGAACTCCCTTCATTGCATAGATAGATGATAGTAGAAGTGGTAGTTAGTAAAATGTTTAGGAAGGAGGCCAGCAAACATTGTTTAGGAGACCCAGGTTTTAAAGGAGACCTGTGTCTGCATACCTAAGCCAAGTGTATTGGTTGATACTCTGCAGATACCTATAACAGCAATATATGAGGGATTTCAGCAAGGAGTTAGATGACACATCCAAACTCCTTGATGTCAGCAATGTAATCAATTGTATTGTAATTAAAAGTAAATCAGAACAATACTGTATATAGACATGACTTGTTGTTGGTTGCAGGTGTGAACTCTCAGAAGTGTTATTTGACCTGCATTCTTAGTGTCTGAACTGGGAAAAATTGTCAAGGCCAATGAAATGTCAAGGTTAAAGTTAAAGGAAGTTGCAAAAATAAAAACAATGTTGATGATCAATGTTCACTCGACACTGGACACTTGACTCTCAATAATGTTCCCTGCATAGAGATCAAGAGCAGAAGATAGAAACTCCATGTAAGAGCATATAATGTAGAACTGTACAGAGCCTCCCTAGCACACAAATTGTTTGTTAGTACAATATAGATCTTCTAGGAGTTAAGACTTGGTCATAGATAGATCAACAGA
The DNA here is from genome assembly GCA_914767715.1 of Membranipora membranacea. Classification (NCBI taxonomy): domain Eukaryota; kingdom Metazoa; phylum Bryozoa; class Gymnolaemata; order Cheilostomatida; family Membraniporidae; genus Membranipora; species Membranipora membranacea. The sequence continues at coordinate 7,903,111 of OU612065.1, forward strand.
GCAGAGAAGCTCCACTCTCTACTTCTTTAATTTATATTGTGACTTTTATCTCAAGACATTTGTGGCTGTTACATTTTATCTCCTCGGTGAAATATACAGTAGAGAAGAGACTGGGACTGTCAAAAACAGTGTGAGAGGTAGGTGCAACTTTCACTAGCTTGTTCATGATGGTTGCTTACTTATTTCAAGGAGTTTTCCCTTGCTTATTTCATGATATTGGAAGTGGAGTTACTCCTTGCTTCAGTTACATCAGGAAAGCATTTTTAAATATTGTGTTTATAGTTAGCTTACAAGTTGGGTTAAACTATTTTCATGAGGGAGACACATCCCTTACTAATATCTTTTAGTCATAGACTATTAATTGGGTTCTTCTGAGAGCATGTTTGGTATGTGCACTGAGCGATCAGTCAGCTAGCCATCATCTCGCAAAGACTACCTCGATGAGATAACCAGATTTGAAGAAAGGTGCCTCAGCACAATGAGAGTCATGCATTACAGTTATTATGCGGGAACTAACCCTCACTTGTGGTGTGTGCATGTGTTTACTCACATAGCTTACTTTTTATGACAGCATCGATATTTAAGGCAATGTGATTGGTTTTCATCAAGACCAGGCTAAAAATTATATCTAGGACTTACTGCACACAAAATACTTATTTCACATTTGAGATAGGCCTACATATTGTCGCAATGATCATCTCAATCAGTTAAACTAACTGTGTTGATGATACACTCATGCATGGCCTTCAGAATTTATAACAAAAGGCATCAGGTTTACTTGTGGAAACAATCTGTAACCCTTGCGAGAAATAACAGGTTTGCAGAATCTACGTCAGAAAGGAGATTCATTTTACTCAAGGCTCCGTGTCGACACGACAGCCTGCCCAGGCTACAAGGCTCCCTGACTCAAAATATTGTGCAGACAAATTTTTGTCTCATTTTGTTCTCATAATGTGTTCTAAGGTATAGTATCATAATCAGATCTTGGAGCATTGTTTCGTGTAGTTTGGTGCACTGCCCTTCAACCGCATAGAAATTGTAGGACACATCATACAGAATGCCAGTTGGCTCTTTCATTACATCAAAGCTAATGTATATAATGAATTATTTTAGATGGAACTGCAGCAAGTTCTCAAAAACCTCATAGACCATTTTGACCATTTGCTCCATGATAATGACAAGGGAAGAGATCTGCTGAATGAGGAATTCTGGGTAAGATTAAAATAGTTCTTGCTATGATAAATGCGGCTTAAATGTTTATTGATTGATCAAAGTGGCTGATTCTGTGTTGGAATGTATTAACTTATCTCAGACCATATAACTCCAATCTGTCATCTTTTCAGGCACTTAAAGATGCAGGGGGTGACACTGTAGCGGATACTACAAACTATCCAAGACATACTGGTGGATTGGCTAAAAACAGATCCAAAAACCGCTATAGAGACATCCTTCCTTGTATGTTATTTCATCAGTAAATTCATTGTTAACTGTGCTTTGTGAGTGTTTTTGTTATCAGAAAAACGAACTCACAATTTACAATAGAGACATTCTTTGGTTCATCTTCTAACATTGATAAAAATGTGAGGCGAATGATGACTATGAGTAGCATGAGCTTTATCTAATCATATAATATGATATAGGAAATTCCAACTGGTTTGATACTAATCGAATGTTATTGTAGTCGACTATTCCAGAGTGAAACTACGGCCATTGCCTGATATAGAGCACTCCGACTACATTAATGCCAATTTTGTTAAGGTAAGATTGCCAAGTAAAATCACTAAGAGAGGAAAGACTCTGTGTTCTGTCTCTGCATGACTAGATCAAAATTAAACCTATTGCCTGCATTCCAGTTGCTCCCTTCCACTGGTCACGCCGCAGGCCGCTGTCTGTGGCGTTATCAGTAGATCGGGAGCAACTCCGAATGCAGGCAAATGGACCAAACTCGGTCTACTGCATGACCATCAATGTTTCTGGCTTTGAGAGAATTTGACGTGTCTTGAAAGCATGTTGCTATCATTTTTGCGTAAGAATTTAATGTGTGCATTCACCTTTGGCATATTTATAAAGTTAAATGATGTTGATCAATAATCTGCTTCAGATCAGAGCAGTCATTTCAGGAGATACACTTTAGAACTGTTTTAATTCACAGCCACTTTGTCTTGTGTTTAGGGCATTAAGGCAAATCATGAATATATTGCCTCACAAGCACCTACTCCCCATACCCTGAACGATTTCTGGCGGATGATCTGGGAATGGGATGTCAAGGTCATTCTCATGGCTTGTAATGAATACGAAGGAGGTAACAGCACCAAGGTAAGTACAGAATATCACGCTCTATTTTATAGCCTCCAGGTGACCCCTGTTTAGATTACCCAGCTTTGCTACTATATTATCAATTGTTTTATTACCCAGTCAGATAAACCTCCCACTACAGCTTATTTGGTTTGTGATTATGCTTGTTGAGCTGCAGGACGACAAATAATTGAAGTGATATAATTGTGAACTTGTTATCAGGTTGCTGCTACCGTACATGTAGTAAGTAGGCTCATACTGTACTAGATTAGTTTAATTAACTCGAATAACGGTACCAACTTAACGGCAAGGGGATTTTTATAGTAAGCTGGCCTCAGTTATTTCAAGATATTGGTACTGGGTTTGAAATATAACATATGTGTTCCATCATCGCTGCCAAAGTAGTTATCCTGATTTAAATGTAATTCTTGGTAAAAAGTGTTTTTAAATTTTACCATTTAGATGAAATGTGCTAAATATTGGCCGACTGATGAGGAACCCAACATTCAATTTGGCGAGATCTCGATATCTTTGGTGAGTCTTTGTGTAAAGCTATCCCAATCCTTTGGGATGCTTACTGGTGGTGCTGCACCTAGTATTATGTCAGCGTTAGCTGCTACCATATTTCTGGAAGTATCCTCAATATTTTGTATGTTGCACCCACAATATCACAAAAAATTATCCAATCAGTTGTGAACAGTTATATTCTGTGGTTGACACAGAGAAGGGAAGTAAATGCAAATAGCTGTATGGTTATCAGTAATAGTGATTTAAAGCTAACTTTTCTTAGAATCATACAACTTCCTGGTTATACACTTAACATGCTGCTTTGCTTTGGTGGGTAAGTGTATAACACTATGACAAACAATGTACTTTATAGGTCTAAAACGAATAAATGCATAACAAATTGAATACTTAGCTGTTGGATGTAAGAGTATTACACATGAATGTGAGCTACTTTTACTCTGTGAGGAACATCATGATTTACCCATTTTGTAATAACATTATGTATTTCTTAGAATGCTCAGTTAGTAATTTTCTTGTAAGGAAACATAAGGATGTATATTCCTATGTGTACCCATGCCTGTCAACATTTTTTTTGTAGAAATCGTTGGATGAGAGAGATAATGGGGATTTTCTTGTGAGGCGGTTTCAGGTAGATAGTGAAGGTAAAAGTCGTACTGTGATGCAGTATCATTACACAGCCTGGCCAGACCACGGTATTCCACACAGTATGGTACCTATAATTGATATGCTAGCAAGTGCTAGACTTTATCAACCGCAAGACAAACCACCCATAGTTATTCACTGCAGGTCAGTAACTCTAACTTGTGTTTCTTTCTGCTATTAATGGCGTTCATCCACAATTGAATTCCCCTATTATTTTTTTGTACAAAAAATTATCTGTGTCATGTCATTTGGTGATATTATAATATTACAAATAATACAGCGTAATAATATTATATATTATTATGCGAGGTTTCAAATCAAACATGCCCATCAAAGTGTATTTTTTGTACACAATAATCTGTTACTGAAATGTAATGATGTCATTGAGTCATAACAGATGTGTTGAGATCACATAACATAAAAAAGTCCTAGTAATAGTAATACAATACTGCCAACCGCATCACAGAGCAAGAATATTTATATCTCTGTGATCATAACATTATCTTTGACCAAGGTGCATGGACTCTAAAACTATAAGTAACATTCATGATTGTTTCTATAGCTATACATGAAACCTTGCTGTCTTTAGATGACAACAGCGTAATAAGACTAGTGTAGCGCAGTGATGGTGCCACTGTATGACACATAAGGGATGGTTTATGTGAGCAAGACATTCTCTCGTCAGTGAAAAAATGATACCTAAAATCACATGCTCAGATTACACTTTCTAGTGTTTAATGACTTGTAGTGCTTCTGGTTGAACATGTAGGTTACCATCAATATATAAACGATTATCGAAATATTAGTCATCTTAAAAATTGTCTGCTTATCACTTATTCAGTGCTGGATGCGGCAGAACAGGTACCCTTATAGCCATCGACTATGTGTGGAGTCTTCTCAAGGCAGATATGATAAGTGAGCAGCTAAACGTGCTCGAAATACTCATTGATATGAGGAAGCAAAGACAATCGCTTGTGCAGACCAGGGTGGGTGAACAGATGTGACACGAATATAGTTCACTTGAGACACGCTGATCATGTTTTGACACAAAAATTGTATGTTTATATTTTGAGAAGATGATGATGCATGACAAATTTGACTTTGTTTGACGGCATAATAGCATAACATGATTGCCTTAGTATACTTGGTTCATACAAGCATAACTATTATACCTTCAGAAGGAAGTAGGCTAGGCCCCTGGCTAAGAATAATTTTCGTGTCAAAGGAAGTATGCCCAAAGTGTTGACCAAGCAAATTGAAATATTACATCGCTATTTCTAACACATCACATTTACTAATCAACTCGCGAAATAATCAAAATTTTAGTTTGCAGAAGTGAACTGCTGGCTCGAAGAGATATATTCAGACTTAGTTTTAAATTAGGTTGTAATGGAATTGTAACGCATCAGTTTCTGTTACGGAAACAAAACATGGCAATCAGGCTGCAAAAGCCAGGTTATATTTTGGCGTATTTCTATTGATATTTTCCCTAAAGATTTATTCTCTATTATTTTGCATTACTAGGACCAGTATGAAGTCGTATACAGAGCAATCATTGAATTATTTAATCGCCAGATATATACTGATGATGAACACTTGTATGGCAATGCAGATATCAGACAAACTAAGGCTCGTAGCCAGCAGGTAAGTGAGAACGGTGCATTTGCAAGAAGTAATTGTTGTTAATACAGACATGCTTTTTTCCAGACAAAAAGAACTCAACAATGAGAAATGGCTACTTGCAAGGTGAAAAATGAGATATCCAAATTTGTAAAATTTACAGTTTCATGTAGTGACTGTAACTGTAGTTGTTATGTTAGATAAATTGAATTGAAATTGGTTAGAGTTGTCCTCTCAGAGATGTATAGACCTAAATGGTAATTTGCGGTGGTGTTGGTATTACTTTATGAAATGTTTAAGCATTCAACCCACTGATTTACCTATCATAACAATTACCTTATTGTAGTCTATTAAGCACAGTGCAAGCATCGCATCAGATATACTCGCATCTTTGGGAGAAGAAGAACAATCAACTGAAGGTACCTATGGTAATCAAGACAGTGACTGTAACGTTGTTCAGCAACCGAACAACATGACAAGAATTATAATAAATGAACAAACCGCCAGTGCCAAACCAAAGCGAACTGGGCGACCCCCGAATCAGAGACATACATACGAGAATACTGCCCCACGTCCCCATTCAAAATCAGAACAGCCCTCCAGACATAGTGATGGGAACAGAAGCGTCAGTGCTACAATCAGAGTTGATGATGGAATTTCTGACCCACAGCCAATGAATGAGGTGGAAAATTATGCTAGGCCCTCAGCGGCTCCTCCAAAGCCTCCCATAAAACCTTCACGGCACTCTAGCCATGAAAAAAGCTTTGGGAATAGAGGTGGTAGCGTTAAGACTAATGAGAAGCCCCCATTGCAAACAAAACCTGCTGTGCCTAACAAGAATGGTTCAATAAAAAAAAGTATCAGTCTCGATATAAGGCCCTTGTCAGTTGACACGAAGCCAAAGACTCTAAACAAACCACCTATAAGTGCAAAGCCACCTACTCCTGTCAAACCAAATATCGGCTTTCACTACGACATGGCTGGAGATTCTTCATCTTCTGCGACAACATCGAGTCCATCGATAAGTCTCAGGTCACAATCAGTAAAGAACCCTGCCAGCCTTAGTCCAACGACCAAACAAAGCGCTATCGACATTCCAACCTATCAGAAGGATCACCACAGAGCTGCTTCTGTGGATAATGGAAGTCAAAAACCAGGGCCGTACAAAAACACAGAGCTGAAACAGACACAGAACACTACCGTAAGAGAGTCCCTAGCTACCTACCATTTGGCTAATGAGGCATACGGACCACCAGGTATGGCAAAGCATAGTTTGGGTATCAATCTCAGTATGGGAGGATAATAATATTTTCATTGAAAGGATTCAGAGAAAGATATGAAGGTTGGAAATCAATATTGATGCAAAAATTATCTAAGCAACACATAATAATATAATGCACACTGTCCTAACATCACCATTTTGAATGTAGGTGACAATGTGACAGCTAGTCCACAGCAGAGTGTTTCATCTAATACTCCCAGCTATGAGCCCAATAACACTGGCAGTGAATATGCCTATGCCGACACCAGACTACAGGAATTAGCTAAGCGAGGACAGTCAAATAGCCAAACGCCGCGACCACAACAATCAGTTGGTATGTTTAGTTGCTTAAACTGTTGACTAAGTAGCACTAGTGATAGTGCTTTTTATAACCAAATTTGAGCATCATATGTACTTGAGAGTTATCTCCTCTAAGGTAAACTTGTCAGAGAAGCAATGACTCCCATTACGCATAATATAGCACATGTATGGAAAACAGATGACCTGACTTGACAAGCTTTGTCAACCAACAAAGCTTGTCAAGACAGGCTGAGAAAAGGTATGCATAGAGTGAAAGGCGCAGAGTGTGTGTGAAATTCCATTATCAACCACATCCAAGCAAAGATTGGGATCGAAATGCCACTACCAGCAACCCAGGCAAGGTTTCAGCGCCCACGCTACCAGCCAATGTGTTGGCTCTGATTATTATCAGAGCGAAAATCAGATCCAAAACATTGGCAAATGCATACCATTATTAACCACATCAGAATCAAAACCGGGATTGAGACATAATTGAAAATGGAATGCCACTACCAGCAGACGGGACAGAGTTTGAGTGCTGAAACTGATTGTCGGGGTACATCATGTATCAATAGATTTTTCATGCTCCATAGAGCAAATCTTTGACTATGCCCATGACTTTGCCCATAACTAAGAAACCTCTGTGAGGTCATACACTGGCCATACTTAAGCAAAATTTTGATATGTTGCTCTCCCTTTAACCAAGGAGTAACAGCGAACCCTGTTACTCCTCCTGTTACTACCCATTAATATTTGACTTTTGAATATTTTGTACATTTAAAGGTGAAGGTTATGATATAGCTGAAGACGTATCAGATGACGAGGGACATCTGCCACCACCCCCTGTCCCGGATAAAACAGTCTACTCATTACAGGAGTATGACGATGATGCTCATCAATTCCTAGCCTTGCACGACAACCATTATGATGATGTGGAAATCAAATCCAAATCAGGTGGCTATATTGATGGTTTAATGACTCTTTACTAGCAATAAAGTGTATTGTTTTTCTCAATAGATATGTACACACCTTTTTACACATGCACCGTATTATCATTGGCTGTGGTACATGTACACTGTACATAAATCTACCAGCCTATCTTATCAAAGTGCAGCGGTATTCTTATAAGCAAAATTCAAGAGTCAAAGAACATGTTCTCTGAATAAACATGACAGTTTGAAATGCACTTACACTCTCACTTAACATGGCTCAATTTATATTTTTCATTTCATTTAGTGAGTATATAATTAGCCACCAAACCTGTCATATAACATTTGTTTTGGGTTTTATTTTAGATTCACAAATTAGCAGAGGACAAACTGGAAATGGTGTGGGGCTTACAGTTCCTGGGAATAGTAGTCCTGGTCCTAGAAAGCCAAAATTCCCAACTGCTAACCTAACCACTATACTCAAGGTATCATCAGTAACATCGATCTCGTAGATGTAATGTTTGGTTTTTGCTTCTTTATAGCCAACAAGCCTGCACAAATAGTTTCTTGAAACAGTCTTCAAGATACAGTGACAGCTCAATATCCTTCCTTAATTCTGCATGCAAGCTCAATGTAAATCTTCTATACAGCCTGATGGGTCCGTGTGGCTGCTCGACCCAAAATTTATGTTCACCATCACAATCTTTGAGATGAAATTGTATCAATTGGCTGACATGATAGTTTTAACCAAATGGAATAAAGTAAATGCGTTTGACACGTTTTGATAACTTGAAATGGTCAGGAAGGTGATGAACTTATAAATTGCTTTTGATAGAGCTCTAGTGACAAACTTTTCCGACGTAATTCAAGTCGTAATCAGGTAACATTCTTATCCTAGCTAACATACAGGCCATACCGCAATTCAATATTTCTGATTTTCTGATATCCACGCTAATAAAATATATTTATTATGGTTTTTTCCTTTTCATTTTAAGGAAAGCGACTCTAAGCTTGAACCAAACCTTTATCTTTTCTCATTTTCTCACTTGAGATGTAATTTGTGTCTGTTACCCAATCATAAACTAGGGCTGAAGTGCCTGAGTAGCCACACTTGAAACATAATTAAACAGATATGACTTCGCTGAGCATTAAACCCTGTTGCAATTGTCCTGCCTTGTCCTTGACGCTAGATGCTTATTCAATCAATTACCCATATTTATACTTTTTTGTGTTTGTGATTACACCATGTTCGAACCTCCTGATGAACCCGTCCATCTAGTATCTCTGTTAGCCGGTACTCGCTGTAAAATCTTATCAGATTGTGTGCCAAAATTGATTCTGCTGCTTGTTCAGTTAATGAGTAAAGTATTATGTAATAGATGGGATATGAGTCAACGCAATGCTGTTATCAGTGATCAACCGTCACCCTGACTCAGAAATCTTTATAGATTGAGCAGATAAAAGTTTCACGGAACTCTATGAAAATAATATAGGTTTGAGGAGGCAATAGGTTGCTACTATGATGTGTGTTTCCTTGCAAATGTTCCATCATTTGTGTCTGATATGACATATACAGTTTTACCGTGAATAAGTTTGGTATTGAGCGTTTTCAGTTATTCCGAAGAAGAAGATTTTTAAATCATTATAAAATTACAATGCCTCTTCATTGCAGATTCCGGGAATAAAATCTGCTAGGAGACCCAGTAATACTTCAGTATCAAGCTTACAGGAGGAGATAATGTATCGGGGACAGAATATGTGTAAGTATCAATAACATGATCCCACTCTCCACCATGAAAATATACTAATATGAACATTAAATTCGATGATTTCTTTTCGCATCCTTGATCCTTTGCTAAGCTATCACTTAACCCTACAGTTAATCCAGTCATCACTGAAATTGAAAATTATTGACAACTGATTGTTGTCATTTTCTGCATGCTATCAGTGTACTAGTTTAGCATGTTCGATAGGGGATGAGAGATGGTTCGGCAACGGTTATCTTTATTGTTAGAAGTTTGTACCCTGTGACATAAAAATGCATATTACAAATTATGAAAACTTAGTATGGGTGTTTCTCTGTTAATTAATAGTAACAAAAAATGTTTAAGTTGACTTTAAATTATGTTGCCGATAGATTCCTTAGCAATCAAGTGGACACATATTGAAAAACTGTAACCTGTGAAAGTAAGACTAGTTGTATAATTAAACTTACAAAATATTTGCCCTCTCATAGCCTAAATAATGCGGTACTAGATAGTGATAGAGTATACTGGAACGTGGCTTCACCTGTTGAAGAACATACGTTAATTAAAAACATGAATTGTGAAGCAAAATTAAAATGGACATAACAATCCTCATGATCAAAGACAACAGGAAGGAAATATAATATAAAGCCATAATACAATGCCATCGGAATACTGATAATAAGAAACACAGAAAATTAAACGACAAGATAAACAAAATCGCATGAATAAACTTACTGAATGAGTAGAGCCATGCTTCGCATAAACATAAATCCGTGATGGTATTGCTGAACTACATGTTAATCGTTTGCTTAATACACATGTAGAAAGTAATGTATAATATATTGGATATGATGTTCTGTAGAAATAAAATCAGCAGCAGACCTTATCAACTGACTTGGTTGCTGCCGGGCTTGAAAGTGGCCCCAGGTTGACCTGATAACAGTTATTTTTAGTCCCGTGCGGTTTTGTGAACTAGAGACCACACAAAGGATAGCGATAGCAAAAACAAGGTATTACCACAAAGGGTCAAAGGACAGTAAAACAGGATGTAACTGTGTAAATGCTTGCAATAAAAAACTATGGCATGAATCAGATCACTAATACTGATACAATCAGTAATTTGTAATGGTGACTCATAATCATCTTTCTTTCAGCATATCCAAATAAGCCTCAGCGGCTGCAAGGAGAGAAAAGCATGCCGCTTGACTTTAAAAGATAGAACATACACTAAGGCTTATACTGATATACATCACTCCTGAGACAGAGGTACCTCTCACGGTTGTGTCATTCAAGTAACTGACTATAGGACTACCAACTTTATAATATATATATATATATATATATATACATCCATTATTATTTACTCAGTTACAGACTAAATATACTTATTACTAGCATTCCTATGAGCTAAGACTACTAGCTGTTCGCTATAATTATGTGATTTTTTATTGCTTAGATAGCATAGCATTGAAATGCCTTAATATTTTTTTTATAAACATAATGATTAAGCATTTTCGTTCCATAATTATTGCTGATTTGCATACTGACACTGAAAAGACTTTTTTACCTTTTTCGTGTCTCTCCTGCTACATAGGGAATTTATCTGCGTTTCAATCTCAAGAATAGATTTTCGATTTGCCATCAATGTTATCAACCTGACCTGACTATCATTGCTTGGTGATGTGATGACTGATGCACAACGCCCTAACAAAGCCCTTCTAATATATTTTTTAAATGATATTCTATCTATTTCTGCTCAATGACTTTTTCCTGATCCTGATTTGTAATTCACTTTCTATTTTTGTATGAGAGTACATCGGTACTGAATAATAACTGTAATAAACTCATCATCATTACAATAACAAATCAATAATATAAATAACAGCCTGTAAACTCCCCTCCTCTTTTAAAGCTCATACTATTGATATTCCATTTCCTATGAGTTGGGACATCAATCGTTGATACAAATGCTGACCTAGTCTGAGCCCCCTAAACTTTTGCCCCTCGCCCGACGGCCCCCCATCGGGGGAAAATGCTGACCCAATGCTTGCATTGCATAATGTATTTATTAGCTCTGGTTCAGATATAAACTATGTATTGTCCCCCAATTCATTTTATGTGATGTTCCTTTATTGGGGAAACGGTAGCTTGTGAAGTTCTGCATACCTCTGTGCTCTAGTAGACTACTCTGTCTTACTCTCGCACCCTATGTTTGTATGAATCAGTGCACCCCTGACTACAATCAACCAGCCAATAATGTTAAGACTAAGTGTAATGTGCCCCATACTTGATCTAAATTACATTTGTCTAAGTTTTTGCCAGCTCAATTCGTGGTAGCAACTACTTATAAGCGTCTCAGGTGATGGATATTTATTTACCCATGTGACATGTATAGGCCATTCTAATGACAAAGTTTACATCCACATGTTGTTGAACCAGGTTGAACAAGGCGGACTGTTTTGCCCAAGGAGTTATGTGCACCCGATCAACATAACCACACTGATATTATTCAACAAGGCAAATTAGAGTTAAGAGTTAAGACAAATCGGGGTTTATAGACCAAGGAGTTAGAGGAACTCCTTGTATAGACTAAAGCCATTATTGAATCGTTTGATGAGTTTATCCTATTATAATGGAGTTCTAGATGAGCCATATTATGAAGAAATGGACTGGTTCCCTTCAGAAATATCAGAGCAAACACTGGAGGTGTTCAATCCTAGGTGTACATAAAAGCAAAAATTCTGCACCCAACATAAATTTGTACAAAAGAATTAGAATGTAAAAGAATAGAATTAGAGGCAAAGCTTGCTTATAAACTGTAGCTATTATGCAATGCCTGTAACATTGGTTTGCAGTTTGCTGGATTGTTTGTGATTTGCCCTTGCTCAGGCAAATCTGGGACAAAAACCTTTACATAGAATGAGCTCACAAATCTAATATTGAGGAAAAGGGTAAACAGTTAGTAGTGGGCTGCTGTAAAATCGCAGGTACAAATGCTAAAAATACAGGTGAAAAATAAACTTTTACCTATTCAAATACATGGAAATATCAACACTGAAAAACTATGTCCATCCATAATGCAAATAAATATTTGGGGCATACTATTCCCTCTATCATCGACCGTTATTCAGTAAATAAAACTAGATCAACAACAATTGTGCAGCAATGAAAAGTCACAGTCCTGTTACTATTGAGTGGTATAAAAATTCAATATACAAAACTATTGATACCCGTTATATGTTACAGGTGTATGGCTTCTATACATGCATTTGATTTGGACATGTATTTTGAGGCATTCTCCAGCTCAATAATTTATCAACAGTACTGTGAGACATGTCAATATCTCAGGAAGAAAATTGAGCAATATTATACCAGGATGTCAATGGTTGAGGTTGCCGCAGTTGCCAAAGTATAGCAGCCAAAAATAATCTTTGAACGGACTTCATGTTATGAGCTTTTGTTGTGTGAAGCTTTTGATCAGTGTTGAGAGTCACTTCCCAAGTACTAACACTGAAAGCAACAACTCATCACTGTCACTTGTTTGTGACAGTGAATGCCAATTGGAAAATAATTAATCCCTAAAAGAATGACCACTAGTTTAATACAGTGATGCAGACAGACTAGTATGAGTGAAGGATTGTATATATATATATATATATATAACCTGCTATTGCATCATTATACTACGTAGATTGTCTTGTAGTATAGTGTCTTTAGCAGCCTGAAACACGAAGCGAATGTTTTCAGTGTCTATAGCTGTGGTGAAGTGATGAAACAGAGGCTTCGTCCTGTCGCTCTGGTGACATTTCTCATCAAACATACCGAGAATAAACTTCTGAACTGTAAATAAGTCGTCGGGCTCCCCTTCAAACTCGTCAAAATAGTCAGATATCGATACTTTGCTGACTTTTTCTTCTAGCAGATCTGTCTTATTGAGGAATAGAATGATGGCCACATTCAGAAAGTTTTTGTTCTTAACTATGGTCTCGAATATCCGCACTGATTCGACCAGTCTGTTTGTTTGACGATCTTCCATCAGGACTTGATCATATTCACTTGATGAGACTAGGAAAAGGATTGCTGTTACACTGTCAAAACACTGAAACCACTTAGTTCGCTGTGATCGCTGTCCTCCGACATCCACAAATTTGAAAGGGATCTTTTGTATCAGAGTGTCATACTCGACTATGCCTTTGGTAGCTTTTCTAGCATGAAGAATGTCCTGTTTGGTCGGCACATAGCCCTAAATAAAAGAAGATAAGATAGCAAATAATTCAGTGGCTCGTTAAACAACAAGAAGACAGAGATTCTGAGTAATTATGTAACTGAGACTGCATCAACTTATGATCAAGATACAACAATGTTAATCCTGGAAAAGGGGGAAAGATTCAGAGGGAGGTATCAGGTAACTTAACCCCTCAAAACATACAGTCTTACTTGTACATCCGTACATTGTACGGATGCACGAGCAACCCATATAATTCAGCATGTTGCTAGTTGAACCCATACGACTGTCCTTTCTTTTTCATTAGAACATCGGTAACTCTACTGTTTGTGCAAAGTCCAATGTACTATTTTGTCAAGCAAGGGATGTCATCATCACTGCTTTATAACACCCATGACAAGGGATCAATTTTTTAATACTGATATCCTTTTGCAAGAAGATAGTCTAGTCAGAAATGACAAAATAGAAGACCTATTCGAATCATTGAAGTAGCACATTTTTTGTCAAGTTGAGCGCCGCCCTTATTCTATCAATGTGAGGTCATAATTTTCTATTTTTGACAAGGCATTTAAGTTGGGTCAACAATCATGAACCAGTAATCACATAGAAACAAACAAACATTCCTTGTTATCACTGATCCTTCTGATATGATTAGTTGGCAACCAAACAATCACTGATCCATATCTGCTTATTTACGTACAATGCAATAGTAATCAACAGCTATGAAATCCTTCCTAAGCGGCTTAGCCCGGGTATAAGGCTGACTACTACGAAAGTTATAAGAAATGCAACACACATATTGTAAACATTAGTGATAAATAGAGAATGACAACATGTGAGGGCCAGGGATAATAAAGATGATTTTGTTTACACAACAATAAGATGTCGCCTACCCATAGCATACACGTGTGTGTTTTTCCAGCCTAATAGTAAGAAACCAGCATATACAACCTATCTAATATAGCCTGGTAGGGCATGCTTACGTCAAGGATTAACAGGGCTGTTACTCCTTGCTTACATATATCACATTGCCTGGTGAAAAGATTTGGTGTTAACTGTACCAGACTGATATGTTACCACCACCACCACCACTACACCAAAAGGATTGTTGATGATACAAAATCTATTAGTTGAGCAAGCGCCTTAACTATTAGGCCTGCATCAAGGTAATGTAAATAAAGTGATTTATTCTAGCTGTTGGGGAAAGAATTTCATCTGAATCTTGTCAATAAGGGACATTTTTTGATATGGCAGCTAGAGCTAGACATGGTAAACGTGGGTATTATATAGCAGTCGTAATCGTAAGTCTCATAAGCTCCCAACAAAGAACTTCTCAGTTGAGTATTTTGAAAATGGAAGTTTAGTTTGTGCACAGGGTGACCAGGAATAAAATCCTTATCACTGTACATGTCACTTTAATTTTATGGTGTTACGGTTGTATTCAAAACAAAATACAGGATTCAAATCGAGTCGAGTCCCATGACATTTTCCTACCTTTTCCTTCACCCTGTCAATGTTGTTGAAGAAATATCTAACTGAATCCGTCTGAAAAAAAAAGAAGTAATGATAAAATAGTGATTTGGAGGCAAAGACCGTAGCAATGAAGGCAACGGTCAAGTCTGCATGAGGAGTATGCATCCACATTAAAATTGTGATCGAAAAATGTTTTACTCATTCATTTGCCCTAGATCACTTTCAGTCTATGTACAGCACGGAGGGGTTTGTGCAAGGCCTTCTTGCGGTGATTGATGGATTATCTGCACTGCTTTCTGATCAAACTGCTGGCAATATTGTCTGTCAGAACGCCAAACAAATAGTTAAGCTGAGCAAACTACTGAATGACAATAGAACCCTCAATTGGCCTTGGAATTAATACCATCAGGAATAAATTAATATAGTCATGTAGGCCCTAGAACCATGTAATATACATAAATATATCTGTGTGTGTACTGACCAGCTGGAACTCATTGCGCCTGTCAAATGCAGTACGTATGCCTTTATCCTGCCATAATCCCTTGACAGCCTCAGAATACTCCAGAAAGGTAACCTCATCCAATTCTCTACCATTGAATGCATATACAAGTTGAGCATTGGCTGCACTTTCTGGCTCAGAAAATGCAATACCAAGTTTACATCCTGCGTCAACTAACACCTTCATTCCTTTGACTAAGTTCATGTATATGGTCGATTGATATTCCAGCAGTAAATCAGCACTGAATCCATCTCCATGAATGATTTTCATCTGTTTGAGGAAGGTACTTTTTCCACTTTCCCCTGAGCCAAGCAACAAAATTTTCTGTGTTCTTTTATAGAGCTGTTTTTCTTTTGAAAGAATACTGTCAATATGTCTACTCCTCCTCAAGGCTTCCTTGGACTCTGCTGATAGACAGCAGAGGAACATTTTTTCCATTCTATATGGATCCAGCCCAATTGGGCACCTGTTGAATTTGCTCAAGCACCAGCCAAAATCTTGGTGTCAGTCATAAGTAAACAGAAAATTTGCTCCAATTTAGAAATAGCCCAAAATCAGTTCTTGAAAAACATAATAAATACTATTCTTAAACATACTGACTCTCGTGATCTGACTGGGCATGTAGATCACTGATAAACTAGGATATCATTACCACAAAGAAGTTGTCGTAAGGCTAAGTATGCATCATGCGTGACTTTAATTTGCGCATGTGCAAGAACAATGAGTTTAGTCTGGGTTCGGATTGCAATTTTGGTCTGGGGAAATGGGATGTCCCCTGAATAAACTACTAATCAAATTTAGCTAATAGTGACAGTAGAAGATAGCTCTGTCTAACAATTCCGCACGCATTTGGGAGTGTGCCACCAGAGCAGGTAGCCAATCAGATGGCTTCGGAATTCCGAGACTCAATTTTGCAGAGATCAGCTCATGCCCAGAGCTGAGCATGCGCAGAATGATTCTTAAAGTTTGTGGAGAACAAAATCAGACTAACTATTTATTTCCGGTGTGTGACCTACTAGCATTGCAAAGAATCGACATAATAAACATAGTAGGACAGATAACTCTGATCAGTTTGCTTGACTCAATATAGATCTAATCAGGGAGTTTGGGACCTGATCTAATATCGGGAGTAGGTAGCCCGGACTAATAAACTCCCTGCTCTGACACAGAAGTATTCCTGATGTGGTCGACTGCACCAAACTGAAAACCACCAGTGATCTACTTCTCAGTTGACCAATGATATAGTTTGTCGATGAAAATCTCATGATTCGCACCTTACTTTTCCCCTCATGTCATGGTTGCAACCGGATATTGCCGTAGTCTGATAATAGGGTCAAGTAGACACAAGGCGCCCCAACCAGTCATCATTACTTCATACCCACGAAGCTACTGCTAGTTTTTTTTATACTCTTAGGGACAGTTCCCAAAAGTTAGCGAGCCTCCCAATTCAAGTTGCCAAGCCATCATTTCAGATGTATTTCCAAGGTTACCTAATGTCACACCCCCCCCCCCCCAACAGAGAATTCTTACTTGAAAACGAAGGCGCAGAGCTGTCATTTCTTGTATATCAATATTGTTATAATTTGACTACCTAATTGTGGTTTTTGATTTGCACCCCTAATACGGAAGTGCTCGCCAGAGCACTGCTCTGTACCCGTCTATACCAACCATTTAGAATTATGTTTCATGTACCATTCCTTAGTGAAATGATAAGTTCAGACCACCTACGTGCAAAATAATTGAGATGTATGTTATATAGACTTTGTATTCTGATGGAAAAATACATAAAAACAAGAGGAAATGATAACAAAGATATAAATTAATCTCTTTGCTGCAACTTCTGTCTCTTGAGTTTTTTCTTGCTCTCTTTCTTCTTGGCTGGTTCTTCATCATCAGCCTTGGCAACAGCCGTCTCACTTTCTGCCAGAATAACCTCAATGTGGCAAGGACTGCTCATGTATGCTGTAAATAAACAATTTTGGTCATTAATATGAAACAGAGATTAACTGCAAACTTTCAGACGATTATAATAGGTTGATGTTATATGTAAACTTAGAGCAGTAGAGGAACATGTGTATGACTATAACAGAATTGTCCATGACATTAACTTGCCCATATTGTGGATGATATGTGCGTATAATGTGTGTATAACATACGATTTTTCAAGTATCACTTTCACCGCTTCAATACTGAACTAAGTTTAACCGAGTTTGCTTGCATTTCAAATTGCTAGGGGATGCAACCCTGAACTTAGGCTAACTGGATCTAACTTGTTTCTTGATCGATGTACACCCGTTTCACTGCTTTGAAGCCTGGTTGTATTGTTTCCTTCACAAATACATGACATGCCTTTTAACCCAATGACTAAATATTTCTAAACCTTTGTGCAAAGATTTTCATGGAGAAGTCCTTGATTGTAAAATAACACTGGCTATCAACACTTTGCTTGTAGACGGGAAAGGAGAAAACTTTAAATGAACATAGTTACCCAAAATATGATAACAGGTACTTACGATTAATTCTGCCGTGAGCTCTGTATGTTCTCCTTCTCATCTTAGGGGCAGCGTTAACCTGTATGTGGTCAACAACCAGATGGTCGGTGTCAAGTCCCTTGAACTCAGCATTGCTTTCAGCATTCTTCAATAGCTGAAGCAAAAACTCAGCGGACTTCTTGGGCCATCTTCCTTGGCATGCTCCCCATTGTTTGCACTGAAACAATAACAAACCAAGTTAATGTGTATGATATCAAGAACTAGATGGATCACATCTATAACAGTTGATTACTAATATTGATGACAACATTTGCCATACTAAACCACTGCTGCCACAGCTGGGCTTTGCCCAGCATATCAGCAACTCTCTATTTAAATTTTTGACTGGTGGCTCTGCTGGGCAAAGCCCAGCTGTGTCAGCAGTGGTTAAGGCTCCTATTGTTCCTTTAATAGATCGAACCTAATTCTTAAGGGCACCGTATTAATTAAAATTCAGAACCACCATATGGTGTAAGACTTGCGCACAGTGAGCTCACTAAACGCCGTATTTGAGCCTTCTAGTCATTGCAGTTTTTGAGATATGGAACCAAGTGGTTGACATCATTGTTCTGACGCCATATCCTCCAAATGACTTGCATATTATAAGAAGACAGGGCATATGTGTTTTTCCCTGTTTGGTAAGTGGTTTTGGGGGATTGACATCCAACTTGGCAACATACACCCTTGCCATTGCCAGCCCATGGATGAGAAGGGTTGGCATGCAAATGATGGAAAAAAACTTGGATTGACTTGAGACAATTATGACCGTTCAAACCAGATAAGTACAGTCAGTGTAGTGCGTTTTATCTCTGAAGCTTTTGTCTGGATTCTGGCCCGGCACAAAATTCATACTCTGTAAGTGGAATATGAGAAGGGCATTTATAACTCACCTGGGCTTTTCGTCCAACATCACCTCTGAATCGTGTGAATGGGACAATCTCTTTCTTATTGATGACATTCTTCAGGAATTTCACAGCACGTCTCAGGTGCATGTGCTTGATGGCATTGGCGGCCTCCCTTGTGTTCTTGAAATGAACTCTCAGGTGAGAGCCTTTTGCTTTGGCCGCTGGAAATAACAATAACATATCATTTAACTACATTGCTGGTACAATTTTGCTGCTTATAGTTCATTAATGTTAGATGGTGTAGATGGTCAAATAAAACTTATACAATCGGACAATGATACAAAGTTTATGATTGGTCTCTCAATTTTGTTGAGTAGAATCTATGTGGACCCTTTCTCCTGTCTTGCTCGAACAACAGAAACACTTACCCTTTGCGGCATTATCTGGCTCCGAAGAGTAGCGAGTCATGGTGTCAGCCCTGTAAGTAGAGAAGAATCAACACTGATATCGTGATGTATCAAGGTGATCATATAAAACCGCGAATGACAGGGTTGCAAATGGTTCATTAGCAGCCAACTTTAGTACACATGTCACCCTCTTATTATATAGTAGAAGGGTTTCACTTGTCAGATGTTATGATATCAGTGAAATGAACCATCCTAACCCTACTCTACTACCTCGGCACAAAATACAATCCTAACATAATAACCATGATATATCGTTAACCAAAAACATACACACATGCAATACATACATGATAATTATATATAACATCACCATTATTAGGTATTCATTACTGTTCATTCATAGGCATCTGGAGTAACAAGCATGTATAATTTGCCAATGTCCAGTGGTGGTTGATACTGGACATGCCACATTGGCAAATTATACATGCTTGTAACTCCAGATGCCTATGTTTCTGTTGTATAAATAAACAGTGAGTGAACATGAGTCAAGTTTAAACTTATTATTCATGGTTAGCCAGGGTTCATAACATAACATGTTAGACTGCCAAAATTAGTAATAGACAGACTACTACTACTCTAATCATACTACCGATACTGTACTTGCTATACACTACTCACTCCCTCTCAGTATGTCCACTCCATATTTATTTATATATATATCCATTATTAGATTTGAAGATATTTTTTATGTATGAAATTACATTACAGATGAGATTGATATTTATGAGCTTCTATTCTACTGTGCCTTCAGATATCTATTTAAATCCACCGTCTAACGGTCAAAGCTAACTCGGGACTGCCACTCTTTGAGACCCTGTCAACCACTGCTAGCTCTAACAGGGTTTAGCAATTGCACTGAATATAAAATAAATCCCTGCCAATTACTATGGGATCATGTCTTTAGCATTCTTATTTTTGGTAAGTTTGACTGGACATCACCTCCTGTAAAACACCACAGGCCCATAAAGATGTTGGGTCACCAAATAAGATTGCTAAAGACATGAGATGATGTACCCTTACCACGATATTAACTAGATAAAATTAGTGTTATGAGAATTCAATGAAAACTTACTGGCACCAAAACCGGAAAAGACCGTTGCACCATGGGAGTTTAGGAATGGTGCAAATGAAATCCCTGTGATTTGATTGGACTAAATTATTTTGCTGAAAGAGAATAAACAAAACCAAGGAGTAAAAGGGGACAAAACTAAATAATAGGATAGAAAAGCTAGTTGTATTACTGAAGGCAGTCTGGTTTCCTGATTGTTTTGAACAGCTGGATGGCAAGGTAGGTGGTAAGATCAGCTGGGACTCAGACATTCCTCTGTGTTGTTTCTTCAGCTCCTACAGTGACAATAATCATGAATTGAATATGTGGCACTGACTGTGAGAAACTTTGTTTGTGGTCACTTGACTAAAATCTCTTGCTAGCTTCGAAAATGAAGAAGCTCAAACCAAATATACATATGCATATGAGTCTGCAGATGAATGACATGGATTGTGGTGTCTATATTCACTTTGGTCCAGTCTACTGATGTATGTGTCTAGAAAAGAAGAACTCATTGATTGATGTATTTAATTACTGTGGACTAGTCTAGCTAGAGTAGAGGACTACTACTACTAGGCATAAGAGTAAGACATTTAATAATAATGAGTTGGGCATCCCAATTTAAACACCAAGTCCTGACCTATACCTGATCCCTGGCCTAGTGATAAACCCAACCCACTAAGAACTCCAGTAGTAGCTAGTGGCAAATGTATTTATATTAAGCTATACATACATGCCATTTTTATATAGCATTGAAGAAGACAGCAGTGGACTACCTCAACACAACATATTAGTTAAGTTAATAGCCATAGGAAGCCATCCACCCTGCAGGGAAGCCAATGTCCTGTGATACTTATAACTGCCATAGAGGGACACACAGCGATGATTTTAGAGGTCTCAACAATGATTTCAGAGCACATCTATGTATAAACTGTAACTACTGTCTTCAGGGCCATCTGCTGCAATCAAAATGCAGTAAATCCAAATCATCTTCTTGTGCTCTGGCATGGTCAAGAAGCAGTGTCATTACGATATGAATCATCATCATTTTTGCCGCTGTGAAACTATTTTGATGAATGATTATTTGCAGGTAGGATTTGAAGCCAAGGGACTTCTAGATAAAGCTGTGCAATGTCTAAAGCAAAGGCAAAGTTTGCCCAGCTTGGGTTGACTCTACAGGGTGGGGATCCTCCTCCCTCTGAAAATGGAACAGAAGCAAAGTAAGTTATTTTTGTCAGATTACACGATAGGCTACTTTTGTCCAGCAGTAAATTGAGATGGCAGATAGAGAGGCTTCCAGTTATCATTTGAAACTGACAACTGGATTGAAACTGACTGGACTTTACTCATACATTGGGTCAGTAAAGCTTTATCTCATTTCAAGAGATGAAAATCTTCCTTCCACTGTCTCTTTTGGCCGTACTTTACAGAACTCAAAACCTCGAAGAACTATCCAAAAAGTTAGACGAACTTAATATGAACGACACTGAGAGGAAAAATCTAGAACTTTTCTTAACCAATAAACAGCAAATAGGTGAATTAAACCCAGAGGATTTCAACAAGCAAGGCGAGTTGGGCTCCGGAAATGGCGGAGTTGTCCTCAAAGTCTTCCACAGACCTACTGGATTCATCATGGCAAGAAAAGTAGGTGATTATGTCAAAAATAATATATGGAAAAATTCACCTGCATAAATGGGTTGTGTAGAACGTGTGATATCATCCTTGGTCTTATGTGTGGGGATGTTGTCTTGATGGTCTGTGAAATTCAAAGTAGCATATTCAAGGTGCACATTTGACTGGCTCTCAATGCAACATTATGATATGGAAAAATAACTCATTTGGTTATTATATGGAATTGTCAATTCATTTGCAGCTTATACACTTAGAGATAAAGCCACAGTTGCGGAAAGCGATAATGAGAGAGCTAGAAATTCTCCACGAATGTAACTCTCCATACATTGTTGGCTTCTATGGAGCATTTTACAATGAGGGGGAAATCAACATTTGTATGGAATATATGGTAAGACAGTCATGTACTTAGAATAAGTATATGTTTAAACCATAGACCTAATAATGTTATTAAGTCTATGGTTTACACCTGCTATCTGTGAGGAGCGCAACCATACACACGATATTGATACTATATACATATAGACATACATAGTACCGTCTATTTTAAATCCATACGAGTGATTGAAGCCTACATACCCTCTCTTAACAAGGTTGCGGGATTTTGGGAAAAACTTGACAGTACAGGGTAGGACAGCCCCGAGTCACCTACACCTACACCTATACCTCTCAAGATGATTATAATAGATCCCAATTCCACTATCCTGTCTGACTGCTCATTAATGATGTGACGCATTAAATGCCAACTTTATTCCCCAAGGCTTTGTCTGGCTTCCTACTCTCGATATTTTGAGCAATTGCTTCAGGTAGGTGTTAGTTGAAATGATAAATTGTGTAGATAACGAGGAAGCAGCGGATGTATTAGTGTTTGGTGAATTAGCAATATAGGCAGCCTGTATCTGTTTTGTTTGTACAGCGTTTCTCTTTTATATAACTTAATAATTATTGTTTTGTTTTTGTTAAACAGGATGGTGGATCTTTTGACCTAATTCTCAGAGAAGCTGGTAGGATTCCTGAACCTATTTTAGGCAAAATGACTCACTCGGTATGTTGAGAAATTAGATCTTTCACCGTCATGTTGGGTTCATGGCCCTTGAATTGATTTAGACATGACTATAAATGTGATAAATGATCTATGAAAGGC
This sequence comes from Membranipora membranacea, assembly GCA_914767715.1. Lineage (NCBI taxonomy): Eukaryota > Metazoa > Bryozoa > Gymnolaemata > Cheilostomatida > Membraniporidae > Membranipora > Membranipora membranacea. Next base: position 7,926,295 of record OU612065.1, read on the forward strand.
ACACTGAAATAAATAAGCTTTTGTAAAAATTAGTCATTCTTTAATTAAAACTAAAACTGCAACACAATACGATGTCCCTGGTTCGAGCAACTGTCAACATATGTACTGTATAACATAAGAATCAGTCAGTCTTTGATAATAAACTGTGAGGGTCGGTGGTAGTTGTTTGATTTCATTGTTTTGGCTGACTGAAAATTTTCTGTTTTATTTCTGCAGGTACTTAAAGGCTTGATATATCTCAGAGAAAAACATTCTATCATGCACCGAGGTAACATTTAACTATTTTACATCTCATATGAGTTTGATTTTCTATATTTGTTAAAATTGGGTTTACTAAGTTTGCATGTGATCTAAAAAGTCTAAGCTTATAGCGTCGAGAAAGGTGACTCGGTCTTTCAAGACTTTATTCTGTCATTTATAGATGTCAAACCATCTAACATTCTCGTGAACTCCAAAGGAGAAATCAAATTGTGTGACTTTGGTGTCAGCATTCAGCTCATAGACTCCATGGCTAATTCTTTTGTGGGAACTCGCTCCTATATGGCTGTAAGTAAATATAAACTTTTCAGATCTAGAATCTTTCCGCTTGAATCATCCCATCTTCTTGTAACTAATACGCCGCACAGAGTATCAAGTTATAACCAGGAGGCTCAAACGCAGATGTATGATAAGCACGATCAAATGAATTGAAGCTGCTATGTTCTCAAAGTGTCCACTAATATCCATACTGCGATGACTAGCGAGGTGATACATATACTGTGTTTAATTTAGCCTGAGAGACTGCAGGGAGTGGAGTACACAGTTCAATCTGACATTTGGTCTATGGGCCTGTCACTTATAGAGATGGCCATAGGGAGGTACCCAATCCCACCACCAGACAAGAATGATGTTGAGAAGATTTTCGGGCAGGACACACTCGCCATGCATATTGAGGCAGCCAAAAATGGATCACAGCTCCGAGGTAAATAGCTGAGTCTTGTTTCTGGCTTAGTTGAGGTAATGGATGAGATGTGCAAATAAGAAATGATTTATGGCATCAATCGTACATGCTGCAATCGCATCATAAATTCCATATTATTCACACTGAACAGGTGGAGTCGGTAATCACTATTGCTATTGGACTATACCAGTTGGCTTTAGACTAACGGCGCTCCCATTCCTGTCAAAATACTTCACACATTAAACATAATGCTTCAGACATTCAGAATGTTTTAGCACTGTATAAAGTACTTGATAATCAAAACTTCTAACATTAACTACTTCTTGCTAATAATATAACCTTAAAGGGGTGCGTGAGCTCAATGAAATTTTGCTAAATTTTCAGGATTACCAGTCCATTTCGGTCATCATGACCTCTCTGGCTTTTCTGGCAGCGCTCATGGCTCCAATGACCCGCTGCCACTGGCCATATTTGAGCTGCTTGAATACATAATACATGAGGTAACTTAGTAGTCAGTCAAACTGCGTACTCACTACTTATGAGGAAGGCTTCTTCACTTCAGTGACTGCTCAAGTTGATATGCTGCGAGAGGTTTTCGTTGCACAAGATTTAGCTTGTAGCGTTAGCAGTGGTGAATGGCAGCCTTGCATGCGCTCATTTGTTTGTTCCTTCTCATGATTTGGCTTTGATGATCATGATTTGCCAAACTTTAAGTTGGACTTTATTTTTAGGCAAAAACTCGGACGACTCCCGCTCCATGTCTATATTTGACCTGCTTGAGTTTATTGTGAATGAGGTATGTTTTCAGATAAGATTATTAAATTCCCATTCATACTGTACAGCAATGTGAGAACTTTCTATCAGCTATGACTGTAAAAAGCTTTGAACAATGTTTTGCTAGGGAAATATGAAATTAGTTATGCTTTAATTCACATTCCCCTGGATAAGGCCTCTCGCTGGCCCAGGTACTGATCCATCGTACTGCCATGTCTTGCTTTGTACTTGTGGAAGTTAGGCTGTAGTTGCATTTAGTGCCATGAAAGTTTGATTGAACTGCTTGACGGTTTAGTGCGAGTAAATGCATTATTGGATATTGGAAGCATTATTCAATGGCAATGTGTGTTACAATGTGATGGACGTATATGAATTCTTTAGTTCAATATCTTAGCCCTGTCATTTTACTTCAACTGTCTAGTTTTGTCAATGCGAGATGCCAATATGACTGCTATGACCTCAGTACTGTAACATGTGATGTGGGTTCTGATATACAGTTCAGTATATAAGAAATGCGTTGTAAGACTTCTCATTATGTGTTTTTGTCTGTTACCAGCCTCCTCCACGATTGCCTGCAGGTGTGTTCACAACAGAGTTTGAGGACTTTGTCGATACATGGTGAGTGTGAATGCAGACTAACAGGCTTACTGCGTATATCTCCGTCCGATTATTTTTGTTAAATTATTCTTTTTTATAAGCAATCATCGATAGCAAGCAACCAACAATCTGCATTTTGTAACGATGTGACAAAATGCAGAAAATCCCACTGAAAAATATGCAGTAGTGCGTTATCTATGACTGATCAAATTAGTAGTATCTGCTTAAAAGCATTGTCTAGTACCTACAAATTTTGGAGTTTACTCTACGAAGCTGACATTTGCAGTGGTGCTATACATTTGTAATCATAAAAAGCTTGATCTCATTGAAAATTTGTGCTTGAAAACCGGCTGCTGTATAATTGATATGTTTAGGTTATATTATTTGCAAGAATCACCAAAAGTTTTCTACAGTCTTCTTCCATAATCTTAATAATCATAATGACTTTTTCGAATTTTTCAGTCTGCGAAAGAATCCGTCAGAACGTCACGACCTGCACTATTACACTGTAAGTACTCCTAACAATATTTGTACAATAGTGTTTTACGTTATATCAAGTTGTCTTCTCATGTGATAGAGTAGGGTAACTCCTGAGTTGCGAAAAGGGACCGATGACCAATCATCTCCTTTTCAATAAACATGAAAAATATCATGCTAGGTAGGCACGCACACACACAGCGCACACATGCGTTTTTTTTTCAGAGACACGGCTGGATAGGGAAGTGGGACACAGATGATATTGACATCGGTAACTATGTTGGTCTTGTAATGAAGCTCTCTAGCTAAGGATATATGGACTGTTCTTTAACGCATATTTCAAGTATCATCTACAGACATCTTTCTCCCGTCTCTTATTCCTGGATGTCATGAATTGTAATAATTAGTTGACCCAACTCAATTTATTTTTCTATGATAGACCCAAACATTCTATACCTTCAGCTGTAGCTTCTTCATCTGATGACTGCTTATATCCAATTCATTGTGTAACTTTGTCAATTCATCCCCAGAATTCTGATGATATTGGCTGATATATCATGTATACCAAGGTGCATATGCTCTCTTTCCTATACTAGCTGCACATTTCTCTAACCCAGCATTTATAAGTTGTTTTTTTTGCTTATTTCAAATATCGAACCTGTTTTGACATTTTTATGTACTCAAATAGAGCTTAGCATAGAAAATGTTTTATACACCACAGATTGGATAATTTTTATCAACGCATTGAAGTTTTTGTAAAGAAGTTGGCAAATTCAATTGACCGTTGCAATGCAGGCAGTTTGTTTTTGGACATTTTTTGGAATTATATTGTGGCTTTTGATAATTGTAAGTTACTAAAATGTTAATCGTAATAATTGATGGAATATTGACTCAGCACTTCTTATTATCCTGTTGTCAGTAAGTTTGCTGCAACAACTTGAGCTTCTCTATTTTTACGGTAGCCTCTTGTGCAAAGCAAATAAATCTAGATACCCAAAGACTGTCTATGCTAATAATATATGCAATCAGGTTCCAATGACTTTTTTACTGTAAAATATTCCTTTACAAATGACAATAATGCTTGCGGCAGGCTTAGGTTAGCCAAGGGTGACTACCAAAAACTAAACAGCATAAGGATGACCTTTTCCAGCGCTTGATTTGACCACTGAGTGACAAAGCCTTTGCTGTAGCATTGTGAATATATGTATGATTATTGAGCGGAGATATTGTTCTGCTTTTGATACTGACTGAACTTGTTGGCCGCATTGCCTCTCACCTTGTCCTGAGGTAGACAACTCCTAGACATAATCATCATGCAAGATGGGGGCACAACTCTCAACTGATTTAGCAATGTCGCAAATCTACACAGTCCCACTTTTTGTTGAGCAGGAAACAACATCATTGCTTTGTATCATAATCATCATAGCTATTAGAAGAAGCACTTCTCTCTCACATCTCTTGGCACCAGCTGTGGACACCTAGCATAGCTTACCTCAAGACTCCAATATACCATCAACTCTCATCTTTAACTGATATTCTAGTTACTACAGTCATACAGCAATACCTTATCCTGGTAGCCTACAGTACTACTTCTCTCTAGCCAGCCGAGCCTGCCTTAGTTAGTTAGTATAGATAGTAGTCTGTGTCTACTCACTAGCTAGTACTAGCTACTGCTAGGCCCTGCCTCAATAAATAGAAAATAAATTAGGCCTACAGACTTACACCCATCCATAAACTGCCAGTTAGAGCTATTTCCTGATCCTAGGAGAAATTCAAAGGATTATTGGCCATCATTGTTATTGTTACTCACTGTACTCATCATTCTCTTCTCTAGCAGCATTGTAAGTATAATAATATATATATAAAATATAAAGATGTATGTTAGATGTTTTTCAATTGTTCCACTATCAAACATACTGTCACATCACATTTGTGTATCATGTGCAAGGGGATACTACTTGGTGTCTGTAACCAATGAGTATTCCTTGATGGAACAAACATAGGTACATAAATCAAGGCAAGGAGCATCAATAAACTACACGGGGTACATTCTATTAAATCTCTGAATTATGATGGCAGTTATTTGAGTTATTAGTTGTACTATAGGTAAAATATAAAGTCTTTGTTTTGCTTTTGTGACAGGACTGTATGTGTGTCATAGTTACTCAAAATACGAAAAGGTCGCCATAAGATCCTTCTCTTTCACATTAATCTCACCAGGACATTCTCATAGATATCGAAGCATCATCTTTTTTCTAATTCTGCAATCCTGAATAGAGAATACCAGATTTTACTCGTGAGAAGCAGGTTATGGCGTGTTACTCTGAATTGATATTATTGAGTAAATGTGTGAGGCCCGCAGACTCGCCTCTCAAAAAGACAAGGTGCAAAATGCTAGGCATAAACCATAAAACACACTGTAACACGTCAGTCACCTACTACTAATTCATCTCGCTACTGAACTGTTATCAATTTGAGCTGACTTCACATCTTCAATTCAAGAATATTCTGTTATGGTTTACAACTATGATTGCCTATCTGTGCATGAAATATGGCTATTTCTAGTGCCTGTCAAAATCTATGATCATGTTCCCTAACAGCACTTATGATATTCTTGTTTAGCCGATGCACTGAAATCTCGACAACAGAAACCTTGCTGGCAGCTGCCTGAATGGCTGCAGCTGCTAAGAAAAAGAACGGTGTCAATGGGAAGCCCGATGAGTGGTCCAAAACTGGAACATGTCTGAACAAACCCGATGAAGGATGGGTTCATCATGCTGACCAACTGGAGAGTGACAATGGGATAAGCTATGGTGTCCGGGTAAGTGTATGTGAGATTAGCTTATACTCATGTCCCAGAGGCTTTTTACATTTCCTGAAGTTCTGAAATCATTTGCTTGTAGAATCTTCCCCTCTCAATGCTGCCCAATGTTGTCTTGATCCAGCTGCAACTTGCCTGTAAGATAAATACCCACAGCTGTAACTACTGCTACTACTCATTGGTGGTTTCCTCTGTGGAATAAGCTACAAAAGAAGTACATGTATGGCTTAATTTTGTGTTTCTAGTATATCGGCTGTATGGAGGTCATAGTTTCAATGAAAACACTCGATTTTGAGACCAGGACGGCTGTTGCCAGGTTAGTACTATGATGTCTCCTCAGGATGCCTATCACTATATAAAGCTCAACATAAAATGTCAACATAAATGTGCCTGTTTGTCTGCCACATTTGGTATTACAGAGAAAGGATAAATCATTACTTTGTAATAGTATTATTTTACTAATGATTATTCCATGAATAACATGACAGGAAAGGAGTGATTGTCTTCAACTGAACAGGGAAATCATTGATTACTGATCACTTAGACGCTGGTAGCTGTAAATTTGATTCAATATCAAGCCAATGAGATTATTAGCAAAGGACATGTTTATTTACATTGGCTATAGCTAGATGAGAACACAAAGACCCAGCTGCTGCTTATCAATGCAATGTGAAAATGATAGCTCAAAAATGTTAATGGAATGCACTTTGTTATAAGGTCAATTAAATCTCTCTGAATTAGATGAAATTGCTTTTGTGGTCAGTTGCAACAAACAACTGAATGTCTTTTCCGCTATGTGTGGAAATGCCTGGATTGTGATGTCTATATACTTCTACGTAATGCTAAAATTTCCCAGCACTGTAAGATTACAACAGATAAGCAAGAACTTGCATTATAGCGCTTTGTAAGCCCCTCTTTCAGCATCATAATATGATTTTTCCTTGTAGGGAATCCATATTTAGGGTTGCTGAAGCCGCCGGATTGAGAAGTTCAGTGAGACGCAAAAAGGTCAGTATTTTTTCTAGTATCCCTAATGTACAGTTCATATATATATATATCTAGTGTCAATTGTGGGGACCCTGTTCTTCCTGTATAGCAGTGACTGTGAACTAATACAGCAGTCCGATATAAACACCTGGGCTCTATTGTGTGTGGAATGAAATCACTAAATGAAACATACAAGGCCCTCTGACATCAGAACATCACATAGATATTGCTGCCAGTTCACTTCTTTTACTAGTAATCTATTTGCACATTTTACTCTATTGATATGACTTTTGCTCAAACAATTATCAGCAGCATACATTGTCAATCAGTTGTGTTATCTACAATATTAACACCAGCAACAGGGAAGTAGCTTTTATCAGACTTTTACATTTCAAATACATTACAGTGATATGGTTGTGATAAAATTAGTGCCAGGTGCAGATAAAATCCAATGTCCTATCATTTTTTAGATCCTTATTTAGACATTCAGCTGCATTTCTTCAATTAAATTGACATGGAGATATATATCATTGAAATAGGTTAAAATCAATAGGAGGTAGCTCAGTTGGTTAGAGCGCCTGCCCTCTTATGCGCAAGCGTTGGAGGTCCTGGGTTCAAATCCCGCTGCAGTCTACCAACTACTTCTACTGGGCTCAATTGACACCCCAGGTGTACCCCAACCTCCCTGCAAACTGAGAGAAAATTGGCGCCAATAAGGCACCTCAACTTCTCAGTCTGCGATGGGATGCAAACCCAGGACCTTCAGCACTAAGCGCCAAAGTTCATAGTGGCATAAGGCCTAGTCCGAATAAAATGTGCTGCAGCAGTTCTTTTAATTCTTGTAGGATAAACGAGTACAGAAGTACTTGAGCGATACACCAAATCTAAAACATGCTGGTATCGATGTGACACTGGCTATAACTACAGATGATGTAGCTATGATAAGTATGGACAACGGTAAAACAATCATCAGCCATAGTATGGAGGAGATCTCCTTTGCGTCGGGTGGTGACTCGGTAAGGCTACTCACACGCCACCAGCCATCATGTGCTCATTTTATGATGAATGTTTGAACCTGTTTTATGCTGTGTTGCATCATTTTTCGGTGTAACTTTTATATTGAAAGAATTAGTAATTTTGCTTCAAAGACAAAAACATTGCAAAATTCATCACTGTTAGTCAGCCCACCCTTGTGAAAGCCCTGTGATTCTTGGCTTACATGCGGCTGATTTGGGGTGGAAGTAAGTCATTATCCTCACCCTAGCTGAGTGCTTGTCACTTCTGAAATCATGAGTCATGAAGGTCTCAAGTGGATAAGTTGACAGCAGGAAGGGTGAAAATAAGAAATCAGGATAAGTGCCAAAATTAGCTTATGCAAACTTTGCAATATGATATCGCCTCGCGTAGGTTAGAATTTGAGATCAGGTATGTCAATTGTTTCCCATGATATCGTGTCTGCTCCAGTCAAATAAAGTGGAGTCTCACTCTCAACTTATATTCATCAGAGTGAAACTTCTCTCTGAAATTAGGGGCCCATGTATTGGCAATAACTTAACTTAGACATGACTTAGACATGCGATGGATTGGGTGCAATTACTAATTACTAAGCACATGGCTGAGTGGAAAGTCTCTTAGAAATCAAGGATTAAGTAGTCAGGAAATTCTTGCCCGTAGGTGTAACACTCTGATTACTGAGTTACTGTCATAGGATAGCTTATCTTTCTGCTAGAACAGTCATAAAATTATGGTATGAAAACTCGTGTTTTCAATTATTTCCAGGAAACCGCAGACTTTGTTGCATATGTTGCCAAAGATGCCACCAACAAAAGAGCTTGCCATGTTATAGAATGCGGAGGCGGTGTAGCCCAAGAAGTCATAATGACCATAGGTAAGAGGACTGCTACAGTTGATATTTCACACATGCAGAGGCCTTTATGAATGTCACACCCATGCTGTGCAATGTTGTGGTTGTCTTCAAGTATCTGTTTAAGAGTTTGTTAGTCAATAGTATGTTTTCATGCATATACTAACTTCTTATCTGATATCGATAATGAAATGTTTGAATCGGAAAGGCGGGACACCACTGTGGCCTGGATATGATGACCCAACTCATCCATGAGGAAATAAATAAGTGATAATGTAACAGCATGATAATATCTTGTTTTGTCCTTTTATGGATTGATTTTCACATGAGTAGCAATTCACCAAGCTGTGTCATGTCATGGCCCATTATCAAATTGGCCCTCTATCATGAAGTACCGTGTAATTGATGGGTTTACTGACGTAGCACAACCTGCAGCCTGCTCATATCTCTGGTGTACATGTGACTTGTGACATCAACTCCCTACACCCTGGAAAGGCTTATATGATCTGACTATGGCTATAATCTTAGAAATGAGACTATTTATTGGCCAAATTTATAGAAATACTGTTACTGTCCTTCTAATGGATATTGAATTTAAGCCTATTACTCATGCATGCACTCGTACAGAAGCAAATCATGTCAGTATTTTATTTATGATGACAAATTGAGTTTATTACTTATATTATGCCAATCAATAAGAATGAGTCGTCAAGTGCATTGATACACAGAAGGCATGAGTTTGATTTATGGGCGAAATGTTGACAGGGGATGTGATTGATGGATTAAATGCTTCCTAGCATCACGTGCAAATTAGACACCATCATCATTATATGGAAGTGTAACATTTTCTACATTATTTCTTACCAGTATGCTACTGAACATTATTTGAAGTATCATCTCACCTATAATGACAATAAAGCTACTCTCATTCTTATGATTTTAATTTCAGCACAAGCCTTTGAACTGAGATACAAACAGATGTTGAAGCGTAAAAAACAGCCAGTGGTTGTCCCAGACAGGTGAGGTCCAGTTTAAATTTTATCTCAGTATAGTTTCATCTCGCAGATTTTGTGTATTTCACCTGTAATCATTTTTCAGATTTCTGACTTCACTGACTTGCTGAGTTTCCCCACTAAATAACAGCTTCCTGCAATGGATCATAAAAAAATGATGACAGGCCCGGAATTATAATTGGCATTAGGGTGCCATAGGCCATACTCCTGGTCTGACAAAATTTGTCCCAGCATTCTAGAGAAATAATTTGCTGTTGATGTTTTTTATCAGACAGTTTAACGCAGAAGAAGAGTCTGCTTGGGGTGACGAGGAGCCCACATATTATAATGAGGGAGCAGAGATTGAAAACATACGTAAAGATTCATCTGCCAGCACGTCGTCTCAACCCCTGCCACCCCCTATCCCTCCGCTACCAGATCATTACTCAGCGCGACCAAGTAATCTACCACTGCCTGCTGAAGGTTTTCAGTCTAATGATAAGCCTGTCGCTAGCCCTCTGTATGAGAATACAGGCAAGAACGTACCAGATAATACCTACTCATTAGCCGATGATGAGGCACTACAGCCAAGAGATAATTCACCGAGACATGAATCCTGGTTCCATGGAAAACTCTCCAGAAATGCAGTAAGTACTTTTTTTTATCTTAGATCTTCTCTGAAACCAATACAGCAGTTAACCTTCTCATCATATTCAATGCCCTAGTTTGTTTACCTTGCCGTCCTCTTAATGAGGATACATGGTAATGATACATTGGTACTTGACAGGCCGAGAGGATGTTAACATGCGATGGAGAATTCCTGGTAAGAGAGAGCAGTAATAAGGCCGGACAGTTTGTACTGAGCGGTATGAAGAGTGGATTAGTTGTTCATCTTTTACTGGTCGATCCTGAAGGCGTGGTAAGTAGCGATAACTTTATTATATCACTGTTGGTTATAACGATGTGCTTCCACATACAAACCCAAAATATACCACAAAAAATACGTAATTGCCAGTTGTCGGCCACATACCTGAATTCTAATTTTAATTTGTTGTCAATGGCTATGTGAGTGTTCTTATTGAATCCCATGCAACAATATAATATAAGAGAACAACTCAGCGACTTGTATTCTGTTCAACGCCTCTTACTGATATTGACATTTTAGTACCCACTTTTTAGTCATCACCTAAGACTGTCTCTCACATTTTGTAGGTTAGGACCAAAGACCGGACATTCGATAATGTCTCACATTTGATATCATATCACAAAGACAATCTGGTACCTATTTTATCACAAGAAATAGAACTCTATCTCAGCTCTCCTATACTGCGAGGGTAGAACTGATAACATGACTAAAGATACAGCTAAACAAAAAAGTATGATAGGCACCGCATCGTTTAGCACAGCTGAGTAAAACCAATTATATGTCTTGTCCACTTTACACCAAAACTTCCCATTAGCGCCATAGAAAAAAAGCAAAATTGAGCAAAGAGGAGATGTTGGCACAAGGAAGCCATCTTTCTCTTCAATCTGTAAGAGCCCACAGGCTATTATATGACTAGGACTACTTGCTATTGTCACCCTTGCCACATAATATTTATTAGATGCCTTAATCCATAATACATGCATTTTCCACTGTATTTTAAACATCTTTAAAATGATGTAAGAGCAGTGATTTGCGATCAAAGCCCTGCCATTGGAACATAGCGGTGAACAGCACACATGGTATTACTTTCTATAGAAGGTCCTCAAGCTTTTAATAAAACATATTATTGTACTTTCTATTCACAAGATTATGCACAACATAGATTGTGACCATTTTGGATTTGGACTAGGATATTATCTATATTATCTATATTATCTATATTATAAAACTGACTTCATTGCCTGTCTTCATTCGTTATATACATATCAACTTTTCATTCTCAATTTTTCATAAAGATTTTTGTCACATTTGCACTGGTACAGTGTTGAGAATCATGGCTTTAATTAATTATTTGGAATAAATCGATTTAAATTATAAATCGCTGCCAAATATGATTATTATTGTAATCTATAGCATTTGAAACACATGAAAACTTGAAACTGGCTGGCTCTCATCAATGAACTCCCTCTTCATTGCTCTCATGGAGTCCACATCAATTCCATTTGAACTTCATTCAAAGTGCCAAATAGATACAAGGGAACTGAACTTGATTCCCATGGTGATGAAACTTCGGCCAAGCCGCTTTGGATAGGACACTGCTCACATTCTAGTCTACTATTTCGTTTTTCTCCATTGCAATAAAATGCAATTATGTTTGTTTTCTAAGCATTTGTACCTCATATCATTGAGTGACTGACTGACTGACTGTGAATGCCGTCAACAGATTCGCATATACATGTATGATAAATCATATACAGGTATGATATATCATTTTTGTGATGTTGTCTCATCAACACTTTGTTATTTTATGCTATATACAATCATTTATCACCGTTTTAATAATGAAAGATTGAATATTAATCACCAGTTCACCTTTAAATCACCCAAACTGAAAAAATTTGGAGATTGGGACAAACCATACTTGGTTTTATCAAGGATATTGGGACCCTCCCTGTTGCAGGGAGGGTGGGATATATTTTCGGTCCAGTACCCATGATTGAGAGCAAATACTGAGCTTTGATTGGTCAATTTTTATGAATACAAGCTCTACCTCTCCCACCCTTCCTGCCTGTTGGAATGAACTGGTTTTATCATGTTATATTCCTGAGTTGTCTTCTATATTATATTTCTTAGACAACTTCTTATGTTATATTTTTTAGTGTGCTTTCTCTTCTGAACACAATATGTTTTATTTAACGGGCAATAAAAAAAAAACCTTTATGACATGATGAGATTACTCTTTAAATGGAGTGGGTTTCAGTGGGTTTATTGTGCTCTTTTTGGTCAACAGTATCTTCTGATTTTTAAGATCAATTTTCTGTGTAATTAGGTTATTAGCCCAAGGAGACCTTGATCAGACATCACCAGTACAAACAGGACAGCTGACTTGATATATTCTCATATTACATTCAATTTTGCCTCAAGGGACCTACGTAAACTGATAGTTGTTCATCGTTGACCACATGTGACTCGAATAAATTTTCTCTCTTCAAAACACAGCTCTCTGATTGAATCAGAATAAGACATAATTTTCTTAGTTTGTTGGTTTGTTTTAGGTGTCATGTCGATACTAATGAGAGGACAACTTCTATATCATATGTTCTTCTTCCGAACACAATATGTGATGTCATCAAAAATTGTGACGCCCACTCCAAAACTAATGACGTTTATAGATTGTAGGGCACATTACTAGCATCTGTCACTGAGCGAAGCTGACACAGGACAGGAAAAGAACAGACAGAGGTCCAGGATGGGTGATGGAGTTTCAAAGCCATTGGATACAAGAAAGAATCCCATCACAGATGACTACATAGTGTCCAGACAAGTTTTAGGTTTAGGTATCAATGGTAAAGTTGTGGAATGCTTCAAAAGGGACACTGGAGATAAATATGCACTCAAGGTATGTATGTTGAAAGTTCATTGTTGATGGACCAGGGATGGACCCAGGGACCATATTACAATTCAATCAGCTTAACTTGATTATTTGTTCATTATTATGTGGATGGATTATAATTGATGGATTAAGGTCAGTCAATGAAAAATAAGACTGTCTGTCTCTCAATGTGTAATGTACTGAGTAGGCTCCAGAGAAGAAAAATGTGGAAAATCCTAGGAGGCATCAAACATCTGATGTATGGCGCACCAAAGGAAGCCAAGCTACTGGCATACACAAGCCTATGTAGGCCAATCCTCGGATTCGCAGACACCGTATGGGACCCATCCACCAAAACAACAGCACAGAAGATAGAACTGGTTCAAAATGACGCCATCAGATTCATAGGCAACCTGAAGGGCCGTGGTGCAAGTGTGACCGAAGCCAGGAACCAGCTAGAAATTGGGTCGCTGGAAGAAAGGCGGAAAAATCATCGGCTGTGTCTGCTCACCAGAGTTCTTCAGAACGAGAACCAACACCATGCTCTCTCTAAAGCATACGATGAAATCACCGAAGACAGGGAAAACGCTACAATGACCACCAGAGCAGCCGCCAGAGTTGAACCTAACTCTGTGGCCACAAACAAAAGTATTTACCACGCTAGTTTCCTGCCTCGGACAAGCCGTGAGATGAGAGGGCAGAAAACCGCTCAACCCTAAACAGCGCCATGCTGTTAAAACCACATTTCCTGGTCTAAACCCTGGTCCTAACATTTAGAGGCATCCCTAAACCGATTTCTTCGACAAATCAATAGGATGTGCTACCTCATCTGAGGTAAGGAAACTGAGGTAAGGAAACTAGTCTTCAAAACCTCCTAGATTTTAGTAAGAAGAATCTCTGGACAGGCCCAATCTTCCTAGCCATCTATCTATACATCAATGGGTTCAATATGGTAGATGGCCAAGGAGTATCAGTTACCTAGTACCTAATACTCCTTGATATGACTGGGACCTGATATCACACCAGCTGCGACTCCTATTTCATCTTTCTTGTGGCCATTGAGTCCGTCGAATTCATCCGTCGATTTGAATTTGACTCCTAGAACATTTTTCCCACCTAGGGAACGCATATATATTATTGTAAGCACCAAATAGCAGATTATCGACACTATATGATGTTGGTAGATCCTAAAGAATGAGTACTACTAAGGCCCCACATTAGCAGATAAATGTCATAGCATATAAGTTTGAAACAGGGTAGGGTTAGGCCTACATTGCACAGTTGGTTCAAGCACTGCTTTATGAGAGTCTTCATATTTGGGAGTCTGTCCATGTTATGCTAGACTACAGGTCTTTATCTATATTGCCAGTAGACCTGGTTCGGTAACACCTTATAACTAAATTCTTAATAACCAGACAGTAGGTCGTTGAAAATAAAAATTGTTCATTATGTTACCACATTATGGAAATAAGCACTCAAGGTTACAATGATACGAACAAAGGGCAAGGAAAGAGCTCATTGGTAGCTTGTGCTCATCTGATGGAATAGCAGTAGTCTTCTCAGGATGTTGGTAGGTATGTTCCAGAGTACAGTTAGCACTATTTTATGTAGGCCTATCTATGGTTATTTGACCATGTTTTGAATTATTTCATGTGGATTCTCACCCTCATGCTTTTATCTTAGAGCTTATGTCACCGTTTTATAAACTCAAAACCAGTTTAAAAAAATAATACAATTTATTTCTGCGGCTGATAGGCAGCAGTTATACAAGACGAGTGGTTGTGGGTTAAAATTGCAATTATGTCTCTGTCCGAAGACTGAGAAATAAAGGTGCCTTAAGGGTGCGGCCGCCATACTCGGCGCCAAGGCGCACTCAGTTTTCAGGCAGGTCGGAGCACACCTGGGGCTGCAATTGAGCCCAGTAGTTGGTAGACTGCAGGGGGAGTCGAACCCAAGTCCTCCAACGCTTGCACATTAGAGGGCAGGCGCTCTAACCAACTGAGCTACCTCCTACTCCTGGTTGCTGGCGGTATATTGGCTGTTCAGAAGGATGTAGGGCCTTACTGCGATCGCATCAGTCATATCTGTAGGCCCTTAGTGACAGTAAATGCTTTGAATGTTTCCAATTTCATAGTTTTCCTAATGAGACTGAGTGAGCTCTCTATAAATAGCAAGACCCATGTATTGTCTAACATGAGACCTAGACTCCAGGTTTAGGCACTCCTATATTTCCCATATCAAACATTCCACTATTGGGTAGCACATCCTTCTACAATAATATGTGACCATAATTTTCAGCATTTAATGTTCTACTTGTAGGTGCTACGGGATGTGCCAAAAGCTCGGAGGGAAGTGACACTACATGTAAAAGCTGTCGCTTGTAGACACATAGTTCAAATCAAAGATGTTTATGAAAATCAGTATGCAGGCAATAAATGCCTTCTTGTTGTCATGGAATGGTGAGAAGGCCCATTTTTTAACGTAATCTATACACACATAGGATAAGTTTCATCATCATAAAACGGTCAGGTCATGACTCAATCTGTAGGATTTTGAACAACAACTTGAAAACTTTTATCGTCTTGTGATATCACATTCAAGTTCTCTCGACGATATTATCATTACCCATGCTGATTCGTAGTGGAATACGCTTGATCAAAAATGCTCAATATCACATGAAAAGTATATCTGAACGTGGCTACGGTTTTTATAAAGTTTCCACCTTTCATCCCATTAGATTCATACCAAAGTCATGTAGAAATTGTCGGCACTGTAAGTTATGTCTTGGCATGATATGGAATAGTTTGTGTTTTCCTATCCTGGGTGTTTGCTGCATAAGCATGAAAATAATCCTCAAAAACTAATCGAGCAGAAAACAATGGCTGGTTTATGGGACCAATTAGCCCTAAAACTGTGTGTAAAGATAGTAATGATGATATGTTGTAGCATGTTGGGCGGAGAGTTATTTACATGTATACAAGAGAGAGCGGATAATGCTTTCAATGAAAGAGGTAAGATCCATTCTGTATGAATCGCATATGTTATACATGAACCATAATAGTTTTATCTATATAATTAGCACAACATTGCTACCACCGTTTTAGGCCTACCTGATCTTTACTAGGAACATCAGCCTATGCACTTGCTATATCAGCTCTAACTAGCTCTTCAATCTCTATGTTAGTAAACAATCCATCATCCGTGATATTAAAAAGTATTGGCACATAGGTTATGAAATAAATTGTTGACGATCCTACTCATGCTGCTATGTATTACAAAAGCAGCTTGTTAATATAGTATTAGTCATGGTTCCCAAAATTACTCTAAGCTGTGGCATCATTGCTTAGGGGGACAAAGGAAAATCCCTGTTATATTAGTATATATTCATGTAGTAACACAGCGGCTAGGATTTTGTCTATGGTTGTGCTAACAATATATATATGACAATTTATTGCAAAATCAAACATACTAAATTGGTAATATCAAACAATTATCAACCTACTATAACATGTTATCAACACAGTCTTCTGGATTAATAAACTGGAATTGCCAGATGGTAACGCTTAAATATTTCACAATTTTTAATGTATTATCAAGGTAGTATCATGACTAAAATAACATTCTTGCTGTTTGGTAAGTTACAAACTGCATCATCATTTGAAATGTGTTTGGTTGAGGAACACTTCCCTATACAACCCGTTAATGTTGTTCGGAGAGAAGCGCCTCAATCAGTCCAAGAGATTTGTTTGTAATTTGATACCTACGTAGTTGATTAGAATACTATGCGGATAGTGTGATACATGCTCAAGTAATGGTGTGAAATACGTTGTGAGTGGGTTAAGGTATCCAACTACAATAATAACAATATTCTTCGGAGACCAGATGGTTTCCGTGGTTCTTATCCATCCAATAATCATTCAGTGAATACCATCTATCTTTTTACAGAGGCGGCCGCAATAATGAAAGATATAGTCGATGCCATAGCATATTTACATTCACAGGGAATTGCTCATCGAGATGTAAAGGTATGTATACAATAGATTATTTATGTGCTTCTAGAGCATTCAGAACAGTGCATAATCATGTAGATCAAGTTTGGTCCAGTTAACGTAAATTAGGAGTTACTCCTCTCTGCTGACAAGCGGCAGTCATCATTTGCCAGCGCCTCATACGGAGATGGGAGCAACTCCAACTTCAGGTAAACTGGTTCAAACTTGATCTAGGAGTCATGCTACCTATGGTGTGACATATGACAAACTCTTCAAATAGTGCAATTGTCAACAATGCTGCCGATGCTGCAATATGTGGTATCCACCCCCCCTGACAAAGTGAAGCCGATGACATTGAATGTAGACTGAATGCACTCAACATAACATTAGAATTATTATTGATGATTGAACATCAATGTGCAATTCTCTGATGTATAGCCTAACAGCTGATAGTGGTTTTGAGAATTGTATTACATCTAATTATCACACAGTATGTTTCTCTATTAAGCCAGAGAACTTGTTATACGACAGAAAAGGACCTGGTGCCATTCTCAAGCTTACAGACTTTGGATTCGCTAAACATACAGGTTCTGACAAATCACTAAATACCCCGTGCTACACTCCATACTATGTTGGTAAGTGATTGAAGTTTCTTTTCATATTCTCCCAAAAACTGAACTGACTCATCCCAAAGAACTATGCATTTGTGTCTTGTCGGTGCATGTCGGTGCATATCGTCCTGACTCCTGGGCTGTCTCACTTAATCATTGTACTAACATGGTCAGCTTCCTCATGTCTGGATATTGACCTTTTATCTGTAAATGACATATTAATCATGTGAAACATAAAAACTTATTGCAAAACTATTACTTTATTTGCCTGAAGGGAAAGTCATGACACACGATGTTCAACTGTATCAGCTGATAATCTGGAATTTTTCTACTAGAATAACATGTTCTAACCCGTCATTTTATTGGGCGATACTAACTTTTTCATTCTGATTGATGGACACTAACTGTAACCCCTCCTTATCACTTTTTCAGCTCCTGAGGTACTTGGGCCGGAGAAATATGATATGTCTTGTGACATGTGGTCTCTGGGTGTTATTATGTACATATTGTAAGTAGAACAGAACTATTCAATAACCCGAAACAGCCATTCTCATCCTGATTCATTTCCATCTGCAGGCATGCGATTTGACAGGATAACCAGAGACTATAGATAGACTATAGATAGACTATATCCATAGTCTCTGGGATAACCTTATTCATCTACAATATGAGTAGTTTCAATATCTTGCATCAGCTTACTCAGACTACCAGTTTGGTTTATCAATTAAACTGATCAAACTCTGCCAGGGTTGATGGTAGAGGCATTTCATTATCAGCTACGACATCTCATAATTGATAACGGAATGCCACTAACATTGAAACTGACAATATTTGACCACACAAACCAGCTACAGTATATAATAATACCTTCTCTGTCTCATCAATAGATTATGCGGATATCCTCCATTTTATTCAAATCATGGAATGCCGATCTCACCAGGAATGAAGAAGCGGATAAGAAATGGACAGTATGAGTTCCCCAGTGCTGAATGGTCTAGAGTGTCCACACAGGGTAAGTGGCTCATTATCGGTCATGTAGATGGCTTCTTAGATTTTAATAATCTAATGATTAGCATCAAATAGAGTGATGTTGTAAATAAATTTGTAGGTACAAATAGACAGCTGAATGTCGAAAATCTGTCTTGGTGTGAAAGAACTGCAAAAAAACCATTTCAATGCACGAACAACATTTGGAAGTTAGTCTTGTACTGGTTTACATTTGTGTTAGTCTTGCACCAACAGATTACTCAAAAGTTGAGTGCTGAAAAAATAATCTTTGGTAATGACAATGTAGTGTCACAATCTGCACTTTTATAACTCATTATAAAAAGTGGTCCACAAAAGCATTTAGCACTCTGGGAATTGTTTCATTCCCTGATGTGATGGCCCCTGTTATGTCAATGGTTACAACAATCTGATCCATATCAATGCATCGGATGACTTAATTACCAAAGGACAACACTATCATAACTTAATCAGAGATGTGGCTGTGTATTTGAAACACTACTCTCAAAATAGATCTAAAAAATGATCTCCAAACAATCCCCCTGTGCCCTACAGGCACCCACACAGTACCTCTAATTGTCTAGCATGACTGTGGGGTTACCCGCTCAATTAATGTTGGTGCACAACTTTCTCAAATCTTGATGCCCTAGTATTGTTGCTTGCTGTTCAGATTATCACTTAGCCAGACTTCTGAGGCTGCTACGGTTCTCAATTTTATTAATATGGAGTTACCTTTTCATGCAAGTGGTAAATCTATATTTGGAATGGTGCACACTCAACATAATATTGAAATAGTATATTGCAATTAGATCTTTATCATTGTAGCTAAGCAATTGATACAGAACCTATTGAATACAGATCCAGACAAGAGACATGCCATTCATCAGGTATTACAGCATCCGTGGATTGCACAGAACACTGCAGTGCCTCAGACCCCACTCTGTACTACTGCTGTGCTGAAGGAAGAAATGGAGAACTGGGTAGATGTACAGGTCAGTATGTGGAACAAATTGATGGTTGTATCTCCTGACTTCTACCTGGAAGATTAATTGTATAATCATATTCGTATGTATTTTTGGAAAAAGCAGTTCAAGTGCCATTGTAATTTTGTGACAGCTGGTAATTATAGGCTGTCATCAAGTAGAAATCTGCACCTCAGCTGTTTAGCGTAATTTGAAACTGAGCAGCATTCTAGGTTAAAAAACTTGACTTGAACACTAGACGTGTGTAGAAAAGCTTTTTATACAATGTCATTTGCGTTATTGCCTAAAAGACACAATATGTGAAGTACAGCAGAGCCGAGTTATTAAACACCCGTTGAAATTACTTCATTCTGCCACCAACTTGCCACTATTGACAATGATAATCCTATAAAATTTTGGTTTAAACAAAATTTTCTATGATGAACCTGCATATCCTTATTCATGACTGCTCAATCTCGTTCCGTTATACAGGAGGAATTGGACAGGGCTATTGCTGAGAGGAGAATCGATGAGGAACAGGTAAAATTGAAGAAGGTGACAGCATCTAGTAACAAATTACTAGAAAGAAGGCGCCAGAAGAAAACATAATCATGACACTGATGACCTGAACAAAACCTTAACTGCTGCTGAAAACCTTGACTAGTGATTCCAAATCGTATCAATACACATATAAACTCTATGTAGTAACCATTACGCAATCAAATTTAGTGTAGCAGATGAACTGCTTTACACGAAATTATGAGCTGTCATTGGTTTGCTCATAAAACCGATTGATTGTTATTGTGCTCATAATTAACTCTCCTATTCATACTGGCTAGTTATTTTTATATCAATGGCTTGACATTCACTTCACATATGCACAGGTCTAGTCTTTTTAGATCCAAGATTCTTAGGCAGTAAGCCAAACTATATGTTACGATGCGATATTTTCAGTACATGCTTTACGGTTCGCTTTCTGGTAAATCCCATAACCTTATGATAACGGCACTAAATTAAATGCCAATTTCTTTTTTAAGTTGGTGATTGTTGATTTGTATATAGTCTATATAGATATAATGGGATTATTATTCCATAGCTTTCAAGTTGCATGACATGAATTTCTTTTTTAATATTTTCTATTTTTATGGGTTCCCCCACATCAGCTCATATCATTTGTTGTGTTTATGAATGAAAGATGTAATGAATGTAATAAAAAACCTCCAGCAGTCTTACCTGCAATATCAATATATGACGGTTTGTCTTTTTCGTTCCTTGTTCTTCTATGTCTATAGAAAAACTGATGAGGAAAAGTGTCATATTTCCTCTATTTTGAGAGTCATGGCACTCAACCAAATTCCGTTGCGACGCAAAGTCCTAATTGACTTTCCTGTGCGCACCGTCATCTGCAGAAGAAAACCTCCATGTGACAGTCGAACAGACCAAACAATTTCTGTCTTGATATGGAAACTACGTATTGCGGGGCCATAAATACAAGTCATTATCATATATTATATATTATGAACTTATTTTCAGACTTGACAGATCAGGCAAATCAGAACATGTTTTCTATTAGCCTGTGAAAAGATTGCAATGGTGATAACGATAATGCATACATAATTCAATACAATGAAAAATACAAAATCAAACAACTATTATAAGACTGGTCAGGTTTCATATAAAAAGACTTTTGCCTAGAAGTGCTGAGCGGTGTCTGGGACGGGCCAGATGTTTGTGATTTCGCCACTTGTTGGGATCAGGGATAAAGTTATGCAGCGGATGGCTAGAGCTAGATTCATCTCTTCCACTGTACTTTTGTACTGTGTATTGATAAATCTTTGATACCATAATTTATGCTGGTTTGGTCACTTGGTATTTAATAGATATACCGCTAAGTTATTGTTTACCTTAATATAAAATAGCTCTATTATAAGATATAAAATAAACCATTCTCCCTGAATAAACCAAGGATGAACTCTTTTGAATCCAGAGCTGATGAGGAGACAGGCTGTTATTATTTGCCACGACTGCGTGGTTGAGTTATTATCTAATATAATATGGATAGTCTGGAATCAATCCTGCGACAATGTCTGGGATTTACTTATCCTTTATCCCAAATTTGGAAAGGTTGCTTTCTGCTGGCTTACTAATGCTGTTCAGCTATTTGATTGCATATGCACAAACTTTGAGGCTAGAACTAGAACAATTTTGTTCCCTCTGTGGTGACGGAGAGATACTGCAAATGTTTGGTATCGAGGCGCCTCAATACCAAACATTTGCAACACCCTCTGCCACCACAGAGGGAACAAACTTGTTCTAGGCTGGCACAGCGTTTACTTGACTTTACTATTGTGGTGTGTTATTTGCTTTGTCAGGCCTGTAGTTCTAGGGGAGGCACTGCCTCCATTAGAGAGGTAAATAAGATGGCCTAAAATCATTATAATTGAATATTCCATATCAGAATCAGCTCCTCCGGGATTTCCATTTGCTAATTATACACCTTATATTGCTTGGGAGGAACTAACATAACCCCTCCTGGTGATGCTTCGGAGTCGCCTCAACTTTTGCCTCCCCAACCATTTTTTCTTAACTACGTACGGCCCTGATTGTCCAATGAACTCTCTCTCAGTTCATTGCTTTGTCTTAATGCTGTCTTCTGTGGAAAATGTTTTTTGTCTTGTGCAATTTTTTTAATGTCTTATTAACTTCAAAGGAAATCCAATTCCTGATCCATTCAAGGAGATCCTTGATCTGATGAGGTTTTTGTCACATTCATTCTTGAGTTGCTTACCCAGTAGCAGGGAGAAGACAACTATTGATCAAAGTAGTCCATGTTATTACTAAACCACAAAAGGTTGTGAACTGTCTGGCAAATACAGGTCACAACAGACTATACTATATTTTTATGGGTGGTAACTAATTATATCATTTACAAATGAGTTTTTATTCATAAAAATGCAAAGATAAATGTTTTGAAAATTCCTGATTGACTTATATTATACCAAATAAATTATAAAAATTAACACAATAATGTATTTCTATGAAGTTTTATTCAAAATCTAATAAATTTTATCCACATAAACAAAGTAGCCAGACAGTCGGTCTCGTTCCATGCTCAGACACTGACTGTATTCACTGGCTGACTGATTGTCATCGAGGTGCCCTTTACTCACTTGCTGTCCCACTTTTTAAATAAACAGCAACATCTATACAATAAGAAGTGTATGAATATTGAAGAAGAAAGGATAGTTTTGAGCACATCTTCTTAAGTAAGTCATTGAGTGAGTGTGATCAAGGAGTTAACTCTTTAGTTAGTCAGTCAGAGAGAAAGTCACTTTCTTTGCTTGCTTTGGTGTGAATGTGAAATCAAACACATATATATTTTAACATTTATTACCCTCACTTTAGTCAGTCTAATAGATAGTTGGTAAACAAAAACTTAGGAAGTATATAAAAGTAATTAACACTACTACTTACTCACAGTCTAGTAGTATAAGCAAGCAAGGAGTTGGAAGCTCTCTAACTCCTTGGTACTAAGATGTTGAGAACCTATTTAATTTATTACTATACTCACTGTTATACATTCATTGCTTCTCCCATAAGTAGTGTATAGCTCTAACTAAAACTTACTCTCAAAGGTTAGTTTTATTGAATAAGATAATAAATAAGATTCACAGCAAGCCCAGTTTCCTTACCTCAGTTTCCTTACCTCAGTTTCCTTACCTCAGTTTCCTTACCTCAGATGAGGTAGCACATCCTATTGATTTGTCGAAGAAATCGGTTTAGGGATGCCTCTAAATGTTAGGACCAGGGTTTAGACCAGGGAATGTGGTTTTAACAGCATGGCGCTGTTTAGGGTTGGGCGGTTTTCTGCCCTCTCATCTCACGGATTGTCCGAGGCAGGAAACTGGCGTGGTAAACACTTTTGTTTGTGGCCACAGAGTTAGGTTCACCTCTGGCGGCTGCTCTGGTGGTCATTGTAGCGTTTTCCCTGTCTTCGGTGATTTCATCGTATGCTTTAGAGAGAGCATGGTGTTGGTTCTCGTTCTGAAGAACTCTGGTGAGCAGACACAGCCGATGATTTTTCCGCCTTTCTTCCAGTGACCCAATTTCTAGCTGATTCCTGGCTTCGGTCACACTCGTACCACGGCCCTTCAGGTTACCTATGAATCTGATGGCGTCATTTTGCACCAATTCTATCTTCTGTGCTGTTGTTTTGGTGGATGGGTCCCATACTGTGTCTGCGAATTCGAGGATTGGCCTACATAGGCTTGTGTATGCCAGTAGCTTGGCTTCCTTTGGTGCGCTATACATCAGATGTTTGATGCCTCCTAGGATTTTCCTAGATTGATTGATTGAGTGCTTCCAAGGAGTTGACCTAGCCAAGGCGTTACTGCTTGGTTGGTTAACCTAACTCTACCTCTTTGTTGTTGTTGGTCCAGTGGTCAAGAGAGAGAAGGCTCCGACCACTAGGGAGCTCAAACACCTAGCTTGGACTTGCACAAACTGCAGAAGGCCTGTAATTTACATTCATTTCATGGTACATGTGGTTGGTATATATATAAATTCTCTACCCTAACTATTGATGGTAATAGTTAGTTACAAAGAAACCCGAGTATACGAGTAGTAATGCATATATTCTTCACCTTAATTAATGTTTCTTTCATGCTCTACCTACATCCATACAGGCTAATACCTTTAGGCCTAACATTGCATTGTATTCTGTTTCAGTATGTGTATTTGTTACTGAATTCAAGCAATCGATAGCCTCCGCCTTTGGTATGCACATAGGATGGGCTCCATGATGAGCTAGGGTCATTTGTGTGTGGAACCTGCCCAGCCTCCTAGTTTTCCACAAAATGTTGGTAACCCGTACCACTCAACATTCTCATCTTAGTCAATAAATACCTTGGGAATATGATATAATTTATCCAGAACATTATTTGGCACAGAGACAGTAGGCCTACTAGTAATTGGTATCTTTGTCAGTTCTCTCTTTCGAACATGGCACAATTGTTGTAAGTAGGATGGTTTACCAAATATAATATTCCATAGTTTTGCTGAAGAAAGGAGCCCCATCAAATATTTCCAAAGTGGATGATTCGAGAATAAAATGTTTCCCCACTTGAACACCGAATGAGCAAGGTTTTGAACAAAGCAATAGCAAGGATTTGAGGGTTTAAGCCCTGCTTTTTCTCATAGATAAACTATGCAATCCATATATTAGCTACATTTCATAGGTATGAGCTCATCAATCATGAAGGATGGTAAAAGTGTTAAGTACTTTGAGTATTGACTAATGAGTGTTGTGAGTCACTAGTCTCCCCATACCTTCCCAGCTGGAGTGAGCCGCAGTCCTGAACAACTGGTAAATCACCTGACATATCCCTCAGAGTATTGTTGCTGATTTGTTGTGTTGACAAATTGATTTTCAATTGATAGATTTTGATTTCCTGCTGAATATGGTCGGAGGCAGATAGTGACCGGAGGCAGATAGTGACCGTCACATTGTATGAAATCCTGCCGAGGAAAATGGATACTAGTCAAAGACGTTACATAAGCTTAATTGCGCTAGTGCAGTTATTTGGTGAGTAGACTTTCTTGTATTAGAAGTTTACAGTGGCAACTGTGAAGGGTGGATGGCTTGTTAGTTGCGCCCACTTTAAAAGTACACCATTTCACGCTCGTAACTATTGTATCCTCATTGTCTCTCCAAGCCTGTCTGACCGCTCATTTATCACCATTGCTTTTAAACATTAAAATTTGCAAACTATAAGGTCATGTTTACAAAAGTAACCGGTGATGAACGGCGTTTTTCCCTAAACCTATAATACAGTACAACTTAAAGTCAGCCAGTACCGCTGACTCAACCGTTGGTTTATTACTGTGCGAGATTTACTTATTTATCAAATATCTACACTGTCTACTTTCAGTGTTAGTAAAGTGTCAAGGAGGACTGTCTAGTAATTCTGATGTGCAAATCGGACCAAGCAGACTGCAACAAGTAACATGCGCCCACTCTCCAGACACTCTTTATGGCGAAGAAGATTCAAAGAACACATTTGGTGGTTCGATGCAAACCCTCGGCAATGGTTCAGTTGTCTGTCAGGTCGAGGACGATGCAGTCAAACTTCTGTGTATCAGTGTGATGAAAATGAAGAATACCACTGATGTGTATGGTAACATCACAAGAACTCTGGAGGTTACATTACAAAGTAAGCTTCGCAAAACATTACATCATTTCTATGTAATGTAAAATGTATAACTTGATCTGTGATTTCCAATGAGACATCCTATTCTGCTTGCCTGTAGCGAGAAATGTAAGAAGAGGCGGTAACAATCCATCGGAGAGAGATGACTGTTTGCTGTTAAATTGTATGTGATCTGATATGTACATAATATCATCTCAACATCTCATTAATGAGTTTAGAATATGCACCAAACCATTGATTTCAGGATATAAAGATGATCTATAAACCATTGATTAATTTTTCTAATGTCTAGACAGGATAAAAACTGGTCATAATTGTATACTGGATGGCCCGGTTACCGTGGTTACCAGACATGAGAGCTCTTGTCTGTCCATTTTATGATATTGTGTAATTTTTAATAGTGCTTCTGCTGTTGGTCTTTGAGGCAGTTTTGTGTGGTAAACTAAACCATAGACAAAGATTATGAATATAAATATTACCCAGTGAATACCACAGGCAAAGATATTGGAATTGTCACCAGATACCGAGAATAAAGGTGAAAATATTCAAGTTTCATACACCCGCTTCAACAAAAAAGGATTTCTGAATTTAGATCTAAAAGGCAGTCTCCCTCTTCAGTACAGGCCTTAGCAAATGTCCACATCAGTATTTAGTCTAGTAATTATCTTACCAACATATTTTGTAAACTTTTTTATTTTTCTGTTGTAGATTGTTTTACCAAAGAAGCTATGGATAATACTGAGTGCAGCGGGCCAAATGAAAAATGTACCGACTGGCTCCTCAAAGGAAAGCCAGACAAAGATGGATACTGCTGCTGTACAGGGCATAACTGCAACAGAAAAGACAATCTTCAAATGCTGCCTTATGTTGAGCAGACAACAGTACCAATTATAGGTATATACTGGAAGGCTTATATTGTGTTCATTCATTAAACTCAGTTTCTGAAGATACAGCATTCCTGTGAGGCTGACCTTGCATGACACCATCCCATCTATTTATCATTGCTTCAATATTGCTGTATGATTCAGCCATTGTCATGGCCTATAGTTAATATGTTATATGTTATTTCTGTGTTATGTTTTAGATCCAAATGGTGATGTAGCTAAGACCCAGGTAGTCGGATTGGTCGCAGGCCTGCTGACAACGCTGTTAATCTTCTCAGCTATAATCATAGCTGCATTCATCATATGTCGCAGAAGGAGCCAGAGGAAAAGACTAGCCATGACTAAGATGGCCCAGTGTAATGAGATGGGAATGTACTCTGATGATCCACCAGATGTCAATTATGATGATATGAAGCTGGAGCTGTGCCTGCATCGCGGTAGATTCGGTGATGTGAGTTACTCGTGTATTAGATCTCTGTCATGGCCGGAAAAATATTCTATGATGCTTGAGTACTTTGCAGCTGACTGGAGTACTTTGCAGCTGATGTTTTAATCGCTGTTTATATTACGATGGCTAGCATTGTTAGTACATTTCCTTATCATCCATATGTTAAATCAAATTGTGAATGTATTTTCAGGTGTACAAAGCCAAATTGAACGATGATGATGTATGTGTGAAGTATTTCCATGCCCAGCAAAGGAATCTTTTTATCACAGAGAAGGAGATTTATGAGATTCTGGATCGTGATATCGGCTCTGTGGTAAAGTGTCTAGCTTGTGATGAGAGAACACATCCTGATGGTACTATACAGGTAGGCTGTAGAGGGATATGATGCCATCGGAAGTTATTTACACCATTTTCACCTCATGATCTCTCACTGACCGGATACTTCATGTGATAATGGTGTATTTACAAGTGTCAATCACTTGATGTAAATGGCTTTGCTGAATATTCATCTGTGTCTAAATGTAGTTCACATCATATATCAGTACTCTGTGATAACATGTAGGCTGCTGTCTGACTGTTACTGGTAATGTCAAGCACCAGACTTCACACACCACTCACTGTCTGGTGATTGCTGTTTGTCATGAACTTATGTTAATGTCACACTATGTTGTAGTACATGGTGATAATGGAGTATTTACCTTACGGATCACTGGCCTCTTACTTGAAGACTCATATTCTAACATGGAGAGACATGTTCAGTCTGGCTAAATCAGCAGCTAACGGTCTTGGATATCTTCACGGAGAAACCTTTATAAATGGTATGATCATCTAAATGGTTTGCGATGCGAGCACCAGATACAAGTTAATTGCATGCAAAGGCTTCTATAAATCTATCAGTCAGACTAAGCAAAAATGTGAAATCTAACTGCTTATTCCAAATTTAGTCCTAGTTTTTACTCGGCATACTGCGTCTCGTGCAAAAAATGAAACTGCCATGCCCAAGTTTTGGCATCTGATGGAACATGTAAAGCCCTCGAGTGTTTTTTTGTATGCATTCCTGTCTGTGTTTGTTATTGTTGATATCCGTTTTATCTTTCTCTGCACACTGTTTTTGTTTTAAGGAGTACACAAGCATGCAGTCGTGCACAGAGATATAAATAGCCGTAACATACTAGTGAGAGCTAACATGACATGCGCTATAGCTGATATGGGATTCTCTATGAAGATCAGAGGAAGTAAAGTCATCAAACAGGGGGTAGAAGAACATGCCGAAGATGGATCACTCAGAGATGTAGGATTTAAAGCTAAGCTCTTATCACTAAGAAACCACTGCAGTACTTGGGGTTTTGATTCCTGTTCATGTTGCCTGTGAAATAGATTTGTATTGAGTTCGTGAAAATACATTTTACATAATTTGCGTCAGAAGTACCAATTACTAATGTATTCATGCTTTGAAACTATTCAGTATTCTCAAATTTCCGCAGATATAAGTTGATCATACACTCATCGCTTGGTTTTGAGATTGCTGAGATATTTTTAATTCAACCAACATGAGGTTTTTTAATTTGTCCCTTGTGACCAATTTCAACATCCTGGCAATGAGATAGAGCTGATGGTTGCAAATACATGTGATTATAATGGTGTGAGGTATGCAATAGCAGTATTAAGTCCCTTTTCTAACAGTACATAATAGAAATACCAGTAACAACTTAGAAAATTATCTGTATCAACTTTATAAGCTATAAGTTCATCATAATTGTCATAATATGACCCGTCACAAAAGGACATTGCAAGGATGGAATCAAGTATATCAGTTACTTGCTAAATCAGTTTTTTTGTTACAAAATACCAATTGGTTTTCACTCCCTATTAGTGGCGTGCAAGGCTAATCACAATCTGAGATATTACTTAGAGATTACTTAGATATTACACAATAGAAATTACTGAGATATTACTGAGATGTTTTTGTATTCTTGCGAATTATATCATTTCACATTTTCTCTATGCAGGTTGGCACTGTGAGGTATATGGCCCCAGAGATTCTTGACTGCGCCGTAAATCTGAGGGACTGTGAGTCGAGTCTGAAGCAGATTGACATGTATGCCTTCTCTCTAGTGCTCTGGGAGCTACTAACTAGATGTAAAGACTTACTGTTTGGTATGTACTCAGGCTTGTGGTCACAAAAAGTACTTAATGGTCACCCACCCAGCACTGTTTGCTCTGTAGAGTACTGTAATAGATTTCACAAGATAACGATTTGCCATTGTGCACTGTAGAAGTAATTATTCCCCACATACCAGTACATTTGATTATCACTTGACCTTTTGGCAACTGATCAGAAGCTCATCATAATGTTGTACAATAGTGTTATTGTTTCAAAGACATGCGTAACCAGTGATGTTTATAAGTGACGGATGATGCCATCTGTTTTCAATGATGCTGTCATGATACATGAAGCTTTAAACTGAAATGAAGAAAAATATGTGTTACTACAGAACATAGAACGTACAATAAAATCTACAGCAGAATAGCATATATGACCATTATATCCTTCCCTGTGACTCGGTGTTTAATTGAATCTAGATTCCATGTCTATGATCACAATCATGTCAGTGTTTGAAAATGACCTACACACAATTGTACACTTTGCCGTTCAATTATCTTTACAGAACCAAAGAGATACATGCTTCCTTTTGAGGAGGAGCTGGGAAGCCATCCTGGGTTTGAAGCTATGAGGATTCATGTAGCAAAAGAGCACAGGCGTCCCTCATTCCCTGTGACTATGAAACAGAACGACGCTACTCAGCTACTGAGAGAGACGATCGAGGAGTGCTGGGATACCGACTCAGAGGCCCGACTGTCAGCTGTCTGTGTGGAGGAGAGGGTCAAGGATATAGGTAGTCTTATGGAAGCTAAGAGTAAGTGATATGTACCAATGTGGTCAAATGATAATTGAGCATCTAATTGTTTGATTTTTCCAAGAATATTAGATTGAAGGACAAAGAAATAAAGAGAGATGTCATTGCAGTCAATGATATTATTGTGGTTAGTATGTGGGTACTGAGTGCAAAAGTTATTATCTTGGCAGAGTGGTGTCTCTATGACTGTGGAGGAATGAGGGCTTTGTCCTATGTAGGCTTTGTGTTTTGATGTCTCACAATATTTGTTTGTAATTTTGAGGGAAATATGGTGATTTCAGTTAGAAGCTGCCCAAAATAATTTGATTATGTAATCCCATGGTGAACTGAAACTGAATTAATTCCTCACAAGTATCTACAGTGTGATTAATTAACTGAGCATCAGTATGAACTTTGTTGTATCAAGTTGCTTTAATTCACAGGCTTGTTATCACTCACACTACTGTCAAGCTCCAACATTGTACTGAAGAGTAGCGAACTCAACAAAACTTAATTGACTCCCAACAACATTTTCCTCTTTCATTCTTGTGCGCTTAAAATTTTTTTACTATTGAATGTGTATTTGATCATCGTCAACATCTTCATTCCTTTATAGGTATGCCTGAGCTTTCGAAGAATGACATGAGTTTATCATTTGAGAAGAAAAAACGTCTCTCATCTGACAGTGCTGATGTGATATGTTCTGGTCTCAATCACGAGTTGTCTCCTCTTTTGGAGACAGACACTCCTGCCTCTGAGAAGAGTAGCGCCACCACTATGACTACACTACTACAAACACCTTCAGATCAGTGTCACTATAAACCTGATGTGAACATCGAGATGGACAAGGACAGGCAACTGGCTCCTAAACAAGGTAATATGCTAAACTAATGCAAAAGAATGAGTTCTGTTAGCGTAATTTCTATTGAGCAAACTTTTTCACATTAGCTAGTTTGGTATGCAACAGGATTATCTGTCTTAATTATATGTCTTAACTATCTGAAATATAACTCTATTGGAAAAGTAACATCAGGATGATGATGCGCTCAACCAAGTAGCAACTAATTGCAATGCCTGGTTTAATGATGATCCACGGAGATGACTGTTACACACATGGGAATTCATTTGGTTGAAAAAGCACATAAAATATAGTTTTTGGAAACATTATTTTATCAGTATTCCACAAATTTCATGAATAACTCTGACTCTAGTAATATCTTGTCATGACAAGTCACTTGACCTTTATGCACCCACCAATACAAGCAGATAAACAATATTTGAAGGAGCAACTTTTATCCAGCTACATCTCAGCGAATTTTGCTCATCAACGGATATTGATGTATTTAATCTGAAAATTTGACGAATGTGCCAATTAACCTCAGCGTTTTGAGGAAGGCGCCATGCAGGCAAAGAATGTGTGGACATGTTAGCAACCCAGAGGAAATATTTTATTTTGGTTTTTAGGACGTAACATAGTAGCAGAGCGTAATACGATGCACTCACTTGATGATGACCATAATAAGGCTGTACATGAGAACACCCTTATGTCTCTTGAGGAAGCTAAGGCTAGAAAGGCTGCAGAAGAAGAAAGATCTAGAAGATTGTGGGAGGAGACACAACAGCAAAATCAAACAGGTCAGTTTATCTTACTCATATCCGTCTACTGCATCATACTATCCTACATCCTACCCAATGTATCATCATTACTGTGCTTCTCCCAAAAACTAAAGATAATCTATAGTCTCTGTAGTCTCTGGCTCTACTATATGAGTATGCCGACCAATGATTGATATTAATGAAGTGCATTACTTACTAAATGATCGGATAAAACCGCTTAGACATTATACAATATGAACTGATTTTTGTTTTACAGATGGAACTTCACATATGACGAGTCCTCCACCTCCGAGGTCAGTGCAGTTAGATATTCGTAATGAAATAAGAGATCCCATCCACAGAGTTAAAGAGAACAACCTTAATGTTAGGAGACATAATAGTCAGCGTAACCTGTATGAGTCATCGACATCTAGTAATGGAGGGCCTGGTATGATGGTCACTATACCTGATAATCCCAACAAAGTGGTCAGTCGACCAAAGTCCCTCAACATTCAACAATTGAATATTAAACCTGAGGCTACATAGGCCCTTCATGAGTCACGCGATATTAAGCTCCAAAACTTCAACTGGAATCTCTAACTTACCACGGGAGTCAACTCAACTCAGCAACACAAAGGAAAGACTGTAGTTGAATCATAAAACAAATTTAGAAATCACAATACTACATTGAACATGTTGTGTTACTGAGATTATTTTGCCAACCGTTGGTATTATCCACGTAACCTACAAATATCCACTGAATCAGTTTTACTTAGCCAGTTTTTTACCCTCATGAGATATGGAGCTTAGTGTCTGAACTTTCTCAATAGCTTGACGTTGTTTTAATCCACATGTATATATATAGTACTATTAATATCAATGCCTTCTGCCTTTTGTACACTGTGGTATGCTATACACAATTATTTTTATGTATACATGACATGACACAATCTTAAAATTAGCTAGACAGACTTACCTTATATTGTTGTTCACACTGTATAAAGCCAATATTTAGACTTTATCATACACAGCACGAGATTTGAGTCTGTGATCAGATTGCATTTGGAATGTCTCTGGACATTTATCACAGGCTTCGTTTTCCTTTTTTGCATTATCACTTTTTGTAGTATAGTAAACTTTCGTTATATTATATCATTACATACTGCCAACATACATTACTGGGTCTGACCCTCCAACCAACTTATCAATGGAATTATATTTAACACTTTTGATTTTGAATGAGTAAGCATGTACAATAGACAATTAAACTTTATTGATTGTTAAGTCTGATCTGATTCTTTTACACTTCGACTGAATAAACTAGTAGCCATCCGTATCTACAAACCGAAACGAATTGATAACTGCTTTGTAAAGTTGTAAGCACATGTCTGAGTTCTGAGGAATAAATTATCACTAGCAAAAATTGCAGAAATTTAGGAAACGCAAAATATTTGTTCTCATAATGCCAATAACATGGAAAGAGATAGCTATGAATTGAGGTGCATTTTGTATCTCTGTATTCTATCAAACACAGTTCTATCGGCCATTGTACACTGTTGTAGCACCAGGTTGAGTTCATCTTCGCTGCGTCTATCATTGTAAGCATAATCTGCTGCCTGTTCCATCTCGCTACAAAGATAGATCATACTATGTTACTTCTGATACCCTCCCTGTCTGAACTAAAAGGAACTTACTGATGCGTCAGTTGTGCTCACTTACTACGAAGAGAAGACAACTTGAAGCCATGCCACTTGATCGTACTAATTGCTTTCACCAGCTTGCTTTATTGCCTCTCAAACTAGAATAGGCTGCGAGCAAGAACTTGCTTATCCTATCACCAAATGCAGAGGAACGTGCCTTGAATTAGATATATCACTTAAGACATGAGTGCAAAGGGGGTCAGTACTAAATAAGTCATGATTATGTCGTCTTACCCAATACTGATGAGACACTTTACTTTCTCATCTGGTGAAACTCTGGCTAAGTATTTGGCTGCTTCTGCTTTATTACCCCACTTGGCACAAGCCTCTACAAATGGCCTGTATCCGATCGGGGAATTCTTCTTTGTCTTGCTGAAATTCTCCAGTTCAAACCAATTGGATGACTCTGCTAGCGCGTTAGCTTTCAGCCACCAAAACCTGAGAATAAGGTGAACTATATTGGTTACAATTATGATTGGGGGACATATATATATATATATATTTAGGTCAGGAGGTGTTGTCATCAAAAGCAATCGACTCCTCTCTGAACTGTCTTGGTTTGTCTTGGAATTTCATAATACACTAAACTGAATTAACTACCAAACAAACTCGACATGTGTAATGGTCTAAACACACTTGAGAGGTTGCAACCTCAGAGGTTTGCACAACGTCATCATTGTTAACATATATGCTGACAGCAGCCTCAGCTGATCCTCAGAGGTTTGATCAGCGGTTGCAACCTCAGGGTACAGGGCGGTTTGCATGACGTCACATTACTAACATATAAGCCTCAGCTGATCCTCAGAGGATTGATGTGTATATAAAAACTCATTGAAGATCCGCTGAGGTTGCAACCTCTCAAGTGTGTTAAGACCATTATGAATCTTACCTTCTCTCTGGCACATTGAAATCCTTTTTCATTTGGTCGGCTATTTTCATGTTACCGGACACGATAAGGATGTGTATGGTGTCGTGTAGTGATTTATTCATACACTGTATATTCTGTGCTTCAAATTGCTGCTGCTTTTCTAATAATCGAAACTCATCCTCTGTCATCTAAAGAGAAACGCAAAATGTTTCAAATTTTGAAAATTTAACAATAATCAATCCTAAATAAAAGCACATCTGACTGCATCTTTAAGGTTCTGTTTGTAAAAAAAAAAAAAAAATTAACACCTGACTGAAATCTGCACAGAAATTGGAAAAAGATGCCACTGTGCTACTGGTACTCAATTGTGATTACCCACTAAAGGAAACCTTTTTTTGGATCACCTTACAACACAATAACGAGTACCTGACAACACAATAACGAGTACCTGACAACACAATAACGAGTACCTAACAAAGATGTGAAACTGTACTAATAATGTGAGCCTCACCTTAGCTGCCCACTCATCATGAGCCTCTTTATATTTTCTTTGAGCTTCTTGTAGATATTGCTTTCTAGTGTGAATCTCCTGGTAATGAAGATATAATTGATTTAGTTCAGAGTTCAACCAACAACTAGTCTTAGTAAATTGAACCTGCGAATCATCCAGTCCTTTACATATTGTGTATACATCACACTTATTTCATTAAATGAATATACCATAATCAGTATTGACTTACCCTCTCATCTAAAGCCGCGGCTACTCGACAGTTTGCGACATCTAAATGTCTGTCTTCCTGCACATATAAGTCCTCAAGTAAATGTGGATTCTCGGAGTCATAGTACTGAAATAGATATTTATAGTGTGATTACAATCATGAATAATGATCCTTATTCTACTGATTTGAACATAATAACATATAATTGCAAAAAATTTGAGAGTAAAAAAATGATATTGTGACATAAGGTTGAATCTTGTTGTGGTCTTGAGGGTATAATTACAGTACTTCATGGTTAGGAAGATGAACCTACCCATCACAGCTATTACCAGCTCATCAAGCTTTATTTTTACAGTTTGGAAGGATGATCTCTGGTTGATGATATATATCAAAAATCTATATGTACAAAGTAAGATCTCAAGTATTCGCCTGGTTTCGAGTTTTCTCATGTGCAGGCATAATATGTGAGGATGCCTGAACTATCATAAGAATATCAGGGAGTTTTTAAATGTCAGACATTTTGATTTCAATAACAGACCTTCATGAGTAGAGTAAGAGCTGTGGGTGATTTTCTAATTTCCATCCAGAAGTCGGATACTGTGGGCAGCCTGTCCTTTAGTTCATAGATAACTTGGTAAACTACAATATAAAAAGCGACACGAGGCTTACTTATTAGTGAGAGAGTACATTCCTCATATGATCATGTACAGTGTGCATAGATATTTACCTACCTGATGGAACATATTGCATGGCAGTACCTGGCAGTGATTGTTGGGTTTGTGTGTCAGTCCTTGTCACCCTTGAAAGCATTTGCTTTTCTTATTCACTTACTTGACAATATTTTGTGTATATTGTTTTTTAAAGAACCGGAAGGAACTCAAATTCTTACCTAAATTACTGTCACCACTATCAATAGCTTTCTTCAAGGCCACCTCAAATTTCTCGATCTTCATCAACAGTGGAATCTGATTGGCTGCTTTAGTTTCATGATCTAGGAGCTGTTACAAAAGGGAGAATACAGAAAATAATAAATTTTACACTTAGTTTATTTTAATTTTTATGCTGTGGCTACACTATTATTTTACTGTCTACTTGAGTAAAGATTTTGATACGATATCCAAATCTATACTTTCATTCATCCTTCTTATTCTCAATTTTATAAACCTCCATACAACATACATTTATCATTTTCATATACCTTTTCTCCCCAAAATTTACCCCAATTTCTTTGGAATGATATGTAAATTATTCTACCAGGTTGATTATTTTAATGTCCCATTATCCAAAGACATACCGCAAATCAAACTTTGCAAGAACTCACTTTCCGACAGCCTAGAAATATCTTTGAAAAGGAAATCCAAGATATTTTAGATACTTCCTGCGGATCAATTATCATTATTCTTGATGTCAAGTGTTTCAGGCCTTTTACACATTTTACATGGAGCAATCTGCCTATTAAACCTAATTATGAAACCAGACACTGGATGTCCTGGCTCAGATTCAATATCCTGTTAGGTGGAGTGTTTAAATCAAAGATTTGACAGAAGTAGTTTCCACTCTTGGTTTTGTTCAGCATGTGCCAGATTTGCATAACTGTACACAAAACAAACCAACAATGTAATATTATACACCATGACATCTTGTCAGCTTTGTTGCCATGAAGTCAAGATAACCTTTGTTGTTAGGATGTCCAAACAACTAAGTCATATCTGCATCAAAGTACCATCCGTCTGAACTGAAGGGGATGTTTGCAATTTTATCAAAGTAACAAGATATAAGAATGACGTTAAATATGTACAGCGTTGCTCAGTCTAGGATATGGACTGAGCGTGTGAACAAAGAAGATATTACAAGGCTTCTATGGAACCAGCGAACTAAACAAGGAGATATCATGGGTGAGACTCACCAATGAACTCACTATACTCACTTTAATAACAGCATTAGTATCATATTATATATAAACTCAATTTTACTTTGCTGATCAAATCACAACTGACATACGATACCATCTCTTCATACCATGAGGACACATCATAGTAATATCTCGTAATAACCCATGGACCATCAATTGTCTCCTTGAAAAGTGATCCCTAACTCGGGCTACTGAGATAGCCGTGGGACGGTGGGCAAGTGTCTAGGGGGCTCAGACTACTGTTCACTCTATTTTAAATGATATTGAAATATTGGCAGGTGATTCAAAGCGATTTGAAGTCTTCAAAAAACGTCTAGAGAGGAATACTATTGAACCATTGGATATAACACATTTACCACCAATAGACAAGAAGAAAGTTTGCAAGCGATCGTCCCAGTCGATTCAGGAGAGCTTAGATAAATCTTCCCTTGATCGAACTGATGCACTTCTAAGCAAATCAAAAAGTTTTCAGGTAAGACATCAGAACCATTTCAAACGTAGGATTTGGATTTGCATAGAAGACTGAATTAATGGCGTTGGGACAAAACACAAGCATATAAATTTATTACCTCTCATTGTGGTATTCAATCAAATGCATGCACAGCTAGCATTATTTGCTTTTTTTCAGGCCTTTGACATGTACCCAGTAAGTGCACCGGTGAGAGAAAAGCTTTATGACGGCTTCTCTAAGCAGGGAAAGGGCCGCTATCAGTATCTCAAAGACAGAAAACAGCTAATACCAGAAAACAAATTCCAGTTTCCTCTGTGCAGCTCGTGGGATTATGGATGGAGGCTGGAGGATGCCATTCCAAAAGAATCCATAAAAAATCCAACCCATGGCAGGCGAGCAATAGTTGAAAATGATTTCTTTACAAGAAATGAGATTCCTCAATACCATAAAGACAGGCATGCAAAGGAAGATGATGCCAGAGCTTACATTCTCATAGCTAATAAGTAAAGAGATGTGCAGATTCCACCTACTTGTTATTGTGCCGACACACATTTCCATTGTCCGCCAATGTAGACAACAAAGCAATCATTCTTATCAATAATATATATCTCTACATGAAAGATTATTAAACTACTTGCTTATATTTGTAAAAGATTGGCATATTTATTCATTTATAAGCAGGTCAGCATTTTAGTGTCACCTACCATGATTGCCAGATTAGTTTTCCCTCTTTCTATGGCTCGACTGGCTATTTCACTATACGACACTCCTGGGTTGTCTCCTAACTTCTCTTGAATGACTGCTGCAGTTCTGTGATCAGGATCCTTACTGTTCTCTACCTATTACAAACATCGATCAATAGTCAATACAGTGTCTATCTCCTAGGGCAATCAGCTGTTCCTAGTGATGGGGTAACCGCTATAAGGGCATGTATAGTGAAAGCATTGGTACTGCAGTAACAACATTACAATCAATTTCAACAGTTAGGTGAACAACAGCTTGAAAGTCGGGACCAGTAATTTAGCAGCCAATTTGTTGGGGTGGAGAGTATAATAAAGAAGTGAGTAGGATTTGGAAAATGAGTAGGATTTCGCCCATTTGATTGTAATAAGGACAACTCAAAATAATTTGAGCCAACACACTAACATTTTACATGCAACGAAACCAATTCCTCAACATTATTGTTGTTCTTATACATTTATCCCGAGACAATACGTCACAATTGCAGATCCTACACTGGACATGCACCTAGTTGATTGTGATACTAACCTTGTAACAAGCCCAGTGAGCTAGTATGCTCACTTCTTTGTCTTTCAGTTTGAGATACTGACACATTTTTCTAGCTATCAAATATTGTCTTCTATATACAAGTTTGTCTATCAATGTGTCTATGCCCATCATGTTGTATCTGTACACATTATTGTATAGGAAAAGACATATAAATATTACAATCATGACTGGGACATAATTATTAAGCAGAAAAATCAGAAAACCTGGTAATTGTGTGCAAATCTGACCGGGTAATTATAAATATACTCCAAATCAACAATCAAGATAAAATTGAGTCACCTTATTTAACTCGAAGGGCATTTCTCCAATCCAGGATTAACCAGAATTGGTTGCAAGGCTGTCACTGCAGCGGTCACCAGAACCTTCTCCAATGAAACAGTATGTAAAAAAATCCTTAGTAAGATGCAGTTGTGTTTGATAAGGATACTGTTTCATAGTCAGTGGGATACCAATGGTATACTCCCTCACTCCATTCAGTACCCGAATTATCTGACACATATCTTTGAACAGGTCTGGTGATGATGTGTTAACAAAACACTTGCCAAATGATGCTGCCTGTAAATAGAAAAAATTGTTGATCTCTGTCCAACTTTAATTCATTATGAATCAGGAAATTTAGTAAAATTCATGTTACTCGTTTTTGTACGCTGCTGTGATAATGGTACACCAGGGAGTTTGTCCCGGAGTCTCTGGTGTACCATTATGACCATAATGATTATCTTACCTCTTTTCTTGGGGCGACAACTCTAAATTTAATGAATCAACAAAATTCAAATTTAATACCCAGTAAGTTTGGGACAAACTCCATGATACATCGTGTATCTAATTGTAAATCAGCATCAATAGGTGACAAATGCAGCGCAAACCCTACATAAAATCTAAATTTGACATTTTTGCAATCTATAGGATTGCTCAATCTATATCAACCCCATCACAGTTGTGGTTTCATCACCCCTTAGCTTCAAAGGCGAGTTGTTATGTAGAGTAAGCATATCATCACAAGCGGTATGCTTGTGATGATATGCTTACTCTGCCATGATATCAGTGCAGCCTGATTGCTGACGCTATTAGGTCCGGAAGGAAGGGGGTTATTGACATACCCTGAGTAAATCTTTTTGTTTGGCAGGTTCATATTCATTACCAGCAGCTTCTATACATTGCTCTACAGCCAACATCATCTGGTCTGCTATACTATCAATGTAGTCATTGGCCTCCTTATTTTGTTGCTGAAGCATGAAGACAAATCAAACATTCTGTATTAATAGTTGTTTGGATTTTAAACCAAAGCTGGCACTGCAGTGAGTTCGGATATTTAGATTATTCACTGCTTTACAGTAGGAAAATCACATTTGATTCCTTACCTTGAACTTTCTTTCAGCTTCAAACAAGTATGCACCTGGAGCAATGGAACCAATCTGGAATATCTGGACAGTAACCTCTGCAAGTACAAAGATCTCTTGAAAGGATGAACTATTGAGATAACAAATCACCATGTAAGCCTCTGGGACTAGTCAGCGATTGTAAGGGTATAAAATTCTTTTCGATGACACTTTGTCCTAGATACATGTAGACAATGCATCAATAACGTGAGTAAGATATGAAAGGTTAAAAGAGTTTACGGAAGAAATTTTAAATGGTGATCATGTTTAGAAACAAATACCTGGGACTCTCTGGACAAGCTCATGCAAGTCGTTTGAGACGATTCTCACACCATCCACCTCCGGTATGATACATGCACTGCTGTCACAGGGAAAGGTGATCCAATCCTTATCTGGACCTACTAGTAGTAAGTCTTGTCCTTCCCAGTACAGCATAACAGCACCAGCTCCACACCACACAAGCTGTGTCGGTCTACTGGTATTCTTGGTATCAAACTCACAAAAACATTTCTACAATGACCGAATGGTAATATAAGGTTATAAATATAGAAAGCTCATTTTGTTTCAGAGCTTAAATACGAGGCCATTCAGCTGACGTTGTTGAATTACGATGATAAGTTAACATCCTGTCTGAACAATAATGTGTCACTCACTTGTAAGTCAGCCGAGCCAATCCACAGAAAACCAGTAGCTGTAAATAATGCGATATACTTGTTATTCATAGACACAGCCATCTCTGTGTATGATATCACATCTGGATTGCTGATATCGATTTGCTGCAAAGTACAAATAAAATAATACATACTCAAATAGTATCAAAACTGCGAATGAGACAGAGCTGTTCTTGCTCTAGAACCCTCATCACAAGGTAAGTAAAACAAATGATATACAACTTTTTACATTGTTATAGTACGATGATTTGGTCTGGGCTCTTGTCAGAGATTGGGTACCTATTTCTAGGTATTTGACTGAAACCATTATTTGAAAAATTGACTCACCTGTGGTTGGCACTGTCCAAGTTGGTCAATAAGAAACAGCTGGTCGTCCTTAGCTACAAGCGCACATATATTTCCACCAATAGCTACAGGTGTCCAGCTAGAGGGGGGAGCACCCAGTCCTGTGTAAGAATGGCATAGTTCAGAGGACAATTGAGGATGGAAAAGGAGAGATTCGTTGCATGGGGCATAAAAGTAAACTACTCGAATCTCTTGGACAAATTATCAAGATGAATATGGGGTGTTAATTAGAATATTACCAGGTACATCAGCCAGTCTTCTAGGACTGTTGTTTCTTGTGACATCTCCTTTTATCCAGAACCTGTATGCTGTTGTCATAACAATGATCCCAGAGTCATTGTAGGAGTTGAATATTTTACAGTCTGTTATCTTTAGATCCATGGCATCCTGCAAGTTAAGTTAATTAGTGGTCAATAAAAGCCCTGTTGGGATGATCTAGTAGTGGAACAGCGATTTAAAAATGGCTCAAAACACCAAAGCTGATATAAGGGTAATTTGACAGGTACTTAGATAGGCATGATGCTAT
Organism: Membranipora membranacea; assembly: GCA_914767715.1. NCBI lineage: Eukaryota > Metazoa > Bryozoa > Gymnolaemata > Cheilostomatida > Membraniporidae > Membranipora > Membranipora membranacea. The sequence continues at coordinate 7,967,727 of OU612065.1, forward strand.
GACTTTTTCATGGATTCAGACCTTGAAAAGACAACTTGATGAATTAATTCCAGATTGGCAGCAGACTTTTAAACCAAACAGCATGTCAAACATACCTCACCCATATCAAACTTCTTTTCTACATTGCCAAATATGTCATACATGATAGCAACGCCATCATCCTGAACACACATTAGATGCTCTGATGCAGTCCAGCCGATTCTCATCAATTGTCCTCCTTCCTGCCACTGTTAATGTAATAAAAGCTATTGGTACATATGTCTGAGTATATCATTTGATTAACTCAGAAAGTCCTGGCGTAAATGAGCAGATACTTTTCTAGTTGTAAACAGAAGAAAACAGTACTCATCAGTTGAGCCAAAGAAATTGCAGGTTCATGGCTGGCTGATACAGTTTGAACAACGCATTTATACATAACCAAGTGATTATATGCAATTAAGTGTGGACAACTGCTATCAATATAATGAGTATGCACTATTAGATCTATTCTGACCAAATCATTGCAACTGGTAATCATGATCCATCCTCATATATAAGCCCCTTTATTTGTTATGACAGATTTTTTTACCCTGAACTCATGAAGTCGGCATCCTGCGGCATTGAAAATAGTCACAATCTGCTTTGAGTCAGCCCTGACCATATGCATCGCTTTTTTGGTCGAGGCTACAATGAAAAAAAAAAGATTTTTTAGCTGGAGGGCTTTCGATTAAACACGGCCAAATAAGCTAAACTAACCAAATACACTATATAAACAGTAAAACATAGGCATATATAAGGGCTGTATAATGAGGTCAGCACATTCAATTAATAGACAGACTTTGTATAATACTCACCGATGGGACCTCCATATGTGGATCCGGCAATTTCATACTCTGATATATTCATGTGATCTGACCATGTCATCCTGTACAACTCAAACTTCCTGTAAGTAGATAGCAGTACAGGCACATACAAACAGCGCATGCTAAAACATTGTCAAAAAGGAGTTGAAAGCATGTAACTCTTGTGTAAGTTCACATCATACATCAACCAAAATGACTTTAAAGCGAATGCACTGATGTCATAAATGTGAATGTATCATTCAGGAGTGGAGTTTAGTAGAAATGCTAACTCACCTGTAGAATTTCTCACCCAACGGGCTCCATTCAGCAGTCATAAACTCCGTCATTATCGGCGATAACTATAAAAACAATGAGCTTAGTTTAAGTATTTTTAAATATACTTTGTATAGCTTGCAAGTAAGGTTAAAAATATTGAGGTGAACTTTATTAGTAAAAAAAATGTTGGTTAAAATCGGAAGTTTTTGTCTCTGAAGACTGAGAAATACAGGTGTGGCCGCCATATTCGGCGCCAAGTTGTTCACACATGAGGCGTCAATTGAGCCCAGTAGAGAGTAGGCTGCAGCGGGATTCGAACCCGAGACGTCGTGGTTTGATTACATCAATGATTCCTCTCTAAAAATCACCATCTAGCAGTTGAACAACAGTATCTGAATCATCTGAGCCCCGCCTACACACCTTAGGTTCAAGCAAGGGTACCGCTACGACTTCTTGATTAAAGACATCAAAAACTATATACAGTTATCTTGTAGTATGAGGGGGTGTGGGACCAAGGAGAGTCTCAATCTCCTTGGTTTTTGATGATGTCTTTCTCCTGTATGTGCACTGTAGTTTGTGCAAGTCCAGTTATTTCTAGAATGGAAAGATACGTGGGTGTTGAACTTTTAATTGGTTTCAATTCTTCTACTTCCAGTTTCAAAGAAAAGCCTCCCATTATAAGACTAGACTTGCACAACCGCAGGCACTTTGAGCCTGCCCTAAGCTTTGGGTCCCAGAAATTATGTTTTTGATGGCTTGGGCTATGGCAGCAAACTGTTTGCAAGTCAAATTTGTTGCTGTAGGCGTCTTTCAAACGAAAACTAGAAATTCCATCTCTATTTAGGAAACAAATATCACATGATCAAAAGCAACAAATGGTAGAAGTGTAAATGCTGAAAACTGAACTGAAACTGTGTATAATTTAGAGGATAACTCTTAATTTAATCTGTCATCCTACCTCATTGCGCGAGTAGATAACTCTAAGGAGCAGCGCCTTGCCAGGTTTTGGAAAATCAATAACAAAACTTCTATTACTACCTCACCAGGTCTAGGAATCTTGGTTGAAATAAACGTTCAGGAAATGGCTCTTCAGACACTCATTGTTGGAGTTATTAAAGATTTAATATAACAAGCTTCATCCTGGACATTGCTGATAAGATATATTGAGCACGTGAGATGAGCTGGCACCGGGCACAAAAATAATTGACACCGGGCATCATGCACTTGGCACATCCTATGGCTAAATCATTTTGCAATTATTGAGTTGAATTTTTTGAAGCTTAATTGAGGACTAGTTTATTGAGTCAAGGTAGCGGAAAACATATCAGGATAGTTTTAAATTTTAATACTTTCAAAATAATGGATATAATATTTCATTAAGGGACCCCAGGGAGAAGAGTATATTTTAGAGAAGAGAACTCTCCTACATTTGCAGCCTTACATATGTTTTTTTGGTATCTATTAAACATTACAGAGGAGCTTTTCTGGCACTTAATTTGGGCATTTGACTTATAAGACTCTTTTGGACAAAAAAACCTTTGCATGAAAAAACATGTTTTAGAGAAGAGCTAAGTAATTTCAACATGACAGTAGAAAGGGTTACAGAGCTAAACATGGTAATCGTTCAAAAATACCTGAGGGTGGCTGTTTTGTTTGGGTGTTCGGCCTCTACTGGGTTGAATAGCAGACCATGTTATTTACTCTACTACTGTCATAAAAGAGTTTTTCTTGTTACCAAGGACCTAAGCCTCATGAACATGAATCTTCATATGTTCTGAACTTGTGGGTCCCAAACATACATGTTGGCAGACCCAGAAATCAGAAGGTACACGCGAACGAATTTCAAAATCGGAGGACCAATCTGTGCGGGTGCAATTTAGGCCTTGTTAATCAAATTTCAAAGCCAAAACTTGACTTTTCTTTATAATTCGCATCACTCTACCTTGGGCAGGCAGGGTGGCGTAGTGTTTAGGATTCGAGCTTCTCAATCTGAGAGTTTCAGGTTCGAATCGTGGTCACTACCCATTCCGCTCAAGGAGGTGAGCTCTCCGGACAATAGCCTAGCTTGCCCACTCCTACCTTGTACTGGAGTGCGCCAAATAGATGTGATTTATCTTATGTAAGGATATTCTCATTTGCCCGAAAAGGGCCTTGAATAGCAAAATAAAGTTTATATTAATTAATTAAAATTAAATTATGTTAATGATATTGTCTTCATCTAGGAGGAACAGCATACAAGCAGTAATGGTAATAAGCAAATACTTAGGATGCGGACTGTGGTGGTAGGAAAGCACAGTGCGTTTTAGGGTCAACAATTTTCGGAGAGAAGGAAGCTGAAAAAAGGGAGGAAAGAGGAAGATAGGGAGGGGATGGGAATTACCCCTAAAATTGGGAGCCTCCCTACCAAGTAGAGAGACTTGTCAGGTATGGTCCCAAATCCTCAACTTTACCAGTAACCCTATGTCTTCATTTAATGGCATAGAGTCTTCAAAATTGATCATTTTGCTTTTTTTTATTGATAGGAAGACAGATACATCAATTTAAAAATTACCATAAAAAATGTTATGATATTAATTTCTTTATAAAGGTCTAAATATGTCAAAGCTTGCTTTCAGGACTACTTGCTGCATGGCCATTAGTAGTTGGTGTAACTCTATGACGATCTGAATATGGTACAAGAATAGGCCTATATAAAAATGCATAGACTATATACAAAACAAATGCACAAAACATGCAAGCACCAGCATAATAGAACGAAGTACCAGAGCCTGCTTTCTCTTCCAGTTGGGCGCCAACTACTGGGCCAATTAGACTAGCGACCCCAGCAGCGGCCATCTCATAACCATATACTAAATATAAAAGGTGAGAGCCATTCAAATGCTCTATCAGGCTACCAAGGTTAGCACACAATGCGCCATAGCTAGCGCCTAGAAAAAATATACTTATTGTGACACCTAATTTACTGTGTATAAGAAATGGTACGATGACAGTTGAAATCATCATAATAAAATTACATATTGAGTGAAAATGATACCTGTTAATGTGCATTTTCTTATGATTAGCCCAATATGAGCCGATAGTGAGAAGTAAGGACCCAACAAAACTCCCTACTCCGTACAGAGTCATCACCATACTGGCATCTGTGTCACTGTAATCATTCTCAATACAGTAACTATATGTGATAACTGCAGTAACTGCTCCACCCATGTTCCATAAGAAGGCATTAGCAACAAAAGTAGCCACAGGTGGTTTAATCAGGAGGTTTATGTGTTCTCTCAGGGTATGATGTTCTTCATTGTGATCCTCTGCTATCTCATGCTGAAGTTCAACTTCTGTGCTCTGAGATAGAAGTTTCACAGAACCAATGTCTTCCTGTTTATCGTCGGGATGTTCGTGATCAGTGCTACCATTTGATGGAACTAATTCAGGACTCTCTGGAGTAGCATCGCTCAGCAGACTCTCGTTTCCATTTAGATCAGCAAGCTTCGAATCCTTCTCCTTCAAAGTATAAGTTATCCACAGTTGGAACAAAACTTCATCTCATTATAAACATTACTACATACAGTATTATGCATCTAGTATACACACAAAACTTAATTTAAATCCTGGATAATCCGCATGATGGAAAGTGTGAGCTGTTAGTGCCAAGAAAAATGGAATACCATGGAGAGGACACAACACATTTATTGTTAGCTACAGTAGGTCACTGCGAGAAAGGAGGCTAAACATATTTCATATTAATAACAATGACTGCATGGTGACATTACTATATAGTATATGTAACTGCTGAAACAAGGATGTCTCTTGTTTAGCCTGACTCTTTTTCAAATGTAGCCTTTCTTCCAGGTTGACTATGAAAAAATAGGGGTATAAATTCACCAAAAACCTCGTCCAAGTACTCAGCCGTTTGTGGCTTTACGTTATCATAATTGTAATACCACAAACACCCCCCCCCCCCCCCGTGCGGAGCATTTCAGCTAACCAAAACCTATTGTCAACCTTCAAAATGTTGTCAAAAATCCCTAACAATCTTCCAAGCTCATATATTCCAATCGAGGACACAAAAGACTGCATTATAAATGAAATATCTCTCAGGTATATTTGGTCTCTAGTTATTGGCACAAGATAATGATGGTATCCACAGTACTCGTTTTTCTAAAGTTTTGAAACAATTTGACTAACCTGTTCAGAGACATTTTCCTTTTTGGGACGACATGAGGGTCCTGGGGCCCCTTTAAAGGTTATGCCACATGGAACGGCAACAGCCAACATTGCAGATATCACTAGAATAGAGTTCCGATAAGACAGATGATTGAAGATCTCTGTAGTTATGAATGGAAAAACCACCTGTAAAGAAAGTCAAAGGCTGTACACCTCATCTGGTTTTTTTAGACATCAGCAATCACTTTGACTACTGGAAAATTACGTGAAGTACGAGTAAAATGTCAATGAACTAATCGTCTCATATAATGTCCAGTCTGGAAAAGGCCACGCTCAGTAATCAATATATCCATCCACTGAAATCTTCTTATGGGATACAGATTAAATGTCACAGGATGAAACATGTATGACCTGTAGATGAGTGTATGACCTTGGAACAGGGTTGAAAATTCCTATTTCCAGAGAGAAACTTGATGTGTGTAAACATAATGCCACAGTAGAACAATACAGGATCATCCCGGTATTTATTAATATACAACCATGTCTTAAAAATGCCACAGAAATTAACAAATGCCAATGACATCCTTCCTCCCAGCATCCTGTTCTTATTAGCAGTAAGTTAAGCTGTTTATGGTTGTTCTTTTGAGTGACAGCAATAGGTCAGCGTGTAAACTTACTGCAGCTGCATCCGATCCCATGGCACTGGCAGCGTAAGCCATGTGCTGGTGACGATCAAAGTACACTGTCAGTATCTTCATTGTACAGATGTGGCTGCAACAGGACGCAAAACCTGTAATATTATAACAGTTTTGTAAAACGTTGACCGGCATCAGGTATCTGAATTTCAATAAAGGTTATAGATACAAACGGTCAGCACAAAGTCTGGCATCAGCTGAATAACTCAACCAAATATAACTTTGGTTTTCTCTCATCCCATTTTATTGTTGTGATTGTTAAATTTTTCTGACAGTTAGTTGCCATTAACATGTATGGCTCTGATACCAGCTTGAACAACTTCGAAAAATTTATTTTAGAGGGCTACTGGCAAAGAAAACTTGTCCACTTCGTCTTTCAAATGATACAATTATATGGTACTATAATGAACTGAAAAATTGTAAGGTCTGCTGACATAATCTTTGTCATCATAATTTTTCGCATCGTCTCACCATGACTGAGAAGGCATTATTTTCAAATTAATTGATTACATTTGAATAAACCTTCTTGTTTTTGTTGGCAAAACCAAAAGATTGCGTTTTTTTGCATAGGTGCTCAACACTAATAATGACTTGTTACAGCACTTGAAGCCAGTCATGAGGTTTAATCTGAAACTTTCACATCATTGCGGCTCAATACGATAGTGTTTGTGGTATTTTGCTAACAAGATATGTTGCAAAAACCACCCCAATGTTATTCAAACTCTGACATCTATCTACCAAATTTGTTTATATTGGTGTATTTTCAACCAGAGAGTAAATGAGAAGAAACTTATTGATAGAGTCAAGGGCCAGTTAATAATCCAGACTTCTCAGACTGAACCCTGAGATGGTCTTCTGTTCCAAACAACCCTTACAGCATTGGGTTATAGTGACCAAGCTGATAATGCATGCATGCCATAAATAAATGTACTAGGGATGGCAAAACAGGTGTATATAACTCATATGAAAGCTGCTCAAATACTTTTTGTTTACCAATGACCTGTCAAAGCACCATTCTTTAGCAGAGGTTTAACCATATATTGATAACAGACAGAAGTTGGCTGATAGATGATCAATAGACAATAACAATTAGTTCTGTTGCATGATTTTGGACACTTATGCTGGTTAGGTGGCGATATGGTTACAAGATAATCAGTCATACTGCGACTCTTTCTATGTATATATACACACAATACTAACACTATCAATACCTGAGATAAATGAGAAAGTGGGGATAACCTGCCACCATGATGTCACAAATGCACTAGCCAGAAAGCCAGCTATGTGAATTACGGTTGAAGCTATGGTCATAGCTCGCACTCCAAGTTTACCGATGAATATTGCTGCGACTGGGCCTGGAAAAGAAAATCAGTCACGATCAATCATAGTTGCATTGAACTTGATGATGTTGTAATAATACACTGTTCAAATAAAAACTTAAATAAATCCATAAATATTATAATAGTGCTGTCTGCCAGGCACTCGCTAGTCCGTTACACCTTTAGACAAAGGACCTTGGCATGTATTGACTGGTCTCAACATAATAGAGCTATTGAAACGATTACTGTGCTAAATAATTACCAGTATTGCAAAGCCTGTAGTAGGTGCAACAAAGCCAGCACTGTCTGTAAGCTACATGTACATATTTATTTATGATCTGGCTTAAAATTCTGTATACAATGTCTATAATGCCAAATCAGTTATGCCAAATCTGCTAATTGGCTAATAATCCTAGTTATCATCAGTATGATAATGGTAATGTAGGCTGCTGTGTGAAAATTTGATGCTGATTTCAAATTCGCGCCTTTTCAGACTATGACCTTGTTATCACATCAACGTGATAAGTTGCTGCGGGAGTTAAGCGTGGAAGATTTGTCGCTGCAGCTCTGAGAGTGGTTCCAAACAGCGATTCCACCTCCCCTCACTCATTCTAACCCGAATAAACTTAATCTAACGGATTATTACCTAGTTTTCCTAGGCAGTGATCAAAACACAACGACAATTCGATAAACAACTGGCACTATCTACTTACCGCTGACAAGTAGTACCGCAATCAGCACAGAGCCAATCCATGATACCTCAGTCAGCTGAGCATTGAATACCTTAGTGTATTGAGCTGTCAGCACGCTGATTATCCCAAAACAGAAGCCAATGCACATAAAGTTAATAACCATAGAGCTTAGCAGCACGAGCCAGGCATAACCGCTGTCCTTCTGTATGACCATTCTAAAACACGGTCAGAGATTGAGTGAGGATGAGAGAAATTGAATTAATAATTATGTTGCAATCGGCTCATTATCATCTCCTCAACCGACTTCAAATACAATCAGCTATTGATTTTTCGTGCAATTACTGTTGGCATCAAGAACAGCAGTCTAGTATAGTATGATATCAATCAGCTGCATGTAAAACAGTTGCAATGCCGCAAGGTGAAAAACGAGGTCGGTAGAGGGTCCTTACGTGCAATGCAGTGCATATTCAGAGTTCTTGCTCTAAAATCTTATACTTACATGAATGCGACAAGAGTAAGTAAATTTCGAGCGTCCTGCTGTCCCGGTGAGGATTATGTCATCGCTGATCCTAATGTCTGAGATATAAGTAGGAGATGAAAGGTGGAGTGCACAGCTGAGTATTTTGATACTAACTACTTTACCTGTTCCACTATGTCATACTCCTGGGAGAATAATGCAGCTGTGAATGCAATGAGTAACTCAGCATCATTGCTCTGATGAATGAATGATAAGAATTAAACCAATAAGTGATAAGTGACTTAGCATTTTGGACCAATCATGAGCCATCATACAACAAGCAACAAATTTATGTGTTTTGATTGGTCAAAGTTTGTTAAATAAAAAACCCACATAATCTTCAACTTCCATTGTGCCACGCTGACGAGACATTCTACTCCCGTTGTGGTCTGCGTTTTACCTCACGTTTATATGGATTCTGTGCATTACCCGTAGCCGATGATGGTAAAACTAAATATGGGCCTAAAAAATTTCTGACATACTTATGGTATACACGTTAAAATTGTTGATAAAAGGAATGTTCTCGATCATCATAACAGTATTTTTAATCAGTCTGGTTCATTGAAAATATAGTCATTAATGAGGTAAAGACCTACAGGAGATGGTGACAGCAATGCTTCATTGTATTACCACAGAAACTCAAAGAAATCTAAAAACACTAGTCCTGATAATATAGTCCAGCTAGCCTAACTTCGTCAAGAGGGTTATATGTGCAGAAACTTTACTAATATCAAAAACCAGAAACTATACTGTTCACTGTACACTATAAATGTACAAGTTATTACAACCATCTGAAAAAAAGTACACATCCACAACAGTCATGAGATAATTTAATGAGTAATAGTGGAAAGTACAAACAAAACATCCCTCTTTGTTGTATAGACCCAGCGTTGTCAGCTGGTTTGTGAAAAATAAAATGTCATGAATTTGAGGTATAAACAAAATTATGAAAAATATGCAAGTTTCATGGCAGAGTGCAGTTAAAGGTGACCTGATAATTTATCCTGGCATTGTTTGTAAAAAAAAAGAAGATTTATTCATTCAACTGCCCAGAGGATTGCTCTGTGCATTTTCAAAAATAAATAAGAGATAACATAATTCTTTATATAAAAAAGCCCTGCCGTGTGTACTCACACAGCGGTACCCACAGTCTTGTCACCGTTGTGTAAGGTTATATGTCGTATAGCTTCGTCATATTTAGGCGGCGGTGGAGGCAGAATAACAGCATCACAATTTTCCCGCACAGTAGCAGTACCAGAGGCGGATGCTAAGTTAGTTTTTCTTCTGACATAGTATACAATGCCTGCTCCGGCTATAATAACCACTACTACTACTATTATTAGCACCACAATCACTGCTTGGCTTACAATAAACCTCGTCGAAACAACTTCCTGAGTAACAATTTTGGTGTTGCCGTCACTACTTTCCCTATTTTCTAAAATATCACGATTGGTTGAAACATCCTGTTTTGTAGAATACTGCTTCATATTAATCATTATAAGATTTGTTCCTGTGCGAAGTTTGTCTTCAGATACAGCTCGGCGCTTTCTTCTATCATACAGGAGTGAATCTGCAGAACCGATTCTGTAGAGAATGTGAACATGCCAACTCTGTCCTGATGTGTACTAAAATCAGAAAAAAAGGGGAAACTGTTTAAAAACTAAGAGCTTGCAAATATTGAATATCAAGAATTAAAGTTTGTGTAGTGATTTGAAGTAAGAATTTTCTGAAAATATCTGTAATGGCCAAATAAATAAATTCATCATTACTTTTAAAAAATTAGATTTGAAAAAAAAAATTTCTGAGTTTTTGCGTAAACTAAAAAGGTCATTAGCCAAAAGCTCACATGATAGGTATCTATTTATATCCCCTGCATGCTATGAGTATTCGGGGGTTATAAGACAACTTACAGTGAACAGCGGATCAACACTCATGACAAAGCCATCAGTCCCAGGCATATCATTGATGGTTCCGAGACCAGGCATACCGTCAGCAAAGTTAGCTTTGAATGGTAGTCCATTAATGGCCTTACTAGTAACATCATCCTGTCCTCGATCCTATAATTAACCGAATATGTAATCATTTCACTTAGCATATAAAAAGTGAACATAGGTGAATCAATATCTGCTTTTTTTTTTAATTCTAACTATTTTTAGGGTCTATTTTTTGCAATTAACTTTTCTGTCGAACACTGAAAACTTGTTCCAAGTTCGTGATTCACTGCGTTTATAATTACAGGTCAAACAAATTAAATCGAGCTGCAAAGAAAATTTTGCTACAGTCATTGACAGTTCAAATACAACCATGAAGGTGGATGTCTTTGTTATTAACATTCGGACATTTTAGTTGGCTATTTGCCTACAGATAGGTCATGGTCAACATAAAAGTAACAGGTCAAATGCGTTTTCATTAAGTCGAGATTGCATCAATGTCCGAGACATTCTATTTGATTTGGCATCAGGCCCAATACACTGATCTTCCTCGATTGCAAAACAAGTATCAAATTTGATAAACAAGAAAGCTGATAGGACCCGGCTAATGACGCCATTGATAACAAAGTTTATTGCCTACGATTGAAGTGACATCTGTTATGAAACGTACCAGGATTAAGAACCTGTGTTTGAGTTTTCCGCTCGGTTCCAGACAGCCATACTGAGGGCCTTCGTTATATATTTTACCAGTAGGATCATATGTTGGAGTGTAGCCATTTCGACCAGCACAAATGAACACTTTATCAAGCTGGATCCTGAAAGCTGACTCAAGATCCTGTTTCGGATCCCAATAGACTCTTCCATACAGCCGCTCCCCTTTGTCAAAGACTCCTAAAAAGTAATCGCATATGTTTTGATTGAAGGTAGATTTATGAATCATTGCCAGATCCCAATTCTACATCTTCCAACTGTGCGAAATATCCAGATTTACGATAGGCATACACACAGTATTATATCATAAAGATCATCTTCACTTACCATGAAATTCAACATCAGTGTCATCAGGGCTACTGGTCATAGGATCAGTAAGGAAGAATCTCTTATTGTTAGTCAGCTGGAATTGAGTGGCTAGACTGTATCTAGCAGCCACAGGTCTGTTGCTCTGTTGGAATGCTATACTTAGAGGGAAAGATAACACTTTCTGTATGGCACATTTCTGTTTGTCAGCGTTAGGGTCATAAGTTGTAGGAGGAGTGGCTACACAGGCCAGTAGCCTCAGTGTGTATACTCCAGTATAGTCCTGCAGGCTATATCTGCTGGTAGCTCTCCACGTTTGAATAGGGCTATCGAGTGTGGGCTGAGTCCAGACATGTTTCAGACTGAACCTTGTGGCTAGACTCTCCGGTGGAGTCAGACCAGAAGTCTGACCACGTCTGGCAGTATAGTGGTCAAGAACAAACAAACCTGCAAAATACAAAGTCTGATTTGTGAGGTGAGGTATGCCAAGTATGGTTTGATATAGGTATGTTCAGAGTAAAGTTATAATCACGAATTCAAATATATTTGGGCTGCCTGCACATTAGCGCTATCAACTGTCTAGGGCATATTTTCAGTTTAAAAATTCATTTTTGTCATAAATTTGGAAATTTTCCACTAAAAACAAGACTCACGTTAACATACACTGATCACGCGTTTTCTGTTTCAACTCTTCAAGTTAAGCTTGGTCATTCTATGACAGGAGAAAACTTGTTATCTTACTCAATAATTATCCTGCCAATTAATTAACACAGTGCCAAAGGTCTTTTGAATTTCTCCAGATTACAGGAATCTAAACATTCCAAATTATCGTTTTTTCATGTGAAAGATATCAGTGTCAGTTTTCCCATGATAATCTTATTTGGGATGCATTAAAACTGATGTATAGCTCTGTTCATGACCTATAGTACTTGTAGTACTTTTAGATAAACACCTTGGTAACAATCTATTAATAGCTACATCTCGGATATATACATACAGCAACCAGATAAATAATCAACAAAACCTTACCTTTAAATTTGGCCTGGGTTCTAAGCTGCAAAACCAACTTTCCATCCTCCCCTATCCCGACTCTGAGAATATCTACAGATCCTTGAGCTTCTTGCATAGTATCAACACCAGATTGAAACTTCACAGTATCGTAATAAAATGAGAACTCCAAGAGGGTTTGATGATCAAGTGAAGCCCAGCCAGTTGGGGCTTTGGCGAAAATGTATGATACATGAAGCGGTTGGTGGACAGTCACGAAACTTTGAGATGATGTTTCCACATCAAAATTATGTGTCACATAACCGCCACAGTGGTTTACAACATCTGCCATATCATAATAAGCTTCAAACTTCCACCGACATGAAGATCTGTCCAACCGTCTGTAAAGTTTGACAGCCTGGTCAATACGTGGCAGATCTTCACTCGCATCATGATGAGCTCCACCAAGGAAGCTACCTTCTTTACTCAGCGATGTGTTGGGGAGATTAGAGCAGACATGCTGTTTAGTGAACGCAGGCTGTGAGAGCAGATAGTCTATATTATAGATGGGGAGCGTGGAGATGAGAGGTAACATGCCGTCCTGATGTGGCACCTCTACTGAGATGTGTATCTTATTTGACAGCTCTTCATTGTCTGACTGTTTTATATACTCTAAATTAGCGATGAAGGACTGGGCACTAAGAGAGCCTGGAGTGTTAGGTATCACTGGATTTGAGCATTCACCTTTGGAGTGTACATTAACACCAATACTTCTTATCGGGACACCTGCAATCAGGGCAAAGTATATTTTTATCTTGATATGAATAGAATATAGGTGCTTAATGACTTACTTATTTATTGTGCCCAGCAGTAAAAATTAATGCCAACGATGATTCAATCAATTATGTTACAGCAGACTGCAATTGCATAAATATATATCCATGGTATTTAACTTGTTAAAAATAAACTCTGACAACCTTATTTTGACTCATCCCCCCACACATTATCTCAATGACCTACCTGGCAAACCCTCAGAGCTAATAGGAGTAGCGATGCATCTGATACTAAATCCAGCTCTGAAATAAAATGTCTCCAGCATCTTACTGTCAACTCTAGAGAACAGAGTATCCTGGTTCACTCTAAGATAGCTGGATATCCTACCATGCAGTGCCTGCACTGGGTAGGACACCTCCCAACTGTATGTCATAGCCGAGGAGTTAATGTTTGATTTTATACACAGGTCTTCAGTCTCGCCGAAGCTAGGGTAGAGTGCATCACATGGCTGGATAAAATGAAGAAAAAAATCACATACTCAGAGACAATAACCGTAACAGTATCCAATGTGGTATTCCGAGTAGACTCGAAGGAAGCATGCAGTACACAAGTGCTTTTTATATTTGACCTGATTAATTTTTTCTTCGTTTTCGTTACATTGTATGAGTGCAATGATAAAGTTTCCATTAAAACTAAACAAGAAAAAAGTATAAAGTGTTAGCAAAATTATGAAATTACACTTACAGAGAGGCAAATAAGAGGATAGGCAGGAGATACATCCTTCACTTCGCTTACTTCTCCGGAATCATAATCCCTCAATGATACGACCTGTAATGATAAATCAACATAATGCAGAGAATGTATAATCGCAGCCACTCGATATAATCTGGATGCAGGGAGGCACAACTCCAATCATTATCATAATATTACATAGTATGTGAGCAATGAACTCCCTGAGGGAGTTCATTGATGTGAGCTCCCATAATTTTGAGGACAACATATACGATACTGATAAAATCTAAATAATTACTCTTGATTCTAACTCACTATGGGAAGTGTTGGTAAGACAAGGCTACCAGCTACGTCAGCATCAAGTATATTAACCACGCTCGATTTATTGGCTCCAAGAGAGGCTCCGATAGGCTCCTCCAACACAGCAACAAAAGTCTCATGCCATTCTGCCTCAGAGTTGAACAGAATTCTCACCTCGATGGTTTGTGTGCTTTCAGCTAAAGTGAATAAAACTTATATATGTAAACTATAGTTGAGAAGTTTGGGCAGTCAGAATCTGTATAATGTTTCAAGATTGGCCGCAATTATTGATATTGTCAGAGTAAATAGAATGTTCATTCGCATCCAATTTCAATTATATATTTTAATATAAAAATGTCTGCGCAAAACATTATTTGTAATATTAGATCGGAGTATGCTATTATATATATCATATCAGAGATTCACAAGAGTAGGTTCTTACTTGGCATGAAGTAGAGTATCTGACTTGATGCACTGTAGTCTATACCGGACACTGCTGACCTGTCTCTAGTGCTGACTCTGACCTGAGATGTCTCACTGACATCGCCATATCTAGTGATAGTGAGAGCTACTGTGACATACTCATCACCAGACTGAGGTTCTCTCACGCTGTATGAACTGGTGTTAAAGCTCAACAGGGTTTCTGAAAAATGATAAAAAGTAGTAACAGCTACATATTTCTCAAAGTTATGAAGATGTGATGAGACCACTGGCGGTAAAAACTCTTCACGAGGTCGGGAAACAACCAAATTTGTACTTAGCTAAGGCATATTATTATTTAGGTTAATACCATCTTCAGCGTCTTGTATTGTGACTAGTGTAACGTCTAAATCTCCAAGCTCAGCCCCACAGCCCATCGGCTCAGCCAGTCGCACCAACATAAACTCAGACTTTTCGTAGAGGTCATCGTTGACTGGTGCAAGCTCACAAGAGGCTACTCTCTGTCCTGCTATCATCTCTATACGTGAGGCATTAGTCAGCGGCTGAAAGATATGTCATCACATATTGAAATAAGGGGAGTTAGATGGAGTTGGATCACTTCCAACTCCCCGTTTGAAAACAACGAACAACAGCAATCCATTTAAATAAAGTTGGTGTAATTGTCGTGTTTTGCATCATGAGGAGAACGACAAGTCTCCTAGTTTTGAAAATGGTTTGTATCAAAATGTGTTATTTAGCACCGTAGAATCCCTCATCTAACTCACCCTCTCAACAAAGTCGATCACAGCACCTGCTGTCTGTTGTCGAGTATAACAAATGACAGACACTGGACAGCTGATATCACCAGATCTTACAATGGAGATCGACAGGTTGCCTGAATCCTCATTAATAGTGAACTTTGCTGTCTCAAAACTCAGCAACGGAACTAAAAAGAAGAAAGATCTGGTATAAGGCAATAATAGATAATTATGGTGAGACAAAAGAAAGCAAATTTTCTCATTTCGGTCATTCCAATAAAAAGGGAGGCCCATCGGTCATACCTAGGCATGACTCTATATACTCGCGACTTATGAAGTATTCTCAACTGTTTCGCCTACATAGATATAAAAAGGGAGTATTGTTATTATATCTATGCTCAGAAAGAATACCTGTACATCGGGGCTGTAAACTAGAGAGATAACGAATTCGGAACGAGACAATAATGCATTTGTATAGAATGCAAAAGACATGAGCCACATACCATCTAGATCAGAATCATCTATAGTAATCAGTGTAGTGGATTTCTCTCCAATCACAGAACTGAGATCAGCTGTGGTTAGGGACACAGAGAACATCTCCTGTCCCTCTAATACTGGCTCTCCCTCATCATCGATAATCATCACCTCACATATCTGTAACAATATATATAATAGTAAACCTATTCGTAAGGTCAGTACACATGCAGGATGTGAGAAACATGAAAGGAGGATAGAGCTGTGGACGCAGTAAATTATCTTTGACAACTGCTAAACAAACAAGCCTGATCATAATAACTCATGTCATGATATATATTCAAGTTGTAATGATTAGTAACGTATTATGACGTAAAGTAGCCAAATAATTAGTTCAAATCTACATACAGCTCTGGATTGTCCAGGTACGAAGGATATTTTCCTCGATACAGGTATGTAATCTGTACTGGGAGAAGCTGGAGTTGGGTCATCAGGTAGAATGTTTGTTGTACACCAGACAGTAGCGGGTTTGTTCAGATCCAAACCATCCCTTACAATACCCACAGATACAACCTGTTCATCCTCATACACTGTCAACGTGGAATCTGCCATCTGAATGGATGAAGCTGTAAAAAACAACAATACCATTGAAGCTCTCTTGATATCTTAGCATTGACAGGTTATGTAAGTGTAAAAAAATGGCTAGTTGAAATCACAAGATCTGTTGATGTCTTAGCATTGACAGGTTATGTATGTGTAAAAGGATGGCCAGTCACAATCAGAAGCTCACATCTCTCCCCTTACCATCATTAGGTCCAGCGATTATGACAGTGGTTCTGATGAGTGGGCCTAGTTTTCCTGGTTCAGATGGGCTACTGATGGAGACTTCAAATTCCTCCATCCCTTCAAACAGTGTGTCATCAATAACCTGAAACAAACGTATAGTCATTTTAAGAGAACCATGTAGGTCTGAAGAAATTTGTGTGTGAGACAAAAAAACCACGTCAAACCTGGAGTTTTCATCTTAACATCAATGAGATCACAACTTCTTTTATACAACAAATTATGAGTTACCTGAAATGACAAGTGCCAAAGCAACATCAAACAGGCTATTTAAGCATCTGTGCACTAAAAATTATGGTTGTTAGACATACCTTGACTTGGCATGTTGCGTTACTGGCGCCCTCCTCAAACTTTGCATCGTCTTCAGACAAGCTGAGAAAGTCTGTTCCCGAATTGAGCCTGTTACCAGTACTACCTTTAGCTGTGCGTGATTGTGTGGAACAGAGTACGATCATAGACTGAGAGATATCACCAGTTCGAGTGATAGGTATGTATACTGTACCTACAGACTCGTTAACAGTTATTTGTGGCTTTACCAACTGGATCAAAGGCTCTGAAAATACAGAGTTGAGACAAAAATGATAACAGCAATTAATCCGGATAGTCTGGAATTGACTGGATTTTTAAGGTGACATCTTGCACAGAAACCTCGTGTAATCCTCCTACAAGAGATCTGAGTCTATGAATACATACCATCTTCTTGATCAGACAGACTTAGTGTGGCTTCATGTTTGTGTCCTAGGATGGTTCTATCAGGAGAGGATAACTTGACATTGAAGTGCTCGATTCCCTCATACACTGAGTCATTAGTAACAGAGAGACGACACAATGAGGATTTATCTCCCTTAGCGAACTGTATCTGAGTGGTTAGGATAGTCAGGTCACTGGAGTGATGAGATTCATCATCTAATCGCTCAATCATACAGCTTACTGCCGAATACTGAAATATCAAAAATCTAAATCACAACCTACACGGGCTATCACAGAGGTAATCATTATACCTCTGTAAGAATATACCATAAAGATAAAAGCTATTATTTATGTTTAAGAAAAATACAGGTACAAAGTTTAAATCCTATTATTTGGGCACAACTAAGAGGGTCAAATTAAAACTTCACACATCATTTTATGCATGTATATATTATTTCAGATTATATTGGCATCTCATTTGTTTATGATTACCTGTTTCGTAAGGAGTTACCTTTATACCCAAATCACGTGACCACTTACCCCATTAGTTGAGCCTCTCCTCATCACTGGAATCTCAATAATCTGCTGATCTTCTGTAGCTGTGATGTTCAAAAGACCAAACTCAACATAAGACCATCTGATGTTGAATGTCTGACCAGTGACAGTGTTAGGTTTTGAGTCCATCACACTGAACTCAAAGCTGTCATCAGTATCAGTGACTCCCTCACTCAAAGTGTATGTGATCAGACCGTTGTCGATATCATCTATAATTACAAATAGAAACAGATATAAGAATCGAGTTAGAAAATTGAAGATGAGAGATTTGGAAAGCTCTAAGTATGACATGCACTACTTCTTCAAATATATTGCTCTATCTTGAGTAAATCGCTAGAACTATGATCACATAAGCTACCTGCCTCTTTGAAGGGATAAAAAAAATCATGAATTTTTTACCTTGAGTGAACTGAGATATTGGCATCTTGTCTGCCCCCCTTGTGATATAACCGTTCCTTGGTATTCTTGTTAGTTTTATGGTGACTGACTCAGAACTTGTGTCAGGATCGGATATCTTCAGTCTGGAGCTCCTAATTCTGCCAACTCTCTGAAAAAGGAGTACAGCATTGTCAGATTGGTTTCCAGAAAAATGTGCATTTTTTTTATTTAGTTAAAAATTATAAGCCTTGTCTTGCGGCCACATAAAAGTGGCTGCACGACAAGGCTTAAGTAATATACATACTCATATCTGTGCATATAAAACTACAGACAATGCTTAATTTTTTTACTGTTTACCTTTCCATTTGCAGCAGTTTCCAGGTATGGGAGGCCTTTGTTCACCAGTATTTGTGGCATGCCATCATCAACCAGCTGTATGGTTATCTCCATAGTCTGTAAGAAAAAAAAAGTTAATTAGTGAGAGTAATTTATGTTGTCTGTCTCCAATGCATCGCTGTAGGATTTCTCCCCTGGTAATAAAGGAGTATGTTAACAACATATCTACAAGGCAAACCACACTCCAAATGGAAGCGTATTCTTGTCTATGCTCATAGATCTTGCATCCAATTCAGGTCATAGTTCCGTAACTGGAAAAACTATCTTGTATGGAGAGTGGAGAATTCCAAAATTGCATTGTGGGATACACATAAACACGCCCTATAAATGTAGAAGTGAATACTACATACGAGCGGTGAGGAGGTTCTTAACTGCTGTCCATCCTTATTAAGGTAGAATCCTTCATTAGTCTGATCAGTGACAGCGAATGTAAAGCTGTCAGCGGTAGTCTCACTGTTATCATGTCTGTACGTAACGTCACCATTATATATGTCCTCCATAGTAAACATGAGACAAGCAGTGTCTATCTCCTCTCCATTCCTGGTGAGGATGAGGTTACCATGAACTGGGGGAGCTAGTAGTGTGATCAATAACAGGTCATCCTGTGTGAATAAAACGGTTCATGATAACATGACTTACAAATGTAACATCACATCCTATTAATACTTATTAGGAAAACCTTTTTATTGAACTTAAAAAATATAGCTCTTCAAGTGTACAGTTACAGCAAAGATGAGAGAAACTGTAACTGGATATTTAGGCCCTGATTAGGCATGAAAGGCTTATAGAGGTTTGACAGTATTATATTCATACCGTAGTATCATTATCTGTAACTTTGATATCAAACTCAGTAAGGGGTTTGTCTTCTCCTTCATCTATTACCATTTTACCAAATGATACCATCGGAAGAGAATCATCTACCGGTATCAGTCTGATACGAAATGACTGTGTCAGCTACAATACGAAAGGTGAATAGTATAATGACACAATCAGCTATCAACTTTACACCAAATGTGAACAGGTGAAAATCATAACGGCACAATGATGACTTTTCACGCTAAATGTCAACAGCGCTTATACAAACCCAATATTTAGCAGGCTCCGGTGCCACAAAAATTCAGTAAAGAGAACTATGTGCATAATCTTTTCGCGAGATCATCTAGGCATCAGGTTACATGATTAATAGTACACAAATTTGAAAACATCAATTTCGATTATCTAAGCTTCGCTTGGATGAAACTTTAAAAGGCAAAACATCCTAAATTTTATGATGATAAATCAATCAATCCTCACAGTTACACATAGTGATAGAGCAGCTCTAACTTACATTATGAGTTCCGTCAGTTGCAGTAAACCTGAACATATCTCCAAGAATTTCCTCTTCAGACTCATGCACATAGAAAATTCTATTGGAAATTATGTCTTCCATAGTGAAGTTGGTTATCACCTTGGCTAAAGTGAATAAGAATACCACAATCTATTTAAATAAATGCATAATTTCAGATGATAAAACCAAAAACTATCATGGAGCTGTATACCTATTGCTAAGTCAGCACAGAGCTGATGGTTTAACCGTAATTAATATTCACATACCTAGTTGCTTGTCATCCTCCAGCACTAGGTTACCATACTCAGGTTTGCGATCGATCATTATAG
The DNA here is from genome assembly GCA_914767715.1 of Membranipora membranacea. Taxonomy (NCBI): domain Eukaryota; kingdom Metazoa; phylum Bryozoa; class Gymnolaemata; order Cheilostomatida; family Membraniporidae; genus Membranipora; species Membranipora membranacea. Next base: position 7,988,119 of record OU612065.1, read on the forward strand.
TAATTTCTCCAGGATTAGCCTCAGTATCAGTGATGTAGAGATGGGAAGTGGTTATGGGACTGAAGCTATTCTCTCTCACAGAAACTGGTGAGTTTACTCTTACTTCAGGTACTGTGGTATCAGCTATAAATAAGGAAAAGGAAGATAAGCATTTGGTTGTACCTTCAATATAAAAATGGGAAGTACTGTATTTTCATATATATCGATAATACGAACAAGTCGGAGATTTAGGTATTTTATACAATAGCTGTATACGCATGCACGCAGTGTCTACCTCGCAATGCTCACATGTACTACTTGACCTCGCCGTGTCACAATGTAGACATTTGACTGGAGCTAATAAATAGTAAACTGTTTATAATAGTCATACTCACCTAACACATCGATATAGAAAGTCTGATCAATTAGCTTGTTGTCATTTTTATCAATAACCTCGAAATTAAAGTAATCAAAGCCACCTCTGTTTGCTGCCTTATTGTTTCTATATCTGAGTGACCCTGTAACAGAGTAAGAGATAATTTACTAAAGTGTTATTATGTATCAGAATATCGGAGCCAGAACATAAACAATAATGCATTACCGAACATAATTGAGCTGATTCTGGCGCCTGGTCCACCTCTTAGGACCATGTGACATGTGAACAACATGTAATCAATTCTCAGGAATAGGTCTTTGGCGCGGTCAATTTCAGAATACGTTCAAACGTTATATTTTCTAGTGTCTTCAGTTCCTGTCAAAGGCAGTCAGAAAGCAGAGAGTTTTATATGGGGAATTTAGTTTATATATGGGGAGATAACTTGTTATCGATTATCCCACCCTCTTTCAATTCAAATGGAGTGAAGATTTGAACGTCTTCTTCAGTTTCATTCTTAGACAGCATGTAGAGCTTTCCACGAGTTACAGGCTGAGTTATAGAGAATATCAGTCTCTCATCATCAGAGTCGATATCAGTAGCGTGTAAAACTGTGCTATCAATAACCATCTCTCCACCAGCCTACAAGTAGTGAAAAATAATCATATCAATACATTAGCTCTTGTTCAAGTCAGAATTCATAGATTCAACACTGGGGCTTCTCTATAAAGTCAGCTGAGCTGTCAATATGACTTGGTACATATTTGGAAAGCCATGGTTCCCAGGCTGCTGCTCTCCACAATCATAACAGTGCAGGTGAAGCCAGCACATATGTCTTGTTAATTTGTTGACTATTAGAGCCAAATCATTATATCATTTATATTTACCTTGAGTCTGAGTCCATCATTTATTTTCACTCTGGGTGTCTCATCATCCATAAGAGCAATGTCAACAGGCACCTGTATAGTGTCATCATAGAAGCCGTCAGTGACAGTCACTGTGAAGGCATCCTGAGAGATGTCCTCGTTTCCTGAATGTGCATAGAGGATAGCACCATCTAGTATATCCTGCAATAAAAGTAAGTTTTTAGCTTGAGTGGTTTCGTTTCACCATAAATAAATGAAGAACGCTATAACCCGACTGTATTATCACATACCTGCATTGTGAAGCTCGAACCAGATTTCACCTCGGTTCCATCTGACATTTGGAGTTTGCCTTCCCTGGGCGTTTTGATGACAGTAAATGTATGAGTATTAGCTGATTGTCCGTCAAATTCAGTGTCAATATCACTGACATACAAACTGCTATTTGTGAGGGGAACTGTTGCTCCTTCCTCCACAAACAATGTGTCAGCAATGATTGAGGGTGGCTCATCATTACGTGGCTAAAATGCAAAGCAAAATTTATGAACCATATTACTGCATAGTTCATAGCATGGACTCTTATAATCTATAGAAGTCAACACCACAGTATACTAACATATAACCATTCATCAGCTGAAAAGATGAGAACAATAATTCACCTAAATTTGAATGAAAGTCATGGAGAAGTAAAGTATTTATTATGATATGGCAATCTATCTCCAAATTTGTGTAGCAAATCAACGAGACAAACTTGTGTAGCTAAATGGATTTTCACTCACAGTGATTGTCACATTGAATCTGTTGACAGGAGAGGAGTTTTCTCCATCCGTGATATGGAACCAAAAAAAGTCACTTCTTGGCTCTTTGTTTCGATGATCATTCTGTTCATAGTATACAATACCAGCATAGAGGTCTGTGAGCAGGAACATGTGTACCTGGCTCTGTCTGAGCCCTCTCTCCAATCCATCTACATAAATAAAGAAAACATGTGTGATTATAAGTTGTTAAAACACATGAAATGGAAATGTTACCTTAAGAATTTTTTGCATCTTTCTGAACCTAAATTTGATCAACAAGCACATCAAGAATTCTGCAGGATATGAAAAATTAGTTATTATCAATAGTTACCCTGTGTGATGATTTTAATTGATCCTAGAGTTGGCACAGAGTCGACGACCACCATGAGATTAGTGAGTATACTATCAGGGTCTTCAGCTGAGATGTGAGATCTGGTTAGCTGCTTTCTTCTTCCCTCTGCAACCTAAAAACATATAAGTTTTAGATTTACAATCTCACAAATTGACGAGTAGCCTACATATCCTCAAAAGACTGTGAGATACTCTTTGAGGGGTTCTTGGAATATCTCCACAAGTAAATTATAAGGAAGGGACAAATCACAAGGCAGCATGCTGATTTTACCTCGAGATCAGTAGTGATTGTGACTGTAGGGGCGGTGTTGTCTGTTGCTGTGATTGAGATCATAAATGGTTGCATGGCGGCCATATTTCCAGCGGTATCGCTAACGTTCAGATAGACAGTATCCATTATCTCTAAGTTTCCAAGTTCATCTTCGGCTCGATAACTAAAACCACAAAAAATGAGTTTCATAGCATAATTTGGAAAACAGCTAGAAAATAAGTATAACCATGAGAACTTATGCTTTTGAGGCCTAAGCTGATGCGCAAGCCTGTAATGAGCCGCCCAACACATACCTCTTATCTCAACCATTATAATGAAACAGTATCAGGAGCTCTCACCTGATTTGCCTGCTGAGGATATCAGGTTGAGTAAATCCATCTCCTAGCCTCAGCTCCTCACTACCTCGGTAGAAAAGCTGACCAAACTGAGGTTCTGAGGCAATTTGATATAACACTAAGCCATCAGCGGAGGTGTCCTCAAATTCTAATTCGCTTGCTGTAATCACTTCACTTTCCCCTGAAATTTCGATTAAGAGTAATTGGTAAGGTGAATTTCAAATTTTAATAAAAAGAAGAGTGGAGAACAAGTCATTGTTTATCAATCTCTGAGCAAGGTGGATAACCTCCAAGTTATCACACTATAATAGCTACGCACCTTCATTGACGCGGAGTTTCATGCTTGCACCAGGGCTGAGGGTGGGGGCAGAGGTATCGCTGTATTGTACAGTGACAGGGATCTCCACATCCACAGATTGTAGGATATCTGATATCCTTAGAGTAAATGAATCTTCTATGTCTTCTGAGTTATCATGTACATAGTAGAGAGTGTTAGATAATATCTCCGAATATGAGTATTCAGCACCTAAAAATATGAAATATTAATAAAAAACCCAAAATGCAGACCTTCCGCTGAAAGTCCATCAACTGTCAACAATTAAGGAGTAAAGTATCCCAACTTCCAAATCCTTGCTCCAACTGAGCATTTCCATGACATCACAATCTGTAAAAATCTCTTCACTCACCTTCCCTGAGCACTGTATGGAATTCATCAGACAATTTGACAATGTCTCCGCGTGCAGGCTGAATAAGGAGACTGAACTGTAAGGCTTCTAGGGCTGTGTCCACATCGCTGACAGAGATGGCAGAATCAGATACAAGTACTGAGCTGCCCCTCTCTACATTGACTCTGATACCTGAGCTGGGGACGGTGGGCGGCTGGTCATCTACTGCCAGTACCAGGATGTTAAACTCCTGCTCAGTAACTGTGTTACCAGTGTTATCACTAACTATGGAATGAGATAAAATTGTACAACTTAAGGAGTATGGGATGTAAAGTATTTTTCACCATATATTTTAAAGCATTTTCTCGTTTTGTTGCTGTTATTACTAAAGACACAACTTTGAAGTTGAATAAAACCTTCTTCAAAAATTATTTTTACTATCAACCAAGACATTAGCAATTTTTAGTTTTATTGTGCCATTCAGTAAAAAAGCGTCTCCCTTGTATCTTGTTAAAGCTAAATCAATAATCAATCCATGCCAAACTATAATCATAATGTGATTCACCAATGGTCATTATGTGAGGATAGAATGGTAACCATCCTCGAAAAATGGTAAAGCAATTTAAAAACTTTTTACGCTTTGGTGATAAAAATTGGTTCGTATAAATATTTTCGATGCTGCATAGATAGTATAGTACAAACGGGGAATGCACAACCAAAATATCAAGCAGCAAGCAGAGAGCAGAGCATGGGGAAAAGACTAAACTAAAAGGACAGAATCATTGTGCTCTATTCGGAGCACAGTGATTAGGTACAAACCTACCAGATCGGTTATTGAAGACTGAAAATGGAGAAAACTTTGCAATCACACAAAACGCAGCTAAAGAGTTAGATGGCGGTGTCAAAAGAAGTAACTTGGGTACACTCGAATTGTAGCAAATTCTACTGAAGAGGAAGAAGTTGGTGATGCGTGAACACTTTTAGTACAAAGATTGGACCAGAACAGGAATGGTGTTACTCTGAGGTTATTCTCACCATTGAATTTGAAGGAATAGGTAGGCTGAGAGAGGCCAACTTCTAGATCCTCAGGATTCCTGTAGGCAAGCAGACCGCTGTCAATATCTTGCTGAGTGAATGTTGTTACAGAAACACCCTCATCGGATATGTACTCAATGATACCGTACTCGACAGGCAGCGGATGAGTGATGTCATATACTATCTGTGTGGGCCGAGTATCAGCATCAACAAACGACAGGTGTGCTGGAGTCAACTTAACAGTCTCACCTTCAAATGCCTAGAAACAGAGAACAATGAGAGGTTCATAGATCATCTATACTTAAATTTTGGCTGTTAAACAACTTTTTGCAATATATACATCAGTGTCTCAAAAATTTTAATTTAGGCTAGTAGTAGGCATATACTCTCTTCCATCCTATGTAAGAACCAAACTGCTGGCGGGCATTTTATGAAAGCTGTCATTCTGTGAAATTTAGCTAACAATGTCTATTGTTCAAAGGTGTAGTATTACATAGCATCGTGGGATTGTCACACAACAACCTAAGCTTTCTTCAACAGTCATACTCTGACAACTTACGGTTAACCCAAGGCTGCACCCTGGAGCTAATGTTGGTGCGTTGTACACTTCAGCAGGTAAGATGTTAACGGTAAATATTTGATCGGCCAATATTTCTATTGTGTCTTTAAATGTAACCTGAAACAAAATAAGACAACTCCAGATATAGGTCAGGTAAAAAAACTGTAGTGGCTTTTACTATTTCTATCATTTTGCACTGCATAATTTCAAATAATGTGATCAAACAAGATTATCAAGTAGTGGTCACATTCAAACTTACCCTTAGTAAAAATAAATTGCTAGATCTGCTATCTCTATATGCATTGTGGCCGGTTCCATGTCATTAACGTATTGATATAACCCAAGGGCAAACTGATTCCAGCTCTTCACAAAGATAGCGAAGAGATATGTGTAACAATAGGGGTGTTGTAAAAAAACAAATATCAACAAGACTCTTCTCCCATTGTTTGAAATTAACCTCAGGGTTTGAACCCTCTTGAAGTTTGCACTATAAATATGAAACAATGACAAACAAACTGAAAATTAACACCGCTCTTATGAGATCAAATTGTTTTTGGACTTGTTTAATGTTATGCAAACTTTCAAGACAATGTACTGAGATTAATACTTAAATCCGATTAACTATGCCGATCTATGGCAACTATATTATCTGATGCCAAAAAGCTGTGACTTGTTGGTACGTTTGAGTTTAGCATGTGAAATATGTCTTATCAGATTAATGAAGCCGGATGATCATAATGATACATCATGTTTCATCCATCTAATTGTCATAAAAGCTGGAATCCTTTGACTTTGCGACTTTGATAAGCAATGACATCACTCATTTTTACAGCCCATACCTGAAATGTGAAGGTATCGGTGGTGACTTGAGTATCCTCAGACTGATGCTGATAGAATATGTATCCTTCGTTTATGTCAGATTGTCTGAAATCTGTAACCTGTTGGTACACAGTACCATCCGGCAGCGCTGTCCAACCAGCATTCAAACCATCAGCTGTCTGAGGTACGATCATCAACACAGCACCTGTAAACAGTCCCATAAATCAGACATCATCTCAGGCAAAACTACTGCTCCGGGTTCGCACATTGCATTTTGACATAAGTTATCGCCATTGAGGGAACATATTGAGCAATTGAGCTTGGTGTCTCATTCATTATTGATTAATATGCATTTCAGGTTGTGACGCTAACTTATGACTGATTCTTCCAAATTAACAATTCTGCTGAAGTTGGAAAATATGGCAAGATCTAAACAGATGTCGATACACAGTCACAGAGCATAAAGAGGCCTTGGCTGATCAATGGCAGGGAATGCTGATAATGATCACAGCTGAGGTGCTCAACGTGACATTGTGAATGAGAGTGTTGTCCTAATGATTCGCAGGTGCAGCCGGACACATTAAACTTTTTCGTTTTTGATTACATAAATATAATAGAGTGATATGATTTATGCACGAATCATACTGAGTTTTGCTACAGAGTACTTAATTGATTACTTGCGATTACTCATTAGACAAATTTTAATTCACGCTGAGACAATAGATTCAACAAGACAAGGGCACAAATAACGGGCCAGTCTTGTTTCTTTATGACAATCATCCGGTGTTATAAGGTGCAGAAAATATATCACAATAAACAGTTGTATCATGGCCAACCTTTTATTATTATGTGTAAGTGAGATGAATTTGCTGCCGCAGAGTTGTTATGATATGAGGTCAAGTCAACATACCGCAATATGTTATAATTTGGGTAGTGATGTCTTAGGTTCCAGGCTCGGAACCCACACAGTGAAATGACAGACTTTTGCAATGAAATGCAAAATGAGAAATTTTGATATCTTGCCAGGCCTTGTACAAAAGTCCAAAAAGTTCAAGTTTTGCTTGGGCAACAATACAGCTCATATTTCAAAAAACCCAAGGCTTTATCCCTGTGACTTAAAAGTTTGAAATAACATCATTTGTTATGAATAAGTAACCAAGCTTGAAATCTTAGAGAATATCTGCAATGCACACGGCTAGGAATTTAAAATAAAAGCAAAGATAGCACATAGTCTAGTAACGTTATGCATACCAGCAGTAGGCTGCCGGGATATCATGTATTCTAGTTTGTGTGCAGTATCTTCTTCTCCAGCCTCGTAGAGAAGATTATCTAGAGTTATCATACTCTGTAGTCCAAACTCAATAAGTAGTGGTGCGTTGTTCACCATCGCTAGAGTGTCACTCGACTAAAACATAAGCACAGCAATATTGCAATGATATTAGCATCATTCATGCCACCTAATGGCTAAATCCCTTTCTCACATTTTGAAATTATGTTTTGTGGTAGAGAAAAAAAATGCAGTAGATAATATTGAGTTATTGAAAACACAAGGTCTGTATGTTTTCTCATACCTGCACATTGATAGGTAAAAGTACATTCTGCAGACCAGATTGATCACTAGCCTGGATAAGCGCAAAGTCATCATCTCCTGCGCTGCCATCGTGCTGATAGGATAACCCATCAGACAGCTCCAGATAGCTGAACTCTTTGTGACCGTCGTGTAGGACACCGTGTTCAGGACCTGATCGAAGTGTAAGTTTCATATAATCAACCTCTTATGGTAGAGTAAAGACATCAATCGGATATAACCATAGGTACCGGGTGGTGCATTTTAAAAGCTTTAGAATAAGCATTGCTAAGTTTTTAAATGATTACACTGCACACCACAAAGCAAAAATAAACGCGAAACAAGGGTCACTTCTATTGAAATAAAAATGTGAGTAAAATAAGCAGAGATACTACATCTAAAGTAAGATTGAAAACCCAGAGCCTACTACAACGAAAAAGCAAGAACTAAAATTCTTCTAGGAAGGGATCCCAACTCTGCAATGATTTACATGCATGTAGGTCGATCAAAGGGATTCCTGACAATTCAGAAGTGCATTTGGCTGGGATATGTTCTAATACTGTGATAATCAGGGAAGGAGGGACAGGGCGATAGCTAGAGGGACCCTAGATTGACAAGATTTCATTGTTCCTACCTTGTATTACTCTTAATCGTACATCAGCGATGGAATTAGCCGTGATTTGTATGTTAGCAGTTGAAATGACGGTGCTTCCCCGCCTGGTTACAAACACATCTGAGATAATGTTAACACTCAGGCTATCAGGGCTAGTTGTATCTACATTAGAAATGCGGTGCTTGTGCAAGAGAAGAGAAAAATACTCATCAATAAAAAAAAGTTTACACACATTGAGAAAACAGGTGAGAAAAAAGGCATGTGATCTTTTAAAATCACCTGGAAAAGAAACTTGAGTATGTAGTATATGGTAGTGTGAGACAATTGCAAAAAATTGTATTCACATTGCCCGGAACGTTGCTTGGGTCAGGAGTAGCAATTTATATAAGCTGAAGCCAATTATGATTTTGATAAAAGATTAAAGGGCAACCAAGGTTTCAAACAACTTCTCATTGATGGCCATTGATTAATAGCAGATTGCACCTTCTGCATGGGGAAAAAGACAAAATATAATTCGGATGATTATTCAGCCAGAATTCTTGTGAAGCATTTCTTCCATCAGGTACTCAAACTCAGCTAAAAGAGAATACCACATAGCAGTTTCCTGTTCCTGTTACTATTTAGCCTGTGCTCTATAATTATTACAGCAAAGTCTTGGAACCTCCCCTAAACTGAAGTGTTACCCATCTTAGAGTCAGCAACTACTTTGAGTTTTGCATCGCGTAATGCACAAAGCTGATGCTGCCCAGCACATTATTTGCTACTCATTAATGCATTGCTGCGAAACCTTGGTTGCCCTTTAAGCAAAAACTAAAAAACTAATGAAAATCATGTGGTCCAATCAGAATTGTAGGCAGCTTGTAAACAAGGATGTACCAAAACACTATGTGTAAATCATAAGCAGTTATAATACCGCGGCGGTATCCAAGGCAGCAAAAATTGAAGCACCAGCTAACCAAATATTTTTTGTGAGGTTTTTTATGGGTTTTAGATCACACATATTATAATATAAGATAGGCTAAGTAAGTAGGAGTAGCTCCGGTAAATTTGGCTTATCTAATAATCGATACAAAAGCTTGCAATGGGTTTTCAAGTAGATCAGGACTACTTTACTTTAGCTCCGCTTTATTTTGGTTGCTGTGTTTTGATTAAACTCAGCTGGGTATCTCTGATTAAAATGCATTATGAAGGCGCACTTCTCAAGTTTCGCTAAAAATGTGCGCATAAAACATGGATCTCAAAATTAAGCAAATTTGAACTCGCATCACAAAGGCCGAGTTTAAGTTTGTATCAACAGTTAACACATCAGTCTACAAAGTTTGGCTAAATACCTTAGGCTTGTGTACAATATCAGTTTATTTTGTCTTGTGTCAAATGGTAATTATGTTTTTGGCTTGAAAAGCAATTCAATTTCAAAAGACTAGGGTTATTTTTCTGAAATGTATACTGAAGTTTAGCCTCCAGCCACTTTACGAGTGAATCCAGAATATGGGGCTGATGAATATGATTGCCTCCCTATGAATTTGTCAGTGATACATGAAGCCTGACAGATGAAAATAAACTACAACCCAGATGATCCTAACAATTTCAGACAGCACTGCAATATTTTTGCATAAGGAACTAAAAAGACAAACTTAATAATTAAATTTTGAAAATCTTTACGATCAGATGTAACAGTTATCTACAGTGGCCTCGAAATGGAACAGAGAGAGCGGGCTTACAACCCATTTGATTTTAGACTCAAACCACCGCATGCTTCAATATAAAGATACGGGAAAGGGGAATCACTTCGGGTGTTTGCATTCAGGAACAACCTATTGAGCAAAATGCAGGTATTAAATATAATTTTTATAGGATTTATGAGTTACGGATAGCCAGAGGGGTCACTTCATAGTCAAGGAGAACCGGAATTTTTTCAATCGGATAGTCAGAAGTTGAGATAGTAAAGAGATTACTAACTGTACTCACTACTGGCAGGACAACTATTCTCATAACACTGAGTCTCTCCATTCTTACAGAGGCACACCTTACAGGTGTTAACCTCCCATACCTCAAACATCTACAACAAAAATAAGACATCCATCCAACGATTAGCGCGCATTTACCTAAGCTTACTGTAGAAAGCCTGTTACCCATTACAAAGAATTGTTCAGAAACATATTGGTTGACATCGGTGGCAGGATACTTGTTCTTGTTCTCCATCAAAAGGTAAAAAATACGCACAAGTAGATTTCGCCTATAGCTAGAGTATGCCACCTAGAGTCTAAATGAAACTATCGTACATTGTTTGAGCAATGAAGGAAGCACCTGCACATTGATGATTTATTTGACTGTCATATTTATTTGCATATCTAACCTCAGTGACATAAGCTTTGCCATCATATAGACAAGTCTCCTTTAGTTTGCATACAGGACAGCATGAGTCTTCGTTTTGATGTAGGTAGGCATTCTACAAAAAGGTACATATTGAAAAGATTTAGGAAGCTGTGAATCTGTGAACAGGCAACATGCGTAAGAAGAAAAAGGGGCTGTCACACCGATGTAGATTGCATCAATAGTGTGCATGCCACCTGTTTCATGTAATCAATACGCAGTTGATCTGTGGCTTGGCAGTGGTTATGGTACCGGAAAACTGTTTACATAATACTCGAGATGTATTGTTTTATCTGCCAGGTATTTAAAATGGTTGATAAGAAAAGGGTGCACAACTTTACGCATGGGGTCAGGTCAACAAGCCACATGTTGAAACAATGCAAATAACAATAGTAATATCGTTACTCTAGGATATTTACAGACTCTCCAGATAAGACGGGTTTATCTCAATGGTCTACTACAGCAAAGAGAATACTTACAAATCCCCTCAAAAAATTGTTACAACTTGGCTACTGTTCACTTTGAAGAAGAGACAAATCCGGGGCTTACGCAGATAGCACCGCGTCTCAAGAACACATCAATGACTGATTGCAGGATTTCCATTTTGTTGAACAAATACTGACAGGTCTGCCAACCATTGAGTTTTACAAGCATTAACATAGGTCGAGTGTTTGTGTGCGACTCATCGGGTCAACTATGAGTAGAACTGAGACTGACACGAGGAGAAGAGGCCTCTTAAACCATTGTAACATAGATTTAATGATTTATTACATTAATTCTCTTTCTATACATGTTCAGAGATCAACTTCATATTATAGATGCCTGAACAGCCATGGAATTAAAGGTGATATCACGAACATAATAATGTACCTGCAGATTAAATCAGATTTACCAGGAAGGAATCAGCAACTTCAGTTCTTTGAAAGCGCCTCTCCCTTAACAAATCAGCTTATAATCCCATGTCTACAGAGTCATGATATCATTGATCCGTATGATAATACTACTTACTGATGCACAATTAGTGAGAGAACATTGAGCTTTACTGCAGGAGATTTTACCCTCGTCACAGATACAGTATTCACATTTACTGACGTTCCATATCTGTCCATTATAGTAGGTGTTGTCTCCCTCGATACATGTACCAAACTCAGGGTAACAAGTCGGACAGCATTCTCCTGGCACAACAATCGGGCGATGCAGCTGAAAAATATTGAATGACTCATAAAAGCTATTTTGTTTTATTAGTTTTTTGTCATTCTTGTAAGGATTTATGTTTCGGTATTACTCAGAGCAAGGAGTTATGCAGTTTCATTTTTTGTTGATGATATCATACAGATTAAATGAAGCATGTTAACAAAAACGTATCACCAAGCTTTACTTAACCCAGTCATGTAATACAAACACATACCCTGGGACAGGCTGACTCAAAGCAGTCCTTAGTAAAGCACTTCTCTGTACCGCTGATACATACACAATTAGTACAAGGATCCGCCTGCCAAGTCTCACCAGTCTGAAATTAAAATAATATTCAACATAACTTTTTATAGAAACACGCACCAAATGATGAGATCATGTTGTAACGTATGATAATCAACTATGTAAACCTGTGTTTGGTCACACACTAGTCTTGGCAAAATGGTAACAGCGTCATTTCAATACAATTAACCATTCAAATCTTTCGGGATAAAAACAAAAAAGCATCCGCTAAATTTTACACACACAGTCCAGCCAATCATTTTATAGTACAATTAAATAGAGCATACCCATTCAATAGCACTGTTTTGATGTACAAGTGTTTTTTAAAACAATAACTTAATGCAAATTGTATCTGACTTTTGTTCCCGGCTTAAATGCAACGCTCTGTAATTTTGATTTTTCAAAGCGAATAAACTCAAGTTATGCAGTTGCCATTAAGCATAATGCCGGTGCTGATGTATGGCCGCAGGCACCCTCAGTCCGAGCTTGGGGGACAGTTTACATACTCCAAAAATAATGCTACTCCTTTTGTGAATGGTTACACGGGAAACGGATACATTAAAAATCAAAATATAAACCGCCAATTCGATGTTTTATACTTTTAGCTGTACCTTTAGACACCCTTGAATTGCAGGTTCAGTGTTTAAGCCATTAACTGTATCTAATTGGTAGAGAAACAGGACCACTCAAAGAAACATTATGAGTATTTCCTGTATTGAAATATGTCAGAGTAGGTTATAGGACTACAGGCTAATCTAATAAAATACCTCATAAAGCTTTCCGTTACTCCAGCATTGATCGTTAGGGCAGATAGGACAGCAAGCCCCTTCTGGTGTGTATGCCTGTAAGATAAATCAACGTTACGATTGCCATTTGACCTTGCCAAAAAGGTGAATCCGACAGCCAGTCTCATGTCAAAAGCCTACCTTTGCCATAATTATGAGGGCAACATTGGAGAAACCTTGTATTATCACAAAAGTATTACCATGGGACACCTTACAAACTACTAAAATTATCATGTTCAAATAGTTAGTTATTCATAATTCAATTCCGGTTGGTGTGTACAACATCTAAAGAAGGCAGCTGGATCCTATGTTATAACCCTGCGATTATGGATAATTGTAAAAATTATGAATACTATCAAAAGCATAGCCAGATACCCAGTAAAGTACACATAAGGGCTTTCAGAAAGAAACAGATTATTGTTCGCTGCTCGTAAAACAACAGACAAGGAATGAATGCAAGGAAGCAATAATTACTTCCTTGCATTCCTCTTCTGTGGTTTCCATTATCGATAGAAGTCTCTCTGTGCTAGATTTGGGTACAGAATACTTTTTCAGGCTCATACAATCAATCTCTTGCTTTAGAATGGCTTATTTTTGGCTCAGTGGCATGCTGAGAATCAATTTAACCAAATTCATGCAGCAAGATTGTTAATGATGTCTGTTTGCCATCTAACAGGTTGATGTAATTTATAGTAATGGTAACCCTATTCTGTCTATTAAATTACTAAAACTAGCTGTACTATGAACCTGGGAATTTCCAGCGTGTCTAAATGACACTGCTACCCAATTTTGGTGTCTCAGTGATCTGATGGCCAGAAATTAAAATCCAGCACTTTTAAGGTTAGCAAAACCTTCCTGGCGCTCTTACAGCCTTATTACAAGTGATTATACTGCCAAGGCAAAGGCCCCTGGGACTTACATGCCTCTACTTTGCCAATGGGGTGTTTGATACTGGACATTGACAATGTAAAGGCATGTATGTAAGAGTCCCAGGGGCCCATGGATTGATTGTAATTGTTTAAAGTGTATTTCACCTCAGTTTGATATTTTAGTACTAGTACAAACATGAAATTATTTGGGGTCAAATATACCTTTTTAGCCCTTCCTAGTGGCTGGAAACACTCTCAGAGCTTCTGCAGACGGGGCTCCGCCCTGTACCCCGTTGAGGGGCTCACACCGCCCCCCAAACCCCCAGGGGGGTGACTCGGGTGCTTCGCACCCTCGAAGCACCACGTTGTGGTGCAGTATCGCCGTAAAATGGAATCTCCCTATTTTGAATTTAGATTACTTGGCAAGTATGGTGTCTAAATGACACTGCTACCCAATTTTGGTGTCGCAGTGATCTGATGGCCAGAAATTAAAATCCAGCACTTTTAAGGTTAGCAAAACCTTCCTGGCGCTCTTACAGCCTTATTACAAGTGATTATACTGCCAAATCCCAGTCCTCTAATGTGCAACGATTCACCTGCATTAAAAGATTTGTATAGAAAATTTATTTAAGCGCTCGACACGTAGACAGCATTAGGACAATTTTGTTTTCTTTTGAGTCGGAATAAAGAAAAAAAAACTTACGAGTTGACAGTCAAGCGGCGGACAGACATGAGCGTAACAAGATTTGACACCTTTATCACATTGACAGAGGATACAGTTCTCCTTATTCCAGGAAGCCTTGTCTGGGTACAGCTTCCCATCATCCTCGCACATGTCTGTAATTCAAATTAAATTTGTCATTTTGAAGCATGCAATGAAGCCTAAACATTTCTTGCATGCAAGGAATTTTATAACCATATAGGTTGTTTTTTTCAACTTGACATGTTTTTCTAAGCGAATAAAACCTTGGGGTGCTTTTCTGATTAAAGTTTTAAGCCTGATTCAGTATTTTGATAACAATCCGTTTACAGACAGACGCATACTTGTTGAGCATTTCCGACAGCATTCATCCTCGATACGATTTGAGCATTCTACTTGGGAGCATGAGAGTATCCGGCATTTCAGATCTCCATTGATACAGTCACACTGTTCGCATTGAGCATTCCGGCGGCTAGTTCCATGCTAGAATTTACAGAAAATCAGTAACATCATTTGGAATCCTTACTGGGATAAAATTGTGTGAAAGTGAACTATGCAACCATTGAACTGGATATAACTAAGCACTCAATTTATTTTTTCAGATGCTTGATTTACGCTAAATAGCTAGCGATCACCTAGCAGACAGACAGCATAACACAAGGTGTGATCAGTTACACAATACCTCACAATCTAATTATAAAGATCTGATAGAGTTTAATTCAGTTGATTTCAGGTGTGGGCCTCCCTGATTAGATTTATAATGCCCTGTGGGTGTCCAGCATGCTATTAAATCATGTGTTTTTTAATTTACAAAACAGCGTTGGTTCTGCTGATCAGACAAACAATGTTGAAGCAGCGTCCCAGAGAGAAGAGACACTAGCTTTGATACTAATTATAAGGGGGTGTAGATTAGGGCTTATAGCGATGGCTGGTCTTTCAAGAGCTCCGGATCAGAACAATGGAAAAGAATGTTGACAGAATTTAAAAAGGGATGTGAGACAAACAATGGCTTTTAACAAATGATTACAACGGACACGTTAATAAAACATAACAAGGGGATGGTTGGGAACTCAGTCGCCAAACCGATTCTATTTGCAATCAGAATTAGACATCATATGTAAATAAATAGATGCTGATAATAAGCAAACATGAGATATTACTCAAAATAACAGAACCAGGTAATATGAAACCAGAAAATTGAGTGAAAAATACAATCAAGTATGGTATTCGACAAAAATTGCTGTATGCAAGATTTTTTATTGGTCAATCTCATATTATCATAGAGTAAAGATAGAGATAGATCACATGTAGAAATACATCACAGAGTGAGGATATATATTATATATACCCTCACTCTATGATGTATTTCTACACGTAACACCTTTTTTCATGAAAGAACCACACCTATGATTTTATGGGTATCTGGCAGAACAAAAACACACATTTTTGAGTAAAGTACGTAAGGGTACGAGTACGAAATCATATAACTGCCGCGATACTTACTTGCATGGTGATATCATCAACTTTACAGTCCTTATATTTCGGTGCACAAGTAGGGCAGCAGGCTGTTGTGTTGAAGGTCAGCACCTGCTCCTAAAAATCAGTTAACAAGGTTTTCTTTACTATAGAGTACAATAAACAAAGTAAATCAACCATGGAAGTCAATTTAAAGCGCAACTTTGGAAGAGGATGTTAGCAGATTGATTGTGTAAACTGATGGAGATTAGACACAAAATCTTTTCCTCTTTTTGTTCAGATTATGCAGCGTAAGAGCCACTGGCGACAAGTTGCTTTTATCATTGTTCATCACAAACGCTAAGATTTCCAAAGAACAATGGTATCATTGCATTACATTAGGGCAATGGATGTAGTCTTATGTACCCTCTGGTCTTTGAACAAAGTATTTATATTGTACACAATAAGTATAAAATGTATTATTGTCACAAAAGTCAAAATGATTACACAGATGTTAATCTGTAAGGTCGAGTAAACTTCCACTAGATAGGATGCAAATTTATTTAGTTAGCTCTGCATTTCGCTTGCACAATTAGTGACATAACAAACACAAATGAAAAATGTTCATTACCCCTAGAGGCAGTAAAGAGCAGCAGCATCGGAGATGATAAGAAAGTAATCAGCGTATTGCTCAAGTCATTGGCCCTATCAGTTTCCAGCGCAGACTAAATTTTCATGTACAAAGTAACTGATAATCTGAGCCATCATCAATTCTGCTAATTTGCTGGGGATATTGGAGGGCGCAAGCATAGCGTATAGTTATTCGTTTGAGTAGCACCATTCAGTTTAAAGCTGACCTAAGCTGGAATGTGATTATAAGGTGTTTGGCACCACCAACCTTACAAGTAATTTGACAATTTCATTAATAACAATTTTCCTTGCATAGTAAGTTTTCACTTAACAGTACCTTTTGTTTGTGACTCCATTATAAGAATAAGCAGGCACTGTAGTGCAAATTTTAGACCAATAGGTTAGGTTCGCTTAATTGACCAGCATGACCACAAGTTTTGATGGGTGTGGGAGATTGTGTGATTAAAACAGCAGCTCATCGGCGGAGCTCAAAAGTCATGTGAATAAAATCTGCATTTCAGTTGAGATCTTATCAGTCCAAGAGTAAAAAACTAGCGCAGGACTCAATACAAAAAGTAGCTGTAAACAGCTGGCTCTCAGCTGGAGGTTTCTGCTTCAGTTGAGAAAACTCAAACAAGTCAGTGAAGACATTGATATAAGTTGTTGATGGAGCCGTTTTATTTACCTGAGTACACATTGGAGAAAGGCATTGTACAGCAACGCATTCCTCGTCCTCCAGGGCACAGGAACATCTGGTACAAGGCTCAGGGTACCAAATATCAGCCACACTCCCCTGTAAAATAAGGATAAGGTAATGTTCCATATCAATACCACGCTGGGGATTGGGATTCTGTTATGTTATAAACTTAAGAAAGCCTACAAATTGTTTATTCGCATGATGAATGAATAGCGTGGAACACGTGCTGGATTTCAGTGCTATGTTGACACCCCAGGCCTGATAACATCCATTAGTTTAATTACCATTCATTGTAGTAACTTGACCTGGTCAGTTCATCTACTCATAGGATAATAGTATGAATGGCATGTCATGGAATAAAGATCAATGATACCAAGGATTAAATTCTAGGTGATACTCTTGATCGAATTTTCAAGTTGCAAACCAGCCAGGTATGAACAATTGTTACCCCATAGAATGAACGAAGAGGCTTGTGTAAAAATTAAGCAAAGAATGCGCTGCAACACTTTTTTCCTCAAGGCTACAAATAAATGAGAACGTCTTAAAAATTTTCTAGGGCTTCGGAAGGCAGCAGCTAAAAGAGATCTACACAATGGTGGCACACAGTGTTGTGATTCTGACATTGCTTGGTGCTTACCCCAGTCAAAATATCCAACAGCTCTGTCTGAGAACATGGCCCTACAAAAGACAAAAGTATAAATATTTTGAGTACAGCTGTTAACTTTTATGGAGGCATCTATTAATTATATCAAAATTACAAAGCAGTCACATCCTATGTTGACTTTGAGCATGTCAATTTAAAAGCGACATGAAAGAGTTTGGGTATAATTGAAGGGAGTTGTCCCAACCAATCAGTCAGTTATGGCTACTGATTCATGTCACTTAAACGTAGATGTGGATAGGATAATATCATTGTACTCAGTCAGCCTCAGATTGAGGAAAGTTTGAGGCTGCGGACGGACGAAAGGCGTGAGAATGGAGGCTGAGATGAGTGATGAGCTGGTATCAGTGTCAACAAAGCGTTCACATGCCGCTCACCAGATGGGAGATAAGGGCTGTGTCAGTATTGTTTTAAAGTGACACATCACTGTGAAGAAGTTAGAGCTGCAAACAAACATGGCAATTCATTGCCTCAGAGTCAACTGGAAGAGGCAGTGATTGTTTGAGACCAGAGACTTGAGGAATGTCAACATCAGTGTGCAGTTAAACCGGAATGTAGCAAACAGAAAAAGTCAAATTCATAAAACAGCCATTACTTGTTCGGCGTGTTCTCCTGCAGTCAGCTGTCAGACTGTTTCCGAAATGTGAATAAGTTACATTGGCATTCCCAACGCCATTTAATCATATGTCTCAATCAACAAAGAATAAAGTAATACAGTTATTTTTTAATCATCATATCTAAAGTTATGTTAGCATAGTTCTGTTGTTTCTCTCACAATCAACCCATGCTACATGAGACAGTCAGCTGGCACCAAACGCTGAATGAACAATAATTTTAATCTGCACATTGTCCGTTATGAGGAGTGTAAATGACCAGTTACTGGTATCAAGATATGTCACTGATAGATTTTGGCAGTGATTATCAAAAGAAATATTATCGGGAGTAGGATATATACTTCCTCCCTAATTTTAATGCACAGAAAGCAAATTGCATCAAAATGCTATATTACGCTTGGGCAACTGCTTGACTTGACCTAGTACATTATCACAGTGCCTTGGCAATATATATAATCTATCAGAAGCATAAAATTTCAATTTCAGGTACTTTTTGGAAACATGCCTTTCATATACAAATTGACAAGTCATTGCAGTCACTTAACAAACTCGCATAAAATGTTAGCTTTGAAATCATTGATCAATGTAGAGATTGACACAAAAATGCACTTTGTTACTAATGTGCTGTTTGACAAGTGGACTATAATACAAAGATGAATTTTAATAGTTAAATTGTGAGATATTTGACAACATAAAATGTAAGGGAATCATGTTTAAATCAGGTAATGCGTGAAAGTCTAGACTACTCAAGTATGAAAGGTAAGAGGGGTAATTAGGGAGATAATCCGTGGATCAAACAACCTGTTTGAGAGTAATTTTGCGATGATGGGATAATGCAGGGCACTTTGCTTTTCGTCTCAGCCTTCCAGCCAGTACCACTGAAGGTCACAATAAGACAGAGGGCAGTGGATTAGATACTAAGTAACTACCATACCCATATCCCTATGTAGAGATCCTTGGAATGGAGCAAAACTAGAATTTAACTATCAGCTGTTACTAATGATGCATTCGTTTAGTATTTCACAGCATAGCGATGTGCAGAAACAGGACACTCCGAGTACAGATCACTAATGAGATGAGGTAATACAATGAAAATGAGCCTAAATAGCATCCGATGCTTCAGAGCCTCCAGCCAAACAAACCAGGGATAACATTACAACTTTATTTTTATAACCTCTTTCTCTAATTTCATATCGGGCACAACAAAAAAAAACTAGCAAATAATGGGAACAATGATTGAAACAATGACCATGATCCAATTAATACGGATCATTAGGATCATAGGATACAAGGCTGCCAAACTTATAACATAGCATCACTATCTCAGCAAAAACATGTGTTCTAAACCATCGACTACTCATCCACACGTACATGCTACTGCTGAGAGGCGCCTCAACACCACACAGCAGGTCAAAGTCCATCATCACTAAGGGCCCACACAGTAGGTGGCGTTAAGGCCCAAACACTGGGACCTTTTTCGCAGTGAAATGGCAGCATATTAATCACTCCGGTATAAATTATACTTGATCACACAACAAGCCTGAATAAGTTGTTTGATAAAAAACCACATGTATATTTGGAACACTACACATAGGAGGATAATTGGGTGCTGATAAAATATGTTAATCATACCCATACTTCAAATGTCTTCATAAACACACAACAATACAAACATAGGAAATGTGCTCGACATATCTAGTGTACAATGTGTAAGCAAGGACATGCCAAGAGCGACTTCAACCTCGAACAAACTTTTTTTTCGAATTCACCAATAAACACAGGAATGGCCAAAGTCTTCTGCCCTTCCTGCAGTTACTACGTTATATTATGTTTTCAAGAAATAAAATCAGACACTTCCAACAAGACCTTGAGCTTCAACGGTTAGAATGAGAACAGAAGGACAACAACTGCTGTCTGCGTTTATAGGCATTGTAGGCGAGAGGAGCAGAGGGGCTGCACACAGCTGGCTGTTTTAACAGTCCTTAAAAATTAAGCAGTGATCGAGGAGCATATTACAGGTATGATGAGCTGATTTTAGATCAAACTGAGAGTGCAAACCAATGAACTATTTAAATGGGGTGTTTTATGACAGGAAAGAAGATGTGTGACATTTGTTTGATGTGACATAATTAACCTATGCATATATGTAGTTATCAAATTACCTGCAACACTTAGCTTCACAAGGGCTGTCACTAACAGCAGTAATGTAGTGTGCTTTCTCATCGCTCCCTGGGTTTATCTGAGCTAATCTGACTGCTTGCTAATTACTTATACTGATCCAAGTTCAAATATCTTCAGCTCGCTGATGTTCCTCTGACATCCTTTTATGTACAGACAGAGATTGCTAGCTCTACCAGTCGCCTGAGAGTATAGCGGTATCCAAATTTAGCTCAGTCTACTTTCCCGACTTAGATCGTAAGAGGAAATCCGTAGTAGCTTTCGATCTATCTTCGACTGATGAAGCACACTGCGAGAAAATAATTATTATATCAAACCTCAGTTAATTAGAACATTTCCTTGGCAAACTCAAATTGATAAAATCATTCCAAAATTACTATTACCCACTCAGTGAATTTCATGAGCTAAGTAAAGGTTGAGGTTAAATTGGCCCAGTGGACCACTTGTCTTTTCAAAAGATTATTGCAAAGTGGTTAAGCTACAGCTTTGAATGGATTAAAATTCAAAAGGCCTCAGCGCTTACTATTAAAATTGGCTACATTCAAATGCAACCAAAATATTTTAATGAAAGTGGCAATTCAGTGACTTTAATAACATTTTGCAGGATTTAGCTAAGGTGTTTGTGCTCTATTTGTGTTCGCTGCTTATATTATTACCTGAAGAGTCATGTTGTTTCTAGGTATAAGATTAAATTGTGTAAAATACCAAACCATTAAATTAAGCATAGAAAATTGCAGGAAGTAAAAATATTATGATCCTTACCTCTGATCCTATGCAATTTGCTAAGTCAAGCTATTCTAGTCCTTGGATAAAATAAAACTTTTTAAATCAACTTTTGCAGACTCTGATTAGCAGCATACTACTGCTGATTTACTCCAGATATTGGGTATATTACACATTAATCAAATCATAAATTCTTTAGAGCATTCACAGACGCAGTGTGCTTAGGCGGAGTCTACAGCATCAATCTCAGTGCTGATTGGCCATTGTCAAAGTCCATTCATGAAGAGCATACTGCATGATAAGAAAACTCTTGACTACTTTATGTTTGAATTCTCTCAAATGCAGGACCTTATAACATGTTTCACTTTCACCCATCATATTGTCGGACTCATTATGACTAGGTAGAAGTGATTGACACATTAGCACACACAAAAGTAGCTTGAGGGTATTTACTTTTTCAACTATTGAAGCGAAAATCCGGTTGATGATAGATTACATTGTTTCAATTTGGATAATTTTCATTTAAAACAAACAAAATGTGATGGCAATGTCTCTTCCTTCAGTAACAATTATTCATTCACATTGTAAAGTGCAATGCCTTTAGACCTTCACTCAGATGCTATCAGTTTTTTATTCAAATTTTTGTTTGCAGATACAGATTTTGTGGCCTCACTTTACAGCTAGGGAAACAATCACAAATTATGTCTGAAAATCCTCTTATTTTCCACTTGACTTTCTAATGCAGTCATAAGTGTTCTAATTTCAACTCAATTTAGCCGATCATAGTTCTGGAGTGGCGATAAAACCTGTAATTTTCTTGCCTCAGGAACTTCATCATATTTGGCACAGCAGGCATAACCAATCAATTTACGCAATACTTTGCGAAAACGGGAAACAACCAAATATTCTCCACACTACTATGTTCCGTATCCATGGGAGACTGCAGTGTAATGTTAAAACACGTTAATCATGACCCTCTAATCATGACCCTCTAATCATGACCCTCTAATCATGACCCTCGGTTGTTACCTGTAACTCACACAGAAGTCTGTTGATTGTGCAAATACTGTAAGGGCTGATACATTTACATGAGTATATAGTTTGATTTCTTCTAGCCCCACCACCATACTTACAGGTCTATAGCTTTTTTGCGTATGAAGATATAGATTTTGGATCATCATCATCACTTCTTATCATTATCCAGCTTCTTTTTCGTGATTAAATGTATTTTTATGTACAAACATCATGGTGTTAAAATCAATTTCAATAACAGTTTTTCCGAACCCCAAAGTATGTATGCTGGAGACGGAACGGTTTTTTTCAATATAGACACTTCAGACGGATATTAAAGTTATATAATTACAGTAGCTTATTACATGTTGTTTACGAAAAACAATTTCATCTTGTGTGGCTGATAACTGGTCAGCTTATTACAACAGATTATATTCCAAACCATGCTGTATGACAGCTGCCTAGCTCTCCTGTTTCTTGGCTGCTGGTGTTTTAGTTGGCTCTTGATATGCTTTGTTTGGTATATCTTTGTTCAGTTCATAAACCTGTGAAGTAAATTAACAACTGCAGACCTTACTTATGCTAATTTATACATGTCACCCTACCTGTAGCCAAATGCTGAATAAATATCACTGAAATCGATATCAATGGTTGATCTTGTTGACAGCAATTAGCTGGAGAATCGACATGGCGTCGTACTGGTACCTGGTTTTGATAAATTTGAATATTTTTACAAGCTCTTCATGGCAACTCACATTGGTTTGAGTGCTACTTTACCTCTCTGACAAGAACTTATTTTGTTCAGAGTTATGCCAGTTGAGCTACTCAAAAAATTTGAATATATGGGCCTCATTTATTTTCTGCATGTGACAGTACGATTAGGAGTCAGTAAGCTTGAACAGTTGAGGCCTGACAGTGAGAAAAGTAAAAGGCCAAACGAGTTTTATACAGCTTGTAGGGGCACCAGTACTAGTTTTTCTTTCAGTCGCACATCAGTTATAATGGATGAGGTAAGACAATATCCTGATATGACGTTACAGTAAATTGGCAATCAAGTTTGCTCATGAGGACAACATGAGATGAGTGAAACCTCATACCTGTATATAACTCTCAGATAGGGGAATCATCTGAGGCAGTCTGTCCATAACGTGTAGATCCTGCATCTCAAACCATTTACTGCTGCCCTGTAAAGAATAAAGCAAACATAATGCAATCAGACACAATTTTCCATACGTTTCCATACTTTCATGTTGATAAATGGTGAAAATCATGTATATACAGTTAAAAATTACATGAGCGCATTGTGACTTGCTTTGGTCTGGCCGTAGTGGGTTCCAGCCACCAAGTGTGACTCATGAAAGTCTCTCAAGTCCTCAATTATGGGTACACTCGTTGAATCTGGATGCTGGTCACCCAAATATTACGGCTCAATCATTTTAATACAAGCAATTCTATAATCAGATGTCAGCAAAACCATAATTTTATGAATTTTGAAGAAGGATCACTTATTGGTTTATTAGCATGTAATTTTACAATATCCCCGAAACTGTTTCAACCACATTGAATTCAATCTGAACATCACTTTATCTGAGCACGTAATTAGGTAAAATAGCAAAATTATACTTGAGCTAATAACCATGCCTGGAGTATGAGTTTGGCCCTGCTTGTCTAAAATCAAGCCCATTATATTATTACTTCAAAAATGTGTCTGAAGATCTTGATTAATAGAAAACGGTATTGCCATGAACACCAGCCATTTATTGTACATTTTTGGTGTAGTTACAAGGAGCGATATTACATAAGTGACATCCCCTACAATGTGCTTCAACTGTAGAGTTGAGCATAAGAGACCAATATCAGCAGAAAGAAAAAACTACCACTTGTGAGGTGTCATTTATGTCAGCATATGGATTTGAGTATGAGGTGTGTCCGTGTTAGGTTTATAACACTCCCCATTAGACAGGGGAGGCTAACCAATAGGATATAACATTGTACATTCCAAATGTCTCTATGTACAATCAGCTATGCAACATGCATCATAAGAAAATAATATAGTGCAATGTATTGACGTTGGTAGTAACAAGGTTGGTAGCAAGCGTTTACAAGTTTATGAGAACCTCTTGATTGTTCAGTTCATCAGAACACACTACGAGAGAATGGAAATAATATCGGCAGTGATAACACACCTGGATGAAACTAGTTTGAGCCCCCATATTCTTGCCCCTCTGCCCGACGCCCCCCTGCCCGACGACCCCCGGCCGTGGTTCAAATAAAGCCTGAGTGTTGATGCACATGAACATGGCCAGATAATGCTTCAATCAATTTAAGTCAAAGAAGTCATCATTACACAAAAACTCAAGCAAAAGATGCAACAATGTCGGTCATCAAACAAACAAAAAAGCACTCATCTTTGCTCAATATCATCTTTCTAATTTTGAGGAAAACTATCTCCATAATAACTACTGTTTGCTTTTGCTTAGAAACAAAAACCAAACTATTTTTGGGATATTTTAATAAACAAAGAGGGAGATGATTTTTGTAAACATTGGTCAACCACCATCACAACAAATTTGTATAAGAATATTTATTTTGATGATCACAGCTAGACATACACTGTCTGTCTAACAATAAAGAAATCATATTTGTATCACATTTTTCTAACACAAAATCCTCTCTCTTTTTGCACCAAGAACTGTAGCGAGTAAGATTCTACTCAATTAATTTCTTTAACATTTTGGATGGGTAAGTCTGCAACAATGAAATGTTTCAGACCAATTATGGACTATGGCCGATTATGAGCATGTGTGCAAGGGTAATTTCATTACTAAACTACAGGCAAGAGATGAGTTAATAATGTGATGACAATGACTATAATTAGTAGCAATTAGGCAACAAAACAACATCCAACAAATTTTGTCTCTGCACTGGAGTGAAAATTGGGCTATCATACAAGGTCAATCAAAATTAACAGTCAGGAAATGCAAGGTAATTACTCTTCTAATCAATAATGCCCAATTAATATTTAAAAGTTTCCCTGAGTGCCGGTAGTGAGAAGAAAAGACAGCTGGTGACACCAGACTGACACCTCGTCAGATGCACACAAACATGACAAGTGTATGTATACCTACATTTACTACAAGTGATGTTAAAACGACATCAACCCAATTTACATATCGCAAAATTCATATTCTATGCCAGTAGAGAATCATCCACCCCCGATAGGCCTCCGATTTTCAGTAACATATACATCATCATCATACTCATATTATTTCACTGACCTTATGTAGTACATGAGCGAGATATACACCTGACTTAGGCTCACCATCATGTACTATATTAGACAACATATCGTAGTGTGTGTATTTGTGTCTCTTCTTGGCTTCATCTGATAACAGCTCTCCGAAATCGACATTCCTAAAAGTCAAATACTTTAATCAGTATCCTTTTGCATTGAGAAGACAAACCCCAAAAGTTAATATTTCAAAATGAGCACATCGGTCATATATGCCAGCTTTCAGCATTTGACAAGAGAACGCGTATGATGATGATTCGCTTACATCATTATTCCTATCCGATGGAACACTAGAAATATAAAGGTATGTTCTTACTTGATAGGGAAGTTGACAATTGTGTGGTTCTTTTCATGAACAAACTGGTTCTTAGTGAAGCGCTAGAAGGGATAAAAAAAAGTATATCAACCCATTAACATGGTAAAACAACCTGAGGATTACCTGATGGAGGTTTCAGTCAACTGCAATGTTGAGCAAATGTCTGTGATAGCAAATCCCCATCATTTCATTGTAATAATAATTGTAATAAAGTAGTCAATAGTCATACTCCGCAGTTTTTGAAGTCTTATTTTAAATAATGAGAGGTTATAAGATACAACCAGATGATAATTATATGATCGATATTCAAAAATTGATGTGGCAACTGAATTCACCTTAATGAAGACAATGATATAAGGCGGTAGTTTGGTTATCTCAAATTTCTTCATCGTTGAGTCTTTGTACGTTTTGTATTCCTTCTCAGTGACTCCATTGAACTTAGCTAGAATGCTACCGAGAGGCACCTTTGAGAAGTCAATAACAAATTTGATCAAGATAGATGCATTTATATGAATGATGGCATATAAAAGCCTGTTTTGTTTCAAACACTATGGAGTTGTCGATATAAAGTAATGAGAGCACAACTCTTGAATTACAAGATGAGAGAGAGATACAACATACAGCGGTGCGCGTACCACTGCACAACACACAGGTCTAAGTAAATTGACACTGGCATTTTGCATATTAGAATTACGATGTTTACCTGTGGAATTATGTTTTCCTTTAGCTCATCGGGATAGAGAGGCATGGGCGGCAAATCACAGGTGAGATATAAGAACTGTGTGTCTATCACTTTCTCATCATATTCTCCCAGTTTCTGAAGTCTGTTACGCTCCGCCTCTGGCACATCTGGAGTGGGGATCTTACGAGACCTTACGGTCATCTTTCCTGATCACAATCAACATTTGAATAAGTGCATATAAAAACTTATATATACTCAAAAGGAGCTCAACGTCTTCCAATCAGTATTACTATGGTTTGTTGCGTGTAGCTATAAAAGGAAAATTTTGTGGGATTAAAAGGATTTTATACTTCCACCCTAATTCCACTCATCCTGTAGCTTCAAAAGACTTGATTACTGATACTATTATCATAAGGTCTATGGATGCCTTGAAAGACTAAATAGTAATAAATCATTATTACTTAGTCTAAAGCTGTAGCTCCACGAGACGATGTAATCACAGGCCGATGGCATGTCTAGACATGCTCAGCCGATCTCACACTGCTATACAGGCCTATGAGTTAGTACACGATGGTCTAGTGAGTCATAGTGGGTTCATAAATCAGGTGCCTAGATTGACCAATGAACTCCCTCAGTTCAATCGATTGACCAATGATATTTAATGGGCGTGTTAACAAATGACCGGATATAGATGTCATATTAAATCCGGGTCTTTATCACTTTGAATCTTCACCAAATAAAATTTCAGTCTTCTGTAAAATTGATTTTCCTATGCTATACTATGGATGTCATGTCAGGACAGCTTCCATTTCCAAGTGATACAGCTATTACCTTCCATATTTTCACTACAGCACCACTCCTATCTTTGTAGTTATGGTCTTTTTTATCATAAATAGGAGGATGCGATTTTACTACAGATATTATCAACTCCTCCATTTTTGATAGCCTGTCACGATTTGATAGATGATGTGTTTAACCGCGTAATTATTGAAGCAAGCAATCAACAACCAATCAGCATAGAGGATCATCCAGATCACGGGCAAAAGACCAACAAGTTCGATGTCCACTTAACACGAGTAATCACTCGTGCAGATCCACCGATTAACCACTCGTGACCCCAAATCGATGTAAAAATCGTCTCGTGTAGCTACACCTAAGGGTGCCTCATATATTTAAAAATGATGTGCAATGAAAAGAAAATTCATTGTTGCAAGTTGTAGATACATTGTTCTTGTCAATATTATAGACGTTATCTAAATATCTTTGATGTTTTATAAAGGTATATCATTGTGCACTCTACTAACCTCTGAAAGTCTGGTTGATGATACTACTGCTCAGTTTCTTACCACCATTCAGCGCTGCATGAAGAGCATTCAGGAGCCAAGACATAAAGTCTATAGGATCACCTGTGATATGAGAAGTATAGTGATGTAACAGATTTCCTACATAATTCAACTAATCTAATTTTTTATTTGACCTGTCCTGATCTTCAGGAAGCTGTCTGAGGAAGAAAGTATGTATGTTGGTCAATTTTTTTTAATTGATGTGATCGTTGCAGACTAACCTTGTTTTGTGATCTGGAATTTCTTCTTACTGCAAAGAACAACAGCTTGTAACATCTCATGTGGACTGACATGAGTCTTGAAGTTTCTTGGGTTCCACAGTTTACGCATAAGCTCTCCAAATCTGTGAGGCACCACCGAGAGCTGATCACCAGGTGGTCTTTTTATCGACTTGTAGTTTTCTTCTCTCATAAAGTAATTACGCACAGGAGTCACATGCGACAGAGCCTGGAGAAAAAACGGTTTCATTTGTATGGAACTTATAATAGTTATTTTTCTAATCAACAGCGATATAGCTTCATACTTTCAATATCAACAAACAATTAAAGTGATATATCATATATCATATATATTTTCAGTTTCTCAGGAACTACTTGTCCCATCTCAAAAATTCCTTCACTGACGTGTTGCTAGTAGTCTGACTTATGTTTAATGTAGCAAAATTTTTAAAACCGCATGTTTCTAACTTGATTAATTGTACATTACCTGAAATACATTGAAACATATAGGCAGCAATGAGCAAAATGATGCAGTAAATTACGTTATGCAAAAGCGTGATGAAAATCTATGCAGTATTACATGCAAAGCACATTGTGTACAACAAGGGATCACCTTTTCTGGGTGATTGTTTAGCATCGAATGAGAAATGTTTATGCTCATAACTTCTCTACTATTGAATTTATCATCAAACGCCACGACCAAAAACCTCGGAAATACTCTCTAGTTTGATGGAAGCTGGTGTGTATAACATGTTTTTAAACCTATTTTCAGTTTTTTGGCTGGAGAGGAGTGCATGTTTTGGACCAAATAAAGCTAATTAAGCCACAAAAATCCAAATATCTCAAGATGTAAAGCCATAATCAATAATCGCTTCGATCAAAATCTAGACAATTTCCTGCTGTTCATCATGCTGACAACAAATTTGACTGACATCTTTCTGAATTTTGGCTGGAAAATTTTGACCTAAATTAGTGGAATTTTGGGTTATTATCTGTTACAGTTGTGACAACCAGGATCTGAAAGCTGGTAAGATTATTGATGGAAGTGACAGTACAAGACCAAAATGCTATAATAAATTGGAATTTTTAGATTCTGCATTATTGGGGTCCCATGTAATGAGGGGTCAGAAATGGCCCTATTACTGTTGTAAAAATCAATTTCAAGTCTCGAAGACAGGAGGCCTAAAAGATAAAGTTTCACTAAAATGTCACTCCTCCAGTTAGTGCCATGCCTCCTCTATTTGGTGAAAGCTAATTAAATTCCTCAAAAACAATGCACAGAGGGTTCAATTTAAAAAGGGCACTTTTTGCCCAAAACAAACTTCCAGAGGTCACTGATTCAAAGTCAAATATTTGGGAGGTTTCAACTGCCAAAAAAACTATTAGACATGATCACCAATACAATATTAAAATGTTTTAAAAAGCGATATGTCACGTTAAGCCCTTGAGCAACACATTTGTAATTAGAAATTCGGAAAAGTTGATTTTTATGTAGACAAACTTACATGCATTATGACATTGCAGTAATCGTTCGCTTTTATATTATTCAAGCCCACTATCCCAGCCAAGTAGGATTTACCATCAAAAGCGATGCATTGTTTACCAGAAGTATCCATCTGCCTGATCATTTCTGGCGAGAATACTGGATTCAGCACGTACTACAAGAGAACATAATATCATCACTTTATATGAACCTTGTCAATATCTCCAAAGTCATCTAGAAAGGTACATAACCATGTCACATTGATGCAGTTATGATAAGGGCTCAAGCAAAGAACTTCCTCTGCTGTTTGGTCAATATCGTCCTGTTGTTCTTCCTGGGGGAGGGGGAGTTCATTGGCTTAAGTGTGAGGTGGATACCAAGTAATAACAAACAAACTTTGTGTAATAAGTAAGTAACTTACAATGATATCATCTAGGGATGAATCTATGACCTCATAATTATCAGGTAAACAGTAGAACTTGTGTGTCTCAAGATTCAGAAATACATGATGTCCTTCTAATACACTATGAGTGTACGCATGAGACTTCTGTCCACGCCCCTGGAAATACTTTCCACACACTAGGCAAGCATAGCAGTTGATGTGTGAAAGAGAGATGGAGCAAAGCTTCTCAAAATCAAAGTCCAGAACAGACCTACAACATCAAGTATCATAATTGAGAACAAATTTGTAACAGTGATCATCTCAATACACCTAAAGATGATAAGAGCATTCGGAAAAATAATAACTAGACATGACATTTCCGGTCCAATCAGAGCGTATCAGTACGGACAGAAATCATAAGATTCGCAGTATTTGCTGGGATCTAATTGGTGCTATCATATTACATAGCTTACCTGTTGATTGTGTCTAAATAGGGACATTGTCGACTGCGAGGATCAATTGCCCCTTGATCTATACGCTTTGGACCTGACACTGCAAACAGACAAAGAAGGCTAGTCAATATCATTCATTCAGACCAACAAAATATAACTGAGGTAAGTACTGAATTATTTACAAGCGGGAGTTTTTGCATTCATTACCCAAAAGTATCAGCGTAGACATGAAACAGCTATTATACCAATAGCGCTTCATGCTGAATCCAGTTTAACTATGTGATGAGAGGTGGCCATCGCATGTCCGTGATGTGGCAAGGAAATTGAGCTTCAATTTTATACCAGGTTATACTGCATTGGCTGAGTTCATAGATACAGCAGAGAGAGTACCTCAAGTTGACAGTGGGTAAAGCAACACCCTGAATTTAGACTTAAGCCGAGTAGCACTCATTGACTAGATACCAATACTTTTCCATTCGCGCAACAACAGATTGCCTCGTGGCTGTACTTAAATCTTACCACTTTCATCCAAGTCTGCAGAAATTTTTCTCTTCAACTGTGTGGAGGTTTCTTTAGTGTCGTCCATTAGTGAGGAGGTTTCTTTTATATCTGCCATTTTATAAGAGATTTTTTGTCAATGACCGCATCCGCTGCAACAAAAAAAAGTCCTGATATATATCCTACTAAATTGCCTTTTCTTACGAATAAAAAAAAATTACGGACGGCTGATTATGCAACTAGTGATCAATACCGTCGCGAGTTTCAGGATTGATGACTGCCTCCAGCAGGCATTCTCAATGCCTCCAGTCTGACACATTTGGTTAATTCATCAATATCAACCTAGTACTTACAAATAAACAACCACAATCAACTACATATAATATATCATGTTGGTCTACATGAGCAAAGAAGTTAATCACATTTTATAGTGGGATGGTCATGAAATGAAGAGGCTGGTACTGGTGTTGTCAGAACTCATGTGAATGTTACCAACCCTGTCTTGACAAGCTTTGTACAAAACAAGTGGCATATTTCAGACAGTATACCCAGAGTTCATTGGTTCAACTGAGTAGCAGGGTTGTATCATTATTATTCATAACTTTATTAAGATAAAAAACAAGTGTCGGGTCTGGACTGGTATTTTGATATGCTATGTTTAGTATGGTTTGCGGAGGTTGATTCCTTTTGAAATCAGTCACAATGACTCATGCTCAACCGTAACAATGTACTAGGACATGCCCATAACTTTTTGGTTTTTGTGCATTATGATTAAATGGGCATGTAACAACAACACTTTATTTTTGCGTTTCAGAGGCAAATATTTTATGCTTATTATTTATATTATTTATAGATTTTCTATGCCTGAAAGTTGATTAACTGTGTCTATAAATGTTATTTTTTCCATGAGTCTACTGCAGACGCTGACTTCAGATTCAACACTGATCAACGCTAGACCCGAACAATCAAAGCTACACTTCCATCTTATGCTTTTCCCGAAAGGCGCGTCGGAGTAACCTGAAGAGAGAGACGAGAGTCACTACCAATGCTTTGGTTATTCAAGGGCATGGTCTCCCCTTGGGTTATGGGATGTAAAACGGGCATGGTGTATAAATCCCTTTGCTGTAGCAAGGGGTTACTCCTTGGCTGTAGGTAGTAATCCCCATCTTTCTTTTTGAATGGAGAGCAGAGAAGAAGGTGGATGAAAATCACAACAGGTAAAAATACTAACGATTCTATGGATCGTCTCCATACTGACTCTCGTGATCTGACTGGGCATGTAGATCACTGATAAACTAGGCTATCATTACCACAAAGAGAATGTCGTATCTAAGTATGTATCATGTGTGACTTGAATTTGCGCATGTGCAAGAACAATGAGTTTAGTCTGGGTTCTAATTGCAATTTTGATCTGGGGAGATAGGACACCCCCTGCATAAATTGCCAGTCAAATTTAGCTAATAGTGACAATAGAAGATAACTCTTTCTAAAAATTCCGCACGCATTTGAGAGTGTGCCACCAGAGCAGGTAGCCAATCAGATGGCTTCGGAATTCCGAGGCTCAATTTTGCAGAGATCAGCTCATGCCCAGAGCTGAGCATGCGCAGAATGGATCGTCTCCAATCATGGTGGCTTGATCTCAGACTAAGATGTTGCTATAAAACAGCAAAGTGTATCAATTGTGATATCTGTTAAAAAGCAAGAAACAATTACATGACCAAAAAAGTCTTTTTTTGGGGAAAAGTAATAATGCATTATCATTTATTAAGTGAATTTACTTATTTAGAAAAAAGCAAGAAAAATAAGGATGAAAAATTTTAATACTGCCTGGCCACGTACTTACAGACAAAGTAAAGATCAGAGCTAATATATCAATAGAGCTTCGAAACTGGGGCGTGGTCTGGGCGTGTACTATATTATGACCTGAAAAAATAGCACTGTACACTAACTAATGTCAAAATATGACTCGCTTAGCAAATCTGGTGTATGTTATCTATAGAAATTTAACTATGAAGACAATCTGATTCTAACTACGACAACAATGTGAGAAAGGAGTTGGATGAGTTGATGTGAGTACAATGGTGTTTGAGTTTCAGATGACAAAGTTATTTAGGCAAGAAGTAATGTACTGTAATTCTGGCCTAAATAACTAAGTACATGCTAATACCATAGTAGTAAGAAAGATGAAAAGTGAGGAGTTATTTTATATTTATTTAGAGGGACTCTCACGGTGTAATTCCGTCACAACCGTCTCAGTCTGCTGGAACAGGGAGGTTGGAAGCACAACTTTCTGTAGTACAGTTGAATCAACTCCAGTTGTTTAGGCCTTGACCACCTGGGCATTCAACCACTGGACTTGCACCAAAGACAGATGGCCTGTGGTTGGAAGCATAATCTAGCGAAGTAGCCTGTCTTGACAAGCTTTATTCGGTGGGGACCCCCCCCCCCCCCACCGAACAAAGCTTGTCAAGACAGGCTAAGTCTAGAGCTGCATATGACCAGAAAAGAAGACTATAAATTTTATTCCTTATTTCTCTCTAGGCACTCTGGATCTGTTGCAAATGAACTCGAGAATGCGGCGAGATATTCGGCTACCATAGAATTAATACATATGTCCAATACCAATGATGATTTCTATGTGCTGAACATCCGATACAGGTCTGAGGGATGGAACTCAAGAAACAAGTCCAAGATGCCGCATAGAATCTCCTACAGATTAGCGATTCAAGGTAGGAGTTATTTCTTACAAATATGACAGACTAATCAAATATTTCAATGTTTTTATCGACACGCCAGGTTTTTCCTAGGCATGGAAATCCAACAAGCGCTTTAAAGTTACAGATTAGAAATCTAAATCATAGCTTTAATACATAAAACATAGTATTTCTCTGATGTTACAGTTCATCGAAGACTTTCTTGACTGGCTAACTCAATTGGAGGACGAAGTAAATGGTGTCGACATCACGGATGCAGAAAGGTCAAAATGTCTGCTTTGCATTCAGACAAGAATCAGCTGGAGAATCACTTGTAAGTACACTTTACAATGTGATGCAAAATCTGTGATATTGATCAAGATTGTGGAAATCAAGATCTACATAGAATGCCATTTTGCACATACTTCTTCTCACCTAGCCGGCTGTATCCTTAGCACATACTATATTAGGCTAAATTCAAGTCTAGCTCAACATCTTTACTGTATTATAGACTCCCACCTCAAATAACCAAGATTAAGTGTGAGCTATCATTACGTCATTATAATATTCCTACAGGTCACTCCTTCTTAGCGCTCACTAAGGAGTTTTTGACTGAGAAAACGCTTTGTCAAGATAGCTTGAAGCAGTACTTTGGTCACCAAAGAGCCAAAACTGGCAGTAACAATGCTCCAATTATGAGCGAGTTTCTAAATACAGCCAGGAATACTGACAGTGACACAAGAGGCTGAATGTACTATATCCAAAGGGAACTACACTAAACTTTAAAAAGACACCATGGTCATCTCTGAAGAGCCAATGGAGAAAGGAAGTTGACAAAGGAAATGAGTCATGAGTTTTTGTTAACCATTGTTGGGCTGAGAATGTAAAGTATTACATAGCAAAAGTATATGAATAAAATTGCAGAAGTAAAATTACATAAAAGAGACTTAGAAAAAATTAGATACAGATTTTCCTGAAACCACAAGATCAGTTTGATTCTTTTATTGTAAACTCTGTCTAAAAACTGGCAGAAGGATTTTTTTTCTTATTGCTGTCTAATTATTGTTTACATCTATTTATAAATGCCACACACCTCACTCTGAAAAACTTTTGCACTACCTTATGAAATAAATCAAAGGATTCAGAACTTGGTATGTTAGACCCTACTGTGAGCCACTGGTTGTGAGCCTTGTCAGAGTTCAGTATAGAGTCCATGACAAGATCTCTTACGTTGCAATTACTGCTTACATTGGAAAGAATGGCAGAAGAAAGAGAATCAAGCGCAATGAGAAATGTAGAAAGCTGGCTGATATATATGTAAGTGCACAACGATCTAGAGGCAAATAATTTCCCCCCATTAGACTAGCGAGAGAGTTCCCCCTGAGGTAGAGTTGAGTTGAGGTACTGCTTGCTTGCTCAGGATATTTCTGTTGTGCAGCCTGCAAAAGAGACATCATATATTGGTTTGAGTAAGACTAAAGCCATTAAAACACAAATTGGTTTTATCACAAAAAAAACGTGTGGTTATGGAGACAAACTAAATTTTAACTTAAAATAAGTTAAGTAAAGTTAAATGTTGTATAGCCGACCTCTGTGCTTCAATTCATAAATTAGCCCTTCAAAATAATGGGTTGATATTCCTAAGATCATTTTGGGTTGTTGATGTGAAAAAACTTACGGCTTGCAGCGGGTATAGTCTCCAGCCTCAAAATGTTGAGCACAATATGCCTTCTACTGAGCATTCCATTCACGTATGTGTTGACTAGGTCTTGCCTCCCGACAGCTTTTAACCAATTCAATCCCCTATAACATTTCATAAATAGGTGTGAATAATCAGGGCCACTGTACATATTAATGTTGAGCAATGATTACACAGGCTGACTTGATGGATTGTAAATTTGTAGCATTTGCTCACTACAACCTAATAACCTTCTGTAAGTTTATCAGAATCCTCTCTAGTTGGTTTATTATTATTGTTGTATAAATAAGTAGTAGGGTCAGTGCATTGCTGTAGTAACCTGAAATACATGGCCAAATATCATTCATTCCTATCTGTACCTATCAAACCCATTCTTGTTGAAATACACAGACAAGGGCCCAAAGAAATACCTCTCCCTCGGAGGAAGAGGGAGTTCATTGAGGGCACTGTCTGTAGACAGTTACCCCTCTGGTTGTGACAGGCGAAGGCATGGGTCATATGTCTTCAATAACCTAAAACAAAGGATACTAACTTTGAATACCTTTGAATACCTTTGAAGACTTCGTACACTCAGGAACTAAAAGTTAAAGGAGTGCCTCATGACTAACAGTGTGTTTAATGGTTAACGGGGGTTACAGCTGTATGCTGTTTAGTGTTGTCAGTCATCACTTTATTTCCAGCTAGACGCTGTCTTTGGATTTAACTTGTGGTACCCTTGGTGTCCCTGATTGTCCTCGGAAGGAAACTTCCATAGTAGACTTTTGTAGATGCATATACAGAGTTGAGTTTGCCTCTGGTGGCAGATCTTGTTTTCATTGTCATGTTCTGTTTGTCGTTTGATACTTCATCATATGCGAGAGCTAGTGAGCTGTGTTGCTCCTCTTCTTGAAGGATCTTCATCAGAAGGGTTAGCCTGTGATTTCTTCTCCTGTTCTGTAGTGTTTGGAGGCCAAGCTCAGAGCTGGCCTCAGTAACGCTTTCTCTTCCTTTTAGGCAGCTGATAAATCTGACAGCTCGATGTTGAATCATTTCTATTGATTCAATGTCCTTGTTGAGCATTGGGTCCCAGACTGTATCAGCATATTCGAGTATTGGGCGACATAGGCTGGTATATGCCAGTAGGCGGCTCTTCTTGGGTGCATTGTATAGTATGTGTTTGATGGATCCAAGAGCT
Source organism: Membranipora membranacea (assembly GCA_914767715.1). Lineage (NCBI taxonomy): Eukaryota > Metazoa > Bryozoa > Gymnolaemata > Cheilostomatida > Membraniporidae > Membranipora > Membranipora membranacea. The sequence goes on from OU612065.1 coordinate 8,024,750, forward strand.
CTTGAGGCGCAATAATGAAATTTTGATATCTTGGAGAGTAAGTGCTACTCCTATCTAGGTAGATGCAATGTGATTTACCTGACCCTATCTTTTCTAGGTACTTCCAACCATTCTCCCTGTTCAAACCATCTCCAAACCACCCGTCTGCTATTTTCTTTCTTCTAGTTCGAGTGCAGTGCAGCAGAAAATACTTACTTTTGTATGACTGGTTCATTAAACTACAGTCACAGCTATTCTTATTATTACTACAATGGCTGTACAGTGCTATTTTTTTCAGGTGACACCTGATTGGTCAATTCTGAGCTGGCCCATATTCTGCCTGCTTATATATAGATAAAGGGACAGTAGAAGCTTAGGACTGCGTAAGCTTTGGTAAAGATGAAATTCTGTGTATTCTAACTTTTTTTTTCACAAGAGCTGTTTTAGACCCATTTTTGTGCAACAACAAAGAAATAATGAAAATAACCAATGACTAGCAGTTATTTAGTATCTTTGATTGAATAATATGTAATTTGGACTTAGCAAAAATTACCATATAACATGTGCATGCCTAAGAAGTTCCTTACTTCATTGTTGTTTTGTTTTGCTCCGAGTCCGAGCACTCTTCTGACCTGGGGGGGGGGGGGGGGGAGCAAGTAATCAAGTCAGTGAGTGTGTACCACGCACACTACTATGCACATGTCTCTGCTCTGATTAATCAATGGTCTAAATTGCTGGGTTTTGGTTCAATATATGTGCTACTGGTAGTCGGTCCCCTTTTTATCTCCTCACACTACCAGAGAACTGGGTTTGGGTGTACAGTTAATGCAAGGAGTGAAAGACTTCTTGATTAATGTATCGTATCACTGTCCATGTTATTGGAGTTGATCCAACTCACACTACAGACCGTCACCAGGAAGATGATAATAGAAACAAAGACTGACTGCTGGCAAGCCCATGGGCATGGTTGATTAGTCAAATCTCCCTGCTTAGTGTACTCTAAAACCGTAGGCATCTGAAGTTACAAGCGTGCATAATTTGCCCATGTCCAGTATAAACCATCCATTTTACTTGTACTTGATGACAAAGTCCGTAACGGGGTTACATCTTGTCTGAGCCCCAGCAATGAAAGTTAATGAATGTCCAGCCACCGCAGTCTTCTCCTGACCTTCTCGTGACCTTAACCAAGTAGTTTTCACTCCTTGCCTTAACATCTGTCGAAGGGATTTTAGCGTACCACCAGTAACTACCCGCTGGCTGTCTGCCTGTTTCAACACTTCATATTAGGAATCGATTCCTCAGTTAGATAGTCACAGAGTCCTTCTCTTCATGTGCAATACTGTCTTTACGCTAGGATTTCACGGTTTTAGGCAGTTAACAAACGGAGCTTGTTCCTCGGTTGCCAGCACGAGGGTCGCAAGGTTTTTGAATAGTGTCTCAGAAAACTCTATATCCTGGAGTGTAGCCTGGCCTAACCAACTCCAATGGACTCTAAAACCATGATCACCTTCAAACCACAAAAACAATAAGGCACATCCCCGATGTCTGATGATCTCAATTTATAACTTCTTGCATACATAGGCCTACCCAAAAAGCAGTCCGTTAATAATGTATACCTTACACGATGTTCAGGGCTGTATCCATTATTCAAGTGGTAGGGCAGGGTGGGTGCGGGAGGGGCGCCTTCCCGTCAGGGGGTATTAGGGGCCCACCCAGAAAATTTTCAAAAATCAAAGGCCGTTTTAAGGCATTCCAGCCCTTTTTGAGAAGAGTATTGACAAGAAATTGGTTCCAGGGATTTAAGAGTAAGAGGGAGGGACTTCAATCGTATACCTACTGTGATTGATCATTTAGAATTGACAAACAGTATTGGACAACGGTAGGGTAGTCAAAGATGTTTCAGTAATAACCCATGACAGGGGAGATAACATACTGTAGACCCTTCTAGACCCTTGATTTTTGCACTTTAAATTAGGTTACATCGTTCAATAATGTCCTTGTGCTAAAGAATTAACTTTTTTGTTCATTGCAATGGCAAAGCTTTGATATGAAGAGTGGTTGTTTTTTGCTTTCCTAGACACTTTAAAATATCCAAAATCTCAAAGAGCATGTCAGAATTAGTGGATGTACAAGTTTTCATGGGTTCGGCCTAAAATGGTTGCAATACCCCCTCACACTGAGATCACGTTATATACTATTGCATGTATATCTTTGATCGATAGAGAGTGAATTAATTCGTTTAGTTTTTAGTAAGAGTACCATCACAAGGAATTTGGTGTGACAACCCGTGTTCAATATTAGCAATTGGGGGTGGGTACTTGTTAGGTGCTGCTACTAAATTGACTCTAATAATCAGAGATACACACGTCACTAATGTAATAGTTAAATCCTGTACAACCATCATAAAAATGAAACTACATTTTCAATTTTGCTGTTGCCTGGTGAGCTGTCTTTGGATGATAGTAGAGAACTAATTTTTTATGGTGGCAAAATTATAAAAATGTAGTCTCACTATAATGATGGTTATATACTGGTGATATAAGGGGGTATTGCAACCATACCTGCTGTTACTCGGCTATTAATGATAGCAGACCCATGAAAACTTGTACATCCACTAATTTTGACATGCTCTTTCAGAGTTTAAATGATTTTAAACCATAGCATCAATTTTTGATCATTTACTTTCACTTTCGGTAATAAGACGCTTTTGTGCAATACGATGTAAGGTACATTATAACCATCGCGACCAGCATGAAAAACTCTACCAGGAACAATTGTCAAACCCTATCCACCAAATTTTCGGGCGCCACCGGACTATACAGTCCACCTCAAATCGTAGACTTCTAGGACTGTAAGTCTATATTTTACCTATCTCCAGGATCAACCACTGGACACAGGCAATAGGCCAGAAGCAGCTGTAGCATAAGTTGTTATGGCACGGACAATATTTGATGGCAAGATACTGATCACGTTTTATACTTCATTGGTGTATGTTCTGTAAAATTCACCGGGTGTACCCTGTTGTAGTGGTCATATTTAGAAATTAAAAGATGTTTTGTTTTTGTATTATATGTGTGGAGATATAACTGCTACTTATGAAATAACTCATATGCAAAACGTTCTGATCTTCAGGGAATTCCAGGTTGAAATTGCATTGTGGGATTTTGTTGACATGACAATTGATTAACCAAGTAAACTTGCAGAAGTCTGCTCGTATTAGACCAGCACAAATTGAAAATTTCAATTGAATGATGTCAAACTTCTTATGAGACTAATGTGACTACAGTCTTGGGGTAATTACAAACAACATTTTTGATGTTTCAGTTGCCTCGTATGTCGTTTTTCAGCTGGATATCTTTTGCATAACACATGGGCAAAGAGTTTAATGAGTGCCTCACTTTTCAGAATGAAAATCAACTGTCAGAGTCTGAAATCAATCACTTCTAAAGATGGCTCACAAATACTGACTATCTGAGAGCTTCGGTATCATTTTTTTGTGGGAACATAAATAAGTTCTGTCACGGACAAGAGATTTGAATGTGGCTTTGCAACGCCAACTGATAGATAAAAGCACATTTTTCAACGTAGATATGTCAGCTTCGCATCTTTTCCTAACATGCTAGTGACATGATATGGGGATATGTGGTAGCGCTGTCTCTGACCAACCACCTCATGCAATGATAAAGCATATACTATGTTGAACCCAGGGCTATAGTATTGACTTCTGCCAACTGCATCAAACTCTTGACTTCCCACTAATCACAATCAATAGTGTGTATATTTGGGATATGCAATAGTGCTGCCGCTGACCTCTTCAACTAGGTAAACACCTTTTTCCTACATCAAATTTGTCTCATATTATCACTTTTGAGCAGTCTTACGACTAGGCTGCTTTTTGTCTTGTTCTCATGGAGATGCAGCGCTGTCGCTGACCACCTTTTGAAATGATGTGATAGAATATCTTGTTAAAATCATACATATAGTAGTGTTTTCTGCTGACCATATTAAACACTAAACATTTCACTTACCCAACCGCTTGTGAGAAAGTTGCAGATATGCTGCTGCTGACATGATTGCTACAACTGGGTACACCCATATTTTTGGATTCAACACGTTGTTACACACTAGAAACACCTTTTATTGAATTAACTTATTGTATGCAATTTGAGAGAAAACTGCGGATATGCTGCCGCAGGACAGTAGTCTTAGCCCACACAATATCATACTAGCCTCATAAAGGTCTGACATTATACTAATTGAAATTTTTTAATTTGTGCTGATCTAACACAAGCAGACTTCTGCATGTTCACTTGGTAAATAAATTGGCATGCAATCAAAATCCCCACAATGCAGTTTCAACCTGGGTCCTGGAATTCCCTGAAGATCAGAACGTTTTGCATATGAGTTATTTCATTAGTAGGAGTTATGTCCCCACATATATAATCCAAAAACAAAACACCTTTTAATTTCCAAACATGACCACTACAACTGGGTACACTCGGTGAATTTTACAGAACAAACACCGATGAAGTATAAAACGTGATCAGTATCCTGCCAGCAAAAAATTGTCCGTGCCATTATTTTATAGAGCAGTTATTGCTAGGCTGCTTCTGGCCTACAATACACGCTTGCAAGTCCATGCACCAAATTGTCAAACTAGGAGTGGTATAACGTCAGTATACTGGTACTTCTGAAAACCAGTAGCACTATTGCATGGTTGCTACCCAAAATAGAGATGCTAGCTGGTTAGGTAATGCCACATTTGGAATCGCCCTATATTGCTAATTTCAATTACACCAGTCAGCTTGAGACTGTTGTGGTAAAAGCTGACATCCATTACCTTACCATGACAAAATTTCTCTCCCAAACTTTTCTGGAAAGCATTGTGCATCTGTGGATATTGCAAATTCGAAATTTTACTCCGGTGCTGTAGATGTACCTCCCTCAATATGGATTGCCAAACCATCTTCTTTTGAATTGATTCTCAGCATTCAGGGGTTGTATATTATAGGTAGGGGTGCTGATTGGTTATCTTGAGATCTAGGTTCAATTCGGTGAAAGAGAATTCGATATCAGCAACTTGATAGAGTTAAATTGAAGATTTGTGAAGGGCCACTCAATGTCACATACTCTTTAATACAGTGTAAGCTGGTTAATTCGAATCCTGTTAATTCGAAATTCCTGTTAATTCATACGCCTGAGTAGAGTCCCAGCTCAGCCAATGGTTTTTAGACCCATTTAATTCGAATTTGTAACTGTAATTCGAAGTTATCTTCCCCTACCAAGGAAGAAAGTAACTCTAAAAATCTGTAAATAAACTGTTAATTCAGAGGACTCACAATTCGAAGTTGTCTTTTCGAATCAAGGAAGACGGTAACTCCTCGTTCAGATGTTTTTTTTTGATAATGCAGACAAAGGGAGTGATCAATTTTTGGATTTAACACTCTTAAACAAAGCTACATATCCAATTCAGTGGTTACTACTGTTCACTAGCCATCAGTGTTTTATTTCCATTACCACATACATTGCACAGTACAACAAATAAAATGTTGCTGTATGTAAAGTCCCTGAAATATGCCCAACATTCGTTGAAAATCCCCGCGAGTTTGCATTATTGTAGTTGGAACAACCCATAATTAGAACAAATTTCTTGGGTCCCCTGGAGTTTGAATTAAGTGACTTACACTGAGAAAGAATATTCCATCACATTTCCATCACCATAGACATGAACTACTTAGTATAGCCCATAGAGTTAGTATATAATAACTCTATGGTATAGCCCACGTGAGATGTATAGTAAAGTTAGTAGTTCACTAGGATATCTGAGCTGCGGCATTTCTCAACAGGTTCATACATCCAATCATATTTCTGTCAGGGCACTATGAGGTTTACATGATAGTCTTACTGTGATTGTCCAGGCTTCCCACATTGCTTGTCTTTGCTTCACTAACAATATGAAGCAGTAATCAAGACTATAACTCTGATGGAAGTTAAAAGTCCATATCATGAAAAAAGTTCAGTGCATCTTATAGCTCCACAAAACAAGAGAGAATCATTCCCTGACTAATGTCAGTGTGCTACATCTCTCACATTCTGTTTATAATGAGTTTAATTCTTTTTTAGAAATATGGCAAGACTAGACATGTCCCATGGCTTCTTGCGGTACATCACAAAAAATCAGGTTGATAGGTAAGATAACTAGAAACTATTCATTCTTCCAAATGCACCTACCTTAATCAAACGTTGAAGGTATAGCTTTTTCGTCAGTAGTAAATCAGAATAAATTGAAATGACTTAGGACCCTTATTGAATCATGTCGGAAAGCTCAAAAGCTTCCGGAGGTGAAATATCCAGAAAGATTCCTAATATCTGTGTTATAATTGGCGACCTATATCCATAGACCAAAGTCTGTGCCTGTAACAGTATCTCTATCTGAAGAACGACACATCCTTAGAATAAACATACAAGATTGAAGGAAAGCTGTTAGTATTGAATGCTGAGCTTTAGTTGAGTTCAGTCTAGTAAATTTTTAAACAAATTGAATATAAATTAACGAAGCTATATACCGAACAGTCTGTTATCATTACCTAGTATTGTACACCTCATTATATTCACAGGGATAATTTTAACAAGGAAATTGAAGGAGAGAAAAAGAGTGGTGGCTCTGCAAAAAAGAAACCACATTCTGAGAAAAACAAGCGAGAGGCACAGGCAATATACAGACCACCAGCCAGAGGGTGTAATAATGAGTCCAAGATAAAGCCATCCTCTCAGGCTTTGTCTGATAATACCTCCTCTTCTCAAGACAGATCTGCCAATAACAACTCTCAAGCTTCGAATCCCAATAGTAAGTGCTATGCTCTCCACATTCATGTCTGCAGAGTCTGTAATCCAACACTCATTATTTAAAATTTCAAACCATTCATTCATTACAACTTGTACAGGTAGTATATATTTATGCGCGAGAGAATAGTTGACAATCGGCTTGTGTCCCTAGATACTTTTATACAAGTTAGACTCTAACTCCGTGATTGATATCAACAAATATTATTTGGACAATGAGAGAAAACCGATATCGCACATGCTGACATAGATTTCTCAAAAATAATATCCCATAGGTAAATGACCTCCTCCAGTCCAATAAGAGTGCACACAAGTCTTTTGGTGTTCTGACAACAAAAGTCCTTCGTATACACGCTTTATGATCTAAAAGTCTCCAACTTGTCATCCATCTCAAAGTTCACCACTAAAAACCTTGATCAAGAGATATTAGTCAGGACAATAAACACCACTAATCCTACTGTATTCCCTTATCTAATTATGATCTAAGAGTGGTTATACCTCTTATAACAAAATAAATTGATCTAAATTTGTGCCTTGTAATGTATTTTCACATCAAAATAGTAACTCAATTTTGATACGAATGTCTTTCTGTCCTCAGCCAGCCATACCAAAGCCGACATTATGTTCAAAGACAAGGATGGAGAAATTCATAGATTCAGAGTCCATGCTGTAAGTGGATAAATTGTCATTTTAATTATTAATTTTGCAAATATCCCTGGTGTTTTAAATGTGTTCTTACAGGATACCCGATGATATCAGCTTTTGCAGTGACTTATATTGCCAGGTAATTTATTAACCTCGTGCAGTACAGTCAACCAAATACTACTCATATTCATCAAACCTGAGCAAGAAGGAAAATTCTAATGTTATAAATTATTTTAACCCAAGCGAGCTTTGAATTTTTTCATCTTCATTGTTGAAATCTTGACCTAGTACAGGAGTTTTTACTGTCTGACTTAAAATTGCATTGGTATCCTTTAGGTAAGTATCCTTTGGTTCAATATCCTTGATAGTAATTGGGCCCACAACAGTTTCCTGCTATATAGTATAGTAATTTGGTTATACATATAAAATTCAATGATATCCGGATGTTATTGGTTATTATAATATGGACACACCTTATTTATTTGTAGAGTGACGACCCTTATGAGATCTCAAAGAAGTTTTGTAGTAATCTTGGTTACTCTGAGTGTTATATAGACGCTCTAACGGACAGGATAATTGAAGAATGCGCACCGTATTTTACTTTTCGCCAGTAAGCCGAGTTCTGGGTTATGAGATCAATCGTCTACTCCATATATTGGGTTTTTAAAGCCTCTGTAATATTTATCCAACAGTAAGTCACGTCCTCCATAAAGAATACTCATTACTAATACATATACTCTTATGACAACGATAGCTGCAGGTAGATCTGTTTTGGCTAATTTTTAGTCTTTTTAAACCATAATATTAACCATTGACATTCGATGACACTGTGCTGGTGTCGATTGACACATATTTTTGTTTGCAAGCCTACACTGTATCCTGTCCACCTTACCCGTTTTAGCAGCCAAACCCATACAAACCCTTTTTATATTTTTAAACTCGGACAATTATGGTGACGTGCCTGAATAACCTAAACATGTTGGTGCTCTCTATCTGCAATCACCTCAAGTATTATCATGCGTTATTATTATCAGCTACAGACAAAATATTATAAAATTTTAGTGCCTTTGCATAGATATGTAGAAATAAAATCGTACAGTCATTTCTTACATCCGTTTGATTTTAATATTTTGATATTTTAATATTTAATTTAAAATTTATTGGAATAATCCGGCATGCTGTCAAATGGACCGATGATGTTGCATCATAAATTTTTCTCAACAACTGTACAAACCAATCGAACATAATTAATAATATATTGTAGTAACACATATTGGATTTTCCAGGATTATCACAGTTTGTGCCTTTATTGTCTTAGTTACAGTAAGCCAGTCAGTATAACCCTCTCTCTTATCAGCAGTCAACACACATTGTCACAAGGACATCAGAAGAGTTTCACAATCCTCAAGTAATTTACGATATGGTGTTTTGGTTTTCAATGCCTGCCACCTGTTGCGTTCGACTCTCTCTAGGGTCTGTGGCCAGGATTGCTGTACTTTCCTGCTTGTTGATAGTTCAAAACATCTAAGAGTTAAAACCACAATTAGGCCAAGTTATAAAAAAAAGAAGAATAATATTAGTTCTATTTGCAATTCATTAGAAAAGTTGTAGTGTTGTTTTTGACAAGTATGTGTAGATGAAGTGTGTCTCACAGTGTCAGTATAGGAACAAGTGTTTTCTAGTGCATCTAATCAAGGAGTGCCTTGATCTAATGATAGCGTTACATTCAAAGCACTCAAAATGCTTTATATTCTGAATGCATCATAGTCTTCACCGACCCTCCTGCTACTTGAATCTTCAGTGTAGTACTCTACAGTGCAGCGCTTGAGGATACATGTTTCGTCGAATCCGTGCTACATATCCCTGTACATGCGGGCTGTGTTTGGTGTTCAATAGAAAAAAGGTAAGCCTGTAATTTTGTCAAATATCTGGCAATTTTTAATTGTAACTACTTGTTAATAGTAGAAGCAGACTTTCTTTCAGCAATCATATTTCAAGTTTTAATAATATATTTCTTCTTTTACCCACTCAAGAATTCAATCACATTTTTTGTCCAGCCTCCTGATATCAAGTTAGCTTGTCACGCGGCCACGGGTTTTTGATTTTTGGGTGAAACCGAAAAAACAAAAGCCCGTGGCCGCGTCACAAGGCTAATATCAAGTTGAATCCAATTTGCCTGAATTTAAGTCGTTATGTTTAGTGTTTTGTTATTTCCTATCAAATACTGCCAAAATGTCAATAATGTACCATTTTTACAAATCCGTATTTTTTGTATTTTCAAATCCAAAATCGTGCTACACACACCATTGACCTGATCACGGCTATAATATAAATACCGCTGGTGCCAACCTCAACTGTAATGTTATATAATTAAAAGTGCCCAAATGGCACAACAGACAAGTTAAGGAAGGAGTCCTAACTCCCCACCCACCTACCCACCCCCGACAGCCTGCCCAGGCTAGGTCCTGACATTACCACCAATTATTGATGTCTGTTTCAAAACAAACTATCATTGAAACAAAACTGCGTATACTACAAAAACTTGTATTTAAATCTTGAAAGGCAATAGATGACAATGTGTTTAAAAAATTACATGACTTTCAATTGTCAGTTACTCCCACTAGATTTAATTATCATATTAAGGTAGAGACACAGGGGGGGGGGGGGTCAGCAAATATCAACTTTCTATACACCGTTGAAAAGCTGCCGAGCTACTGAGCTTTTACAGATCATCAAAAATTTGATTGGATGACGTTGCGTCATTTTATCAAGGAAATGAGGCCAAAAAGGCTGTTTTTAGCAAAGTGGATGGCTGATCTAATTTGATTGCTAGAAATTTCAAAACAGGTTATATTTATATTTAGAGATAAAGTTCATCCTTATTTTTGGTTTAAATTAATATATGATGAGCCCAAACAAGCTTTTTGCGTCAAGTCATAATGTGTGTGATTTCTGAAATTTAATGAAATAATGTGAAATTTTAAGCATCGATTTGAGATAGATGGAAAAGGTAATAACCAAATTTTTTGCTATTTTCCACTGAAGGCCTGAATAAAATACACACACTCCAATTTTAGTAGTACAGAAATTTTATCAAGATCAGCAGAGACCGTCAAATGTAGATACTTTTGGGGTCATTTTACCATAACGCAAAACATGCTGTCAAAATGACCATTACTCAGGTCAGAAAAAATAATTTTTGAAATTTCTCACATACGAAGCCGCTTTGCATAAGCATAGCACAAACAGGAAATGCCAAAAGAAAATGGTACTGCATAGGCCTACCAGTTTTCTCCGAATTGCGCATCACAGAATGCCGAAAAACACCTAAAAAAGCCCCTTAAACCACCGCTGCCACAGATGGGCTTTGCCCAGCATAGCCACCAGTCAAAAATTTAAATAGAGAGTTGTGGCATCAAAACATCTAGCCAGTAGCTTTAAATGGAGTTATATGAGCTCTCAAAATATAAGGAGTATCTTGTTCCCCAAGCATCCACCATTAGTGATGACATATGCTGAGGTTGACCAATCAGGTGCCTTTAAAATCTAGCTGAGATCCAACCTGATTGGTCAACCTCGACATATGTCATCACTAATGGTGGATGGCTGGGGTAGAAGATGCTCCTTACATTTTGAGAGCTTATATAACTCTATTCAAAGCTACTGGTTAGATGTTTTGATGCCACAACTCTCTATTTAAATTTTTGACTGGTGGCACTGCTGGGCAAAGCCCAGCTGTGTCAGCAGTGGTTTAAATTGGCTGTTTTGGGCATTCTGTGGTGCGCAATTCGGAGAAAACTGGTATGCAGTGCCATTTTCTTTTGTCATTTCCTGTTTGTGCTATGCTTATGCAAAGTGGCTTCGTATGTCACACTGATGACGTGATATACTATTGCATGTATATCTCTGATCGATAGAGAGTGAATTAATTCACTTAGCTTGAGTGCAGCTGAAATTCAGTATTTAGGAGACGTATGGATGATTACCCAAACTTTTGGATATACACTTATCATTTTCTCATTCTTTGTTAAAATATTCTAACTTATATTTAGAAAATCTGATATCACCTTTTAACAGTTTTAGAAGAGCATTTAGCACATGTTTTTGACAAGAAAAGTGACATCGAAACTGTGTATTGCTAGCCTAAGCTCAGAAGAGAGAACTAATAATGCAGAGCTAGGTAATTCTGTTTCGATCATGTCTGTTCGATAAAATTAAAGTTGTCCTCTCTTTCAGCCAAATGTAGGTGCTCAATATTTGTGACAGAAGCTCTATCATACCTGACAAGTCTCCCTTTTTGGTAGGGAGCCTCCCAGTTTTTAGGGGTATTTTCCACCTCCTCCCTATCTCCCTTTTTCCTCCCTTTTTTCAGCTTCCTTCACCCAGACGACTTTTTAAGCTTCTCGTTGCAAGAAAAACTATGTTTTCCTACCCCCACAGTACATATACCTATATATAATTGCCTATTAACATACTATCTCTCCTCGTTCGTATAAAGTGCAACAATATAATTTGTGAAATCAGGTAAAATTACGCATTCATAATATGAACGCTCTAGTTTTGGCTCAAAATAAATGACAACAAGGGCCAAATTACACCTTCACTGCTGGACACGCAGAGTGGTACTCCGGGCGGGAGTTCGTTCACGGATACCTCCTGATTTCTGGGTCTACCAACTTGTCATGTATGAGCTCTATCGATCAGAGATACACATACTAATAGTGTAATCTCGAAATCAGTGTGTTCGTATGTGAGAGTTTTCAAAAAATAATGTTTCTGACCTGAGTAATGGTCATTTTGACAGCATGTTTTGCGTTATGGAAAAATGACTCCAAATGTATCAACCTTTGACGGTCTCTGCTGATCTTGATAAATTTTTTGTACTACTAAAAATTATAGTGTGTGTCATCTAATCAGTCCTTCAATGGAAAATAGCAACAAATTTGGTTATTGCTTTTTAAATCTATCTCAAATCGATGCTCAAAATTTCACATTATTTCATCAAATTTAAAATTATGACGTGACGCAAAAAGCTTGTTTGGGCTCATCATATATTATTTTAAACCAAAAATAAGGATGAACTATATCTCTAAGAATAAATATAACCTGTTTTGAAATTTCTAGCAATCAAATTAGCCCAGCCATCAACTTTGCTAAAAACAGCCTTTTTGGCCTCATTTCCTTGATAAAATGACGCAACGTCATTCAATCAAAGTTTTGATGATCTGTTAGCACTCAGTAGCTCGGCAGCTTTCCAACGGTGTATAGAAAGTTGATATTTGCTCACCCCCGTGTCTCTACCTTAAGTTGGCAGATGAGGCAATGCTTCTTTGCTCAAAACAAGCTGAAGAATAACACAAGATGATCTAAAGCTTTTCCCTGAAATCTATTTAAAACAGCTCTAGTCCAGATTTCCTAATAGCCAGCAGTGCGTATCTGTAGCTTCTATTGTTGAGGTAGCCAGTTCACATAATGTAGTCCAGCTGTTGAACGAACAATTATATCGCCATTTCCTAGAGTACAGCTTCACTGAGAGAAGATGGATTTGATGCTACTCTGTTGGATTATGGAGGACTGGAGATATAGAGTTTGACCTGTGTAGGTTGATTCTTTTTGTGGGGGTGAGTCATAGAGTTATGGGGTCTATGGGGTGAGTAGTAAATGTAACGGCGCATATCTCTAACCGAAGCACAAAATTCAAGAGCATAGCACATTTTGAATTCGTAAGTTTGAGTAAGAGGTTGCAGATAACAGTTATTTACATGATAGACTATGCAGGCTGCCTTTAATATAAAGTCTATTGCTAGAAAAACAACATTTCTTGTTGCTCGTTCAATAAGAATGACTAAGACTCATCATCTAAAAGTATGATAATAAATTAACAGTTCAGCAATAAATGGCTAGCTTGATTTTACCCCTTCTATTTTCAGATAAGCTCACAAGACCTCATTTCAAGATACGTTATCATATGTTATCCTGATTGACAACTGCGACAGTGACAGTATGATATCAGTGTCAATGACACGCCAAGAGCCAGACAAAGAAAAAGAGAGTTGGCAGCCTAATTATGAGGAAATTAAGCCTCAAACACTACACCGAGTCCGACTACTATGCCGCGGCAGCACAAATTCAGTGAGTTGATTGTGTCACTCTCCAACGACAATATTTTGTTTTTTGAATGAATGGGATATCACACGCTGTCATTTTTCATTTATATTTTGGGTTAATCTGTTAGAAAATGTGCAAAAAAACATGATGCATACAAATCTTTCACTTAATTTGCTGTTATGACAGAAGAACGGAAGGGAAGGGTGGTTCAAATACCCTGTTATATGGTGATGACATCTTAATCCGACGTTATGTTTTAGGTTGATCCAGCCCATAACAATGGGTTGTGCTACGTTCTGTACTAACAAGTGCCTTCAAACTATCAAGCAGAAGATAGTACTGTGCTCAGAGATATGTTATTTCCAGCGAGATGTAAAACTGTTTTAAATTTCTCTTGAACTCATCTAATTCACTGTTCTAGGATAATCACAACAGGGAGGCATAATCTTCACTTACAGATATTCGGACACAATAGACTGCGTTAACTTGAGAGGACCTGGCAGAAAACGCAAGATTCGTGATGTTACGACTGAAACGATACAATTAGCTGAAACTCCATCATATCAACACCTGACTGCTACATCTTTTATATATATATATATATATATATATATGTATCTTTTCATATTTTTGTCATTTATTTTATGACACTCTTTTGATCTGTGCAGGTAAGATTGCAGTTTTTAAAATTAAGATTAATATGAGTGTTGCATTAAATATTAGCCAAATTCTAACAGCCATCATGTATTACTCTGGAGTAGCCCAGTCTCACAAAAATTGAAGGCAACTCCTGTCTTATATATACCACCCTCACTGAGTACACAGGTATAAATAACATAACTCAGCCAGAAACAAGCCAGGCACATAGTGGCAACCAGATAGTGCAGACTACTATAATTATATTCGTACTGAGGAATTTTATCATACCTTTGTACCTACTACATTATTATATTCATATTTAGCCAACCGTATTATGGATCTGTAAACAAGAAAAGAAACAATGTAAAAAATTATTGCTTCAAATAAAGGCTGTATACTGTACACCATGTCTACTTGTCATGACTGCTAGATGACTCAATGAGGATTATATCAGTTGTAGAGTCACTCCAAGGGCTGACGGCTAGCAGAGAGGACTTGACACTCCACTGATAGCTTTGTACTGAGACGGGTCTTGATGGAGCAAGCTAAATATTTGTAACTCTGCGGGGTCTTTCAATTAGAAAGAGTGATCCTTTACTAAAGCAAGTTATCACTATCACCTCGCTCAAAATTATCACTCACTTGGTCTTTCAATTAGAGAAAATCGCTCACTCAGAATGTATATAGTTCCATCAAGTGACTGAGCGATCTGAAAGTGAGACCCCTAGCAGGTATCGCTCACTCACTGAGTGAGCGATAAGATTGCGATTTTGGCTGTTTCTAATTGAAAGACCCCCCAGGTTACTATAACAGTTACCTTACCAACAACGACAGTGTCATTGAATTCCCTGACTATAATATTACAATTGATGACATTCCATCGGTAGAAAAATACACAGTAAACTCCCACCTAGAAAATATAGATACCACTAAGGCAACCATATCAGAGGATTACCCTTCATAGATATAAAAAATAACTCGCATATCCTGTCTGAGCCTATAGCACACATCATTAACAAAATCTTTGCGTGTGGAAAATTTCCAATGCGATGGAAGCGAGTAGAGATCGTACCTATCAACAAAGTACCTGATCCATCTACATATAAAGATTACCGCCCAATAAGTATTTTACATCATTTGAGCAAGGTTGCTGAGAGAATACTCTACTGGCGCATTACAGAGAAACTTCCCACTCTCAAATACCAATATGCTTACACAAGGAATATTGGTACCACAGATGCTTTGGTGAACTTTTCATCTAGTGTGGCTAGCTTGCTTGATTGCAATGACAATCTCGGTGTTCAGGCAATAATGCTAGACTTTTCTAAAGCATTCGACAAAATGCGTCCAGATCTCGCTGTCAAGAAACTTGTAAAACTGAAAATAGATGGATATCTTGTAGCTAATTGTTCAGGACTTTCTCTCTAATAGAGAACAATGTGTAAGGTTTCGCAATGAAAAATCCATCTTCAGTCCAATTAATATAGGTGTACCCCAAGGGACAGTACTAGGTCCTCTGCTCTGGAATGCATTTATCGATGACTTGTCACCACCAACACCACATCTTAAGTACGCCGATGACACAACTTTATACCATCCGCTATCAAAATCGAACTGTCTCATGACAGACTCTGATGCTCATCGGGCAACTGCGAGCATCAGCGACAACCACCTTCAAAGAGCTCTCGATTACACCTCTCAGTACTGCACTGATAACTTTCTGCTGTTGAATGTGAACAAAACTCTCTCCATAAACTTCACTTTGCAAAAACACTCACCATTGACACCTATAACATCAATCAATTTGAAATACCCTACACCCCAAATGTGAGGCTCCTTGGTGTGATATTTGATGAGCACCTGAAGTTTCACTCCCATGTATCATTGACAAAAAAAAACATTCTCTTCATGGTCTTATAAAGCTAAGAAAAGCTGGTGTGAGATCTCATTCACTGATATTATTTTACAAAGCTAGAATTTTACCGGTTTTATCATATGCAGCCCCGCGCTGGTTCCCACACACCTCCCAAAATGATGAGGATAAACTGGAGAGATTTTAAAAGCTCTGCACCAGAATTATGATTCCATATGAGGAAGAGTATGAAGAGAGACTTTCTTTACTAAAGCTCGAAGAACTAAAAATACGTCTTGATATTCTTTGTTTTCGATATATTGCAAAGGTTAAAGAATATGAGAACCATCCGTGCAAAATATTTTTGGAAGCCCGAAATCACCGTTCTATAAATAAGACAGCATTTACAGGCAATGATATTTTCCATAAATACACCTGACTGCTTTGTTTTTATTTATTTATCTATGCATGGTCTTTATTTGTCATTGACTTTGATCGGCACTAATAAAGCATATATATATAACTGTATTTCAGGTGAGTCTGTTTTAATGTTTGTATCAAGTTTAGTTGTAATGGTTATCCTAATACCCCTAGTTTCAGTTATGACATGAGCGGGCAATTTGGGAAGTAAAATATAGCTTATATCATAATAATTCATTGGACTTATTTTAGACTGCCAACAATTTCAATTTCACATAGTTTTATGACTTTCACCTCCTGTTGTTAGAGCCTTTAAAAACTAAAACCCACCAGTGGTTAAAGTTTCAATTGTTAATTCTGTTTATTCAGTTTCATAACCCTATTTGTAGATTACTGATACATTTTACTGCTACTGACAGGCTGATAGCCTGTATAGCTCTCTACAGATATTATACATCACCAAACAAACCAGGAACTAATGGATGGTACGACTGTCAACTTGTTATGGTATGTTTTAAATAGCCATGATTCCAGTACCTGACACCATAATAAACATTCATATGAATACAATGTATTTTGATTTAATCTTTAATATTTAGAAATCCCAAGTTCTTTGCCAACCAGAGGCAACATGAAAATTTATTGCAAGTATTCCCTTGTATTTTTGAACCAAATATAAAATAATTTTTTTTTTATTCAATTTTTTTAAATGGTCGTTTCTTATAACTAATCTCAGGGTAAGCTAAGCTAAGCTATCTCATCTATCTATTTGTTCTATTTGATTCAATTTTATTATGACAGATCTGAGAAGGGAGAACAAAGACAGAGACTGGCGAAAATGCAAGTACCTCGGCTCACTCCTGCAGACATGCTGTGATATTAGCGGAAGAAAGCGCTCTGCTATGACAACATGCCGGTGCCAATGATAGAAGAAGTCTCCCCCCAAAACAGAAAGCTAAAATATTCACAGCTCAGATCAGCAGCATCTTTCTCTATAGCTGCATTTATGAGATATGGATAACATGAGAAAACGATACCACCATCATAAATGGCTTCCAGCGCAAGATCCTGAGGTGGCATTAGATAGCCGAAAAAAAATTATTGGATGACAAGGTTTACAGACGAACTGGCCTCACATCATGGAGCATGCAAATATCAGCACGACATGCGAGATGTTTGACCCGCAAATCCTCTAAACCCTGAAACACCAGCCAAGCTCTAAACAATGCCATCAGCACAGAAACCGAGAAACGCAGAGGAGGACAGAGATTGACAAAGGTGAACCAAGCTCTAAAATGTCATAAGACGGACATGGTTCTGGATGCATATAAAAAATAATCTATATGGTAAGATTTCTTACAAATTACAACGATTGGTAACCTTATATCAATTAGTCTAGTCAAAGCCTCGAAGAACTTTTAAATACAACCGATTCTTGTGTAAAGCTCCTAACACCTAACATCTTGAATGATATGCCACCTATTGTAGCCAAAGGCAGAAGCATCTGAGACGATCACGTCTGCTGTGAAGAATACATTGGTATATGTAGTGGCTTTTATGCATATATAGCAGAAGTGCACTGTTAATATGACTGTGGAGAAAAGTTCTGACTAAAACAATACATTGCAAAGAAGCAACTATGTAAGTAACATAAAAATATGTGGGTTACTTCGTATGCGAAGCTTCATCTCCAAACCCCTTAGTTGTTCGACCTTTGTGTGAAGAAGGCAACATTTTAAGCAGGCTCAATTCAAAAGGCTGCAACATTTTTCATGGCCAAACTTGTGAATGTTAGGTTTGTTTTGCATTATTTATACTTTTCTAAAATTTTACAAGCAGATTTATGCATCCTAAGTTTTATCCATGGGTTTTTAAAATGGGGAGCCAAGGGCCGCCTTGACAACAGACGTCTATTGACAGGCGAATAAGCTTTATTTATGATGATGGTCAACTGTAAGGCAACCTGGAACATATACGACAAATACTTGATATTGTCACATGTCAACATTTGATCACAAATCTGCCCTTCTTGTTCAACAGGACATTGTGTTGGCAATTTTGATAATACAATCGCCCCACAATCGCTCAGTTCCTTCATAGTACCGGCATAGCGATCTTTTCAATTTTGCATAAACTCATTCCAATTCATTGTTCTAGGATAATCACAACAGGGAGACTTTATCAAGAATTACGGATATTCGGATACAGTAGACTGTGCTAACTTGAAAGGACATGGCAGAAAACGCAGTATTCATGTTACGACTGAACCGATCAACTAGCTGAAACTCTATCATATCAGCACCTGATTTCTCCATCTGCTCTCTGCAGTTATTTTATCTGTGCAGGTTAGATTGCAGTTTTTTAAAATAAGATTTACATGTGTGCTGTATTACTATGTTAAGATAATGTGCAAAAAAGATGAAACATACAAATCTTCCACTTAGTTTGCTGTTATGACAAAAGACCGATGGAAGGGGAGGGTGGTTCAATTACCTTGATTTATTGAGATGTTATTATTATCTGAAGTTATGCTTTAGGTTAATCCCGCTTTTCAGAATGAAGTTTGAGTTGTGCTACATTCTGTACTAACAAGTACCTTCAAACCATCAATCAGAAAATAGAGCATTATTGCCTGGTTAATCACCTCGCAGCCCTAACTAAGAGTACTGCCTCAAGAACCTGATATTGATATCACTAACAAAAAGTCAGCTGCCAATAAGACAAGGTGAGAGGGTGAGAGTTGTGTTCATCTCTCAATGAATTTGGATCAGATCTGTAAATTTTGTTGCAGTTGAGCCTGTTCGTCGTAATTTGTAATGTTTTATATATTATGTGTTATTGGGAAATTCTACTCCAACAAATGAATTGCAAATTTGTTAAAAAATCCATTCATTTTGGCATTTAAATATATAAACTGGCAACAATAAACACTTGTTATTAACAATCCTTAAAATGGATCCCTCAATTCATCCCTTCATAGTACCGACATGATAACAGTTATCACAAGATAAAGTTTATTATAATAAGTTTGTCTATGTAGGTCAAAATTCCGGTTAGTGTGTCTGTGGCTGAAATGTATAACTAGTTGATATGATAATCACTAATTATAAGAAAAGAGAAAAATCAGAGAAGTCCAGTTTTCACTAATGAAAGTGATAGGGTGTTGTGCTCAGATATATGTTATTTTCAGCGATATGTAAAACTGTTTTCAATTTCTCATAACCTCATTCCAATTCCCTCTTCTAGGATAATCACAGCAAGGATATGTAATCTATGATTACGGATATTCGGATACAGTAGATTGTGTCAACCTTAAAGGACCTGGCAGAACACGCAAGATGAGTGATGTTACGATTGAACCCATACAACTAGCTGAAGCTCCATCATATCAACACCTGACTTCTCCATCTGTTCTCTGCAGTTATTCTATGAAGCTCTTCTGATTTGTGCAGGTAGGATTGCAGTGTTTTAAAATAACATTTAATTGTTGTATTAAATATTAGCCAAATTCTACCAGCCATCACATATTACCCAGCCTCACAAATATAGAAGACAACTCCTATTTTACATGAGTAGTTAGAGGACACAGGTATAAACATCATAACTCAGCCAAAAACAAGCCAGTCAGTCACATAGTGGCATCCAGATAGTGCTGACTTCTATCATATATTCGTACTGAGGAATCATATTATACCCCTGTACCTACTACATTATTATATTAATATTTAACCGACCATATTATGGATCTGTAAACAAGAAAAGAAACAAAAATAAAAAGCATTGCTTTGAAAACGAAAAAAAGAAGCAAATTTGGGAAATAGATTCTATCTAGGCTGTATACTCGTCAGGACTGCTAGTAGACTCATATGAGGATTATATTACTTGTAGAGTCACTCCAACGGCTGACCGCTTGTAGAGAGGACTTGACACTCCACTGATAGCTAGCTTTACACTGAGAGCTGAGACAGATCTTGCTTGAGCAAGTTAGACATTTTGTAACTGTGATATCAGGTGAGCCATTTTTGTCTATTGTAAAGAGTTGAGTGTTTTTGACCTTAAACCCCTACTCTCAGTGATTGCAATTCGCAAAGTAAAATGTAGCTTATATCATGATTATTCATGAAAAAATTTTTTTGTAGACCACCAACAATTTGAATTTCACATAGTTTTACGACTTTCACCTCTGGTTGTTTGAGCTTTTAAACTTTAACACATTAGAGTTTCAAAATTGTTAATTCTGATTATTTAGATTCATAACCCTGTTTGTAGATTACGGATACAACTGCATAGCTGTCTACAGATATTATACCTCGTGAGCTAAAGAAACCAGGAACTAATGGATGGCATGACTGTCAACTTGGAGAACAATACGTTATGATCTAACGCAAACCCATTAATTCAGAAGAGATTTCCATGAATGGTAGATTTTAAATAGCCATGATTCCAGCACCTGACACAATGGTGAATGATTAAAGCCAGACTGCCAGATGCCAGACTCATCATAAGCCCTAGTGAATCCATAGCACAGTAAGCAACTGTGAAATTCTGGAAAATGATAACATAAGCTTGAAAAAATATAACATAGATGGCTGTTCCTTATGATCAATCTCACGCTAAGCTAAAATATCTCATAGTCATGTATGTGCAGTTTGCTAACCATAATTGTTTCAATTTTATTATTACAGATCCAAGTAGGCTCCTCATGCTGAAGACTGGCACTTGTTGGCACTGGTATATTGGTCTTCCAACTTGCATTCTAACGCTGGTCTATTACAAGTCGGATATGGTTATGGAAACATGAAAAAAGATTAATCTAGATGGTAAGATTTCTTACAAACTCTAACGATTGGAAAGCTTATATCAATTAGTCTAGTCAAGGTTTTATCTGTGTGTTTTAAACTGTGAGGCAATCTGGAACATATCCGACAATTACTGGATATTTTCACATGACAATATTTTAACTCAATTCTGCCCTTCTCGTTCAAAATGACACCGTGTTGACATTTTTGATGATACAGGACACAGTTATTTGAACTTCCAGGTGTTGGCAAAGAATAAAATGATGAGAAAATTCATGAGTTGCCTTTCTCAATGCTACAAAAATAAAAGCTTTGAGGGATTTTCAAAATTGAGTTCTTGGAAAATTGGAAGGGTTATGGGTCCTTGGTCCCATATATGAATACAGGCCTGATTATTGCAATACAAATTGGGGCGTGGTGCTGGAAGCATTCACTCATTTTCAAAAGCTCATCAGTAACATATCATGATAACCAGTCTATGCGACTTCACAAGTGTACCAAAAATTCCATATCACAGCTCAATAACACCAGTACTTCTTTGAGATTATCATCAGTAAGTCTCTTTCTGAACTTCTTTGTGTACTTCATAGACCAGAACGGTCTATCAAACCTTTATGTGCTACAAAACATCACTGGGCATGCTGTGTAAGGGTGAATGATGCAAAATTAATGAGTATACATTTTTACAGACACATCACCACATTGAGACCACAAAAAGTTGCCCATTAGGCCCCACTAGCAAATAGCTCACATGGTGCATACATCTACACTCTGAAGGAATAATTTTCTCAATGCCCAGTTTGATGGCCTAAACAAACCGAGGACAAACAAAGGAGATCTGATGCATTTTATGTTAAACTTGTATTCCCGTTGCTCGTTGTGTTCTAGGTTGTCAGTAGTCTATCTTAACAAAGCTTGTTAAGACAGACTAGGTTGTCAGTAGTGATTGCCTGATCTTAAGCAATAGTGGACAGTGATACACTTGAAATGGTGCACTTTGGGGTGTACACTAACAACTAGTTAATGGCAGATGCTCAATTCATATAAATATACAACTCACCGAATTACACTATTCTACCTCTGAATCGACAACCATCAAAGTAATTTAATCCTGATCGACTTGTCCTGTTACGGTGATATCGAACCTAGAGATAGACAAAAACATGGGTGAGAGACAATGTCATGATAGAAAACATATACAAGTATAAACAGAACAAGATATTAACTCGCAAGCACAATCACGCAATCATGTTGTTGTTGTTTGTTGTTGTTTGTTGTTGTTTGTTGTTGTTTGTTGTTGTTTGTTGCTGTTTTTGTTGTTATTTTCTGGTTGTTTTATAATACTATCTAATACTGAATATGTGGCTAGATATCTGGGTCCTGCTGCCACATATTTCAGCTCCAATTAATATTTTTGTTGTGCTCAGCTCTCTCGGTGGATCAAGAGTCCCCGAGCTAAACTCTTTACTTGCTATTAATACCTCACTCACTCTCCCTAATCATCCATGTTCAATCATGTATGAACTAGGGCTTCCCATTCATACTGTTAAACATATTTGTGATACTTTGTAGTTGTCTTCTCTTGTACACGAGAAGGCAACTAGCTAATGTAATACATAAAATTCCTCATACTCACAATCTCTACTAGGATTCACATTACGCGTAACCACATTCATCTAAACTCGTTCACAACAACAGTACCAACCTATAGATCCGGATGCATTCGCTTACAAGCCTGAAGAGCGAAATCAAAAGATCAGCAGGGAGTTTGTCGTCTGCCCATAAATCTTAGTTCAACCAAGGTAATATACTGGCTCTGATAACTTTCGACAGTAAATCTGATTCAGTTCTGTAATCAACTTGCTTCGTGCCAGCTAGTTGGTACTGTATTCAGTCAGTAATAAATGGTGTTATAAAAGGTAATAACAATTAAAGAATTATCCACTGTTTTGTACCTCTCCGTAATCCCACGGCTCTTTCTAGATGCTACGAAGGACGGGAGGAGGGATTAGTATAGTTATTGATTGTGTGGAGTTATGACATTTTGACTGAAATCGTCTTTTATCAAAGCATAGAAAGAAAATCAACTCAAATTACCATGCTTTCAGTACAATCTTCAAAGGTCAAAGGGGAGAGCCAGCTTGCTTAAACTTCCTAAACTGGTAAGCGTAAACTGAAAAAAATATACAGTCCAGGTCAGGTCCATACTAAACACAATCCTTTTAAATTATCTCATTAGGTAGTTATGGGCTGGGTCTGGTAAGAAAAAGTTGTCTTCTCGGATCTAATTGTACAGACAATTCCCCGAAGTTTGTCAAGCTGGAGTACATAAAACAATATCTGGTACCTAACCCTAGAGTTTATTTGTCTTTGGTTGTATGAACAGAACCTGAGTCATCACATCAATTGGTCAAGTCATCAGTCATAATACGTATAAAGTAAAAACGTAAATAGTATAAAATTTATAGCCTACCAGATTAACAGCTTGCGGTCAGCCATCCTATGACCACATTTCCAGGTATAATGGAGCTGTAAGTATCACCTAATACATTGAGTGGTGATTGCCGTCTTTGCTCGTTGCGTTAAGATACCTATTGATTAGCAAACCATGCTTGTAAGGGGAATGAATAACAATATTAACCAAGGGCAATGAGACATACTGCCAGGTGATATAGGCTGCGTACATGTTCTCACCACTCTTTTTTATATTACTCTAGGTACAAGCACCAGGAACATACTACTTGTGGAACAACAAAATACTCAGCCGTCTCTGGCACTGTCAGAATGTGAGTACAAATAATAATATACAAAACTTACTTAAATAAATTTACACATTTAATGACACAGAATTAAAATTTTAAATTTTAAAACTTATTTTATATCTCTGCTCCTGATTAATTCCATTTGGCTGAAGGCAGTTTGGGTAACACTATTATTGCAATTGATTTAAATCATCTCCATTTGTAGCCGTTGTTTGACCTACATCCTACTAAACTGCATTGGAATGAGTTGATGTAAACTTCAGTTCATGAGAAGCAAACCCTTAACTTATCAACGCTGAAGAACCGCCCATCTGTCGACAACTCCAGGTAGATTGATTCTTTCTTTGATAATGGAAAGTATATATTATATTATCTATTAAGAACTCATGGCAATAAGAAGAGATCTTGTGTTTTTACCCTGAAACATCATAATGAAGCATTAAACATTCATTTTAAAAGCCATTGAACAAAGGCAATCTGACAATATTCTAGCAAGATATTTTTGAAATGTTGTTCAATGAATGAGGCCATATGTGGCACCTTGATCATACTATGTTTTGCATGTTTGGTTTTTTGCACTGCTTTAATTTTGCTGATAATTCATTTTACAAGTTTATGGTATGTGTATGACATGATTGCGCATTACTTATCAAATCAACATTGCGATACTTATTATAGATTCCGCACAACGGAATTATAAATCATTGCGCAAGAAATTGGATATATGACAGTATCTAATCAAATAATAAAATTTAAAAGGCTCCATCAAGCTCAATCACAGGCTCTATAAAATCATTAGTATTAAACAGTTATGCCTGCCTTTTCACAATGCAATAGTCTATTTATTTATCCAATTCCAACATTCTTGTGTCATGCCTACATTTACTTCCACTTGCCTAGCCTTACCTCCACTTAACCTCCACTAACTTTCGCTTATCTCCGCGTGCCTCCACTTACCTCCACTTATATCCACTAACACTCGTTTATTTCCTCGTGCCTCCAATGACTTATTGACTTGCCTTCACTTACTCCCACGTGCCTTCACTTACTTCCACTTGCCTTCACTTACTCCAAATTGCCTTCACCAACCCTCACTTACCCTCACTTACCTCCACTTACCCTCACTTATCTCCATTTATCCTGACTTACTTCCGCTTGCCTTCACTTACTCCAACTTGCCTTCGCTTACCCTCACTTACCCTAACTTATCTCCACTTGCCCTCACTTATCTCCACTTACCCTCCATTATCTCCGCTTACCCTCACTTACTCCCACTTACATCCACTTTCTTCCACTTGCCTTCACTTACCCTCACATACTCCCACTTACCTTCACTAACCGTCACCAACTTCCACTTGCCTCTGCTTTCGTCCACTTGCCCTCACTTACCCTCACATATTCCCACTTACTTCCGCTTTCTTCCACATGCCTTCACTTACCCTCACATACTTCCACTTGCCTCTGCTTTCTTCCACTTGCCTTTGCTTTCTTCTGCTTGCCTTCACTTACTGCTACTAGCCTTCACGTTCCCTCAATTACTTCCACTTGCCTCTGCTTTCTTCCACTTACTTCCGCTTGCCTCTGCTTACCTCCACTGACCTTCACTTACTTCCACTTGCCTCTGCTGTCTTCCACTTACCTTCACTTACTTCCACTTGCCTCTGCTTTCTTCTGCTTGCCTTCACTTACTCTTACTTGCCTTCACTTACCCTCGCTTACTTTCACTTGCCTCTGCTTTTTTCCACTTACCTTCACTTACTTCCACCTGTCTCTGCTTGCCTTCACTTACTCCTTCTTGCCTTCACTTTCCCTCACTTACTCCCACTTACCTCCACTCACCTTCACTCACCTTCACTTACTCCTACTTGCCTTCACTTTCCCTCACTTTCCCGCACTTACTCCCATTTACTCCTACTTACTCCTACTTACTCGCACTTACTCGCACTTACTCGCACTTACCCACAACCAGGGCACGCCCGAATGGCCGGGGGCCCTCCTGGCGCACCCAGCTTCCCAATAATGAGAGCAGTCCTTAATGTGGGTTACCTTGAAATCACAAACTTTCTCTGTCCGAAGACTGAGAAATAAAGGTCTCGTTACAAAGTTGATCTCAGTTTGCAGTCTGGTCGGAGCGCACCCAGGGCATTAATTGAGCCCATTAGTTGGTAGACTGTAGCGGGATTCCGATCTGAGATCCCTAAAGTTTGCGTATTAGCGGGCAGGCGCTCTAACCAACTGAGCAAAAGTTTCAAGGTAAAACTTATCCAGGCAATAATGTTATACAAGAAATTGAATCTGAAAATTGCATAACATCTGCAAAACCAGTGATTGCTGAATATCTAAATAAGTATTTTTTTAGTATTGGTGAAAATCTCATTGTTGAGGTTAAAATATTGTCCAACAAAAGATACTCATGCTTGGATAATGATCAAGCTTTCAGTTTTCCAAAACTTCGCTCTTTAAGAAATTACATCAAGGGAAGTATAAAAGTATCTTCACACATTGAAATCAAATAAAACTGGGGATTGAATCAGATTCCTGCTTTCATTTATAAAATCCTAGAGCCGTCGATACATATTGATAATCTTAGCCTTAAATGTCACGAGTTTCCAGATTTGTAGAACAGGGTCTTAGTAATTCCTGTTTTCAAAAGTGCTATATGTTCAAACGGTACTAATCAGATCGAGCTTGTGGTTCGGCTCGAGGCTGCCCCGAGGCTTTGCTAAATACTGTTAGATATTGTTTGAGGCTAATTTCAGTTCATTTTCTTTTACAGATGCAGAAGAACAAACAGAAAACGGACGTGTACTTCGTAATAAGACTTTTTATTACTGTTCACGAATAATAATAAAATGATACAATGTATTCATGTATATTATTTGGTATCAAATCTGTCTTTCTTGGTCTGTGTTGGCTCTTCAGTCTTTATTCTTCTTTAACTGCAAAAGAGAAGCAAACCTTGAATACAAATAGGATTCGACTTGGTTATATTCATACGATATAAGTACAGTGATTCCAGTTTGTAAAGACAAAGGAATGAGACTAAAGACCTCACCTGCTTTGCTTCAATGATGGGGAGTTATCTCCTCTTCACCTCCAGAGAGGCAACTTCTAGATTTCTGATACCTCAGGATTTCTCCTAGAATGCTGCTACCACGGGATTAAACCCGGTCTGGTACTTCAGGATTTCTCCTGGTATTCTGCTGTTACCTCGGGATTAAACCCGGTCTGGTACTTCAGGATTTCTCCTGGTATTCTGCTGCTACCTCGGGATTGAACCCGGTCTGGTACTTCAAGATTTATCCTGGTATTTTGCTGCTACCTCGGGATTAAACCCGGTCTGATACTTCAGGATTTCTCCTGGTATTCTGCTGCTACCTCGGGATTAAACCTTGTCTGGTACTGCAGGTTTTCTCCTGGTATTCTGCTGCTACCTCAGTATTAAACCCAGTCTAGTACTTGCGGTCTCCTAACTCGGGATTAAACCCGGTCATGTACATCACGATTTAACCTGGTCTCCTACCCCAGGATTAAACTCAGTCTCTTATCTCAGGATTTCACCTGGGACCTGCTGCTGTGAAGGTGTGCTATAAGCAATACTATGTATCAGCCACTCCCGAGGGTGGAATAGAGACAGTTCTGCGCTGATTGGATTGCCTGTATTAAGCTGCTGGCTAGCAAGTCACAATCCAAGATATAACTCAGAGTGCAGTCCACAATCCCTGTTTATGACAAAACAGAGGGTGGGCTGCCCCTAAAGAGGGACGCAAGTTCCCCGGAGTCCTCATACTGAGAGTGTGATACATCCTAGCAAGCTGAGGTGAGGCCATGGTAGACCTCCTAATCGTGAGTGTGCAGCAAGCTACCAGAAACTGAAACAGGCACTAATCAGCCACTAGCCATGACACTTTGATCTTAGCCAATAGGCTGAGAAGCGAAGTGAACAGATTTACACTTTTGGTGAGCAATATAAAGTGCAGTCCACAGTCCAAAGTGCAGTCCACAATCCAAGGGTTAACTCGGAATGCGTTACTTGATTGTCGGTAATGTCTGAACCCAAGCCAATGAGGCTTCATTCTACATAGATGGCCGTCGTCACTAGCCTCGATATTTCCATTATTGTCCTCTGCGGGCGTCTTTAATATTATAATACAAATGTCAGCATATATGTCTAGCTGACGATAACTGCGTTTGTGTCCTTCGTCCAAGTTTTATTGCATGAAGCAATGGAGAGTATCAGCTCAAGGGAAATAACTGCTAGGATGCACGGCTGTCATAACCCGAGCACGCCATCAAATTAGTCCAATTGTGTAATTAGACATAAATTTACTTTCGGAGTTGTGCCCTTTTGTTCTGCGGGGAGACAATTCACCTCAACTCACAACAAAAAGTGGCAAGATTTATTAAGGAGATGTGGAAAGGAGTTGTGAAGAACATGCTCTGGATCCTTACCAAGTTGACTGTGACAAAAAAGGGGCTTACTGTAGACATGTGCAAGTCACGTGGTCAAGCTCAATAAAATTTAATATTTCCCGCAATAAACCACCTTTTTGTTCCTCTCTGAATATGATTTGGCTAGTATATAAATTTGCTCAGCTTCTACCATATATCATTACATTTTCTCTCCCTTCTATTGGTGTAATCTGTGGGGTTGACATACTGTTGGCAGTGATATGCATACTAAGCACATACTGGGCTGTGGCGACATTCTTTCATCAACAAGATAATGTAAGTCAATATTGTATAGTAGTTGGGATAGTAAGTAGTGTTGAGACTACTAGCTAGTGATGAAGTTCATTGCTAGCATGAAGCATGTCTTCTTGACATGCTTTTATTATCAAGGAAGGAGTTACAGGAGTAACTTCTGTTCCTCCTTGCTTGTATGTTGTGAAGTGGTATGTGTGTATTGTAAAGTTAATGTGTGGCTGCATATTGGTTGGGGCCAGAAGTGATGGTTGGTGAAATCATAGCCTACTGTAACTATACTTGCATTTTACTGAGACTTACTACTATCCTTATATATACAGTAAACTTGTAGTGTAATGTAATCCTAAAATATACTCAGTACATAGTAAGCCTGTAGTGTATATATGTGTAAAAGATAGTGAGGGGTTTGACTTGGAGGTCCACAATCAGTCCTAAGTAACGCTGTGCATGGACCTTCCTAATGCGCCTATTTGGCATCAGCCGGATGTCTGTATGGCATCCGGTGGTTGCCAAAAGTAGGCATCCGGTGGTTGCAAAAAGTAGGCATCTGGTGGTTGCAAAAAGTAGGTATTGGGTGGATGCACAAAGAAGGCATCCGGTTGGCAATCGGACACTGCCTGTTGCATGAAACGCATCAAGATACGAATTTGACAGAGGCAGATGGGTTTGTAACAGAGTCATCATTGTGGGCGACAAACCCATCGGACGGGGTGGCTACAGCAAATGTTTACTGCTCTGAGTCCTTTCGGATGGGTTTGTCAAAACAAATATTAGAACTACTGCTCCAAGCCCATTTTGGGGTTGTGACAGCATATATTGCTGCGCTAAGTCAACCTGGATGGGTATTTGACGACAAACATTTGCCAAACAGCCATCCGGATGGGTCCGTGACAGTCACACCTCAAGATTGATACAATGTTAAATGGATGACCAGTTAGCACTGCCGGATGGGTACTGTCAAAAGCGGTTGGCCCTTTACAGTGATTTGTGGGGGATGGCTATTTACTGGACACATTTTTAGTACAACAAATGTCTACGCCAAATTTTCCATAACTTCGATATGAATACGTTTGACCCCCGGTTTTACTCCATCACATAAGCCTATCTTATCCAGCATGAATTATAATGCTCCATGATATAGAGATGATTAATAGATGTCTGATTGTTGAAGTTCCGTGTTTCTTTATTGTTTTTTTTGTAAAGTTCTGACTTCTGTTGCTGGCTAGTGTTGGTAGAATGGGGCTAATAAAAATCCCTTGAATCAGCAAAAACCAAGCCTGGAAAGACTCAACAATGATGTGCTTAGAAACAAAGAAGCTTGGTTCTTTTTTCAGTGACTGAGGAAAATGAATAAGTTTGGTGTTTGGTACAAAAACTTATTCATATTATGGCATTAGCTGTTATGTCTTTATAAGTTTGCATGGGCTAGGCCACCCTACCCTGGAGCTGACTAAGATATGGAAGCTTGTTTGTGCTTTAACTAAGTGAAGGTCTATTTATAAGGGGTGGCTTTGTCTCTGCCTCAAATATTATTTCTAATGTTTAGCTCACAATGAGCACAAGGTTGGTGTTATATAATATGTATGTATGTATATGTAATTGAACAATGTTACTAGTTGAATATAAACATAGATTTAAATTCACGGGCTCAAACCCTTCGTCTCCTAACATCATCTTAGAAGCGGAGAGAGTTATCCTCTCTTGGGTTCAGGTTCTGGGACCCATCCTACTCGTGCTGTACCCTATACCCATGCACGCCGGAAACCCGGCCACTCTTTGTGTAGTAGAGGCAGAGTGGGTTCTTTTTTTTTCTGCGTGTGTAGTGTGCAAACACACAGTGGACCACCGGTATTTTTAGTTCCATTCCTCAAGGAACTGGCTAGGATGAATGGTGTGCCAGTACCAAATCAGAAATGACTGCCTGAACCGGGAATTGAATTTGAACCTAAAAAATCCCAAGCCCTTACACTGAACCATTAGACCACTCCCGGCTCCTAACATAGAGTATTAAAGAGTCTTATATGTTACCATTTGGCCCTAATTTACATTGAAAAAAAACAAAGCGAAAAAAATTCCTCGAAATAGGAATTATGCTTCGTTCTTATCTTGTGAATTGTCATTGTATTTGGAAGCTCACTGACTTACAGATTTTTGAATGTGTTCTTTATTTAATCCATAGGCAGTACTTGGATGGCTTGTACAGATGATATTAGGTGCTTGGTTATTGTATATGAAAATAGGATCCTTACCAGTATGGATAGTGAACGCGTACAGCATGGTTTTGGAGCTGTCTTCTCCTCTTTGGAAAGTGACCGAGATGATCGCACTGTTCCATGGCATCTTTCTCATGACTGAGACTCTCCAGTCATGGTATGAGTCTGAGTCTTGGGGACAACTTGCGAAGGTAGGTTTTGATCATAAAAGTTGTCATCCAACCATATGCTTTGTGTGAAATAATACTAATAATGATCAGATAATGTAGTCATGTCTCGGCAAGCTTTTATAGTGGGGGGAACAGAAAGCTTTTTGAATATTTTGTCAAACTATGAGTTGTCCCCTCTTAGAACCATCCCCTCAAGAGAGGCTACATACGATGGCGCCGGCAGATATGGTTGATCATCTAATAACAGCTGATAAATAAAGTCTACAAAACTGTTTTGCAATTAATTGCAAAATGATTTATTAATTGACAGTCAATTGTCACTTTATTTTATTCAGGAAATTATTTTGTTTTTTTACAGATTTTGACTATTATCATGTCAGGTATCGCTTCTTTAATCACAGCACTACTTATTACCATGATGTTCCTGACTGGATATGGCAAGTATGTGGCTATATGCTTGAAGTCCATATTCTCTCTTTATCGAACACATACATGTGCATAAAGTCAATCGGTGGTATTGTTTACCATAGCCATAGTTATTGCTCTCAGATATGATCCAAAAAATGATACACGTAATAGTTCATGCTATAGCACACATAATGCTATAACACACATAACAATGTCATGGACGGCAATCTCATTTTAGGCTGGTAAAATCAACCATCCTCTCCTTATATCATATAAATAATCAGGTCCTATCTCTCATAGTTGATCATGTGAAGAAGAAGAATAACATGAATGGCCGATTGGGAATCTCCCTAGGAGAGTACTGTATTTTTTATGTGCGGTAATATAGGCACCAGGGGTTTGAAGTTGTGTCCATTACTCCATGCAGGCCCACAATTGATGGTTATGATAAAGGGGTTGTGCTCTCATCATTATTGGAAAGACAACTTCAAGTCACGGTGTTTTCTAGATTTTTTTCCTCTTTTGAAGATTGATTAGCCTTCCAATAAATATGGTGAAAATTATAATACATAGACCTAATAATAATTACTTTAAATTGCTACAGTTAACATAAAGACCCTGATATCAGCATTAATATCTTTGATTGGAATGATAACAATGATGTCATCCTCTGTTTCAGGTGTGAAATAGTACTCATCCCTCTTTCACTGGTCGCATTCTATTTGATGTATCAAAAAGAAACAGGTATGTGCTGAAATTTTATGATGACCAAGTTTACCAAACAGAACCATAACCATATAGTCAAAGACATACATGTTTTTCAACCAAAAAGTTGGACCTTGAAAAGTTATCAGTGTTCGGTTTATCATGTTCTTTGCAGGGGCTGAGAAAAGTCTCAAAATGCTGAGTTTTTGCTTCAAATCAAGCAGCGCCCCTTGCTCAAAGCTTGCGCGTTGAACAAATTTAATTTTATCTGTGACCTTTTCCGTTTTTATGTACATTAAGTTTAAATTGTTTTATAATCGATGTTGTTTTGTAGGTAATGTGATGTCAGCATCATTGGTTGTTATGTTTTCCCATGTTGTAATGTACTCAGTGCACAACGAGATAGATTTGTATACTCAAACTAAAAACGGTATTGAGGCATGTACATCAAACAGGTTAGTTACGTTATCATCGCCAAAACTCAATTCCATCTGTTTGTCAACTTGAAATATTGTTTGAAAAAATTCTATACTATCTTGATTTAAAGTTTACATCTTAATTTACCTCTTATCAATATTTATACAATTGACACTATTGTAACAAGCCAGGCCAAGCTGCCCTACTACACTGTTGCATAAATAGGGCTGTTACTGTAACCATTAATGGCGTTGTGCAAATATTTATTGTTTGTTATAGAGAGAAATGGATGCAATCATCTGTGGCCAGTCTCATATGGATATGTTTGACCAATCTTTATGGTATGTTAAATTTTGAACTTTCTCCTCAAGTTCAGAGCACCCTAAATTCTCTCAAATCAGCATTCACTTGGAGAAAATCTGTGAAATGTATGTTGCTGTGCCCTGAGAAAATTTCTCAATTTATTTATTAGCATACAGGCATTTGGAGGTTCAACGTATCGTATCAGTGTGAATAAGCTATTCATAGTAGTATATCTGATGCTGCCCCATTGTTTGTAGAAATAGAATTATATCACTGACATCTTTTTCTCAGCTTTAAAAGTCAAATCCCTACACAGCGGATCGTGTGAAATTTACAAAACTTTTCTATATATAGTTAAAGTTCTCATATGTATGAGAAAATGCACAGTCTTTGATATCCCAACTATATGAAATCATGGAAATCTTGATGGCCATCGTAACAAGCCTCCCCTAACTAAGTAGTACGGTTGTCAAGTGATGCCAAAGTCTGCATATTCATATGATGTTCAATTTAATGCTGGCAGCGCCCGAAGTTCAATGAATTGGTGTAATTAAATATAAGCACTGCTTGATAGAGCAGTATCGTCTGTATTTTCTTAACGCACCTCGACTCACAATACCATCTGACATCAACGTTGAAATGGTAACCAAACACCAATGACATTTAATTGCTCATTTGGAAAACTGTTTGAATTACCACCGATTTAAAACTTGTTTGGGAAAATGGTTCAAATTTAGTCTTGCTCAAAAAGTAGAATTAATTTGATTTTATGTCAACAGGTGGTCCACAGTCTCGATAGGTAAAGCAAAAACCTTCAAGGAGAGCACTTCATTATAATTTTAATAGACACAGAGAACTTGTGAAAATGATGCAATTTAGTTCTGTGTTGATGTTGTAAATCGAGTAGAAGTTTACAAACCATGATTTAATTTCCTGAATAGTTGAATTTAATGAAAATTTTACACAGAGTAATAGGAAGGATGGCTAAGTGGCATTTTCCTGGCCGTTTGATATTACCATCTACTAAAGCTAACCTAATCCTTAGTATATCTCATTTGAGATTATATTGATCTAACTAATTATAGTATAAGAATTTGTATCACTAAGCCAATAAACCTGATATCCAATATCTGCCACTGCGGAGTTGACCCCCTAATCATAATGTGCTATTTACTGGGCTGTCTGTAGATAGCAGGCTATGTTTGATTTTAATTTCCCCAACTCTGTCACACTAAGATGACACATGGTATAAAACTACATAATATTGACATCCAATTTGATTATAAGACATGCAGCTATTTATGAGACCAAATCACGGCCTAGATCAGCTCCTCGGCTGCAAATTGGTTTCCAAGTTAACTTCCCTGTCACTGTCGGAATCAGTTTAAGCTTACGTGGTAAAGTTTTAAAGTAATCGGTCATCAGTCTCAAGTACAGCTACATATTGTTGATTACACACAACATAGACACCAATTCAGCCATTGTTCTTATATTATTTCCCAACTTCATGATAATATTAAAGGCCAGCACCAAACTGCCAAAATTCTTTCATTAGAACAGTTTTGTTGTATATTTGGTATTGTATTTATTTGGTCCATTTAAAAGTATTTATTAGTCTGCTTCACTGTATGTTATCTGAA
Source organism: Membranipora membranacea (assembly GCA_914767715.1). Taxonomy (NCBI): domain Eukaryota; kingdom Metazoa; phylum Bryozoa; class Gymnolaemata; order Cheilostomatida; family Membraniporidae; genus Membranipora; species Membranipora membranacea. Next base: position 8,059,360 of record OU612065.1, read on the forward strand.
AACTGTGATTATTGTACTGGTATATAATTGACAAAAAGAAACAAGTTTTCATCTTCCTGCGTAAATATTCATATTCATTGTTTGTATTTTACAGCGAATCTTGGCTTATGGAAAAAAATATTAAATCCAATTTCGAGCCTGTATCTTACTCTGAGGGTGCTGTTTGTGGTCTTTTATTCTCAATACATACAAAAACGTGACAGCAGCAGCGATATAGACTCTGAAGACATCAAGCAGGTATTTCAATGTACAAAGTACTTTTGTGTGTTGCAAAATGATTTGGAGAAAAGTGCACCATCAATCTGCCTTACACTGAGAAAAATCAGTAGTGGAGCCAAACTGTCCAGCGGCTGTTAATTTATTGCAGCAATTTTTTCTTGTTCCAAAATAGTAAAGACATGGTGAATTTGAGCAGGGAGATCCCTGATTTGATGAACATCCTTATCCGCTGATATAAAGTATTTTTTCAGAGTGAAAGATTCTTCTTGTACTGAATGACTTTAAGTTTATTTAAACCAATCAAAAGAAATTAGAAGGAAAGTTCATAAAAGTAAGTTCACTGAGAGATTGACTTATATTCCTCTTCATTTTTTTCAGGGGCCTTCATTATGGAGATGGCTTGGTGCGGAGAACGTCATATATCGGGTACTTGTCATTGTAATGATCAGCCAAACATTATACTCCTACACACAAAATATATGCAAAGATGACTCTGAAACCAACACTGCACATGAAATACTGCCGCCTAGCATAACTATAGACTCCACTCTCCAGTTTGTAATATCTCGGTTTTTCCAGTCTGTTTTGTTGCCTGCTTTTTACATTTACAGTTTGTATGATGATGGTGAAGCTGAGTAGCATTTTTTACCACGTAACATTCTGTGTGAGCAGCAAGATTGGATTTTATCGCTGGGTTTTCATTTTTTCTAAACTCTGTTGCACCGTAATATATTTCACACAACATAGAAAAAAATTGACTGCTGTTGCTAATAATGTTTGATAATCAGAAGACCGCAATATACTCTGTCCAATTTGCTGCCGGATAATTTTTTGAAACATGAGTGCTGCTTCAGTTAATATTTGCTTTCTTATGAATATGGCTGTGGATATCAGCACAACAAATAACGCAGGCGAATTTGCGGCTTTGATGAAAATCTGTAAAATTTTGAGTTGAGTTTGTGCAAATATCAATCCTCTTCAACGAAATCATATTTGACATTTGAGGTTATTGGTCTGGTGTATTATTACAATGAAGAAAATGGTGTATTTATAGAGTTATGGTAATCTTGATAACTCCACGGCAGAAGTACGGAATGTCGGCATGTCATATCTTGTGACGCATGCTCCAACTAATTATTTAAAAGAACTATACTGAAAATAAGTATGAATGCTGCCTAACATCCATTTCCGAACTGTGAGCCATTATTTTGGGATTGATGTTGATCATCTTTGCCTATAAAAGACCTAGCACACTATTAATTAATACTTGTCAAGCTAAACTAAATCAAGAGACAAAAGTACAAGTATATGAAGTGACATGTGTGGGATGTATGAAGACAATACAAATGTAATTAGTGATGAAAATTAGTTCTGGCACATTTTTACATAGCTTCATTACATTCTTCTCATTTGCAGCTCATCATGAGCAATAATTGTCAAAAGATCGCTTGTCAGCTTACATGGTTTTTGAACAGAGGTGCAGGTGCCTTCATGGCCTATCCTGCTTTCATTCATCCAGAGAAATATATACAGTGGGGTCCTCCTAAACAGACCCAGAAAGAGGTTGATGTTTTGTAAAATACAGTAAGAGCCATAAGACGCTTATGGCTATCTGTATGCCATATTATTAGGATTAACAGGACTGAACTGAAGGGACCTGGATTCTATTTATTATTGCTAAAACTGTGGATGAAATGAAAACTGACTGATTGCTATCAATGAACTAAACCTAACCAGTTCCATAAGGGTGAAAATACTATGGTTTATTTCTTGTTACAAACAATTTCTGGTAAGTAAAACCAACTTTGCCTTACTTGCTGAAGCTGAAGTTTTTGAGCAAGAACCATAGAACTAAGATTTGGTAATACATATTTAAACCAGTGGGAATAATGACAGCCTCCACATTTTGGCCATTACAACTACTGCATGTGTTTTTGTTATGATTAGCAAGTGATTGACAGGTGTTCAAAATTCACTACCCAATCAAATCATCTCTATGTTACAAGAGTGTATATGATTGGTCAATTGTGTTCAATGTTTTGGTTACGCCCACAAAAATGTGTAGCAATGAAGATGTAAGCAAAGAACCACGTGCCATGAAGTCAGTTTCTTAGTAGATTTTCATACCCAAAGTTGAATCATTTTAATACCAGTCTTCTTAGTAAGTAGTACCTAGCACAACAGTAACACACAAACAGAATGAAGATGATTGAGACACAGAATAACAACAATGTAGTGGAGAGCTTAGAGGATTCCAATGATCCAGGGTGAGTGTTAGTTTTTGCAGTGAGTGTGAGTGATACTTGCATAATAAATATGCTATGTATGTATTGTATGTAGTTTGTTGGGTGATCACTTCTTCACAATTGAAGTTAATTGATTGTTCTGTACACGCCTTGTTCTAATTGCCTACCAAACCTGTGCGGATACCAAACAAGCTGCATATAGATAGATTAAGTTCTCGCCTTAGAGATGGAATGTGGTGCCAAAAAGCAGTTACTCATGGAGAAACCATCACACCTGTTCTATATGTTGCTCTTCCAACATTTCTTCATCTAATAAAAAAACTGTGTCATTTGATGTTTGTCGACACTCATTGTGACCAGCCATAGTAGAGCAGCTGTGAGCTGATATCAAATTCTCATGGACACCGAAATATTATTACAATTATTATAATAATACTCTGTGACGTTTCTCCATGGCGTCCTCAGCAACATATGTCTAGATACAACGTTTACTAAGTATGTGCAATTGTGCGCTTTCCAGTGATGTTATCTTTTTATATTTTGTAGAAAAATGTTTGTTGGCGGATTGAGCTGGCAGACAACTGCAGGTAAGATATTGGGAAAGTTGAAAATATTTTATTGATGGGAGTGCAACGCATCTCTTGACATGCCTTGAAAAATTATTTTCTTGCAAACTGTTAAATTAATTATAAGTTCCCAGTAGCAAGTTTCACTAGGTAGAATATTTTGTATGCAACAGTTGTTGTGAGTGCATTCAGTACAACTATCTAAAGCTATACTTCAGCTCAATGGTAAGTCCTCTTCAAACTGAAAATTATCTTTGTATGTTTGTAGAGCGGCTAAAAGAATATTTTGGTCACTTTGGAGAGGTAGCTGACTCAATAGTAATGAAAGACCCTATAACTAAGCGTTCAAGGTAAGACAGTTGTCTGTGGTGCAGGAGGCATTATATAAAGATAAGACAGGAAAGGACCACATAATTAGATAACAAACCCACAATACAAATTACATCCAAAGTGATAAAAAGTCTCTTATGATTCATTTCATTGGAAGAGGGTTGAGAATCTTATAAATTAATACCACATGTTATATAATCAACTAGTTTGCTAGAGTAGAATTTTGTCCATCCTAAAATTGCACGAGTAGGCCTAATATCCAGTACTTCACAGGAGTAACCCAACTTAGGCCAGTTTTATTATACTACTCCCGTTACTAAAATCTTTGATTTCTGGTGGTTGTAACTGTGAATGGATGTGATAAAGCATCCATTAGTAGGCTAGTGTGAACTTGGTAGAGATAATTAGCTAAGTCAATAGTTGGAACAGCAAGTCTCGACAACTTGCAGCTGAGGGTTATGCAGAATCTGAACATGTTGTGGATGTCAAGCTTACTGTTTACCTAGAGATTAGACACGTTTATTCAACAGCCTCTCCACTACATGACAGTTGTTCGGCCTAATAACATCAGAAACTAAAATAGCAGGGAACCAGTACTAATCGACTCTAACAAAAATGATGCGAAATGCCATTACACTGTTGGGCGCTTACACTTTCAAACAACTGTCTAGTATGTGCGAGAAAAGTTTAACTAACGTGTTAGATGCCATAGTTTGAATGATTCAAACATCTTGCTATCTCCTTGAATTTTTTCCACTGTGATCAATTTTAGTAGGCCTTCACCACTAGCCATTTTTCTCCCCGTGCACTGTAAACAATATCCCTGCTAGCAATCCTTTGAAATCTGCAAAAGTTACGCTCCCGGAGATGAAGTGTCATAAGCCTTCTTGAGTTTACGTTGGCTCTGTTGAAACCGCGGGATTCTGTGCTGTGGGAGAGAAATAGCTGTCCTCTACCGGCTGTCAGGAACAACTAAATTCAACTGTACATGTCACTACTTGTAGGGGCTTTGGCTTCATTAAGTTTGCGGATCCTCAGAGTGTAGATAAAGTTCTCAGTAGTCCCACACATGTGATAGATGAGAAAAAGGTTGAGTAGATTCATCATAGTAACTTTTCATCTCCACATGGCCAGCTACAAATCTGTGGTGTTAAATGATCGAAATTAATTTTTGGCGATTACTTATTGCGGGCCTTGTGGAGATGGTTTTGTTACTGCTAATTTGTAGTCATTATATTATTGTAGTAGCATCTTACAAACTTTCCTGTATGAATTTAAAGCCAGACAAACTATCAAAATTTCCTGCATGAAATTATCCTAACCCAGGTCAAACTGTGTTAGCCAACCACTTTGACACACCGTATTGTTAGTGACTTTTAAATGTCAGCTGCCAAGATAGACTATCTTATGATCAAACTGTTACTGATGTATGGTGAGGTCTTTTAGAAAGGTGTAAGGTGTAGTTTGCCTGGCTAGTAGATACGGCTCCTCAATATTTGGGATTGCCTAAACACTAAATTGCCTTGTTTGCAACTACTCTATGCTTGGTGTTAGCTGTATCATAAAACCCTAACATGCTGTCATGATTTCACTAAAATCTAAATTGTTTCAGAAGATAGATACAGTAATTTTTCATTATCAATACAGCATAACTATTAAGCCATTAGCTAATTTTTTTTCCATTCCGAATACAAAATCAAGGGATCTTTTGTCTATAAAATTTTGCTGTTATGCAAAGTAAATAATCTTCATAGAACACAAAAAAACGCTGCAAAGAGCTAGCCTCTAATTCTTATTTTGTCAATTTTTTCAGGTTGATCCAAAAGTAGCTGTACCTAAGAAAACAAAGGTGAGTCTATCGCTGTACTGACTGCGTACCTGTCAGGTAACCCGCCTTGTCAAAAGCATGAGCAAAACATCATAGTCATCTCACTGATTGTTTTCACAGGGCATGGGGTCAGCATAAAACATTAGAGCACATCCCTGTGGTTTTATAGAGGTTATAAAATACTGTTATTATTTCGTAACACTATACAAGCCAACAATAACTATATGAGAGCTATATAAATTAAACTTCGAAGGAGATGGCTATTTGATAGTCGAGTGTATTTGTCACCTAGTAGCGTAGTTAAGTCTGTGCTTAGATTATATTGAGAACCCCCTATAAAATTTGTTGGACATCTTGTCAGCGCGTAGAAAAGTTGAATCAAGAAATCTGGAACTGTGACAAAAATTCCAACAGAGCCTTGTGGTCTTTTTCGGTGTCTGCCTTTTCAGTTTTTGAATTGAATTAAACTTTTCACAGGGAATAGTACTACAGAGTCTAAAAATTAATTTCAATCAATTCATTTGATGCCAGCTAGCTAAATACTGTGTAATTTGATAGAATCAAAACATTGGTATTACAACATTGGTCTATTCAGAAATCCGATTACAGAAAAGCACTATAGAAATACAGTTGGTCAAAAGATAAATGGGAATCATTGCTACATGTTGAGATGACCCATTGTGAGGTTTATTTGTTCATTATTATAAGGCTTTCTTTCTTTTTGAGCTGGTCCTGGGATATGTATTTTCTTGCTGAATAGGTGCCTTTGTGTTTAAGATGCAAAGGCCCTGCATCACAATACTGCGATCTACTTGTGTTCAACGATTGAGATAACACGGGCTTCAGATAGAAATGTTTACCCCGCTATGCACAAGTCAATTATTCACTATTTACACAGAAAATTCATTGGAGCCTTGTTGCAAACAGCCATTGTCATGTTGTTGGGGCACCTTTGAATTCAAACCTGCCATTTGGCAGACCCTCAATTTGGATAATGATTATCAAATTCAACAATTCAACAGCATAAGGCAGCGCACATAATTAATCTAAGCAATTAGACATATAATCATAATATTTTACATAAGATCCGCTATTAAAATAATTGACTGTAATATTAGTTGCCAGTATGACTGTTTTAGCTATTATCCTTTCAGGGCCCGATAGCCAAGACTAAGAAAATATTTGTTGGAGGCCTCGCTTCAGACACAAAACTAGAAGACTTGCAAAGCTATTTCGAAACCTTTGGCAAAGTAAGTAAGAGTTCACTCTAATTCCCCCCTGAGATAGCTCCCATTCGTCTTAAAGATGAATGTATACCGGTGCAATGTCAAAGCTTTGGGCTAATTCTGTGTTTGAGAAGGGCGTATGGCTTAGTCCCTCAGTCTAATGCCGCTGAAATCTGCGGGCCCCCCCATCAATAGAGAATATCAGAACTGAAGCTCTGGTAAGTTACTCACACATGGGAACAGCTGCTAAGGAATTTGCAAACACCTCTCAATTCTTATCTGCATCATAAGAAAGTCTTATCTCTCAAATTGCCCTGTTGATACTAACTTCGCCCTAAAGTTTGAAATACTCGCCACGTTTGATGTCATTCGTCCACCATCACCCTGCCACTTGATTGTGTTTGCTCCAAGCCTCAATTAATGTTTGTTTTATTGAATTTTCCGCTCATATTGCAAATTGACATAAGCTTCAAGTTATCAGAGTGGCAAGACGTTTATGATATCGTTGAGCTTATTCATTCTCGTAAGCTGATGGACATTACAGCATTGTGTGAATTTATTTTGTTGTGGTGACCATCTTGCTGCTTGAGATTGTGTTTCTATTGCTCTGTGTGTATTGGGTTAGTAAGAGACTGATTGACAGGAATCAAATTCTCCTACCATCTGTACTCAAATTGGACTGTTGCCCTGTTGGTGCTGGTGCCCCTATGATTCCATGATTCAAGTAATACATACAGTTACATGCAACTGTATGTTGTAGTTATATTCTGACCGTTATAAGTATTCCCTTGGATGGCGTATTCGACACTGCAGTGTATCATATTCAAAATCTAGTTTGCTGACTACTTTCATTCATGACATCAGCTGTTTCCAAGGATTCAGGCTCCAAGTTATAGACTGAGGGTCTGAAATCCTAGAAGTCAACCTCATCTGACATGTCTTGTCTATCTGTCAATCTATCTCTTCAGGTCCTTAGTTCATTCAGTTACATGTTTAATTTGGAGATGGACTGATGTGAGGCCCTGACCCGTCCTCTCACAGAATTGACAAAGCCATGAAAAATAATTTGATGTAGTTATTGTGGTGACAAAGTGTGCAGGTTCCAGGTATTGATCGGTTGTGAAGCAGCACATAGTACACACCACTTGCCACACAATCAATTTAACTCTTGTTTGAACAGTGACGGCGGTGATCAATCTAGTTTTTTGTCAGAGCCCATCACAAGTTGGCTGTTTGTTTGCCTTGGATTCTAGTTTTTCTTCTCATATCATTTACATTTCTCAGCTTACTGAGCGTCATACACACATTGGCAGTGTGCGGTTTTGCCTCGCTGTTCTACTCTACTGTTTATCTCATACCTCTCCAATCATGTTAGCGAGAAAACTAAACTGAGAATACTAAGTCATGACAGTCAAATGTGATTTGTGTTGATAAAAGTCCAGCAAGAAATCATGCAGGCCCAAATACAGCTTGACTGAACATTTATCTCTGTGTCCTTTGTTGGTTATTTCTGAACAGCTTACAGTGATTATGGCACTCCATTCACCTTTAGGAGTAAATACTATGATTGGATTAAATTCTGAGCACAATATAAATCTCTTGGTCAGTCTCTTGAGTCTAGATATCCAGCTATAAAACCAGGCGAGTCTGAGCTTGGGCTTGGTCGATATCCCCCAAAACCCATAACAATTTCATAGTAGATTACAAAATTGTAATGGGATTTTAGCACCTATGTGATCTAACCTTGTTACTGAGTCATGATTACTTCATAAAGCCATTAGCAGGCATAACTTGCCAGGCTGACCATCTTATGTTAATCTCCTAACTGCAATCCCTGACATTTCAGCTCAAATACTGCGCTGCATATTTCTTTGATTTTACCTGAGATGGCTGCTCATTGCTGCCTGTTCTCATGTTTATATTGGCATGACAGTTGCTGTTTTATATTGTTTTAGGTAGAGGAAGCACAGTTGATGTTTGATAAACAAACTATGAGACACAGAGGTAAGAAAAAGCTTTAATATAGTAACCACTGTTCATTTCACATTGCGCTGTGATCTTGGCTCTTAGGGCTGTCATATCAAAACTTTATGTGTGGATTATATTCCCGGTCAGCATGGGGCATCACAGGACAGACTGATATTACGACTACACTGATGCCTACTTAGGTTCAGGGTCCACCCGAACAATTAGTGCCTATTACTGCTCAAACAAGAGGGGCTTTGTCAGAAAACTGTCTAGGAATACACACCTCTCAAGATACATGTTTGGCTAATAGTCATCATATGGGAAACGTTTACAAACAGTATTGAACATTTGCTACAATTCTGGCATGTCATTGCATACAAAATGGTATAATTAATCTTTTCCTATAATTAACTATTGAGCCTGATTGAGGTGCATTATTCTTGTGGAAACACTTGCCATTATGTCAATTTGTTCATACATATTGTTCGACATTGCATGTAAAGTGATCGCCTAAAAACAAGAGAAATTCAATTGGATTCCACTGATTTGTACACAAACATATGGCTGCACAAAGTGTTAATAAGTTACGTCAACAGTCAACTCTATCCAAACCTCACTGTAAACATCTGTTGAAGGAAAATTGATGGAACTTCTCCCATCTGCTGCGAAAATATGGCTTATTACAGGATTAAACTCAAACATAATTTCAACCAATACTTACTATTACTCACTAATCAAAACATGACAGCCTACAAAACAAGACAATCCCTGATTGTATGAAAACCCAGCTCTGAGGACAAAACAAGCACTACTCTACTGGCATGACTAGTTCAATAAAATTGTCAATCTGCTGATGTTCTAAAATCGTGATGAAAGTTTAATGACTGCAAAAATGCTGTCAAATGTTTTCATAGTCACTGCTATCATCAACAAGGTAGATATTGATGACTGAAGGAGCACCTTGTATGGCTGTCATACTTTCTACAGTTATCATAGGTACCAAAGATAATGGATAATCCATTAGTTTTGATAACATGACACGCTAATGAATTAACCTGCTGCTGCTATACGAAAGTGCTAACTAAGTCTCCTCCGGCTTTCCTACCTATGCATTTAAATGGCAGGCAGTACGGAAAAGCTCAAGAAAAATACACACATATATGGGCAGTTATGCGGGTTAGTGTAGAGCTATACATTATATGGAGCGAAGTAACTTATAAGTGAAGACCTAGTATCACCACAGGCCCATTGAATTTTCCTGGTGTTGATCAAACACAATGTTGATAGAGACATCTTGAAGTTATTCAGAAAGCCCTGAATAGTAATTATAGTGCTCCATATTCAAACTTGTAGAAGACTTCTTGACAATAATGACTGTAATTATTACACTGACCAGCTGAGCAAGGTGTATTTTACCTGAGAACTATTACAGAGCTACCTTCTCTGCTCACACCCAAACACAAGCATGAGGGGGCATCGGTCTAGTTTTAATCATTATCTTGCCACATATTTACATAGTGAAGTACTTGAATGGCTGGCACTGGCTCGATGAGGCGGCGAATATACGTCCTTGGCTGACTAGCTAATAAGATTCTATATAAGACATACAATGTGTGACTCCATGCAATTCACACCACACTGTTTCATATCTTTAATGAAATCTCAACATTCAATTCACTGGCATTCATACCAAGTTTGTATCAGTATCAATGAAAAATTTTCACTCAACTGTAATATAATGCCAAGTTATTTGACAGAGCTATAAATTTAATACAAATATCAAGGATCTAGGTCTTATCTGCCTTCAATGTTGCTGTTGGGTGACACATAGACTAGTAAAGGCATATGAACACTGCAGGGACCAGCATATCTTAGATCTGTATGATGTACATCTTTCTCAAGTGTCACATTGCCTTTGTGCGTCAAGTATTTCTATTCCCGACATGGATTAGAGTGCCTTTATTCTGAGATGCTCTTCAAATCCTATGTTTCATACTTAATAAATACAAAAGCTTATACAAGTAAAAGTAAAAACTGAACTAGCGAAATCTAGGATACTGCTGATTTGTTTAAGAAGTTTGGGCAGCATTTTTTGGTTCCCATGAAGCACGTGACATCAATGCAAACTGATGCTTTCCTTATATAAACCCCTATTGTTTTCATACCCAATAAGCCAAATGGAAAACTACACCAAACAATGCTTATTCAGCTCTATTTATGTCTCCATAACCTACGTCATATCAGTATGACTACAATAAAACAGCTATGTCTAAATTTCCACGGTGCCATTTTGAGTAGCTGCAATGTCATGGTTTTGTCATTATCACCTTCAAAATGTTTATTTTCTTTTCATGTGATGAAAATGTGATGCATTCTCTCCTGTCATGATTATGTAATAATAAATCCCCAAATGTTTATTTCATTTTTAGGGTTCGGTTTTGTGACATTTGAAGATCCAGATACAGTGGACAAAGTGGTTGAGATTCATTTCCATGAAATCAACGATAAGGTGGTAAGTAGAGTGGTCTGTTGTATTGTTTGTTAAATAGTTTGATGGTATCTCACCAGTTCTGTCCCATCTGTAAATGTAAAACTAAACACTCACTGTAGTAAAAGTGTGGTAATTGTCTATTGATGAGGGTGAGAGGTGAACAGCAGATGTTTTTGAGTGGTCAGGCCCTACCGGTGACAATCGATAGCAGGGATAGAAATTCACATCAAGTATGGGTAAGCTGTGTGAAGAGGTCTAGGTCTAGTCCACCCAATATTTTGGAAACTCCTCAACATTTGATGTACGGCCAGGTAATCATGTTCATAGAAATTTTTATTTCACCTGAAGAAAACAAAGGGATTATTTTTATTCTGGTGTCAGCGCCCACGATCAGAAGAAAAGCGAGTCTGGGTGTAGAGTGCCCTGAAGCACTCTCTAACGTCACTACGCAAAGTGTTTAGTTTATTTTCAGGGTGACATGAGCAAAATAAATCTTACATTAGCCCTTGTTTTGCGTTCAATGATACTTAGGAGAAAATGGTGCCTGTAGGCTGCTGCAAACTGGCATTCCAGTCAATATTCTTTAGCTAATAAAGGATGTATTCATCAACTACCCATCGTCATGTATGGCAATGTCTTAACTCTCAATGATTCAATTAGTGGACATAAAGCCCTTCATATCATTGAGGATTAGCCATGAGAAAATTAAATCTCTTTTTATTCCATAGTCAATAATGTAATTATGCCTTGGAATATTGGATGAGAGGAACACTAAATTAGCTGATGTTACACTTGTGTGAGCCCATCGCAGAAAAACCGATATTTCACACAGTCTAAATTCTGAATGATCACTGAAAAAGCGCTCAATGAGAGCAAAGGGACCGATGACCAAGATAGTGTTACTTCATCATCAGGCAACTAAACAAATATTCTGGTCACCATAATAATTCTCAATTCGTGTCATGCTGGGGAAACTCATAAAATCTGCGGGTGCCTCGGGGAAACAACAGCTGAAGTTTTGATAGATAATTGAATCATCATGCCAAAAAGCCACCCTGAACAAAAACTACCTTAGCAGGTTGCTAGACCCAGAGTGTGACTAACACACGGAATTTGGACATGGTTGAGTGTTTCTTTGTATGCTGGTCTTGAAGTGTATGCTAAGTTTACACGTTTTTATGCATTGCATGATGATTATGTTGAAGTTGAATCCATAAAGTTAATATTTACCCAGCTTTACTACATTGGATGCAGATGAGTGTGAATAGTGTTTATAATCCGTACACGCTAAGCTATACCCACAATAAGACAAGAGTTCTTGAGGCGTTGAGTTTCATATGTGGTGTCATGGTTTCTATTTGTAGGTGGAATGCAAAAAAGCACAGCCCAAGGAAGTGATGGCAGCACAGCAAATACCTCGCGCAGGTAAAGTCAAACTGTTTGTGAAAAGTGTGATTTTGTGATAAATGCGAGATCGAAAGAACTTTGCAAATTTAGATAGTACACACCCAAATTTGTTACAATTTGTATTGTGTACCTACTGGTAAGAATATATTGGCATTAAATGCTGAAGAAGTTTTACAAAAAGAATTTAATACACCAGCCTTTTTGAGAAATATTCTTTTCATAGCCCCAAACTCAAATGTCAATTTGTGCACTGCTGCCGTCTAAGTCAGGGTCGGAGATTTAATTTAGTATTTTGGAATTCAATACTCGATACACGATAAAATTGCACAAGCTTCATAGCGTTGGATGAACGCTAGCCTTTTCACACGAGCTTTAACTGAAGCCAAGTATGATTTACTCATTGTGTTAGGAACCCCTTCAAGCTTTTCAAGTTTTCCTGATGACCTTTAAAAACTGAGTTGCCGACATCTCATATAAATACACCTGGCTCTTCACCATGTATAGGGACCTGCATTTCGTCTGTTTAAATCAGCCCGCAGCGCTAAATCAGCTAATTCGGAATAAATTTGGCATTTACCCTCTCTGTTTTGGGTGGAAATTAAGATCTTAACTAATTGACTTATCAACACAGCCAAATGTTAATTATGGCAAAGTATTTAAATGGTATTCTCTTTGCTTGTTGGATACTTGGAAGGCTGAGTTAAATAGAATTCAGTATGAGTTAATGAAGTGATGATGTGTGTGAAGGATTACCAGCCCTACTGAGTTATATCGATGAGAAAAGAGCACTCGGCCGCCGCGTCTGCACTCGCTCGCTGCCTGGCATCGGCCTGCACTTTGTCGAAAATATTGACTACGATACGGCAATATTTATTTGCCATCCTGTTTAAAGCCTGTAATCTGTTTGATATATTTGGTTTTAAATGGCAAAGCTTTTCCTTTTAATATTTGTTTAAATTTTCAGTAATTCATATCATAGTAGGAACTAACTGTACTGCTGGCGCCCTGCTAAGACACAATCAAATATTATATCAAAACTAAAACAAAATCTTACACAACATCAAATGTTTTAGAAACACAAATCCCACTGTTTACTGTCAGATTACCTGGCTTATCCGAATAAGCTGTGATGGTAATCCGTGAAAAGAGAAAAAAGCTGCAGTTTGAATATGAATTATTGTTTTGTCTTTCTTCAGAGATGTCTACTCCATCAAGTGGTCTGCAATGGGATTTTGTTTTGCATCAAATTGATGATGATGATCATATCTCACTTTTGATAATATATGAAATTTGTATTTTAACTTATGGCAGAAAAAGAAAGAAAGAATAATTTTGACAGTCTGAACTGAACCCAAGTAAATTGCTTGTATTGGGTAAAAGATTTCAGTAAAACTTGAATGTCGGGAGTATAGCGAATGTTCACCCTTTATTGGGGTATTACTATATATAACCATGATTTATTGTAGACATGGGAAACACCGCCGCCATGTTAGCCATGTGGCCTCAACTCATGCCGCTAGCCAATCAAATGAACCCACATCAACAGCAGCAAGCACTGTATGACAGCCAATGCATACAAAATCAGCTTATGTTAGGTAAGTGTCTTTTTCAAACCTCTGCTAAGGTCTGGTCAACAAAACATAGCAAGGCCAACTCACTCACAATCATTCACCACAAATTCATCATGTCTGGAACCGGAATACCATCGAATGGAGAAATTACTATATTTTCCTGAACTCTGGAGCTCGAAAAAGCTTGATACCCATCGTCAGTCTAGGCGATCGGATATCTCAGAAATCGTCTTCTCATCATCTCCCCACTAACTTCTAAATGTTTAGTAATAATATTAGTCTGTAGCTCTTATCTGTCCGTAGTTAGATTAGACCTCATTTCTGTCTGTTCATTGCAAGATTAATGTACATGTATAATGGGAGAATGCGGCAGAAGGAAACCTAAAACCTTTTCTTTCAAAACCCACTGATTAAATGAACCATCTAGCTGCTAGATTTGCTTGTTTAGTTTAGTTTGCAGTTGTAGAGTAGAAGATTTTGTAGCTTTAGCATACTCATTTACTACTGCACAGTGCGTGATAGAAGATTGAATTCAGCTGCTATGAGCACACATCGAGGCATGATTCGTGGTAGACCGGCTCGACCAATGTCGGTCGATGACAACTATAGCCCTGTAACACGTGTTCCTGCAGTTCCAGGCGCTTGTTCTCAGGCTATGCACCAGTCACACAACCATCGCTGTAGCTCAGCTAGCCACCATCTGCAGCTCACAACTCAATCTGCTAGGCCTGCCAGTAGAACGAGTAGAACTAGTGAGTAGATGGTAGTCAGAATGTATGTTAGCTAACACAGCTCACACTTTAGCGCACCTTGGTAGTCAGAATGTCTTCCAACCCGCTTGGCTTGCTTCTAACATGCACGCAAAACAGTTTGATTGCAACAACTTTCATGTCTCTTTGACTATGATGGTGATTGTGTTGTTGGCTCTGTTGTGAAGGCATATTAACCTCTAAACGTCACCGTTCCAATCATGAACATTCTATATGTGCATCTCGTGTTCATGTTATATCCCCGCACATCTTATCATATCTATTCAATTCAATGGCACAGTTAGCCCAGTTTTAACTTATCTTAGAACTTGCATGTCTCTCAAACCCCCTAAGCTGCTTACCTGGCTCTGATTGCTTATTATCTATGTTTGCCCACCAATGTTGATGATGCTTTAATTTCTTTAAATGATGCTATAATTTGCTCGGCTCCCTCATCACGTAATAACTCATGTATGTTCGGGTTAATGGAGCAAATTGGAAGCAATCACCTTGTCCATGAAGCAATAATTCATTTTGCTGCAATATCTAGCAATGATTGAACACATAAATGGATTGGTGACATACTATTTTCGGTTTGTCGATGCCGTGCTTGTATTGTATGGTGTAGTGAAACTAATTGTCTGTGGAATCTGCTCTCACTGTTTTATTATAGATTGCTAACCAACTGCGGCTCCATACCTGTGCACCCTGCAGATTTCATTCTCTCACCCTGCTGCTTGCCCCACAGAGAGGGAGAGTGAAATACTGCTGCTGCTGCCGCCACCACTGAGGACTCTTTAGATTTTAGGCAATTAACAATAATTTGTTTTGATTTTATTATCTACAGCTTCAAACAGCAACCCTGGCTTCTCACAGTTTACACAAAACAATGGTCTGATTATGCCTTGTTTAATGGAGAGACAGAACGCTGCAGCTACTGTAACAGGCTCCCTCGCCAACAACCCTAATGCTGGGGGTGCAGGTGCTGCTTCTTATTTTGACATTGCTAGTGCAAACCCCACCCTCGCCGCTGCTGCTGCAGGTCATCACTTGACCTCTGCTGCTACAGCAGCCGCTTTCCACCAATCACCTCGAGTGACCGAAGCCTTATCTATAAACAACAATGCTAGTCTATTATCGCATAAAGCTGCAGATCTTCACAGATCGGCTGCAGGTACTTGATTCTGTCTATCTCTCCGGACCACACAGAGCTGCTCTCTAGCAGTCATATGACCTCAGAGCCAGAATGCAGCTCTGTGGCAGGTCAAAACCTCCTTGTCTATCTAACTGTCCGTAGAATGAGCCAGCTGCGCTAGATGTCAACAGTAACCGTAGATTTAAAAAAAAATCAAAACACAAAATGTCAATTTCAAAAAATTCATTCCCGTAAGAAAATCATCTAAGGTTCTCGGGTGCTCTCAGAATTTTGACATCAGTATTGCTGCCGTGTAGAATAACCCCGTCAGTCAGCAGCAGCGTCAAATTGCATCTTAAAGAATTAAGCAGGTGTGTTGATTAGTTTTGTTGGTACAATCCTAGTTAACTTGTAATTAGCTAAAATGGAATTAAACCCCTAGGCACTAGTGTTTCTGATTAAAATCCTGTTGAGTTCAAATTGGATTTTTGTTTTGAGGGTAAGCTTGTTTAGCTTAAGCGGATATGGGGGTATATTTTAATCAACTGCTTGTTGAAGGAACGGACTAAATGAAATTAACATTTTGTGTCTCAAGTATAACTTAGTTTTCTTCTTGCTAGTATACTGGCTTTCTAAACTGAACGAAGAATGACTGCTTGACAATTGAATTTTATCTGGTGTCATATAATTCTAAACAGAAAAGGGTTCTCGATCTAAATTGAATTTCCCTAACATAATTAGAACTTCATCACAAGTGTGTGCTGGTTCTTCCCAAACGAAGTGACATTTACATAACCTCTGAGCACAATATCTTGAGTCTTTTGGCAAGAATATTTGTTGATGTTTAGTTCAGACTGTCACACTACGTAGTACTTTATAATTTTTGTCCATCTACGTTTACTTTTAGATCAAACCTTCCCAATTTGTCATCCAATAGCCTATTTAGCCTTTAAAAAATGCTTACTACTCATATTTAGCCCAAATCTCAAAATTTTCCAACATAAGTGATTGCTTTCAATCTAGCATGGCCACAGGAAAATTGGATGTATAAGGTGCATGGTTTGGGCAGTTATTATTCTAAGTTCTCAAAGTCCCCATCCCTAATGGCTGTAAAACGTCTTATGGCCAACTCAAAATTGAAAATGAACAACCTCCGGAGCAGAAGACTCCGAAATGTATTGAAATAATGGCGTTAGCTTTCAACATAGCAGTTAGATGGAGGCATGCGCGAGTGCGAGTCTGTACACCTTTTTAATCTGAGCATGGTCTATCTAATTCCTGTACTAGCGTGTTACTAGCCTCCGTGCGTCTGTAATATGGCTTTTGTCGCTCAGATCTCTAACTTGCATATGGAGCTAATCTTCATTTCATAATCCTATTGTTGCTTGCATGTTAGTAACCACTTCTCAACTGATTGATCATCGTAATGGCCATTGTGAGCCGGTCAATTTTAAATCCAATCTCCCTTGTGCATGCTCATGAGGTTGATGGTCTTGCGTCTACATGTACATGTTTACTTTACTTCCAAAAAATCAGTAAATCTGTACATTGGACATGATGATGAGCCAGAATTGATTGCTTTATGATATGCGTTAAGAAAGATCTGATTGGTAAGAAGCCTTTTTAAAATAAATGTGAATTTTGATTGCAGTGCTAAATGGTTACCCAGCAGCAGCATACAGTCAGGCTTCACTAGCGGCAGCAGCAGCTGTAGCAAACCACAGAGCATTCCAGCCAGCTGGCAGTCCTGGACCGCTAGACCAGCTGTATAATACCAATGAGCTGGCCTTGGCTAACTATGGTCAGCCAACCAGTCCACAGCCAGGCGCTTTCCCCAACCTTGCACTCAACAACAGGGTAAGTGAGCTATGAACTTTGAGGTTAATTGTAAAGGTATGACAGTGCTTACCTTGCTGAAAACAAGCACAGAAGGATAGAGCAGGCTGATCACAAACTTGTACTCAACTAATCTTGTATAAAATTAGTACCGGAATTAGTCGAATGGCAGACAATCCAATTTGAAATGTTGATGTTCTGCCCACTTGATATTGTGTGCCTCACATTTAAGTTTGCATCAGGTAGTGAAACAGACAAGGAATGCACTTAGAAAATGCTCAGTTATTTTCAGCAGCCACTGCACCTAGTACCGGCTAGATCTGTGATAATATTTACTCTCATAGCCTCGCCACCAGTTTGTAAACACTAGGCCTTCAGATAGCAATGCTATAGCCATATATGTACTCTCTGAGGCGCTAATAACTTGCTCGTTTTAAGTTTTTTTACCTAGCTAAAGATCCTTTGGTGTTGATAAATAAGCTGACTTAAGGTTTTTTGTTTTGTACACCACAGGGTCTCATAACTACAGCATTCAATGGGGGATACCCATGAAAGTCAGCCAAAATGCAGTATCTATACTAATTTATTTATTTATTTGAGGTAAAGATGAGTTTCGTAGAATACCGCGCTTCTCTATCTCCAAATTAGTTCTAGCTCCTGACAATATTAATTTTTGTTATGAACTTAGTGCCAGTTGATAGCGGGCAAGAAAAATCAGTAGTGACGCTAACAGTATTAATGATTTTATGTGTAGTATGTTTGAGCATAGTTGTCATTTTTCAGCCTATTCGTGTAACACGACACCTCCATAAGCTCGCTTGGAGTGAATATAAAATTCCTGAGCGTGTTGATCGCAGGTAAAAAGTTTCAACTAATTGTAGAGCCACCGCTCGTAGAATTCATATTAGCAATTTTCTGATCTAACTTGATGTGTTTCTTGGACTTAAAGAACCTAGCGACATGTATAACATGTCACAGTAGCAAAATGTGTGCTGTGACCTAACTACTAATCATGAATCTGATGTGCACTCCTGCTTGGTACTATACTGAGGAATTCATTTTTTTTACAAATGAAAACTGAAAAAAAACGTGGGTTGAAAAATGACAACTGCTTTTGAGGTTTTACCAGTAGAAATACAGTAGATAGTCTCACGGGATAGATATAGACTCCGTTTGTGTACATCGTAGTTTATAAATATAAGCTAGTTTGAAGATGGAGTATTGTAGTCGATTGCTTTACTGCTATCACTGGAATATTACCTCTGTATAGTATGATGTTCATAATTAGATGCTTGCTAGCTGATCTGTAACACCAAACCCAATAATTCTTCTGTGGTTGACATTGCATTGCCTCGTAGGCTAGAAATAGAATGATGACCTGCTAAACCTTTTTTTGATCTATTATACTATGCAAACACATTAGATATTTTCATTGAACTTGCCCAGTTAACACTTATATGCTCGATGTCGATGTTCTTAATATCTATACATTCCCTTTTTTTGGCAGGCTTATGCTAACTCACACAATGGAGGCTATGCAACACTGTACTAAAGAAGCTCGCTGACTCTGAGCTGACTCTGAGCCGAGCCCACATAGATATTTACTCTCATGTAGTCCCGATACTGGATCGCCTCAGACGTACTAGCCTCGTTTGTGATGCACCACAGAGATATTTTCAGGGTGTCCTGTGCCCTGCAGCTTTGACTATCAACAGCTATTTTGACTGCCAAGTAGAAATATTTAATTCTAGTTAATAAGAGTAACACCATCAGGAAAAACTGACCTATTTATGTTATTTTTGTGAGACATTATTGTTCATGGTTTATCCGATATAAAATTATGATACTATTATTATTACTATTATTATTTACATGGAACACATATCCGCTTTATTATAGTATATTATGTTTCATATATCTCACTTCCATGTAAACTATATTTGTTTTATACATATTTCATGTGTAAGATTGTTTTTAGTTCACATTTTTATCAAAAGGCTTTATTCAAAGGGTTGACTGTTTTGTTACAGGACTGTCTTCGCTAAATATTACTGTTTTAAAAGATTGTTGCATTTGACAACAAATTTTTTCACTTATCAAATCATAACACCACGGCTTTGACACTATCCTAACCTGTTCAGTTCTGTTTGGTTTGTTTAATCATTTAATGCTATACTTTGTTATTACATACACAATATGGACGCATGTTTTCAAAAGGTTCATCCAATTGTACCATGAGAGATTGATAAGCGCTATTTTGTATTACTGGCAAAAGGGGGTTGGCGCAACACCTTTTGGTTCACTGATACCTGATTGTCAAGTTTGTTTTAATTTTCATCTCTCGTTATGCAGATCCTGTCAAACCTGTGTGCGAAAAACAATCAATTCAGATGCAATTCTGTCTGGATATACCTCACCTTGACTTGGCATTTTCTTTTATATTATCCACTGTGGAAAATCTTAAAACTACTGTAAAATAACTTCATTTTTATTCTTATTATTGTGATAAAAATATTCCCACCAAGATTAATTTTCTATCAGACGTAATTAAATGTACGATCATGTGACGTTGGGTGGCCAGCTGATTGAAAAAGAGTATATTTTTTGAATAAATATTGATTGCACCATGCGCTTATGCAGCTGTCTGTAACCAGATCCTACTTCGTCGTGTTGACCTTTTCTTGGTTGTTCATAATAAAACATGTTGAAACATGATTCCAGTGATGGTATCAATCTCTATAAGCTCTCTTCTTACATAGGCAAGGGCCTGATTACTTTTCATTCAACTACTAGATATTGCCGTCATGGTATTCAGGCACAAAACCTATAGTTATAGCTAGCCTGTGTGCTCACATCTTGTGTGTGGAGCACAGGTAGGGCTTTGCCACATGTTTCTGAAAGATGTATGGGAATATCAATGCTGAACTAGACTTTCAGAGATGTAAAAGTGACGAGGTAAAGTGACAAATCTAAATTTCTGGTCACTCCTCAATTCAATGGACGAGTCCTGCCCTTGTTCTCGAGCCAAAATAGTTTACTACCTGTTTTTTGCTACTTTTTTGTTTAGAACTATCGTGTTATTGGAACTTTTCAAATTCACTGCTTGAATGAACCAAGGAGTTAAAGACTCCTTGAATGAACTAACTTCTGAGTGACCAAATCAGGAGCATAGGGAAGCAATTTAATAAACCAAAGAGTGAAGGTCTTGAGTAAAGTGCTAACTCATTGAGAATTCAAAGACCACACCATACACTATCAGTCGATCCTAGTTTTAGACAAAGTTAAATAATATAAAGTTAGTAATAGATCACTGTCTTGGCTCTTCATGAAAGATTTCCCTGCGTGTTGGTAATATTTTTAGCCATGTATGTACTCATCGTGCCTGTCCGCCCAGGGAGTTTTGTAAGTTAACCAGCTCTAACTTCCTGTGTAATCAGGGAGGGCAGGTATCTCCCACCCTCCCTGGTGTAATTAATATGGAACATAGAGTTGTGTCTTCATGGAAAATGGGAGGACGACTCTAATATAATAGAACAGATTAGAGAAAGATAGCAATAATTATTATCTCACTCCTTTATGATATCCTGACAGAATTGGCTGTTTTTTTTTAACTCAGCTGGTAAATATAAAACACTGATTTTGGCCTGTTTTTGACTTGGACTGCTTTAAAAAGAGCAATAATCTCGATTCGATTTGACCGTAACTCTGCCTTCCCAAATCCACTCTTTCCATAACACACTGTAATTTTACAAATTTTTACAAAGCATACCCCATACCACCAAAGTATATAGTGGATATAGTGGGTGGTCACTGTCTTTGGCAATCTTTTTAAAATGGGTAATGGATTAATTAAAAATAAGATTGCTAGAGGGCAAAGCTATTACAGGGACATTCAGATGGAATAATATGGTACATCTGGTAAAAAAACATTTTGTGGTCCATTCTTGAACTATCCCTAGATTTTGTTTCATAGAATCAGATGAAAACTGGCAATACACACTTGCACCATACCAAATCACTGTTTGAATCCTGGCACTGTAAAATTGCACAGACCAGTAGAGTTCATGCCAAGCTTGTGGAGTTGTCTCATCAAAAGGTTACAGCTCTTGGTAACACTATTTTTACATGAGGGATAAAATTCATATGATCATCAATTGTGACAACCAGAATCTTCAATCCCTTTGATGATTAATGCAAGAGTTTTAAAAAATCGCAGGGTTTTTAGAAGACTGACGTTGGTTAAGATGAAAATTTTTTACTGCAGTTTTGTCAGCACTCAGCAGCATGTTGTTGTTAGTTGACCACAGGGTAGTGTGCTTGATGGCAGTCGCCACAGAACAGTCAGAGTTTCTCGGTACAGGTATGCATACTCCACCACCTTTTAACCAGGAACTACCGTAGAACCATCATGCTTCTCTGCATGGTTTTTCACTCATTACTTCTGGGCCCATTGGTCAATGACCTTCTTTCACATTATATCCATCAATGTCTTAAATTACATTTATTGTAAAATTTTGAGGATGGATGCGCATAACTTCCTGAGATATAGCCAGATAAAAAAAGCTCCTCTCGATTTTGTTTATTTGCTCCCTGAAGGTCACATGACTTGTCACAACGTAACGTAATTTCAGTCTGATGAAAGTATTGGCTGCTGTGATAATAGCTTTCATGGTAGCGATAAAGATAGCTTAGGAAATTAATCTTGAGCTATTCTACAAACTTCATGAATTTCCATGTACACGACGAGTACACCCCATCATCTCAACACCTTCTTCCTCACAATCACATAATATACAAATCTGATGGTGCCTTATCCGCAATGAAAACATCTAGTCCAATGACAGCCACTGCAAAATGTGGCTAGAAATGCAGCTTCACTTAGAAAATTTGCCAGACAAGGTCTGAAAGTTGATAGCAATGGTGATAATGTGTCTATATAATGGCGTACAAAAGCGAGTAATTGCCAAAGACACTGCCAGAAATTCGAACAGTGAGCAATAAATAATGATATGGCTTGCAAAATATGATAGATCACATCAGAATGAGTGAGAATGAGTCTGCTATCATTAATTGACGAGAAACAGCTAAAAACGGTTGCAGTAAACCGTTCATCACCCATATAAACTATCATTATAACAAAAGCACTTTTTTCCATCTTGTTGCTATAGTGTATTGTACTCACCAGTTCAGTGGTCGTTTGGCTCTCTAGTTTATCTAGCTCAGTTTAGTGTCTCTCTGTAGTGTCCTCTCACCCTCGTGGTTCTCACGCATCTCCCGTGCGCAGCCCGGAAGTCTCCCTTCCTCTATACTGCAGGTAGTCCCTATCTATAGCTCCTTGACCTTGGTTCCTATATCTCGGACTACACTACAGTTGCCACCTTGAAAACTGGCTTCAGGGATTCGTAAAGATCTGATTTTTTTATGTTCTGACTTTGTAATGACCGCACATAGCAAACGCAAGTTTTCATACACTATGGTTCCATGGATCAATTATGTAAGGATTTCAGTAGTAATCGCCCCATGGAAATGGCATTAAAGTCAAATTCCGATTGTGACGAATGACTTTTTGGCCGCGAATATTCAAACCGTGTTTATTCGACCTATTTCCTAATTGGCGTTGTGGCCGTATGGTTAGCGGCGCTTGCAAACAAAGCCTTCAAAGGGATTTAATGCGGGAGGCTGGGGTTCAAGGCGCGTCAGATTCTTTTCATGTTTTTCCCATCATGGGAATGGTTAGAATCCACTGGATTCTAACCATTCGAAATTGGAGTGAACCACAAAATCGACCCATGGAACCATAGTGATTAACTCTGAGTTAGGCATTGTTTGAATGGTAGGACATCTAAATTTAACATTATAGTTCATTAAAAAAGCTCTGACGCATTTAAAAACCCAAATCACGATTTTTTTATCTTTCCACTCTGCCAGCTGGGTGTTAAGCATTTATCTGCTTATTGTGGAAATTATGAAAGGTACAGCATTATCACCATTGTGATCAGCTCATAAAACTCTACCAGAAATAATCCTTAGCCACCAAATTTTCTGAATGGAAGTGAAAGATGGAGGTCACTGTTTTTCTAGGGATTACCCAAAAATGACTATGACACTATGTCCTGTCACCAGAATAATTGTCACCTGTAGAAGTTGGTTTGTGATAGCAAAGATAGATAAAAATAAATGAAAATCTTTTTGATAGGATCTTTTCAAAGTCATTGACTTCTCCGTGCTGATACACTGATTATGCAAACTGATACAAAAACAACATTATACGTTATGAATTATAAATTCATTCCTTTATCCTAATATAGATAGAGATCTATCATTAATTGATATAGAGTGGATGGAGACAATGCGATGACGTCTGCAAATTTTTCGCAACAGGGATGGAATTTGCACATTCATCAACCTTCTTTCTATAAATGTTTTTGGTAAATGTAGGTGAACTGAATGAGAAACTTGTGAAATCATGCAGCAGACAGTTTACCAACATGGATCACTTTTTTCTGTTTAATTTAATGGTGTGAACAAAGGTTCTTAATTGTTAGGAATCGTTTGAAATAGCCATGGCCTTGGATTAGTTATCATATGGGTTTGTGTTCTGCCTACTTGAAAACAAGGTATTGTCCTGTTTATTATCCTTCGTGTCCTGATTTGATATCTCTGAAAGTGTCCTCTCACCCTGTTTGATGTGATTTGATATACAAGATAAATATGATGAAAATATTTGTGGCTTGTCCACATAAAAATAAGGATGACGCTACAAGAAGTCTTGATATACACTTGAAAATTGCT
Source organism: Membranipora membranacea (assembly GCA_914767715.1). Lineage (NCBI taxonomy): Eukaryota > Metazoa > Bryozoa > Gymnolaemata > Cheilostomatida > Membraniporidae > Membranipora > Membranipora membranacea. The sequence continues at coordinate 8,083,724 of OU612065.1, forward strand.
TTTAAAGTGATAGTACGATCCGTCTTGCCTGTGTTTACATAAAGGTACACAACTTAGAACGAGTGTCACGCTGGGACCAACTGATTGCCCGTATGGTTTTGGTGAAGAATTGTTTTCCGACCACTCCTAGCCGACTGTAATTAAACCTGACAGAAATAGGGCTCGACTTGTACAAAACTGTCTCTAAAATCCATATAGATAAGTAAACCCAAACGCTGATATTTCATATGTGATTAATGGCTTCCATATACTGCCTCCCTCCCGTAGTCTGTTTGCAAATTTCACAGCTAACAGAAACTCACAGCTCTAAACTTATGAGACCTCTAAGTCTCAGACTCTCAGTGTTAGATCATGTCCCAAACTCTCTGGTTAGACTTGCGGATTTACCAAGGCAGACCAACCTTCCCTGGCCCAGTTGATAATATTACAACACTACTTTGGAGTTGTCTATCAATGAAGGTAATAATCTTTATTGCACAAATTGATTATCCAATGATATTCCAACTGAAAATTTATTGACCAATCAAATCATTTGATATATTAGTAAATAATGAGTGTGACTGATATAATAAGTTACTAAGAGCTGAAAACTAGCTGAGGTAACAAACTGAGGAGTGGCTATATCTCTCAATATTTAGTTCCGTGAAGGAGTTCACACAAAAACAGAGTCTTCACATCTCAAGTGAGTGTATGTTAAATTGTTCAACCATAAATGCATGAGTATACTCTGAGGTTGTAGGTTAGCAGGATTTAGAATAGTCAATAGGCTTGTTTGTTGTTTTGATTATATATAATCCATAATGCTTTTGATTGATAGTGTGGTTATGGATGAGACTGAATATGATGTCCTTGCTATAATACACCTTGATATGGTATTTTATTTATTTTGAAAAAAGAAAATACTTACATTAGGCGAGTCAATTATTATTAATTGTTGTTATTATGGATAGTAAGTAAGTGGACAGGGAGAATTCTGTTGTTTTAGCAATGGTTTTAATAATGTGATAACTAAATACCAACCAAATATAGGCATAGGCCTATTATATGATCATATCTAGGCTTTTGCCATGGGTTGTGGTGCCTATCAATATCATATTAAAGGTTCTTTCTTATTCTTACATCGAATTTGACGTGCTTACCGTTGGCCATAACTTACAGATTTGTCGATTATTTCAATCTGGTCAACCAGTCCAGTAGTGAAGTGGGAGTTTTTCCTTGAAATAGTCAAAGATTTTGATAGTTAATCACGGTCTGAAAAAAGCCAGGTCCCCCGTATAAAACAGACGTAACTCTTTCCCTGTGAATGTGTCATTAGCAAATTCTATAGTTTACCTGGTGAGTACATGAAAATTACCCATATTTCCAATGTCCAACAATGAGTTGATTTTAATGATGTTATATCTGGAGTCATGGCCTCGTGTGTCACCACAAGTAGGGTGTTTCTGACTGGGACCCTTCATACTTTTTCAGTTATAGGCCATAATAAATATCAGACGTTCTTTACCTATGTTTATGAGATCAGGGAGAGTTCTCTCTAAGTCGTAGAACCCATAGAGCTCCAACAATCAATATGTAATCATCTTTATACACATAAATAATAATTAGAAACCTATCATAAAGCATATGTCCTCCTGCTCATACAATCTCTCTGCCATCAGTATCATCAATGATCTGAAAAGAAGTTCATCGATGTCAACATGAAAACTCGTTGCTAGAATATGAAGAGGCTATCTTATTTTCATTTACAGCGGTTTGAAACTTTAACATCTGATACGCAGTTGAAATTGAAATGTTGTATATCATCATATCATTAACAACTAAATGCCCCCTTGCCTCTTATAATCTGCTCAATGGAGTAATAGGGCTGTGCCTGCCTGATTAAGCTGTAGCTCTACGTAACGATGTAATCACAGGCCGATGGCATGTCTAGACATGCTAGGCCGATCTCACACTGCTACACAGGCCTATGAGTTAGTACTCAATGGTTTAGTGAGTCATAGTGGGGTAATAAATCAGGTGCCTAGATTGACCAATTAACTCCCTCAGTTCAATTGATTCGATTGACCAATGATATTTAATGGGCGTGTTAACAAATGACCGGATATAGTGATGTCATATTAAATCCGGGTCTTTATCACTTAGAATCTTCACCAAATAAAATTTCATTCTTCTGTAAAATTGATTTTCCTATGCTAAGCTATACTATGGATGTCATGTCAGGTCAGCTTCCATTTCCAAGTGATACAGCTATTACCTTCCATATTTTCACTACAGCACCACTCCTATCTTTGTAGTTATGGTCTTTTTTATCATAAATAGGAGGATGTGATTTAACTACAGATATTATCAACTCCTCCATTTTTGATAGCCTGTCACGATTTGATAGATGACGTGTTTAACCGCGTAATTATTGAAGCAAGCAATCAACAACCAATCAGCATAGAGGATCGTCTAGATCACTCGGGCAAAAGACCAACAAGTTCGATGTCCACTTATCATGAGTGTACTCGTGCAGATCCACCGATTAACCACTCGTGACCCCAAATCGATGTAAAAATCGTTACGTGGAGCTACAGCTTAACATCATTGCGGACTCCTGCCGTAAATAATGCAGAGTCACACTGAGAATAATTAATTAGACTGACCTCATAGAACTATGGGCTATTTAAGGAATGAGCCTATGGAGCAATGGCTACATCATGATAAGTTACTACCTCACTTTCTGAAAAGTTTACAAAAAAAGATGTGACACCAACTTTTTTTGTAACTATGAAATATTAACTATTAATAAGGGCTTCCCTCAAACCAAAGCATTTGTCAGACATGCACCTATTGTTGCACTAGATGTGTGCTTTTTATTGTACATTTATAAAAAATTCAAAGCTCCCTGCGTAAGATTCATGAATAGCGAATAGCGTGAGGAAATGCCTTCTTCATGAATGTGACCTTAGATAAATTCAGGTATCATGTCATTTTGAAGTATTGAGTTGACTCTTCTGTTCAAACTCAAGTAGAAAGTCCATTATAAAGCCATATGTACTAATTGTATTACAATATATGGATGGTCGATCATTATACCATAGGCCTACAACAATTTGCTGTTGGTTTCAGTTTGGTTGGTGAAAATTGATAATAAATGTTGGTTAAACCAAGGAGTCCTTGGTTAAACTTTCTGACTTTAGCATGGCATGCAACACTGGCATTCTTTATAATAACGTGTTGCTGCCCTGGCAACACTGTATGTACATTAGGCTGCCTTGTGTGTAATGTGGCTGAGCAAGACCAAAACAAGATGGAGTTTTGGAAAATATTACAACAAAATGTAAATAAGCAATTTTTAATCATTTCCGCTGTCTTTTTCAGATTGAGCTTCAATATGTTGGAGAAGCTTGTGATCTTATGCTACGCCCTTATAATAGGACGTGTCATAGGCTTCACATCTGGACCCCCAGATTCCGCATGCCACGATGCAAACCTGTTTCCGACTGGCCATGGCTTCCCTGCTCAGAATGGCGCATCTCCCTATCAGATTTTAGCTAGTAATACAACATACAAGGACTTTGCAACCCTTACTGGTAGGTTCAAGTAAATCTCATACATGTATCGTCGCCTTGTGTCAATATTAGGCAGCGATATGATGAATACTTGGAAGTGAAGTGAAAAGTAGAGGTACATTGTTTCATGTGGACATTACTGGCTGTTGAAGAGCCGAGGCTAAGTTATCATGATCCTCAAGTTATCAGCTTTTATCACAAAGCGTTGTTATGAGTTATCAATCTTAGATGCATCTGTGATTATTTAATTTGGCTTGTGTTGTAGCTGGTGAAATGTGGGATTAAGTTAGTATGTCTTGATATATAATAAGATATATGCTTTTGTTTACAGTTACGCTTTTGGGTACTGCTTCATTCAAAGGCTTTTTGATAGTAGCTGTGCCCCATGAAAATGATAAAGGATCCCCTCTAGGAAGTTTTAAAGCTGCCGATACTCAGGATAACAACCTCGTGCAAGTGAAGTGTACCAGTGTAAGTCATCACATAGGGTAGTACATAGTTTATACAGTTTATAGTACATACATAAATACATACTAAGTACAATTTTGCTTTGTAAGTTATAGATTTGGGTAGTGCTATGTATCTCATGATTATCATCTTTTTCCTAAATGAATCGGGGGGGGGGGGGGTCTCTACTGATGTTGACAAGGATGTGCAAAAGAAGCTATTTTCCTGCGAATACTTTCCTCATTCGATTAGACAGCTGGCAACCTAATCAACTTAGGTCACCATGATACTGCAAGCTGGTTGGTGGATCAAGGACCCAAAACTAAATTAGCAATCTAACTTGTGGTGCACACATTGTTGACCCTAGCTTGCGACGTAAATATGATGCAGATTTCATGAAATCTGAGTTTATTTACAGGGGCTGTCCCATACTTCTGCTTTTGCAAGTGCTGGACGCGACAAAATTGAATTGGAATGGACTCCGCCAACCGCACCTGGAAGTGGAAATGTCAGATTCATGTAAGTGTAAAAAGAGTATTAATTTGTTACACTTTTGGAACGTTGGCACATCTCAGCTACACTCTAACCATTTACATGATTTATAAAATTAACCAAGTTTGGCCATGATTGTTGCAGCATCAGTCATTTGTTACATGTGTTGTAAAATCGGGTGTTTTAGCGCAACATTTGTTCAGGAGAGAGAGGTATTCTGGAGCAGAGAGTCATCAGAACCCATATGGGATGGTGAGTCAGCAATGCCTACCACCACTCAAGCATCGACAGGACCTGCAACAGATCCACCTGCTCTCACTGTGCCCATCACTAACGATGAATGTGGAACAGGGAAAAGTTGCTACAGTGATTGCGAGGTATGAGGACACTGTACCCATGAACAACCAGCCGATAGTCCTTCAGCTTTACTAATAGTTTTAATTTATAGTCTTTAAATGGTAGGAAGGTTTAGATTTTCATTTATTTAGGAGGATATGAGGTTTTTCGGGTGACTGGTACAGTGTATATAGTTTGTATATGGTATGTCACAGCTGAGTAGCCCACCACAGTACAGTCCCACATTTTGAAATTATAAGCCTGGATTGAGCTCACATGAATATTGTCCAACATGACTTGTAACATAGCTTTTTTATTGTATTATATTCTAAAAAAAACACCTGGCTGTAATGTCAAAATCAGGTCTGTCACCTCTTCATTGTATTTATACAATCATTACCAGCATGTGATGTGGTGATATCTTCTTAGGTTGCCTCTGTATCTGATGGTTTATTACGGAATGTATTGGGTTATTAGGTGTAAGTGCCCTGATAACCCAAAGACCATGAAGTATAACACTACTGTACAGGACTTTAACACTCATTGAATCCTTTGTACAGCTAGGCTGTCATAGTTTAACAGGACATATTTTGATTAGTCTTGGTTTACTCCGCCCAATACCATACTATACATCCATGACAAGTTATCACGACCAGGATACAAAAAGGATATTGCTAACTCTTAATAGACTATGCATTTTACAGGGTGACATTTGTGACTTTCTCGTCTCATGGAAAAGAATCCCTGGCAGTGACAGCAAAGTGGAGATTGAGATGTTTGGCACCTTGACAGCAAATCAAGGCTATATTGCCCTTGGTCTCTCTGTTAATGATAAAATGGTATGTGTTAGTTTTATCTTTGGCCTTCCAAATTCAAAGAAACTGGCAACGGTATTCTTTCCCACTCTATAAAATGAAAATGATCCAGAATTTTAATTCAGCTAGCTCAAGTGCAGTAATGAAATGCACAGAATAAGTTAATCACAGTTTTTTTTCTGGAAGAAGGTCAGATATCAAATTATTTATTGAGGATATGATATGTGGATATGTTGGGCGATTTTAATATCAATCTTAATCTCTTTCTCGGTTACCTATTATTGGTAACGCTGTGGCGTTTATATCTGTGGATGGGTGTGTCTTCAATTATAGAGTGATGTGAGCATCATAGCCTGCACAGCCGACAGTAACCTGAACAGTGTGGTTGGCACGTATTATGCTGTTGATACTTCTGGTGTAGCTCCAGAAGCTAGCAGCCCAATTGCGTCGAGCGATTCGGAAGCAGCATTCCAAACTGGTGATGGAAGCGATGGGTCCAATTCTATGCATTGCCGCTTCACTTATGATAACAGCATTGCCACCCAGAATTCTGACAAGGTAAGTCCGTGAATCTGTGGATGCAGATCCTGATTTGCTCATGATTGGTTGAATCATAAGGATTTGTTATTAATTTGCCTGCTTGTTCAATCGAAATACTAGAAGAGTGCGGTAGTTTAACTCAGTCTTACTGGAAGCCTCGATCCCCCTCCTCCTGTTTGTATATGTATATGAGCTATTCAGAGAAATCTCATGACTTTAAGATACTACGTCGCAAGCTTAGCGTGTCCATATTTGTTTAATCGTCTATGGTAGCACGTCCCATGAAGGCTCACAATAATAAGCTTAGTCATGATAAGTGAGGGAGTAATACGGAATGCTGATAAGAAGAGATAAAACTCTGCTCATTACTCATAAGTGGATATGTTATGTTTGAACTCCTACCCTATATGTATACAGGAAGGCTCTCTGGGCAGATAAAAGAAATCTGATAGTAAAAGTTATATTATAGCATTTTACCTTGATGTTGTGTTAGATGCATTGTTTGAATAGTTACAGGAGATTTTAATCTGGAAGTTTTTCGTTGTGGGTGTGTTAAATATAAAGAAGTGTAATAATCAAGGTCACCCTAATATCAAAGTCATGAAGTTGTCTATGTATCTAAAATTTACAGTGGAAAGACTTGAATGAGGAGATGTTTATGTTTGTGGCTCGTGGAGGATTTGGAGGCGGTGTCATCAATCAGCACAATAATATACCAATGATCTCACCACAGGCACAGAGTCTCCTCTCTACAGAGGTTGTTGATATGGGTGGAACCAAAGTCAACTTTCTTATCAAGGCTCATGGTATGATTGAGACGCACTGCGCTATATTATTTCCTCATGTCAAGTGGCCTTTGAATACCTTTACCAGACACTACTTCATATATTGTTCACCCTTCCATGATTCTATGCTTCTCAGGGTATGATTTCATAATAAGTTGAAAGAGGAAAGGGGATTATGCAATTATAAAAATACCGTCGTATATATTGCTTATGTTGAACAAAAAGGTATCTGATCCAAAAAAAGTGAAGATCGTATGACACATGGATGAATATATCTTTCATGCAAAAAACATTAAGTTAATTTATGTAACTTTCTTATGCTGGTGCTATTTATTATGTCATGTCCTTTTTTGTTAATTTCCAGCTTGTATAATGGTGTTAGCTTGGGTATTCTGTGCCAGTATTGGCCTGATTCTAGCCAGATACTATAAACCCATGTGGGTTGAGGACAAGGCTTGTGGACAGAAAGTGTGGTTCTCCTATCACAGAGCTCTCATGCTGTGCGCTATGTTCCTTACTATCATTGGTCTGATTCTGATACTTGTTGACAAGAAAGGAGCATTCGTCCTGGAAAAAGACCTTCCATTCAAAGCTCATCCCATCATCGGACTGATCGCCATTATCTGCTCTTTGATCAATGTAAGTTCTGTTGCCAGGTTTTCCAAACCAATTCCACTATTGTGCATTTTTTGACATTTTGTTGAGTGTTATTGTCTTACCCTGCTCACACTAGGGACCATTTTATCCTGTACGGAGGTATATGTCTATCTCACTCTGTTCTGGTTTCAGCCTCTGATCGCAGCCTTCAGATGTCACCCTGGAGACAGTAAGAGACCAATCTTCAACTGGGTCCACTGGTTCTTTGGAACTGTAGCACATGTGTTTGCAAGTATGTGCAGTGTTTAGACAAGCCGATTGGCTTCAGAAAAATTAGAGTTGGTAATGACAGCAAAGTGTGTCTTATATCACAAAATGCTTTTCCTCATGTCAGCCTAGTATATCCTGCCTTCTAGGACACTTTTTCAAGAAGTTTCAATCTGGCTGAGGCATTCACATGATTGTAGTTACTGTTTATTTACAACGATGAACCATAGCTTATGCTTACAGCAGTATGGAATGACTTGCCATTAATTAAATCGGCCATTGTGAGTAATCTGTCTATATTGCGATATACTGTAATTAACTGCTGTGTTAAGTAAGCACACTCTCCCCAATTAGATATTTCCTGTTTTTGCTATGATGATATCAATATGATGTTATCTCTATGCTTTGTACCAGTAGCCTGAGTAATAATTCTACATATTGTTATGGCTCAGTTGTCAGGTAACCATGATATTCTGATCTTAGTGCTTTGTCATAACGGGAAATGCTGAAGAATGTTGAAATCTATGAGAGTCGGAGACGCCTGTAAACTCATTTCCATCTTGGAATCAACCAAAAGTTTTAATAATTGAAAAAAAAATCAATGACATGACAGATATGAAATGCTACATAATACGATGCCATTTTAGTTATTGCAGTTTTGCTCGGTACTTTGTTTACAAGCAAAGCCCAAGTGCCTGAGTGGTTACGGTATGTCATAGCTGGTGATATTGTCTTCCATGGCCTAAGTGTCATAACACTTGAAATATATTCCCGTATTGTGGACAAAGCCTCTGCACCAACCAATGACAATGCTGCCAACCAGCCATCCGGCAGCAAAGAAGGTAACTCAGCTGTATAGTCAGGCTAATCAGAGGCTTTTTCCCACTGATGCCGGGTAACCATGACACAAAAGCAATTTTGAGTCAGGTAAAAGGCTTAGCATCATAGGAAATAAGCCTTTGCATTACCTGGTGCAATATTACTTGTTTTATTCTCTTTTATTGACTTCTCATTTTCCTGAACATTTCTAGTTGTGGCGATCTTCCTGGGAATGTTGTTCACCGACAAGGCCTCACTGCCTACATGGATCGTGTATGTCATGATGGTCTTCTGCCTCTTCCATGTATGCGTTGAGTTCATTCTTGAGATTCATCAGTGCTGTATGTACGATAAGAACAGAGGTCAGTTTAGTTTGTACTTCTCCTTCAGCTCAATCGCTTGCTGGTCACCTGTACCGATCTAATAACCACCGCTGTGTGTTATATACTAACCTACTAGCATGCTCAGTTTGGTTTTTAGCTTGTTTCACACACCAAAGTAACTCTGTTGTTTCTCACTCTTGCTATGCACATAATCCTTTGCTGAGCTTCTTACTAACGGGAAACCGCTACAAGGCACTACATAGTTGTGGTAATAATGTCTCTTCTTAGACTTAGGCTTTACTAGTGGATTTATACTTTGCCGCTTGTCGCCTCACCACCTCTCCTGTAGTTGTTGGCTCTAGAAGGAGCTAGCTTGGGAATGGGATAGAAAAGGAGGCGAGTGTTTGACTGTATTCAACACCCTTGACAAGGATAACAATTTCACTTGCAACAAAACAATGGTCATAAGAAGAGTTGGCAAAATGGAAGTGGCAATATGAAATGAGATACTGTTACATTTTATTCAGAGTTGTTACCCTCCTTTGCACATTAACTCTTGAGAGCATGCATTAATTTTCATTTCTAGTATAGTTCTCATCCAGTTTATACGTTGTATAGCTTCATTTCTTAACAATCACCTACACAGAACTATGAGTTGATATGTAACCTGAGCTTTTGTTGTAATCACTCAACCTCTTTCTTCATATGATAGACTGTAGTTTTTTCTAGGTTCAATCTGATAAAGCCATCAATTGATTTAAAATTAACTTAGTTTTGTGTCCTTGGCCCGCTGTTGGTTTCAGTTCTAACTTTGAGTGAGTAGTGAACAATAGTCACTGAAATGACACTTGCTGAAATTTGTTACTCCCCAAGACTCTCGACATTAGACCATGGACTAACATGTCAATGGGGCTCCTGTGTATCCTGGTCAATATTCATCATCATCATCATCATCATAGTCATAGATTTAATTTTGTCCAATATCAAGTTTGGAATCTGTCACTTATATTTGCCAATGTGCCAAGCCCATTCATCAATCGATTCACAGTACAGCATGAAATGGAATCCATGAATGTGACATGACTTGCATCTTGATATATGTGGTTTCTACCTTTAATTCCACGGCATTGTTCCCTTCACAGACAGATACTGGGCCTCAGCTGTTCCCTTATTGACTGATTCCGGTATAACATTTTGTCCTGTCACGCTAAGTTACTATGGTGATAATGACACGGCATATTTTCCAGAGATTTTCGGTTGCTTAATACTTGCGATGTGGGTCAATGTTTAAATCCTAGTATGACTCGTGACTCAGGGTGGTGATGGGCTGTATGTTGCTATGCTTGAATGTTTCAAATTATCTATAGGTAGCTGTTACTGCCTTTATTATATGGAATGCTAATTGCCATCTTCTGTTGTAAGCTACAGGTAATTTACTTACTCAAAGGTCAAACACTCCGCTGCAACTTTTAATATTATTAACAACTTCCCTCACAGTTATGTAGACCTTGTGTAGACTATTAGTAGAACTTTGTTCGTTCTTATAACGATAACTAGTAAAAATCAGAACCATTTACGCACAATCATGCAACGTCGAAAACTGAAATTGCAAGTTTTAATGTTTAGAGGGCCTTAGGAGAGAGGATGAGTTGACAGACTCTGCTTTTAGATTCAAACTGTCCATTGAGGAACAATGACTAAACCAAATAACTTGTGTTATTGTGGGTTTCCCAGCCGACGGGCGATGTCTTTGAATTGTTTTGAAGTAATGAATAGTCAGCTACATACATATAATTAAGATTATGAAGCTTTTTATCCCTATTGTCACACATGGTGACTTTATTTTATATGATTAAATTGTGCTCTGCATGGCAACAAGCTTTGTCATCATCGGGCTGGTGGGAATCAACAAATATAATCGGAATCCGTCTCAACCCAGCCTATTGAAACCCTTAGTTCAGTTTAAGTTCTTGACTCAATACTTGATATGAGAAGAAAGCTACTGCAATTTATAACAGCTGTTGTATCAACTCCACTATTGGGTGTGTATGATAAACCCAGGTTCTAAATTGTGATCATTGTATTCTTTTAGATCGACAAGAGGAATTCCAGATGACAAGCAAAGGAGAGGCACGTGCTCAAGAGCCACAATACGCTGTAAGTAATATACAAATACTGATCATTCCACCAAGGAGTTTCTCCAAAGAATTGACATTTGACATAATAAATTGCAATTTTACCCCTGACCGCAAGGGTAATACTTTTTTTTTACAATAATATATTCATCGGAATAGAAATCACACTAAGGAGAGTTAAATTGATTCATGAAGACATAATAATATACTGTCAGTCCATTTTTCTTGGTTAAGCCGCATGATTCTTCATCACTCTAAGATCATGAGGAAGAGATTCCCTTTAATCTGTGACCGCAATGTTCACTGTATCCTTGTAGCCAATTAAAATGTCATATATATGATGCTTGATATATAATTATAATACAATTATAGTATAATATAATCAACTTTGATTTCTTTCAGGGTCGTGGATTCAAATGTGCCTGTTTAGGCATATATGTGATCGTGGTTACACTACTGACTATCGCCATGGTGGCCATCATCGCTGCATGGGGTTCAGTTGAAGGTACAAAATAATCTCTGACATAAGATTCTCATCATGGAACATAATACATCTTGATTGGTGAGGATTTCACTCACAACATGGGAAGACAACTCAAACTTGTCATGAGAGATACACAAGGCAACATACATCACGCAACTTTGCATAACTGTTGATTTCTATGACTGTTCTTATCGCGCCTCCCGTAGCTTTATTCGCAAGAGTTTTACTAATCTCCATCTTCTGATAGTTGGTTTGTCAATAATCAATTTGAAACATGCTCATAATCATAGCTAGGGTAGTCAAGGTCAATGGATGCTCAGAGTGATCTGCGTCAGCTTATATGTGTTGAGGCTGTGACATTAAAACCTCCGCCCTCCTCTATAATCTTTTTCTTCTAAAGCTCAAACTAAACTGAAACATGTCTCAACCATGCCAGTGAGTTAATAACTCAATGACCTACTTCCATCCTGATGATATTTGAGTCCTTATCTGATGCAGATCCTGTTATGTCTAGGTGTCATTGACCTTGTCTTACACTCAATATTTTGACCGTACTATGCCATCACTGTACTCATTCATATTTTTCAACACAAGCTCTGTGAGGATTTCATTTGACAAACTGGTATACGGTAGAGGGGTCGCCATAGAAAGATTAGTTCACCTGTGATAATATATCGTATGCATTTCTTAAAATCTATTATATTATTATGACTCAAGAGCCATATTTTCTCCTGTCTGAACTTTCTCCCAATGATTTCAAAATTTAACTTCTTTATCTTAACCTCTATTCGCCTAGGATTTTAAATGAAGAAAAATGATAACATACTATACTGGTATTTACATAATGTATTTCACCCAGCATATAATCTTATTCTTCTTATTTTATGTAATGATACTTCTATTCATGCATGGATGTATGTTGATGCTTACTGGCTCGCTGAAAATTGAAATAAAAAAACCTTAATGGAACAAAGAATATTAATATCCTACTGATAGATTGTGCAATGGATAGAGCATGGGTCTTTCATTAGAGAGGTCCTGTGTTCGATTCCCGGCGGATCACGGTGGTGTCAGGAAGGGCATCCGACCTCAATGCTCCCGTGCCACATTAGGATACAGTCTGTAGAAAGCAAACTGATACCGGAAAAAAAAAACCAAGTAACATCAAGGTTTCTCACAACGTTTCACATGGTATTGAGACTATAAATATACATGAGTTTTATTTTTAATTGTAATAAATACGCTGTATAGACAATACCATGGCGAGGCAACTCCTTGGTGATATTGTCATGACATTTTCTACTTGAATTCAGGTCATGAGATCTCAGACCCTGGTACAACTTCTCCTAATCGCTGCTGAACGGCAACTTTGATCATATGTGGCTGCTGGCTATTCATAGATGACTGGCTTTCTGTGTTTGGCTAGTAAAGCAGACTCATGTTTACCATTAAATAAAATAATTGTCATCCAACTATGTTGCGGTATTGGTTTTGATGAGAGATATGTTATCCATGTGATGTTCGAATGAGGGGTGTCCATAAAAACCTTGAATCGAAAATCATCATCATTAAAATGGGTCTGAAGATACATTGAATGAATAAAGGAAGTAGGTGAATCAATGAATTACCCCTTGACTAGCTGAGTTGACAGAAACAAAGGGGAGCCATTCGATTAAAATCCACAAAATCATCCCTGATCGTTCCAATTGAGATGAATGTCACCTGCCAGAGGTAATTGTACCCAAAGGGTTTACTGCTTGATTGGCCTATCAATGGGAAGCAAAGGTGAGGTACACGCTAAAGAGTCACATTATGATAGTGGTTGCATTCCTGACTATCGCCATGGTAGCCATAATCTCAGTGTTGTTCACTTGAAGCAAGTTGAAAGAACAAAATAATCTTTGACATAAGATTCTCACCATGAAACATAAAACAACTTCTCTGGTGAGGATTTCATTCACCACTTGGGAAGACAACTCAAACTTGTCATGAGAGATAAAATAGCAACATACATCATGCGACTTTGCATAACTGTTGATTTCTATGACCATATTCAGGCCGAAAGATTTCGGTACATAATTTTAACATGAAAAGACCGCAGAAACGAGAGTTTTGCAATTTTTCTAAAAAATCCTCTGTGCACTTGTGCACCAAAAGAATCTTCCGAGTTTCTATGTCTTTCTCTGCTGCAAAGTATTTGTTAAGAATTCAGCTTTTTAAATATGTAGGGTTCATGTGTTTCTGACAACACTAATCCTTATGCAACCAGGGAGATTGGGACAGATGCAATGTAGGGGAGTTTGTTTCAAACCCTCCCTGCTCAAACTACCTGATGCAACTTGATGACATCATGAAGTTGCCCTCCCTTGACATTTCAGTTTCGTTTTGGGAAGTGGGAGGAGAAGATAACTGATAGTATATTCGTACATGTCCGTCAATACATAATAAAGAACCTATGTTTTATCTTCTATGACTACATAAATGAAAAATCAAAGCACTGGTTTTACTATATTATCAAATTTGCCCTCTCACATTGTCTACAAGATGAAAATTTCAATAAGCTCATCCAGATGAAGATAATTTTATAAAGCTGACAAATTATTCGGGTATTTCCGCCAATGACATCACATAAAACTGTCATGGCGGACACTGGAGAATACTTTTGATAGGCAGTCTAATATACTTTGGAAACTTGGGCTCAAAACAGCACACATACTTTAGACTTTCCTCCATAGACTGTATAAATGTACACATGGTAATGCATGCAAGGAAACATCCACGCCTAAATGACGGGTAAATGGTTTTTCAATGTATAAATTGTTGTTGAAACATCATCCACTCAAAAAGTTTCTCATTCTATTCTGGGAGTTTCACATTAGACAATAGTGGTAGTACTTCTACTACCAGCTAGTAGTTTTACTAGTAAAACAGAATAGAGTGATTTTTCTGTTGTAGTCCAATGAACTCCCTTTGAGATTGAATACATTCTGAAGTCACCCCATCTAAACACTTCAAAACTCAACAGAGTATTTGCAGGTTCACAAGCAGAGATATGAAAAATAAATGTTCAGTTTTGGGAAGTGTGTAGTTTAAAAATAATCACAATCATTCACATGATGATCACAGTGAGCTCTCCACCACTGGAATTCGGTGGTTGTAGGAAAAAGAGTGACATGGTAGGAATCACCCTATCCATTCCCTTATCAAGACAGGGCAGTTTGAGCTGTAGTGATTTTGTGTTCCCAAAAAGTTGTCTCTAGGTGGTCACTATATATTTGGGCTATGTCCTCTGTTTTTAAGCTAAACTTTTGATGTTTCAATATCTCAGATCAAGTATTTAGTTATCCAAACAGACTTCATCAAGTATTGTGTTCCACAAATTGATTTCTCGTATGGACTAATCAAAGGTGCAGGTAAACAATCTAAGGCTCAATCCTTGCGAGTGTTCAAATATCATTCAAGTAGGGATCCGATTTTCTATGACATTGGCCTTCAAGCAAACTCCATTGCCAAAGAAGTTTTTTTCTGTTTTAAACGCTGTGACATGCACATTGGATATCTGAACATGTTTAACCGTAACAGTTTTTTGTCAAGTTAACTCCCAAATTACTTATAATGTATGCTCAATGACTACGTTGCAATTTTTATTTCAGGTACTATGACCGTCATAATTATCATGAGGTGAGTGCTTAGGCCACAATCAACTCATGTCATCTAATTATTCTAGCCAGTGAAAAGTGATCTATATTTAGTATTCGCTTCTGTAGATGCCTAGGCCTGTGGTAAATATGATTTTTATGAAGGTAGTCAATTCGTTAATCAGCTTAATCCCACTGTAACAGTTGATACTCCTGGGTCAATCTTACGCTCCCTTGTGTTATAGACTAGAAATAACACAGACTATGATAGAAAGTCATCATATGACAGAAGGAGAGAAGACTATTCAGTGAGTGGTCAAAGGCAAAATAGTCCAAACAGATACAACCACAAACTACCTTATATCGACAGGATTAGGCCAGATAAAGACCGATATGAAAAATGTAAGTGATTTAGAGAAACACATGTCGTATATATTGGTTTATTGTAAATTGATATCGTATGAAACATGGCCGCTACCTAAAGGTAATGCTATATAAAAATGGTAATTTGCTTCCAATAAAAAGTTCTCTTTTGAGACTAGAAGCATGTGGTCATTGAAGTGCCTAAGTTTTCATGATTAGTCATCTATTCTGGCCATCTGAGCAGATAAGAAAGCTAGTACCAATTTAAAATCTGGAGATTTCTGGGAACATGGTACATGAATGCAGTTAAAATTTAGAAAAATTGTGTAGCCCTTTCTTCTGCTATATGGTTGTTACTAAATCTTTATCTGTAAAACGTTGCATCAGTGAATAATCTGTGTCAATTCTAGTGTTGACATTCAATCAGCAGAGGTTACCGACATTCATAATGTAGTGGCAGGGTGTATTTCCCCTCTCAAAACCACAATGGCTATTTGGCAGTCCGACAAGCTCAATTTTTCACAGTACCTTTACTCTGACCCCTATTGACCAAAGCTATGTACAATAAAAACAAATTTTCTTGCTTATTTTTATAAGCCGTTCAGAAACAACTTGTATTTGTTGTTCTTTTTAACCATGCGCCTTCCTCTCGTTGCTTCAAGATAACCGAGATGGTGAGAGATTACCTCGCGATGAAGCTCGAGCTGGTAGCTATGAAAATCGTACTAACAATGCTTACACTAACTCGATAAAGCAACATATTGACAATAAACATTCATCAGATAGTAGTGACACAACAGACAAAACATCAAACTCACAATCCAGACGCCGATCCAAGGAAAGCGAAATGGTACGAAAAGCAGACGAGAAAAGGGAGAATACCTCCAACTCATCAGAACGCGATACAAGTACTAAAACACAAGCAAAAGATCAGCGACTGGAGGTAAATAGAGATAGCTGTAGTATCCTTAGGTTACGTTGTCACTGAAAACTGTTTAGATAGAATTGTTATGTATAGAGAGCTGAAATGCCACTAAGAAAAATTTGGACAGGTCATGGAATACTTGCAATATGAAAAGAAATTAAATTGAGATGATGACCGCGGTCACAGAGTGACTTGTCTGACCCTTTACATGGTAGTGGAAGAAGAATCATGAAACCAGCTGTGCATTTCTTCAATCCTTTACAATTTTTTGTCATGCTAAGTTTCTGTTATCTTCACAGGGGCAAAAGACTGCCGTACGAGTATGTGGTGACTGGTCCGAGCATGTCAGCTCGTCTGGTAAAAAGTATTTTTACAACTGTAAAACAGAAGTATCTCAGTGGGTCAAACCTAAAGAGTGGAAGCTTGCAGACCAGTGAGTTGCTCTACCAGAACCAGTTGAACCAATTACACTTATGAAAGACAATTATCACCTGGAACCAAAAACGCAATATCTCAAATCATTAGGGCCCATGAAAAATTATTGCTGAATAGTTTAGTATGAATTTATGTTGTGAAATATTGTTGGCATATCATGTATGATATGAAGTAAACTTTGTTGGATTCAGAAATCAGACTTGAGTCCATCCTTGTCCCACTATAAAGTGTGATACTCATGTCTGTTTTCAGGGCAAAGCTTGAAGCTCAGAAGGGTGGAGGTAACACAGCTTCACAAGGTAAGATATCTGTTTTAAAACATAAGGAGAAAACTGCTGACAAAACAGCACATTGTATTTGCTCATAATTATCTAGCCATTATCTCCAACAATGTTATTTTGTGAAGAAAATTTCATGCTGTGAAGTCTGTAATAAATAAATTTGGTTTAATTTTCAGGCGGGCAAGCCACAAAAAAGAATGGTTCTATACCACATACAGAAAGCAGATTAGACTCTGAACACAATAAGGATAGGCCCTCAGATCGAACTGATAAATCATCCACTAGTACTAATCATGACCAAAATCGGCAGCTTCAGAGACAGGATTCATTGTCCTTGTCGAGGCAGCGCCATGGGTCTAATAATCATAGAGAGACTGTTAGTCACCAATCTACGCCCACTAGACTGAAATTAGCCCCTGATCATAGACACGGTAGCAGCAGTGCTAATAAGCACAGTAGCACTTCGGATAATAGACATTCCTCTACTCACTCTACCCCTCGGTCGTCTTCCATGGATACTAGTTCTAGTCCAGGTGTAGCAGCTGAGAGAACATCACATAAACCAGTTATCAATGGAAATGGTGAGTTGATGATGTCGGTGACGTTTGTTCATTCTGTGGACTGTCTTGTCTCTAGTGTGTATGTGCTACTGGTATTTAAACTGGGGAAGTACAGAAAACTACTTCAACTTCTAAAGAGAATAAAGGACCATTGATGATCAAATGGGAATTTTTGTTACTGTGCGCCATGTTCCATTTGTCTACATATCAAACCGATGATTGGGTTCTGGTTTGCTTTAAATTTGATGATGTTTCATGGAATTCTTGCTTCTCAAGACCCTACAACATCAAATTATACACACATCACTTTAGAAGCTTTGGCATTTACTGCTACCTTCCCAACACTGTTGAAACCATGCTGAGCACTGATGTCGGTTTGCTCTGCTAACACTAGAGGCCATTGTTTTAATCTACTCCCTCGCTACAAAGACTAGGGTAATTTGTCATCTCATTCTAGATTCTTAGCATTATGATGACTGTCTTTTCGTTAGTTCTAGGCAGCATATGACATCAGTCATGGGAAACCGCCAAGTTGGGTTTTCCCAATTCCACCTACTCAATCATGTTTGGTCAATAAATGTAATATTGTTGTTGCAAAACACTTTTACTGTTGTGCACTGGTAAGTTCTTACCTGCCTGGGAGGGTTGTTTTGTGGAGACTACTGTCAATGTTCAATGCTGAGAGTAAAAAAAATCTTCTTTCGTTCCTTGATAGATAACAGTGGGGATGACATGGACATATCTCCAGACGGGTCACCAAAGCCGTCATCTGGAGGGCAGAACAGGAGTAGAGATGTACGTCCAGCCAACACAGCCTCATCTCAGAATCCTCCGCCTGGTTCAGGATTACCAGCACCTGATCAAAACATAATGTGGGGTCAAGGTGTGTACTTACCATCGATATTACAGCGTGTCGGCATTGTATTGTAAAATGAGAGTTCCTGTAATACGTTTTGGTGAGGCTGTTGTAACGTCTCTAGGCAGTGGTGTCTTAATTTATACCTCTGTAGTAAATTTCTCATGGTTCCATGAATTATATTGTGAGTATACACATATTATACACAGAACCATCTCATGGATTGTGCTGTTGCAGTAAAGTGTTGTGCAAACCAAGTACATAATGCTCATACCAATTATTTTGGGGCAATAAAAGGATAAACTTGTTGGACTAAGTTAAAGCCCTACAACACAGATCAACGAATTGTTTATATAGAGTTTGTTCCTTCCATGAGCAAACTTTTGCTCTGAAGAGAAATGCTTACCATATCATATTTTGTCGCAGAGCAAGCTCACACAGCTACCCTGGAAGAGCAGAGGGGTAATATTGTTCAGTTACCAGTTCAGTTGACCATTTCGCAATTTTTTCAAATAACATTATTTTCTGCTCAAGTTAACTTCCTGGCCCATCATATGAGTTTTTGGCTGATACTCTCCTAAATATAACCCAGCAGGTAGCGCTGTTAGCCAGAAACTGCAGTTGTTTGGCAGCGTCACTGTAGAAACCTGCATCGGAGATGTCCTAGCTGTGTTGTTTGACTGATTCAATTCAATTTGTATTTTAGCTTTGCAAACGCTGCAGACGCTACAGGAAGTACTAACAAGGCGGAGCAATAGCATAAGTCAACCAGGCAACCGTAAGCTATATTTCAGCACAGGCTATCTTGGTTTTTTTTCAATGTAAACAGGCGTTATATTTATGAATTATCAATTGAGATCCCTACATAAAAGATGGCCTATTGGCTGGTATATTTGATAAAGAGTACCAAGTCATCGGATTGTTGTTTTTCTGTTTCTATGGAATCAGTAATATCGGCAAAACTTTTTAAAATATGGGAGATATTTTGGACTCATGTGCTGTTATCGATGTCTCTTATTGCAGCAGCTGTAACCATGGCATCCCCGAAGTCCGCACCATCTCAGTCACCAAAAACTATACCACTGCAAAATCCTCATCAGGTGATCAGGGAACGACAACCTGAACTTGCATCAAGGTGAGTGATTGATGATATTTATATATTCTGTAAAAACTGAAAAACTTGTTGTTATGTTCTGCTCATGGAAAGAAAAACAATGAGAACGTGAAAAAGAAATAAAAAATATCTCATATAATTTTGTGTTTGCTTGTAGTGAACTGAAGGATCGCAGTAGCCCAGCTGTGTCCGATGTCAGTCAGAACTCTATGGTATCAGCTGTGGCCACTGCGGAGTTAGTATTACCGCCCCTGAATCAAAGTATTAATCTACCTTCATCTCTCATCAATCACTATGATCCTAGTCTAATATCTCATGTGGCCCATTGGCCTGCAGAACAAATAGAACTGAGGGTAAGTACCTGTAATTCTCTGTATTGTGTACAAGTTTATGACGTAAGAGATTTACAATCAACCTTGAGGGGTAAAAATAAAGTGTGTTTCATATTTCATTACTGTCTGCCAATGAATGCAAACAGTTTTGCTATAAGTTTTATCAGGGAGGGTTTTATGGAGTTTGTCGTCGAAGTTGTCTCTTCTATAAGAAATATGGGCAACTCCAAACTTTCATTACAAAGACACAACATGATAAGATTTATACAGTTCACCTGCATCCTAATAGCAAGGCAAATTGGATCAAGCGTGATCTAAAGACTAAGTTGTGCACCTTAGTCAGTCACTGGAGAAATACAGCTATTTCTCTGCTAAATTTGAGTTTCTCTTCAATAGGCAAGTATGGTGAATGCAGAAGGTGTAATTATAGGTGGTCATCATTGTGGCCAGGTCAGCACAGAATTAAAGCGAGACAGGTCTCAAGTGCGAATAGCTGAGGTGCAATCTACTCTTATTGAACATAGGTAAGTAAGACCGTTAAAGGCGTACCTAGAATTGCGAAAATTCCATAATGAAATAGTGGTCATGCATTGCAGGTTTATCAATTAATGTGAGTTTTCTTTCTTCGTCTGACAACCAATCAGCTTTGACTAACCAAATGTTCAAATGATCCACAACACTTTCATGTGGGTCCTTTGCATTTAGAGAGTTGACATGGTAAACCCAGTTTCAAATGCCATGCTAGTGCTGCTCATATCAGGTGATTATTTGGCGATTGACAACAGTCACATCATCACATGACTGTTTTTCAGATTACAAACCGTTGACCTGGATGTCGTGGGACAAGCTGCCATATGACAGTTGTACTCAATGTCATTGTTTTTTTCCTGATTTTATCTGACATGCTTATTGATTTTGATCTGACATGTCATAATACCATATGTTATAATTTATTTCTTGCAGAATCCACTTCTTAAAGCAGCAGATATCAGAATTAGAAACTCCAGATAAAGGTTCTTACTCTGGCAGCACAACTTAGCTTAATTATTATTTCTTAAATTATCATTTAATTCTTATGTATTTGCTGTAAATACGAATGAATGCTATTGCGGGTGCATCATTCTTTTGTACATATGTTTTTGTTTTCCATTTATGTGAAAAAATGTTGAGAATACATGCAGAGTCAGGTAAGTATTTCGCATTGATTGAGATGGTATAATGAGCTTTGTTCTATCTGATAGATGAAAACCAAATCCTGCGAGATGCAGTTTTTTGTGCATTTTCTGTTTTAGAAGGGTTTGTCAATTTCAAAATATTTGCGGATTCACTGATTGTTGTTAAAAAGTGACCTCAACTTTGGAGCCCTGACACTATCTGATAATAAATTTTATTTTTCTTTTGCTTTTGAATTTTTCAAATGAGATGTTATATTAGAACTTCTCTGCACCCTATTGTTGTAAATTATGGGTTTCTCTCTGTGAAAGGAGAATATTATACGCTAAAATCCTGAATGTAATTTAACTGCTTTATTTGCCCAACCAAAACTCAACAATAAAATGGTGAAAAATACTTAAACTGAGTTATCAGTAATTTGATATGTTATACTGCTCTGTGCTCCTTATATTGAACAATTAGACTAATTTGTTCAGTAAGTGTTGACATGACATAACCCTTGGCATTCCTGTGATATGGTAGGATGAGCTGAGCAAGGAGATATTAGGATGAGTTTCAAAGCTCGGACATGTAAGGGATCTGCTGTGGTGTCGCACTATTAAAGGTACAGATGCTTAGCGCCATGGAACCAACAAACAAATATGCAACATATATATTGCTTTGGACAATTTATATATTATATTATTATGAGAGTGTCAAGAACCCCTTGACAGATTTCTGAGACGAACCTGAACCTGATGCAGCTATGAGAGTTGATCCTTCGATTGACACGGTTCATCAGGTGATCTGGAAATTTGAAAATAAAGATTTTGACAAACTATGAATCTTATTTAACAAAACAAACCTAAGAAAGCAATATTTGGAGTACAATTTTTGAATTTGAAATTTCATGTTTTCAAGTTGTCTTCACTCTCTCATTTCCTGTTTGGGTAACAGGAAAACAGTAGTATGGCATTCTGGGATTTATAAATACAGCTGACTTGTTTACTTCTTTGTTCAGTTTAGTACCAGGTCATATTGTGTTTGGTGTAATAAAGCACTCTACTCTATTTTCCTAACATTGTCCAGCACCCTCACCTAATTCTGAGGTTCTCTTACAGTCACCAGTGTTCTTCCAGCTCAATTATCATCTTGGAAGGTAAGAGTTTCAGTTCAATACTGTCTTCTATATGATGATATAATATATAAAATAAGATAGACTTAGATAGATAAGATAGAAAAATACTAAAAACTTAGTACTTTTTAGTTTAAGTACTGGTAGGTAGAGAAGAGAGTACTCAGTAGTAGATTAGGTTGAACCACAAGTGAGAAATACATCATCATGATCATGCATTATGCATACAGTCTGGATCAAAACTCTAGAGACTATGATGATGTTTGTTAACCCACAGATGTACTTCCTTCAAAACCTGGGTCTCTTATCTAGCAAAGTTTGACTGACCCTCTTGACTTGGTTGAGTTTAAGTTTTTTGTTGTATGTCAAACAACAGTGTGGGCTCCTGACCTCTCATTAACTTGAATCCTGGTACAAGAGGGGCTATGAAAGTTCTATTGTTGGGAGAAGAATTCACTTTCCAACAGTAATCCCAAGAAAAAGTCAGATCTTTCTAGATTTCTATCCTAGCTGGTCTATCCTGTATCAATATCCTTTTCATAGATAGTAGTGATGGTTTGTATTACTACAACATTAAGACTCACTTGAATTGAACTGTATGCCTTCTAGTTATACCGGGTGTGCCAGTTTGATTTAGGAAAAAGGGGAATCAGTCCTCTTGTTAGGCTTGTGAAAATAGTTCACTCACATGGTTGCGTGTCAACCCTTGGTCCAGACATGCCAACGTCTTATTTTTAAAATTGAAAACAAACTTGATATTAAGGGAAGGGATTACCTCACATCATCATCTATGTTTCACCATAGTGTCTAGTTACTGTTGTGAAAGTATCTTGGCTCCCTAGCAGAGTTGTTATTCAAAGTCTTGTATTTTGTTTCAGAATTTTTCACTGAGCTGAATAAATTAGAACCATTCTGGACTCACAAGGCAAAGTAGAGGGTATTACTTCTACGCGCCCTGGAGGCAAAGGCTACAGGTTCGTAAATCATAAAGCTTATTGCTAAGGGTTATGGGTTTTTTTAGTCTCCAGACATACTCTTCACCATCGACTGTCTCCAGTGATTTATTATAAGATCCAATCCGATTACCATCCTTGAACTTCTTCTGATAGGACTTTTGCCACATAAGTAGAGCTATCAGTTAGTGGCAGTGAGAGTCAACTCATCATGGCCCACAATGTTCAAGATTTGGAGTTTTGAGCACGTTCAAAATGTCTGCTAAGTTAAACCAAGTTAGGTTAGTTAGTTAGCAATGATATCTTTAGGTCATATAGCCGCTTCAATTAATATGAATCAGTTAAGTCGTTCCACCTGTAGGAAGTAAATGTTTGTGTTTGATAGATCTGACGTACTGTTCAGCCGGCCAGCGCAAGTTCCCTCTACTCAAAACGGTCACGCCAATGTCGGGTCATCAGCATGGGTAGCACCTAGTGCCCGCCGCAGACAAGCTGCGGATGCAGCGAGTCGAAGAAGTAATAAAAAGCATGCTGACAAGCTAAGCGGAGACGCAGTATTCCACCGAGCTAGAGGGTAAGGCACAACATTCAATTCAAATTCAGCTTTGTATGTGTACTAGAAATTCCTTGATTGCTCTGCTTGCTCCACTTAAGGTATCCCATTACTAGTATATGGTTTTGTTTGATGAGACTGGCAGTGACGAGTCGCTGGTACGTCTTAACCAATGTACACAGTCTCGGGATCTTTGTTGATATTTCATTACTTTTCCTTTTCAGCATTCTCAATAAACTGACCCCTGAACGATTTGACAAACTAAGCCTTGAACTTCTAAATGTAGGAATAGGCAGTGAAAAGACTCTACGTGGACTTATTATACTGGTATGTACCTAACCACCATCTTGTTTCAGTCATATTAATTGTAAATAAATACTAGGATGACACGCTCATGAGAAGTAATTTAATTGCACTGTAATAGTCACTCTTTGAATAGGGTGATGAGTCATATGTTTTTGTATCACCCTTTCAGATATTTGACAAAGCTGTTGATGAACCCAAATTTAGTTCACTGTACGCCCAGTTATGCGAGAGGCTAAGCAAGGACGCTCCTAACTTTGAACCACCTGAAAGAAAAGTTAATGTAAGTACCTAGAGGCGTACTATGCTATACTATGAGAGCACATTCATAATCATGTAAGACTAGACATAATCATAGCTGTCATGCATATAACAGCTATACTTCATGGTTCAAGTAGTCTATAATTACTGCTGTCTGATATGTAATAAAATACGTATGTCTAGCAACGATGAAAACATGGGATCACAATGTAAGGATAGTGAGATGAGACACAATATACATAACCATACATGTTAGGGTGTGAGTCATCATGAACTTGAGAATAAAGGGTTTCCTTCTTTAAATATTGAGGAAATATGCAGGTGATACCTAAATTGGAAACATCTGGCTGAACTGAAATTTAATACCGACATTTTTATCCTTGTCTGGTATACAAGTAATTATTGGCTTAGATCTTGACACTTAGCTTTGATACAACTCCCTTGAGGCATAGACGGCTGTGCCCTAATATTGATTGTTAGAGCAGGCAGGTTGAACCTAAACTTAAGCGTTGCCTATTTAAATTGCTATGCTATGCTTGACATGATCGAAGGCCATTAACCATAGTACCCTACACTTGTATAATCATACTGTGTTAACAACCTTTCCTTCACATTCCTAAATAGAAACATTTATGTAACGAGCTGTCAACTTTTTGAACTTTTTATGACTGCCACACTGTATACGAGTTGTGCTCTCTAATAATGACATGGTCGTGTAACCTGCAAGTAGATTCCCCAAACATGAGTGCTGATGAATTGCAGTTAATGCTGATATATAGCATTAAGGCTATGTAACTTCAACTCAGGAGTGGATGAGAGCAATTCCTGTCTTACTTTGTTTCTTATGAGTCTAGCGCTGAGGTTACACTTGCTATACTCTGAATCAACAGAGGATGAGCAATTATCAGTAAGAGCTACCATCCAAATAAACAACCCACTTAATTCTTGTGTGCTGTTATTTTGGTAGACATTTTACCGACTGTTACTGACAAAGTGCCAAGATGAATTTGAGAGCAGAGCAAAGATCACGAATGATGCGAGCATACTTACCTTTCGCTCAGAAGAGGAAAGGGAGGAGTTCGCCAAGACTAAACGCAAGATGCTTGGAAACATCAGATTCATCGGTATGTTCGAGTTTGATTTATTACATATACATAAACAAAAGGTTTCTAGTAACCTGATATACCCAGCGCTAAACCTGATATACCCAGCGCTAAACCTGATATACCCAGCGCTAAACCTGATATACCTAGCGCTAAACCTGATATACCTAGCGCTAAACCTGATATACCTAGCGCTAAACCTGATATACCTAGCGCTAAACCTGATATACCTAGCGCTAAACCTGATATACCCAGCGCTAAACCTGATATACCCAGCGCTAAACCTGATATACCCAGCGCTAAACCTGATATACCCAGCGCTAAACCTGATATACCTAGCGCTAAACCTGATATACCTAGCGCTAAACCTGATATACCTAGCGCTAAACCTGATATACCTAGCGCTAAACCTGATATACCTAGCGCTAAACCTGATATACCTAGCGCTAAACCTGATATACCTAGCGCTAAACCTGATATACCCAGCGCTAAACCTGATATACCCAGCGCTAAACCTGATATACCCAGCGCTAAACCTGATATACCTAGCGCTAAACCTGATATACCTAGCGCTAAACCTGATATACCCAGCGCTAAACCTGATATACCTAGCGCTAAACCTGATATACCCAGCGCTAAACCTGATATACCCAGCGCTAAACCTGATATACCTAGCGCTAAACCTGATCTACCCAGCGCTAAACCTGATATACCTAGCGCTAAACCTGATATACCCAGCGCTAAACCTGATATACCTAGCGCTAAACCTGATATACCTAGCGCTAAACCTGATATACCTAGCGCTAAACCTGATATACCTAGCGCTAAACCTGATATACCCAGCGCTAAACCTGATATACCCAGCGCTAAACCTGATATACCTAGCGCTAAACCTGATATACCTAGCGCTAAACCTGATATACCCAGCGCTAAACCTGATATACCTAGCGCTAAACCTGATATACCCAGCGCTAAACCTGATATACCCAGCGCTAAACCTGATATACCTAGCGCTAAACCTGATATACCCAGCGCTAAACCTGATATACCTAGCGCTAAACCTGATATACCCAGCGCTAAACCTGATATACCTAGCGCTAAACCTGATATACCTAGCGCTAAACCTGATATACCTAGCGCTAAACCTGATATACCTAGCGCTAAACCTGATATACCTAGCGCTAAACCTGATATACCTAGCGCTAAACCTGATATACCTAGCGCTAAACCTGATATACCTAGCGCTAAACCTGATATACCTAGCGCTAAACCTGATATACCTAGCGCTAAACCTGATATACCTAGCGCTAAACCTGATATACCTAGCGCTAAACCTGATATACCTAGCGCTAAACCTGATATACCTAGCGCTAAACCTGATCTCTTACTGCAAACTACAACTGTTGAAAATTTAATGATGAGAAATGATGAGAAATAATATGAGATGTTAAAGTATTACGAGTGTGAATACTAGACTTGAACTAGATTTTGCCTTCTATCCGTTTTCCGCTTGATGTATTTCCACAGTTGACAGTCATATGATTTTGATTTATTGTTGAACCTGTGTTGTAACAGGATATGAGGGATAAGCGACTCAAGTCATTGCGGTTATAGATTAGATGATTTATCTTGTCAAGGAGGTCAAGGAACCTGAACCTGGAAAAAAGACCCTCAATGTATTACATATGTTTAGAGTTAAATCGAGATTATGAAGTAGTGTCTCTTAACTCTAACATAGAGCTAACTCACACATAGAGCTAACTCACACATAGAGCTAACTCACACATAGAGCTAACTCACATATAATATGCTTTGTTTTATGGTTACAGGAGAGCTTGGGAAACTTGAAGTTGTTAACGAAGGAATACTTCACAAATGCATCCAGCAGCTGCTCGAGAAAAAGCGCGGCCTCAGTCTTATTGATCAGGCAGAGGACATTGAGTGCCTCTGTCAAATCATGAAGACTGTTGGTAAGCGTCTTGATACGCCAAGAGCAAAGGTAGGGAAGCAATTCAAATCCTACTTATTGTGACCATCACATTATGTATATTGTAATGACTTGTTCCTGTAACTTGAAATTTTGGAAGCGTTCTTATTTGTTGTAACACTATGGTGCACAGGCCCCTTGTTCGTGTTAAGCTGTTATTTTAATCGTTGTTTCATTAGGACCCCACTCCCAAACCAAGGGCCTTGTCACTCTTCTGTATCCAAGACATTTGTGATGGATATAATCTCACCTCCCACCCCTTTGATATAAGGGTTGATGCTCAACCACTGTGCAGTATTTATATATTACCTTATATAGTACCTAAGTAACCTGTAGTCATGCTTATGAATGTGGATCTCCTTTTTATCCCACCCTTCCATTTTTCATCACGCTAAACAATTCACCATTCACAATTCATGATGGACATTTTTTACTTTTGTAACAGCTGTGGATGGACCAGTATTTTGAGAGGATGGCCAGTGTAAGGGTTGCAGGAGATATGCCATCCAGGATAAGATTCATGTTACAAGACGCACATGATATGAGAAGGAATAGCTGGGAGCCAAGAAGAGTAGCTAAGGAGATGACACCGCAGACTATTGGACAGATCAGGAAGGAGTTCCCTCACACCAGGGTGAGAAGCTTATTATGATGAGCAAATGGCTATTCGCAGATTCTAATGTGGAACATTATCATTACTATCTATGCAACATAGTCTTTCCTGTTATTATGGCTCGTATCAATGAGGCTGGTATCAATAGAAGCAAACACCACAGCATATATACCGTGATTCCTGTAACCTTTTGGAATATTTTCAATGATGGGAAAGCTACCGTTAATGTAACCAACTAATCAAGGTGGATTAACCAGAAACATACTGACACCTCATTACATTCTTTCCTTTGTGTAGTATCAGTGCCACCTAAATGTTGCTATTTTTATTACACATATGACTAGCTCAATTTCCACGCACTCTGCTACATATCCATACAACTAGGGAAAAATTGTAAAAAGGTGGGACTACAGATTAATGTGAATATGTAGGTATAAGCATTGTGGTTTTTGTAGCAATAATCAATCCCAGTCATTATACTTATGCTATTACAACATTCCAACCTTATTTCATCATCATGATAGAATTTTTTATGTGATGCATCTAGGTTGAGAGCGGGCTGTTCAATAGACCAGCAGCTCCCACTAAAGCTGACCTGAAGGCCGATCTGTTTGACATATTTGGAGCCCCGATGGCCAGTAAGCCTCACAGTAAAGCAGCTGCTGGGAAACCCAACTCTTACAATGACAGATCTAAATCTCCTAATGCTCAGCAGCAGAGGGCAATATATGACAGACCAGGTATGCTGACGGCTGACAGCTGAGGCTCAAATCACTATATCATCTTACCATGCTTTTCAGATTAAAAAAATGACAACAAAGTCAATACATGTTGCAATCATTCTAACCAAAAGACAAGCTTGTAAACAATGCAAGCTACCATCTCCCAATCTGGTAGTTTGATGAGTACTTTTTTTTGCATATATATTGTTTGTCTCTTTTAAAGAACCAGAACTAATGATGAGAGAAATATATCGAGGAGATTCAGACATGCCCACCAATAACCGACCCGACTACACAAACAACAGACCTGACATCTCCAACACCCGACCCAACTATGCGAACAACCGACCAGATAATATGAACTCCCGGCCTGACTATCACAATGGTGGCGCAGGTAAACCTGCATATGGAGAAGGTAATATACAAGATTACAGAGGGAACAGATCTCCACGAGATATGTCACCTTATCAGCAGAGAGATCAACGTGACAGGAACATGCAACACAGAGATCTACCTAGAGATAATGGAGGTAAAGTCTTAAATTGAAAGCAAAGCCATAACAAACAAGGCTGTCTTCATACCTAACTCGTATAATAATTAATGACTTAGCATAGTTTGTATTTGCCATTTTTCTGTTTCGATATACACATTGAGCTTATCTATCGTGATAACCTTGTTCACATATATCTCAACTATTCCTCTTGAGATCTTTGCACACAGGAAGGAATCGTGACTACCAACCAAGACTAACAAGCAAATCTTTGGCCTCGATGTCTAGTGAGAAGCTGAGCTTCAGACCGGGGTCTGCACTCAGCCAGAGGCCCAAATTCCAACCTTCTTCTCCCCATCAGCTCCCTAAATCAGCCAGATCGACCAACAACTATACCCAGGATGTGAGAGAGACCCCTATATTCACTAAACCAGTTAGTTCATTACCTCCACTCACTGCATAGTACTTAATCTGCTCAACATATCTGATATTTATTCATTTTGATTTCATACAATAGCACATATATTCTCACTCTGTCATAGTAGGCAGTGTTGTGAAGGGCGTTTGCGCTGTTGTAAGAGTTATTTTGTATCTCATGATAGTTCTCATGTTGAATGCCAGGAAATAGGTATGGTAATTGGGTCAAATATCATCTTCCCTGCAAAATGTTTTCACGCTACACATTATTGGATCTTGCGTGAACATAAATGGTTTATATTTATCAAGGCCACCCCAGTTATCATCAACAAGGACTCTAAGCCAAAACCTAAGAAACAGACAATTGAAACCGTGAAGACGACCACCAATGGCAGGAGTAGCCCTGCTGGTAAGCAGACTGAAGCAGCTAAGACGAGTCAGCTACTGGAGAAAACAGCGCAACTGTGGGGTAGTGAGGACAGCTTGTCTGTGTGTTTGGAAATCAGCCAAATGTTTAGGTAAGTTGTTATATATCTCTGGTGACGCTCAAATGTATATAATTTTTTTTCTATCTCGAGATATTTATATAAGTTGGTATCACTTAATCATTGACTAAAACAGGGCTTGACAAACAATTCATTTTTTCAGCTCTCTAGAGATGACCACTATCGCACCAAAAGTAGCCAGAAAGCTGATTAAGCAGGGATTGACTACATCTGGAGAATCTTCACTCCAAGTTCTTGGTCAGTTTTTGAAACAGCTGGCCACTGACAAACATATGGATACTAAATCTCTTGAGCTGGTGAGTAAAAAACAACAACTCTAAGATATTTCTATGTTGTGATATGTTAGCTATAAGACCATCCATAAACTAAATGCTCAGTATATTGAGAATGACATGTTCTACATTGTACTTGTAATTGCTTGGTAGATGTTTAGTGATTTGCTTGATGAGCTTCCTTTGTTGGAGTCTACCTACCCTTCCATACGCTCTCAGACAAGCCAGCTCTTCTCTACTGCCGTCTGTGGTGAGCTGATGAGTCTACCTGCTGTGTGTGAGATGCTACAGGGAGGTACCTGTCACCCTCTAGCCTTGGAATTCCTGCAGAATGTCAAACGAAACAAGAAAGAAGAATGGCTCACTTCTACCATGTTGGCTGAGAAAATATCCTGTCTTAGTCTGCTACCATGTAAGTGACACACATTGAGATTTGTGGTATCTCCTCATTTGATAAAACTAAATATTCTGGCCTCATGCTGGTTATAGTTTAGCCTAGTCGCATAATGTCCACAAAATAACATTGATTCAGCATGGCTTACTCCTGTTACATCCTAACATTCACATATCTCAATTTGTTCCGTGCTGAGTGACGAGGCAGTATTCACCCAGATGGTTATTGTGTACATTGATAGAGAGAGAATTTAAATTGATAAAATTATTTGAAATTTTGTGTAGCTTCCGCCAAGTCTGATGACGCTGCGTTGTCTCTACTAGAGAAGTATGAGCTCACTTCACTCGTCCCTCTGTTGACTCTACAAAAACAGCTGTGGTCACACATTGAGCAGGATCCAAACCCAGCATCCTTCTTCAAATGGATTATGAAAAATATCAGCCAGGAACTTCAAGGGGATGACGAGTTCACAAGAATTCTGTTCACATGGTGAGAGTTTCACTAGTTGCATATGAAACATCAAAGATGGGAAGCAGGAGGACAGAAAGAATTCTGAGTAGCCATGTTCAGTTGATCAAGAAAGTTTTTTATGCTTTTCTTTGCTTTTAGAGATTATATTATTAATATTTCAGGCGGACCTGTCAAATAAAAAAAATTTTAAATTGGTTGCAATTAGAAGTTATGTCCTCATTGTCATTTGTGCTCAATAAGTAGACAACTCCCTTTATAATTACATTAAATTTATATTACAGTCTGTTGAAGTATGTGGTTGGTGAGACATCTATGAAAGAAGGCACAGATACCAGTGTTCTTCCTGATAAAGCTGTGCAAGAGCAAGAAAAGATTCTATTCTGTAACTATCAGGAGATAATGCTCCGATTTTTACATGAAAGCAACAAAAGACAAATGATAGCCCTGTACGCACTGCAAGTCTTCAGTTACAACAACCAATTCCCTAAAGGTGAGCAGAAACATAACTTTCTGGGTACACACAAATGGTTTGTCCTCATCATATTAATTTTCTACCTCTGTTAATGCTTTGTCCTTCATCTTCAAACTTTCTCAGTCTGTCTATAGAAGGGTCCGCATATATGATTTTTGAAATTTTATGGATGTACTTGGATATCCTGCTTATATCTGGCTTGATAAGAAAATGCTTCTGTAGATCATATTAATTTCCTGTTCTGTTGATTAGCTGAGGATCACATAGATTTGGCCGATTGTTATTGCCGTCCTAAATGTGTAGATGCCGTGCTAATAACTATAATTGTATAAGTCAGTGGAAGTAATCTCTAGTTAATTGTAAAATTTTCCATTTTTAACATCAATCTGCATATACTTCATATCGAAAAAGATAATTCTATTGTTATAGCAGTCTACATTTTAGGACATAGTGGATACTATCCAGTATATTGTGATATATTTAATGCACAGGTATTAAATGACTTTTATATTAAAAAAAGGTATGATGCTGCGAATGTTCACCTATCTCTATGATCTTGAGATAGTTGATGAGGATGCTTTCATGACATGGAAAGAAGCCATTAACGAGGACTATCCAGGAAAGGGTAAAGCACTCTTTCAAGTAAGGAAATTGCCACTTACTCCATTTAGTTTTTGGGTGTCTTTAGGTGCAAATTAAACTTAACCTTAAATTTAACCCTGTGATTAACCCTAAGATTTGGCAACATGTAATTGACATTAGTTTTACCGATCTGAACGCTAACGCATATAGATTGATTTTTTGTTACTGAGGCAGGACTGTTAGGAAAACTGAACTTAACATACAGGATATTTTGTTACAGGTAAACCAGTGGCTCACCTGGTTAGAGCACGCTGAGTCAGAATCCGAAGATGATGATGAATAAGCCGTACCTGATGTTCACAATAAAAATGCAAGATGAAGACTATTTTCTACTATTTTCCAATACGAATGATAGCAGAGGAAATCATGTAAAATTTCAACTAATTACAACAACGCAATAGCAAATTATTCAAACACTTTTGGTTAATTTTTATCCGAAAACTTGATTCCTTATGTCTGAGATTATTGAATTTGTGTTTTAACATTATTATAGTGCTAAAATTATGTGAAAGTTGAAATGCTACTAAATAAAAAAATTGCAAAATGTATGACAATTATGACTCGATGATTTTATTGTAGCGACTAAATAGTGAGCATGGAATAGAAAAGTGCAGAAAGTAAATAAGTCTTATAAGTACTTATTGCCAGAGACTATAGAATATATGTCTCTTGAATTACTGCTCGCTGAAATATATAGTACATATTTATTCTGGAGTTACAGTTGCACTTGTACCCAGAAAACAAAAAATGGAATGACACCAACCATTATGAATTTGACAAAAAATAGAATAACCTCTTGATGAACTAAATGTACATCTCCAGCACTTATGTTTCCGTTTTGTAGATAGTTTCCTCAAATGAAGATCATCCGACCTTTTCTGGTTAAAGACCATTTAATAGAACTGTCCTACTAAACTTGATAACAATGTTTATAACAAATTCACCTAATTCATTACATATGACATATATGACTTGATCAGCAAATGAAATTGAAAATATTATTATTATTATTAAGATATTGTAAAAAGATGGTTAGAATATTTAGATCAATGGAGTTCATGGATCTGATAATTAATACTTACAAAAAATAAATGCATGTGAGTTATGTATGTAGCAAAATGTGAGTTTGCTAAAATCTGACTAGACCAGGTTATGAGGCTAGCAGTTATCAAACCTTGGACCACAAAACCCACACTGTGAAAAAAAGGAGCAAGAACCAAACGTATTAGCACAGGTTTGAGTATGGGGGTATGATTTTCTGGCTACAACCACTGGAGTTAACTCTCCCTCCGATCACAGAGGTCAACAAGTTATCTCTAATTTGCTTCAGTTATAAACTTTCAGAAAACCTCAATAAATAAATAAATAAACATATTGAACTTAATATGTAGATAATTTGTGGAACACTCACTTCTTGGCCACAATTAAAACCTTACCCAGAATTTGTTATGGCGAAAACAATGTACTCATTTAGTTCATTGGTGAATGTACATGTATTGTGAATTTTCATAAACACACCTGACTGCTTTGTTTTTATTTATCAACTTATTTATGCATGGTCTTTATTTGTCATTGACTTTGATCGGCAATAATAAAGTATATAAATATATATATATTATAAATATATATATAATATAAATATATATTATAAATATATATATTATGTATATATATATATATTTGGTAGGGAGGCTCCTAGTTTTTAGGAGTAAATCCCATCCCCTCCCTTTTCCTTCCTTTTTTTCAGCTTCCTTCACTAAGAACTTTTTGTAGCTTCCTTTTGCAAGGGAAACTGTGTTTTCACACCTCAATAGTACACATACATATGTATCTGATTATTACCATTAATACTTGTATACAGCTTTTCAATATCTTAGCCTAACCTACCAGTGTTACTCCTAGGTTGAATAAATTACGACAATATCATTCACAAAATCAGGCAAAAGGATGCAATTCATAAAATGAACACCCAAGTTTTAGCTTTGAAATATGATAAAAAAAAGGCTGCACTGCACCCGCACGCAGAGCATTACTCCGGGTTTTGTGTTCATCCAAGGGTAACTCTTGATTTCTCGGTAGGCCAACTTGTCATGTATGGTCACATGGTGTTATGAGCAGGGAAGAGTATATCCCATCCCTCCATTTTATGAGGCTCTTATATGTTTGAGTTTTTGAGTTGTTGGCCCTTGTACAATGTACCCAGTCTCAGTCTGCAACATTGCATTGTGCAGGTGAGCATGCACACGTGCTTTGAGTTGAATGACGAATGAATCTATCAATAAAATATTGCAAGAATATTATGATTGTGGTTCAAAGATGCCAAAAATTTAATGATACAGTAAGATATCTAAAGAAACTGATGATCTAATGATATTTTGCAGTCTAGAAAGAGGACATTTGTCACTGTTCACAGTCTACCTTGGATCTGATGGGCAGTAATAAAGCTGTAAACAGGCTCAGACAGTTTTCCCAGGGGCTCATGTGTGCAGACAGACACTAGCCAATCACATGTGGGTATTATATAACGTCAATTACTATTGACCAATCAGTATCTGGACATTTACTCATTTACTCATTGAGTACAATACATGGTGGAATTTGGTCTACAGCTGAGTGCAACCGGAATGCTGACTAGGTGACTGAACTTGGACGACTTGAACACCACTACTTCACTGCCGAGAATACACGTTAATATTGAATGACATGCTTTTTGTATATGCAAGTAAGAGTTATTTTACACTTTTCATCGTATGTTGCTATATGTATGACCTCCTACTCTCTTCATACTATTGGAAATAATAGGTAGTAACAAGAAGTAACACTAACAGCGTTACTCCTCCAGTCCTTGGTAGTAACAACCATCCATTGCTCCTACAACTAAAAGTACTATTTGGTATCTATTTGATTGACAAGTTATTTGATAGGTAGTACAACCAAGGACTAGAGAAACTCCTTGGTACAACCAGCAGGTTAAAATTTTCACAACAGACAGATGATGTTTTCAACATTTTATCTGCTGCTCTGGTGTGATGTTGGTTCAATGAACTAAACATTGATCATTGGTTGGTTTAGTTCATTGGTTGGTTGGTGGCATGCTATAATGGTTCATTAATGGTTTAAGTGAGGGTTTTAGCTTTAGTTAGGAAGAGTGGTAGTAAAACCAAAGAGATACTCCTAGTCCTATGTATTACTATTATTCATTATATTCTTCCTTGTAATCATAACTAGATAATGAGAGATAGAAAGTTGGGATTAGAAACTCCTTTATGAGATATACAATAGCCATAATACAAGTGCCACTTTCTTCTTGTTGTTCTTTCATGTGCTGTATCTTCATTTAACTACCTATGCCAAAGCTTGCACCAAGAAGAATAAGGACGGGCGGCGTAGATATGGAGAATGCCAAGTTGTCATTGGTTTTCGGGAAATGATTGTCTATTGTGTCAGTAAATTTGGATACACCTAACTAATGGGTTACTTGTTAAATTTCTGACGGCCTTAGATGGGTCTACGCTCTGGTAACATCAGACATCAAGATGATTAAGTTAACTGTGAAAACGTGAGATTCGGGCTAAGTGAATGCAAAAATGGGATATTTGTCAAGGGACTATATCAAAGCCTCTAGGCCTATGGCGCATTCTGAATGGGACTGTAAGATCTCAGACCGCATTCATTGATAATGTATAAGGCGTGTGTAGAATTTTCTGCGCATGTATGTATCTACTTTGATTGCCATTTTAATCGTAAACATATGAGTAAGTAAGGGTTGGTGACAATTATTTTTTTATTCTGAAACGATTCCCATTTGGGGGCTTGAAAATACGGCGGATAATCTAGGCACGTGGAGCACTAACTATATAACAGGACAATCTAGTCTAGTGTAGCAACTTATTATAACATACACCTTATACAGGTGTGATCCACACTGTCTCATATATTTTATCCTATGAGACACTGGCCCACCTGATCTATGGATTAATAGCAGAAGGAATAATGATCTTTATATGAACTGGACTGTGAAAGAAACCATTTCTGATCCTAAGTATGGCAATAGTCTTGCGTGCTTATGCAAAAGGAGTCATTTCATTTGATGGTATGTTTGGCGTAAGAAAATAGATTGGGTTCCTCACCCTGATATGCTCCAATTTTACTGTTCATCTTTAGTTGTCAATGTTGCAAATGAATGCCCATTATATTCATATATGTTGGTTGCTGCTATCTAGGCCTCGTCAAATTCTGTCATTATCACCTTAAAGTGAGTCTCGGAGTTCACAGTGTACTGGATTGATGTTATTCATAGAGTGGGCCAATCAGATATGTATTATAAATCTCCCTCATAGCAATTACACCAATCACCCCTCAAACGAGGCCGGCACGCAGTCAAGGCAGACAAAACTCACATATGATCCCGTGGTCAGGTAGGCGAACGAGGCAGTGAGTCTCTCTGAGATGAATATATATCATTACAATTTTCATTCGATATCTGATCTCAGTCTTTTCCTTGAGCACATTCATCATCTTCACCAAATTTGATGGTCGGACAGTAATAGCCTGAGGGCTAACGGCTGTGATTGTAATCACACCTCTGGTATGAGAAGGCTGCTGATAATGAATGATAAAGCAACCTGGTTTGTAACCTCCGGCTTACGGCTGTCTAGCATAACTATAGTTTACTATCAATAACAATTTACATATATTTTTCTAAGTATATGAATGTCTGAGCCGATAGAGTTGGCTGTATCAGTCCGGGTGGCTCATTTGCTTGAGGCGATGACATAATAGAGTCTGCAACGGGTTGTTGAGATGTGTAACAGTATGTAACAAGCATACCTACTACTATACCACGCAGCCAACCTTAGTCTATGCCACATCGCTATCCTCTTCAACTATCGTTTCCGTTTTCTATCTTCTCTACTGATGACATGTGTGTTATTGTTAAGAAGCTCTCTGCAGCTTGTCATATTACTCGGCAACCCGTGCTTTTAATTTCACCATTAGACAACTCAAGTGGAGAACAAAGGTTAAAATTAGAATGCGGAACCTAAGTGTTTTACATTGATGGTATTTGAGTTGGTATTTGGTAGAGAGTTGGACGTTATCTTCACTCCATAGTGTAGTGTATTATAATTACGAGGTTGATATAAACCTCCTCCTCAGACTGGTAATCTGGAATATAGTATTTTGTAACAATCTTCAACAGTTATAATACACTTCATATCTTAATAAATTGTCTGGAAGATTTACAGATTGCAAAATATTGTGTGTAGAAAGCACCCATACCCCAATAATCAAGTGACTTATTATCTCTTTCTGTGTTTTAGACCTGATGTCTTGGCACTAGCCTGGCTGATTACTCATATATGGACAGTAGGTCTGCCAAGCAGACCTGAGTCATGCCATGGCCTCTTCCTCCGCAGATAGGGAGCACACTAAGCCTCTCAAGAAACGTAAAGCTATCGAGTTGGCCTCAACTTCATCATTCTCAAACATCAAACCTGGGATAGACCTACAGGAATGGATAGGCTCATTAGTACTGGCCCGATATGGATCTGGTTGCTCGGTGTACCGCCCGGGTAAAATCCTCTCCTGCCCTTCCTCGGGATCAGTCCGGGTTCTACTGGACAAACAGACAGACACAATTACATATTCCAATGTGTTTGACTCATTAGAGATATTAGGTAATTTTAGTCCAGCAGCAAACCTGGTGTCCCAAGGATCAACTGTATGTGTTAAAGAGAAGACTGATGACAATTTATTTGTTGTTGCTAAGGTGAAGCAATTGGAGGCCGGGCCACCTCTCAGATTTCTTGTTGAGTCTGAGAATTTGCCATCCGATGTGTGGGTCAATCGCGCCAACATCAGACTGATGCAGCCACCTTGGCATGATGATCTAATGGAAGCCGGAGTTAGTCAACCGGTAAGCACTACTAATTGCGCCAATTTCTACACAGTCAAATTGCTATTTCCTGAAATACTACCTCATTGGTCATGATTGTTGCAATGCTGCTGTTTGAAAGATATCGCATGAAATGAAACTTTCCACAACGTTTTAGCGCTTTATCCTCCGATAGTGCTGTTTAAAAATTACTGCTGCGATAGTGTATCAAGTACTACTGCTTTTTGATACGTTCAAAGTACTGTACATTACACTATTCATAATAAAGCATGATAACTGCTGACTGTAAAAAGGAATACCACGCATTACTCTGTAGTTATATGTAAGGCCAGATGTTGTAATGTTACCTTAGTACAGTGAAATCCTGGTTTCAGTTATTAAAATTCACAAAGGAGACTCTGGTAACCATAATCGCAATGCACTTTTATATGCTAGTACTATGTGAGGAAGACAGGCTGTAAAGCTGTGATATGTTGCTGGTTTGTAATACGTGATTGTGGTTTCAGCTAATGTAAATTAGGGGTCATGTGAGGTCTAACTGTCTGATCATTGTCTGAATATGGTCATTTGACTACTATTATACAGCCAAGCAAAGGCAGGAATTGCCGGTTTAAAGATGGCTCTGTAGGCTAAAGTAGGCTTTTCATCAGCTGTGTGGTAGGACAGCTGGTACAATTAGTACTTGAACCAAGGTCATTGCCTTGGTGACTGGGTTACATAGTAACTAGGTTCTGGTGTATTTTACAGAATCAGCCGTCACCAGACAGTGAGACAGAGGCAGAATTGAGGAATGTCACCAAGTCACCAGCTGCCGCCCGATCTCCTGGAGAGGAACTCATGAAACCCCCCAAGAAACGTCCCACCTCTCGAAGCCAAAGTGTACAATCAACGGATAGTGGGCGGGCCTCAACTCCTCGCACCTCACCATTCAAATACAAAAAAGGCGAAATTGTGTCCACTCCAAGTGGCATTAGAAAAAAATTCAATGGAAAGCAATGGAGACGTTTGTGCTCATTAGAAAACTGTAGCAAAGAATCACAAAGACGTGGTTACTGTTCAAGGCATTTATCTCTGAAGGGCAAGTCTTTGAGAGGTGATAGTGGAGACTATGGTATGAGCTCTGATGTCAGCTGTGATACCTCACCTCTCGGAGATTACTCAGCTGTCAAATCTAACAGACTAACATCAAGTAATGAGTTCGATGAGAAGGATGCTGCCTCCATGCTCGTGTCGTTAGGAAACCCCCCAGGCTCTACGCCCCTGGGCTCTCGGTCTGGCACTCCTGCACATTCACTACCAGGTCCTTCTGTAATGGCTCAGCTAGGCTCTATCGTATCCCCACAGGCCCCCCGTGGTTTTCCTGGGTTTGTTCCTATATCTCCACAGCAAGCATTGACTAACCCATTGCTCTCACCGCCCCTCAGACCATGGGGCAGTTTAGCAAACCCAGTTACATCAGGACTGTGTAAACCTGATTTACTGATGCCCACAGCGTTATCAGGGCCCCATATGTTCCCCTCTAAAGCTGCAACCTTACATAGTCTGAACAATCCTCCTACCACATTCACTAATGCTCAAATCAATATTCCGTCCGCAGCTGTTCAACTGCCAACACCAGGAATGGGTGGTGGGCTGGACAGAGGCAGTGTAACTGGAACTGACCGATCTCGGTCAGACTCTGGTATAGACATTACATGCAGCAGTGGGAATAGTCCCGCTATGAGGTCTGTAATTGTGTCACCGAGAAGCCTAGCACTGCAGCAGCAGCGTACCGACGCCTGGTGGAACACACAAGCTGCCAAGGCTTTAATACCACATGTAGATATAAGACCGCCAACATCATCAGCACATAACAAAGGTATTAGTAACAGTCAATACAGTTTACGATGGCAGCGTTATAGAGTAAAAGTGTGAAATCAATGAATAGTGATTGATTTTTCGCAAATTGTTTCAATACTTTTTCCCTTTCATTAATAGATGATTTAATTTGTCTGACAATACTGTCTGTGCCGCCTTGCTATGTGAATGAAAGGTGTCCTAAATACAGACATTGATTTTAATCTAGGTCTGTATTTGCTGTCAGCTCCCAATGGCATGAGTCTGTATAACGTGCACCAATAGATACAGCACAAGTGTTACAGACACAGCTCTTGTGTGGGATCATAGCAGTAACTACGATCATTGCACTGTATTATAGTGGTATTGATCTAAATCCATGCGTACTATAAGGATTTTATTGTACATCGATTGATTGATTTAGGTGATATTTGATCACTACGTTTTTATCTTTGTGTAAATATAACCTCAATGCCTTGAGCTTTAGAATGTACAAATGACGATAATGCTGCCCAGTCAAAAGTAGTCTTTAACTGACACTCAAAAACCTGCATATGCCTTGCCAGGTGATATATAGAATGTAAATGTTCCTTGTTATAAAGAATAAGTGCATTGGTCTATTTATAGCTCACAGGTAGTGTGTGTATCTTATCGTATTGTATGTTTTACTAGGCGGGGATACTATGAGTGTGGTAGATGATGAGTATATTCCCGTATATCCATGGCATGCACTGGTTCCCTGTATGATTAGACACATATCCACACAAACTGCTCTAGAAGAAAATTCCACTGTTTCGGTACAGAGGGATGACCTCAACCACATCGGTGAGCCCACTGCTGACATATCATATCATCAAGGTTGTAGCTGCCATTATTAAGAGCCATCACTTGATATATGGCCATGCTTGTCATGTGTCAATGACCGAGATTTTGTGAAGAAGCGATTGACCTACGACTACTACCCTTCTATTATAGTATAGCTGTTACCAGTTTGTGTACAGAGCATACCTGTAAGTGCAGCGTTTCAGAATACTTCGAAATAGTCTAAAAATAATAAATCATGAATCATAGTGGATAGTGACCGCACCACATGTGGATGCCGTGTGCGTGACATGACTGCTACTGGCGTCTAATCTCCATGGATCTGCTGGTGTGACAAAATATAAACCACCACCCAAGTTTAGAGTAAATGTGTCTGTCATCACATCTGTCTGACACAGATCCTCCTTCTTAATCCAAGAGAGGGAGGGTGAGGATAGTAGTTAAATGTACAAACTCTTGAGTAACTCCAGGATGGCCGATGTTACACTAGTACCCTTAGTATTATCGCTTAGGTCATCATTTATTTTATATGTAAATCTGATACAGCATTTGTTTGGCTTCCTCTTGGAAACGAGACACTTTATAATACCACTGAACTTTGGATGGTCTCCTATAATTCAGCAGCTATTGTGTAATTATTTACAAAAACTATGAGCGTAACACTTTGTTTCATCCTTGTCAGTTTCACCCATGTCTCATGCTCATTATTTAGTAAATGGTAGCAGTTCCAGGCTTCAATAGCCATCAGCGTGTCTCTATTGATGGATGCTCTATTGCTATGGCTTCCTCAATCACCTTGTTTTTTATATTAATTGTACCCTCTGATGATGTATATAATCATGTTTGTAGATGGCAGACCTGTGGATTTCTCCAGACATATGGTAGCTGGTGGGATGGAGGAGGCCCCTCAGATCTCAGCACAGCGGTACAGAGAGCCCCCTGGTGGTGACCTTTCTGATGAAGAGCTTCTGGTTGATGTGGATGATGACAACGATGATGTATTCTCAGAACAGCAGCATGTCACTAATGAAATTAGGAATAGTAAACACATACTATCCCACCAACCACTACCTTCATCGGTGAAGAAAGGAGAACCCAGCACTGTCAAGAAAGTATGTTTGTTTTGATCAAAACATGGGACCCAGTTTCTTGAAATATTGTTTGGTATTCTTTGGATCAACTGTCATATATCATATATAAATTTGTATGAATATAACATTACGATTGTTTCAGGAGAAGTCTTTGCAGCCTCGAAGGCCGATGAATGCCTTCTTGATATTTTCTAAACGTCACCGGACCCTTGTGCATCAAAGGCATCCCAATCAGGACAACAGAACTGTTAGTAAGATTTTGGGAGAGTGGTGGTATGCAATGGATTCCGAAGCCAAATCGAAATACTATGAGCTGGCGAAGCAGGTAGGACAAATGTTTCGTAAATTTAACCCTAAAATTAACCAGACTACTTCACACACTACTTGAAGTGATCAAATTCAATTTAGTTTAAAAATGTGATATTGGTAGAAGGCTAATTGTTTGGTATGATATGAAGTGTAAGTGAAGTATATTGAATGTGATGAATAGCTGGTTTTACTTGTCAGAGGTTATAACATTCTGCGGAATGGGTAACACCCCGCCCTCCC
The DNA here is from genome assembly GCA_914767715.1 of Membranipora membranacea. Classification (NCBI taxonomy): domain Eukaryota; kingdom Metazoa; phylum Bryozoa; class Gymnolaemata; order Cheilostomatida; family Membraniporidae; genus Membranipora; species Membranipora membranacea. The sequence continues at coordinate 8,126,462 of OU612065.1, forward strand.
ACGGTGTCAGATAAGCATCGATTGTAAAAAGCCGTGCTGATCAGTGACATTTTTCCCTTTCACAACCAATCGAATTTCCCTTCCATTGATAACATCTCTTGCATTGAATAGCCATATAATATTCCTTTTGTCTTGTTATTATGTTGTACTAAAGATGTTGAATTAACGTAATTACACCCTAACCAGGGTAATCGATAAATTTTTTATGTAATACTATAATCACTTCATTATAATGTGTTGCATAATTGAGGAATTCTTTTTGACCAGAAAATGAAAGCGAATTCATTAAAAAATCAGCATTGATTTGGTGCATACTCAAAGGCACTGAGAGTAGATTGTGTGAATTCCTTGGGTTGTCTCCTATTGTGAAGGTTTAACGTTGTACACAGTGTAGTGAGTTTTTTTTAATAAGCATTACAAGAGTTTACTAAGCCAATGATTTATTGATTACACCCATATTTGCGGGGCTTCACCCATAAAATACATGGTGACAAATTTTCCAAAAATACATCAAAGAATTATTTTTTATTTTATGCTCGATCAACAAAAGCTCAATTTTTTACTCAGTTAGGAAGGGGCTGGGTCTTAAAATTGGCAGGCTGCTGTCCGTGACCAAGTTATTTTAATTTTGATAACACTTCCAGTCCATCTGAGTTTTCGCTGAAAATGGTTTTAATCACTGTTGTCCAGTAATATGGGTATATTTTGTAATGGTTGTTGAGAGAGGTGAGGATGTGATATATGCCCAACTACGTCTCTTTAGTCTGAAATGATAGAGTTATATGTTACCTACATACTCTTCTATCGTTTATTTAGGTCAAGGATGCTCACTTCAAGGCGTATCCGGACTGGAAATGGTCAAACAAAGAGAAGAGAAAAGAGAGTACATCCAGCATGGCTCCTAGGCTATCTACCACGTCTGAAGACGGGGAGGATGAGGACGCCCATGCAGCGCTCTTCGACGGTAAATATATGAATCACAGGCTGTCGGGTCACATGGTGCTGAATGATGTGTCGATTTCTGGCGGGTGATCCTTTAAACCACCAGACACTGGTCGTAACTAGCGGCGGGATAATATGACCACAAAGCTACTATGTGCATTTTATTCCACGAAGATGAGCCCATTTTAAATTTGCCGCAAAGAGTGCAATTATCTCATGCGAACCTTTAGTTCTCAACAAGGGCGTACATGCACTAATTGCAGAACACTTCTAAGGGAATTATATATAGCATATCTTCGTTTTTAAAACTATTTTATAGACAAAAAAAGACAAATTAAAATTGAATTTATTTTCAATGTAATAGGTGTCTGACGTCCCAATCTCGTCTGACCGCCCCTGCTCATACTTGAGACAAGGTTGCGGTCTGGTCAGACTTATCAACCCATTGGGCTGCTAAGGGTCTGTACTGAATACCACCTTTAAGATTGAGATTCACAACCCATACAGTAGTCTACCTGCTACACGTGACTCGTAGCCTTTGCTGTTTCAGATAGCATAAGTTTTTTGGCCGTGGCATGTCCGCCATTGGTATCTATGAATAAATATTGTCTGTTGGGAAAAGATGTAAATATTGGAACAAGTTGCTTTATTTATACCATTAGTATGTCACGACATAGACCGGACTCACGACATTGTAGCAATAGGTCCCACGGTACCGGTACCGCTAGTTTCAATATCACAGAGACTGTGTAGTAAAAGCTTGCTGCAGATTAAAACAGTGCGATAACCTTGTCTGTGGCCATTCCTTTGTAACACAATTTGCTGGTATATATGGATTACTCACATTCAATTGCCTACTGATTTCAGCTATTATATCAGGCTTCTTTTTCAATAAAATACTACAATGTGGCTGAGTTGAGAGCTAAATGGTATTGATCTTGATATCAAAGTGTATATCGGCACTCTGATGTTTGAAGATTTGATCTGAAATCAGGTTTTCGGTAGATTAAAGTCTCATGGGTCTTTCTTCCTGTCATACTGATAGCCTTCATCATTGACATTTAAGACATACAGATTGTCTTTACACACACTATCGAAAGTTTTTTTTGCATGCATTGTGATATCATAACCGCAGGATTAGGAATATTTAAAAATTGGTTTGAATAAAAACATAGCTAAGACTTGGGTAAGCTGTTACAGTATTTCAGTGGCGTTGATTTCTATTTTCATGTAGTGTTGGAGAGAAGTGTGAATGTTGAGTTACCTTTATTTGACGTGAGTAAAGAATCTGAGAGGCCTACTTATCCAGCTGACAGGAGACCCGCTGGTGAGTGAAATAATATTTTGAGTCAGCCTCAAGTTATTTTAAAGTTTGTGTGTGTACAGGCACGGGCATTTATCAGTAACATTTATCATTACCTTTGGTTATGAAAATTCCAACTGCTGACATACATTTCAATAGAAAATTATCGAAAATAAACTCAACAAATCTTATACAGCGACCATGTTGGTTCCACCCAATTAACACCACCTACCTAACCCGATCAACTATGTTACACATTCAATTATGAATCTATTTTGTAAACTTTGTGGTCAGTTATTGGAAACACCTGGGCTATTTCCTGGTAACCTAGTATTTGCCTTACAATTTTGTACACAGATGACAAAACACTGAAATATTCCTTTTTTGATTACTACTAGTTGCAGTAAATGGTAGTGAGACAGAAAGTGCCGATGAGAATTCCCAGGATGGTATACCTGATATGAGCAGCTCTTCTAAAGCCACAGACAACACAGGCCAATACAAACTAAATGTACCTGACAAAGTGGAGACAACTTCTCATAGTCAAACAAATACAGCTAGTGGGCATGTGACTCGCTCACCAGAGGGCGCTCTCAGACCTACACCTATCAAAATGGAGGTAAATTCACCATTAAAATCATTCAAGCTATGTGATGGGGTCAGGATGCTATCTACAGACGGCAATATAACGCTTCCATAAATGACAAATTATTACCAGAACAATTCAATTTACTGGTGGCATGCCTTTTGCTGCTTGCTTTTGGCAATTTGGGTTTTGAAATCATCGGTCAAGCAATGGTCATTTATTTGTATTACATTGTCAGTTGAGATTGATAAGCATGATTCTTTAGTAATATACTGATGAAGGGTGCTGGCTGGTTCTCAGTGGTGCTCGGTGTGAGGCGGTCACATTATTGCTGGTAATTTTTCATTGATCACTACACCTGCAAGTAAACCTGAATCCAATGTCTGCAATCTGCGTTCATTGTGATTTTACTATTATAATGTGAGCCATCGGCCAGGCTGCTGTGCTACTGAACTCTCAGATAATCACAGTTTATCCAGTTGATCAAGACAATGGCGGTCTGTTGTAACTTATTGGAAATAACACTTGAAAAGTATTGAATTGCATAGGAAAATACTATTCAATCATGTAATATCATTTTGTAGTATTATGTGTGGTCTGGACTGTGGGTAGTGTAATAATAGATCAACTTGATGCTTAGATAAGAGTCTTGTGCAGTTCAATATGTCTGTAATCAATTGAATATTTTGAGGAAAGTGTCGGTTGCCTGAGGCGCTTTATGTGATAATCCAGTGCTCTAAAATTTTGAATGACTCTCATACACCATTGATTATGTATTATTTGTACTGGTGAATGCCGCTACTCCAATATGGGGTATTACATGAGGTGTCTGGTCGCTGACCGGCTCATTTCATTGCCTCAATGTTTCCCTCACACTCAAATGTTCATTCAATACAATGTGAGATCTTAGTTCTGTCAGGTTAATTGATGCCTTGTGCAAAGCTATTCATCCCACTCTGGCAATAGATGAAGAATGTTAGATGAAAAATTGTTGCCTTGCAATTTGAATCTTTTACACATCATGATGATTAGCGTTGCCAAATTTCAAGCTCCGTATAAAAATTTCACTGCAGAAGACTCAAATTTAATTCTCGACTGTTTTTTGCAGGATAATAAGTCTCATTCTCCTCCAAGACCATCAAGTAATGGCAGTTTCCACCCGACTGCGTCTGTGTTCAAAGTTCATCATTCACGGCTGGATGGAACCGCCTCGGCTCCAGAATTAGGCTTAGAATCTGCGCTGCCCACACAGACACGGAGAAAACCTTCTCAACTTTTACACAACCTTGTCACGGAGCCATTGCCACATGATTCTGGTAAAACCACAATCCATTACAGACCTAGTTTAACCACACGTCCTGAAAGTTTCGGCGGAAAAGCCTGATCCTGATTCATACTGGGAACGTTTACGTTTCAACTGTGTACAAACAAAAACACAATTACTGTCAAAACAACATGATTCACACTTTCTCCATGTAAAAAAAGAACACCATTCTAAGAAGCCCTATGTAATTTATTCTTGGTTAGCTTCTGAATGATCTATCTTCATTGTCTCCAAAAACAGAAATTTGGGTTTTGGTCTGTTTTAGAAATCACCAGTATTAAGGATTCAGAAGCTGTTCTTAAACCTAGCCTCTCAACATGCTATCAGCCAGTGCCTATAGCTGCCAAGCCCTCTGTTTCATCGATGACATCAAATGTTGCAGTTGTCAGACCTGGTACTGCTACAAACAACCAAGGTGCAGTACACTTCACGAAGTGTTACTCAATCATGGAAATGTATTGTTAGAAATACATTATGTAATTAAATGTGAGAAAAAAGAAGCTATCAAAAATGATGAAACTGACAATGGAGGACATGCGGAATGTATTATATTATCGAATGTCTCATATTATCAGTGTGAACAAGCTATTATGTATATTAGCATAGTGACAAATGATATTATGTCTTGTATATCTTTTAAGAAATACAATATAATACCGGATAATAGCTTTTATTACACATTTGGTGTTGTTTTAAAACCATAGCCAATTTAATTCTTCTACTGGAAACCTGTTCTATCCATTTCAGGATTGAATGTAGCAATGTACTCTGGATCACAATCTGCACCAGGTAACGGTGTCGGACGTATGACTCCAGTACAATATGTATTACCGTGGACTAACAGTATAACCAGTCATACAGGCTCGGTCATCTCACTACCTGGCACCGCTCAGTACATGGTCACTGATAATAACAACATCAAATCCAACTCAACCGCTGCTGTGGCTGCTTCGGTAAGTTTGGTAACTTGGAAATCTTTCATAAGAGTTTATCAAGGATATCCCTCTATGCCTGATGGTGACCGCCAGAACTATTATTGATTTATTGAATTATCGAAGTTAAAGGAACTGATCAGTCTTGCTTGAAAGACTTATATTATATTAAGGTTATTATTAATACAAAACTGCCATCAAAAATTTGTGTTGCTAAGGTTATGACATGTTATTTAGCTATATTTGTCAACCGAATGTATATTACTTGGTTCAGGTGTCTTTATATGTTTATATTTTAGTTGATGGTCACAAATTCTGGCGCAGATTCCAATAAGCTTCTTTTACCTGCTCTTGGAAGGTGAGTGTATTTTAACGAGCTCTACTGAAAACTTCTGCTGACAATCAACCACTATGGCATGTTGTCAGAACATGTCCAGTTCCATTGATGATCCAGACTGCTTGGAGAAGGGCCAACATATTTGAAACCATACGAGATTTCATTTGTTCATCCACAGAGCACATTGTTAAAAAAATTTTTTCCTTTGCATATTCAATGCCAAAGGTGCCAAAATTCATATTCTAATAAATATAGCGGTATAACTGATGTTCATTCATTGCAGGACGTCTAACACCCAATTGTCCACTACTGAGAATGACAAACTGAATAAACTTAAAACAGAGCAGAAGAATAGTAAAAACGTAGCTAATCAGCCTCCCCAGTCTCACTTCCAGAGTTAGTATATATTATCAATATTGCTACACCTGTCTCAAAATTCTGCTAACTTCTTACATAGCAATAGGATGTTTAGGTGGCAAAAAAATTGGTATATGATTTATATCGGGATATCCTGGAGTATGAAAATCTGTTGTCAAGAAATAGAAAATTGGTCTTAGAAAAACCAGAACCACCTTTCTCGTAATTGTTTGCATCTCAAAATCAGTATATGGTCTATATTGAAAGGAAAAATCAGATTACAGTACCCATACTAATACTTGGGATTTTCTCTATGGCCTGTGGTTTGCTCTATAGTAAATCCCCCAGACCTGACCTTGGCAACAAAATACTATCATTCTGTTACTGTTAGGAGAGGCAGAATCACATGAATATGACTAAGTTATTTGCTGCAATAAATATATGTTTTATCATAAATAATTCAATTACGATTAAGAATTTGTATAAATAAATAATGTTCACATTTAAGAAAAATGAATTGCTACCCCTGATGACATCTCCCCAGCGATAACGAAATCCACGAAATCTCACGATCACAGAGGGTGATCAAAGTTCTCTGATTGGTCAGGAAAGCCATACAACTATTACAGTGGTTAGCTTGTAGTAGCGCTAACATTCATATGTGGTCATTGCCTTAATAATCCACTTATACCGTGCAGTAACGCTAAACATATCCCTTGTCTGACTCTGGTGTGAAGGAAATCCTTGTGTTAACGAATCACCAACTTAAACTATAAACAACTCTCAAACATTCCAGCAAACTTGATAATTTGATGCTTACTCTCGACACAGGTGTGATCAATCTGAATGCCTGCGCCCCTCCTCCATCCTCAACAAAGATAACTGGTAAGGCAGATGTTGGCTTTGTGAAAGATAATAAGAGTACACCTCCCCATCAAAGGGTTAAGGCTGTAACAGCGAGCGTACCTGTGGCCAACTCTTCAGCTATTATTGATACTGAGCTAGGCAAAGTGTCTAACGAGGTGAATAACAGCGTCAACAGCAGCAAAAACAGACAAAGACCTGATGCTAATGTGATGAAAAGTTTAAACATTGTAAGTTAGCAGTGTGGTTATATATCCAACGGTAAAGTTCAGTGTCCTGTCAGACTGAGTGTGACATAGTTGTAATAATACAATTAATATGACGATAGGACTTATAATTAATATGATGATATCACTGTTATGCCTTGTCTAGTGTGGTTTTGCTGTTGAAATTTCAGATTTGTAAATAATTGTAGTCTCATTAATCTACCTCTTGTTTTTGTGGGATGATAATTAAGTTGAAGTTCAGGACATATCAAAAGAATTTATGAGGAATATGACCTGGGGTAAAGCACAGTGGTGGGGTAAAGCACAGTGATGGGGTAGCATTTGTGGTGGAGTGGCCATCATTTGACTCTCACACATCTCTAGTTTCCATGGAGTTATTTGCTGGGTGAGCGTATAATTTCTAAAGAGACTTCCAGGCATAAAGAATTTGGCCCATAGTGTTAACATTTATGGCTTCACTTCTCATTAATGTGGGTTGTGGTTAAATTAGTTTACTATAGTTTATATTTGGTCTTATTTTGGCTAATTGATAGATCTTTCAAAATCCTTTTTTTTGCCAGCACAAAAAGGCATTTCTTTATCAAATTAAGAAATCATAGACATTACAAGTGGGTCACTTTCAAAAATCTACTGTTAATTATCCAGAAAGACAAAGACTTGCCATGCCCAACATCACCTAAACCTACACTTGAAGGCGCATTAACCATTGAGAAGAACCCGACAGATAGTGAACAGATAAAATCAGGGGCTGAACACAGATCTCAGGCTACCAGAGAGGAGGCTGCTGTAGGATTATCAGCTAAGGTGAGTACATGGCTGTCACAAAACAGCTTTATCAAATGAATCATCCGTGGAACTATGTGTTCATTGGATGTTGTGTATATGTATGCAATCTTTCCATCATTAAAACGGGAGGCCTTATTACACTAATCATAATATCATTAGGAAGGTTTTGAAGTATATCAGTATAAGGTAAGATAAGTTGACAAGTTTAAGCAGGTTGAGCTATGTAATCAACTGAATTTTGGTTACATTGTAACTTATAGAAAACTAAGAGGATTCCGCCGCCGCTCGCATTACCAGACCATATGGCAGAGGAAATGGAAGGAGCTAGTCTGTCGATGAAAAACTCTAAGAGCCCTTTGCGGAGTGGGACTTTCTTTAAGAAGAACATTGACAGTGAACGTGACAAGTAAGATGAGAGTTTATCAAGTTTGGTATGAGTACATTAGTTTTGTGGTCTTGCTTTGGTTCTGCTGGCGACAAGAACATTGTGTTCACCGAACAGCGGCCTTCTCCAAGGTCATAAGGAATAGCTTTGCTAATGATCTGGTTGGAATGCGAGATCGTATAGACACCAGGCATGAATACCATATGATACGAGTCACAGCTGATCAGTTTATACTATATATTTCATACTGTGTATATAATGTAGCACCTAAATCTCTGGTAAGTTTATATTATTTTTCCATGTGGTTTCTCTCTTTATTCAGAGTTTTAGTGAAGGTGAATTTTGACCAGAAGTTTGACCAGCTGCCAGAATTCCATCCAGATAAGGCAGATGGTTCGCACAGTGTTCCTCAGAGCCCCAGTGTGCTATTAGCTGGGCTGAGAAAGCGCAAGTTTGAAGGGGGTATGGAAAGCCCTGCTACGCCCCTCAGGTCTGCCAATGCTGCCACATCAAGGTCTGTTTAGTAACAAGTACTCTATCTAGTTATCACATGTTGGTAAATGATGATAGATAGATTGACAGCCTGTGATAGATAGCAGTACGTCATCGGTTGTGTACTTTGTACCTAGGTCACAGACGGTGAGATATCTTAGAAAACATACAATTGGTCAAACCTCTCACTCATTCATTTCCATAATGAACACCGGAACACGCTTCATGTACTTTTCTGACTGAGACTTTTGCTCCTAAATGGTAATCAAAGAACTTGCTTTGCGGTATATTATTTTTGCATACTGTGGTTGAACTCATATGACCTCTCCTGTCACATTGTTATCATTTCAGCAGTGCAACCCCAACACCAGGTGCTTTGTCTCTTGGTAGACAATTCTTTGGACACGACTTCAGCGTTGAACACGCTGCCATGGACAGCACCTTACCTCCTCACCTCAGAGGTTAGTCCAAAAAGCTCATCGTATAAATTGTGTCTTTATATACTTTATAAATGTATTTGGTTGATATTTCATGTCCCAAGAGTTCCCCCTGAATATTTCTTTTTGGGAACTATGTTCCCACCAGTTTCACTCATTTCTAACACTGGATATATATATATATACACATCTGTCATTCATCACTCATGGTCAACATGCACAATTTTATTTTAATATCTGATCCTTTTTTATTAGGTGCGTACAGCGACTTGACAGATGTGAGTGACTCGCCGATTACACCTAGAACACCAAGCTCTCCCGGACCCTACTCCACATCCAGAAGGGTGCTCGATCACAGAAGACATTTAGTTATGCAACTCTTTGAAAATCATGGATTCTTCCCCAGTAGTGAGTGCAGCTTAAATCCTGTCCGTTGGTCTATTCTTTACACATGGCTAGTGACCTAGACTGGCCTTGAATTGATTCGGCCTGAGGCATGATGCACCCTGGATATAATATGTGAAGATTCGATTTCTTAGTGAGGCTACTGCTTCAGGTTTTTTACGAGCACCTTGAAATAGATGCCGGAAATTTACTTAAGGAAACTGGTGTACTAAAGTAGAAATACACACCCAGACGCTTAATGAATTAGCATCCGTGATATTCTCTAGGATAGGATTTATTGAGCTGATAGGAGTGATGGATCAATAGAGCGCCTCCCTCGTAAAATAATATCAGTGGAAGGTGTCTGATAAAGTGTGAGATGAACTTGGAAACAGTGTCTGTGTACTTTATCCCTTCTATTCAATCAATTATAAATAGATACAAATATCTGTTAGATGTGTATGAGAATATATACTGGGTCAATGAGCTTTATGGTGGCTAGGTTTTCTTAATCAATCATGAAGAACATCAAGTGCAAACCTTGCTGGAGTTTACTACGAGTGCAAATATGCTGAAACCTTATTTCAGAGAAACCTTACTTTTGAATGTATTTTTTCTCTGACTCATCCACATTTTCTTTACCCAGGTGATGCCACGGCTTTCTTTTTTTCTGAACACAAAGACATATTTGGCACAAAAAATACACTTCAGTTAAAAATTAGAGAAGTTAGACAGAAGATGATGGGGATACAACACGCTACTGAGGAATACACTCATGCAGAATACAAGCCTTCCTCACCCAAACCTACATCCAGTCATGAGAATAAAACGGCTCATATACCCAGCAGTAGAAATAATAATAGCAAAGGCCCTGCTCTACCTGCTGTTACCAATGAAGCAAAACATGGTAATAGTCAGGACTAATTCATGTACAGTTATAGCAATATGCACCTATTGCTAGCTACATTGCTAGTATTCATCAAGAGAGTAGAATCAACCGAACATGCAAACAAAATTATCTTATTTTTTTATCACTAATGTAGCAGAATACTGATACTTAGGTCCAGACGCTCAATTTCTTGTTCTATCCAGTATGGAAAATGTGATCTTCACTCTCATATGTATGTGAAATATTTTTTTCCCAAAAATAGTTTGTAAAACATCCCTCATATTTAGGGACCCTTGTACAAATCAAAGTCTATTAGCATAGCATTTAGAATTTTAAGTTTGTGTGGAACACACAGCAACGATATAATGGGAAGAGTGACTCACAGTCACATAACAATGGCAAACTCTCCACTCCTCTTTTGGCTAAGATAGTCATGTATACATGAAACTGTATGGGAGGATAGTGCAAAGCACCACAGAGGTATAAGACTTGCCTTCTCATGTTATCCAAGCAATCACCAATGCAGTGAGAGTGATACTATAAAGTATAAGTGGTACAACTATATTCCATGTTATAAACATTGTTTGGAAATTTCAAAGAAAAAAGAAAATCTAAATTATTGGACATAAAACCAGTTTGTCCCAAGGGCATATAAAAGACAATTTGTGCTGTAAATTTGCTCAGTCCATTGATGCTGTTATTTCTTTCTATACATGTTGCAATATAATTGCCAATATTTCGACTCCTGTTTCCTTTTTTACTTTCCCCTGTCATTTAATACAAAGATAAATCTTGTTTGAGGGCTCTCAATTTGTTTAGTGTGCAAAAAGATTTGTTGATATATTTTTTGATAGGATGTCACAGTCGCATCAAAACTGACTGTATCTTTACTAAAGCATCTCAAAAAACAGATTTGGTTTTTCTAGACAGAGAAACTGGTTACAGTTGTGGTTGCAATGGTCTTATCCAAGCTTTATTTTTACTTACAACGTTCCTTGCTTCACAGAAAATAAATTTATTTTGTTACAATCCAAAGAATATTTCATATGCACACTTTGAGAGGTCAACTGTAATAGTTAAAGAAAAAAATAAAGCCCGTGAATAAAGACCTTGAAACAGGAGCTTGTGATTACTACTTAGAAGACAAGTCGCTTTGAGCACCAGTTGCATTTGTTTCTATAGACACTATTAAAACATAGACCCGCCCTGTCAACACTTCATCTAAGATGTATTATACCAAAATAAGGGAAAATTTCAAATGAACAATGATGCTTTTCTTGTGTGCTACCAGTAATGTCTTTTTAACACCGACTCAGCTAAATTGACTGTCTGCGATTCGTTCATGATATCGCTGTATTGCTGTCTTGTATTTGGCGCCAATGTCCAGAGGAACTTTCAGAATATCTCCCATATTTAGATCTGAAGATTGGGAAGTAGCTGGCTCAAACACCTGTCCTATAAAATCTGATATGGCCTCGGCTCTAGCAGCTGCAAGTATAAATCAATTGATATAGGATCGTATTGCAATATGAATACCAAGCAACGCATATTGCAAAATCTGTGACATTTACCGACAGATATAAGTCAACCATTCGTGAAGTAAAATGTGACATGTATATATGATAGACTGCATTATAAACCATACTAACAGCATAACAGCCTTTCATCACACTTACCATCCATCGTCTCTGTCAGTGCCAGATTGACCCACTTCTCCTTAACAGATCCCACAAAATTATTATCTGTGTTATCACCTTTCATACTGTCCAGAACGGGTAACACTTTGTGTAACATCACTTTTAATGGTGTCAAAAAGTCATCTTCTGTCTCAAACTGAGCCAATGCCATCTCATTGAATCGCTGTCAATCATACATCATAAATGTAAACAATTGTGTATCATACACATGGCAAAGGAATAGGGAAGTTCATCAACATGATTGAGTGGTTTTGGGTTCCTTTCATCAAGCTAGCACACTAACAAGAGTCATCTTCTTCTACATAAATGCCCAATAGAGAGGACAACTCATACACTGTCTGGTTGCAGGTTAAGTTTTCTCACTCAGATGAGAGCATAACCCTAAGAATTCACTGATGTATTTCAAAATTGAATCAGAATTACCTCGATACATTGGTTTCGAATTGATGCCAGCAGGTGAATATCGACACCTCTCATAAGCGGACTGCTTCGGTCCGTAATCTGACCACTCTGTATGATTATTGTGTTTTTCATATGAGCATCGTGTAAATAAGGCAACGCTTCTTCATACCTGCAATTATAGGCTGATGATGAATGCTGTCAGATATGAAAGTTTTGTTGAAGCAAACAGCATTGAAAGATTGGTAGCTGACCAAGAGATCTGAAATACTTTGGCATTGCATTGCCATGCAGTATAGCTGTCTCTACATTGGCTTAGGAGCACCTAACATTGTGTTTTTATTTTCTGTTCTTGTGTCTATACAGTTAACTTTCTCTAGATTGAATCACCGAGTAGGGGCTACTCCTGATGAAATTGCAGCGTAAAGCATTAAAGATAAAGTACAGTTGGTCAAGTTTCACTAAAAGTATTATAGCGTCTATGGTCGCAATAAAAATTATAATGGTGCTGCCGATACAAACAGCTCCGATATATTGGTAAATTTGTGCGTGAAACAATAAACCCTCTGGATGAGTTGTCAGGCTGCTATACTCTCTCCAGAAATTATCACAAAAAGTATTAGGCCTAGTTGAAGGTGGGCTTATTAAATCTGCTTTTGTATAAATCTGTCATAGGGGAGATAACATACTGTGAACTCTTCTACACCCTTGATTTTTTAATTTTGAAATCGATTATTTCACTTACAATGTCCTAGTGCAAGTCAAGTCAGTTGTTTCGTTCATAGCTATGGGATTGACTTGATATGAACATAGTTGATCTTTGCTTTCTTAAACACGACACAGTTAGAAGACCCTTTACTATTTAAATTTGCTTGTAAATGCAGCTTTGTCTGAAATTGATACTAAAAGTGCTCAATTCAGCTCTGAGTACTTATGTCACGTACTTTGACTGGTTGAACAACTGTATGCCTTCTACGAACTGAGAGAGGACAATTCTAAAGCCATGGTGCTCTCGGTGCCATTTGATGTAATTGTTTTGAAAGTCAGCAGATCCCTCGTAGTAGTTTGATGTCATCTTTGCTGCTTCACGCTGTACACTACTCCACCTTAAATCAATCAATCAGTATAGTGAAATACTATCATTAGAATTGAGAATAGTCATGGGTCATGTAAAACATAAAAAGAATTCATATCTTTAATTTTTTACAACAGAGCGCTCAACACAACAATCAATTTTATTATAACAATGATATACATATACACGCGCACACGCGCACGCACGCACCCACACACACATATATATATATACATATATTTATATACGTACATACCCATAAAGAGGCGTATGTGTTGTATAGAAGGTCATTTATATTTCACCTACCCACTAAGGTCATGCGTATTATTGAGTCTGGCCACCTGATCGGCTATTATCATCTTGACATCAGATGGATTGATGACTTGTCCGTAAACCACCAGTAGATAGATAGCGATGTGGGTTCTTGTGTCTGATACTGGTAATCGCTCAGATAGGTCTTTACTGGCTTGAAGATAGCGTTCATAACACTGAGTCACGAGCTGCAATACAATGTCATCTAACATATAGTAGTACTACACATAGAATTATTCTGTGAGAGAGCCAAATGCCCTACAGCATCAAGGGATGACAGCGTAGTATTACATTGTCTGATATAATATTGATCGATTGATTGGTTCATAAGAAGCTAATGGTGTCACGAAAATTAGGGACTTGCGTAAGTCATAAGTGAGAAATAAAAACCAGAAAACAGCAAACATTATTATCCTGCATGTAATTTAGCTGATTGTAGCAGAATTGTTGAAGTACATATATACCTCCACTAAAAATGCACACCTTTTGCCAAGAAATTTCACAAAGAGCCAGTTTGTATGTTAAAGATAAAGATCATATAAATGATATATTCAAAAGCCTAAGCTACGTCCATAGACTTGATATATTAAGTCTATGGGTATGCCTGATAATACATTTCAACAAGAAGACAAAAATACCAGCTAGACCTGGCAATAAGACAAAAATACCAGCTAGACCTGGCAATAAGACATTTTATTTCCAGCTGAAATCTAAGCTGGGCAGATTAATATCTGTACAGGAAAGCATCTTGTAGACCTACTTGTTCAAATTTGTTCTGAGGTGTTGGGTAGTCTTGAGATTTTGATATATCTCCGTATTTATTGCGGACTAACGACAGCAGAGACTGGGCATGTTCATGGGCATACTCATCGACCTCGGACTTAATACAGTGGACTGCTGTAAAACCTCTACTCTGACTGCTTGCTACAAATAAATACAGAGTATTGTCATAATTATGAAATTCCTACATGTACATTATGTCTTAATTGTTGAATTTGTGCATTTTATGTAATTATCATCCAAATGACATACTCAATGTAGAAAATGGAATTGTGGTCATGGTGTGTACCTATATCTGGGTTAACTGATGACAGAATGTCAGGAGCGCCCAGGCTAGACTTAGCCCCAGCTCCATCATGCTCTCCCTCTGCAGCTATGAGGGCTTTACTGGCATCCCACTGTTGAATTTCATCTTGAAGCTTCTGATTGTCATCCAGAACATAGGCTTGCAAGTCATCTGGTAATCTGCCTAGTGCTTCTTCCTTACTGGGAAAGTCATGGCCTACAGAAACAACATTGGAACCTAATGAAATTGTGCACAAAATAACAGTTTCCAAATCAATGTCAACCGCCTAGCAATTTTCCAGTTGGGTTCTTGTTTTACGGGTAATTTTTAGTCCCAGCTAGGGTGCAGTGATATAACCCATGTATCGGCTCTCTGAGCAGTGAATGCAGACACCCAAATAAAGAACCTGCTGTAAAAGATTTTGACAGTAAAGATAACTAGATTTTTAATGAATTGCCTCTGCTAGGTAACCTGAGCTTATTCGAATAATGAAATAATATACCAACAGAAAGATGCTAAATTAAATAAAACAATGCTCCTTTTTCTTTAGGGCCACCTTATAAAATCGAGTGATAATGACCACCCACAGCGCCATAATTACTGATTACGAAATTTGAATGACAGCAATGGCATCCGATATCACGATCAATTCACATAGGACACATTTCATCATTTTTAAACACTTGCGATAGCGGGCCTGATTTAATTAAATCTTCTAAATTCCAAGCACAGTGCCAGGGTCAAAAGACTACAAAAAGAAAGAATACATTTTAATTCAAACAATTAGCAGACATAAGAACTATGCTTCACATGTGGCTGGGCTTACACAACCCTATTGTCATCACATTGTTTTTTAATTATATCCATTCTTTTTCTGGCAAAGCTACGCACCCATCACTATGAAATTGTCGCTGAAATGCTTTGATCACATAAAAGAATGTAATCTTTAAAACCTACATGGCCAACCTCTGACATTTGCACATCCTGCGGGGCCCAAAGTCATCATTCATTGAAAGATCAGAGATGTTCCTTTGATGATGCGGGGTTAAGGAGCCCTAAAACCTAGCGCCTCTTTAGGCAATTAATGAGCGCATCCGAATCAAATTAGTGCAGGTCTGAATTAACTCACAAGCTAATATAGAGCCGTTACTCAGTGCAGACAATGGCATAACGCATGTAATATATTAATACAGATTTTTGTCTCACGAGCTAATAAAATGATATCACCAGAAAACTTTGCATCTTGTACTTTTTCAATCTTAAAACAAAGGGACGAGGAAGCTACATTTAATGCGGTTACGGATTGTCTATGTAACAGATGGAATGACACAAGAAATTATAACCAGATCCCAGGAGCCGCAGAACAGCCAGCGTGGACTAAAATAACTACAAAACCTGATATAATATGCACCTTACATGCTACCCCAAATTTCTAAGTTTCTAGGTGTAGTTTAAAACACAGGACAGGACCCTCAATGAAATTGAATTAATTTTATATCAATGTACTTTAGAATTTTTTACCTGTTTTTAATAATTTAATTAGGTCACAGGGTTAGAGATAAACTCAGAAGTAATTTAGCTGATAGACTTCAAAAAGTTAGAATTATTTCCGTCGTCAACTTTCACCTTTAATGAAGAGCTACTTTCTGAAGCGGAGTCTTATAAGATGATGCAACATCATCATGGCAGCATTTGACATGAATTGATTTCTTACCAGTGAGAAGTACAGCACCTTCGCGAGGTTTTTCTTGATTATCAGTAGACTGTGTGTATATAAGACAGTAAGCACTGGCCGTTCCGTAACCTCCCTCGCTCTCTTTCACAACTTCCTGCCACGAAGCCTCAGTCACGCTGATATCGTTAAACTTAAGCCATGTGTTAGCCTCACGATTGTACACATAGGACCAATAGTGACCGGATACAGCCTCACCTTCATGTACCATCACAGCGTGCAGGCAATATTTGTGCTAAAAAAGAAAATTTCACCAGTGGCTTCTTATCCAGCAGACAGCCTCCTCCTTTGTAAATTTTTGACACAAGCAATATCAAAATATAAAACAAAAATATATATCACTACGGGTTATGACTCAGTGTGTCTACATTTGTCTTGTATGCACGGGGTATTACCAGCTTCAGATGTTCTTGCTCGTATGTTTTACTGACATCATCCTTGAGGCCACATATACATTTCTCATACTCCTCTATACTACTCATAACCTCCTGTTTCCAGCGATTCAAACATGTAGTGAGAACCTGCATCTCTTCCTCGCTTACATGCAGTGGTCGAGGTTCAGCCGCACTTGTGCTAGGAAATTTCGGATTACTAAAATACAGAGATTCAGGTTCAGAATGTTGTTCTACCAAAGGTGACATTCACACGGGACGAATTTGTTATTTATTTCTTTGTCTTTACATAGCATCAAGCAATATCACTATTGCTTTGTGTTTGGAAAGAAAGGAATTAAATTCAAGATTCCCCAGCACAGCACTGTAATCGAGACAGCTTTTAGAGTTGCATTGATCAGTAACGAGGTGAATATATGTATAGTACAGTATTAGATCTATGAGAATACCTGGAGGATGAATGAGCCATAGATTGTGGGGAGGATTGAGAGAGTGCACATGGTTGAGGTATACTGTTATTAGACATCGCAAACTGTAATGAGTAATCTAATATATCTGATAATGGGAACTGTCTATCTCCTCTACCGTAATGAGTATATCTATAAATAAATAAACGCTATATCAGTATATAAATATACATGTATTAGGTCACTGGTTCAAATTCTGGGTTAGAGATTTTGTTCGCGTAACATATACAGTTAACGTCACATTGTTGACACCTGACAGAACTATCAGCGCATCCTATGACATTGGATCGGATAGAGTGCATAAGAAGATTAACCCCATTATTTGACTATAGCAGCCTCGGGACTGGGTTTTGTTGCCAGACCTTTAAAATTCCTAAAATCGGCTGCTAACCACCTGACTGTTGTCTGAACATGTCTAGAAATAGATCCTTTTCTTTCATGATAATTCTTTTCTTCTCAGACCAATTAAAATAATCAGCAACGTAAGAACTCCCATCAGTGATGATCATAGTTACAATACATAGAAATATAATTACCAATCACTTTTTCTTAGCTGCTGGTGCTTTATTGTTTGATTAGAGCTAAATAGCCTTACATAATCAAAACATGATTTTTGGCTGCAGCTTTAGAATGGACCGGATCTTTTCATATTGTATCCATACATTGCTACGCAAAAGTGTACCAGCTTCAAGTGCATTTCACATGATCAGAAATCAACCTGGTCAGCAGGACGGAATGCTCGGGCCAAAAAGGATGGAAAACAGGAAGTAACAATCGATTTCTATATCATAGAAATTCATCATGTTTATTAAAGGGTCCAAAATAGAGAGTATTTATTGATTGAGCAGACCAGTACATTGAATTTTGCTAATGTAGCTATGAGGAGACAGTGGTGGAAACTTACTTGTGCAAATCAGTTTCAAGTTTTGATAGTTCCATGCGCAGTCGAGTCAGTTTGTCTCTTTTTGCTCGCACTTCATCTTTATTTTGCTCTACATATCTGCAACAATTAGTTCATAGAAATTTAACCACACCATTTTTGAGCAATGATTATGAGATGCACAGCACGGGACAGTTGTAAATATCATTCCTGCATTAAAAAAAATGCTAGCAATAAGCACAATGGAAATGTAAAATTGAATCATCAAAAGCTACAGGGTACTGGCACTGAAGTTGACTTTTACCTGTCTAGATAAAGTGTCTGAGGGAAGGAGAACTTGTTGTGTAATTTTTCAGCCTGTGACTGCATAGTATTATAACTGAACCGGGATAGTTCAAAGGTTAATAATGGAGGCAGGTGTGAAAACCATTGCTAAAAAAGACAAAATACAGAAATAAAAACATCAACTATGATCTAAAAATGCAAAAAAGGTTCAATCTCACATTTTGATCAGACAGAGAAGGGTACGGAGTGGTTGTTGAAACACCAATATTGTGCCAACTAGAAGCTTATCAACATTGTTACTATGACAGTAATAGGTGGCCTACACAGGCACAATATGATATGTCAGTCATAGCCTCACTTCTTGATTTGACGTCTGGTCTGTATTGTTTGTTTCTATATCACCTTGTGCCAACCCGGCCTCTAAACTTTGGTGTATGTCTGAGAATCCAGCTACATACAGAGGCCATTGACCAAAGTGAGTATGTGTGGTGAATGTCTCTCCTATAAAATAAAGGTAGAAGGAAATAAAATATGTTAGTTCATTTATTTGGCGAAGGCTTGAACAGAAAATATCATAGACTTAATATACTTAGTCTAGGGAAAATACTAACAACATTGTGGAATTATGTGAATTTGAGTGTGGTTCTATGAATTGGTTTACCTGCATTGGTTCCGTAAGTACGGACTTTGCCATAGAAGAGTTTGACCATTGAATTGTTATCATCTTTTTCTTTGGGAGGGGGATCAACATCCCTATAAAAATAGAAATCTTATAATATTCAGTATCATAGCATCACTTGCTGCTTGAGGGGCCCAAAAAAATACTGAACGTAAAGAATTATGAATTGCATGACTTGATGCTGTTGGCAGTATGCCAAGCATACCAGCATGTGGCCCAATGTTAATACTAGAGCCCTAAAGCTCAAGCTGCTGAGTGAAACGAATGTATGACATTATCATCCGACAGGGCCTTCAAAGGCGCAACGTAATCAATCACAACATATTGATACATTCCTTCTAGGTGGTTCTCTCATATTTGGGCTGATTGGAGGGAGAGGTTGAATTGAGGTAAGAGTTCAGATGAGTATTGTTTAGCAGATTGATAGCAGCAAAGCTTGATAGAAAAAAAGGCCAGTAATCAGACAGGGGTGGACAATGATTAACGCCTCTTATACTACAGACAACACTGTGTCTGTATGCGAGATCGCGTATATTTGCCCAAACAGCCATACACAATGCTAATAATACAACATGTATGCACTTATACCAAACTAGCGAGACTAGAATAACCCTTAGTAATCCCTTTGGAGAAAACAGTTAAATATAATATAAATACTTCGTTTGAATCTGCTGTAGACAGACAGACATTTGAGGATAGGCGATGTGAAAAAGGAAACAGATGTAATTGTACAAATTAGCTAGAATTAAGAAGTATCCTAGTATGTTTACATTAAGGAGGAACTTGGGTGGGGTGTGGAACATACATGGGCGTATCCTCATCTCTGCTGGTGGAATCCTGACTTTGAGATTGCTGTGACATCATTTCTGCTTCGGGTGTTTCGTTTTGAACAGCATGGTGAGCTCTGTGTTGAAACGCCTCTTCAAGCCAGTCTAATAACTTGTGTTGAAACTCGCTCACATCCTTACGAAAGATAATGCAGAATTATTTCAAGCAAGGAAGGCATTCATTGGTTATTGATGATCTTTAAAACTGAAAACCACTCTGCGTTGACCATTTTTAAGTGAGTAAATTGGTAATGACATATTTACAGAAAAGATATGAGAGTTCCTCATCCTTACCTGCTGACCATTAGAGGAGTGAGCTGTCTGACCAGCTTCTCCTGAGCTGAATGAATGCTTCAGAACTTCAATAGCGGTGGATGGGTTCAGGTACTTTCTGTCAGAGGCCAACATCAGAGCAAACAATCGCTTCAACTCCACCATAAAAACTGCGATCTGATTCTCCTACCAATTATAGATATTAGATAGTTTCATACAGAAAGCATCAATGACTAGGGAACTCATCATGGGTCACATCTCGTGCTGAGGGTAACAGGCAAAAGTATTACATAGCTCTGCAACAATTAACTGTTCGATACATATTATAATATATATGGCTATGTATAATGTGAAGGCATGTGTAAGATATGTTCTTGTTATATATTTTAGCATTCTCTGAAAATTGGGGCCACATGGACCACATACCTTGTTTAGTTCTTCAGACGGCTCATAATTCAGCACCAGCTCTCGAAACGTCTCTATATGAAACAACGACTGAAAACAAAAGAGGAAAGGGTTACAGTAAGGAGTTAGAGACTCCGTGGTTACAGCAAATTGAAAATCTGTACATATCATAATTTAGTCAAATGATCACCACATGCCGATCTGGATTTTCGGGAGTCTGTGTGGGATGGAAGAAATGGTTCTCGCCGTACAGTAGAATTAAATACTACCTACATCCCAGATCGCATTATAATTCATGATGAAGAAAACTGATTGTCTTCTGGCCATGTGGGTTGCCTATCAGCATCAAGTCAATAAAACATCAATAGCACATTACAGAATCTTCGCCTACCGGTCAATATGTTCATTTTGAATCAATTAAATTTTAATTCAGAGCATATGGGAGAGTCTGAGTATATTGACATCATCTGTTTGACAGCCTTTTCTCATCCAAATTGGTCAATATCGCCCACCAAATATACTTCCTGATGAATGATACACTTTTATGTGATTGCCATATCAGTGAACTGAAAAGAATTAGTCCTACATTCTCCCATAAAACTATTATGGCCAAATCCCCACACATCGATTATATTGAAGAATTTAGTTTTAAATTTATATCTTGTCAGTTTTGATCAGCTGATTGAAATTTTAATTTTGTTACACTTTATAGATCTAGTAGCAGGTACCAGTAGGGTACCGGTTTGAGCTGTGATATCACAGACATACTGGCATATTATTGAAAACAAACTTTCTATTATATAACAGAGTTTTTCATGATTCTTTTTGGGCATAGCTTGGTTCATTTAACTTGTGTGAACCATTTTTCCACTTGTTGGACTGCTAATTACTATCAATAAACACAATAGATACCTGATAGGGAGGTTACATGATCATCTTAATAATGAACAGCTGGTTCTCATTTGGTAGCCTAGGTAGATATTTAATTCAAGGAGAAAAAGTGTAGAAACAGTGGTGGATATATAACATGAAAAGGGGGTGAAAACTGGTGGGCTACTGGCCGTAAAAAGAAGGCGGTGCCCAGAAACCAAGAAAGCAATTTCAGCCATGGCCACGCAGACAAAGCAGAAGATTATTTTAATTTAATTTAGTCAGTTTTGACTAAAGGCCGAAGTTCATAGAGACAAGCTGATCATAGACATACAGCTAACCCCTAGATCAAGTCAACACTGGGGCCCTAGGTCAAGGTTCGCACATCATTTCGGGAATTATTAGTATAAAAAGGCAGTGCACGCTGTAATAAGGCATGTTCTCCTGCGCCTTGTGAGCAAGCGGACCTGCAGATTAAAGAGCTGACTTCAACTGGATTATTTGTCTAAAGTTATCCAAGGTACAGAGAAACATCAGGTCAGGATATGAGGCTTTTTATATCAGCGCTTCTAGCGCTTAATGTAGCATTGACCTACAGTAAGCCAAGCAACAGTGTCAAGGTCGAGAGCTCTGCAGATTCTCAAGTGGTGAGTTATTTCAATAATCTACAAAAATATTTTCTGCCCATTTCAATCCATAAATTTCTCAGGTCATCAATATGCAGCAACAGAAAATAGTGGCAATAAATGGATAATACGATGAAATGACTGGCTTATTCTATGATATTTCTTCCAAATTGAGTCTAACTTTTTAAGTCAAAATTGATCATTCTATAATCTGTTAATTCTTTATAGGCTGTTGCTGGCGAGAACAAGAAAGGAGATGGGGATTCAATGTTTTACGGTTTCCTGAATGGTGGGTACAAATAACAACTTTGCAAAATATATATTGAGGACATGTGTGTGGTTCTCCTTAGAGTTTTTGAATATGTGAGATCTATGTTATTCGACATAATTTCAACCTTTCTGATATTACCATTCACTCTTCGAGATCAAAATAAGGTTCATACAACCAGGAAGGATATGGCAATAATTCAGCTGTTTGCTTTCGGTATCACACTTTAAATAAGCTTACTGAATAACTTTTTAATTAAGATGCTGCTATGATCAAGTTATGCGTCGAAGGAAGTGATTGCTCATTTGCCACAGTTGGAGAAGCCAAAGCTCTAGATTACTCATCAATTGCTTCACTGTCTGCTGTGAAAGCTGAACCCAGTCCTCTGTCCAAGGCTCTCACACCATCCATGGCTACCATGTCTGAGTCAATCAGATCTCTGCAGGCACAGAAACTGGTAAGTATGGCAAGTCTTTCCATCACAGGAAATCAACAAGTAAATGATACCAATATGGTATGTTACAAAATTTACAAAAATATCCGCCTCGTGAGGTATTTTGAGCATAATATTTTCATGACTTTATTTTTGATTTCATGACAACTTGGTTCTCTGGGCTTACTTTAATCTGTATATAATTTATTTGGCATTTCATTTGATGTACATTTTTGTGTGGGATATTGTGAGCACATCTCATTCTTTTTGTCTAATATTTCAGTTGCTTGAGAGTTTGGAGGCACAGATGGCAGCTTTGACCTCAGCATCAGCCAAGGGACAGCAACTGTCAGAGAGTGCCAAGGGACAATTTGCCGAGGCTGTCACCAAGGGTGTACAGTTCTCTCCTAACAACAAAGGACTCGCTGCAGCTCCATCACCACCCAAGGGAATGTTCGCAGCCCAAGCCCCATCCATGAACAAGGGCTTTGCCATGCCACCAAGCAAAGGAGGTAAGCCAATGCCACATTTTTTTCTATGGAAATTTTCAGCAACCATTAAAAAATTATAAACATGCAATCTTAAAGGGCAAGGCTCTGTCTATCAAGTTGACACCTCATTACATATAATTTCACAATTGCTCAATTTTTTAATTTCATAACCCGATGAGAAGGCACATCAGTTAGTATAATATCACGTTTTAGGAAGCTCTGCTAACACTATGCAGTATGAAGCCATGATGTGCCCAATGACCATGTTCGAGCTTGGCAAATGTCAGAAGGTTGTTACTGAAGAGAAAATGATGTTGCAAGCTGCTGCTTCAAATAACGCCAGGATGGCTGCTGAGAAGCAGAGATTGGAGGGTGCCCTCCAGGTGAGTGCCATTTTGTGCTCATTTATGTTCATTTTTTTGGTGCAATACATCAATATAGAACGAGAAGTTTTGACAGCAGCATGTGAAGGCTGTTCATGTAATAGAGGTCAAAGATGCCCTGTTAAATTATATCACCCAATTTTGTAGTTTTCTGAGGCTATGAAGACAAAGGCTGAGATGGAGCTCCAGCAGATGGCTAAACTGTATGCTGAGGAGAAGGCAAAGAATGCCATGCTTGTAAATGCCTTGACCGAGTGTGAGGAGGTGAAAGAGGTAGTAATCTCCCAGAGAGATGCCCTCGAGGTTGAGCTCAAGGAAACCCAGGAAGAACTGGTCAATGAGAAATCACTACGTGAGGCATGTGATGTAAATCTGGCTGGGTGCCAGGCCGTCAGCGCCGACCTCCAGATTCGGCTGGATGCTGCTGTTGCCAGAGGAGACAGAATCCAGGATGAATTGGATGCTACCAAACAGAGACTGCAGGAGGTTAGGTGTTCCTACAGGGTCAATAAATGGTTGAGCAATTTATTTATTATGCATGTAAAAAGTGGAGTGTAGTGTGTTTGCTCATTTTTATCTTGCTCTAAAAGTAAAATGATCAGTGGATGAGTTCTTATAGCATGGTGTGATTCAATTAGCATGGTTTGCCTCCCTCATAGGAGATCGAACGAGCCATCACTTGTGAGGAGAACTTAGGTTTCTGTAACCAGAGACTGGCCAAGAGCGAGGAAGACCTCGCAAATGAGAGAGCCGAGAAAGAACAATGCGAGAGCACATTGATGGCTACCATGAACCAACTTGCTGCATGTCAGCGTGAGAGCAAGGTGCTGTCTGAGAGGCTTTCAGTTGCCGAGGATGAACTCCAGGCTAAGGCTGCGGAATTAGCCAGAGAGCAAGCTTACAAGGAAGCTGCTGAAGCTAAGGTTGCTCAACTCACACAGGTAAAATCCCTGATATATCTTTGTAGGGTGTGGATTTGTTCTGCCTGCTAAAGCTTGTGTTTTGTGTGTCGTGGTAGGCTTGATTTTCGTAGAATAAAGTAATGATTAAAACTATCTGACACCATTATTTACACCAATGATATTAACTTTTGTCCACAGGAGCTGAGAGACACTGAGGAACAACTCAGACAGTGCAATACTGACCTGAACATCGAACGAAACAATGTCGCTACCTGCAACAGAAAACTGGGTGAGGCCGAGGCAGAAGTAGAGGCATGTAACAATAGAGTGAAGGACCTGCGTGATGCGATCGAGTCACTCAGCCAAGAGCTTGATGAGACTAAGACTCAATTGAACGGCTGCAACGCTGAGAAAGATCAGGTAAACACAAAGACTTAATAATAATTAAAATTGTTAAGACTTAATCGTTTATTATTAAGTCTATGGGTAAACATAAATACAATATCCCAGGGCACTAGATCCCATGCAAGGGGCAGGACTTCTGAATTAGGAAGCCTGACATTTCTCTTTTGTTTAATGATGATTTTGATGTTAGAAGAGATTGTTCTGATCCGATGATTTCATCTTGTTTCATTTCAATTCCAGCTTAGAGAACTGCTTGCTGAGACATCTGCTGAGCTTGAGAATATGACCATTGCCAAGGAGCAATGTGATGTTGAGCGAGCTGAGTGCAATGTTGCTGCCAAGGAATTGAGTGAGCAGCTGGCCACTTGCATTGTGATGGTTGAGGCTGAAAAGAAGGCTAGAGAGGAGCTGACAGCTACCATCCAAATTGTACAGCAGACATCCATGAAGGTTCAGGAAGAGGTAAAGAAGCTGCAGCTGGAGAATCTGGCGCTAGCCCAACAAGTACAGAAACTACAATCTGAACAAGGTAAAATATGCATTATTAATTCCATTATGATATGAGGGATGAACTTTAAGTAGGGTATGGCTTTGGGTAGTTAGCCCAGCATTCAGCAGACAACTGTTTGAGACCCCTGGTCCAAATGTCATCGCAATCTGCAGGCAAATGAGCATTTATGCTACAGGTTAGTAACCGAGAGAATCGTGCAGACTTGGGATTAAAGGAAACCTCAGTTCTACAGAGTGGGGTGTAATAAGATTTTGCTTATTCTTGTCTTATTTTTACAAATGAAACCATAATATCTGTAATTGGCATATTGCAGAGGTTGCACTGGCTCTTGCTGCTGGATGCCCACCAACTTATGAGAAATTCGGAAGCAGCTGTTACAAATATGTCAGAGAGAAGACCCCATGGAAGATGGCTCAGGAGCAGTGTATGAAGGATCAGGGTAACTTGGTAGCTGTGGAGGATGCCCAGGAGCAGATGTATCTTGTCGACTACCTGAAGAGAATGGGTAAGATTATAGTTATATGATTCAGTATGCACAGTGTGTCTCAATCCTGGTGTTTGCAGTGTTGCTTGACTTGGAGAGTTGTAGAAGCCTGTCCAAATATGCAGCAGCTGGTGAGATTTTCTGGTAAATCTGAAATAGTAATTCCGTTTGGAGGGGAGATGTTTATGATAG
Source organism: Membranipora membranacea (assembly GCA_914767715.1). NCBI lineage: Eukaryota > Metazoa > Bryozoa > Gymnolaemata > Cheilostomatida > Membraniporidae > Membranipora > Membranipora membranacea. The sequence continues at coordinate 8,152,761 of OU612065.1, forward strand.
CATGATATTTTTTGCATGAGGGCTTGAGAGATTGTTGCATGATGAGTGATATCCATAGAACGTGTTTGTGTTATATCCCAGATGCTTCCGATGATCCATATGCATTCACCAGTGGCCACAAGAAGTACAATGGCTGGAAGTGGCTTGGAACCTCAGATACTCATGTCAATGGAGCTTACTGGTACAATGCTGCCACTTCCATGAAGCCTGGTTATGACTGCATGTCCATGTATTTGGCTGACTCCATGAACTTCGGAAAATGGATTGGATTACCATGCTACAACGCTGCTCCATATGTTTGCGAATACAAGTTGGTACCTGATGGCACTGTCATGCCTGCCAACCCCGCCGAAACCTTGGCTCTCCAAGGAATGGCTGCCGAGGCACCTCTTTATCTGAGAGCCGGCTCTTCAAGCAAGGGAGTTGGATTCAGAAGATCATAACTCCATTTAGAAACTTTTGACACGGACAATTCCAGTCAACAGTGGATACAATTAATGATAATATACCCTTTTTGGACTCATAATAAGCTTTAGAGTCTCATGATTACCACAATAAAATAATTTCTGTCTCTCTAAGCTGACAACGCTCACAACCCCCAGTATCAACCCACTTAAAACTCTCTTCTCTGTTTGAGTATAAATTGCAAGCCACGCATATAATATCTGGGCAATCCTCCTCATATCGGTGCTATTTTAAAATATACGCAAGTTTGTCTGACATTCTCAATACATGTAAAATTAAATATTATGTGACATTTGTTGATTTTTGTAATAAAAAGGTGACCTAGTTCAGGGAAAAAATTTTGTCTTGTATGTGCGAAGTTCCGTGGCATCATTCGTTAACCAATCAAATGATCTTTGTTTCGCATGTGTGTGACAGCATAGTTTAACACAATATTTTGTGCAGTGTGAAATCCTATCTTTTCGGGTCAACCCATTGGCGCATACTGCATATGTGTTTGCGTGAGAAGATGTATATTATTTTATATAAGCTGAGTCGCAAAAGTTGTTTGAGGTGCCAATGAGTGCAAGCTGTTGAACAAATTTGCACTGCAAAATTTACATTACACATGTTTGTCTGCACATTCAAATATCATTCTTTCTTTAGATTTTCAAAAATGGCTACATAAACTCGAAAACATGTCATAGAGTTTTGAAAATTGTCCGGATTTATCTCACATTCCCTCCACCCTAGTCTTTAGTGTACTAACTTTGTGTTGCAATCAATAAATAAAAATATGTAATTAAGATAGGTCAGCCAATCTAAAGATAGTCCCTCCTTGTTTGCAAATGATCCTGAGAAATTTGGTTTTAACTTCTTTCTGATTAGAAAGACCAGGCTGTGCAGATATTTTCCAATGAAAGCTATGTGCATTCTACATAACTAACAATTCGTTAAGTACACATTCACATCTGGAGCCTCTTCAAAGCAATTTTCCAAACAAATAATTACTGATCATGCTCAAACCACCCAACTTGATTAAACTTGATGCTTTGTGTGCGGATTTCAATTTTTGTTCAATGATTTGAGACATGTCTAAAAATGGTCAGTCCCTTTTGGTTTTCCTAGTCTCATTCTGTTATCGAATGAATCTATGTCAATCAATGTATGCTTTTAGATGCAAGGTATGATGATAAGTACATACACATTGGAGCTTATGATTACAATGCAGAAGGTGCTTTCAAGTGGGTCGGCACACAAACACCTCTATTCATGACACCAGCTCATTGGCTGCCAGGAAACCCGAGACATGGTGGCCGACGATGTCTGGCTCTGCAAACTTGGGATTGGGAGAAGTTTGGAAAATGGGCGGACGCTTTCTGCTGGGTTAATCTTCCTTTTGTGTGTGAAGTTATGATGCAACCGGCATTTATGCAATAACATGATCACAGTGAAACATAACATGTTTTGTAAACTTTTTGTGCTAAGAATGGTAACAAAGTTTCACATGTCATGGAAAGCCTACATGCATCAATTCAATGCTCAAACCTACACTATGTTATAACCAGTTATTATTCGAGCAACATTAGAAAATTGTTGATATTGAAACTATTTTTTTATGAATCTCTTGACATTCTGCTGGGGCCCCATTATTTTTCCTGTTTCTTTGTTATTTCTACCTCCTTAATGTTATGCATACCTCTCCTCAATTTCAGTGCACTGAATTTATCACACCAAAATTCTTCATCACCCTGTACATAATTTTCATAATAAAGCACCTGTTGGCAACATGTTCAAGTTAATTTCAGCTACTTAACTCAACACTTTTTGCATCATCAATAGTCCAGGGCAGACAAGGATGTTTTGTTTCATGCACTGTATGCACATTGCAGTATTCCAGATTAGACACAATGTTGCAGCTATTAGGATGTAAGAATAGTAATAAACTAGACTGGTTGCCAAAAAATGAACTACGATCTCACGCCAATTGTATCACTTTATCTCACACATGTATTAATTTTGCAAACCCAACCTTTAATTGGAACGCTGAGAAAAAATTTATAATGCAAGTCATATAATTCTAGATTCACTTTCTACCTATTTACCATTTGCTATTTTGATTGCTGTTTTTACATGTTTTCACAAAACTAGCAAACATTAATTGGCTGCACATTAGTGACCAGCTTTTTACACAAAATCTGTCAATTACCCTGCTGTGAAGTGAAATGGGGCGGCAGCTGTGCATAGACTTGAAGTGAAAGTTACATAACCAATTACCTGGATGACTGCATTGAACCAGCAGGTATTCCCAACATTTTTCAGACCAACCGGCCAGCTATTTTCTCGTCTCCTCTCATACGGGTTGGCATGATCGATATACCATACAGGATTCTTTTTATTGTCCACTTTGGAGTCTGCCAAGCTAGCTTCTAGCACTCTGTTAAACGATACATCAATCATGTTTGTGTTAAGTTTAAACTATATTCATAGCATTCCTAGAGCTGGCCAAATGTTGTAGTTGGAGTTGCTAGTACTTGTTTCAAAAAGCATCAAGTGCATACAACTCTAAATTTGATCATGACTACTTCTAAGAGAGAGCAGAAGGAGCCGCCATGGCACAAGGGGTAAGCCATGGGTCTTTTAATCGAGAGGTCCCATGCTCGATTCCCGGCGGGTCACGATGGTGTCAAGAAGAGCATCCGTTCTCAAATGCTCCTGTGCCCCATCAGGATCCAGTCCGTAGACCTGTACTGATACCGGAAAGAAAAAACAAACAACATCCAGGTTTCTCACAGGGTATCACAGGGCATCGCGACTATAGATGGACGTGAGATTTATTTCTAATAGAGAGCGGATTATGTACTCACCTGCTTATATCCTGGTCTTCTCTGGTGATCTGACCACCTAACATTGCAGGCTGCACTCCTGGTGCTGCCTCAAGGCTAGCTGCTATGGCCTTCTGTATGTCATCATTATCACCATCACTTGTCAAATCAACAATCTGCTTCGATGTGTCTATGAATTAACGAAAATGACACTCATATCTCATGCTCATACTCATGAAGACTTTTTTTTAAAAGCAAATTTTATTAGGATTGTCCAATCATGCAGTATCCAAAGTGTATGATGACCGGGTAGTATTCTGATCCTAACAAATTGATTGATTATTGTTGGTATATGGTATATAAAGATGGGTAATAGACAGCTGGACGACCATGATTTTAAATCTATGTGCTATGGCTCAGCTTTTGATCATTCCGATAGACTCAATTTCAGGGAGCCTAACATGGAAACCTACTGAAATCATGAGAAATGTCCTAATTTATATCACTTTCTTCCCACATTCTCATAAATACCATTAAAATATGGTCAGCTAAATCTCATCAATATCTCATTGTCAGAAAACTATTGCCACGTGTATACATATTTGGGGCCAATAACCTCAGACAGCATTATCATGAGCTTCATGAGGTGATGACGCCTGTAGCCTAGCTGCTGCCTATCAAATTATTGGAAACCAGGTTAGGGGGTCCTTCAATTTTAATGTGAAATTATTAAACATATTCGCCTTTCAGAGATACAATTATCTTTCTAAATTTGTTATATACGACGCATCACAGTTACATCGTGAAGTATAAGAATGTCACCCTACAGGGTTCTTGAACACCAAGATCACAATTTTGCAAACATCAATAGATAAACCAAGGCTTTTAATACATACTGTACTTACTAACCACAACAGTTTCATTTCCTACCTGTCTGTGTCTCCATGGAGTTTGATCTCTGGCGATTTTGACCATCAGTTCCTTGCTGAACTAGATACTAAAAATATAAAACAAAACATAATTACCTTCAACACAAAAGGGTTATCAGCAAAATGAGGATAAAGTTTTTAGCATTCATAGCATTTCGAATTTATAGATAAGATGTCGCTTTCTGGCACTCCATTGAGACATACAGATTAGCTTACGTGATTCTCGTTAAAGTGTGAGGTCACATCGTAGTTAATATCCTTTACTTTAGGTGTCTGGCACAAAGCAGATATCACTTCAGCTATTGTTGCTTCTTGGTTATTGCCTTTCCTTGAGCAATTATTCCATGCCTTTCTAATCCTGTTCACATCATCACATCCAGTTATTTCTTTTATTTGTTCAAAGGGTATGTCAGCTACAACCTGAAAGAAGAATCCGTTACAGAGTTAATGATACATCACCTACTATATTTTCGACCAAAGGGAAATTAAAGGGATCTAGTTCAAATAGTTTCGAGTCCCTTTTATATTGGGTTCCACTCATTATTTGGCTCTATTGAGCTCAAAAACGTCCTCCACCTGCCTCAGCCTGCAGCATTGCATGTGTTTCACTGTCTACAGTTTCAAATGCGGCCTGTCCTGTCACCAAACAATTTAATTTTGATCAGGAGGGGAGAGTTTGGGGACTGGAATGAACGTACACAGGACCGATTATCGACTGGTATGATGAAAGCCAAAAACATTGGAATGAACGGCGAAAGTCATTAAACGCATTGGTTCAAGTATGAATATATATAAAATCTGAAGTACGCATTAAGGAAGGAACATTAATCACATCAATTTTTCCATATCCTTCCCAAAAATCCAACCAACAACACTTTAGATGATAACATATTCTACAAATATCCTTGATTATTTATACACTAGCCTATTAGCGGCTCCAAAAAAAGCCCTATTGGGGCTGCTGAGATAAGCCTTTGCTATGATACCGTATAACTTTATCCATACTGACTCTCGTGATCTGACTGGGCATGTAGATCACTGATAAACTAGGCTATCATTACCACAAAGTAGGCGTCGTAAGGCTAGGTATGCATCATGCGTGACTTGAATTTCCGCATGTGCAAGAACAATGAGTTTAGTTTGGGCTCTGATTGCAACTTTTGAAAGGGAAAATGGGATGTCCCCTGCCTAAACTGTCAATCAAAATCAGCTAATAATGACAAGAGAGGATAACTATTAATAACAAATCCGCACGCTTTGGGGCGTATGTCATCAGAGCAGGTAGCCAATCAGATTGCTTCGGAATTCCGAGACTCAATTTTGCAGAGATCAGCTCATGCCCAGAGCTGAGCATGCGCAGAATGAACTTTATCGGCAATATAGAATTCATAATGATACCCTTGCCTTGTGCAGGATCCTTAACTTTTACTTGTCAAAGACACCACATAATTGACGACTGGTGGTCGGTGCGCAGGAAAAATTATGTACTGTTGCAAGTACCATTGCCAAAAATACCTACACAAATGATAGTACATAACAATTAATTAATCCCACCGAAATCGATTGAGGTAAAAAATTTGCCTGCGTTGCTAGAATGTAAAAAAAACATGCCCACCATTTATTGCTGATATAATAATCCTTTATAACAATGTTTCTGTTGCTTCATTCCAGTACCATTTCAGTGCTTGCACTACATTACTCTCTGACTCCATCTAGCCTTACTAGATTTTATAACCATTATCATGAACAGATTTGAGTGCCTAATTTGCGAATGATCATCATTAGTTTGCTACCAGTTACACGATTATTATGTGGAGTTGAACTTGAACCATTTGTATTTATAAAATGCATTTTGACTTTTGTTACAGCACTGTGTTCATTTCCAAGTTGGTTCCAGCATACATTCATTCCCGTCGATGTTCAGTCCAACCTATGTCATTCCAAATTCAAGCTTGCGTTTTAGCTGGCAAACCCATTGCCCTATTACTGGGAGGTACCAACCGAATTGATTTGGCGTTATGGTCCCGCCTTTCTTTAAATAACCAATTTACCAAGCCCATTGACTTTTTGAAACTAAATAAATGTAACCAAAAAAAACCAATGTGGGGTCTTGCTCCGATTATCTATTCGCAAGATAGGTGCGCTTAAGCTGGTGATAACTCTGTAGAGCCAACAGCTTGAACCAATAAACGATAATTGGGCTGTATGGGCCACTGGGTCTCGAATGTTTTATTTGGCCAATTTCAAGTACTCTCCCCCTCCCCTCCTATAAAGATGTCAAGATAGGCTAAAATAGGGGCAAATCTAATAGATAAGATAGATAGTTTGTCATGTCAACTCACTGACCAGCCAGTCAATTCATATTTTCCCACGGATGGGTTGGCAAGTATGTAATTAGTAATCCTACTCTCTAGGCTTTGGAGATACTACTAGACTAGAGTAGAGAGGGAGAATGATTTTTTTTACTTATTCTTCTTACATTATATACTTTATACTACTTGAGTTGATTGATTGTGATAACTGATGGTCTGATGATGATGGATGAGTTATTTATCAAATATTTACTTACATCAGGTTGCACACCAATGGTCATTGTTTGAGGGCAGTTCTTGGTTCATCTATCAAAAGTTATGCAAGGAGTTATAACTGCAGCAATGGGAGTCAAGTAGATTAAATCCTCTTTCTCTTACACAGCAGTCTATCATTTGGTCAAAAAATATTTTCTCACTCATTTGCTCAATAGTTGTAACTCCAATAAATTTATTATTTCATTGAACACACTGAGGGGGAAGAATATACATGTCAAGTGGGTGTAAGCTTGAAGTAGCAGTCCTATAGCAGTGTTTAGCCTCATAGATACGTTGTTTCAAGGTCACACAAGATGGCAGCCCCCATAAGACATTAAAAACCAAAACTTTTTTCTTCAAACTTGATATGCATACTTTTAGAACTACCTGGTCGTTCTAAAATTCACAATAAATTCAGTTTTGAAATCTTACTTATTCAACTGTCAGCACCCACGCCACATGATAGGTACAGCCATATAAAAACATATATTAATCTATGTATATTCATAGTATAAATGAACTAATTAATAATAATGAACTGGTTTATATATATATATATAATAATAATATTAGTTCATTGGTTGGGCACAGACTACTCACTCCACTGCCAGCTAGCAGTCATGATCCCAATTTGCATTTTTCCCATGTCCTGTATGACAGCTCTGGAAACAGACAGCGAATATAAATTCAGGGACTATGCATATGCCATGGCTTGCAAAGTTCCTGGCCAAGAGGCCGGCCCAGCCCCATGCTAGTCGCTTGTAGAGTGATTGGTCCAGAATTAGTTGCATAGATAGATAGGCATCTACCTGCCATCCGGTGTTGCGTTCACCTCTGAGAGATGACCAGAGAACGACTTTGGAAGCTTCCCCATCAATATCAACCAATCGATTCAGCGGCTGGATCATTGATACTGGCATAATAATATAGTTGTTTTGTTTCTGTCAAAATGTCTTAATTTATGCTAATCGGCATTGCACTGTATCCTATTGGACACGGGGTAACTCTACGTTGCATATAATCGTATGGTTAGAGAGCGTGATTAGTATTATTGTAAAATATGCAAAGTTAGTAGAGCCTTTAGTTTCATATCTAGAGGCAATCGTCTCGAATGATTTTTAGAGCAATATAAATGTCCCCAATTTAACACCTATATCAGCAGTTTTTTGAACATTGGTGCGGTGAACCAAGGAGTTAACTCCTTGGGTGAACATAGCTTGGTTATCATGTATATTTCAACTGACTTTTGTAGGACCACACAGCCTGCATTGATACACACTCACCATGATGCTGCCATCCAACACAACATTGGTCAATTCACTCTATAAAGGCTTCCCAAAATGGCTGCAACGCTTTTTTGACCACCGCAGCTGTCAAATATATAAGCATTCAAACACTCAAATTGAAACATTAGCTAAGAAAAACAAACCAAGCGTATTCATGAAGATCACAGGATTGGAGAATTTCGAACCCCACCACTACTCCATGTTTGCCAATGCTTTAACATTTGTAAAACAAGAGACAGAAGCTGATGACAGCACGTGTCGTTTATTCATAAAGGTGAGGATTTGTTACTTGTACAATATGCTTTGCTGTGATCATGCCTTGTTTCCCTGCCCAGCGAATGTGTATGCTCAATTTTCAAATTGCCTTTACAGTGTCCGCAAGGTTTGGTGTTGCCCCTTCAAGATATAAGTCAGAGGTTCTGTAGCAGCCACAAACTCAGGGACTCTGTCATACTGTAAGCTTTCCTGTATCATTTTTTATAACATAAAGGCATTGTTAAAGCTTTTGCAGCCAAAGGATAAAATAATTGTATGTTCTATAACGTAGTTTACTATGTCTTTAATAAATTGGCTTTGTTCTATGCTGATAGGCTGTTGCGTCAAGATTTATTCTTACTCCTTGGCTACATAGAGCCAGAGAGCATAACATGATGATCACAACATGAATATATTTATACTGATCTCATTGCAAGATTTCGAAATACTGACAAGATTCCACATAATGTTGCTACTATACCAAAGAGCTCACGGGCTTGGCTGCCAAAATAAAACCCCATAAACATGCTTACTCCTTTATTGTTATTGATCGTTTCCGGTGGACTTGGAGTAATGAGAAGTTGTTTTATTTTTTACAGAGTCGAGAAATGTGATAACCCATGGCAAAAGAATACTATAGATTATATATGTAATGACACAGAAAGGCTTAGTGTTGGCTTACTCTCAGAACAGCGCAGGTATATCATTGTAGATTATGCCACATCTTTATTACACAGGTTGAGTTCACTTCTAGGTTTTTGAATTTCTCATTCACAAACAAATGTTAACGAAATTTCGAGGTTATGTCGATCACACTGTACAAATTGGGCAGAAATGAGATAGGAAACAGTCAAAAGCTGAAAAAAATACCATTCAATGCTATTTTGTTACCCCGGAATCTCCAACATTGATTGCAATAGTCACGTCATGCTTAACAATTTGGGAGCTTTTCCTGAATTTATGGATTGCCTTATTTTTTATTTTGCTCAATTTATAGAACAATAATTTGAAATACGCTGCAATGCTTTAGTCTGTGTTCCAAGGCTTGGTATAGTTTGAGTGATAATTAGAACTATCTCCTGAATTTGCCCTTCTTAAAACTCAGAACTGCTTATTTTATAACTGTACATCCTTACTTCTGTATGTCATTTTTTAAATTCCTTAAAAAGTAGGTGTTTACTCATCATCATCACTGATATGGAGCAATCAAAATTTATTATGCAACGTCGGATCATTTTTTCGTTTTTTTTATGTAGTAACCAGCATGAAGCTCATGAATCACGACCTAAGGATTTTGCTGTCAAACTCAGCGATGTGTTCGACCAATACGCTGAAGCGAATGAGTGGATCGAAGCACACAGGAGGCATGACTGCTCTGTAATGGTGAGAATAAAGGCTTATACAGACACAGTCACCGCCATTTGCGACAGACTATGGGATAGAGTATAAAAGTTTGATACGGTTTGCATGTTCCCTATTTTGGGTATCTCACCCTCCACAGTTTAGCCTCCTGATGAAACTGTTGCCGATAGTGGTGAATAAATTTCCTGTTTTCAGCTGCAGTTGACCAAAGCTTAGCTTCATTCATCATCAATAAGGCAATTAGATTGGCAATATCCCTAAATAAAGGCTGGTAGAGATTGTATTTTTGTTTTTTGTTAGTTCCTGTTTATTTTACCAGTTTTCTGCCCAGCCTTATTAATTTCAGCGGTGACTATTATAAATTTATTCATTAACATGATGGAAAAATTGTCTTTAGTTGCGTACCTGCATAAAACTTTTCTCTTTTCAGTTTCGTGTGCAACACTTCTCATCAAAGTTCCCAAATATCTCAATACCTGTTTTCGAACACGCCACAGCATATGGAGAAATTCCTTCAGCTCTCGGTAGGTGTGCCTTGAGCATCTTGGTTTGGGAAAAGTCTTGGCTATTACTTTGGATACCTGATTATAATTTGATCTTGCACCAAAAATGAGATCTTGCGAAGCTTGAAGATAACTTAGTACATCTCGATGTATATTTGTAGTTGTTGCTACTCCTCAGTTTTCAAAGAGTAAATCTGTCTCCAGGCAGCCAGCAGAACTGAATCTGCTCGCCGACTCTGTCTACAGTATATATCAGTTCTGTGTTCGCTTGAGTGACAATATCCTGAGAGAGGCAATGTCAGCTCTCAGCACATACTCTAATAAGGAGATTGATGAAATATTATCTGAGCATGAGGTAAGAAGTGATTACTCAAGCAAAAAGTGATGATTTATCATTGAACCATCCTGATATGTGGTCACCATATTCGTTATGGTTCAACATGTTGTATTGTATCAAGCCTTATAACACTATCTGACAATAACCGTATCAAAGTGGTCCAGGCAAGTCTGGTTACGGTCCTGTGTTAGTAAGAGGACTGACTATTACAGAAAATGATTCTGCGGACAATTACATTCTTGTCGATGAAATGTCAGTCATTTGGCTCTGTTCAAACTACAATTATTGTTCATGGATTACTGTGTTATAAGGACTATATTATAATAATTACCTTTATGTACTGTTTTAGAGAAATCCGTCATCCTACTACGCACATAAAAAGCTGGCAGAAGACATCATCTGTATCACAAAAGGGAGTAAGTTCCTCAATCATTTTGCTTACAATTACCACCAGATTATTAGCAACAGTTACCCAACTGCTCTTTGCACAAAAATATTATTGTGAGTTGCCTCTCCATGTGAGCAAAGCTTATTTATCCAAAACTTGCATTACGATGCCAAAAAAGAGTTTGTAGCGAGTTTGGTGTCTCCTAACTTTTTGCCACTATTGTACATCACTAATGCTGCTGAAATAATCTACCTTGGTGAAGTGTTGGAGTGGTTTCACGTCAAGTGACACATTCTAATGAAAGTCTGGATGCTGGAGGTTTATGGAATGATATCATACGTAGATTCCAGATGGGGTGCAATTTTGCTGAAAACTTGATTAGGCATTATAAACATATTCTTTGAAATTAATCTGTCTAATATTAGTTGATTTTGAATGCAATTCCTACTGGGAGGAGGTTGAATTTTCATTTTATGACCAGTAAAAGCCTTCTGCACAACTAGGACAAAGATGTTTGTCAAGTGTCTTTTTAAATATATTTCATTTCATAAGCTTTTGCATACTTTACCTGATGTATGCTAGATTGAATTATATAGACAGTTTTCTGTACTCTGATTTACGCCTCAATTCGGAGTTGTCCTCTCTCCAGTTTGGTACTTTTAACCCACGCCGCATAGAAAAAACGTGCTGAAAAGAGGGTTATCTTGAAAACCGCCTATAATAGGATAAAAATTCATTTTGATTCAGAATCTGCAACATTGAAAACTCATATGGACATAGTTTGGGAAATAGTTTTAGTATTTGGATAGACAATTATAGCATTTTCCCGCCTGTTTTGCGGACAATTTGGCAGAATCTTCCATGAGTTTCGTCACTAAAATTAAGATTTATCAACATTCAAGCCTCTAATGATTGGGAAACCCTGTCTCACAGGGTTTTCAATGGTGCAGACTCTGAATCAAAAATCATTTTTATCATAACATTAGCGGTTTTCAATATAACCCTCTTTCAGCAGGTTTTTCCTATGCGGCGTGGGTTAAAAGTATCAAACTGGAGAGAGGACAACTCCGAATTGAGGCATAAATAAGAGCTCAGAAAACTGTCTATTATTGATTAACTCCGTGCAAAGAGAGAAAAGTCATCCCCTTCCTCCCTGTGGGATCAGCTTCTTTTGTTAGTCATTCATTTGCATTCAGTAGTTGCAACAGTGTCATCAACATTCCCATGATGTAATTTGACATGCAATGTAGTTCCAATATGGGATCAATTTATGATACTATGTGCATGGGATAGATGGGAGACATTAACAAAAAAACTTTGTCAAATCAAACACTTTATACTATAATCAATCAAAAGAACCAGTATGTGAAATTCCCCACCAGATATGCTTACACAGCTGGACTACCCAGAATTCTCATTGACTAATAATCTGCTTATTTTGTTTTTGTAGTGGAGCATGGTAATCTCGAGGCTCTGATACCTAGTATCAGGTATCTACACAGAGGGAGGCCTGAGACAGCAGATAACTTTGATTCAGAAGATGTTGAGAAGCTTATCCCTACAGTGAAGTTACAGTATCGAGAGGGGTTGTCACTGCCGGATGTCTGCCAGCTCATATTAGATAATTTACCTGAGATTGAAAGACCTTCATTTGAAAAATGTAAGCGACCATCTAAATTCAACAGGCAGTACAAGTGTATCTATAGCGATGGTGTAAATTATCATTGACTGGCTAATGCGGTAGCTCACCTTTATTGGTGTTTGAATGCTCTACAAGTGCATGAACAAATGTAGTCTGAGCCCCCCCAGACTGTTGCTCCCCGTCCCACGGCCCCCTGGGAGGGGGACAATAGATTTGATAGTCTTTGTGTCTTTATCAGTCATAAATATCAACTTATTATAATAATGTAGGTGCACCAACCAGACTCCTTGGTACATGCAATTTGTGACCGTGTCATGTATGGCCTGAGATATAACCATAGACTTAATATACTCTATAGACTTAATATACTGACTTAATATACAATGAGGGGGAACACTGCCAGGGTTAATCATTTCAATGTTTCTGAGTTGACCTTTTAAACTTCACTAAAATTGTATATCAATTCAATATGTTATATATATTGATCAGCAGTTATATACAATACAATGATGAGGGGGAACATTGCCGTTAAAGAAAGTGGGAGAAACAGTATGAAGGCAGTAGAGCGATCTATAGACTATGACCATGTATTCACAAAGAACAACATTCACAAGGGATGTACAATGCTAACAGGTGACTATTTGACATAGATTTATTCTATCCTAAACCCCCATCTCTACATCAAATCTCCATAAGCATCACAACAAAAATATATGAGCAATGCACTAAAGTTGCCCAGAGAAAGGAAATTGTTTACTAAATATCCCACTTTGCTAAATATTCATTGCACTGGTAAGTCACAGAGGCATCTCAAAAGTCATAATTATTACTAATAAATTTTTGGCCAGGACACCAAATTTAGTTATCTCATATCTCCTCAGACACTACAGAGAGGGAGTCCATTGCTTAGCTCATCACCTCTGTTGTAAATTATATATTAATATATCTTATAACATATAATATAATACTAATATATATTTATTAATTATATATCTTATCGGACTCTAGATAATGCGTGAGTGAATAAATGATCCGTAACTCATCTGAAAGATAGTTGTGGCGCTAATAATTATCATTGTAAATGTTTAATATACATAATCTTGAGTTAATTGACAATTCCCATGTGTAACAATCATCGGCATACGGGGTAAATCTGCAGTCCCCTCCCCCTCCAATATATAGACATATGAACACGAGTCATGACTCACAAGACATTGCGACAAGAATATTACAATACAGTATTCTCAGAAAGACTCATATCAACAGTCCCAAGTGATTTCAACTCTTTGTATAACCAGAGAAATACCCCTTTTACTTTGTGTTCTAACATATAAAAATAATAAACTATGTCGTTATTACTATCTTTTTACAGGAAAAGGCCGAATGACTAATCACAAGTATTTTGTGCTCATAAAATGGGAGGGCTTGTGAAAGAAGTGAGGTTTTGGTAAGTATTTCTGACAATATATAGGACATAACTTACAACTGGAATATTGGATGGAATCTATGGGTTTGAGTTTATGGGTTCCACACACTTCAACCTTATTTACCTGTGAACCTAAATGTGTGGTACCTCGGACAGGTTTTCTCTCTGCCATAGATACATGGGTTATGAATATGGTATATTTTTGTAGGAGTGAAGAAGGATATATTTCCTCAGAAGAACCCCTTGGGAGACTGTAGTTTGATGAGCAGGAAAGGAAGACACCGACAACTGAGGCCCTACACTTTTTGTCAAGTGCTTTGTGCGATAATAGACCATTACGACTTTATTTACAAATTGACAAGAAATATGTACAACACAAATATACACCATCTCCGATCAAAACTACTAGCTGATCTAATTTTAGCTGACGCTCGTTTTAACTGGCATCATTGTCTGTTGGAGTTTCTGTATTGCTGTTGCGATAATCTGTTTGAGTGTAGCGTCCTCACAGACAACATCCTGTTGAAATAATACAATAAGAGATATTATATTACTTTATAGTACTGAGCAATTGCTATTGAGGCTACCTTATGCGCTCTTAAGAAAAAAGACATCAGCATTCCGATGATCAGTTTGGGTAGATCATGTTTGATTCAATTTGCCTGCATTTCAGGTTACTCCACAGCGGCTTTAGGGACAGCAACTCCGAATCGAGCAAACTGGATCAAACTTGATCTACTGTTTTGGCAAATTCACTATCACAGTTTTCATAAGTAAAACGCCCTGCTTCCCAAGCATTACTTGCATCGATGAGACTATATACAACATATTAAGATTATCTACTCACACATGTTGTAAGGTTCACTGTAGCCTCAGTATCATTGATGGTCATTGACACTTTGTCAGACTTTACTAGTTTACCGACACAGTCTTCTCCAAACATCTCTGATAGCATGTCAAGAGCACATTCCTGGAAGTGAGTCTTATCAACTTTGAGTACTGCCGTATTTACTGTAAATCATACAAGGTCCATGAGTAAACACATACAACAAATACTAGGATATAATACTGAGTCATTGTTCAATACTGACCGTATAAATTTTCAGTTATTCTTGACATGATTGCGAATTATGCAGAGTTTGTCCCAGCTGCATCACTCACCTTTTCTTCTAGGTTCTGGCTCATGTTGTGTTCGTAGAATAACTGCTAGTACTGCATCTGCATACATGTCATTGATAGAACTAGATTCCCACTGCAATATGAGGCTGAGAATTAGATAAGGGGAAAGCGAAAATCTCAAAAAACATGCAATACTAAAAATTTACAACACAATGATTCTCATAATCCTGACACAGATCCAATAACCAGTATTGCTAGTCTGATCAGATTTCCAACAGGCATTAGATTTATGTTGAGTAAGTAGGCTCAAAATTAGACATCTTAAGAAGTGACACAGACAGGTATTTCATTTCATCATTTACAATCAGCCAAGGGAGCTGTACCGGTCATAAAGTACAATTTTGTTCACCCAAATTTTATACATAGTATTATATATTGTACACTGGTAGAATATTGCCATTGCATTGCCAAAATGGATTAAATTGAGCAACGAGTTCACCGATCAGAGAAACTTGTTTCACCAGGTACATTACCTCAAGGACAATCATTTTCCTGTCTATTTTGACTGTGATTTCTTTGAAGACTTTAAGGAATTTCTTATCCTCAAGCTTAATAATTTCAATATCACCAGCAAGCTGAGACAAATGGAACTCCAAAAGAGAGGTACTGCCACTCCAAGCTACACTTTGCTTCTGCATTACTGTGCTTGTAGCCAGGTCTGTGTAGGCTACAGAAGATCAAATTGGAACTGCTTGAGTTAAAGAGTACACTTTGTGTATTCTATTGACAGAACAATGCAAACTACATGGTGTAAGACTAAAGCCCCATTGGAGTTGTCCACCACATCGAAGGAGGAATGAAATATATCAGGATGGTGCCATGAAGTTTTTTTTTGTTACAATAATATGTATAGATCATGATAATTTTTCAACAGATCATGAATATGAAATAAAAGAAAACTGAATATGAGATCTAGGTAATCAGTTACAATAGTTTCAAGGTTAATTTGAAGAACCTGGAATAAGATAGATTCCGACATGAAGTGTTTTGCCTTGAGGTAATTAAAGAAGGTAGAACACTGGTACTCTCGGACCAAATATTTACATACTGCGTCTCAATCGTAACTTGCAATGCTTACACTCTTCCATGTAAATCATTTAGGCTCTCACCTCAGATGGAAGACTGCGACAATACAAAAACCTTGATGTCTCTAAAATCTTATCCATTGTTGCCAATTTTTATTTTGTTTGAAGCCTTTGAGGTTAAGCTAGGTTTCTTTTTCTGAATTTTGTATAGAGTTCAGGATAGGTAAAGATGAATCTTCTCTATCTGCCTTTGAATTGCCAAGATGCCTCCATTATATCGTCAAATTTCAATGGATGTTTTGGACAAAGTGCACATTGACAGCAAATCCACACACCAACAAAGCTGAGATATACTTACACGCTGTGTCCGCCGGGGACATGATATGGTACGCAAAATTCCTCTTCACTACCACGCCTGATAGAGTCTGTCCATGCTCTGGTTTCTTCATAGCTAATGAACCAACCACCTAAAACCCATAAGAACACAAGCTGAAAAGCATGGAAAATCAAGACAAGAGGTTGTAGTTGTAGCATATATGTGGAATTTCTGCGAGGTCTGACACATAAAAGTTCCAGTTGATGCACCCTATCAAGTTTTCTCTTTTCCACCACACACAGTTACCAAGTGCTCTTCTAAAAGTAAATTAAGGTCTATATCTGTTTGTTTTAGATGTATGTATAAGTATGCTCTGATGAGCTTCCTCTAACAGAATAAGCAGTACTTGTTACCTTAGCCATCTTTTCTCCTCTGAAGTGAAGATCAACAGTCTCATTGTTAGCAGGACTGTGTATATTGAGAGTCTCTTCGTTTTCTTCATACTCTCGGATCAGAGCAGCCTTCAGTCTCATCATTTCATTCTGTTCACCATGTACTAAAACCTATAGATTCAAAAGTCATAAATCCAAAACGAATTACGAGAAAAAGGCAGGTATTGCAGAAATGCTTGGTGACACCCTGTAATCAGGCTCATCAGGGAGAATAGAGAAAGCTACAAAATGTTCCTTCCAGTGCGAAGCCCAAAAATCAGGATACCTTTATCATCCTGTATCCATTACTTTTCATATATCTAACTTATACACAGAGTGTGTACACACTGCTTTATCAAGGGTCACATACCACATGAGTCGGTTTGAGTTGTTTGATGAAGTCACTGGTTTGTTCATAGTCAGTGTGAGCTGAGAATGAGATGTAGTCTACAGTACATCTCAGCGGTAACCTCTGTCCGGTTAGAGTCTCTATTTCTTCTGGCTCAGATAAAATTTTCTAGAACACCACCATAGACTTTTTTAAGTATTCATAATTACATTTATATGATATATACATAGGATACTGTATATGAGTAGTAAATTAGCCTTCCATTCAAGAATTTACCAATATAATTACTGAAAAAGTTGTACTTGAGTGCCAAATCCCAGAGCAGACCTAAGTATTCTACCTCTATGTGTACCTGACCACCACAAAATGGCAATATTTTTGCTCCACATGAAAGTGGTACATACGAACAGTATTTCCACAATAATTGCTCTGACATAAAAGTGTACCTTGGCTAATGTTCCTTCCACACAATATCCAGCGATAATGGTTCCATTCCTCTTTTCGATACACCAATCTTCAAACAACTCTCTGCTCAAACCTGACTGCATCATACCAGGACTGGCCATAACCACGGACGGTCCAAGATCCTCAAAATGATCTATACTCTGTAAATAGATCGCATTTAAATCATAGGGCACATACAATCTCACAAAAAAATATAGTTAAAGAGTTAAAAAATGCTGTTTTAGTTTTATTTGGGCTTGTGAGATATAACAACATAATCAATCAAGTAAAGTTTATTTTTTGATTAGAGTCATGTAGCAGTAAAGGCATAACATTTTTTATTCCATTTGAGTTTACACTAGGTCATAAGGGTCTTAACACAACAACTTACCTTGAGATATGAAATGTGTTTGAAGTCGAAAGGGTTGCTGACAGCAATCTGCTTCTGTATTTTAGAGTTCATTGCGTTGATGTATGTTTGGTATACTGCCATACATTTCTTTGCCAGGGAAGATGCATAATATATCGGAATGTCATGTAGCTCGGGGTGCATCGACCAGTATTCATCTGAAGTAAGTTCCAAACACATATAGTTGAACATGATGAGATGAAGTAAGAACATGTATATGCTATGCAATGATGTTACCATATATTTTATATTGACATTTTGGCCTTGAATTCTATAAATCTTGATCAAGAAGAGGAAACTTGATTTGGCTTTGAATGACATTAGAAAATGTATTTCTACTTCAATTTTTTTTCTATGTTAATTTATGAACATGCTTTTACTGTAATGAGTGTTATGCTCTATGAACTTATGAGAGATGCAGAAATCGACTTTGATTCAGATTTTGGAAATGACAGCAACTAAGAGCAGGAGGAAGTAAATTCTTCAATTTAAAACCTTATAAATAACCAAACAATTTTCCTGTATGAACCCACCGAGTATGAGGAGTAACTCTTGAGCTCTACCGAGAGCAAACACAGGGATGAGACACCTGCCTCCTCTCTTCACTATATCAGCTACAAGCTGTGTGAATCTGGACTCTCTCTTATCCCTATCCTCATGTATGTGTGTACCATATGTGGACTCCTGTTATAGAAATTTAATTCAACTGATTATAGTGAGTAGAATTTACTGAATTAGAAACACAAGGCCACAATTCACTGGAGGTAAATATTTTTCCCATGTACTAAGCACTCATTATCTCTCTCGGGAAATGATCTCAGCTCTAGTAACACGAAGAAATGGAATGGACCTTTAATGCCATAACATATTCAGTGAAGTAAAAATTTTGAATGGCTTGTGTGTGGGAAAATCAAAGGGTTTCGAGCTCAAGAAAATTGACAGCAATGGTTAGAAACTGTTTGTCTTATTACATACAAAATTGACAGCAAACACAAATTCTCACAAAGATCAGAACACTAATTATCTCACCACAATTAGTACATCAGGTCTGACGTCAGGAATCTCGGCAGCCATTAGATGACGATCCTCCTGCCTGGAGAAGTCACCAGTATACAGAGTCTTCACACCAGCTATCTCAATCATAAACATAGCAGCACCTAACACATGTCCAGCCTGATAACACCAGAACTTAATACCGTTCACCTCCGTCTCCTGAAAAAAATAAATCATCAAAATTCATGGCAGACAGCTAATATTCTTTCCTCATGCTAAATAATCGATCACAGCAAAATCATTTTTAGAAGTAATAAATGAAGCAGTACAGTAACAATACTCACAGCATGGAAATCCACACATTCTATCCGCTCCATACTAGATTCTATATCCTGATCGGTATACAGCAGTGTCTCTGAGGATATGTTACTACGAAAATAGACCACAATATTATATAATATGTTACGTTCGGACAACTCTGGATTTTAGGTCAGTCTCCCAGTATTTTACCCCCTGTAACAAACCTTTCAGTATAGCAGCCCTGCTGAATTATTGCAGATTGAATATGAGAAGAACTTCCTTTTCACTAAAGCAGAAAGTTAACTACAAAGCAGATCATTTTACTTTTCATGTCCATATGTAATAGTGTCAATCTAGTCCTCTATTAATATATGCCTGACAAAACTCACCTGACTTTGACAAAGTCTGACAGTAACCATCTATAAATTGCTTTTGTAGCGTGAGTCATGAATACTCTCCCCTTGAACTGAGTTTTGGCTAAGAACCACGGAAGAGCTCCGCAATGGTCCAGATGAAAGCTGAAATAATTAAATACCTCAGACATGTCTCGGTGAATAAATTTCGAGTTAAATTTTCATGAGAGACAAATCAATATAATTATGTCGGTATTTACTTGATAACTCATTTAAACTAAAATCTTATTGGAGTCTTATCTAAGCTATGAATTTTACCAAGGGCAACACTATGGTAACCGACCACACATTGAGTAAGTGCAACCTTGATTCGTCATCAGTCATACTAGGTCATTCAATTCCCATACCAGCATTTAAAGCAATTTGACAACTTCACAGCATAGCATTAATAACAAGGAGACTGTTTTCTCCAGTGTGTGTGTGTGTGTGTATATATGAAGATCTATGCTTACTGGCTGATGAGCAACAGGTCTATGTCATCTAGATCTGTGATATCTGTGTAGGGTAGGGACTCGATACCTTTCATACCTGGATGAATGCCGCAATCCAACTGTAACACAGAATATAGTCAGATTATTGATAAATCCAGGACATGGACTTTCTTGCAAAAATGAGGTATGACAGCAGTAACTATTATTTTCAGACACATATGGAAGAACAAGGAAATATGTGCAACAAAGAACTGTTCCTGTGCTTTACCATTATCTTTTTCCCTTTGAAGCGAAGTATGTGACATGATCTTCCAACTTCTTGCCCAGATCCTCTGCAAAACACATAAATAAACCCAACATTAGGCTGCACCTAATGATGCACCTTACTTTACCTTTACTGACTATAGCCTATTACATAGAATCACTAACATATACATCATTTTTGCCTGAATTAAGTTAGCAATAATGCTTTCTAACACTAACATTTTTTTTAGTATGTAGTTGATCACTGCTGATCTCTGCACCAATGAATTCATTGCCTTCCCTACACTAAAACAATGACCTGGCATTTATCTCTGCTAATAGGTCTGGCTCCAATGAATGATGGACTGAAGTCAGTGACTGACTTCAGTCCATCATTGATTGGAGCCAGACATAGGAAGGTAAACTATACTATAGAGACATGGCTTCCTTCCAAGGAGGACCTTGTTTCTACTGAGTTCCTCATCAAGTACTATTACTAAGCAAGTAACAAATGACTGAACCCTAGCCGGTCCCTGCTTTCACAGCGATCACTAAATCAATGAATGATATAATTATTGATAATTGATTCAATCAATTCAATTATTATTATTGTTGTACAATTTTACTTACAATGGCATTATACTTAGAATGTCACTTTCAAGTTGCTGCTGCTTTATATGATCTTTGACAGATTTTGATGATGCTGCCATTTTTGATTCCAAGTTATTGCTTGATCTGTTGGAATGTTTGTGTAATGCTTCAAAGTATCCAAATGTATTCTTCAAGTGTTAGTGTTCAGATTGAAGGAAAAAACAATTTTTATTAAAAGTGTGGTAGAAATCTTAATAATGGAATAGCTTAACTTAAAAGCTTGAGATCAATTTTTTTTATAGAGGGTTTTGTATGAACTACTACACTCTCTTTTCAATTATATTTGGTAGATTCTCAGACTATAAAATATATTTGTGAGTAGAGAAAATCCATTTTCTCAGTGAAATCTCTAAAACTGTAAAACCAGAATCATAATCATACAACTATAAAACAGATAGAACGTGCATGATAAGAAGATAAAAGAGTGTACCAGCCAGGACCTGACATTTCTTGGCCACCCATGCAGCCCTGAAGTAACAAATTGTTAAGAGATTGATTGATATCAACAGAACAGACTGGAATTCATTGCTGTGACTGTGAGTTCCCTTCTAGCTAGGAGTGTATGAGATTCAATCATCCATTACAATGATATGCCTGACTTTTACCAAGGGCTTGAACCCTGGTTGGCTTCACTGTCTGTGGCATCAGTGAGGTAGAGGAACCAAGGAGGAACTAAATCCTTGGTGGCATCAGGGAGAATGCTCCTTGGTGGCAACTGCATTCAGTCAATTTTTTGTCACATTACTGTATTGCAGCACAATGCTGTTGTTGATTTGTAATGCATTGGTCATTCTAAAGCCCTGTACTCACATTTCCATTCCTATTTGTTTTTCTGATTCCAAATTTCCCTCGACTTGAATGAAGACCAGGTGTATTGTAAGTTATTGAGTAACTTGTCGCTGATGTCATTTGTAGAAAGAAAAAAAGATAGGACATACCCACGGTGTAGCACAACGTTTCAGGGCATGCTGTACATGGATGTTCTCCTGTTGTCTCTATTTCTAAGTAAGTCTACTACTGTATTATGCTCTGATCTGCTCATCACAACATATATCTGAGGCCTATACTATAGGCTACATATCACCTGACCATCCTCATCAACAATGTAATACTATCAAAAAAACGATACATGGCCTTAGATATATATCAATTTCCAAAGCATAGTTACTGCAGCCCATGGGCTTCTGAGGTTTGTTGGGTTTGTCCGCTCCAACCTGCCAAGGCAATCACAATTTCTATGGCAGTACTTCCGGTCTATGATATGCCGCTTTGATTTGAAGCAACAATCCAATTGGTTAACCTAGCTGTAGTGAAGCAGTATAGGTCCTTCATGCTCTTTTTTGTGTCAATAATCTGTTTCAATTTACCTTCAAGGTATCATATTGTCATGTTATATTTGATTAATGGTTGATTTCTATCCCCTTGTAATTTTCCACATGATGAAAGTTATATTTAGTGGTTAGATGGTTGCCAATGTGTTTTACCAAACTTTTCGTCCATTGGTATATTGTAGCGATAGCTCCGACATCTTGTCAAAATAGTCAACCCATACTCGAGGATTTACCGACTGTTAGAAAAGACAATGAAATTGCTGCTTACCCTGATGGGAGGGTCAATCCTGACACTCCAGAACTTAAACCACTTCCCATATCTAACATCCAAGATGAATTACCAACTCATATTGGGGTAAGATGACAAATAATGAGAATTCATAATCCTCTGCCGTACTTCTTTTTCCATCAGTCAACACTATTATTTTACTGTGATATGTTTGTAATAATTTTTCTCTTACTTAGGAGGACGTCACTCATAAACTTGAGAGTTATTGGCAAGAGTTTAGAGAAGGCTCAAAAGGTAAGATTAATTTTATTCACATTAGTTTATAAATACATTATCAAACCTTTTTATGATAATTCAAAAAGATTTTAACTCGGGCCATAAGAACCATCAACCTCGAACACCTTTCATTTTCTTACATCCGATGAACTTAGTGAAGTTTTTATATGAATACTTTTTCATCCTAAGATCTAGAAGAAAAATCCGCGGAGAATAAAAAGGACAACTCATCAACAGCAAAAGAAAGTGAGCTGGTATCTGTAGAAAAAGTCAACTGCACTGTGAGAAGTAACTTGAATATAACCTCAGAGCCAAGAATGAACAGTGTTATCATGGGTAAGTTGTTATGCTTGAAAGGTATTCGTGTATATTCAAGCATTTCAGATATGCATAAATTTTAATCTTGGCCAACAAAAACGTTGGACATTATTGACCAATCTTTGGGTTGTTAGGCTGCTTATCAATATTGTTCTGTCCTTTCATACTCTTACTCATATTTGCAGTCAATGACACAACATTGCAACAGCTGTTGAAGGATGAGAAGAATACCAACAATACCTCTAATACACAGGGTGCCGTGTGCCAGACACTGTTGCTCTATGCCCCTTGGTGTGTGTTCAGTGCCAGACTTGCTCCTCACTATCATGCGCTCAGCCGACTATTCCCTGATCTGGAAGTGCTTGCAATCAATGCTGTCACTTTAAACTAGTGAGTTAATTGTAACATGTCTACTTATTAATCAATGCTTCTCCCTTTCTGTCCCTCCCCTTACACAAGATCCTGAGGCTAGGGCTAGGAATGATCGACTGCACCACTGCATGCCTATCGATCCAAATCCAATCCAGGTTCCAGAAATAAATTTACATTGTACTCTCAGCTGATTAAGATATAACCTGAGGTTAGAAACTGGACACCACCTAGTCATTACTATCATACAATTTATTGTATTGTATTTTAGTTGGAATGCCAGATTTGGGACCGTTGCAGTACCTAACGTTCTTCTATTTTACAACGGAAAATTTATAGCCAAATATAATCATACGGACAAGAATATAGAAAGCCTATCATGGTTTATACAAAATTTCACAAGTAAGTAAAATTCTAAGTTAGCCTTGTATATACTACTTGTGCTGTAGATTTGTCATACGATGAGCAAGCTTTTCATAGTTCATATGATTCGATGTTAACTTAGAATATAATTTCAAATTTTTGAGATCTGAAACATGACAATAAAACTGTATGCCTCATGATATGATTGTGACCATAAAAGCTATGCGTGTTGGATTCCCAGAAACCGAACATCGTTAATTTTACGGACTGGGCTTATGAAAAATGCAACATTATGATTTTTTGTTGCTGATAACTTTCACAATTAATTTTTCAGTGTTGAATGTGACCGGAGACGCTACCACTCTAACAGAAGGTGATTATTTAGGTCCAGTACCGATAGAACCCATCGCTCAAACAGATTATTATCTTATTCTCTCATGTCTTGTTATTCTGTTTTCTCTCGTATATACTGTTGCACATTTCAAAGCAAATATTATAGCTGCATATCACAGACTGACTAATCTATTTCACTTTGAGCATCCCCATTTGGACTGAGTTTGTATCGGTACTCCATTGTTTTATGATTGTAAAATAATATACTCTGTAAATAAAGATTTAAATTTAAAACGTCGTTGGATCTTTGATAGGTAAATTTGAGACAAGGATGATTTTATAATCGATCATACTTTTTAGAGATATTAATGTTTAATATTTAGTTTTTTACATAACCATGGCCCATAAATACATCATTTATATCACTATGAGATGAGCATGATTGCAACAGATTGAACAAGATTGAACACTCAAGCCTTATTATTATTAAGAGACCATTATAGTAAGTAGAGCGAGTTATCTTCTACCATTTTGTGAGGAGACAACTCCCATAAAGACACAAAAACTGAACTCAGAAACTCAATTAGGTAACAACCACTGAATTAGATGGAATTCAATGGTAACAACATGACTGCACTGGAACCATACTGACTCTCGTGATCTGACTGGGCATGTAGATCACTGATAAACTAGGCTATCGTTACCACAAAGCAGGTGTTGTAAGGCGTGTTGTATGCATCATGCGTGACTTGAATTTGCGCATGTGCAAGAACAATGAGTTTAGCTTGGGTTCTGATTGCAACTTTGGAAAGGGGAAATGGGATATCCCCTGCATAAACTGTCAATCAAAATCAGCTAATAATGACAAGAGAGGATAACTATTAATAACAAATCCGCACGCTTTGGGGAGTATGTCACCAGAGCAGGTAGCCAATCAGATGGCTTCGGAATTCCGAGACTCAATTTGCAGAGATCAGCTCATGCCCAGAGCTGAGCATGCGCAGAATGCACTGGAACAAGGAGTTCTAACTCGTTGAATGTACCTACTACCTAAATAAAACACTATTAGGGCCTGGAAGGTGAATACAGGATCTTTGGCAGGGTTAATGTTCGATCTATAAACCTTGTCCCAAAATGTCACTGATTTTCAGTTGATAATAAAATGTCACTGTAAGTGGCATTTCATTATCAAGTAAAGATCAGAGGTTGATAAAACAATGTCACAAGCAGCCACTAACAGCCACCAAGAGTCCCATTCAAAAAGGTTAACCTGTAAATTGGCGCAGCTCTCAAAAACGTGAAAAGATGAGGAATAGTCTTTTTATAATGAAACTTTTATCAAAGCTCAATGTTTCTGACAACCTACATAAAACTTGCTGTGTCACTTTTATCGAGAGTGTGCTACGCTTCCACCTATCGTCTTTATACGGACACTTTTTAGCCAAATCCAAGGACAACATTAATGATATTATCAAAACCGCAAGAAAGATGGCCAAAGTTAATCCGAACTCTGTAGACGCAGTATATGACAATGACAGTTTTTAAAACGAGATGTCTGAGGCTAACAGCAGGCTCCAGTGACGACCTGTTTATGACTTTTGATAAGTTGCCATCTGGAAGGCGTAAAGCTGTGAAACACTGGGTCAACTTGAGGACGAACAGCTTCCGTGCTAAATGTGTACAAAATTACAAGAAACATTTAATTTCATAGTTTGAAATTTTTATCATTTTGTTCTTCCATTTTATTTTTCATATTCAAGCTTGTTGATAGGGCTCGAGCATTATGAATTCTTAGTCTATGACAGAGATAAATACGCATCCATCCATCATCTAAACCATGCAGTATTGTAATTTGTTTGTTTGTTATTGTTGTTATTGTTTGTTTGTTTTTAATGCTGCAAAGTTGTTCTTGGCTACTTGCTTCTTCTAGATGAGGCAGAGAAGGGCAAACTGTTTCTCAGTGGCATCTTCTCCGTATACACTGTTGTTTGTACGATGGAAATGTGAAATTAACATTATGTTGTAGTGTGAAAAAGATACTGTTTAGTAATAGACAGAGGATCGTGATGGCCCTAAGCAGGGTTGCGAGATCCCCTAGGGTGAGGCACATCCTAGACAATGCATCCTAGAAGTGTATGGAAATAAAAGGCCACCTGAACTGTGTGTGCAGCAAGCTGCCAAAACTGAAACAGGCACCAATCGGCCATTGACAGCGACACTTTTGTCATAGCCAATAGGCTGAGAAGCAATTAAATATGTAAATCGTGGTGACAATTTTCATCTCCTAATACCAGAGACTATCTATATTGTCTGCTAACACTGTAACTGCAGCACTGCGATGAGAAGAGAAAGTTCTCTGTTGATGTTGTCTCATCAAAACACTCACACATCTGATTACTCCATGATATATTTATTGATCTGTCGATCTGCGAGACAGTAGCCTATAATTTATTGATGAATCAAGGTGTACTTAATTCATTTGACATTAGACAGCCTAAGTACCACAACAAAAAGATAAGTTTAGAGGGAGACAATCGACAAATTCATGTGTCAGTTTTCCACAACCAAGACCAGTATAATAAATGACAGGTTTTATGGCTACCCACAGGTGGATAAGGTTATCTATTTTAAATTGATTTTGAGCTTTTTTCACCTGATACATGGCTCCTAACACAAACACCCTGAAAGCTATGAAACTTTCTGCTTGAAAGCACAGGCTATCAACTGTGGCGATAAATAATTATAGTGCGGCTCGAAACAGGTAGCCGCATAGAGTTTCTATACAGATATCATCAGGCATTAAGATTGTGAGGACGTAAGTTGTAATAATTCTACTTAGATGACATTCACATCCATAACACCATAAATTAGTTAAGTGCAGAAGAAGAGACAGCTCAAGATATCATCAGAGGCTTCAGATCAAGGATATTACTTCACTGATATTATGAAGAGAAATAGAGACTCGCTTTAAATCACTCATTACCTCAATCGTTTCTCCTTATTAAGGTAAGACTAAGATGAGTTGGTATTAGGATACTGTCAAACTTTTACCATTGTTTGTTCTAGAACCACTAGACTTTTCATTTTCACTGGACTTTCTAGCATTCAGTACTGTTAGGTGTTAGGGCAGGTGGGTGACAGAGGTTTCCAGTTTTACATCTTTATATATGAGAAATTAGCCATCATTTCTGACATACTCACACACAAGCAGACTCAGAGGGTAAGAGAACAGCAACCAGTTGGAAACAATATACGCTATATGGGCATCAGGTTCAATAACACCGGCACACTTGTAGTTTTGTTTTGATCTTTTGTTGATCTTCATGTTCCATTAACAGGCAATGCATCACAAACATTGATCGTGTGAGGAAACAAATTGCTCTTGTTTCTTTGTCTAGTAAATTACCTGCTAATTCATTTGTGTTATTTTGAGATAGTCACACAAATTGGGTGCAAAAGTTACATGGGGCCGCAAACAGTAAAACAACGAAGCCCCTTTTACTGTGTTTTAACACACAACATGAAATTTGATCTATAAAATCATGTACTACCACAGATCAACAATATTGCTAATGAAACCAATTAATTAGGAGCTATGCTTTCACTAAAGAGCTTGACACTTTCAGCAAGTATTGTCTGAAAAGTTTTCCTTCTGTTTTGACAAAACAACAACATGCACCTAAGCAGGCAAATAAAACAGAAAATCAAGCGGTATTAGATTGTATTTCTTTGCAACTTCTCTCAGTTTACAAAATATTGCTGCTTATTTTGGATTTTTTTCATAATAGCAGCTATAGCTTAGTTTGCTTTTCATAGGGCCACCTGTGTTTGTATATAAGTTGATAGCAATTGAATCACTTGTTGAGGCGATTAATATTTCTATAGACACATTATTTGTGTATAGTTTATACCAGTGTTGATCTACCATCTATAATAAAGAAAGAGTGATTATATGAGGCAGCAAAGAAATTGAGACTTGTGTTGTGATCTTATTTGTAAAATATCACAAGGCGAGTGTGATTGATTGCGCTATCTGAGCCTGAGAATTTAGTATCATATCACACAATACTGAACACTGAGGCCTAAAAACTTCCCAACGGCGGTGTCTTTAGAGATAAAATCTTTGCGTTGTCGTGTACTATATGACGTCTATTATACTACGATAAAACTGGGTGAGTAATAAAAGGCTCCCAAGGGAAGCGACAATTAGTGCTTCTGTTTTTACAGCCTGTCAAATCAATTATAAAAACTTTGTTCTTTTGATAATACCTGTCCAAAGCTGGTACTCTATTTCAATGCAATCTCTGTGATACAAATAGGTAATAGATCCTGCCCTGTAAAAAAGGAAATTGTACTGGCAGATTATTCTGAAATAGACTGTTTGGCAGGTAAAGGTGTACTTTGTAATGAAGTTTTTCTCATATGAAAGAGTGGAAGAAGAGGAATTGAAGCTAGCAAATAAATTGCCGTGCTCTTATTATTTCACCTCTGCTCAAACCTGCAGGGCTTTGGCAACGATGTACTTAGTATCTCTGGCCTTGCTGGTTCATGGTAACAGAGTGTTAATTGGCGTGACATACATCAGCGCTAGTTCCTACAATGTAATCTATGGAGCTAGGCTGCAACTTGAATAATATCAATGCAAATGTGGAAATCATATTATATCTGATACTCATTGAGGTCCGTGTAATATTTCTAATAGAGTTTATGTAGAATCAATTTAGAGTGGAGTTGGCTAGACAACACATTGACAATGAAATTGTCAGGGTTTTTTCCTTTATTTGGTCAAATCCATCAACTAATAATATTTTACTAAACCTGCCAACCAACACATAAAAATAAGTACTCCAGTATAGCCTTTGAATTTATTTTTATTGCCTTTTTTGTGTTTTCAAACTAATTTCAACATCAACCAGGGTGGCAGACAAATGCAACACAATGAAAGTTTATGAAAAATTCTATCGTCACAGTAACTTTTTGGTCTCACGATCAGAGTACCGACAGAGCTTTTTATGTAAACAAACTGAATAAGTTGTTAAAACGATGAATACTGAGAACTCTTTCTTTGGTGATAAAATCCAAGATACTAATATTGGGATCAGGATCTTGAGAGCACACACTGGTTAAGGTGCCCATTGTGTTTGATCAATCTAAAAAAGATTAGATTTTGATAGCAATGACTGATGTATTATGTTTATCATCTTGTATGATAGCCAAGGGAAGGGTCCTTGACAACTTGATCCCTTTTACATGTTTGATACTTACTTGGCACATTGGTTGTAGATAAGGGCCAACAGGTCATGTGCCTAAAATAAAATCGTCATCATAGTACCTTGTATGCCATAAAAAAACTTGAATGTTATCAAAAAATTTGTTATTGGAGTTGGTAAAGACAAAGCAGATTCTCCAATCGATTCCAGAGGTGTTACAGTCTGAAACAGGTCATAATATTTATCTGTGTTGGTAAACATTTCTCACTTTAAATCTCATTAGTCAGATTCCACAGGGTAGAATCAAGGTATCAACGTCACAGCACATTAAACTTAAGGGGACCTGATACTGAACTGCTAATTTGGTTATTAACAACTACACTGTACTTATATGTAGCTAATATGTACTTTCTGTTTGATACTACATGTGCAAACATGAGATTAAACCATTAGCTAGATCTTATCATTGGTAGATTAAGGCAATTAGTGTTACATGATTTGATTAAGACTTGTTGGCAGTAATATATCCTATAATGGAGCACTGCTTATACCCCTGTCAGATATGATAACCACTGAGGTATAGTTATACATATCAGTGATCATAACATGTATCTAGGCCATAATCCAGACCTGTAGACATATGCCAAAACGGAGAACAATGTCTTAACACTCAATTACCATCGGTCAAAATCTGCTGTCAATAAAATCGATGGCGATCTGGTTATTGGGTAAAGTAGCGGACTTAGTTTCCGGAGCTTCTATACCTCCCACTGTGCGGGATCACCCACTCTCTGATGGCTGCCAGGAATGTTCATCAGAGATTTTCTAAGGCTTTTATTGTTTAGCGTCTTTTGCCAGTAGTACACAAGCAGGGTGAAGCCGATAACAAGATGTTAGTTCACTTCTCTTGTGTGTGGATAAATTGTGTATCTCACCTTTGTCTTTCTTGCTATGAGGAGGCCGTTTGTGCGTAAAACATAGGCCTGTCTCAAAACAATTATCATTTATTGATGAAACAATTCATTCTGAAGGTGGTACTAATCATCTTTTGTCCTAGACATCAATATCATAAATATTTAAGGTGATATTTCTGTTTCAATTGTGCAATGATATTGATTGTGGTTTTATGAAGATGTGGCGCCTGGGTCAGCTTCACTTCAGTGTTCGTCGTGGCCGCCTCTATAGCTGCTACTGGGAAATTTGAAACCATTATTTAATTTTTCCTGTTATTTACAGCTTGAAGGATACTGAAAACTAACGGATAATATTGACTACTGGAGCTGAACATCAGAATATCTGGGATTAATCATGGACCACCCTTCCAGGTTTTGCTTTGGTGAGTTTTTTCAACTTTGATGTCTCATCATTGTATATTTTCAAAGCTGAGATGTTCCTCGTGAGCATTGAACCATATGAATTAAACCACTAGGTCAAGGCAAGCTGTTCCAAATATATTGTAAAAGGTTCTGCAACATATTCTGTCAATGTGTATAGCCGGGTAGTGCCTCATAACCCTTGCGTGTGGTGAACGTAAGCATTGTAATCCTATATAACTTAGCACTATAAAATATCCACTCAATTCTAGTCCTCATTGTATATTTTATTTTCTCATGAGATGCCTATGCTGTATTTCATGTAATCTAATTAAAACTTTAGAGAAGTGACGCGGATTTAAAGCAGCCCTTACGTTTTCAATGACTGTTCTATATTTGATATTTGCCCCCTCTGGTTCGGATTGAGAAAAGGGTTTTGTATAGGTGAACTTTGCTTTGATTTGTGTGAGTAATTCTGCAGATCATACTCAATACCACATTTGAAGCCACAGGCTTTATCAAGAACTGAAAGCAGCCCGCTGACCCCCCCCCCCCCCACTGAAGCCTTCATCTTGGGTCCCTAACAAGCAAGCCATCGTGATCAGCAAGTGTGCCTGCGCTGAGATTACCTGACATTAAATTAAATGCATCCAGACTTGTAATGGGATGATTCATCAGCTCTTTATTGATTTTAAGGTATAGTGTTGTTTAATAAAACGCAAGCTGTGACAAGAGGCATCCATGACAATCAGCAAAGTACATTTTCAACAAGTTTCTGCTCTTTTGAATACCAACAATTGGATGCTGTCCCATGCGTGAGCACACCTAGTAATTAGAAATTGAGATCGAAAACTGTGATACAGTTGCGCAATAAAAATTGTCACCAAGTGGTCATTAGTTTATCAACTTGGTGATTGGCGTGATTAGTAGTACCCCTATGGTCTGATAAGGTTGGGAGGACCAGATGGCAAGGTTATATCACAATGAGCCACGTACAACAGGTTATTGTCATGCAGTGAATCTTGGTTGTACTATCAAACCGTCCCCAACTTTGCACGGAAGTTATGCAGCAATGCAAATTCAGTCTTTGTTGTCTGTCATGCCGACATTTTATGATGGTGGACAGAGTTTTAGACACGCATAAGATATGTAATGTACAGATGGTTGTAGTAAAAGCAAGCTTCTTTTTATTAGGGGAATTCCTGGTAACGTCTTATCATTTCCAATTATAATACTGCCGGTTTACCTTCAAAATACTGAATTAGAAATTCAGATTAATACCAAGCGACCAACTCATCTATCATCTCATGTGATTTCTCCTTTTTATTTGTAGTAGATAACTCAGGCAATACAGACTACTCAGAATTACACAGATGGTCACCCCATCTACATTCAGGGTATAAGTCACCTGCCCCTGCCGATAACAGCAGCTATATTTATACCTCAGACTACGGCTCGTACAGTTCTCAAGAATCAAATCACTCTGGCACAACTTGTAAGTTTTTTTATGCATATGTCTGTTAGAAGGCCAACCTTCCTACCGGTAAAGTTTCATTATGATGAGCCCTTTATTCCTGTGTGTATGTATTTGATATTAATGACAAAATAAGTATATAAATATTATAATATGTAGTTACCTCAGCCAGTCATGCCAGGGTTCTATTTATGAGTGTGAATCATCGCTAAATCCGTTAGAAGCTATTGTCATGCTACTCTAGCATGACTCCTACAACTATGATAATATGATTGTTCCTCATTTATAATATGAGACTTAGCATAATTTATTGCTTGCCAAATGAGTCATTTACACACCAAGTTGACTTCTTGTGAAAGAATAAAATTGTAGCTTTCCAGTCGTCCATACACATTTGAGAATTATGAGTCATTTTAAATGCAACTGAAACCATTGAATGATTGATTACATCGCCTGTTCCTTAGTGATTTGCTATTAATTCTCTCTTCCGCTCTCGCAGAAAAGAGGCTGTTTATTCAGAACAAGCCTATCGAATTTTCTATTTACCAAGTCAATATTGCCTCACAATCATGCTTAATTTGATCTAGCAATGAGACTGACGGACAAAAATGAACGTTTGCTTTGTTTGTTACCTAAAAAAGTTCTCTCAAATCATTAAACCTTTCTATTCATGTAAGCACAAAGCTATTTGTACCACACGTTGATTATAAGAGAGTTCAAACAAAATCAATTTTTCAACATGAATAACCCATCAAATTAAAAAACGAGGAAGTCAGAATAAATTAGTGATGGATGGGAAAAAAATGTCTATGATTAAAATGAGCTAAATGAGAAATCTTGTACAATGGCTAGTAGGATAGGCTAGGTTAGGGGATAGTATAGGAAAACCTTATAACTTGTTGTCACCAACCTGTGGTAAGCTATCTCTTAATGTAATGTTGACTCCTTATAGAAAATATTCATCAAAATAATAATTAATTACGGCAGTCAATAAAGTGTATTTAAAATAAAATGACCTTAATGTTTCCTACGTCAAATCTTAATTTTATTTTGAGAAATCCTGTCTCAAAGAATGTTAATGGTTTTCTTCTGCTTCTGTATTACAGACAGTAACCTTGCTGATTGTGAGGAGGCCCTGAATAGTCCTTACGCTACTGCCTATGATCTTCCACCACCTGAGCTTTACAACAGCATGGACAGAAGGAGGGATAAACCACTGCCCCCACCGAGAATGACAAGCAGAACACAGGCGCAAAGCTTACAGAGGTATGTACCGCAGTGTAAAGGCTAAATCATAGAGACATAAGGGGCTCAACAGAAACTTCACAGTCAGACGGGCGTCTTACTGTTTAAGCTTGGGCATACAACACAAGAAGTCCTCATAATTTTGGAGATGCCTGCACATGAGTAAAGGCAGGACAACTCCGTAATTGTTTGATTTGCTCATAACTTTACACCAACCTCCCTGTTTACACAGTAGCGTTTTAATAACAAAAAACTGGGACATTTATTCACTACAGACACAAGAAGGTGCATGGCTGTGAAGTCGAAGTTAAGACATAATGTACATATGGCTATCACATGAATATGTTATAATGCAATCATTAAATTGTTTGGTTCACTTTTCAGAGTTCAACCTCCTGTCGCACCAATAAGGCAGAAGAAAATAAGTTTTGATGACTCTACAATGATAAAATCAGCAGATACTGGAGTGCTTAATGTGCCATCGTTTGCCACATTGCCGAGGAAAAAGAAGCTTGTAAACAGTTCCAGTACTAATAGTGTACCTTCCCCAGCGCAGTCCAATACCCAAGTCACATGGATGAAGGAAGTTGCTCAGAAAGGTAATTGCTTGATAAAATTAATGCAAAACTTTCAATTTATTTCATATCTTCTCAGGTCTATATTCAACGCTTAGTTGAGTGTGCCCTCAATAATAATAGTTATCATCTATACCTATTCATAATGAACATTCATATATCTGAATTCCAGGGGACAGCTTGACGAAATCAAAAAGCACTGGTACCATAGAAACAAACAAGAAACCACAAGGTATTCTAAAAAATAAACTTCCCCTTGGAAAGACTCACAGCGACACTAATGGTTACATAAAGAGAGACACAGTACAGAAAATACTTGATCAACAGCGAAAAGTAAGTTGCTAGAAAATGTATTATGTTGCTGTATCTATTTTAGTTTGATCAAGAATTTATGATGATAATTTAGCATATACACTTGATGAAAGATACCATGCAATGCATCTATATAAATAAAATTATATAATATAATATGTTATTTCAGGCAATAAACAGACAATCATCTCCCAATCAGTTCTACAAGTCACTATCTTTATTACCACCCAATCAACCAACAGAACGACAGCAGCTACCCGCTCAGAGAGCATGGGAATATAACTACGGGGATAAGGCAAGGTCTAATACTGCAACAGTGATCGGAATCTTTGAGCCAAACAGAGAAGGTAAGAATCCACAGCTTGATATTGGAGTCATTACATTGAAAATTTTGAAATGGCTTTTGATTTGTTTTCAAACCTCGGCGTATCTTTTTATTAACTTCAGTCCTCTTTTTTGTTCATAATCACGGTTTTTTACCCTGATACTGCAAAAACAGCACAAAGCGAGTACAAAGGATTGGGATACAAAAGAAGCAATGACTGCAACAACAGTTTATAGTTAATATTTTACTTACAGGTGATAATATGAGGATAATTAATCATAGCAAGCAGAGATCAGATGAAACAGAATTCGAATTCCCTCCACCACCTACAGATCAAGATATTGCTCAAATAATGAATGACCCAGTCCAAGGTATATATCCAAAAGTCAACTTATATTTATTTCAAGAACCACTGCATGATGTAAGCCTAAAATAGCTGCAGTATCGTTATCAGCTCAAATTGGTCTGTGATTCTGAAAAACAAATTTTTTAGCTGTGATTTAAAGAAAGTTATATTTAGAGTAGCCTCCCCCTACACCTGAATCATTCATTCCTCTCTCAGATTTTGTGATTTCAACCGCTTTCAAGTCGAATCAGATTTAACAGCCATATTTATCTGACCTTTCAGAATCTTCAAGCTCCCCGCATTATGGAGACAGTCAATCTAACAACTACGGCTCAAACTCCATAAATTTGACTCAGGAGCAGAGCAGAGGACGAAGTAGAGCTACATCATCGCGATCAACGATCAATCGGAGCCAGAGTCAATGTGATAAGGACAGAAGACAAAAACCTCAGGTGCCACAGCGACCTCCGAAGCATGTAGTCAATGGACACACCCTGAACACCAGTAAAGAGGAGGCCAATAGAAGCGAAACTTTAACTAGACCTCATATTCGTCCTAGAGGAAAGAGTTGTGATAGAATGTCAACAGAAAGACGAAAGGTTCCCTTTGATCAGCGAGTCAGTCCATTCAAACATGCAGATAATAACCATAATCAAATAGTGCCACCACCAAGGCTTCAAAAACCTCACGCAACAACATTGCCTTCTAAACTGAACAATCCAAAAGAGGTGACAACTTCAAACACATCATACTTTAGCACAGACATTGTTTTGCCACCACCTGCAGAGTTTATGGGCTCAACAACACACCTGGCAACAAACCAACCGTCCTATGGAGATTACGAACTTTTATCACCTGAGGCTCAATATGAAAAATGTGACCTTCACCCTACTATGTCAACACAATCAACCACTGAATCAAATCACATATATAATAAGAATGCGCAAAGGACAATTGAAAATGGTGGTCAAAATTCACCTAGATATACTCCTCGTGCAACATATCACCAAAAACCGCATGTTGCAAATAATCCTAACACTTACCAATTTAATCCAAACTATGCTACTATACTCGGTAATCACAGGCATCAATACTCTACTGAACTTTAGAGTAATCCCTCAATAACATTTTTGCTTTTTTTTGTTGATCAAGGAGGATTCCTTGTTTTGATTCTACGAGATATTTTGATATTTAATATGTACATATTATTACAAAACTGTGTCATTCTACTGTATTAGTACCGCTCTATATAATATAATCAAACATATATTTTGTATGTAGTATGTATGTAATAAAAAATATATCCCTCTGAATGTCATTCATTTCACAAGAACTCCCCTCAGTGTGTGTTTACAGATATATGGTTAATGCCAGAAGTCCTTGCTTCAAGCCATGCCCCGTCTACCAGTTTGAAAGATGCTAGTCTTTCTACTAGAATGAGTGAGAATTCGAGTGTGGTCAATTCATTCATTCATATTTGGCTATCTACTATCACAAAAATGTAAAATCCTGCAGACATATAAAGAAAAATAGTTGTGTTTACAGCTTCAAAAAAAGTAAGTCATGTAACATAATGCATATTAGTATGTATAATCAAATATCATCAGTTTCCCTCTTACATTAGAACCATTCAACAGTGGAAGTCATGTTGACTGGATTGGAAGTCTAATGATGAAGATAAAATTTGTTAACATGTTGACCATTGTAATCAAACATACCAAACCAGCTATTCTTGTAAATGTTAGACAATAGAAAGCAGGGATCATGCCTTGTATTGTCCCATTTTTTATATGTATTACTGACTATTATCACCTGTACTGCACCTTGTCGTACCCCTCACATAAAGAAATTAATTGGGAGCAACTCGCTGAATATACATCATCTTACATAGGATGCTAGGTAGTTGTCTCCTCAGATAGCCGTATAAAGTTGTAAAAACCAAACTTTAGGAAACTGGAATTTCCAGATTCCAACACTGATTAGTCATGTTTCTAACTGGTTAAGACTGGCTCTCCAACCAATCATTGGACAGATAGTAAATTCCTAAATTCCACAACAAGACTGATAATAAACTTTGGGTAGCCATGTGTAGCATGCCGACAAATTATCCCGAATCAGAGATACTTTGAATTGGTTAAACTTTATCAAGTTTATTCACATAGTAAAGATATACCAGTACATAATCCGAAATCAAGCGACAGTAAATTATGAGTGAAAAAAACATACATAAAATATTATGTAAGAATTTAAAAAATTGCCTACTCACTGCGTCAGCAGTTAACAGTCTGTCCATTTGTAAAAAACATACAAAACTTAAAACGCTTGAGGGGAGTAAAAGTACAAGTGAATCTTATATGTATATTTTTATAAATTTTTTTGTTTTTCGATTTTTTTGGGTCTGGCATGCCAGTATTTTTTGTTTTTCATCTTTTTTGGGATTGTTGCTTTTTATACTTTTTTCTTGGGTTTGCCTTTGATATTTTTTTCTTGCTTTAGTCTTTTGAGAATAAGTAGGGTACATAGCGAGTACGATGGCATAGCTAGTTGCCTAGGGTATCACCACATAGCTTTTTTTAGTGTCAAGTCACCATTGAGGTTTTAGTTTTTCATCGCCCTGAGTACTTCTAGTTCGAGCTGTAGGTACTTGATGGTAGAAGCTTGATCAGCGTTCTCTCTGGTGAGTCTATCGATGGCACTCTTAGCTTTTCCGAGTTCAGTTGACATACCAAGAGCTTTGTTTTGAGATTTAGCTCTGCTAGATCTAGCATAGTGACGATTTAGGCATGTGCGGCGGAAAGCCTTGAGCTGATTGAATTCCTCTACATCCCCTTTGCACAGAGCCCTCAGCTTTTTAAGGCTCATATCACTGAGTGATTCATCAGTGAGGCCGTACTGAGATAGTTGTGGATTTGGTTGGTTACTGCTGCGACTCATCTCTTCTTCAGAATCCTCAGAGGTAGAGGGTGACATAGGTAGTTCAACCATAGCTCTCTGTAGAATGTCAATGTCTGGAATGTTAGCTGCAGTGCTCATCAGTTCCTCGTTCAACACAATATTAGTATGCTCTGTGTTTGATTGAGGTGATGACGGCTCTTGTTGGGAGAGTCCCTGGGAGAGAATACCATCAGATAACTTCACGTCTTCCCAGATGAAAGCATCCTCATCAAAATTAATACCTAAAAAAAGTGATTTTAAAAAATAAACGAAGATAGTAGAATAAAAAGAAAAATATCACCACAGAGGGAGCATAGCTAAGAGTTGTTCAGTGTAAATACTAGTAAAGATAAACAATGATTACATACCTGGTGAGGTTTGATACTCAGGTGAGAGTTGTTCTGGTTTGCCAGTTTCACTCATTGTGCTAAATAACACTTCATCAACATCATCCAGAGAAAATCCCTCCAGGGTGTACAGACTAGACATGATCAAGAAAGTACTGTCGCTCTTCAGCTCAGTCTAAGGAGGGTAAAACCAAAATATTATGTTAATGATGTTGATATTGGCTAAACAGTCTTCAAAAATGAGCAAGACAACCGAATGAGTGAACATTGTGCATCCAATCAATTCAAGTTAGTTGAAAAATTATCTCTTCCGTCAGGCTTCAGCTTTCATTCTTTTCAAGAGAAGAGGCAAAGCTATTATAATTTTATTAACTTCCCCAAACCACTCACCCAACAGCCAAAGTTAGTAAAAGATGAAACCTTTTATTTTCAGCTATTAAAGGCTCAGCCTTCATAACTTTAGTTCAAAGCATTAGGCTTCCATTATGTATAATGAGAGCACATCATACAACTAACTATGATGTATGTATGTGTACTACTCCTGTCTGTCAGGCCACTGACAAGTTCAGACAAGTCGCACCATGATGACGCAATTGTTAGCCCAAAATCTACACACGAATTTGGCTCAGTTTTAATACTATATAGATCATGCAATTTTACCTGCAGTAACTAAGCAACAACCCATGTGACCGGATCTTAATGAATGAGGAAAAAACTTACCGAGTGAGAAGCTTGTTTTATTTCCTTTGAGTTCCAGCAGTTGACTTTTGGATTGGGTCCCAGTATTTGTTCCGCAATCAGAGAACCATTAAGTTCAACTGAATGACTGAGAACCTTTAATCGAAGTTAGGGAAAGCGTTACTTAGTTGGAATTTTACACCTGGAAAAGTGGACTTTTCGATCAGGTGGGCTGGAAGCAACAACACCCCCTAGCGGTGTGCGCAAGTTTATATACTAACATGATAGTCCTAAATATACTCCTCACAAACTTCGACAATCCTATATTCTTGCATGGGAATGTAACTCCAAACTACTGATTTATTGAACATGGGAACACATCTGACCAATGAACTAAAGGTTTAGTTCATTGATCTGACCCTGAACAGGCATATGGTTGTTTATGTATAGTTTCTGCATTTCTCATCTTTGATTGGTAGTCCTTAAGTTTAGAAATGGAATTTAGCTAACCCTTGTAAACTTTTGACAAGCAGCTTGCCTGAGTATTTGATGGCTGTTACCAATGAACTAAAGGGTTTAGTTCATTGCTGTTACTGGGACGTCAATCAATGCCTAACGTAAAAGCTGCCAGATTTTTAGCTTGACCCAGTGACTGGCGTACAAATACTGATGGTATATCTCTAAATATAGTCATTCAGTGTATTTCTACCACTGATCCATAAATTCATATCAATGCGCCAAACATATTGAGTGGGAGGGGTGTTTTTATTTAGGATGAGCAAGGGGGAACTCCTTTGGATGAAGCAAGGAGTCCTTTTACTCCTTGGCACATGTGATGCCTTTCTAACCAAATTTTGATTATTACTTCACTTCGCTCCCAAGCCGTACATCCAGTGAGTGAATATAGGTCCATTAATGAGTAACCAATCAATGGGAATCCTGGTTCTCTGTTTTAGATGGCAATGACAGAATTGACTAGAGGAGTCAATGAGTTTAGTTTAGATAGTTTGAGGTGATATTATGTGAGCCAGCACGAAATTTGGCCAGCT
Organism: Membranipora membranacea; assembly: GCA_914767715.1. Classification (NCBI taxonomy): domain Eukaryota; kingdom Metazoa; phylum Bryozoa; class Gymnolaemata; order Cheilostomatida; family Membraniporidae; genus Membranipora; species Membranipora membranacea. Next base: position 8,192,936 of record OU612065.1, read on the forward strand.
TAGACCGGAGTATTTATGAAGTGAAAATGTTTAATAAATGTTGGTTCTTTCAAGCATTTACGATAATACATCAACTGTTTTCCCCTGTGAATACGCTCAGAAAAACAGTTCCGATAGATGATTCCCTCACAGAGCTCAAAGGCTGTGTATGGGCTACAAAGCAGTGTATAGAAAAATATCAAATCAACATTAATGTGTTTTCCTGGCCATCAAATGATGGAACCGCAAAGTTTGTTTGGTTATGAAAATGAACAAGTAGGTGGTTTACGTCAAAAATCTAAAACAACCTAGGCTGTGTCATTCTGGGTAGAAACTGTGATTGCTCTCTATAATCCTGCTACTGTGACTATCTGGCTCATTGTTACCAACTTCATTAAAAAGATGTGCAGAAAAATTGTAAATCAGTATCAGGCTCTCTATGGCCGAGCAATAGTATGGTATTCTTCAATGGAAACTTTATGCGTAAAAATTCTTGCTTATCTGGCAAGGCCTGAGTTATCATCAATATTTTCTCATCTGTCAGTAAAATATGTTGTGCTAATGATAGACTTCAATGCGACTTTGGTGTAATGTCATTGTAACTCTGCATTTTAGACTCAAGTTATATACAGTATTCTTCACCGCAAAAATTGTGAGAAATTGTGACCATATTGTTAGTTTTGTCGTGTACTGTATGTCCTGTTGTGTACTAGAATCTCCTCTCATCTTTCATAGGTGAGTCATCTTCAATCTGACATCAGAGAGATAAACTGCCTCTCCTCCTGAATATGGGTACGGATCCTCTCTGTTGTAGCTGCCTTATAAAGGTAGGTGATCATTATGTAACAACAATGCAATGTCATCAGATGAAGTACCATAAATGATATCATTGTTTTCTTAATGTTGTTTATCCATTTATTGGCAAAATGTTGTACTGGTTTTACCCCGCATGCCCTAAAAGAGTTTTCATTTGACATCTAAAAAATTTTGATCCTGGTAGTCCTGTTTAACAGAATTCCATCTGAAAATTAAGTCAATCTAATATGATCCTGTTTAGATGGCATAATAAAGAAGTCGTCCACTCTATCGCAAGTGGAAGATGACTCTGAAATAAATAATTCCGTAGGTCAGACCAGATCCCAGAGATCGGGGAGTAACTGTCTGGACTGATGGATAACTTACCCCAGCTTGGCAAAAAAAGCCTATAGAATCATTGTAAGTGCAATACAAAATACTAACTAGTCAACACACCTTAACTGGTTTTAAGGGCAACACGGTTGGGTGCAAGCTATTAAAGTCATTACTTTGTCAACTTTATATACTACTTCACAGTACTGAGTTACAGCGAAGGACTTTCTTCACATGCAGACTTGTACGCTCAAAAATCACATGCTAAAAATAGCAAATAAATTATCTATTACAAAAACTTATGTAAATATATTATGGTTGCCTTGTGAAGCTGCTGATATGTTATACAGCGAATAGTAGTATTATGTATGACAATGTGAATTTTATTTTCTCAAAATTACCAAGCTGTCAGATCAAGGAGTTGTCTCTAACTCCTTGGTCAGATGCATGGCTAGAATAAACTTCCTTAGTGGCCAACAATATAAACAAAAATATGTATTCACATTGCTATAATCAGGGAGAATGGCATAATCATGACAACACTTAAATAAGAGCCAAAGTCGGCTCTTCAATGAGGTCTGAATTTTGTTAAAAAAAGTTTCATTAATCAAAGCAAATTCTTTCAATGCATCTAGGCGGATATGTCATAGTAATTTGGATCATTCTTGCTTCACTCCATGCAGTTAGTTTATGGCTGCTATCTGCTGATACGCCCATTTCATATTTCCAAAATGTTGTGGTTGAACCCAGTAAAACATCTTATAAACAATACTGTGTGCCACAAATAGTATATAATATGTAAATAATATATCTGAGAAACGGAGACAGATCTGGGCTTTTATTACTGGCTGAACTCTTGAAAGTACTCAGACATGTATCCACAGAGTCACCTCTACTCAACAGTGTGAAATCACAGGCATTGCAGCCGCCTTCACCAACAATATTCTCCGGCCCAGTGCACCTGGTAAAATGAAAATAGTTGGTGTAGAAAAGTGGGATTCAAAGAAAAATGCTTCTGCAATGCGGCCAGTAATATATTTTTGACTCATGATGGACAGCTCCCTGCATTAGAGAGAGCATTGATACACCATGAGGACTTGATGCTGGTCCAGGCAACAGCATAAAAAGGTTTGAATTGTAAGCTGAAAGTGCCCGACGTACTCACCCATAATCCTTATAACAGAGAACATGACAGGGTCGACATATGGATTCTACATCAGGGTATGTGGGGGTCGGACACTGTGAGACACAATGCTCCTCATTTTTGTAGTTTTTACACTCAAAACAGTCTGTGTCACGCTGAAAATTCAAGCATCAATGTTAAGAACAAAGAAAACTGGTGTCCTTTATCCGGTTTTGTTTGCTGGTTGGTAGGCTCAAACCGCCCAAAATCTCTAACTGATGTCCAATATGACTTTTGATTCCGGCTACACAACGGCAGGTTACTAATGATGAAACATTAAACAATGAAATATACAAACATTTCCATTACAGCCATCAGTGCATTGTTCATGACATCTGATGCATGCCCAAGAAGTCATATTAGCATATAGTCCCTGGCCGGTACAGTCTGGGACACATTTTCCCTCTAACTCATAATGAATACACTTCCGTTCACACTGGCCCTGTCGACAGGGGAGACAATCCACGTCATCCGTACCTACACAAGACCCTGCGCATTCCTCATGGCATGTGGCAGCGGCTAAAAATATGAGGATTCAGATTGCTGACTGGTTGATTGTGAAAGCATGTTTGTTTTTAAATCATACTAGTTATGGAATGTCTTTGTTTTTCAAAAAATATGTACACTATAAGGCCACTAGTAGTAGCATGACATAAATTATTAATGAATGTCAAAACTCTAAAATAATCCTACCAGTGTTTTAACAAAGAAATGACACTTCTTTTAAGTTGTGATGATGTTATTTTCCGTGCAATAAGATATTTTAACCCAAATTTCAAAAGTTAGTAACATTTTGACATTTGCCTGTCCCTATTTTGGTAAGACTCTAAATGAGGCTATCAGTTACATGATAGATTGTACATTATAGTCCTGTTATTTCAATTTTTTGATGAGTTGAGTCCCTACCTACAAGTACGAGTCAGTGCTTACCACTATTGAATATATGGTTAGTATGGTAAGATTAGTATCTCAAACCGCCTGCTTTAGTGTTTTACATAAACAACACCGATCGCTCGAAGATGGATATTATAGATCATCAGATTTTTTGAATTTAGTTCAACATAACCATAAAAATTTAAATATTTATAAATATATATATGTTTATGAACATAACATACCACACGCTGGTGCTGTTCCCAAATCTTCAATGACAACCTGTCCACTTTTTGCCCAAGAAGTAAATGTTTTGTTATCCGGATAACACATTTTCGGTGCTGACACGTATATATTCTTTGATGAGACGCCTTCAATGTTAACGAATCCTCCTAGTTCCTCGAGATACTGTGAGTCTATGGTCAATGAGTAACCCTGCCTGCAACAAATGATAACATGAGAATTAATGTTGTAAAGGAAGTTCCACATTTATGGTTTTGCCCATCTATTCGAATAACTCTGCCGATGTTACGTCCAATAACTATACCTGGAATTGCAATATATACAGTTTGTTTGCTTGCTACCTATATGAGGTGTAAATCAAATGTCCGCTTATTTTGTTTGAAGGTGACAGCAAAATGAGGAGAATACTTTGGTCTAAATATCATCAATCAAACTTTCTCATCCTGTGCTCCATGAATCTTCCGTAGATTTTTGAATGCGTCTAGTGTAGTTATAGCCGGGGCATAGTTGTAAGGTTCAAACACTAGAAAACCAGTAATTTCTCGAACAGTTGACAGGACCACCAGGTCTTCGGACGTGACGGATAGCTCTCCACTATACTGGTCCCTGTAAATATAGGAAGGGTGAAGATAAAATATTTCAAACATTTTCTGTTGGTTGTTAAAGATCATAATATGAACTTACACCTTTGTTCAAAACATTTCTATGATTCAGACCATGGACTAAACTTGGATGTTAGGGTGGTAAATGATGTTAATATGTTATAGCATTAGTGATGAGCAGGCATTGAAAATCAGTGTGTATGTTAAGTTGTAAAACTCACCAAATCACTTAAGTGAACGCACTTAGGGGTCGCAACCACAAGACTGGGGCAAACTCCCCGTTCAAAGCCATAGGTTATTTTATTTTGGTAGTTGCCTTTTCTTTCAGAATGAAAGGGCAACTCCTTACATCGACAACACAGAAGCTTGAAATGATTAGCAAAAACAGCAAAGATAACTTACCCTTCTTTTTTATCCCAGCTGAAAGTGTGAGCAAAGCTTGACATGTGAGAAAATAGGTAAAGAAATCTCTCAGCACACAAGTTTTGTGTTGCGCAAACAGCATGTGGAGCTGATGTTCAATTGTAAAGGCACACGATGACCATGACCATGACGATGACATTAAAAATCTGACCCATGTACAAAACTAGTTTTAAGTCTGTCCCAACAGCCTCTTCCTTTTCTTTCGTGAGTTGGGTCAGGCATCACTTGGGCTTGACAGAACTAGTGATATATCAAAAGCTTTTAATACTACGGATATCTTTGGTGCGATTATCATAATTATTCACATTAAGTCACCCAAGCCATCACAGTCAAACAAAGACTTACTTCTCAAATGAGGCGGCAAATAGGTTGATGCTCCCCACAATTTTCGTACAATTGTGATTGCTTTCATTCCTGAGGAAGGATGGTGTTATCCAAGTCTTCCCTAAATACCTCCAGTCACATGTGCTGGGGCATACACCGTCACAGAGAACACACTTGCCCTTGATATCAGTATAACCATCTGGGCACTTGTGTGACAGACAAGTTTTGTTGAACTCCAAATATGCAACTGTAGAATCAACAAAGAGCTTTAACCTGGAGAGATAAAGAAGCTTGAACAAATTTTCAAAATTCTGAGTGTTGAATAAAAGAATAAAATGGTGACAAACTATATATGCTCTTCACCTTGGATTTTGCATGAACTTGATAGCAATATGGGTACACGCAGTGCATTTGAAAACACAATAGGGTGAACACCTACTTGGGCATTTCTCCAGACAGTGCATACCCAAGGATACTTTACTCTGTGGGCATGATATAACACATTTGTTATCATTGTAGAAGTCCCGGCATCCCTAGAAGACGAAAAACAGAATAAACTGAAAAATATATTGGGACAAGTTTTCTCAGGTCATGCGATGGTAGGTTTGTTGCTGAAGCCAGGTATCAATGTACCCGCGGTCGGGCCAAGCCTATATACCCATTACTCATGCAGTACCAATCAATTACCAAAACAGAGAAAAACTTGTTCTAGGAAATTATGGCTACAGCATACCTTACCACCAGTTTGATATGGGATATAGGGGGACACTTTCCCAGCTGACATCGCTACCGAAATTGAAAAGTTATATTTGATATCTACTTCAATGTTTCGAATAATTTAATCTCATCAAATTAAGTAGAACCAAGTATGAGTCCTTATAGGTGCTACACTATTGGCTTGTAATTGAATGTGGAATCATCCAATAATATGCACCCAGCAATCTGAGCCATGAGGTCCGTGACATCCAGCCAAACACCCAGGTTTGCAGCAGGCATCTGAACCTGCACCTGAACCATAACAGCGATTTTGACATTGATCAGCACAGACAACTTTATTGTGCTCTTGGCAGTCTTCATACCCAGAGCCCCAGCAGAATCCACCAATACAGCTGGAGTCACATTGCGCTGAAAGAGATACAATCTAATCTTGACTTGAGCAATAACAATCATCACTTTGGGGGTGTGATGTAATAGAGTAGGTTTGAAGTGTGACATTTACCTGGTTTTTACACAAGACCTGTTTTGCAATTATCTTTGAAAAAAATGAGTGCATCCGGTTATAAAAGCTAGATGGCTAAAAGCTAGCTTAAAAATATGCCTGTTTGATCAACTGGATCAGTTGACTCTTATCTGGAGACAACCGGACCACTGTGTTGTGTGTGACGGGTCTGGTGACTTGATTAATAACGTACACAACCTATATGATCCAACTTACCTGAAGATGAATTACAGTTCTCAGTGAACACTAGCAATTGAGTGGCAGGGTTTGCGAAAATGTCATTCCAATCAATGGTGTTGTGATTGCCAAAACAGCTCTTGGTGTTAAATCCAATGTAAACATCTCCTTTAGAAACTTCTGCAATAAGAGTATAGATGCAGTCAAGTAGGAACAAAAAATGTAACTCGGTAAAATATTATGAGACCGACACATAAAATGATGAAACCAGAGTTTGTAGATAAATCAATACGAAATTTCTTACAGATTCTGCAATTGGTGGTCATATGAAATAGGATATAAACTGAAAACAAAATTAGTGTATAAAAAGATAAACACTCGTATGAAAACAAGCTATTTGTGGGGAGGGAAACTCAATTTGAAAGCACCGTGACTGCCTTCAACTCTGGCCATATCAGTTGGTTCCAGTCAGCCTAGCGCCGTTGACACCTACCTCTCAGAGAATTCAGATTGAGGTGGGTGATTTCATTGTTGTTGTAAAGCAAAAGACTATACTTCTCTTCTGAATTATCACTGTACCTCGCAAGCTGATCTCCACGAATGATCATAAGACTATTGAAAGGCAGTTTCTTCAAACCTAGTGGCAGCGGACCTTTCACATAAATATGACCAACGACTTCTTTTATATCCTTTAGGAAGCCGAGTGGGTACTGTTCGTTATTCAGACTGCCCATGGATCGTATTATCACATTATTTTGCACATATGTACAGTTAGTATATCTCTCTTTTAAGCGATTGTAGTAGTCAACATCAGTGTTTCCTGTTCTGGCATTATTTGCTTCTTCTCCATAACAATATTTTGCTTCTATCAATTCTGAAATGTATTATATTGAAGATTTTTATCATGAAGTGTTGTTATTGTGACAAAATTCATTTACAATGTCGACCAGTTTGCCATCAGACACTGCACTGCCAAAGGATAGATAAGAGTAAGATAAAAGCCATATTTCTCTGTGTTACTCATTTCATAAGCAACCCCTAAAATAAGTCAATTGAGTCATTCTTGACTTTCAAATTTCTGAATTTTTTTACGACAGTGCCTGATTTCCTTCCCAGGAACAATTATTTGGCTCGCTCAAGAGTAGATAGAATAAAGTTGCTGGCTTTGATTGGATTGGTCTTAAGTTAAGCATTTGGATTAGCATCAAGTTACAACTTACCGCCAAAAGCCAATACGACGATGTATGTCCATAAAGCGACCTCTGGACAGAAATTGACAGCCTGACCAGGAAGAGACATCTTCAATCCTATCTTAAACCAAGTCTACTGCTTCACCTAGTATCCTGCTGAGTATGAGTAAAAACAAAATCATCCTTATAAAGATAAAGACAAATTTTACATAGGCGAGTCTTCTTTTTGATTCAACACTAGATTGGTTGACAATTATGTCGGCATCCAAATGAGCCTGTCATGAATGGGGCTACTGGAAACAAAGATAAAGCAACATGAGCATCTGTGAAAGAAAAAACATGAGAAAAATGCATACCAAAGTAACAGCTTCATCATAAATGTCATCCATAACAGGAAACTTCACACAATTGACATAGTTATCCATGCACTCCGCTTTACTGTCTGTAGGTTATAATGTGAGTCTTGGCGAATCGAAAGAGTTCATAAAAGTTTTGCTGGCAAACAGATGATAAAATTTGATGTTAACGGCGAAAAAAATCAACTGTATATTATAATCTATTGTCAAGCTCTCAAAGGGCACAAAAAGAGGAAATAATAGCGGGATAAGTCTTCATTTACCTCTACACATTTGTACATCAATGCTAATAATATTGTGATGCCTAAGAACTGAGATGGTATTTTAACCTTTATGGCCATCAAAAAGTAACTTAACCATATAACAAAATATGATGACAACAGGGTATGGGCATGCCAACAATAAATGGCCCTCTCATTCATCAATTCTATATTTGTTTTACTAAAGTCAAACAAGTTTGTCTGTTTTCCATTGTGAGACAACTTTTGTACTTGTAGTTAGTTTGGACCACTTGTCACTGGAACCAGGGCATGTCTATCCATGAAACAGGATAAATACGAAGAACTAGCTAGCTGATACGACTGCTAGAGAATATGTAAGGTTTTAAAAACAACTGTTTGGCGGAACAATTTAGCAACTCTCCTTGTCAATTGTATGAGAAGGAAGTAGGGTCGTAAAATGTTATCATGTGCTGTACAAACCACAGTAAATATTTGGCTGTTGAGTTTACACAGTCGTTGCAATAGTTGTTGTTGTACGTAAACCATCACCTCTTTGAATTGCCAGATTTGTGACTTGTCTTCCCCTAATCTTATGATCATGTGATATGCTTGAACAAATTGACCAATAACAGCAATGGGTACCTGTTGTTCGGATCTCATGAATTATAGCACATACATTAATAATGCCACTGCATTCAAGATAACAAGCGAGGCATAAATAGTTATTACTTCTCAATACCACAACATAATAGTTACTTGATTATTTTGATTTGCAGATACCATTTGGTTGAACTAAGGTGCTTAAAAGTAACACAAGCAAAGTCTACTGCATCAATGTGAGTACAATATAGGTTTGTATCCTAACCCTGTTTTTCACAGTACATTTATTTAGCTGGTCTAAGGTTGATGTCAGGTGTTACTTTGTAACCTTCTTAAAAATTAACCTAAATTGAGCTCTAGACTGTGACTCTCTGTCTGTCCGGAGTATCCGCAAAGCTCTTCAATAGGGTGCAGCCTCTTATGCCAGTCAATAGACATTGTAATCAGGGAGATTACCTCCCTATTTTGGCTCAACATACAGTATTGCTTACATTGTTATAAAGAACCTTTTTATTATCATATCGGATCAAATGTGCCAACGATTTCTGCGAGTCGCTGGTGGTTGAGTTTTTTTCCTAGGGTTTCACTCACACTCACAAATAAGTCACCTGCTGCTCATTCACAGCGGGAAAAGTAGGTGTGCATAGAGTGAGAATTCTGAACATTGCAGCGTCTCTGCTGATTGTTCAGAAGGCAACAGGCTGAAAGGTATCCTTGTGGGGGAATCATATATATGCAGGTGTGGTTACTTTTCGCGTCTTGGTCAGATTTTACTTTATTGTCACTATAGGTAATAATGCAAGGAGTTAACTCCTAGTCTGTTGCATGAAAATAAGTGTATTTGTATTAGATCATAAAGAGCCTGTCATTCTATTGAATCCACAAGTTCTTCATTTTCCTTTCAAAACCCAACTTTATATGCGGAAATTTGACACATTTTGGTCTATCAGAAATATGCTCGTATTTCAATTATGAAGAAATCTATTTTGACCATCCATCAATCATATGTCAACACAATACAGTCTCCTCCCGACCTGAGTCATAATTACAGAGCTCTTTCACAACTCGTTCTCTGAATTACCATGTTGAAAGGATTTTCTCAATGTTTAGGTTTGGATTATAAAAGCTAATACTACTGAGCCAGACAGCGAATCAGTTGGGTAGAGCTGGGAGATCGGACAAGGATGTCACTATACAGGCGGTGTGCTGTTCTCTGCCTCATCATCGCCTTACTCATAAACCTATCTGTAGCTTTTGATGGTAAGTTATTAAAACAAGCTGTTCAAGTATGTACACTACACTGGTCACTGACTGCGCCGCTGGTACATGAAGGCATCTTTTTTATCACTCGTATAATTTGATAAGAGAGGATAATGAGATTGAGACCCACTTGATTGCCGCAACTATCATGGATCAGCTGGGTCCTTCATGGATAAAAAAACAGACCAGAACAGTTGGGGACTGGCTAAACATGGTGATCAGCGCATGCAGGGACAGACCATGTTGGGGTGTTGCGGATTCTATAAAAGTTTCTAATTAATAATTAAGGATTCATCATACAGTATGTCTGGAGAATCATACCCAACACTCTGAAGTCTGAATTGAGTCACACTATCATAAAAATCTATAGAAGTGATTAATTGCCTCATAAATTAAGCAGCTTATGGATAGACCCGTGATCTAATCTATGTAAAGGAGGGTCGGGACGCTAGCAATGTTTTCCTGGATAGCACACAGTACTTAGTGTCGTAAGATTAAGTCTAGTGAAGTGACAGGAGAAATCTGCGAGTGTTATTTATTTAATAAAATTAGATATGTTATTTGCACCAGCAGCAAAGTCTATGATATATATTGTACTAGTGAGCAGGGATATGACTGCTTGTGGCTAATTCCCCAGCTGGGCTGAAGATTTCTGTCATTAAAATAATATTACAGCCCATCCTCGGTTTTTCAATTCACACCTATGGTTAATTAAGCGAACTTTATCCTATCATAACATGAATGGTATAGTATACAAGTGGCTTGGCTTTGATCACGTTATAGAGCTGCTAGTTTACACTTTGGCAATGCACCACAATAAGGCCCAAAAAGATGATCTGTAGTTTGTTAGATTTTGCAACTATGAACCTAATTAGTGACAGCTGCAATGGGCTAAGTGACAAAAGAAAATCTGCCCGGAGTCACACCCATTCGCTCAGGTTAGTAACTTAAATGTCAGTGGCTGCCATATTTTTAAAGTTATTCCAAGTACCTGACAGCGAATGTCATAATTTATTGACATTCACCTGTGACGTCAAGTCCAACAGGGTGCAGACATTGCTTCATAGCTAACGCAGGTAATTTGACTAGGTGAAAAATGAAGACCAGTTCCAAATTAACACAGGTAACATGTCTAAAGGAATTTAGGTAATCTCTGTCAACGTCTTATTTCTACTTCCTGGTTGGAAACAGTGAACAAAAGCGGAGAATTGTTTCCACAGTTGAATGTGTGCCCTTATCACAGGAGCAAGTTGTGCCAGTGTTGCGAGTTAATTATAATCCCTTCTATTGAACCGTGTTCTAGCCCCAGCAATTACACTTAGTAAAGCTATAACCAAATTACTGCAGAATGCTAGAGTTGTTGATATCCTTGAGCTGGATTAGAGGTTCGATAATTATTCAGCTCAGCGCAGCCTACAGTCCTTCTTAACTCAAATCTTGTTATATGTGACGGAAGTGAGTAAAGCTGAGGCGACCTGTTTTACAGCATACCTTTACTGCATAACATTGATATATTTGAAGATGGTACATTTGCAGAAAAAGAAAAATTTTAAGAGCTTATTTGATAAATCTAATGTGAAAACAAGGCTAGCAGATTGAATCTCATGTAAATCTCTGTCACTTGATAGGTTATGTAGCTAATAATATATGGCAGCATAAAACATGAATGATGACTTTCTAGTCAACAGTAATATAAATATTGTGCCAAATTAAAACGAAACCAAGAGTTCACATCTTGAAAGGTCGGAAAACACGGCCACTCTTACTCAGTTCATATCAGTAGACTATCCCTTACACAAAATTCTGTTTTCACTGAGTTAGGGTATTACTTCTGAGGTGAATTCTAAAGCATTATGTAGGTACACTGATATATGCAAACCCATACCCTGCCCAACCAGGGGGGGATAACCAGGGGGGCATAAGGAGATATTAATTGTCATAAAAATACACTAAATAGGATAACGTTATAAGAATATGAGTGTTTAATTCCCATGATGAGCTGGTTGCAACATGGTGAAAACAGTCACTACTATCTTGAAGCCTACAGTCTACACTAAAATCATCCTACCCTAGAAGGTGGATTTTTAACATCTCATTGAACAATCAGACAAAATATATCAAACATTTTATAGCTAGATTACTATTCAAGTATCATTTCAAAAGATTGTTATAGGAATACAAGGAAATATTTGGGTGGTATCTTCAGGCAGTAATTGTTATAGGATACATGTTACCTATTAAAACTCTGAAAGAGGGAGGTTCTTCCTTACTCCAAAGGCTTTCAGTCAGCCCACCATTTTCCCAAAATATGACCTCATGAATACTTTTGTAAAGCCTCAACAGCCTCACCAGCTTGCAAAATTTTGACATACTAGTATGAAGGACGTTTGTATTGTGCGCACTATGATAAACAGAAAATCCCTTTTGTTTTCTGCTCCCTGGACACTTAGGTACATAGAGTAGCTGCAAGTCCTGATGAATAGACTCCCAGAATGTCATTTTTTGTGTCTGACTAGCTGGTACATAACCTTGATAAAACACACAATTTCATAACTGATGAAATTACTGCAGCCATTGTTATTAAACTGCTCGCTTTGTGGACTGCTAACTTATATCTTATCTTGTGACATGTCAACCAAAGGATGATAGGGCACTGGACACTCTAAACAATGAACTCTCTCTCCCTCTGTTGCTCAATTACTCAAGTTTGCAACAATAGAAATGGCAACAACAAATATTCATCAGCTTATATTATATATTATATATAATACTGAAGGTTGATATATCAGAGCCGACTCTGTATGAATCATTGTTCTCTTGTAAATACTGTCACTCATGAATCAATTACTGTAAACATGGCGTGACCTAGCACTTTCAGCCCACTTTCAGAGAAAATTGTTGAATCGTAATCAATTATTTAGTATTTTTTTAATTTCCAGATGCTTTGTTGTCGTCTCAAGATCTTAATTTACTTGTTTATCCTTGCAATGGTCTTATAAATGATTGTCATCAGCTTTGAATTAATTTTTAGGTAAACTTGTGGGACAAATCTACTTGTAATGCAATCTAGATTATGAAGGCATTTCATATGCTAAGCAAAGACTCCATCTGTGTGGACTTTGTTTACACAACATTCTTATCATTGGCACTTATATTGATAAGAATAGGTAACTTGAACACAAGAACCCTGTCCTCTGTCAATATTATTACTGGACTGAGCTATCTATGTAGTCACAAAGTACTCCTACTTTGTGGCATAGTTGTGCAGACCTCGCAGCTACAAGTCTCTCACAGTACTGTTAATAGAGTTAACATACTGTCTATGATGCCGGGCTATTCTATGATCGTGTGAAGTTCATGCCTGCACCTGCTGTACACTTAAGTCAGTTCACACCTGATGTCCTTTGCAAAGCGTTCTGTACTATATTACCCAACCCGTGTGCTGCCAATGTTAGTCTAGTCTCCTCCTATATGTAAAATGAGTGAAAACTTGCTACAGTATTATCAGACATTGGAAATTCTTTTTATGCTATCGAATCTGGTTTTCTATTCCACTGGTTCCATGCTGGTTTTAAGATTGCTTGAAAAACTGTCATATGTAATTGGACGGTCAACCAATGGAGTAAACCTATTTCATTGGGTCAACCCTGATGCAAGAAAAGGAAGGATCTGCAATCAGGCCTAGCAGTCAAAACAGGGAGTTTGTCCCTAAATTCCCCGGTCAGAATGAGTCTTGTTGCTGCGATAAGTTGTAGTATGTAGTGTGAGAAGGTATTCTATTCTATCTTATGACCTAGAAACTACACCTTATTCTAATGTGCTGAGCCACAAATCAATGTCTCATTTATTAGATTCTGGTATTTAGCAGCATGTTTGGGAATGCTTGGTGAACTTTTGAGAGGTTATTGATAATATAGTGGGCTGCTCGGAACTTGTCACATGAGCTTGATAGTAACTTATTATCAAGTTATTGAAGTTTGATGCTTGAGGTCTGCTTAGCAGCTGGGATATAGACAAAAGTATAGGTGTAACCTTAAACAGTGGTAGGCCTCTAGTGTTTGTGCTCACAGAAATGGCCTCTTGGGAATTATGTGCGAAACCAGTCCTATAATAGAGCCTTGGACCTGCTTGGACGTTGGCCTATTATTGAATGAACTGTTGATTGAATTGGTGCCCATATTGATTCAATTGTACTAAGATCATTGCATTTGTGTTCATTCACCCTATGTAGTGCTTGCAATGGGAAATGCTGTTAAAATACTTCCTGCGCTAAATTGAAATGTCTACATAGGCTTTCCTGATACTCTGTGACATATTGGGCCATCGGACATGGCTCCTTCTGTATTGACGACAGTCGCTCTCGGCTAATGGCCTCAAAACTTCATTATTGGATGACATTAGTTGATCTCAATGTCCTGATCATTTCACTAAAAGTGTAAGCAATGGAGAAGGCTGGAGGACAAGTGGGCGCATATGAGGCAATATGTTGAGAAAGGAGATCTGAAGCTAGTTGTTTTTTTGCCAACCTTTCTAATTTTTCCTTAATTCGCTCATTCTCAATTTTAGGGGTGTCTCTTGTCTCTTGTCTCTTGTCTCTTGTCTCGGCCTAGTGTTATTTATGTTTTGTTACTCTGCAAAAATTTTCTGAAGAGGAGTCAAAGCAATTGATTCATACCAGCTTTCTCTTAGCTTTATATACATGGGCCTATCGCATTTCATGATAATCTAATTTGTGACCATTTTAGATAGCTAAATTGAATTATGATCAACCATCTTACAGCAGCATTTCGATATAGTGTTAGTAACAAAAAATGATCACATACAAAAACATAAATGCTGAAAACCTAATGTCATTGTCAGAATATCTTAACTCCTTAGCCTGTCCAACTGCCATTCATGCATGTGCTCAACAAGTCACACCTCCATCAACAAGTCACACCTCCATCAACAAGTCACACCTCCATCAACAAGTCACACCTCCATCAATAAGTCACACCTCCATCAGCAAGTCACACCTCCATCAACAAGTCACACCTCCATCAGCAAGTCACACCTCCATCAGCAAGTCACACCTCCATCAATAAGTCACACCTCCATCAATAAGCCACACCTGAATGCCTTTTTGTGACCAAATTTTGCAAAATACCAATTTGTCCATAATAAAATTTTTTTTGTTTTGTTCTAGAATTGCTTGAGGCTAAAGTCTGTCTGGGAGAAGTGGCTAACAATGCCAAGGTCGGAAACACTGATGTTGACTACTACAACAGTTTAAAACAGATGTATACTAACTGTACATATGTGCACAATAATGTGATAATACGATCCATGGATAGTCTGGATAGTGGACAGTACCCTCTCGATTTCCTTAAAGATATCAAGGAAGTCAGCGGACACGTGCATGTGAAAGGTCCGCTGCCAAAAGGTTTGAACAAACTACCATTTGAAAGTCTTATGATCATCCGTGGAGATCAACTTGCGAGGTACAGTGACAATTCAGAAGAGAAGTATAGTCTGTTCATTTACAACAACCAGGAGATCACTAATCTCGGCCTGAAATCTCTTCGAGGTGAGTGAGAGCAACACCTCCTTTTTCTATAGGCCTGATCGGTGCACTATCAATACAGTCACACCACTGGTATTTTTGTATATTGATTGCTAGGAATTACATTTATCATTATCGTTTGTCAGTTATTGATTGAATCATAAAATTTTGACCAGGGCACTAGGTCCAACAGCTGGTTATGCTTCTTGGACCTGCAACATCACTAGGTAGTGGTAGCCCTCAGAACCAAAGCCAGGACAGAATATCTGCGCTGTAATTTTACTTTATCAGTCTATGGTGCTGTATTAGTTTTCCTTGACAGGAAAAAATCCTTGAGATGCGCAGTCATAGTTATGAGTTCCAGGCCTGGTCTGTCAAATCTGTTTTACACCTGCTGTTGGGGAGATCTTGCAACGCATATTTTGATATGTCCTAAAGATAGGGTTCAATTATACCTCCTGTAGGTTTCTGTCCAGCTAATAAGCTTTTATTTCAAACACACAGAATTATTATCATCATGTAATCTATACCCGGCCAACAACTGAATTGCATATTGTTATATAATATTTAACAAAGCCAGTGTATATAATTTGTTGTGGAAGATCACAATCCAACTGACCTGAAATATGTTAAAGACATGTAAGGGAAGCATTAAGTCAGGTATTTTCCTTAGCTTTGGTTCGGGGGGGGGGGGGGGGTGTGAGTCAGTTTTTTCTTTTGGTTTATGTCCATTAATTTCAGTCTTATTGGGTTTGTGCGATTGTGCTGCTGCAGACTACTTACATAATATTTTAACAAATTTCTGTCTCTCTCTCTTTTATTATAGAAATATCTAGAGGAGGAGCTTACATTGGTTATAATTACAAAAACTGCTTTGGTAATACAGATACGATTGATTGGAATGATATATTCGCAAACACCACCACTCAAACGGTCAATTACACAAAAAACTGTAAAACATCGTGTAAGCCACTAGTTTTACATGGCCATGACTGTCAGGAAAGACTGTCAAGGACTCAACCCTCTATATTTCTAACTGGATTGCACTTAAATATATCACATTCTATCCAGCTTCACAAAGTTAGCCGCTCTCCATCTAGTAAATGCAAATATAAAGAATTTATTGGTGGCTACCTGTAACGTATAGGCCCATCTGGTAAGGGGAACTATCACCAGGTATTGATTGAACAGACAACTCTACAACAAACCTTAGCAACTGTAGAGCTTTAAAGGGCCAATAACTTTGCAATGTGGTGCTTGAAACTCGTAGCATTGGGTACTTTTAATTTATACCTTTTTCAGACGAGTGCGATTCAAACTGTACTGGGCTCTGCTGGGGCCCTGGACCTGACGACTGCCAGGAGCGCAATAAAGTTTTGTGCGCTGATCAGTGTGATCATCGCTGCTATGGTACTGGGGCTAATGAATGCTGCAAACCTGGATGTTTAGCTGGATGTAATGGACCTCTCGATGCAGACTGCTGGGTATGTAGGCTATACCACAAACAAGTAGACTATTAGGTTGAATCCAAATTTTACTTAATTTCAAACTGTGTAAAATTTAGAGAGATCACTGTCATTGTCTCCTACCCCAATCCTAAAACATGGCAACATTTCCCAGCCGAAAACTTATAATGATCAAGGAGCGTAAATGACCTCTCATCAGTGGTTAAATATTAACCACTAGAAAATTACTATTTTTTTAGGGTTGTCGAGACTTCTACAATGACAAAAAATGTGAAAAGTCATGCCCTGCAGCTAGTATCTACAACCACACATCTTACGAGTTCGATGTAAATCCTAAGGCCAAGGTTTCATTTGGAAAGCTTTGTCTGAAGGAATGCCCAAGTAAGTGAAGACTGCATCTGTTATGCTGTGTACATTATTTGTTAGGCTTTGCCTTACCTTACTTTCCTTACCTGTGCAGTGTGGAGCAATTTTTCGCAGTGAGTTGCTTAGCTGGTTATTATTATATTTTACCTTGGCTTTTTGACCTCTTATATGGTCACTACCTATCTTTCAGGTGGATATTTGAGGTTCAAAGAAGGTTGTTTATTACACAAGTGCCCCGATGGCTATACTGATGTTGGCAGTAATTGTGTATCATGTAATGGCACATGTCCCAGTACATGTGACTGGTTACATGTGAAAAGTGATAACAACTGGATAACATCCTCTTTCCTCAGGAATGAAAGCAATCACAATTGTACCAAAATTATTGGAGATGTACATCTAGTTTCCGCTGCATTTGAAAAGTAAGTTTGGTACCATATTCCATGCTTTTGTATGTAATGACTAAAATTAACCCAGCCACTAAGAGGAAGGATATCAATCCTTGCTTTTGCCAAACTGTCATCCTTGCATTTTGTACTTTTTTGAATACGCGCAGTACTCAATAATCAAAAAGCATACACAGGATTCCCAAAGTTCTCTCCAACTCCAATGTGTGTTGTAAGTTTACTTTTGACGGCTTGTCACCCATGCTGTTACCCATGCTCATGTTCATTTGTCGAGGCATGTTGAATGGCTCAGGATTTTACAAGACAGCTGTGTCTTTCAATTCTATGGTCTTTCTTTGCCATTACACCTCATGTTGCATGCACAACCTGACTTTGTTCTGCTGCTGTACTTTTTATTTACCATTCCATGCATTCTTCCCGTTTTCAGTTGGGCCAAACCAGAAGGGTAAGATATAATTGCTTTTGGTTATATTTCGTGTTGATTTTGTGTTTTCTTATAATCATTTCACGCTGCTAACTTCATAAATGTTAGCACTCATCCAGTCTGTAAGGTCCTAAGACCCTGAAGACCTGCTTCTACAGGAATAGGCATCCCATATCTTTTATCAAGGATAATATTCAGCCCTCTTAGGAACAATGGTGTTGGGACTTTTCGAAGCTGCATTTGATCACTTATCAATGGTTAACTGACGCTCTGTATTGTGATTTCTAAATCATACCTTTTTAGTCTGTTGCCTCAGCTGAAAAAATTTTAGCTTATCGAGGACGAGATGGCATGCACTGTAAATGATTCGGTCATAAACCTATAAAGTTACTTTTTGTGCTATAGAATATAGCTTTATTATATTGGTCAGCCGATTGGTGGATCTTTACCAATGATCTTAGGCCGTTTACTTACTTGTGCACAGCGGCCGGAACATGACGATGGCAGCGCTCCACATCATGCCTAATACATTACAATATTTGTGGCCATTTATGAGACGGCCAATCAATTTCTTAGATCATGATTCTAACAATGATGCTTCCTCTAATACTCTTCATGGTGATCTGTCTTCTCCAAACATTGAACACCCCAATACCATCACTTCTTTTACTGCTTTGGATGTTGAGGGACAGACTGATAAAAATAGCAGAGCTCATGGACTGACCCGAAGATTACAAAACACCACGGTCGAGTTATATAACTAACTCATTATTATTATTATTATTACTATACGTTGCACCAAAGCTGTTCCAGGTTTCGAAATATGTGAAAACTTGTATTTCACCAAAAAACTGCGAAACAGGTTCACCATTGTTCTGTCTCAGTAGTATGTGCAGGAGGACTGAATCTGTCTCAGTAGTATGTGCAGGAGGACTGAATCTGTCTCACAAAGAATTTCAACTGTGTTCTCACTGATATCATTCTGTGTGTCTCTCACTGCAGTATAAAAAAGCTTTCATATTTTTGTTTGTCACTCACCAGAAAAATAAGTGTTTCTATGCGATAGAAGAGTCCGCCATAGTAGACAATTTGCTAATCGACTCAAATGTGACGCTGTTGTGAAGCTGTAGATCTATTGCAGTTCTGTAGCAAAGCAGTGTTTATGTCCAATATTGTTGTAGTGCTAGCTCAAATTATCCTGCTGCTGATAACTAGTTAAATAATAAATAGTTAGTGTGTTATTTCAATTGTCAAGCAGTTGGTTTGCAGCGTTACTAGAGTTCCATATATTAAATGACGCTCCCACCAAAGACATCCATTGTACATAATATGTTATCTGTGCTTATCCTGACCCAGGTGGAACTAGATTGCTCACCCTAAAAACCTGATCCTAAGGAAGCTAAACTACCCAAACCAGTATATCATTTCAACTGACCAATACTTATAAAAACTTTCTCTTCTGAACAAATCAAACTTGATTCTCCCTTTGACTGCATAAACTCTCAACAAGCCTGAAAACCGACTAATCTCTTAGGGCAATGTATGATTGATGTCACATCAACTTATCTCACTTTCAAATTTCTGTATACTTTCAGTGATCCTGTCACAGGAGAATTAGCAATCACATTGGATGACATGAAAGTCTTTTCAACAGTTGAAGAAATCACTGGATCTTTAATTTTTGAACCCTACTCTTATGCCCCAAGTATTACTACAACAGATGTATTCAAGAATCTCAGAATAATAAATGGCGCTGCAGCGTAAGTGTTGTAAACGGAAACATCCTTGACATTGAGCAGTTTAAAGCCTTTTGGACCCGACTGGACACTTTAAGCATCATAAATTATGTGGAAATACCAGTTTGCCTTAGCTATGAGCTACCTATTTCCTTATATCTTTTTCAGGGCGGACTATTCCTTGGTAATAGAATCTAATTTTCTTACTGAACTAGGAGGATTTGTGAACTTTGAAGGTATCTTGTCACAAAACATATATGTGGCAGCACCAATAATGTGTTATCCGGATGCTGCAACTTTCGTTTATTGGGCAAGAAGTGGAATCGCTCAAATTGACGTACTGGGAACTGACTGCGGTAAGTTGATCTGAGGGGTTGTAGTTGTAAAGATCAGACCTTTTTTGGTCGAGCCTTATTTACTTAACACGTCTTTTCTTCGCATTGACAAAATAAAAAGAGTACCGAACAAAGTATCTGATATTTGTGATGACTGACCTGTAAGAAGCTCGATGATATTACAAACAGGGTGTCCGTTCCAGGTTTCTATGCAAATTTTATTTTAGTACAATGAATCTTTATTTTCAGAAGATGCCAAATGTCATGAGGAGTGCGCAGGGTCATGTGTTGGACCAGATGATTTGGACTGTCTCCCCTGTCGCCCAGACCAGTGTGACCACAAGTGTAAGAATTTTGAGTTTGAGGGAAAATGTGTTCCAGACTGCCCTGGTCCTGAATTGTATGAAAATAGCACCTCAGGAACATGTCTCAGATGTCACGAACAGTGCGCTGGTGGCTGTTTTGGACCGGTAGGTATTTCAACTTGCAAAATTCCTTTTGTTTCAGGTTGACAGCTATCCGATATTGATTTGATAATGTAGCAGTTCTGAAGAGCATATCTGTGGGTCATGCAGAAAAGCACAAATGTTGTCTTGCATTTCTTATCTGAGATGTCGTAGTGCCGGGATCCGATCCATATTCCCTCAGACCAAGCAGGTACTGTAAGGTGAAAATTCCTTGAGAAATGACTAATATGCAATATATTGTTACTTGGGTTTTCAGAGAGACACAGACTGTAATGAGTGCAAGAACTATAAGAATGATAAGCGTTGTGTCCCACAGTGCCCAACCCCCACATACTCTGATGAGGAATCAAACTGTCACCCCTGTCATGACCTCTGTAATATGGAATTTGGGTGAGTGGATGACACTGAGAAAGAATATTTACAGGGAAGATACTTTTTTGGAATACATCAATGTTGAAATCATAATGTGCTCACTGATATCTCAGCCTGTAGTGAAATAAGACTGTCCGATAACTCAATCAAAATCTGCATGCAATTTCAGTTTGAACTTTGAAATGAAAACCATCAATGCCAATCACATGTCATAAATATTTACACTAGATCGAGAAGTTCTCATATTTTTAGGATAAGATCTCTTGTGTAGAAAGAGGCAGAGCAGTAATGTAAAAGCTTCTCTGGGAATTTTGTTTTGTCCGTTAAATTCAAAAACTCATTTTAAAGGTGCTCTGGACCTGAGAATACAATAGGTTGGAATGGTTGCAGAGCATGTGATCTTGCCCTGTTGAAAAAAGATGGATCGGTAGACCAATGTCTGAACTCTACAGCCAAGAGCCAGACATGTGACTCTGGATTTCTGTCCATCACGCAGATGAAGTGGATCAACAGGTCCCCAATACTGAGCAAACTGATCACGTCTGATACGCTGGGCACAGTAGGTCTATTCACTGCTCAGTGTTAAAAAATAGAGTTTTTTTGTGTAAGATCCTGAGAGCTATTGTCATTTTCCTAATTTCCACGATACGATACATTATGTACAATATGCGTGATACACAGTTGAAACGTACCGCATTGAATCTTATCTGGTTGTGTTTTGTTTAGCTGTGCCTGAAGTGTAATGAGAAGTGTGGTGAGTGCGAGTCGTACCCTGACACCTGTACACAGTGTAGTGATACATTGCTCGAGCTGGTCAAACAATCTGTTGCGGTCTTCACTCAGATAGAATGCTTGTATGACTGTAACCCTCGGAAACACTATAAGAATGAGACGACTAGACAGTGTATCGAGTGTCACGATACATGTGACGGATGCTACGGACCATCTGATATGGAATGTACACAGTGCATCGGATTTAAACTGGATATGGTGAGATTTCATAAATAAACTTAATGATGACGCGTTTCTCAATATAATCAGTTCAGACCTGTGTCAGAACAAATGACCAGTGAACACCCTTCCCACTCGGCTGAACGGATGTGATGGAATCTAGACGCAATGATAAATAGGTGCCTCCATGTCCCTGGGCAATTAAAACACTTATATCTGATATCTGTCCCCATAGGAAGTTTACTGATCTTACTATAAATAATATTATCTCATCTCATAAAATATATTTGAAAAAGATATCTCTGCCCCACCAATCAGACACACTAAATCACCTATTTTCATCATTGTATTATTTCAGAATGGTACAGATACTTTTCAATGTGTACATGAGTGCCCTGCGTATGCCAATTACACATGGCTCAGTCAGGCAACAAAAGAGAGGCTTTGTAAATCAGAACCAGAGCCAAAACAGGGCACGTAAGTTAAGATATTTTCAGCATCGTCTTGGTTCAAGTTGCTTTTGTGTATGTGGTCGGTTAAATCTTACTTAAGATTACAAACATTAAAGCATTATACACCCTAGAGGAGTAAATATTAGCTAGCTAGTTTTGGGGTGACTTAACATTAGCTACCACTTAATTTTGGCTAGCTGAGGTATATATGAAGAGGGTAGGTAGGTGTTAGCTGACCTTAAAGTTAGCTAGTTAAAGCTTGTACAAAATGGTGAACATTTTCCTCCTGAGAACACTTACTCCTCTAGGGTGGACCATTAAAAGGAAAATGAATTTGTATACTATTAAAGCTTCTAGATTGTTTCATCATTGTACTGTAGCTTATATATTTATCTGATTTCATTGTCGGTCTCAGCTATGAAGGGTATGCGTTATTTTTCTTTCTGTTTTCCTAAACTATTAGTTCACAGCTCGCAGTGCCTGATAATGATCTATAATCCTTATCGTGTTGTCACCACTGATATGAATTCATGGATCGGTGGTAAAATACACAGTTGTGCGCTTTTTATGGTGAAATTCCAGCAGTGTATAACTTTGAGTCAGTAATTAAACCTAGCTAAAATTATGTCAGCTTTCACATTATGCATACGTTGACGTCTTAAACTTAGGCAAGCTGCTTAATAAAAGTTTTACAAGCAGTCGGCTGTTGCATTACTGAAATTTTAGACTCATCAAATACATAAATTACCATGTGCTTGTTGTGGAGGGTCAGACATGTTTCTCGTAATCCATGAATATATCTTTGGTTCTTGCCATAATTAAGTCTATGGTTCTTGCTGATTAAATAGTGACGCTGTGCCAACCAATGCTTGTTGTGGTTTGATAATATTTTGTTATATTCCCACATAAACATATAAATACATATTTATACGTACATAAGTATTTATATATAAATTAACATATAAATGCATATTTATACATACATAAGTATTTATATGTTTATGGTTCACACATGTTTGTAAGATTGACTGCTTGGAAACAGAGACATTATTATAATTTTAAAAGGAATGAATAATATAATAAAGTTGACAACATAATATGTGTATATACCGGTACTAAGTTTGATTATTTGAGTCACCAAAGTTATTGTTTTTGTAGAGTTAGAACCTCGATCAGCCCATCCAATGACACTGCTGTCATAGCAGGTGCTGTTGTTAGTAGTTTTGTTGTCATAGTGATCGCAATAATTATAATTACCTACTGCTGCCGACAGCGGACTAAGAACATAGCTAAGGCTAAAGAGTATGAGCTTCAGCTTGTCGGTCCAGGTAAGTTATGCTCCTTTTTTCTGGCTGTATAGTTGGTGTCATGTCACATGTTGTATTGCAATCACCTCATCAGGTTAAAGTAATATTTATTTGAATTGATAAATAACTTATCTGTCTTCCAGGAACCATTGAGCCGGTTACACCGACTGGTGCCGATCCAGATCTGTCTCGCTTACGGTTAGTGAAAGAATCCGAACTGAAGAGGACCGTCATTATAGGATCAGGAGCCTTTGGAACTGTTTTCAAGGTTTGATTATTTACCTTTTACCGATCATTTCATTGTAAATTATTTCTTGCTGTTGCTTTCTGTGTCTCATTTCAAAGAAAACAAAGACAAATAAAAGGCTCAGGTCAAGGATAAAATATATACTGTATATCACATATATATGGGGTGGAAATGAGAGCAGGAAGTACTCTGTACACATATAGGTTCTTACGCAACTTCTCTAAGCTTGTACATGTTTTGTGAGTGTAAATGTTTTGCCATTTAAACTGACAGTGAAATGTTTATCGAGAAGTAAACCTCGATCTGTTTCTGTAAATAATGAATTGCCAGATTTAAAAACAATTCATGGTGTTGATCTCCAAAACTTCTTTTTGGTTAATGATCATAATTACTCTATCTACTACCGACAATATCGATGGTCTTGTGTCTGTATTGTATTATATCGTATTGTATTGTATCGTATTGTATTGTGTTTTACACTGTGATGACTTTGGTTTCAGGGCTTTCTCATACCTGAGCAGGAGAATGTCAAGGTACCCGTGGCCATCAAAGTATTGATAGAGGGTAACTCTCCATCCCAGAACACAGAACTGTTAGACGAGGCTCGAGTGATGGCCTCAGTAGAACACCCGTGTTGTATTAAGATAATAGCTGTGTGTATGACCGACCCTATGATGCTCATCACCCCACTGATGCCACACGGCTGTTTATTAAATTATGTAAAAGAGAATCCAGGATCGCTCGGCTCAAAAACTCTGATCAACTGGTGTGCGCAAATAGCTAAGGTCAGTATAATTCGCCTTGTCTATAACTACTGTAAACAAGTCTCTGAATTTAAGATAACACTGTGTAATGATGCTCTTTCATCCTGTTAGGTTAAATCGTACAAAAAATGCTGTCGTATGTTTTAAATTAACAGATTTAGTGCTTAATCAGACTTAACTTTGAAAACAGGTACATGCCGATCAAAATGCTCTCTGAGGCATTCAACAATTCGGTTAACCTAGTTAATTTGTGTCGGGTCACAACATCTTGACTCCTGGTTCCCAATTATAAAACATGCAGTGCCATTTTTACTCTGGTTAACTATTTGACTGGATGTTAACCAGTTTGACCTATTATTGGCACCAATATAGCCTCTAATGATTTGCATCAAAGTAATAAGCAGCCCATCTAAAGCAATTTTCGTCATTTCTTAGCATACCAGTCTATTTAAAACTTGATTATGCTGTTATAAATCGTTAGCGTGATGATCTATCTTGGTGGTATGCATGTAGGATATTCTTAAATGAACATGCAGGGAGTTTGATTGACTAGCAAACTATTGGTTATGTTTGTTATGTTTAAATTTGCATTACATATCCAAGTTTGTACTTCATCGACAAAAATGGTTATGATAAACGGATCCTGCAGCCATATTTGACTCGAGATAAAAAGGCAAATTGTTCAGATGTTATGACTAAGACTCGCTTCAAGTACAGTACCACCAATATTCACATGTGGTATTTTCAGCTGTCCCTTGTTGAGCATGCAGCATTTTTTTTATTTAACTAGGGTATGGAGCACCTGCAGAGATGTGGCATAGTGCACAGAGACCTGGCAGCTCGTAACGTGCTCGTACAGAGTGAGAATCAGGTCAAGATTACAGACTTTGGTCTGGCTAAGTTACTAGATGTAGGCGAGGATTACTACCGGGCTGAGAGTGGCAAGGTGAGTTAGTCATCAATAAGGTTCAGACATCTCAGATGTAGATGGAGACTGCTATCGATCTGATTAACTGCTGGTCTCCTCCTAGTCAATGTGTCGATGCTCTAAACATTGCACTTTATGAGTGTCTGATAAATACCAGTTTTATTTACACTAGCGAGGAAATAGTGAATTATGACATTCCTTGGCAAAAAAACTGTTCAACTTGACAGCTTTTAAACTAAAATCTATTATTGTGTATTGAAATCTGACCTCAGATAATTTGACAAAGAGAGAATGGTGATGAGATTAGCAGTTTCAACATTACTCATCTTCACTCATCTAGGAAACATTTAGGGAGACTTTCTATTGATTGATTGGTTGATTGATGAGTACTTTATTATGACATACATTTGCAACGACTGACAATGTATTAGGCCAGCAGCAGCACCTCACTATTGTTTCATTGTGTGTAAGGATGATGAACAGAGAAAATTAATAGCAAATAATCAAATGATATTTATTATTGTTTGGATTTTTGAAGTGGTACTATTCCATAAGTGGGGCAATAAAAAATGTTTTGCTTAAATTATTTTCTGATGCAGATTCTACAATATTTCTGCAGAACTAACTTGCAAAAGTTACTTGGCAACATTTAGCCAATCAAATTGGATAATTTAGATGATTAGCCAATGACAGTGCAGAGCATTTTTGTTTATAAAAGATGGCCGCCAACCATGAGGCTTGCTGCATCAATTCCCACAACCAGGGAGAATGAATCCTCCCTGCCACAACACAGAGTATATGATAAAATCCACTGATTAAATGGTCCCAACAGCAATTGGACAATGCTCTGAGCAAAGCTGGGGATTGGGTTTTGCTAGACAAACAGCCTGAGCAGCAGGAAGCTACTGAGTTATTCTGGATCAGAGAGATAAGCTACCATCATAATCATTAATGCATATGAATGATCAATGAACTAAACCTTAGTGCATTGATATGATCATGGGATATATATTGTGATAGAATGGAGAATGATGACAATGGAAATGAACATTCTTTCTATGATCACAAAATCTGCTATCTGAGATTTCCATAACAAAACTAGTAGCTGCACAGAAAGAAAGCCCACACCAGGAAAAATGTGAGTGTTAAGATGAATGATTGTGATAGTTTACTTCACTTTCAGGTTTCAATGTTTTTGTTTACTACAAGTACATTTATTTTTTTATTTCATGAACATACTAGTGTCTCTTCTAGTACTAGTAGCCTATCCTCATCCCAGGTGTTTCAATGTGATGGTAGGTTATCAATGTTAATAGAAAATCAATAATTTCAAAGGATTGGGTTTACGTAAAAAAAATTATGGTCTAGGTCTATGTAATTATTGACCTTACTTTCAGCAAGGAGTAACTTTGCTATTACAGCTTACTCTAGTCCAAACACAGGCCTTCTGTAGTTGGTGCAAGTCCAGTGGTCGAGTGCCCCAGTGGTCAAGGCCTAAGAGAGAAAAGGCCTCGACCACTGGGGCACTCGACCACTGGACTTGCACCAACTACAGAAGGCCTAAGAGAGAAAAGGCCTCGACCACTGGGGCACTCGACCACTGGACTTGCACCAACTACAGAAGGACTGTGGTCCAAATCACTACATTTAAAGCATGCCAGTTACTCATCAGCCTTTTAATGCTAGTGGGACTGGATTGCTGTTACTACTAGCAAGGCGTAACACTGCTGTTAGCATTATTAGTAGTGTTAATGTGTTGTGATAGCAGTGTTATCAAACTATCATTTATGTATTTAGAATGAAGATACATCTAGTAGTGATGATGACAACGGAACAAGGCGACAGCTTGATTACTCTTTACTGTTCAGTGTTTATGAATTACAGATGCTCGATTCGTTTTTTTTTTTCAGCTGGCTTGTACCAAGCGGCTCAAGCTAATGTAATAGAGAGCTTACTATTATATATTTGAAAACTCTGATGATGTGGCAGGAGAAGCACACCACCATCAAATACTATTCCAGGAAGACTTATGAAAGGTGAAGGATAGTTCAAAACCTTGAAAACTCTAGAGGAGTAAATAGTTTGCTGGAGGAGATGTTCACCATTTCACACACTCCTAAGACAGGTGACATCCAAGCCTTACTTCATTTAGGCTCACACCTCAGCTTGCCAAAAGTTAGTGCTAGCTAACATTAAGTCACCCATAAACTAGCTAAACTAAGCCAAATATTACTCCTCTAGGGTAACTGTAGGTTATTTCTGTAGTGTTATACCTATTTCAGCATCTATGTTTTATTTAAAGAAGAGCCTGCTTGTAAAATATGTGTAGGGTGATGTCATAGGTCTAAGCAGTTGACATCCATTACAAGAAAGCCATAACCCCCCTTCCTCCCCCCCGTGTTTATATATCTACTTGCTTGTAATACGAATAACATATTCCTCCAACAAATTTGTTCTGCAAGCTCTTTAACTTAGCTGCTAGATGTGATGTGAGATAGAATCATTTTTTGTTCAAAGGTTGTTCTACCTCCTGCTGTTAACTTGAGTTGAGATCCAGTTATGCGATTATATTTCCGCTCCTTAATCTTGAGTTTCATCATTCTTTCAGCGATACAGCGAAGGAGGAAGAACCACGCAAAAAGGCTTAAAATAACTATTCCAATCATAGATCATTGCCAAAGTCCAAGACTAAGAAGCACCAAATTTAACAAGATGACCAAGTACAAAAATACTCTGCATGCATTTGTGTCAAAGCATATTTTCACATGAATTTTATATTCTTGATGTCCTTTGTTGCATGCCCACACGTTGACATAGGTCACATTGCAGGTATGTGTTTTACTGCTGTATATATTCATTTGATACAGGCTTGTACCAATATCTACTTTCCAATTAGTCAATGAAGAGGATTTGTACCTTGAAAGTATTTATCAATACTGGTTTTCACAGCAGGAAATACTCCTTTTTTTTGCTTTCCTTCTTGTTTACACAGGTCATATTATTGTTGGTATTCACTTATTGTATTTTTATGTAACAATTTTATATATGTTTGTACATATATCTCACCTTCCAATTAGTCATTGACTGGATTTTTACCTTAATAAAGAATGTATTATATCAATACAGGTTTTCGATGCATTTGATAAGCACATTAGTTCGTCTTTCTTTGCTTTCCTTCACGTTGACACTGGTCACATTGTGGATATATCTTTGTTTATACTGGTGTGTACTTGTATTGCACCTCTCAATAAGTCAATAAAGAGGATCTGTTTGTGCCTTGGTAGATAATACACATACAGAATGCTCATTAAAAAACGAATTTTTGTCTTTTCTTAGCCTCTGTAGAAAGAATATGCACTCTGAGAGCTATGAACTTTACATAATTGGATTCGCAGCAAAATTCGGCTCTAATTTCACTCAATTCTAGGTAACCCCAGAGAGATAATTATTATTAAATGCAATTTTTTGATCACTCATTGGCAAGAAGTTTCTGGACTCTACCTGTTTTTCGCATCTTAACAGTTTTTCACATCTTAACTGGATCCACCCTGTCCCCATATATTCCCAATTCATAATTAGACTGCTACCAGTTATTTTATAATAGGGTCTTCTTATAAAAAGATAATGAAAATCACATATGAAGTTTATTTATCGCTGTTATTCTGGAAAGGTTGCGCAAAACCTATTTTTATGCCACAACTGTGTTTGAGGGGTGTCTACAATCTGTCTGTAAAACGTCAATAGATGGATTTAGCAGTATGATATTTTCTCAAAAACCACTCAAGATATGCATGATATTGATAAAAAAATTTCAATGACGCCAATTCATTCTATGATCTTTGCCGGAAGAAGCTAAATGGTAAAAAACGCGCTATATACCCCCTTTTCCACGTTTCTTACTTGGATCCGCCCCCTTTTGCCCCATTTGTAAAGTAGTACATATGCGCCATCAGAACGGCCATAAAAAACTACCCCAGACAAAAGCGGTGGATGCTCATGTTTGAAGGCCAGTTTGCATTGTACACAATTGTGTGGATGCCTTCAATGCGACAATGGCAGGGACGACACTCAGCAAGATGAGTATGACCAAATTACCGATGATGAAGACCTTGACCTTTAAACTAGTATGAATTTGTATCCTTTCTTTGTTTTGTTTTAGCGGTGATACTTATGTGCTATTTAAAATAGCTATGAAGTTCAAAATACATAATCAGATTACACGCTTTACCAGAATAAAACTTCATAAACGTTTACCTGTTTTTCACATCCCAACTGGATCCACCCCTTTCTCATATATTCTCAATTTATTATTACACTGCTACCAGATACTTTATGATGGGGTCTTTTTGAAAACAAATCATGAAAAATGACATGAGAAGTACATTTATCACTGTTATTCTTGCACGTTTGCACAAAACCTATTATTATGCCGCAACTGTGTTCGAGGGGTGACTACAATTTGTCTGTAAAACGTCAACCATTGGGTTTAGCTGTATGATATTTTCCCAAAAACTACTCAAGATATGCATGATAATGATAAAAAAAATTCAATGACACTGCTTCATTCTATGAACTTTGCCAAGAGAAGTTAAATTGCAAAAAACGCCCTTTTAACCCCCTTTTCCGTGTTTCCTACTTGGATTCGCCCCTTTTTGCCCCATTTGTGAAATGGTACATATGCGTCATCAGAACGGCCATAAAAAACTACACCAGATACAGTCTTCAATTTTCTCTGTTCAAGACACTTACGCAGATGTAATTTCTAGAGCCTTTTATGTATAGCCGCTGCTGGCCTATATATAGTGGATCTGATTTGACATAAATTGATAAAAAGACTTCAGTACGTTGGTTAGAAAAGAAAATTGAAATAAAACAGGATTTGGTCACATCATCGGTTACAGAATCTATATATAACTGCCATATTTAACGAAAAGGCATTTAGCTGCAGTGGCAGTAGTGTGCTTTATGATTTTGGATTTATTGCTCACTAGTCTCTTAGGTCTGCAGTTCTGGTTTTCAGATCGAGTTGGCAGGACGTTGCTATGAAGCGAGGCTTTCTTCTGGCAGTATAGTATACATGTCATTTGTAGAACATCAGTAAGCATTTCAAGATTGGCTACTTGGCGGCACTGTGTGTAACTCTCTAGTTCAGGATAGATGATTTTGAGTGCTAGCCTTTGTATATTCCTATTCCATCAAAATTTAAGTTTCTTTTCAAATATTCAAACAAACAAGCTCATTATTGGCTTGTCTACGTCAGTATTGCACTTCTACCCGTATTATCATATTTGAGTCATAGACCACGCAAAAACCCAAGCCAAAAAAACCAAACAGGAAATTTGAGACACCACAAGTCGCTTAGCTCCTCATTGAGAGTTAGCAGCATTTATTTAGAGCTCAAATCTTTTTGTGACAGATAATGGCTCAACATGCAAGCCTTAAGATTTCCCATGGGTTCAAAGACTATAAAAAGTACATTGATAGTAACGAGCAAACATTTCCTGCGATTTAACGGCCAGCCTGCAATGTTTGTTGTGAAAATTCCTTTAGGGTATTGGCAGCTGAGATCCAGGGTAGCTGAGATCCATGAACCCTGGTGTATTAATAAATAAAACAAACTAATTAGGGCTTGATTACAGAATTGTAGCTATTATTGAGGTTCATTTGTGGCTGTTTGTAAGTCTAATGCCAGACAACTTTGGCAGCCCACAAATGTAGATATGAAAATAAAGTAAAAGCTGTCTAAAATCACTCCAAATGTTCTTTTAAAGAGATGTTGATGCACACTGAAATAATTGACAGTATATCAGCTTCACACAGTGTTAATATTTAGTATGAGTATGAGTATTTTTATACTCTTTAGTAGAAGTCAAAATTTCTGTGTGAAGAGCAACAATCATCAATCTATGTATTAGCAATGATCTGTTGATTATAATATACTTCCGCCAGGGTAAAAAACATGTTTTTTCATTCGACGCTTGTTACATAATATAATATTAAAACACATGAGCAATTTGATGAGTTGCCAAATTTCTCATTGCAGGTGCCTGTTAAATGGATGGCTTTGGAGTCTATTCAACACAGGATCTTTAACTCTCAGACGGATGTTTGGTCTTATGGGGTCACTATTTGGGAGCTGCTGACCTTTGGACAGAAGCCTTATGATGGCGTGAAAGCAAAGGACATCGCTTCTCTGCTTGAGCGTGGAGAGAGACTCAGTCAGCCGACTATTAGTACCATTGATGTGTACATGATCATGATCAAATGTGAGTGACTGAGTGTTAGTTTGGTTCAGGCTCAGGTTTTTGGTTATATAACTGTCAGTAGCAGTCAGCGCTGACCAGAAGAACAGGAAGTCTGATTGGCCAATTTAGGTCAAAATATTTTGAAAATTTGACCACATGAAGATGGTTTGTTTGCGACAATACCCCTCCTCAAAAGGTGTATAGAATTATTCTATACACCTTTTGAGGAGGGGTATTGTCGCAAACAAACCATCTTCATGTGGATAAATTTGTATAGCAACATGTCAGTGTTCAAATATCATATCTACTACTATGATAGTAGTAGATATGATATTTGAACACTGACTCTTGCTATACATGATGATGATTCAACAGTATGCAACGATTGCTGGTATCATAAATTAGAGTCCGATTTCATGGCATCATACTGTATCAAATGTACGAATTCGAGGATCCTGCTTTGTATACCAAGAAAGAGGATTGATATCAAGCTTGTTTTCTTTTCGTTCATCATTGGTGTTTGTATTACAGTCTTTGAGCTCACTTAGCAGTGTAAAAATACCCAGTAGTCGGCATTGTTCATGCTATTCATAACAGTTAGAACAAGGGATCAGCTAATTACCATAATTACATAAGTTGCCATGGCAAATTGAGAAATGGTACAAAGTATCTGAGAAACAACACAGTTTTTTGTAATGTAACACCACAATCATAATAAAGTGATTCACTAGAGCGCAAGATTGTTGAACACTTTCAACTGAAGCAGATAATGAAGTCCACTAACTTGGCAAGCTTGTCAATCTCTAGTTGACAACATGCCAAGTACATTTCCATACACACATGTGGCCTTAGCCTTGTTTTATCATTGATAGCAAACCGCTGACAAGACTCATACCAAAAACAAAAACAAGTTACAAGACCTAGTAATTTATTCTATTTCCCTTTGGGTAAAAAGAAAGAATGTGTCGTACTACACGACCGACTTTATCAGACACTTTGCTGACGCATGATGTGAAAAGTGACAGCTCTTTATACCACTTATTAACATACACAAGCGCCAACGCATCAAACAGTCACTATCTTGTCCAACTTACTCGCATCTACCTTAATTAAACGCCGAGGAACATATATATTATAATCGTATAATGTTATTCCCTTGTATGTATGTACGTTATTATAATGGAGTATTTATTTGAAGGCTGGATGCTGGATGAGAACTCGCGTCCTACATTCACAGAGCTAGCTCAGGAGTTCAGTAAAATGGCCCGAGATCCTGGTAGATACCTGGTAATAGAAGGAGACCAGCTAAAGCGTACCCCTACTGTTAAGATGAACGTTCAGGAATGGATGTTTGATGACATGAATATGACAGGAAATGACGATGACTATTCCGAGAAGCATTTAGTTGGTAAGGATCATTTTTGTCATCCATCCTGGAAAAAATGGAATGTGCCAAAGCTTCAATTTGACAAAAGCGTCAGTAAGCGCTTTGTCCTGCTTGGCCAGCTGTTGGTGTGAAATTTGCTCACACAGGGAAGTTAATCTTCCGTGACAAAGTGTGACATCAACCCATTACATCATAATGTACCCCTTCAGTGATGAGAAAATTAGAAAGATGTTATCCAGCAACAGCTAACTAAAACCTAAAAAGAGCACCAAGCTAAATCAGAGAGTGCATAACTTCAAACTGAAAATTGCAGCAAGCCTATCTCTGCTACTTGGACATTTATTACCCTACATAATAAAATATATTATTCCTTAATTATTTGAACCTGACCGAGAAATTGTTGAATTCACAAGTTTATCTATAAGCAATTTTTTTATTTGCTTTTAACGCTTTATTACTGAGAATTTTGCCAATATCTAATGATAGGTGCAATATTATGAGAAAGTATAAGAAAGTATATTACAAATCTACTCCTTGTAGGGCGCTCTGTAACTCATTTTTTAAACTGTTTCTGCTGCTATTAAATGGCTTTCTCCATAAGAATAGAAAATTAGAACTACACCATTATCAAATCTGTTCTGACTTATATCTATATTTCACTTGTACAGCTCCTGATGACTACGTATGCTCGACATCCACAGGAGCCTCATATCCTGGTTATGTGAATGAGAACGCATTTCCACCTCCATTTGAGAAACCTGTCTGTGCACCTGGACACACTACAGACAATCTACATTCCCCTCTCCGCTACACCTCATCACCTACACTCGGCGGCCAGGCAGGATTCCCCACAGATAAATTGAGTATGTCTCCGCACTCAGGCTATATTTGTCAAACAATGTCACATGTAGCTACTAGACTTGACTACAGATGTAAATGTTAATATTTCATGCATTGAATAATATTGTGCCTACTTGCTCAAATCTAAGAAAGTGCTCGGGTTTGCTGCTCGCAAGATGTACCATGATCGAGCTCGTATGCTCTCCTTAGGAAGAAGCATTATGGTATTTGCTCTTTTATTAGATGTTGAAAGAATCTTCTCATCCATAGCATTTTGTGGAACCGACTTTTTACTACTTTTTGTGTGTGACGCTTAAATGGATGGTGATGCATGTACACCTCTTTTTCAGCTGTAGACACTGAAGATTACCTAGAGCCTGTAAGTGTGAGGGGGTCTCAGTCGACCCCCGCAGTGGATGATGATGGATACCTACATCCCCAGAGTGCCTCCGGCTACATAGATGTTTTATCACCTGATGAAAAATGTATGTAAATAATGAATATAGACGATTCATGATTTCCTCATTATAAGCATGAGCTTAGAGTAGTAGCTAGGAGTTAGATGCTTTCTTTTTGGAAAAAATATTCCATGTCAGATTGTATCTGCAAATTTTCTCTGGCAGCTAACTTTTTCGTATGATTTGTAAAGGTTCAACGATCCCTTGCAAAAATCCTTCCAAATATTCTGTCAGTGTATCGTGATAGGGTGCCATCTGCGTCTCATGTACCACCTTTGATATACCAATGTTCTCAGTTAATGAGCAGAATAATGGTATCCCTGATACTTGAGCTTCCATAGAGTTCTGGCTCCTGATGGTACTGGATTCTGTGCTCTTGCTGTTGAGCTATACCATTATCGTAGATTAATCTGTCATAAACTTCTGCCAGAATAGTTTAGCTCTAAGTTTGCTTGTACGATGTCGAGCACGTTTCTACTAGTATTTGTTGCTAGATGCTGTTTGTTTTCTGATCTGATTATGAGTATGATGCTACTTGTGGTCACTTTAAAATCAGACAAGACAGATATTTCACTAGACTGATTCCAAACCTGCCCTTCCTCCTGCTAGTGTTTTGAAGATGGAAATATTTTATATGAACCAGGGCTTAATTCCAGTCATTTGCTGGTATACCTTCCCTAACATTTCTTTTCACCTGCTTGATATAGCGAGAAGGTGTAGAGGTAGTAACAGCCACTATGGGTACCAAAATGTAAGAACGGAAAGCTACATCCCTGTGCTTTGCCTTGGTTCAGGGAACATACTGCTATCAATGTCATCCTTTGGTGCTTCCAACAATTTTTCAATTTTATTGTCATTGAATTGTTATTTTTAACAATTCATACTCGATTCAGACTCAGTGAAAGTGCTCACTCAGTAGTTTTTGTATAGAACACCCAATGAGGAGAGAAAGCACCTTCCAACAATTCTCATGAAAAACTTGTGTGAGCACTTTGCCTGTGTGGACCCAATGAAAATCCCAATGATCAGCTTATGTGTGAACACAAACCTGGTATACACTGGAAACAGCTTTTATTTTTATTTTATTTTATCATAATACTCTAATGCTGTCACCGAACATAACCATTCTCTCAGGTATCTTCACATTATTTCTTGAGCTGAAATAGGAATGTGTTACCAGGTAATATCTCTCATGCGCCTATTGCAGGCTGCATCAGAAAATCCCAATCTTGGGATACTAAAAATATACAACTGAACTCTCTGTAGACTGAAGCTCTTTGTAAAAACTCTACTACAAGGTTTTTTTTCCTATTCCAAATCAATATCCACAAGTACTAATTCATAATTATTTCTTGAAAATTTGGTGACTGATCCACTGGTATCATAGCCCTTTCAATGGAAATTTGAAATATCTATTTTCCCTGTCAACTATTATCCATTTTAATTGATATGTTGTGTTGTTTTTAGCTACCGTACCTGCCCTAAAAAGACAATCATATTCAAGTAGTTCTGATGGCGAAGAAGATGAAGCCAGCCGTGAACCTTTATTGGGTGCCGCTGAAAACTCAGTATATTTACGTACAGGCAGCACTGCTAAACCTTCTCACAACC
The DNA here is from genome assembly GCA_914767715.1 of Membranipora membranacea. NCBI lineage: Eukaryota > Metazoa > Bryozoa > Gymnolaemata > Cheilostomatida > Membraniporidae > Membranipora > Membranipora membranacea. Next base: position 8,229,019 of record OU612065.1, read on the forward strand.
CAACTACTTCCAAAAAGCCATCTAAACATAAGAATGACAAACAGTTACCTAATGGCACTAACCCCATTTACATGTCCAATAACAATGGGTCTCCCGTCGCCAAGCAAGCACCTGTATCCGCACATGATTATAACAATATAGACTACGTCAATCAGTCGAGATTTAACCCAGTTTAACAGCAGCTTAGGGTATTTCGTTATTTTGGCAGTATTAGTCTGTACAACTGGTTCTAAGAGAATATTAATTTTTTATGCAGTTCTCATGATGTCGTTACAATGCCATTCTATTTGCAATCACGGTGAATCACAAAAGAAGTAGGAATTTATTCTTGTATTTTTACATCCGGTAGGGATTTATTTCTGTACAGTGTACAGGATCGTTCGTTAATTGTCTAAAGATCGTCTTATCGGTAAACTTGGCCTCCTTTTCTATTGAGTTTTAATTCTCTTAATTACTACCAATACGTATGTGATAACTCCATGCAATGTGGTAAAAATATGTTACTACAAAATTCAGGTGATGCTGCAGTGGCTAGGAGATGTGTTGTGGACACAGGAAATAGGAAATGCTTATACTACCTAAAAATCTTTCTTGATATTTAAATTATGTGGCACAATAATCCATATCCTGCTTGGTTTTATATCCTGTATATCATGAATTTTTAGCCAGTTAAAGCTACTTTCACAATCCCGAACTTGGTATTTGCACTTAAAGCTTTCCCGTTCTTTATTTTTCAAACGATGGGTTTTGGCTCCTGTTTCATTCAGACTTTTCTACATTATCACAGAGTGCGTTCTAAATCTTATGACTATACTGAATATATTTTTATTGCTGAAGTTCGCAAAATTTACTGTTGATTATTTTCTTGAAATCACTTATCACTATTTTATACATGTACCTATTATTCATGATATTCATATTATTGCTTCTGACTCTGATAAACAAGAGATGGCACGAGTTTTACCACAAGTCATCATGTGGCAATTCAGCATCATTAGCAGTTGTACATGTCATAATAACTCCATTGGGAACCTCATTATTCACTTCAATACGCATCTGATATGTTTGTGATATAAATAAGTTACCTGGGGTTGGGCTACAACATGCTAACAAACTATTGATAGCTGCAAATCATATTCAGCTGATATCAATCTACATTACCCTGGAGTTGAACGATATATCAGCTCATTACTGGCAGCAAGCACCTGCATTCCTACCACCATCTTGAGTCTTCCATCGCTGCTTCATTACTATTTCGCGTATTTTATATAAAGGCAAAAGCGCTCCCTTGTAAGTCAGGTTTGAGTGACAGCCCTTAATGCTCCCTTAAAATCAGTCGTATAGAGGGGAACGTGCTACCCTCCCCACCCGCAGCGGTGGTTGGCTCTGTGTACACCATTAAGGGCTGGTTACAGGTTGACTAAGAGAAGCTAACAATCGCACTCTCCTGAATGTTTTTTACTTTCAATCCATTTACCAACACCTGACATCTGGAATACACTCTCATATCAACTTGTCACTAGACTCTGCTCAACTAACTATTTTGCTTCAAGAGAGAGTATTTGGTCTTTTCACTAATTGTATTTTCATCTATGTGATACTGTCTCGCAATCTTTGCAGTTCTTCGCAAATTTGTTTGCATATATTTCACACAAACTATCAGTTTCAAGATTATCAAAATCTGTGTCCTTGTAGCTTCAAACAGCTTACCATATTTGTATCAGATGAACTGATAAACTGTCTTGTTTTCAGAAAACTTTGTTTAATTAGTTGTTATAATCATTAATCAAAGCTTCCTGCGCGGTACTTCCGTTGTTTATTTCTGTTCCCTACTAGCACTTTTTGAAAAACAATACAGCTAAGATGATCTTTGTTACCATTGAAGATGGAAAAAAGCCAGACCATGCTCCCTATTAGGCTGAATGTCAATAGTATCTAACTATGACACCACCCAACCTATGTAGATGGGTTGTCATAATGGACTGTTCACTCTATGCTCATAGGAATTCATTTTGGAAGATTTGTAGTATATTCAATACCCTCAAAAAGCATAATTCCGCAAAATACAATTCAAATTCAATTTAAAAAACTCACGTAAACTCTATTGGTTCCTAATCTGTATGTGTAGTTGGACACAATGTTCTAGCTCGAAACATAAGATGATGATTATTTTACTGAGGTCTGATTTCAAAACACATTCTACCAAGACAAGATCAAAGAGTTATAAGGATTCAAAAGTTCCCAACTCTCTAATTGAAGTATGAAGGAGTTGTCCACTTCTAGGACAGGAGGGCATAACCCGTTTCCTACAGGATTCCTAATGAAGCGATAGGTCTGAAGCCAAATTTTTTAGATATTATGATGAAATACATAATATATTGTTTTTGATATGTTTTATTGACTGCTGTAATCATTTTGAGGAATTTTCTCCATTATGAGTAAAAAGAACATAGCGATGAAAAATCATAGACCTAATTGTAAGTAACAAAAACAACAATTATTCTTGATGTTCATCTGAGAACTTTTTCTATCATTCAATCGATAAAAACAGAACCGGTGTTGCTTGACAGCTATAATCTGTCACTCTAAAGTGGCTTTTATGATTCATGAATATTCTAGTTGAACTTGAATAAGCCAATCTGTGCACAACTCAATCTGGAAGGTCAAAAAACTTCCATCGTTGTTACAAATAACAGAATGACAGTAAAAAGGGGATTGATTTTCAATCGTGACGAAATTTGGACAAAAATAACTGGTGTCAAGGACATGGAAAACGCCTTAATGCTGTAAATTGTGCTATATTCACATGATACGAGGGCATGACAATTCTTGACTATTTTAAGTAACAAAAGCTTCTGTTTATCAAGACAAGGATCAAAAATTTATAAGATAAGGAATTAATTCCCTCCTTCAATTTATCGTTGATCGAATGGAGATGTCTCTTTTATTCAAATAACACTGATTTAATTAGGGTGTTTAGGTTCCTTCACTGGAGTTGTGCGCTGATAAGTCAAGAGGGCATAACCCTTTTCTCTAATGGATATTGCTTTGAATTAATAGGTCTTGACTGTAGATGTAGTCTAAGTGCTCAGACTCCAAGGCGCAGGGAGTTACTTGCGCAAGCTATCAAACTCCGCAAACTTGCGCAAGCTATCAAAAGGAGTTTGATAGCTTGCGCAAGTAACTCCCTGCGCCTTGGAGTCTGAGCACTTAGACTACTGTAGATGAGACTAAGTGTATAATATAGAAGTTAGGTCTGAAAAATTGACTGATGGTTAATACTCAGGTTCAGTTTGCCGATAGTGAGAAGTCGATACACAACATGTTTCACTCGCAAAAATATGATGTTATATTGTCATAAAGATTAAAACATAGATAAATATAGGCCAACCAAGTGTAGAACAACCAAATGACAAAATACCTTTTTTGAATTTTATATGTGATTTTTTAACCAATGCAGCTCAGATTCCTTTTATTTTTATTTTTCCATGTATGTTTCCATGTATGTGCTGTACATTCGATGCTATCAACCTATCACAGGATGGATATTAGAATTTAGGCAATAAACAAACTTCAAAACTTCAACTTCATTAAATTTTTCTTGACTTCATTCATATGAGCAGCGTTGAGATATTTCCAGCGCTGTTACATAAATCCTTCTAACATAGATACCGAAGTTTGCACCTTTATTTATTACAGATATTAAGAATTAATACTAAATACATCATAAAACTTTGGTACAATTCAGTCAATAGAAATAGGACAGGTGTTGCACGACATCTTTAATTTTCCCTCTCAACAAGTGCATTTTTATGATTCATGAATACTCTTATCAAGCTGGTATAAGCTTATCTGTGCACACCTTGCTTCTTGAAGGTCATAAATCAGCAACAGAATCAACTGACAGTAGAAGTGTTTGCTTTTTATTCGTGACAAAAATAACCAGTGTTAAGGCCAACGCCTATATGTTGTAAATTGTGCTATATTTACATGATTCAAGGGCACACAAAATATTGTTTTGGATTGTATGTCTGTTGTAAGTTAGCCTTGTCACTCGGCTACTAAAAAAAGTAGCTGCGTCACAAGGCTAATTGTAATAAAAGCAGTCCATGGAAATATTTGCCACCAGCATAAATATATAATATATATATATTATTCTAGTGACATTGGTTTATTCTCTTCAAATTAAAGTAGATGGCTCTTTTATTCAAATAACACTGATTTAAGTTGGGAGCTTCCACTGACAGGGCAGGAAGGCATTATCTATTTTCTACCAGATTCGGTTTGAACAAAAGAGTTTAGATGAAACCAAGACTAAATGTGTACTTTGAGGTTTAGATTGAAAGGCTGACCGACAGCAACAGTATTTGATCAGGTTCAGTCTGACGATAATGAGATAAGAAGTCAACGTAAAGATTCGACATACACAACATGTTTCACTCGCAAATTCGTTGATTGACAAAAATATATCGTTGATTGTCATGGTGATAAAAATAATTCTTATTTTCTCTAACTCTATTTATATGCGCAGCTTTGAAAAAGACACTGATACATATCATAAGGATAAGGGGAACATATCTGACCCTGAACAAGAGTATGGCTATTTATTTTACGTATGGTTGCTGGACCGCATTTCTCATCTTTGATTGGTCCACAAGTTCAGGATCGTAAATAGCTGTCCCTTGTAAACTTTTGTCGAGCAGCTTGCCTGAGTTTTTGAAGATTGTTACTGGGACGTGAATCAATGCATAACGTAAAAGCTGCCAGATTTTAAACTTTATTCAGATCCTGACACAAAGTTTTATACTGATGGCATATCTTCACAAATAGCCAGGCTATGTATTTTACCACTGATCCATGAATTCATATTAACGGAAAAAGATAAAAAAAAACATTTCAGGTTCCGCTACAAGAATACTCAATGTACACATCCCACAAACTGAGCATGCTTTATTTATAGACATTATGAAATAAAACATGTACCTAATATAAATCTTAGAACATTGGTATAATTAAGTGATAAAAGGGGATAAAATAGGACAGGTGTTGCATGGCAGCTATAATTACCTCTTCATTAATTGTTTTTGATGATATATTCAATACAAAGCTCAACTGATGAAAGTTGTCATGTGCACATCTTAAATCAGGTAAGTAAAAAACTTCCATTGTTGTCACAAATGACTCACAATCGAAAGGATTGATTCTCTATCAAGGTAAAGCCATGAATAGAATAACTGGTGTGAAGGACGCCAGGAAACGCCTTTATGTTGTGAATTGAGCTATATTTACACGAGGCAAGGGCACATAATTGTGTAAGGTCTATTAAAAGAAACCAGAGGTTTCACAGGGGAAAAGTTAGGCCTACTTGTATGGCAGATCATTTTATGTGTTACATAAAAAATAAAATAATTTTCTAAATGTTAATTTGATATCTCAAAATTGATGTATACATTCTTTTGTTTGATAATAAAAAAAGAAAATCCACATATCTGACAGGAAATTTTGTGAGCGCCTGGAGTTGTCCCTTTTAGCAAGCTGATTAAGAACATTTACCTTCTGAAGTTATTAGTTTTGCTCAGATTCTTTGTCTTATTTTGGTGACCAAAAAAGTACCCAGAATTTTGTTCTGTCTCAAGAAGACTGTCCGGGAACATCCGATACCTTAATCTTAGAATCATATCTAACAGATCTGATAGATGTAGGGTGTGCATCAAGGTACTCATATTTTTAGACACTGAGGAATTGAGGTCCAATTTCCATCACTCTGACACCTTATAAAAGCTCCTCCTAATCTTCTGTATCCGACTGGGCAGGTGACAGCTACATATCCTCGAAAAGTAAACTCCTTACCATGAACTATAGCTTGATCACCCACAGATGGCTCCCCACAAGATATCTCTAAAATAATATGAATAAATGCGAAACTGTTAGGTTGAGGTTTATTTAGATGATTGAAAATGCATATTATTCTATCTCAACCAAATAAAAATGTTCGATGAGCGCGCGGTTTAGAAACAAATTACAAAAGCCAGAATTAACTTGTGTTCAGAAACCGTGTGCATAGTGTGCCCAAACAGTGTTTTTGGCAGGTCTAGGTGTAGGGCTGTTCTTGCTTGAAAGGTGGTTTGTGGTTGGTGGATAACATCCTAAGGTTTTCTGCGAGAACATTGTTGCGAAAATCAATGAGCGGTAAGAAGTGGTTATTTTTCCATATTAATCCGAGGGTGTATTGGAAAATCATTTTGTTGAGGGTTCATTGTAAATTTGATCTGATGGTGGTGTTCACACTCCTGTGGTGAACTGGCATGCTTTCAGCTGATATGAATTCAGATTCACATGCAGATGTATTTGAGTTCTATTTGCAGCATTGTAAAAAATCTGCAATTATTACTTTGAAAGTAACTCATGATTTTAGCAGGAAGATTCAGGTAAACTTCTGCTGGTCATATCATATATTATTCATGTTGCTAACACGACACTCACTTTCACAGCTGCCGCTCTGATGCTGCCATGTACTATTATCTGAACAGATGAGGTCTACTGATCCAGTATATCCAGCAGAGCATGAATAAGTCACAGATTCTCCCTCATAGTACTGCTGCTGCCGCGGGAGATACGATCCTTCCTCTACATGTGTATCTGGTGGCCGGGGCTGTCGGCAAGTTTTCAATGCTGAAGAAAGAAAAGTTTAGTTAAATGTGGGCCAACTTATTTTCTTGGACAAAATATCTTTTGAGGGGACTGTGTGATATTGCCATCGTCAACACATATATTACTTTATAGGTGACAAGGTGATCATGTGACACTAGGCTTCATTGACAATCAGATCTGGATAATTTTGCTAATTTTGATAATCTCTGCTTACTTGTAGGCCAAAGATATCTAATTCCATTGGTTAAATCCCCATTTTGTAATCAAAAGCTATATATTCTACATGAAATGGCTTGACACCGGAATACCATCAACAGGGCCTGTATGAGATAATGAAGCAAATCAACTGAGATTTGTCTCACCAATGTAGTACACTAAATATCTGTAAATAAGTGCCTGAAAAAAGAATGTCTAACACAAGGTCAACTCACGACTACAGAATGGAGTACTAGTCTTTGTCACGTTCCAGTCACCATTTCCACATTTGTAAACTGCTGAAGGTTTGATATCATAACCTCGACTACATCCCAAACGTACTGTGTCATTGACGTTGTAATCTTCCATCAATGGATGGATCTGTCTTCTTGTTGACGAGACAATCATCATGTTCTCTTCTAGTCTAATTGGTGAGCATGTCACTTCTACACAAATAAAACAGAAATGAGAGGATTATGGAGCAAAGAGAGTCCCTGTGTGTGAAGCTCTTCTTCGGGGATATTAGATACAGGAGGAAGTATTTGGGGACTGCATAAGAAAAAGAGCACAATATCTGATTAAATTTCCCACTCGTTTTCTCTCAATGGTTTTGGAGGAAAAATTAGAGAAATTGTGATGATTGTTAGGCATGCAGTTTCCATTGCTGTTTCACACTAAGGTTTTTGTAAAAAATTAATTCAATGTGGGCAGGCCCGACGCATTGTGTTTTGTCTACGGGAGAGTCATTAATTTATATGCCTTTCAAATGAAAGGAATGGACAGAGCAGCCCAAAAATTATGATTGTAATAATAATACCATGGGTGAAGCATGCGTGGACTAAGTTGGTCGGAAGAAGGCAACTGTAATTACAGGCAAAAGATACTAAAATTGAACTGTGACAGGCAATTTCTTCTTTGCTACAGTGGTCCGCATATCTCATCGCTCATACAACTCCTTGGTTTATCTCACCCTATGATCACACGTGGCCATATTTCCTCTATAATAATTTATCAATGATCTGGTTTGAGCCAGTGGCCGTAGCTGACTCAGTGTGAAAAGCATAGAAGGATACTAGTCATTGGACTTTAGGTCAATATGTTTATAGTGATAATTAGTCTTAGTCATCAAACTTTATCAAGTTTTCCACATATCAGCAGAGATCAAGTAATCCACAGATCAAGTGCTCGAACTTTGACTGGGTTAATCTGGTCCTTTGGTTATACTGAGTAATACTTCCTCTAAATTAATCTATTGTTGATCTGGTATGACTAAGCGGTGAGAGCTGACTCAATGTGAGAAATGTACAGGTGACATTAGTCATTGTGTTTGTGTCCTATGCTATGTCTAGTCTTAGTCATTATGTCAACTTCCTCAGAAATTAGATAATAGTAATAATAATAATGTTTATAGTTAAAACGATACAATTAATCATTTCTCTGCAAATAATATAAAACTGCATTTAAGCTATAGAGTTGTTATAAAATAGGTAATAGCTATCAGGTAGTGGAGAATAATACTACCTTATCATTATTCAAATATTTTATATTATCCACATCCTCATCGAAACAACCTCCCTTTAGTGCTGTCACTGCATACCAGCCTACCAGGGTATGAAACCCACTTTTATACCACCATTCCTTATAAGGAGAGTTGAACAGGCAGAACTAAAGAGGATATAATATCCTTACATCCTTACCAATACAACTGGTAGTTATGCTAGTCCAGAGACCATCTTCTTCACAAACTATTCTGTTTGGGCCATCCATTTTATATCCTTCATTGCAACTCAATATAGCTAATGCCTTGTAGCTGTATCCCATTATCACAATTGATCTGAAATTGAAACGAGTAATGATGATGGTAGAAGTGACTCAACTCTGGATTTCTTTCGGTCAGAGAACGGTAATAAAAGTATGCATGATGGGGTGTTAATGTATCCCGGAAAAACCTTTATTTCTTTTCACACAGAACCTCAACAGAAAAACTATATACAGCTTACAGCTTATACACTGCAGCACCCTTTTATATTACTTCTCTGCTCCACACCTACCCATTATTCACAGATTGGTTTATAGTGGGACAGTATCTTTTGGTCTATTGTGGGTATGGTGATGACCAGCTTCCAGAAGTATCACACGACAATATGGACGGAACCTCAAGCTCATAACCAGCCTGGCAGTCTATCTGTAGCTCATCTCCATAATAAAACACTGAGGCATCTACAGATAAATAGCATCAATATAGATGGTTAATATAGATATATCAACACATGGTTAGATGCCTCCAAATTTTCTGCAGTTCATGCATTACAAAGGATTTGATAACTTTGGATTTCTTTGATGAGCAGAATCAGAGGAAATTGATGTTGGAAAGAAACAGAGAGGTTCTGGTTGGTGATACCATAGCCACTTTAGTTTCCTTTACATATCACAGCCTGAGATCTTAGTCAAAATGGTAAAGCTCACTGGCGAAACAAATCTCATAGCTAGCCTCCTATCAATAAACTACCTCTCGGAGAGGGAGTTCATTGTTCCTATCTATCTATTTAGCTGAAATTCCATCTTTTTAGTATTAATTTTTATCTAAACTGCAGCAGTGATGTTATAGCACAACTTCCGCGCCATTCATTATCTACACAGTCAAAAGCCAAACTATCTATCACAACAATAATAAACCCTGATCAATAGGGCCTTTGGAATCAGATTTCTAACCACATCAATTAAACGATAGTTTAAACCCTTTTTCAGTTCCGACAGAGAATGAGACAGTGGTCTTTTGCATTCTTTGGAATTTCCTCCCCTTGCCTGCCTTGTGAATTTAAATAGCTACGGTAGCATTAAAAATCAGCATATCAGGAGCACCTGCCTGATGTTGCAAGCCTATTCAAAAGTTTATTTCATTTTTGTCATGTGATAGAATCTCAAGCACAATGATACGTTTAGCCTTAACCTGAAGTTGGACCGATGACAGGCCAAAAATAATCAAATTAAAAAATGTCGGGATTATTTATTTCTCACATAACAAATTAATTCAGATATGAGATGAAATTTTTTAACAAAAGTGCGCAAACTTCAACCAGTTCCCAGCTGATGATTGAGACTTAAGGCTTCATTTTAAGTAACATTAATGGAGAGTTAATACACTGAGAGGGTGTTTGAAGTCTGGGAAGTGCGCAGATTCTGTATGTTAAGCAATGGGGAAATAATTCTAGGTGTCTTGCCCATATACAAGTTTTCTCAATATGAACAATAATAATAAAAATGGAATATATATATATATATTCAAGATCGTACCAAGGTATTATAAATGCAAGGCGAAAGGTGTGGTTGCTAATTTCGTTACATATATTCATATCACAGTTGTTAATTGTTGGTTAAAAGCGTTAGACTATATGCCTAATTTCCGCCAACTATCACAAAATTTTTATCTTTGCTATTAGGAAGCAACATCGCCATGTTCCAATCACTGGCGCTAGATATTATCTTGGTCCGAGTAAAGCGAAATGGATAACATATATAATTCAGATATAAGGCTATTTGTGATAAGTGATTCACGTTAAGTGTATCCGTCCGCTGCCGTTAAATGATGGAAATAATTATTGTGAATGTGATAAATGTGGTCTAGCCGTAACCAATAATGGCTCTAAGAGTGACAATTGCATACATTAAAAAAAGTATTAGTTTTAATCTGGATGTTTACAGAGCTATTGCCAGTTTTCTGAGCTCTTATTTATGCCTCAATTCGGAGTTGTCCTCTCTCCAGTTTGGTACTTTTAACCCACGCTGCATAGGAAAAACCTGCTGAAAGAGGGTTATATTGAAAACCGCTAATTTTAGGATAAAAATGATTTTTGATTCAGATTCTGCACCATTGAAAACCCTGGGAGACAGGGTTTCCAAATCATTTGAGGCTTGAATGTTGATACATCTTAATTTTAGTGACAAAACTCATGAAAGATTCTGCCAAATTGTCCGCAAAACCGGCGGAAAATGCTATAATTGACTATCCAAATACTAAAATTATTTCCCAAACTATGTCCGTATGAGTTTTCAATGTTGCAGATTCTGAATCAAAAATAATTTTTTTCCTACTATAAGCAGTTTTCAAGATAACCCTCTTTTCAGCACGTTTTCCTATGCGGCGTGTGTGAAAAGTACCAAACTGGAGAGAGGACAACTCCAAATTGAGGCCTAAATCAGAGCTCAGAAAACTGTCTATTGTTGAGGGTTGTAGAAGGAAAATACTAGAAAGTGATAAAATTGTGAACAGGGATAAGTTAAATCAACGGGAATTGTCAGATACTGTATCAAACTATATATAGTTTTTGATAAACTCAAGGAGGTAGCTAAGTTGGTTAGAGCGCCTGCCCTCTGACACGCAAGTTTTGGAGGTTTCGGGTTCAAATCCAGTTGCAGTCTACCGACTACTGGGGGCTCAATTGACGCCCAGGTGCGCTCCGACCTGCCTGCAAACTGAGAGCAACTTGGCACCGAATATGGCGGCCGCGCCCTTAAGGCATGTGCACCTTTGTTTCTCAGTCTACGGTTTTAACCCACATTTAAATAATACATGATATGAAGATTGTGTTACTCATGGTAACTGGTAGTGGCGTTCCATGGTTGATGATGGAATAACCACTATAAGCGACCCGGGTAAGGTTTGAGCGCTTAAACTATAACAGTAGAAGCGTGTTATTGTTTGTCTTTCTACATACACTCCTCCTTCCTCTGAACACTGTATGTTTATATAACATGCATACATCATGCAGTATTAAGTGTTTTATTCCATTAACAAGCGCAGAAGTTGAGTGCTTCTGTTCTGCTAAATACCACTTTCCCTTCTTGCAAATTATAAAATTGTGGTCATAGCTGATTATGCATTAAGAGGCTCTTAGAAAATCATTTCAGTAGGGCTGATCCGTAATGGTCATAGACATAACTCAACGCCTTCATCTTCTTAGATCGAATATGATGCATAATTCATTACAAACTCACTCCAAAGTGAACGTGAGTTACATCAGTTACTAGTTACGCTTTCATGTATACTGGGGTGAACAGTTAGACTTATGGAACATTCACAGCTTCAACCTCGTGTAAAGACAGTCAGCTTAAACCTGAACATACATTCTTTATATGCCTGTATAGCAAAACAGCGTTCAGATTGATACAGTAACCTACAATACAGTTACTAGCGCCTGACCATCTGCTTTTCCTATCAATAACTGTGATATCACAGAATTTTCCGATGTTTACGTTTTAATCCTGAGTGTGGTGAAGGTAACGTCCTGCGAGGGCATGGCAACATTAGGCTGGTGGTGTCTTTTCCAAGTCATGCAGATCGACACGAGGTCAGTAAAACCGGATGCAATCAAGCAAAACCTGCTTTGTTTGAAATATCCAAAATTAAGTTAATCTGGTTGAACTGGTGGTGAAACTTTTGAGATGTACGTGACCAGTCAAATAATTCCCTGCTTTTTGTTATCATCGGATCAAGATCCTGTCAGGACTAGTTCTAGCAAGGATGAAAAAACTGAGAGGGGGGCTAATCTGCTTTCATGTACCTGTGAAAATGGCTTTATCTGGTAAAAGGATTTTGGAGGTATCAAAGGATTACCGAATACATGTGAGGGCTTGACAAGAGAGACATGAGTGCTATTGGCACCTGACTGAAGGTCATCTCTTACGAATTTTTTTGCTTTTGGTTCCAACAAAAAACGGTTTTATGCAGGGCTGAACCTGCAACTGTTGTAACGTAACTTTTTCTATTGGAGAAAGGGGCCAAGGTAAGGACTAAGAATTTTCATTTCAATTGGTTTTCAAGTTATGAGAGCCTTGATAGGGGATACAAATTACTCATTGCAGAATTGAATGGTCGCGCTGCCATTAAATGCCGAATAAGTTAGTCAGACTAAGACATAAAAACCTTTTTAAAAAGACTTATCGAAGCAACCAAAAATTATCCATTACTTCATTTGCATGTCGGATATAATGGATCAATTCGATAGTGATCAGAGCTGATTGTCCTGTCTGTTCCATTACCAAAAACTGCCCAACAGTCCACTAAAAAGGTTATGGCTGCTATTCCTGGCTATTTTTTGCACTTACATAGATAATAATTTTAATTCAAGGCTAATGCAATATTTTGGATCGGTGGTCTGCTCTTCACACTGGCTTGGGGCAGTGTACCATCTAATATGAAAACCACGAAGTACCGGCATCTCTGATTTAAAAGTTTACTCTATTTAGAGGAACAAAATGCACTGATAGCTAGAAGTGAAAGAATGGTATTCTCCTCAACACACAGGGTTGGCTGGATGCTGGGGCCTGCCATGAGGAGGTTGTACTAGAGGAGGCAACAAAAGAGCGCTTGGCACATGTGTGTTGTGCAGGTGTAAGCGCGCAACAGTATGTTATACCTGCAAGCTAAGAATATAATACAAGCAATACAAGCAATGTAGTTCATTGATACAAGTGAAGCCAGATGAGTGATGCTATCACACCGTGTTATGTGGTGACATGCCTACTTGGTTGGTCGGTGCCGAGACGGAGATGCTAAGAAAACTTGTTTGCAAAAAACTTTGTATTATAATCAATCTGCACCAGACTCAAGGCTAACTTCGATCAAAATTTTGTATTTTCTACGAAACTACACAGACAAATTAAATGAATCAGGCTGACATCTGACATATGTGTATTTTAGTGTCTAGTATGGAAATATAACTGATGAAATCACAGGAATGATACCGCCAGCTCTTGGAGCTCAAACATATTGTCCAGAAATGCTACCGCAGTCAGATTTTAATATTGAACCTCGAGTCCCACAAAGAATATATAATATATATATATATGGTTAAATAATAATGATAAAAATATCAACAGGAATTAAACCCAGTGCTGATTAGGAATTTAGATCATTAAGTCTTTTTGTTCGTTTTTATTGTAAAATGCTTTGTTATTTTAGAGCAGGTAAAACTTGATGTAGACAAACTATTTAGAATTCATATATACAAATATGCAAATATACAAATATACAAATAATACATTATTGAAAAAGATTAGCATCGATTATCAAAATCAGATCTTATAGAGAAAAAGATATAAAATTTACAGAGAATTTACATTTTCCACATAATATTTACAAATTACTTTTACAGCTTATATGTGTCATATTTACAAAGAGGCGCAATTATTTACAAAAAAATGGCATCATAGTAGCACATAGGATTGCATCCACAGGTATTGTAAACTGTACTTTAATGTAATATACATTTGTACAAAAAAAATATAGCGTCGTTATTCTTTCACCGAGGTGCAAATCATAAAAATGGTGCACCACTTTTCACCTGGTGGGTAGAATATGAGAGTTAGATGGTGGATAGTCGGTGAGATCGAGCACCAGTAGAGTATGTCGAGTATTTCTCACGCATGGCACTTAGTCGGTTCTCGTGACCTTTTCTCTTTTCAGGGTTGGTTGACATAAACCTGAAGCTCAATCTTGTGAACTCTCTCATGGTCACCTTCTTTATTTCATTCAGAGAGTCGTCAATCTGCAAAAATTAAATATCAAAATTAAATAAATGCTTGCGTATTTGAAGCTTGATGTGTGAATATGAAAGTTTATAACATAATTTCAAGTAATGCAAATGCAGAATATTAAACATTCTAAAGTTTGACATATCTTACCTGTTCTTCAATAGAAGGAGATCGCAGTACAATTGGAACGGGTTTTTTGCAGGGTATTATAAAACAGCAGAGCTTCTCTAGTGCTTTCCTTAGTTTAGACACCATTTTCAGTTTATATCACAGCTAGTAAGTTAGTCTTGTTATCTGAGAGAGTTTACAGTTTATGTCCTTGTCGGTATGAGGTTCCAGTATTTATAGTCGTCAGATCTCACACTTGTATGTTCTCACACCTGTCCACTCTCATATCTATGCATTAACACGTGTGATAGATAGACCATGTAGTGTCGATGTCGAGTGTTAATGGGAGACAGCAAGACATCAGTGTTATGATCAAATAGACTTCTCGGAGCAGAATAGCAAAAAATTCTTGATGCGCTGTATAGAGAACTCATCATGAACGCTTTTTTCCCTGTCTTTACCTACCATAGTACTAACATGCTTTTCTGCATGGTGTTTCACTTCAACTTCTGGGCTAATTGGTCAATCACCTTTTTACATTCACATTATATCCATCAATGTCTCAAATTACATTTAAGGATGGATATGCATAACCTCCTGAGATAAAGCTGCATATAAAATGCTCCTCCTGATTTTGTTTATTTGCTCGTTTTGATGGCGCCCTGCAGGTCACATGACTGGTCACAACATAACATTATTTCAGTCTAATGAAAGTATTGGCAGTAATGTGATGATAGCTTTCATGGTAGCGATGAAGATAGCTTAGGAAATTAATCTTAAGCTATTTATTTATTTAATTTAATTTTTTATTTTTTTTTATTTATTTATTCAATTCTACAAATTTCATAAATTTCCATATTCAACATCCAGTGTGGATTGCTTGAGTAGTTTAAGCACAAAGTCTTGATAAAAGTAGATTGGTTAATGTTGTCGATCGAATGTGATAATGGTGTGTGGGAAATTCCAACATTATAATGTAATTGGGAAATGAACACAAAGGGCTTGCAACAACAAGTGGAAAGGTGGATAAAACCAAATATCCTTGCATGCGATTTCAACCTACACACAAAAAATTCCGATGTCGATGTCCAAGACTTAGGGTATCATAACGCTATCAACAAACTAACCTGTTTTATACCTCCGAAATACTCTCAACACCAGGATAACGAAAAACTACCCTTTTATTATATCAAGTGGGGTGATATAACGTCCTATCTTTGTAGTTATGGTCTTTTTTATCATAAATAGGAGGATGTGATTTTACTACAGATATTATCAACTCCATTTTTGATAGCCTGTCACGATTTGATAGATGACGTGTTTAACTGCGTAATTATTGAAGCAAGCAATCAACAACCAATCAGCATAGAGGATCGTCCAGATCACTCGGGCAAAAGACCAACAAGTTCGATGTCCACTTAACACGAGTAATCACTCGTGCAGATCCACCGATTAATCACTCGTGACCCCAAATCGATGTAAAAATCGTCTCGTGTAGCTACGCCTTTAACCGGCTGTGAGTCATGTGTGTTGAACCCACAAAAGTCGCAAACGTCAAAACGTCGCAATCTAGCGTTCCACTAACGTCGCAATCCCAACACACGTGCTTATCACTCGCTTAGATGCCAAAAATGAGTAATGACTCACCTTCCTAACACCTTAGGCTGGCCTCGCTGAGCTCTGCCGACAGCTCAGATATTGTACATGTTCCGTTGTTGGCTGTGGGCCTGATATCTCACACAATCGGGGTGTACAGACAGGCATCTCATCACTCCAGGATAATCCATCACAATGAATCACTGCCGATCCTAGAAATAAGGTAATATGATGGTAAACAACCATAGACTTAATATACTATAGTATATTAAGTCTATGTAAACAACTTATACATCATACAGTCACCAAGTTATAAGGGTTTGTCGTAACAATGTAACAGAATACATCATAACAAACAGCAGGAAACTTATAAATCTTTAATAACCAGCTTTTGGGAAACCGAAACTCGAAACAACTTGGTTCAATTACTTAATGCACATGACATACCCTATCACTATCTGCTAACTCTGAAAGTAAAAGCAGATGCAAGGAAGTAGGAATCTTAGGTTTAAGCCTCGGTTTGATACATGAAAATTCAGGGTCATTTTTTTAAAGAGTTGCCTTGGGTAAAAAAAAGGTCAAAATGCAGTGATTTATATGCCATTTCTTGTTTAGACTCATCATATCCCTGTGCATGTGGCCTCCATGGATATTGTATGATAAAAAATGATTACTACTTCTTTGCAAATCCCATCATTTTGGATTGTGGCAGCAAATCAATTCAGCTGAGGCAGGCCATGACTGCATATAGTAACTTTGCCGCAAGTTGTTGAATAGAACCATGATTGCTAAACCCTACACACAGTGGAAAGACCCCAGCAGTACAAAAACTAAGTGTTTTGTGCTACATGTATTACGATGACCTTGCGAAAGGATAAGAGGAACATATCTGACCCTGAACAAGAGTATGGCTATTTATTTTACGTATGGTTGCTGGACCGCATTTCTCATCTTTGATTGGTCCACAAGTTCAGGATTGTAAATAGCTGTCCCTCGTAAACTTTTGTCGAGCAGCTTGCCCGAGTTTTTGAAGATTGTTACTGGGACGTGAATCAATGCATAACGTAAAAGCTGCCAGATTTTAAACTTTATTCAGATCCTGACACAAAGTTTTATACTGATGGCATATCTTCATAAATAGCCAGGCTATGTATTTTACCACTGATCCATGAATTCATATTAATGGAAGAAGATAAAAAAAACATTTCAGGTTGTTCCAAGAATCCCACAAACTGAGCATGCTTAATTTATAGACATTATGAAATAAAACATGTACCTAATATAAATCTTAGAACATTGGTATAATCAAGTGATAAAAATAGGACAGGTGTTGCATGGCAGCTATAATTACCTCTTCATTATTTGTTTTTGATGATATATTCAATACAAAGCTCAACTGATGAAAGTTGTCATGTGCACATCTTAAATCAGGTAAGTAAAAAACTTCCATTGTTGTCACAAATGACGCACAATCGAAAGGATTGATTCTCTATCAAGGTAAAACCATGAATAAAATAACTGGTGTAAAGGACGCTAGGAAACGCCTTTATGTTGTGAATTGAGCTATATTTACATGAGGCAAGGGCACATATTTGTGTAAGGTCTATTAAAAGAAACCAGAGGTTTCACAGGGGAAAAGTTAGGCCTACTTGTATGGCAGATCATTTTATGTGTTACATAAAAAATAAAATAATTTTCTAAATGTTAATTTGATATCTCAAAATTGATGTATACATTCTTTTGTTTGATAATAAAAAAAGAAAATCCACATATCTGACAGGAAATTTTGTGAGCGCCTGGAGTTGTCCCTTTTAGCAAGCTGATTAAGAACATTTACCTTCTGAAGTTATTAGTTTTGCTCAGATTCTTTGTCTTATTTTGGTGACCAAAAAAGTACCCAGAATTTTGTTCTGTCTCAAGAAGACTGTCCGGGAACATCCGATACCTTAATCTTAGAATCATATCTAACAGATCTGATAGATGTAGGGTGTGCATCAAGGTACTCATATTTTTAGACACTGAGGAATTGAGGTCCAATTTCCATCACTCTGACACCTTATAAAAGCTCCTCCTAATCTTCTGTATCCGACTGGGCAGGTGACAGCTACATATCCTCGAAAAGTAAACTCCTTACCATGAACTATAGCTTGATCACCCACAGATGGCTCCCCACAAGATATCTCTAAAATAATATGAATAAATGCGAAACTGTTAGGTTGAGGTTTATTTAGATGATTGAAAATGCATATTATTCTATCTCAACCAAATAAAAATGTTCGATGAGCGCGCGGTTTAGAAACAAATTACAAAAGCCAGAATTAACTTGTGTTCAGAAACCGTGTGCATAGTGTGCCCAAACAGTGTTTTTGGCAGGTCTAGGTGTAGGGCTGTTCTTGCTTGAAAGGTGGTTTGTGGTTGGTGGATAACATCCTAAGGTTTTCTTCGAGAACATTGTTGCGAAAATCAATGAGCGGTAAGAAGTGGTTATTTTTCCATATTAATCCGAGGGTGTATTGGAAAATCTTTTTGTTGAGGGTTCATTGTAAATTTGATCTGATGGTGGTGTTTGATTGTGTGATGGTCACACTCCTGTGGTGAACTGGCGTTCTTTCAGCTGATATGAATTCAGATTCACATGCAGATGTATTTGAGTTCTATTTGCAGCATTGTAAAAAATCTGCAATTATTACTTTGAAAGTAACTCATGATTTTAGCAGGGAGATTCAGGTAAACTTCTGCTGGTCATATCATATATTATTCATGTTGCTAGCACGACACTCACTTTCACAGCTGCCGCTCTGATGCTGCCATGTACTATTATCTGAACAGATGAGGTCTACTGATCCAGTATACCCAGCAGAGCATGAGTAAGTCACAGATTCTCTCTCATAGTACTGCTGCTGCCGCGGGAGATACGATCCTTCCTCTACATGTGTATCTGGTGGCCGGGGCTGTCGGCAAGTTTTCAATGCTGAAGAAAGAAAAGTTTAGTTAAATGTGGGCCAACTTATTTTCTTGGACAAAATATCTTTTGAGGGGACTGTGTGATATTGCCATCGTCAACACATATATTACTTTATAGGTGACAAGGTGATCATGTGACACTAGGCTTCATTGACAATCAGATCTGGATAATTTTGCTAATTTTGATAATCTCTGCTTACTTGTAGGCCAAAGGTATTTAATTCCATCGGTTAAATCCCCATTTTGTAATCAAAAGCTATATATTCTACATGAAATGGCTTGGCACCAGAATACCATCAACAGGGCCTGTATGAGATAATGAAGCAAATCAACTGAGATTTGTCTCACCAATGTAGTACACTAAATATCTGTAAATCAGTGCCTGAAAAAAGAATGTCAAGGTCAACTCACGACTACAGAATGGAGTACTAGTCTTTATCACGTTCCAGTCACCATTTCCACATTTGTAAACTGCTGAAGGTTTGATATCATAACCTCGACTACATCCCAAACGTACTGTGTCATTGACGTTGTAATCTTCCATCAATGGAGGGATCTGTCTTCTTGTTGACGAGACAATCATCATGTTCTCTTCTAGTCTCATTGGTGAGCATGTCACTTCTACACAAACACAACAGAAATGAGAGAATTATGGAGCAAAGAGAGTCCCTGTGTGTGAAGCTCTTCTTCGGGGATATTAGATACAGGAGGAAGTATTTGGGGACTGCATAGGAAAAAGAGCACAAAAACTGATTAAGTTTCCCGCTCGTTTTCTCTCGATGGTTTTGGAGGAAAAATTAGAGAAATTGTGATGATTGTTAGGCATGCAGTTTCCATTGCTGTTTCACACTAAGGTTTTTGTAAAAAATTAATTCAATGTGGGCAGGCCCAACGCATTGTGTTTTGTCTATGGGGGAATCATTGATTTCTAGGCCGTCCAAATGAAAGGAATGGACAGAGCAGCCCAAAAATTATGATTGTAATACTAATACCATGGGTGAAGCATGCGTGGACTAAGTTGGTCGGAAGAAGGCAACTGTAATTACAGGCAAAAGATACTAAAACCAAACTGTGCAAGGCAATTTCTTCCTTGCTACAGTGGTCCGCATATCTCATCGCTCATACAACTCCTTGGTTTATCTCACCCTATGATCACACGTGGCCATATTTCCTCTATATTAATTTATCAATGATCTGGTTTGAGCCAGTGGCCGTAGCTGACTCAGTGTGAAAAGCATAGAAGGATACTGGTCATCGTACTTTAGGTCAATATGTTTATAGTGATAATTAGTCTTAGTCATCAAACTTTATCAATTTTTCCACATATCAGCGGAGATCAAGTAAGCCGCAGATCAAGTGCTCGAACTTTGACCAGGTTAATCTCACATTAATCTCACACTTTGGTTATACTGAGTAATACTTCCTCTAAATTAATCTATTGTTGATCTGGTATGACTAAGCGGTGAGAGCTGACTCAGTGTGAGAAATGTACAGGCGGACATTAGTCATTGTGTTTGTGTCCTATGCTATGTCTAGTCTTAGTCATTATGTCAACTTCCTCAGAAATTAGATAATAATAATAATAATAATGTTTATAGTTAAAAACGATACAACTAGTTATTTCTCTTCAAATAATATAAAACTGCATTTAAGCTATAGAGTTGTTATAAAATAGGTAATAGCTATCAGGTAGTGGAGAATAATGCTACCTTATCATTATTCAAATATTATATATTATCCACATCCTCATCGAAATAACCTCCTTTTAGTGCTGTCACTGCATACCGGCCCACCAGGGTATGGCGCCCACCCTTATACCACCATTCCTTATAAGGAGAGTTGGACAGACAGAACTAAAGAGGATATAATATCCTTACATCCTTACCGATACAACTTGTAGTTATGCTAGTCCAGAGACCATCTTCTCCACAAATTATTCTGTTTGGGCCATCCATTTTATATCCTTCATTGCAACTCAATATAGCTAATGCCTTGTAGCTGTATCCCATTATCACAATTGATCTGAAATTGAAACGAGTAATGATGATGGTAGAAGTGACTCAACTCTGGATTTCTTTGGGTCAGAAAACGGTAATAAAAGTATGCATGATGGGGTGTTAATGTATCCCGGAAAAACCTTGCGCTGCCAATCATACCTATACTTCTTTTCACACAGAACCTCAACAGAAAAACTATATACAGCTTACAGCTTATACACTGCAGCACCCTTTTATATTACTTCTCTGCCCCACACCTACCCATTATTCACAGATTGGTTCATAGTGGGACAGTATCTTTTGGTGCATCGTGAGTATGGTGATGACCAGTTTCCATAAGTATCACACGACAATATGGACGGACCCTCAAGCTCATAACCAGCCTGGCAGTCTATCTGTAGCTCATCTCCATAATAAAACACTGAGGCATCTACAGATAAATAGCATCACTATAGATGTTAGATATATACATTCATACATAGATAGATGCCTCCACATTTCCTGCACTGCATTACATGTAGAATTTGATGACTTTGGATTTCTTTTATGAGCAGAAGAGAAGAAATTTATGTTAGAAACGGCGGGGTTCTGGTTTGTCATACCATAGTCGCTCTAGTTTCCTACACACATCACAGCACAAGATCTAAGTCATGGTAAAGCTCACTCGCAAAACAAATCCCATAGCTAGCCTCCCTTCTATCTATTTACTGCTATTTAGCTGAAATTCCATCTTTTTAGTATTAATTTTTATCTAAACTGCAATAAGATTTTGTTATAGCACAGCTTCAGCGGCCATTCATTATCTACCCAGTCAAAAGCCCAACTCTCTATCACAACAATAATAAACCCTGATCAATAGGGCCTTTGGAATCATGTTCCTAACTACATCAATTAAACGATAGTTTAAACCAAGTTCCGACACAGAATGAGACAGTGGTCTTTTGCATACTTTGGAATTTCCTCCCCTTGCCTGCCTCGTGAATTTAAATAACTATGGTAGCATACAAAAACCAGCATATCAGGAGCATCGACCTGATGTTGTAAGCCTATTCAAAAGTATATTTCATTTTTGTCATGTGATAGAATCTCATGGATATTTTATTCTCAAATATTTTTAGTACGAAGCACAATGAAATGTTTAGCCTTAACCTGATATTGGACCGATGATAATCAAATATTAAAAATTGTCGGAATCGTTTATTTCTCACATGATAAATTAATTCAGATATGAAATGAAATTTCTTAACAAAAGTACCCAAGCTTCAACCAGTTCCCAGCTGATGATTGAGATTTAGAGCTTCATTTTGAGTAACATTTATTGAGTGTTAATACACTGAGAGGAGTGTTCGAAGTCTTGGAAGTGCAAAAATGTTTGTATGTTTGTGAAATAATTCTAGGTATCTTGCCCATGTACAAATATATAATTAATATATATTTAAGATCGTACCAATGTATAATAAATGCAAGGTGAAAGGTGTGGTTGTCAATTTCTTTACATATACATATCACAGTTGTTAATTGGTGGTTAAAAAGCGTTAGACACTATGCCTAATTTCCGCCAACTATCACAAAATTTTTATCTTCGCTATTAGGAAGCAACATGGCCTGTGTTCCAATCACTGGCGCTAGATATTCACTTGGTTCTAGTTAAGCGAAATGCATAACATATATATAATTCAGATATAAGGCTATGTGTGATAAGCGATTTACAGTAGAAGCTTGTTATTGTTTATCTTTCGACATACACTTCCTCTGAACACTGTATGTTTATCTAACATGTATACATCCTGCAGCATTAAGTGTTTTATTCCATTTACAAGCGCAGAAGTTGCGTGCGTTCTGTTCTGCTAAATACCACTTTCCCTTCTAGCAAATTATAAAATTGTGGTCATAGCTGATTATGCATTAAGAGGCTCTTAGAAAATCATTTCAGTAGGGCTGATCCGTAATGGTCATAGAGATAACTCAACGTCTTCATCTTTTTGGACCGAATATGATGTATAACAGCCTAATTCATTACAAACTCACTCCAAAGTGAACGTGAGTTACATCAGTTACTAGTTACGCTTTCATGTATACTGGGGTGAACAGTTAGACTTATGGAACATTCACAGCTTCAACCTCGTGTAAAGACAGTCAGCTTAAACCTGAACATACATTCTTTATATGCCTGTATAGCAAAACAGCGTTCAGATTGATACAGTAACCTACAATACAGTTACTAGCGCCTGACCATCTGCTTTTCCTATCAATAACTGTGATATCACAGAATTTTCCGATGTTTACGTTTTAATCCTGAGTGTGGTGAAGGTAACGTCCTGAGAGGGCATGGCAACATTAGGCTGCTGGTGTCTTTTCCAAGTCATGCAGATCGACACGAGGTCAGTAAAACCGGATGCATTCCAATAAACTTGAACAACAACAAGATACGCCAAGACGGTGTGTCTAAGAATAATGAAAACAACTCTCTATCATCAATCACAGGAATACTTACTAGTTTGGTTGATGAGTACGTGATATGAGCTAAGGTTGAGAGGAGAACATGATATTCTGTTACAGGTCGCTGTCGCGTTCTCCCATCCGGTGGTCTGATTACAGAAGATAACCTCGACACCAAACATCTCAAAACCTGGAATAGATATAACATGTTAAGTTTGAAGTATCTCGGGAGATGAAGTGTCACCTTCTGAATATTGTTGTGGGCTGAGGTCATACAATTACATAGGCTAGCATAGCTCATTTAACGTTAGCAATGTCCCTGGCCAACATTCAATGGCATGTGATATATTTTATTTTCTGCACGTACACAGCAAATAAAGCACGCTGTATATCAAGTTTGCCCCAATTTGCCATCATTTGGAGTTGCTCCCCTCGAGCCGCCGCCTGTTTACCAGTAGTATGAATTTGGCTTGAGAAGCAGACAAATGGACCAAAGTTGATCTAAGTTAGTTGGTGGACCATTCAGGTAAATCAGTATAAAGAAAGATTCGAAAGCATCACTTAGATATGCACTTAGATATGCACTTAGATATGCACTTAGATATGCACTTAGATATGCACTTAGATATGCACTTAGATATGCACTTAGATATGCACTTAGATATGCACTTAGATATGCACTTAGATATGCACTTAGATATGCACTTAGATATGCACATGGAATGACTGAAACTGCCTCTCCCTCAAATGTCTCATATTGAACACTTCTATACGGATGTTATTGTAGGTGTTTCAGACAATCCGTATCAAGTTCTGGAGAATCAGACCATTTACTGCTGTTTCGAAACAGAGGAAAATATTTGTTTTGAATAAATGGTAAGTTGTTTGCACCGTAATGGTGGTCCCTGGTAGGTTACTGGCAGATCAGAATCCATAAATCTGAAACATGAATTATTGATCCCTAAAATTCCAGAAAGCATCAAACCATTACCGACCATAACACAGTCCATGGGTCCTCCTAAGAGCAAAGATTAAACCTCTTACCAAACCTTATCAAACCTCTGATCAAATCTCTTTATAAATGCGCTCTACATTCCCTAAATAGTCGATTTCACCAGGGATATTTCTCATCAGTGCATTACATATTTCACATCAAGTTACCCAATATGTATATAATAATATATAATTTGGAGCTACAGTGAATTAGGAGTGCTTTGAAGGATTAATACCACGTCTATGGATCATCTCCGCCATAAGCATATAAATACTCTTTATATGTTCATGATCCAACATATACATTTTAACTATGCATATTGCCCCCTGAATAATAGAAACAATTGCGCGATAGAAACTATTTTCTTGCCAAACATAGATGTGCTTTGGAGTATTGAGACGGTGAGAGGATGATTATCTACATAGTCATACCTCTGCTGGCAATACTGAGCTGCTTTATGCATGAAAACAGTCTGTTTCATGAATCTATATTAGACATCACCAAGAAAATCAAATGTTTCGGCTTCTGTAAAATCTTCAATGGCCTTGAATTATTATACATGCTGCAACAAAAGATTCCAATGATGACACTGGTTGAATTGTGATACTTGTCTACCATTATTCCACAAGTGTGGAACTCGATATAAATGTTGATCGATTGTAAGAGCAGAGCTAGCTTTCCATTGCAGAAATCCATACTGCAAGGGCCTCGCAAAGTCTTGCAGGGTCATGCAATAGTCTTACAACTCTTGAGAATTTTTATGCTTTCAATAGCATTATATTTCCCTCTAACAGCCTTGAAGAAACTGTGCAATAATCTTACAACTTCCAAGGTTGTTGTTCACAATTTATTGCAAAATCTATATTTCTAGAATTAAAATAAATCCAGGCAAAATCTGTAGATCAATAAGCATAAAATTGAGGTTTAAAAGGAAAATGCAGTATTTTCGACCCAAATCTTCCATCGTTTTATTTGATTGCGTTTTTTCCCCAGGCTTTGACCTGAGAGAAAATGCTGTGAATCGTGATGAAAGGGAAAAAGATTTTTTTAAAGTCATACCTTGGATGCTAATTAGAGAAATAAAAAAGGTGTTACTACAACTAATGTTAACATGGCCTCATATAGAGGGGTCTCATTTGGTTCCCCTCTTTGATCGGTCGAAAATAAAGTCCATATTATTTTATTTATATTTATAATTTACGTGTTATTCTAATTATAGCCTTTTCATAAGTGAATTCAAAACCATAGAATTAAATATTAGCCACACTTTAGTTTAGCTAGTTTAGGGGTCAGTTGTTATCTTGCATCATCTGGCCCAGACTTGTCACTCTACTCTATCGCTTGTCACAGTTTCTAAGATGGCTGACATTGGCTATTTCTTTTATTCTCATTGAATTGACCAGCCACTATAAGCAATATCATAATACTAATCATATCTGTTAGGAGACACCTCATTACTAATGTAATGTATAACTCAAGAACTGATCAAAGTAAAATTCTATATTTCTTAGTGATTTGTTCCTTTGAATCTTATCTTTGTCTACCTACTGTCACGAGGAGTAACAGGTTGTTGTCACATGGTGAATGCCCAAGCTGTCACATCCCTTTATTTTGAACAAAAGCGGGAGAAGTATGGGTTCTGCCAAGGTAAGGTAATCTTTCAGTCATGAATTCATAGCTTGAGACTTGTAGGAATTTTCTTAATAACCTTGCAATATAGCTTTGAAATTGAGAAACGCGCAGAATAATATTCTCAATGATTGCACATACATATGTGCGACAAAAAAACTGCACATCAGTTCACATGCGTGATTCTGGTATAAGCAAGCGAACTGATATCATATCTGAACCCCTCACTGCCCAGAGATAGTAAATCATACACATGTACATACCACTGGCTCTAGAAGCTCTCAAGTCAGGAGTGAAATATTTAGAGAAGTGTATCGATGTGTGTAAACCTGAGAAAAGCAAAACCTGCTTTGTTTGAATATCCAAAATTAAGTTACTCTGGTTGAACTGGTGGTGAAACTTTTTGAGGTGTACATGACCAGTCAAATGTTCCCTGTTTTTGTTTTCATCGGATCAAGATCCCGTCAGGACTAGTTCTAGCAAGGATGAAAAAACTGAGAGGGGGGCTAATCTGCTTTCATGTACCTGTGAAAATGGCTTTATCTGGTAAAAGGATTTTGGAGGTATCAAAGGATTACCGAATACATGTGAGAGCTTGACAAGAGAGACATGAGTGCTATTGGCACCTGACTGAAGGTCATCTCTTACGAAATGTTTTGCTTTTGGTTCCAACAAAAAACGGTTTTATGCAGGGCTGAACCTGCAACTGCTGTAACGTAACATTTTCTAGTGGAGAAAGGGGCCAAGGTAAGGACTAAGAATTTTCATTTCAATTGGTTTTCAAGTTATGAGAGTCTTGATAGGGGATACAAATGACTCATTGCGGAATTGAATGGATTAAATGACAAATAAGTTAGTCAGACTAAGACATAAAAACTTTTTAAAAGGACTTATCGAAGCAACCAAAAATTATCCATTACTTCATTTGCATGTCGGATATAATTGATCAATTCGATAGTGATCAGAGCTGATTGTCCTGTCTGTTCCAGTACCAAAAACTGCCCAACAGTCCACTAAAAAGGTTATGGCTGCTATTCCTGGCTATTTTTTGAACTTACATAGATAATAATTTTAATTCAAGACTAATGCAATATTTTGGATCAGTGGTCTTCTCTTCACACTGGCTTGGGGCAGTGTACCAGCTAATATGAAAACCACGAAGTACCGGCATCTCTGATTTAAAAGTTTACTCTATATAGAGGAACAAAATGCACTGATAGCTAGAAGTGAAAGAATGGTAATCTCCTCAACACACAGGGTTGGCTGGATGCTGGGGCTTGCCATGAGGAGGTTGTACTAGAGGAGGCCACAAAAGAGCGCTTGGCACATGTGTGTTGTGCAGGTGTAAGAGCACAACTGTATGTTATACCTGCAAGTTTAGAATATAATACAATCAATACAAGCAATGTAGTTCATTGATACAAGTGAAGCCAGATGATTGATGCTATCTCACCGTGTTATGTGGTGACATGCCTACATGGTCGGTGCCGAGACGGAGATGCTAAGAAAACTTGTTTGCAAAAACTTTATACAATCAATCTGCACCAGACTCAAGGCTAACTTCGATCAAAATTTTGTATTTTCTACGAAATTACACAGACAAATTAAATGAATCAGGCTGACATCTTACATATGTGTATTTTAGTGTCTAGTATGGTGGTGGTGGATGCGGGAACCAACAGATGTATCAAGACACTACGGACTCCCGTATCCAAGGGCTGATGGTAATGATGAAGAAATTACTGCCAGTCAAGACTTCATGCTAACCTCCAAGTGGTCACCGCTGGTAAACTGGAACTCACCAGGCCAATAGCATTGAGGATCTATGGAATGATGACCCAGACAAACTTCATCCAGACACGTGACAATCTGTAAGGGCGCAATGGGTATCTACTACCTACACGGCTATTCACTGCGACTACCGAACTGCTGGGCTCGTCCTGGTCAATCCTTGCCAGCTCAGCGTACTTCTGTAGTGGAGAGGGGTATGTTGGCAACTGACAAAACCCACCTTATCCTTAAACAATCTTGTCAGCAAATTCAAATGAACCATGAGAAGAAATAGAAAAAGAAACTTCATACTGGCTGGACGTCGCCCAGGATAAAAAGGTCCAAAATAAAATTAAACTGAAATTTGCATCATGGAACATCAGAACAATGCTGGATCGGCAGAATGCAGATAGACCTGAACGAAGAAGTGCAATAATATCATTGGAACTTTCAAAGTACAACATCGACATAGCTGCCCTGAGTGAGGTCAGATTCTCCGGAACTGGACACATCAGAGAGGAAACAGGTTATTCCGTATACTGGAGTGGCAAGGCGGCAGATGAACGCAGTGAATCCGGAGTGGCCCTGGCCATTAGGACTGAACTCGTGTCTAATCTGATAGAGGAACCAAAAGCAGTTAGTGACAGAATGATGACCTTCAGAGTCCCTTTGTCTGATGATAGATGGTGCACCGTGATAGCTGTCTATGCTCCGACGATGACAAACAGTCCAGAAAACATCAATCAATTTTACCATGAGCTGAACAAGACTCTAAGATCAGTCCCTGCACCTGATAAGATCATCCTTATGGGAGATTTTAACGCCAGGGTAGGCCAGGACCATACCACTTGGCCTGGGGTGATAGGAAAGTTTGGCTGTGGAAAGCTCAACACGAACGGGGAACTCCTGATGGTGATGGAAGCCAAATGGGAAATATTCAAGGATATTGTGTGTGATACATCCATGGAACACTTGGGGACTGCCAACAGCAACCATGAAGACTGGTTCGATGAGAATAATGCAGAGCTGCAGCAACTCATTGAAACCCGGAATCAGGCTAGGACTAGTATGCTATCCAGTAACACCCGATCTACGAAAGCCAAATATAGAACAGCTAGCGGGAAGCTCACTGCAAGATGTAGAGAATTGAAGAATGATTGGTGACTGGCTAAAGCAGCGGAACTTCAAGTTTTTGCTGATACAAACGATATGAGAGAATTCTATCAGAGTATGAGGGCTGTCTGGGGCCCACGTATCAGTCACCCGGACCAGTTACTAGCATGCAACCAGACAACGCTGCTCACAGAAAAGCAAGATCTTCTCAATAGATGGACAGAGCATTTCAGCAAGCTGCTAAATGAGGCTCCAGAAATAGATCAATATGCCATTAACAACCTGAGACAAGCCCCTGTTCAAAACTGGATGGATAGATGCCCGGAAATTGATGAGATCTCCAAGGCTATTGACATGGTTAGTGATGGTAAATCACCTGGTTCCGACGGGATTCATCCTGAAGTAATCAAGAGGGGAGGTTCAAAACTGCTATGTGCTCTTCATGAGATCATTCAAGAAGCCTGAGACACAGCTACAGTTCCTCAAGACTGGAAGGATGCCCAACTTGTCACCATCTTTAAGAAGGGTGAGCGGTGACTATGCGGTAACTACAGAGGGATCTCCCTTCTATCCATTCCTGGAAAAGTTTTTGCAAGGGTCCTACTCTACTCCCTACCCTACTCGTCGTATGCTGAAGGCTTCCTACCCGAGGCACAGAGCAGGTTCCGGAGTGGAAGAGGTACGGCAGACATGATCTTCTCCTTGAAGCAACTCCAGGAGAAAAGCATTGAACAAAATATGCCATTGTACATGATCTTCATCGATTTTACTAAAGCGTTTGACACCGTTGACCGGACTACTCTGTGGAAGATGCTCCTGAAGCTGGGATTTCCAGATCACTTTACTAATCTTATCAGCGCTTTACATACCGGTTAAACTGAAGGGTGAGCTGTCAAGTCAATTTCAAGTCAACAACGGCGTCAAA
This sequence comes from Membranipora membranacea, assembly GCA_914767715.1. Taxonomy (NCBI): domain Eukaryota; kingdom Metazoa; phylum Bryozoa; class Gymnolaemata; order Cheilostomatida; family Membraniporidae; genus Membranipora; species Membranipora membranacea. The sequence goes on from OU612065.1 coordinate 8,258,933, forward strand.
CAAGGATGTGTACTGGCTCCCACTCTCTTCTCCATATTCCTGTCAGTTGTTTTGCACCATGCCTTTAACGACTGCAACAAGGGTGTATGGATTCAGAGTAGGCCTGGAGCAGATTTGTTCAATGTGAACCAGTACGAGTCTACCACAAGAACTAGAAGAGTCCTGGTACGAGAATTTATGTTTGCTGATGATACTGCCTTTATTGCTCACAACCATGATGATGCACAGGATATTGTCAGCAGATTCGCCAGGTCTGCACAGGCCTTCGGTCTCAAGATAAACATTAAGAAAACGGAGATGCTGTACCAACCAGCCCCCGGGAGTGGTGATGAAGGTCAGTCTATATACATCAATAACGAACAGCTAGCCAGTGTTCATAAGTTCAAGTACCTCGGATCTACTGTCATGAAAAAAAAGAAGATGGATGAGGAGCTCAACATAAGGATGTCAAACGCCTCAACCTCATATGGCAGGCTGAAGGAAAAGGTCTGGCGCAACAAGGACCTTACGTTCAAAACAAAGTGCTCGGTATACAGAGCAGTTGTCCTCTCTTCCCTTCCGTATGGCGCGGAGGCTTGGCCAGTGTACAAGCTGGTGGCACATAAACTTAACACCTATATGATGAGACACCTGCAACAAATTCTTAATGTCAAATGGTGGGACTTCATCTCAAATGCCGACATCCTTACTCAAGCAAATCTACCCAGCATGTATGAACTCCTAATTCAGAGAAACTTGAGATGGGCTGGTCATATACATAGGATGGATGACTCAAGACTACCCAAACAAATCCTGTACTCTCAGCTTAAAGAAGGTGTACGTGGTATTGGCAGACCCAGGCTGAGGTTCAAGGACACGGTGAAGAGACACCTCAAAGATAAAACGATTCCTGTTGGTAGCTGGCAATCCCTCAGCAGAAGCAGATGCCAATGGAGAGACATGGTTCACAAGAAGTCATCTTCGGATACGAAGGACAGCCAATGATGATGATGATGATGATGGAAACATAACTGATGAAATCACAGAAATGATACCGCCAGCTCTTGGAGCTCAAACATATTGTCCAGAAATGCTACCGCAGTCAGATTTTAATATTGATCCTCGAGTCCCCCAAAGAATATATAATATATATATATATGGTTAAATAATAATGATAAAAATATCAACAGGAATTAAACCCAATGCTGATTAGGAATTTAGATCAATAAGTCTTTTTGTTCGTTTTTATTGTAAAATGCTTTGTTATTTTAGAGCAGGTAAAACTTGATGTAGACAAACTATTTAGAATTCATATATACAAATATACAAATATACAAATAAAACATTATTAAAAAATTTTAGTATCGATTATCAAAATCAGAACTTATAGAGAAAAGATATAAAATTTACAGAGAATTTACATTTTCCACATAATATTTACAAATTACTTTTACATCTTATATGTGTCATATTTACAAAGATGCGCAATTATTTACAAAAAATGGCATCATAGTAGCACATAGGATTGCATCCACAGGTATTGTAAATTGTACTTTAATGTAATATACATTTGTACAAAAAAAATATAGCGTCGTTATTCTTTCACCACATTCATATGAGAGTTAGATGGTGGATAGTCGGTGAGATCTAGCACCAGTAGAGTATGTCGAGTATTTCTCACGCATGGCACTTAGTCGGTTCTCGTGAACTTTTCTCTTTTCAGGGTTGGTTGACATAAACCTGAAGCTCAATCTTGTGAACTCTCTCATGGTCACCTTCTTTATTTCATTCAGAGAGTCGTCAATCTGCAAAAATTAAATATCAAAATTAAATAAATGCTTGCGTATTTGAAGCTTGATGTGTGAATATGAAAGTTTATAACATAATTTCAAGTAATGCAAATGCAGAATATTAAACATTCTAAAGTTTGAAATATCTTACCTGTTCTTCAATAGAAGGAGATCGCAGTACAACTGGAACGGGTTTTTTGCAGGGTATTATAAAACAGCAGAGCTTCTCTAGTGCTTTCCTTAGTTTAGACACCATTTTCAGTTTATATCACAGCTAGTAAGTTAGTCTTGTTATCTGAGAGAGTTTACAGTTTATGTCCTTGTCGGTATGAGGTTCCAGTATTTATAGTCGTCAGATCTCACACTTGTATGTTCTCACACCTGTCCACTCTCATATCTATGCATTAACACGTGTGATAGATAGACCATGTAGTGTCGATGTCGAGTGTTAATGGGAGACAGCAAGACATCAGTGTTATGATCAAATAGACTTCTCGGAGCAGAATAGCAAAAAATTCTTGATGCGCTGTATAGAGAACTCATCATGAACGCTTTTTTCCCTGTCGTTACCTACCATAGTACTAACATGCATTTCTGCATGGTGTTACACCTCAACTTCTGGGCTAATTGGTCAATCACCTTTTTACTTTCACATTATATCCATCAATGTCTCAAATTACATTTAAGGATGGATATGCATAACCTCCTGAGATGAAGCTGCATATAAAATGCTCCTCCTGATTTTGTTTATTTGCTCGTTTTGATGGCGCCCTGCAGGTCACATGACTGGTCACAACATAACATTATTTCAGTCTAATGAAAGTATTGGCAGTAATGTGATGATAGCTTTCATGGTAGCTATGAAGATAGCTTAGGAAATTAATCTTAAGCTATTTATTTATTTAATTTAATTTTTTATTATTTTTATTTATTTATTGATTTTATTCTACAAATTTCATAAATTTCCATGTGTGGATTGCTTGAGTAGTTTAAGCACAATGTCTTGATAAAAGTTGATTGGTTAATGTTGTCGATCGAATGTGATAATAGTGTGTGGGAAATTCCAACATTATAATATAATTGGGAAATGAACACAAAGGACTTGCAACAACAAGTGGAAAAGTGGATAAAACCAAATATCCTTGCATGCGATTTCAACCCACACACAAAAAATTCCGATGTCGATGTCCGAGACTTAGGGTATCTTAACGCTATCAACAAACTAACCTGTTTTGTACCTCCGAAATGCTCTCAACACCAGGATAACGAAAAACTACCCTTTCATTATATCAAGTGGGGTGATATAACGTCCACCATAAATCCCACAGTTGCAATCTTAATTTCATAAAAAAACTTTTGACCCGCTGGCGATAGAATCATATTTGCTTCTGCTTTGTCAGCTTTATTTGGCCTAAGTGCGTTTCACTGGAGTTGTTACCATTCCCGATTGTACCATTACAATAACTGATCATAGTTGCTTGACTATGAAAACAATTATGACTCACCATATGAAATTCTCCCTTTTTGCCTAGATGTGAAGCGTTTGTGAGAAATCAATGAAAATTATTTTAATTCCCGTGTTGCAATAAAAAGACCCTAAACATTTTAGCGCTCTATAGTTAATGAGCAGTGTTTACCGGCTGTGAGACAGGTGCTTATCACTCGCGTAGACGCCAAAAGTGAGCAATGACTCACCTTCCTCACACCTTAGGCTGGCCTCGCTGAGCTCTGCCGACAGCTCAGATATTGTATATGTTCCGTTAGGGGGCGGCTGTGGGCCTGTTATCTCACACAATCGGGGTGCACAGACAGGCATCTCATCACTCCAGGATAATCCATCACAATGAATCACTGCCGATCCTAGAAATAAGGTAATATGATGGTAAACAACCATAGACTTAATATACTATAGTATATTAAGTCTATGTAAACAACTTATACATCATACAGTCACCAAGTTATAAGGGTTTGTCGTAACGATGTAACAGAATACATCATAACAAACAGCAGGAAACTTATAAATCTTTAATAACCAGCTTTTGGGAAACCGAAACTCGAAACAACTTGGTTCAATTACTTAATGCACATGACATACCCTATCACTATCTGCTAACTCTTAAAGTAAAAGCAGATGCAAAGAAGTAGGAATCTTAGGTTTAAGCCTCGGTTTGAAAATTCAGGGTCATTTTATTAAAGAGTTGCCTTGGGTAAAAAAAAGGTAAAAATGCAGTGATTTATATGCCATTTCTTGTTTGGACTCATCATATCCCTGTGCATGTGGCCTCCATGGATATTGTATGATAAAAAATAATGACTACTTCTTTGCAAATCCCATCATTTTGGATTGTGGCAGCAAATCAATTCAGCTGAGGCAGGCCATGACTGCATATAGTAACTTTGCTGCAATTTGTTGAATAGAACCATGATTGCTAAACCCTACACACAGTGGAAATATCCCAGCAGTACAAAAACAAAGTGTTTTGTGCTACATGTATTACGATGACCTTGCGAAAGCTGGTAGCGCTATAAAGTTATCGGAATGTGATTATCACAAGTTTTATGCGTAGGTGTAGAATCTGGAGGAAACCAGCTTGGAAATTTACCGCTGCAATGTAATTTGTTCGAAATTTATTGCTCAATATGACTTAGCGGGCGTTGTAAATAAAGTCCGATCGTTGAACAGGTTTGAGGTATAGAGTTAGATTGCTTACCTCTTAGGTTGTATCCAGGCAGGCATTGGAACAAAGCATTGAAGCCAAGGTTGGCACTTTCAATATACATCTGCATCTCATTGGGTAAAGTGTCAGGTAATGGACAAACAGTCCTATTACACCTCACGGCATCAATACCAGACCTAGAATACATGGTTAAAGGATGAAATACAATAATTGAGTGTGGTTTGCTAAAAATAGATCATTTTTAAAGGGAAAGTATATCACGATCCCGCTGCAGGCCGAGTAGTCCACTACTGGGACTCTCAGCCACTAGACTTGCTCAAAGCACAGTAGGCCTGTGCAATTAAAGGATATTGTAAAGTTTTCCACCCCCACCACATTTGATACCTGGTGATTTGGCATGTGGGCGGAATACTGTGAGAAATGCTGAACCTTGGTATATTTAGATGTCATTGCAAAGTACACAATTGATTAATTTGATGCTCCAACAGTCTCGATTCTAAGAAATATTCCACATTTCCCGGTGAAACATGAGGGCATTGTACTGCCCGTCAGCACCGGACTAAACAATATTAGAGATGGCACTGTTCAATGCCCTGTTTCATTCTTGTTGTAAACAGGGAGAACAGACAGACAGAACAGCCCAGAAAAGACGGTTCAGAGAAGTCAGGCCAAAGAAGACAGAGCAGTTCCTCAGACATGATAAAGTATAGTCTGAGCCCCCCAAACTATTGCCCCTCGTCCGACGGCCCCCCGGGCGAGAGAAAAGTACTCTGATGCTACATGTGTAATGGGTTTGATCTGGTAGCCGATGTTTAGAGATCTGGTTGGTAATCTTTCCAATGTAAGTATCTAAATATATAGATGAGTTTATATCGATTGATGGTCAAGACATACCAATTTTAATAACTGCAGGAAAAGACCAGATACCCCAAAATCAAATCTGGAAGATGTATCAAGCTCTCAGTGACGGTAAAACTTCCGAGTATTGCTTTATGACTCGGGAAAGAGCTAGTGTAGTTCACACTAAACCGTTGTTTAAAGATATAATCTAGTGATTTGGCATAGTCATCTAGCCTTTTTTAATATGAAAGCTCTTTGTATGCAGTGCAATGTAGCAATTATGATACCAGAGTTGATCACTTTGAGCTGCTACCCTGAGAACATAGCTAGTAGGTGATGCAACATATTACTACTTATATAATGCAAAGATAAGGGCAGACTGGCCACACGCCCTATTTTTACTTATCATAGTTTTTTTTCTATGCAAGATATTTATATATATAATATAGACTTCAATAACAAGCTCTGCCGGCGCTAGGATAATACGCTGTAACGCTTAAAATGCTAGAATCTTATCACATCAACATCTCACATTATATCCTGTCAAATTCACGCACATGCTGGTAAATTATTTAATGCTACCAAGTTCTACAAAAATTCCGGAATGATTAGTCCAGCCAAGGCCATTAACAGGTTGATGATTGCCCACCGGTAATACTATGGCCGTAAGATTAGATTTGCAGGTAATTTCTGTGTGGGTATATCGTGATTAAAGTGTGAAGTGAAAACTATGTGATAGGTGGCTTGTTTACGAATTCAGATTTTGATCTCCCAAAACCTGTATTCTTGCTGAGAGCTGAAGATCTATCGCAAAACAACAAACAACCACTGTGATGTACAATTACATTTAACCGCCCCAGAGCAACCGCATGTATGCTGGCTACTCAACGCAGGAGAAATCAGAACAAACTCTTAAGTACAAAGGGGTGGCCCTGAAAAGGGCCGATTTGGTTGTGAGGAGGTCAGTCCAGCCTCACCTTCACAGGAGTGGTGCAACCATACACCTCCAGACTGCTGGAAACAATTCCTGAGATATTCAAAGATAAGGGCAGACTGGCCACACGCCCTATTTTTACTTATCATGGTTTTTTTTCTATGCAAGATATTTATATATATAATATAGACTTCAATAACAATCTCTGCCGGCGCAAGGATAATACGCTGTAAAGCTTACAATGCTAGAATCTTATCACATCAACATCTCACATTATATCCTGTCAAATTCACGCATATGCTGGTAAATTATTTAATGCTACCAAGTTCTATAAAAATTCCGGAATGATTAGTCCAGCAAAGGCCATTAACAGGTTGATGATTGCCCACCGGTAATACTATGGCCGTACGATTAGATTTGCAGGTAATTTCTGTGTGGGTATATCGTGATTAAAGTGTGAAGTGAAAACTATGTGATAGGTGGCTTGTTTACGAATTCAGATTCTGATCTCCCAAAACCTGTATTCTTGCTGAGAGCTGAAGATCTATCGCAAAACAACAAACAACCACTGTGATGTAAAATTACAGTTAACCGCCCCAGAGCAACCGCATGTATGCTGGCTACTCAACGCAGGAGAAATCAGAACAAACTCTTAAGTACAAAGGGGTGGCCCTTAAAAGGGCCGATTTGGTGGTGAGGAGGTCAGTCCAGCTTCACCTTCACAGGAGTGGTGCAACCATACACCTCCAGACTGCTGGAAACAATCGTTGAGGGTACGGTCACCGTCACCGATGCCTGGCTCTCCCTGGCGGGTCGCCAGGTGCGACCACCCCTGTAGTCGGCTGGCTGTTCATCCCTCCTCCGGAAAGTGACTCGTCGCTGCAGCTCCGACTCCAGCTGCTGTCTCTTCTGATGGAACTGAAGATTGTGGATCTCATGCTTCAACTTCGTCTTTGGTGTTTCGCCTCTGATCTACAACCCTGCGGGGTGTTTTCTTCAACTGTAATATAGTTGCCTCTGGCAGCCAAAACTACATCAACATATGTGCTGCTTGGGCCTGTCATGAGAAAGTTATACTAAATAGGCCTAGAAAGAGCACTTGCTGAATTCAACAGGGCAAACTTTTAACAGGAAAACTGTAATTACTGTTCAATGTAGATGAGTTGCAATATTATGCTTCAGATATCAAATGCGGCGACCTCAAATAGAAGTTGTTACTATACCTACCATGCTGGGCCATCTGTGCATATCACACTGAAACTGTGATCCTCAGGCTCAAAACCATCCAAACATCTGTATTGTGTGGTGTCACCATAGAGATATCTGATTCCAGGTGCAGAGAGGAGTAGAGCTCCTTCTATCATACCAGGTGCGGAGCACATGAGCGGCACACATGAGTCAAACTGTAAATAGAACATACCTGTTTTATTAGCAATGCACTAGGAGTTTTTGACAGCCATTCTTAATTGCTTGGGGTAATGATAAGCCTTTACTTTAACGTGACCAAATAAATTAATTCACTCTCCCTTCATGGTTGTTCAAGCAAGCATTTCTGAAACAAGAGAAAACCTGAATTTTGGATAATCCTTGGATTTTAACATTACCGGTGGGAACCACAATCCCATAGCATCACACTTGGATGTGGTAACTCCATTCCTGGCCATAAATCTGTCTTCACACTTGAGATAAGCATCCCCTCCATATGTCGACATGTTCACTATAAGATCTCCATGATTGATTGACAAATTTCGAGGACATTGGACAGGTAGACAAACTAGATCTGGCGCTTCCCAGGCTCCATCAGAAGAGCAGATTCCAACAGCATCTTCAAGTGAGGAGATTCCAGGTGTGTAACCGAGATTACATTTATGGACAGCGTTTGATCCATAGGAGGTGAGGTCAAACACGACACTTCCATTATTAACTGGCTTTGGTTCTCCGCAATCAACTAGGACACAGTTTGGAAAGGGTCCATTCCAAGACCCGCTGTCAAGGCATACCGCCTCAGGTATGCCAACCAATGAGAACCCATCTTCACATAGAAATGTAACTGTGGAATTGTAATTGTTTTCTCCTTGCACACGAAGATGGTTTTGTTCCAGAATAGGACATCTGATTTGTTCACACAAGGGCAAATGAGGTTTGCCTTCCCAGTAGCCATCTGCATGGCATTGCATTAAGACATTGCCAAAAGGATAATATCCCTTTTGACATTCAATTTCAACCATATCTCCCTCTGAATATGTCACTTTTTCAGATACGTTAGGCTGTATTGAGTTTTCTATAGATAAGAAAGGGTTGAGACACACGCGGACACATTGAGGTAGCTGTACTGGCCATCTTCCATTGCCATCGCAGCTAACGGTCGAGTTACCAATGAGATCAAAACCAGCAGAGCATCTGTAATAAGAGGGTCATTTACAGCTTTACTATCACGCGCAGGAAACATTCTCAAGGATTCACCAAGTGTGAGGCTAAATTGGCTGACACTTTTCCAACAATGCCATGTACTATTGTGTGTGAAATAAATTATACTATAGTATTTCCACATAAATCTTAGCAATTTAAACTGCTGTTTGACACTGAGAGTGAAAAGATTAAACCTCATCTACAGTCGAAAAGCGGAATTAGTTGGACTAGTTAATGAGATATTGAGGTGTGAGCGTGACATTGGTAAACAGCACACGCTCTTCTCCAATGGGCATTGAATATTAGGAACAAATTTTAGGTAATTACCGGTACTCTACCGTAGAGTTTGGGTAAAGTGTTGTTGTATCAGAAATCGTTCTTCCATTGGCAATCTGCGGTGGTACATTACATGGTTGAGATATGCAGCTTGGATCTATGCCATTCCAGTTCTTGCTGGCTAAACACATCCGTTCTGAACTTCCTGTAAAGGAGGACTTAGCAGTATTTCACCAGTAAATAACACTTTGTCTCAATCACCAACATAATATATCTCATTCACCTAATACGGAATGCACAGTTTTTAACAAAGCCACTGCGGCAAATATAGAATCTTTTACAGAGGCTAAGATTCCCTACCTTGTAAAGCATAGCCAGGCTCACATTCATATTGGATAACAGCTTTGAAATGTGTGTCATTGACTATCACACGGCCGTTAGGAATATTCGCAGGTGGAGGACAATTGATAGGGTTACATCTTGGCATGCCAGAACTCCAATGACCATTCTCCTGGCATTTGCTAACTAAGGCACCATTTAGCTCATACCCTATCCCACAAACTACCACAATTCTCTCGCCCATGTTCAAAGTCTACAACAGTGAGATGAATGTAATGTGGATTTAAATTTTTTATTTCACAGTCAACTCTGCATCATAGATGTTACGTCTACATCTTGGATGTTATAAAAAGACCTGCTTAAACTAGAATCACAAGATATATGAACTGATTGAGCAATAAAATCAGATCAGACTTGAGATAGCAAATGAATCCTATGACTTCCAAAGTATACTTTTCATTAAACATTTTTCATTATCCAGGTTTATCTTTCTTACTTCATAAAGCAGTTAGACTATTTAGACATGATGATGTGTTTTGGCTTCAAAACAGGTACCAAATGTTGTCATATCAATAATTTTGTTATGCAGTTGCTAGGCTATCGGAAGGTCTAGAATAAGGAAACTACGTCAGATGGGATGGGTAGGTGTTACCAATTGTGTATAAACCATAGGCTTTAAGTATTAAGTCTATGGTATAAACCATCAAAATAAAACTAATCCTACGGAAACTTCCATCATCACTGGAAAGCAATAAGGCCAGTTGACATTGGCACCACTCAATCTACCACCTAATGATATTTTGACACCTTTTGGGACAATTTCTACCATGATTTTGATATGGTGGCTTTTACAATAGATTCCGCAATCGTAATAAACTTGCCTTTGATGCGCGACCATAGACTTGCCCATGTTTAACATTGCCAGGATGTTTACAAGTGACTGGGTTACAAACTGGTAGCTGGTTGTATATCCAATCACCGTTCTCGTTACATATTATACTCTGATTCTCAGACAGAGAAAATCCCGAACGACAAGCATACGATATTGTGCTGTTAAAAGTATATACGCTCTGCTCGCTTTCATGAAAGCCATCTTGAACTTCTGGGGGTTCGGCACAAGTCACCGCATCACAGCTTGAAATTGTGGCATTCCACTTTCCGTTTTGTTCACAGTAGAGTATTTGATAATCTGAGTCATCCTGAAAGTGGTACCCCTGATTACAAAACGCTCGTACTGATGACTTGTATGTCAGGACCTCTCCTTCAATCGTCCCATTAGCAAGTGTTAGCTCAGGGCATTCTGTCACTGCACACTCTGCAGAGCCTGAATAATTCCAATGCATGCTCGGTAGGCATTGGATGGTTATGTTAGGATTAGTGAGAGTGTAACCATCATCACACTGGAACTGTAGATTGATACCAACAGGAAACCTTGTCTCATTATTGAATTCCGTTTGATTTTTAGCTGTAGATGTGAGGGGATACCATTCTCCATTTTCTACTGGATTTATCTCAGGACAGTATTTTCTCTCACATTTTGGTGGTTCACCATGCAGCCACCTCCCACCAGCCTGGCAGTAATCTCTCTTGATTCCAGTCAAAACGTAATCTTAAAAAAAATCATCAATCGTAATAGCATACCTGAAAATCGGGAAATACCTGGTTCATTTCATAATCCATCTCAACTCCATTTTTGAGTCCCTTGGATGATGGTATCACTATCAGATTACTGGATGCGAGGTTGAATAAGAGAGGAGAGATATGGGAGTAACAAACCTTCATTACATGAGTAGACAACTACAGATCTATAAGTATCATTTCCGGAGACTTGCCCATGTTCAGGAGGGTCTACCGCTGGACATGACACAGTTTCACAGTCAGGTGCCTCTGCATCCCACTGGCCATCAGGCTCGCATCTAAGTATACTTGGTCCCTTCAAAGTAAATCTAGAAGAAGATGAAATATATATATATGTGTATATTTGAGCTTCTCAATTCCTATTTTGCAAGCAGATGTAATATACATATATATATACATGTGAAGAAAAGTTGAATATAGATGTTTCTTACCCTTGTGAACAGGTAAAAGTAACATTAGAACCATATGTAGAGCTCCCATGTTGTACTCTTCCGTTCGGTATGGATGGGATTTCAGGGCAACTGATAGGTATACAATTTGGCTCATACCCTGACCATATAGCCTCTTGCTTACATGTACGCACTGTTCGACCAACCAAACTGTATCTGTAAATCAGATCGTGTTTTGGTTATGGCAAAGCAAAATCAGTTCTGCATTGTATAACCTGTCCAACTCTTTATATCTCATGATATCAGAGCACACTACTAATCAAACACAGCAACGCAAGCTTTCCAAGGCAATGTGGCAGGTTTGTTGTGTCCACTACAAATTAGTGTTACCTCCCGAAGCTTCCTCAATTACAGTAAACAACTCAACGCCATCAACAAAACAACCCCGCTGACATTAAAAAACTGACTGTTTTTTGGACGAGATCAGACAGTTTGTCCATAACGCTCTGATTATAAAATATTGGTTTAAGTCATAAACAAATTCTTCAGTAGTTGTCTCACCCCTGCTCACATTGATAGCTGACATTTGATAAGAAGCCTAACTCTGTATACAGCAAGATCCCATGGAGAATGTCTGGTGGTTTAGCACATTCAACAGGTAAGCAGGTGGGCACTGAGTGGCTCCATACTGCATCTTCAGTGCAGCGTAGTTGTGACGAGCCATTGAGACGATAACCTTGTTCACAATAGAACCTGGCAATTGTGTTCATGACAATATCAGAGGTAGTTGCGGTGTAGTTCTGCAAAGAGCTTGAATTATCATACCCTTCAAATCGAGCGGACTGGGTATGATGTAAAGATAAATCTGGACAGGTGATAGGATCACAGGAGCTCTCCACACCACTCCATGTCTGATTGGCTAGGCACTCACGAGAACCACTGCCTTTAAGTGTGTATCCGAGGGGACATGAATATTTGATAACAGATTGGTATGTCAGCACTCCTGGTCTGTCTGTAACTGTGCTGCTGTTGACAACAGGGTCAGGACACGTGACAGATTCACAATCAAAGTTGATAGTACAGTTAAGCTCCAATGTGTCACCTGAACAATCCCATACTCCTGTTTCGTTGCACCGTAATGAAGATGCGCTCTTAGCTCTAAGTTCATACCCGTCATCACATACTATCTCAGCAGTTGCCCCCACTGTTGTTTCATTCTGCTGGATAGCTCCATGATTGACATATCGTGGCAGCATAGGGCAGTTAGTTTCCTGACAGGGCACGAGTTGTCCGCTCCATACACCATTAGCTTGACATGTAATATGACTGCCCCCACTGTTCTCGAAGCCAAAATCACAAACTAAATTAGCCTGTGATTTGTAGATAGTCCCAGCTGTAGTAGTAATATTACCATTTTTTACCTTGCCAAGTTGAGGGCATGTCACGATGTCACATACTGGGGCTGGATTACTCCATACCCCTTCAGCAGTACACAGAGACGTGGCATATCCGACAAGATTAAATCCTTCATCACATTCATAAGCAACAGTGTCACCAAAGTTAGTTCCAGAAACGTTAAAAACTCCATTTGTCAAGTTGGCCGGTTGCAGACATGTAACAATTCGGCATGTGGGCAGAGATCCATTCCATGTACCATCAGCAAGACATTCTAATTTGGACGGCCCTTGTCTATTGTAACCATGTTCGCATTTGAAATTTATGAAATCTCCATAGTTGGTAGCGTTTGAGGGCTGTATAAAGCCTAGAAATAGAAAGTGACAAAGGTTTATACCATGAAAAAAAATTTTAAATGGACAAATTTAATGGTTTGGGGATTTATGATAAGAACATAACAATGCAGAGATTTATTCACAAGGGAGATAGGCTCGGGCAGTACCTTATCCAAAAACAGAACGGAAGCAATGAGAATAGTCTACCGGTCCATTAAAGACATTCATCGAAAGTAAGATGTATGAAAGGATACAGGATCATTGTAATAATACTCTACAGCAAGTGGGCACTAGAGCGTCGACAAATATAGTTTCAGGAACTGATATATATATTACCATTGTTAATTGAGCCAGGTTCTCTACATTTCATCCTCACACAGGGCTTGAGATATCGTGGAGTCCAAGCGCCATCAAGGTTACATGTCTGGACTTGCTCAGTAGAATCAGTATCGTTCTCAATGTGGTAACCCTTCCTGCATATATGATGTGCCTGACTCTCGAATGTTGTATCATATGCTAAAACATAATGCAACTATTTAATAGTTATGAAATCAAGGGTGTAAGTGCAAGTTTTAAGTGATTTGGTCACCTCAAATGGAACCAATGGTCAAGGTGACAATTCGATGTTGTTGAATGGTATGGTGTGAATTAGCCTTAGCATATCAAAACAAGTCTAGCCATGAAAGAGATAAATTTTGAACCAATTTGCCCGCATACCGGTTGTTTACCTTCTACTGACTCAAAGAGGGGCAACTTCAAACGCAGGCATATTGGATCATACTTGATCTAATGATGAACATGACAATACTATTTCTGATGGCTTGCTATGGTAGATGATCTGTCTCACCTTGTGTGTGTGCATCAGCCAGGGTATCTGGCGATCGACATGTTATTATCAAACAACGGAATCCTGATTCAGACCAAAAACCGTCTGCCGAGCATTGCACTGTTTCATTCCCCTCTCCCTTGTATCCTACATAATAATAATAATAATTATAGTCTATTGCAACGTGAACAAAATAAAACATTTCAGTGTGTTTGTTATAAATATTTTAACTTAAGTGTTGAGGTGTGCTCTCTCTTTCTCCATGTAACTTTGCATTTCAGATCTAAATTTTGAAAGTTTGAAAGCAATTACATGGTCAAGTGACAAAAACTAAAAATTGCTTGACCTCTTTACAATCCACTGCATAATTTTTGTTGTTGCGATTTTCATGGTACTGGTAGCGCATGTTATAACTTGACGTAGAAACTAATTCATATTAAAAATGCTCACCTCTATTGCAACTGTATTGAGCTATGTTTTGATATATTGTTGAATTGACCATCACAATAGCATGAGGTACGGTTCTAGGAGAGCCGCAGTCTCGAGGCTGACAATGGGGGGACGATTCACTCCAGACTCCATTCTCTGCACAGTCTAGTACTGATTCACCTATGAATAATATCAGAAATTATATACCCAATCCAGAGACTTCCAGCAGTTTTTGAAAAGGCGAATTAACAATAATTAATAGTATCATATTTTTGAAAGATAATTGTTATACCTACTTCAATACACAAATTGAATTGAAATTGTTCCATATCCCTAATAGCTTATTAGAAAGCTGTCACAGTTCAGGTCAGCTTTATGAAGCTTGCTAGATCCCCGAGCTTTCTTAATTTTGGTCACAGCCACATTTGATCTCTTTAGCTCTTGTCTTTTCCACTTAAAGTTGTCAAGTGGCCAGCTCCAAGTAGCATATACATACATCTTCTACTTATAATTTGCTCAACTTCTGACAGACAGTCACCATTGCCTAAAAAGTATACTTAGCACTACCAATATTTAAATAGAAATCTCACCAATGATCTCAAACCCTTCATCACAGGAGAAGACAGCTCTTGTACCATAAATGGGTGGGAGATTGGTATAGTTGAGAAGCTGATGTCCGTCTGTTATATTTATATCAGTACATATTACAGGCTCACAGGAGGGAACCAAGTTATCCCAACTGCCATCTTCATTACAATATAGAGTAGGGGAACCGATCAGTTTGTGTCCTGTATGAAAAATAAATTGAGTCAACAGTAAAATTACTTATTAACTAGAATAACACAATGTCATCTTTTATAAGAGCTTTCATTTGACTTGTAGTTAAATTGGCACATTTTTTTAAAAACTTTATTGGCATTCGATAAGTCTTTGCAGCTACTTTGGACTGGCTGTAAAAAGTATGATACCCATGGAAATTTGTACACCCTTAAACTCTGATGGGTTTTTGGAATTTACAAGGTTTTGAAAGCTTGTTTTATTGTGAATGATTTTCCTCTTGCTGGCAGCATTTACTTAGTTTGAGCGCTTAAGCCGAGGCATTCCAGGTCAATGTTGTAATAAAACGTGATGCAATGATTATGATGATGATGATTTTCTTTACTATATAATAATTATGAAATATCCAATAACATGACCAGACAACACAGACACAGCAGGGGAGGTCTAAGGAGCTGTAAGCAGACAGATATATAATGTATGTAACACCTCCAAGGTATCACTCTGGTTATTAGTCACATGCAAGAACAGGTCAAAACATGTGTTACTTAACTTTGAAAGGTCATCTAACACATGAGGCGCTAATTTCTGCAGCTAATGGGATTCGCTTAGTCATTTGATGCCCATCACCTTACACCATACACCCTACACCATTCACACCGTATATATATAGATGGTATAGGGGCCCAGGGCGTCATGTATTTGTCGTGTTGTTATGATTATTATTGACATTGATATGAAAGTTTCTTTCCGGTGTTAGTCTAATAAAGACGAAGTTGTGAGCCGTGTATGTCGCATTGCTTGTAATTAAGGGCCTCAAACAAATTTAGAAAATAAGATTGGCGGTCCACAGACCCTGAATGTGGCAAACTTTTCTTCACCGTAGAAGTTTGATTATATGCTCAATATTTGCTTCAAAATTATTTAGATTAGCTCAAACAGGAAGTCAAACAAACCAAGTCAATAAAAGTCAACAGTTATAAATTGATAGTATTCCATACCAAGGAAAAGAGAAAGGGAACCCTTGCGAAAAGAGCGTAATGATGCAATATAATACAACTACTACTACAACAAGTCACACCAAGACAATATGTGGGATTTGTACAAGCTGAGGTTGCATCAGATCGACAGCAACCAAGAGTACATCGAAATTTATATCTTTCATACCTTTTTGACAGTTGATTTGAATGGAATCGCCATATTGGTGAGGGATATATCCAGAGTCTGAGATAACAATACTATTGTTAATACTTGGAGGCGGGCATTGTCTTCTCTCGCATATGTGTTGTACATTTAGCCAGCTGTCACCCAAACATGGCAGCGTCGAGTTACCAGACATCTCCCATCCCGGCAGGCATTCATATTCAGCAACCAATGTACCAGTGTCCTAGAAACATATCAAATATAATGAAAATATAGCATTGTCTTCCAGTATGGGATAAGCTCTAGCCGTACAGCACAAACTAAGTTAAAATGCAAGTTTTTCTAAGTCGCCTGATATGATGATATCAGGTCAGTAACAAGGCAGGTTGATGCAACACGAGCTACAAATACATGATGTGTGAGAAAAAATAATCTTCTTTCATCAAGCATGATTGATTTACCCCTAGAGCTGGGGAGTCTGACATAAACTGATATTTTACTCAGGTACATACACAGTAAAGGGTAAAGGGGTGAGTTTGTAACCATGGCAGAAGTTGACTTGACTGATGTTTAAATTAGGCTCGGTTATTAGATTAAAGGTATCAGAAAAGCCGTTCACGTCACGAGAGGGATGGCCAAGATATCCTACTGCAGCATTTATGGAAAATATGTGTGATAGTGTTAACTTGATAACTAAATAAAGAAGGCAGGCTTCCGGACAAAGTTCTATGGAAAAAACAATACAAGGGATGACAAATTTAGTTATATAGTTTTGGATGGTGATCTTCGGTACAGAGTTTTCCTACCTTGATAAAACTGAACATACTAATTTCTATAATTCTCCAAAGTCAGCGAACTGGATGAAAATTTTTGCAATTATTACTTACATTGTTTGTTACATAGATAGAGCCGTTGATGTTAGGTGGGTTAGTGATACAATCACTAATTAGCTCACAGTACGGCATAGGCCTGGACCACTGTCCTGTTTTTGTACATAGCTGATCTCCGGCACCGACAATCACATATCTACAATTAGGTCTATGCTATTGGAGAAGAAAGATCAAAGTTCAAAAGATTCATGGCCCCGAAAATCTCTCCCTCACCAAAGCTTCCCCCAGCAGTAATTAAGTTTTTGTTGCGCTTCATCTCCTCAACAATACATACAGGCGATATGTCTAAAGCTGAGTTTTTTGTCAGGTCTAATGCTGTTGAGGCCTCAATTGCATCTCAAATAGTACAATAAAGATTACTTTCATTACTTGCTTAGTCTAACTTATTATTGACGAAGACAAAACAGAAACTCACCCTTTACCACATACCAATGACACCACATCACCAACATAGTAGAGCATATCGGGCAGCGTCTCGTTTACTAGTGAAAATTTTTGAGCAACAGATTCAACATCTTCATAAAAATTTAGATTCTCTCCACTCCCGACATCATTGCTAATGCTGTCCACGCTCCGGGGCCTTTTCATCAATGGAGGTTTGATAGGTGGCAACAAGCAGACAACTCCTGGAACAGATGTCAAAATCTTCAATCAAGACGATTCAGACTGATTCACCACATTGATTCACCCATGCCACAATCACCAGATTATGTTTATTCTTGAAGCATTATACAGTCATGAAAAAAACGAAGGTGCCGTCCTGGCTGAGCAGATAATTCACAAATCAATTTTACTCTGATCACTTCAAGAGCAAGTGCCTGCAACAAACCTGTCACCACGTCACATTACTAAAAGCAATGTCAACTGATGGAGCACCTAAAATACAACTGAGGCTAAGGGTCCAGTTTTACTCCTTGGGTTTACAGGCAGCCAATATTATCAAGTGATTAACAATTTGAAAGTTCAGAAATTCAGAACTCACAAGGTTTTAACTGTTGGTCAATGACTCTAATGAACATTACTGATATTAATAATAAACTATGTTCTTCTCCAATAACTTCAAGTTTAATTTCATGGATGAATCCTTACGGGTACAATTTGGTTCTGTTCCAATCCATTTACCATCATCACCACATGTAAGCTGTCCTCCACCTGTATAGCCTGAGAGACATTCGTAACGAGCAGCATTTCTGTAGGAGGTGTTCGCAAATACTACATCACTATGTTGTACATCCGGAGGTTGACCACAGTCTACAACTGTAATATATAAAACAAATTTACCCTTTCTGACAACGTATCCCTTACATTTTTACTCTGTTTAGGCAGGCAATGATAACGTTTATTTGTTTTACATTTATAGTTAATTAATTGAAATTCTAAGGAGCAAAATGGGGTTCCAACTCAGAGCTAAAGCAATCGCCAAATACTTCTAATTTCTAAGAATGAATCAAGGATGAATCTAGCACTCAGCAGATGAAAATTTAAAGGTCAATATACTGCTGTCGCTGATCTTAATAATAAATCAAGGAGAATAATTAGTACCGTAGATCAAGCATTAAAACAGTCACGACTCAAAAAGTCTGTCAATTCGAGTTCTGTCACTCTCTCTGGTTAATCACGTTTTACATGTCTGGCACCATGTATGAACTTTATCACAGTTTCCTGTTTTGTGATCAAAAAGGAAATTTTCTACATTAACTCTCGGATAAGAAATTCCATATCCAAGAACTGCAAAATTCTAATATTTAATCTTCATTCACAGTTAAAACTTACACCTTGATTCCTTTTAGCATGCAGCTACTTAATACTTGACACCCTTTAATTTGCCTTCTTGGGTGTGGTGTGAGTTAAATCTAAAATGGGTTCTCAAAAGAATGTCGCTGCATGTCCGATCTGAATAAATTTATCAACATATGTAGGTTTTGCTCATATAATCAATGGTTTAGAATATTTTAAGAACTTTAAAATGCCTTTTGACGTCATGTTATTCAAACATAACTGTTGACCATTTAGGGGAATAAAATTATGTATAATTTTTGCACATAAAAATCGCCCAACCACTCGAAAATAGTAGTATTCTGTTATAGTCATAGAAATAGATCTCTAGAAACCTAAACTGCGATACGGAATTGGTCCATTTTTTGCCAATTGCATGTATATGACAAATCGGAAATCAGAGGAAGGGTCTTTTCGAAATGAGCTTGGATGGACTAGTCTGAAAGTATTGACCAAGTGCCAAACCTGTTATTGGGCATCTTCGGTAGCCTGTGATTTGCTACATAGGAGAGGAGAGGAGAGGACAACTCCATCAACATGTTTCTTGTCAACACAATTGCTACCATATGGTTAGTGACTTTGCAAGGCAATGTCACATAAACTTAAGTTATTCACTGTCCTGTATAAATAATTAAGCATTAAATAATATGATTTGTATTTGATTTGATTGATAAATGATTTTCAAATATAATTAATCTTAAATTGAGAAAAAAAAGGTTAAAACGAAATCCGCAAGAAATCGACAAGGCATCTGATTATCGATGTCTATGGTTGTGCCAAATTTGGTTAAAGTCGAGACGTAATGCAAAAATCAGAGCATCTTGATAGATATGTGAGAACTCCCATCAAAATGATGTGAGGCCACACTGATGATGATGATGATATTCTTGTTCTTGTTGAACTGTACATAATATGCATAAACTATAGTTAATCGGATCGGTCACTGACGCCACCTTAAGAGGAGTTATTTCTGGGAAGTGGAAACTTCCACCTGTACCTGTTCTGCTAAAAGATCTGCAATCTCTGTTAATGTCTCGGATGCTATCACTCAACTAAAAGCGTTAAAATATGATCGACCATTACTCGAGCCATGATAACACACCTGTAGATGCTGAATATCAGAGGTCGCACAAGTTGTGCTAAAAGAGTTAGTACTTATCAGTTAACGAGATACATATCGCAGATGCCTCGGACTTTAGGGTTAAAGTTCTCTCTGTAATATTGTGATAAACATCTACACATATACATTGTGATCTACAGCCAACCCGTTACTTACCATGACACACTGGTTGCTCTCCAGACCACAGTCCAGTGACTAGACATGATCTTTGTATGTCACCAGTTATATTATATCCAGGCTCGCAGACATAAATAACCATAGCAGCAGTCAGCACATCCTCCCAGATTGTTTCCCCATTGATCAGGTCTGTCGGTCTGTCACAGGCTAATAAAAGTATACATACATGTCACATGATGTCATCTCACACATAATGTTCAGATTTAAGGGAAATCAATCATTGATGATGCAAGCAAAATAGTTCATGAAAGCCTGGATAATTCCATTCTATGAGAGTCACTATATTGTGCGGCAGTGCAGGAAGTCAAATCATCTCATGGTATATCTGAAATTCTCTACGGACAGGTCAGACAAAAATATGAAGTAAAATTCAAATTCAGAATTAAAATGAAAATACTTTTGCTATATATTTTTTTCTATTGCTTTGAGGAATGATGATATAGCCTGATTTGCTACTGATATGCTATTCTAGATATAAAGGCAGCAAAATACCTACCGCCACAGAATGTAGAGTTCAATACAACAACTGTGCCTGTAAACGTATATCTGAACTCGGGCCATGTGATAAGATTACCAGTGAATTCCTCACAGAAAGTATACATTGCCCTGATCTCACTCTCTGATATCACATGATTCCATACTTGTAGAAAGGTCACTTCGCCAACGTACGACTCAATGTCATTGAATGTCGTTGAGTTGTTGTCTTGTTCCTGGCCAATCAGGAAGCGTCCACCACCTTAAACAATAGCAGATAAATACATTGTGATGAGAAAATTCAAACAAATTTCACCGGTATTTCTCAAAATTTACCCAACACATGCACCGGCCAAGCTGTTGGTAAAAGCTACAAACATTAAATTTTTTATATCCCCAAGGGTAGGACAGCTTGATGCACCACGATTTACAATTTGCATTTATATACTCATAAACTTTTGAATTCAAATACATTTAGTATGGATTGATATAAACCGTTAACCTGATATGATATCATTATGTCTCAGAGAAGTTCCACCATCAGCGAGTACACCATCAATGTATATCTGCCAAACTCCTCTAAGATTAGTCCATGTGACAGCTACGAAGTGCCATACACCATCATTTAACACAATGTCAGTGGCTCTCACTTCATTGTTTACACGTAGCATTAGGCTGAAACAAGAGGAGTTCTGTGAATATTTCTGTGGTATCTACTATTTAGAGACCGTCAAGCAGCAGACATTCACCATCAAGCCTACGCACTCTCTAAGTGGTTATGATGTTTTTATGTTTCGAATTGAACATGCCAGAACCATTACTATTTGTAATAGAATATCTATGGGATGTTTTATAGAAAATCCCTCACCCAGTGTAGTCTGTCAGAGTAAAGGCATTGCCATATTCCAGGTTTGCATAAGAGAATGGGGTACCCAGGTGGAATCTATCGTCAGTCCTCATCCAAAATGACACAGACAAGGCTGTGAATCTCGTGTTAGAAGACAGGTTACTGTAGGCATACGAGCGATCATCTCCGTCAAAGGATAGAATGTAATCCGAAGTCAGAACTGTAAAAGGTTAGTGATCATAGAGCATATTACACCAAGGGACCAGAAACTATGGTTGAGGCAGAGAAGAATACGGACAGGAGAAAAACAGTTGATATTCACATATTGTTGGATTCAGAAGCGCAGCAAAATAAAACTTTGTCAGGGACCATGCAATGTATGTGATGTTATTAATAATATGGGCACATGAATCTAAAATTCAATACTGCAACCAATGTGGGACCTGTTTCCGTGTCTATGGTCTCTTGCATCTCGAGTATTGGCGTAGGCCCTTCATCATATCAAATACATACTTCGATCGCAGAGTCTGCCACCATAACCAGGTCTGCAGTGACAGAAGAAGTCATTCACATGGTCCTCGCACACAGCATTGTTGAGACATGGTGATGATGAGCATTCATCTATATCTGCCTCACAAAGCTCCCCTTCAAATCCTTTCAAACACTCGCATCTACAATCACATGAGTACTCAATTTGTCATTCTACTCTGGGGCTAAGAAAAGCTAAGGGGTTACCAGCTGGTAGCTAGAGTGACCTGCGCCTAACATGCAAAGTATAATTTTTATCATTCATCCTGCATCTGAAAGTTGTCCTACTCCGACTTTACCACAGAGCTGCTATTTTAGTAATTTCTTTGTTATGCGATTCATTTTATAACTGAGTGAAATAAGATTGACTGTAGTGACGTTATGTGGCATATATGGCACGTAAATGGAGATTGCAAGCATGAAAGATGTTCACACAGATTCACACCTGTGTTAGGAAGACACTCATCAAGTATCGTTCTATAACCATTAATTACATTACTAGCCCTGAAAAGTGATAACCTGGATAGGTGTATAAAGTTTGCAGAATTTGTGCGGAGGTGCTTCACAGTCCTGTTGTGAAACTGTCAGTCCTTTTGCAAGCCCGGAGAGAGTGACGTTGGGCGCTGAAATCTAGGTTCATAACAGGTCATTTAATAAACAAACAGGGGTACTATCATATATATATATATATGTGTGTGTGTGGTGGACATTCACGTAGGATTAAACACAACATAAATCTTATGTTCATCTGTCATGAGTTTTTCCCACCCATCATGACCTTGTGATATTAATACAATTGTTACTGGGATACACATTGTTATAATCGTGCTTACTGTACATGTTCTCTCTTTACAGAGCTGATGTTTAAATTGCACGTGTAGTGGTGCAGCGATTCAGCGGTTAGAATCAGATGTAGTAAAGATATTTGAAGGCATTCAGACAACAAACTTTTTTTTGCTTGCTCTGGCACATTTGGAAGAACATCATTTTAATAATGGAGATTGTTTTCAAAAAATGTTTGAAAAAAAAGATTAACTACATCTGATTCAAACCCATCCTTTTGTTCAAAATTCCTATCCAAATCCAACAGTCGAAACAAATTATCTGCTTTAATAGCTCAGAACAAAAAGCAAAAATCTGGGTTATTAGGTGATAATTCTAAAATTAAATTGACGCCAAGGTTTTACGGTTTTCTTTAAAATTAGAAGAGACAACTGATTTTAAATGCTCTTTATGCGGGAGCAATTCTAAATAACTAAAACTTTTCAGCTGTGGAGCAAAAATGACAGGTGGGATTTCTCTCTTCTACCCTCAAATCTGGTTTTTGACGTATTTTACCTTGGACCAACTGTTGGTGTTTGTTCATCGAGAGTATATCAATGTATGACAGGTAAAACAGATAAAAAGGACACCCTGATACTTGAGTGGGAGTCATTACAGTGTTTATCAACCAAGCTTTTTGAAACTAAAAAACCCATCTAAATTATCTCAAAGCCCCCTTTTCAAACAAAACAAGTAGGGTGGCTTTGAGATAAGGTAATGCCTCCCTTATCTAAAACGTTACTTTATTTTTTTGTCATAATTACCTGAATGATCCAGGACTGTTGACACAGACACCTCTATTGGTGCAGGGATCAGCCTCACACTCATTGATCTCACTCTGGCAGATCCTACCCTGATACCCAGTCAGGCATGTACAGCTGAAACGGCCGACTAAGTCCACACAGCTTCCATCGTTCTGACATGGACTTTCTGAGCATTCATCGATATCCTGTAAAATAGTTGATGAAAAAAAAACCGACTGACTTGGCACGTTATTATGCGTGACAAGGTCTATATGCTGGTAAATATAATAAACTTAAGGTCATTATCCTTAGGTAACAATCTGAGCTCTAGGCTAACAAACATGTTCGGATGACACTAAAAACAGACATACACGCATACGTCAGACCTACATTTTCGCACTGCTGACCTGTGAAGCCTCTCCTACAGAGACAGTTATATCCATCTACCCTGTCAACACATGATGCACCATTCTGACAGGGAGCAGAGAGGCACTCCTGGACTTCCACCTGTTTTCAAAGACAACAAGGCACTGCTAACACTTTATTCCAATAAACACCATAGGTAATTGCAAAATCACTTTTTTAATTAAAAACTACATCTTGACCAAACTGGCCGTAGTATGGTTTTCACCTCAACCGAGATATCACACTCAGATTTGGTGCTTTATTAGACACCATATTAAGTATGACATGACAGTTTGTGTAATGTGGCTTGATCATTAGCAGGTGAAAGAAGTCTAATTAATTGATTTTCTATTTTTCTCTAGTAATTAAAGACTACGGAAGGACCACAGCAATATATAGTCTGGCAGCTAGTTCTGCAGTAATTATGCAATATTTTATCATTAAGAAAATTCAGAGCACTTCCGGGTAAAAATTATGTGTAGTGTTAGGGATTGTCCTCCCTTCTCATCTAAGAGCCATGAGGTATTTATGCCCTAGTGCTTATTATATTGGCACAGCACTAGGGCACATAAATACCTCATAGCTCTTAGATGAGAAGGGAGGACAATTCCTAACTCTACACATAATTTTAACCCACAAGTGCTCTGGATTTTTTAAATGTGAAAATATTGCATAATTACTGCAGAACTAGCTTCCAGACTATTTATTGCTGTGGTCCTTCCGAAGTCTTTAATTACAATCAGTAGGAGATAGTTCCACTTGGTATGGATACGATACACAGGTACAATCTGGTCAGATACGCTGTCAAGTTAGAACTCACATTGCTCATGGGCGACCATAGAGATCATCAGAGCGGCTAAACTAAACTAATTCAAATGTGTTACTGTTCTCAAACTGAAAAGACTCCCCCATCCCACACTGGGAAATAGTAAGCTTATATAGGCAAAATTTAAATATAGCAATTCAGCTATTTTGTGGCAGCTACCACGATATAGAGAGACTCCTATCTCAGAGTCAATCTGCAGGCAGAACCAACACATTTTTCTTCTCACGGCTAGGTTATTATTCTAAAAACAAAGGATGTATCAGTGGGTTTTGATTATAGCTTTAACTTTAAGGTCCGGATATACAAGTGGTGCCTAACCTCACAGCGTATACCTGTCCAGCCATAAGTACACTGACATGTATACTCGTCCACCAGGTCAAGACATCTGCCTCCATTCAGACAAGGAGCACTGTGACACTCATTCACCTCTGTCTCACAAAATGTACCTAAAAATAACCACAAGCGCAAAAAAACATCAATGTCTTAAAAAATGCAGTAAAATACCCTAAACGGTTTTAGCAGCAAAAGTTTAATTACACTATGCCATGATGATGATGCTAAAGATATAGTTCTTATATGATTATATTGCAAGTTTATGTAGTATAATAGGAATAGTTATGTTGGTTTGAATATTCATCATGACTTTTGACCGATTATTTGAGTTTGCAAGATTCCAGGCTATATTTTTTTACCACTCAACAAGAAAGCACTTTAGATACCTATGTAGCCAGGTTGGCATTCACAATAAAATCCGACAGATAGACTATGACACGTTGAAAGCTGTAAACATGGGTACTGGAAGCACTCGCTATAGGCTATCTTATCTCTTGGTAAGACTGGATTATCCAATCTTGTATCCAGTTTTCCATCCACATCGCCACCTAAAAAAGAAAACTTGATAACTGAGTACATTAGTTACTTCGTGAATTACCAATGTAGCATTTCATAAACCCAATTTAAATTTAATCTAGGCTGATCTTATTTTATATTCTGATTGTTTGTAACATACCTATATGGAAACCTCAATAAAAATGTGTAAGAAGAATAATAATAATAATTTGATAGGAAATACTTTGAGCTATTGTTACATTTGGCTTTATTTCTAGTGTGAATAGCAAGAGACTGTGCTTATGAATGCTTTACACGATGAGAATATTGGGACGTAAATAATTGGGCTGATCTTTAAATGTGGATCTAACTAATATATCTGATTGTTACTGAGACTGAGGATTCTCTGGTAATAGGAGACTGATTCTTGACAGCGTAAGATAAAAACTCATTTACATTGAAGAAACGTTACTTTGCCAAACACATCAAGGGTTAGAAACACATGGTTTTTAAAAAGGTGCCAAATTAGGGACACAAAATGACACTTCGAGACACTATTATGTGATGATTAAACACCATTAGATGGAAATAAACCACCTGGAAATGAATTAGCAGGAAGTTCTTTGCGTCACAAATCAGCTGTTTGGATCATACCTTGAGATCGGCATTCATTGATGTCTTTAGCCCCAGATTCATCAGCAGATGAGCCTGTTGGGCAGGGGAGACAGTAGGTCTTCCCAATTTCCGGCTGATAAGAATAACTCGGACAAGGAACACAAGGTACAGCACCAGTTCTGGACACATACCCTTCAATGCACATTGCTGAAAAAAGTAAACATTTATGCATATATGGTGAAAAGGGGTGAATGGTGATAGGGATGAGAAAAAAAGAAAGAACCACAAATGAAATAAATAATAGTTTTTCTTGTATTATCTCAATGTTTATTTTGACAAAGGGCTCTATCAAAACTGGAGAAAAAACACATGCATAACTGAGAGTCTTAGTAACATACTGTAATGCAGCTACCTTACCTATACACTGAGCAGAACTAGGAGAGCCTCTGTGAGAGGTGGTATATTTACTGTAACATGGTGTACAGTGTGTCTGTCCTGACTTGGACTGATAATAACTCATCTCACAAGTTCTACATGGTGCCTGAGGATCATCTAATCCGGAAGGGGAATATGTCCCAGGTTTACACTTTGCTGAAGAAAAGGAAAAATATCAAGTCAAACCGGCAGAAGCCTATAGTTTCTTCATCTGAGTTTGAGTAGGTTTGCACTTTTATTTTCCAGAATTTGAAGTTTGAGTTTTTTGTTGACATTACATTGAGCCAGCAAACCACTCAAACTCAATCCATTACATTGAGCCAGCAAACCACTCAAACTCAATCCATTACATTGAGCCAGCAAACCACTCAAACTCAATCATGTTTGATGTGGTAGAGTAAGTAAGAATATCTTGCTTCAAAAAATTAACCAAAACAGATTTTAATGGTGAAGGAAAAACGTTAGGTGAAACATATTCGCTTACCCAAGCATCTGTAAAATCCTTTGGATCCAATATATTGTGTCATCATGTTGGGAGGACATTCAACGCAAGAAGTGGACCCTGACTTGTCCTGATATGTTCCTCGAGGACACATAACACATTCTTTTCTTTCACCCAGATACGTCCCTCTAGGACAATGATCTGGAATCAACCAAGTAAAAATTCAAAAAATAAAATACTCAGCATTGTCCCATTTGTTGCTGTATACTATGTTGAAATTCAGGCCAAAGTAACACATCAAGAGTTTCTTGGAGTGTCATGTTACACTGGTCTTATTTGGAATGGGAGATTCAAAGGCTATATGTATATGAATTAAAATCAGTTTCAAATTTTCAGAATACATTAAAAACTATGGAACCATCACTTACAACACAGATTGTGGACATGGACTTGACCCTGACCACATGTGACTTTCCTCCTGACCACTGAGAAAGAGACGTCATCTAAAAATCCATCAGGCAGAGTAAACCCGATAAACAGACCTCCAGAGAGAAATGCCTCAAGAAATAGTACTGTCTCCTGAAACATATCGAATTGTAACATGGGAATTTTAAAGCTAAACACAGCCTTTGAACAAAGCTCTTATTATCATAGGAGGTAGCCGTTAGCCGACAGCTCAATGGTTTTATTATCAAATGCCATAGACATTATGCTATATTATCTTTATTATTAAGTCTATATCATATGCAATCTTGTTGCTTTTCTAGTTTGTGTTGCTATAACCGCTGAGAGCAGAAATTTCAGTGTGACGAGATCGGGTTGGTACCTACTACCTATCCCTGAGTTAGAGCATGTCACACTCCAATATTATCATGACGATTGCAGAATAAAATAATCCCTTATTTTCAATCGATGAAATACGTCATGATAGTACAATTATAATAAAGTCAGTGGGTAACAACCTCACATCGATGCAAAACAGCTTTGTGAGAGTACATGACCAAAGTATAATTCTGACTAAGATGTAGGTGAACCATGATGAGAAACTTTATCTTTTACATACCTGAAGCATAGCTTGGGACTGCCTAGCACCAGTCAACCCGCTCAAAGCCTCAATATTCACCCGGTACTTTAGCAGCAATGTACTGAAAGTTGCGTTAGGCATACAGTTATACTCGATCAGAGTACCGTTACACTGTAGAGCATCAGTACACAGGGTTATCAGATGTATAGAGAGTTGATGAGTTATTGACTCCATAGCCCGAGTTATCTCCTCATGGTCTTCACATGATTCACTGATTTGCAGGGACGAGCTCAGAAACGCTGTATGCAGTGGAGAGAGTTCCTCTACAAAAACATGACTAGATTTGTTAGTTTGAAGTTCATCCATTATTCATTATGTTTCAATAGGGGTAGTAAGGCTTACCTTATGTGTAAGTATAATGATGTCTTCGCTCAGATCTTACGCAAACAAATTCTCGCCTCTCTGGCAAAATCAGTAAGGGTTTAGGCAGGAGTTTTAAGGTATTTAATTTAGGGAGCAATATCAAAAATGAAACTTTCATATATTTTTCAGCGAGAATTTAGTAACCGCCGATGATTGTCACAAAAAGCTTGGATTGTTATATTTTTTTTGGATTTTTGAGACAAGTAGTAGAAAAACAGAACTAAATGCTGACTGACCTGAACAGTCTGGTACAAAGTTGGGAGTTATTGCCCCACTGTCACAAGATATCTCGTCTGTCTGAGGAGCCAAGGCTAAACCCCAATTTGTTGAGCACTCCACATAGCAATGAGCATTAGTCCAATTTGTTGAATCACATGTGAAGATAGTTGGACTTTGCATATCTGCTGACCTAACGCAAAGCTCATTCAAGTCTGAAATAAAACAATGATGAAAATTATTTGAGTGATCAGGGCTGAAATTTGACTTGGGTTTGGGAGATATAAGTAATCTCACATCATTTCCATTTCCATATTTGACTGCTCATTTTCTTACATGGTTGTATGGCAATATTCAAAGTATTGCAGTTCCTTATTTTGGGACTAGTATCGCATGTATTTCAGAAGACTTATCGCAGTACATACCTAGTACAGTAACATTGAACTCGCACGTTGCATTATTTCCTGACTGATCAGCAGCTGTAAAACTGATGGGGGTTATCCCATAGCCCCAGGAGTTCCTGAATGATTGGTTTGTGATTATACTGAGGCTATCATTAGTGGATTCCGTAGACAGCTGAAGTATAGAGTTGTCTGAGAATTGTGGTTCTATGATCGTTGTACGAGCGTACAAGTCAGCTATTACTGGGTCCGGTGGCAGGCAGCTCTCGATTGTTGGAGGCGTTGTATCGATAACCTTAAGGGAAGGGAAAAATATGTGATGTTTTAGCTATGAGGGGAGATGATACGAATTCTAAGATTTTGTAGACTGTCAACATAATAAATGTTCAAAAAATGCAAGAACGTGTATTTTAAGTTGAAAGCTCACATTGATGGTGAATGCACACTGTGCCATGTTATTCCACACATCTTCTACCCTATAAGTAATCTCGTGTTCTCCTAGTGGGAACTGGGAGACCAGCTGTCCTGGTAACTGAACAACTGAGAGAATAGAGGACTTGTCCCGTATCTTTGGTGGTTTTATGTTAGGAACTGTGGTCAGGTAAGATTGAGGATCTGCTGTGATGGTTATATTATCTGGGCACTGTAGGTCAGGCGGCTCATTGTCTAAAAAAGGGAAATATGGTTTACTTTTCCAAACAAAGCTGAGACTAAACACTGTTAATTACACTGATGAGACTATAGATGTACAGGTCATACTCACAATCTAAACATGTCTTGGTTGTCAACCAGACACATAAAAGCAGGAGTAGTTGAAAAAGGATGTTAATACAGAATTACGGACATGTACACAAAAGTGCCAGTCATTTAACTGTAAAAATAAAATTCACATACCTATACATTGCCAGTCATAGGTACCTCCGACCCAGGTCCCTGTGTTAGAGCACTGTTTGAATAGAGGGCCGATCAGATTATACCCCAGTCTGCAGGTGAGCTTACAAGAGACACCATAATCCTGGTCAATACTTGTACAGTTGTGTGGATTGACATATCCATTCATAACACGAGGCAGAGCAGGGCACTTTACATCCTGACAGAATGTCTCAATACCACTCCAATGGCCCACTGATAGACAACTGCGCCTCACTGGTCCAAGAAGTGTGTATCCTAAAATAAAAAAAATGTCAATATTGTTTAGTTTGATTGGTCCAACTAGGAGCAATAAACACTCTAATCATTGAATGGAATCCCTGAAAGTGTTGCTGATGACTCCTAATTAACAAAAAATGATCTATCAATAATGTGATCAGACCTCTTCAAGGGAGTACCATTCAGGTTGGTAGGATCGGAATCGCTCATAGGTTACATAAGATTTCAGAAATCTGAACTCATAACATAACTCATGAGGAGAAGCAAAAGACTTGCTGGCCGAGGTGATTAAATTTGGAAGCAAAGAAAATAAAAATATGTTTTAAGTATATGGATTATAGAGCATTAACATCTGAAACTCATCCGTTTGAACCAGTAGAGGAAAAAATTACCTGATACCAGGTCCAGGGTCCAGGGTATCAGCCCTAACTCTTAATGCTTTTTGACTGTCGTGAATTAATTTTAAGCTTTTATTTTTGCACAGGCTAATATAATATTTGGGAACCAGTAGTCAAAGCACCAAAAGGTTTCAACACATAAGATTGATTGCCAATAGCCTTGTCACACATGACAAGTCTACCGTGCAATTACAAAAAAACTGCTTACTTAACTGCAAAGATATCTGTGGAGCCAAAGACAGCTCTCAGTGTTAGCGATCTTGCGAAGTACACGCAGCATCATGCTAAGTCCATCACAACATCTCTGAAGGACCTTGGGGATTTTCCCCAAAATTGTAAATTTTTCCACTCAACAGGATATCAGCGTCAAGTTAGCCTACTGTAAGCGTGAATAGTGAATTTTCTGTGTCAATTATTATGTCTGGACCACCTTAACCCTCTGGATCCTTCCCTGTTCGGTACCGTACCTGTTTGGTACCGTACCTGTTTGGTACCGTACCTGATTGGTACAGTACCTGTTGGGTACAGTACCTGTTTGGTACCAAACCTGATTGGTACAGTACCTGTTGGGTACCGTACCTGTTTGGTACCGTACCTGATTGGTACCGTACCTGTTGGGTACCGTACCTGTTGGGTACCGTACCTGTTGTGTACGGTATCTGTTTGGTACCGTACCTGTTGGGTACCGTACCTGTTTGGTACCGTACCTGATTGGTACAGTACCTGTTGGGTACCGTACCTGTTTGGTACCGTACCTGCTTGGTACCGCTGCCACTACCGCACCTGTTGGGCACCGTACCTGTCGGGTATGGTCTTATTGCTTTGACTGCATTAGTCAACTTACCTTCAGCACAAGTGAACTTGCACCTGGTTGCATATGAAAAGTTGTCATTTGTACATCTCATACTCCCATGTTTAGGTGGTGATAAAGCTTTGCATTGCTTCACTGCAAGTCAAAATATAAGTTATAAAATACAATTAACAAGATAAAACTAATTTTATCAAAAAACCTAACTAGCAGCAATATATTATTTCCAGTTCCATCAAAGGATAGGACAACTTTAATCGACACCTATATCCAAACAAACTTCATCAATTTTTGTGTGAAAAGGCGTTGATTAAATTCATTCAAAGTTCAAACTAAATTTAATCAACACCTTTCACACAAAAAGGTACACAGTCATTAGTGTGAGAAGGTGTTGATGAAATTTATTTTTTATTTTTTATAATGAATATTAGCATTAGATATTAGCATCGCGATGTTGAGATGACACATACCTGGATAAATTTAGGTCAAATAAACTGAAACTTTCCCTCATTAGAATTATTATGTGAAGTCATGGTGATCTAACTCCCTAACCATCAACATTGCCATTCCTAACCCAGATTCTAGCTTTCAAGTCATTCTCTTGGGTAACGTGGCGAATACCTGCTTGAGTTTGGGATCATAGGCTGGGCTAGAATTGGAAATTCAGACTTCATGTCTGTTTAGAAATAGAAATCTGTGAAGACGTGACTGTGACATGTCTATCTGAGATGGCATATTCCAAAAGGGCAATCCTGCTTTTTCCAGAGAGACAATTTTTAAGTTTCCCAACACAGTTGGTCATAAGGAGAAATCTATACACATCAATACGTCTTGTTTCTGTCTGTCTTTTTCCATCACATTTGTTGGTTAAAAAAACCATCTTTTAGGACACTTCTATATTATCATACCTTGGCAAGTTGCGTTGATACCCGACCATTGGCCATCAGCTCCACACATCCGTACACTGCTACCTATAAGGGCATATCCTGTATCACAGCGTATTCCACACGCAGCGTTCAGTACAGGGTTACACCGCCCACCAACTACTAATCCATTCTCGGGAAATGATAACAGGGGACAAGTCACCTACAACGGTCAATATAATTTTTTGTCAAAACGGAAAACTTTTGGTTATTTTGGCCATTAATAACGTCAATGCGATCATTTATCAACCATGTCAAATAGGCAGATGCACTAATTTATAATACATATAATACGTATTATAAATCAGTTGGCAGATGTATCGATAAACCGACTAAGCATATATTGCATATAATATACCAGTGGATGCAACTTGCTTCATAATTGATGAACCATATAGCAAACTAGTTCACCAATATTTGTAGCGCCCTTAGTCATAGTAGTGAAGTTTCCCAGTACAGAGAAAAAAGCTGTAGACATAACATAAGCTTGATTTACCCGGTCACAAGAGTTGTCTGCAGCAGCTTTATAGCCGGGTTTGCAGACACACGCTCTCATTTCTGTGCTTCCCTGTGGCGATATATGATTCATATCTGGGCAGGGTACACACGTACTATCCTCATCACGATAGCTGTGTAACACACTAAATGTATTCTCTGGACATTCTGTAAGTACAAAGTGAAAATGCTATAATATATTCCTATGACCACGTTGTGATATGTTCATGACTATAAATAACCATAAAGTTATGGGTAAGAGCATGGCCCTTCAGCTATGAAATTTATATCTCATAAAAAGTATTGCGGCAAGTGTTATTATCAAACCATGCCCAAGGTCAAGGTCAAGGTCTCATGCTGCTCTACTTTATATTTATTGAGAGTTGAGACCTAAGAAAACAACCTTATTGAGATACTGAGTGGAAGTGGCATCGTTCCCACAACTTCCTTCCTTCAAGGTCAGATTTTTGTTTGGATTCAGCCATGAAAAATTGACACCACCTCCATTATAATAGACAATGCATGGTTTTCCCTTAATTAACACGAATAAAACCAATACAACATATTCAGACCAAAAACACAACTTGAAACTGAACAAAGACCGAGACATACTTTTGCACACTCTGGTGCGGGAGTCTTG
The DNA here is from genome assembly GCA_914767715.1 of Membranipora membranacea. NCBI lineage: Eukaryota > Metazoa > Bryozoa > Gymnolaemata > Cheilostomatida > Membraniporidae > Membranipora > Membranipora membranacea. Next base: position 8,292,515 of record OU612065.1, read on the forward strand.
ATAATGCCCAGCTTGACAAAGGCAGAGTTGATCACCAGTCTGTCTATTGCACATGCAGGAGTCAAATTCTCTACGACATAAACAACCATTAGCCGGGGAATATAACGGGCCTTGTAAATCTGCAAATATAAATAATAAACCAATAATTATACCAGAAATCTACATGTTTGTCCTACTAGAAAATGAATAATGGAATTATTTTTCAGATAAAAAAATTCCAACAGCCGGATTTTTCTTGTTGGCTTCTTGCAGTTTGAACTGTTTTATTCTGGCTGGAAGGCACATTAATTTTTTTACCAACTGAATGTACGGGAGTGATGTTCCACTGAAAAGGATAACAAAAAATACAATACAATGTTTCTACTGTATGGCAATCAGGTCATCTCTGAGATCTACTTGCCATTGATGAATGCTTTGGACGATAAAGTATCTAATTCTCTCAGCTCTTTCAATATGAACTCCACTCCTTTTTTATTGGGTGATGATTGTGTTGGATGAGGGGAGAATCGTGAGTCAATTCTTCCATATCCAGTTCTCGAACGCTGGACGCCAATCCTATCATTGCTATACCGATTTGCAACGGGGGCAGGATGTATGAAATTAGGCCGAGCCCTAGTCAAGAGATAGGATTGTGAGGGGGAGGCTTTGTACACTGTCTGTCCTGCATTTCGACGATTGTTTTTGAGCTGTGACCGTTGTTGTGCCTTACCCCGTCCGCCACGGTTAGCAGCAGGTCTAGATAATATCTTTCTTCTTGAGTCCATTGCTGGACTGCCTCTTGTCTGACTAATGAGATCGGTCATATCAAACTCTTTTGGCTGAGGTAGAACTATATTTAGAATGTGACCATCATTGAGCAATGCAAGATTGTCTGGATATTTCAGTTTGAGGCCACAGTGGACTATGACAAAGTATTTTGACTCCTTGTGGTTCAGCCTCCTCGATGGAAATATCACATCCTACAACAAAATAAAGACTCAGATAACCACATCAACCTTAAAAACACAGATTGGGTGACCTTTGAAACTATTAATATTAATAATGCACTTTGCATTTGTAAGCAGTAAAAAAGGTGTCATGATTGGACAGCTATAATTCGTTTGAAATTCTGATTATCTATTAATCAAATTTATGTAGAGTTATGCGAGTCTTACTTATACACTTGACCTCTCATTTTTTTAAAAATAGAGTCAATGTAGGATCTCAAATTGCCACAACTTGCTGAAGATTCAGGAATGACTGAAAGTTTTAAATACCAATTCCTAATCAGGGATGGAATCCCGCATAAAATGTTTCAGAAAATGTTAATTGCAATGTTACATTTATGTTAGACAAATTAGCCAAATTAATAATAATCAGAACAGAGAATATACACTAATGATACAATATATCGACAGTATTCTACTACAAATCTAATACAAGACAGTGTCTCATGAATATTCCATTATGAACTGTGACACTAAATGCTCTTTGTTCTTTCAATTAAGAGATACGTAAACAAAAATATGAAAATTGATACACTTATATCCAAATATTTAAAATATGTTATGACAATTCCCCATCAAAAATGTGGCAAGTCATCAATTTCCTCTCACTAACAGTGTAAAAGACAAGCTATAATTTTAGCTCTATCCACCAACCACTAATGAGCATACCTTTGAAGGAGTGTCATCCCCACTCACTGCCCTACACCTCAATACACTAGCAGCAAGCAATCTCGGAATTTGTTTTAAACTGAGCACAAGGCATGTTCACCTTTAAAAATTAAGGGAAATGATGATCTTGAAATTTGATACCTGAACATTAGAGAGGAGGTTGGTTGAATTAAAATCAGGAGGCACGACTCTTCGTCTATCTACCAGAGACTGCTTCAGTTTGCTCATCAAAGTACAAAATGTCTTCATTTCATTTTTATCCCTGATCTGGTCTTCTATGGGTAAATTATCGCCACCTACCCTGTATAACAAACAAATACCGAAATCATGATAGTTCTCAGCACATGGTAGGTTTGACTGTTTGCTACCATTGAAGAATTTAGACTTGGAGAAAAAATCGCCAACACTATATAACGAGGAACGTAAATTGACATGATCAGATCAGATTGTATTCATACACTCGAATATGGATCAAGATTTCAGCTATGGAAACTTTCCAGAGACCATGAGCATAGCAGCTCAAAGTCAGAATAGATCATCGCATGTTGTCGACTTGACTTACCACATAGACACTCTTGTAATCTGGTAATCCACATTAGAATACATCAGCAGTTTATTCAAAAATCTTCTGAGATAGCTTCCTTTTACCAACTCTTTACATGGTAACACGACTATAGCCACTTCCTTTACTGTGTCAGAGCTGCCACTAGAGGAATGATTCGTCAATTGCCTCAAATTCCAGCTCATCTCGTTAAGTCTCTCCAAGCTCTGTCGATCTCCGCAGATATCGTGCACCATCATGATGAAGAGCGAAGCTAGCATCATACATTTTGTACACGGCAGTTCCATTTTCTAAGTTGAGTATTTCTATGAGCCTGATAGCTGTATACAGCACATCTAGTGTCTTGTCAGATTAGACAGACTGCAGTACAAGTTGTTATCTGCATCTTGATCTGCCGAGTTACATCATCTAAGTATCAGAGTAAGATATACAGTAATATTCATCACAGGTTCAATCATCCTCCTCTCAGCTTGACTTTTTTACCAGCAGCAGGCGAGTATTGTGAAAGATATATTAATTCCTTGGCAGCGAACCACCTTCCAATTATAAGTTGATCAAAAGCACTCAAGCCTTGTTTACAAATGACCAGGTCAGATTCATAAAATTGTACAAGGTAAATGAAAAATTTCAATAACACAATTTAACTGAGAGCCTAATGCCGGGATCACAATTATTGTTGCACTTATGTGATGAATTTGGTTGCAAATACAAAACACATGGCTGAGTAGGGCCGCTAGACAGTAGACAGGGCGGAGGGCTGACAGGGGTTAAAGGTCAAACTAGAATCATTCAATTCATTCATTGTGACAGATATTGCTTATAGTAATACTGTTCATTAGGAGTTCATTGTTACGATGGCTAGGGAACATTAACAGTATGTGAATGTGGGTTGTATGTAGGAGGAGGAGGGTCGTATGTAGGACTACAGACTACAGACCACAACGTAGCCGATTATTCAACCAATGAAATTCAAGGAAATAAGGTGAGAATAATACAACAATATTTACTATAATGCCCATTTAACCGATCAATCAGCAGGTATAATTTGCAGCAGCTTTATTTTTGATGAAGATGCAAGCACAGTAGAAAATATCTATTATCAATTATCTATACAATGAATATAATACAATAATGTAAATTTTTCCAATCTTATTTTATACCGAGGCAATTATGGCCTTGACCGGAAAACAAATAGGGTAAGACTTCCTGGTCCCCACCTGTTGAGCTGCCAAGCATGCTACATTCCCACGCCACTCGCTTACAATCAGGCAAACTATGTTGAAACTTATTAGACTTAATTGAACTGAAACTGACCGGTGTTTTTACTAAAAAGAAACTTGAACCTAAATTAAGCAGCAATTAACAAAAATTAGCTCAAAAAGTGTTTACAGGTATGGATATATCTAATACAGTATAATACAATGAATGAGCAACTTTCATTCTTCCATTGTGGAGCAACTTTGGCCGCATTAATTGTAAGCTGCTAATTGATATGAGGTCGATCCGCAATATGCCAGCACTAAATATAACACAGTTCAAGACACGTGTGTTCCGTTTTTCAACCAATTTACTGAAAACATTGTCATCGCCTTTGCTTTGCCCTAAATATAGAGATAACGGCCTTCATGATACATACAGGCTTGTCGCATAAGGCACATAAATAGAAAAGATTTGTCGGAATATTTCACATACTATGTACAAAATTTACATTTTGTTCAGGTTACGCAAGTGGATTTTCCACGTGGCAATCATGTAAATTCAATTGTCTACTATCCTGAGAAGCATCTACAGGATTGTTTGCATCAACAACATTTTGATCTGTGCCAGTAGGGTCATCAAGGCCTGTATTTATTTCACAAGCGAGGCGAATGGATTCAGAGCTAGTTTCGCTGGTGTCTAAACCACCATCAGGGTTAGTGGCAGGTGCTATGGCAGCCACTGATGTCCTATTTTCACATGTCTGACAGCTTGGTATAGTGAGAGGAATATCTAAGATATTATCTACAATACAATCCTGCTTAGGAGAGTAATATAGAACGTTGAGACATATCCGCAAAGGAAAGGAGGCTTTATTGTCCACAGAAAGTCCAATAAGCTCCTAAAATATATAGAAAGTAAGATAGATAGCAGAGATAAAATGAGGCAATAGTAAGAGGTATTGATAAAGGAGCCTGCTTGTGTTGGTCTGAGAAGTGTTTATGACATTGAAAGGTCGTTTTGTCTGTCCAGGTTCACAAAGCGAGTTTACTGCGGATTAACTGGTGAGGATGACTAGATAAAATCTCAACATGAATCCAGCACAGCTCTATGTTAATCGGAAACTAACGGGGTTTGACTGGTTTCTAGAAACTTAGAATGGCCCGCTGTCAATCCTCTGGTACACGCAACAAATCACTGTGAGAGTTCAAGTGAACGCCAGGTTTTACAACAGTATCTTCAACAACAAAAACATGACAGAGTGATATTTGGAAAATCACAAAATGAGTTGTTGGTTGATGCTTGCTTACCCCGTTCTTGTCGAATGTATGTGATTTGATGCCGCTTGTTTTGAGGTAGATTACCTGCCCAAGGTCATTCAGGCAGCTCACAGTCACTCTAAACATGATACTTCTATGAGGCTGGTTAGCCAGTAACCTTGTGTGATTAGCACAGTTTCTTTTGAAAATCAGCATTCTGAATAAAAGATGACAGCGATATAACTATTAAAAAGGGTAAACAAGTAATATAAAACCATTTGGCGCTTAATATCTGTTAGATTGAGGAGAAAACAGATGACATGATGTAATGTTGACATATTTCTCACTAAAAAGTCAAGTGAACCTAAATAATGACAGCCAAAGACAGTAGGCCAAGATCATGTTTTAATTGAACCCAACAAGTGCAGGCCGAAAGTGAACGAGGTAATGTCAGAATGTCATTTCAGCGTCCTACAGCCTCTTTTTTATCGGGTAATATTAATATAATACATAAATATAATACATTAGTATGATAAATTAATATTATTGTGTACACGCTCAACATTAAGGTAATGTCAAAGACCGATCCGAATATCAACATATCATATACCGTTGGAAAGCTGCCGAGCTACTGAAAATGAATACCTGAACAAAAACTTGATTCGATGACGTTGTGTCATTTTAGGGAGGAAATGAGGCAAAAAAAACTGTTTTTGTCAATGCAGATGGAGGAGTCAAATTAATTGCAAAAAATTTCAAATCATGCGGAATGTTTACTTAGAGATTGCGTTCATCATAAAATTTGATTTTCTCTGATATATGACTAGTCTAAATTGACTTTTTACGTCACGCCATACAACGCATTTTTTTGTGAAGTCGTGAAAATATGTGAAATTTCAATCATTAATTCACAACAGATCATAGGCTCGAATCAAAATTCATTATGATCTCCTCTTAGAGGACTCTTCAAATGTCATACACATTGACTTTCAAAAAATTAGTTTGCATATTGAAAAGACAGTAGACTCTCGAATACGGCTAATATTTTCGCCGCCTTTGCATAACGCCAAACATGCTGTCCAAATAACCATTATTGTGGCCAAACAAAGTTTTTTTGAAAGTTCTCACGTACGAAGCCCCTTTCATTAACCATGGTGCACACAAGAAATGCCAACATAATTTTTCATTGCATCTTTATTTTTCTTGAATTTAACGCAAAAGAATGCCAAAAAACAGCTACTTTTAGGGACTTTTGAGGTCTTTTTAGGGACTTTTGAGGTGTTTTTTGGCATTCTTTTGCGTTAAATTCAAGAAAAATGAAGATGCAATGAAAAATTATGTTGGCATTTCTTGTGTGCACCATGGTTAATGAAAGCGGCTTCGTATGTGAGAACTTTTAAAAAAACTTTGTTTGGTCACAATAACGGTTATTTGGACAGCATGTTTGGCGTTATGCAAAGGTGGCGAAAATATTAGCCGTATTCGAGTCTACTGTCATTGCAATATGCAAGCTAATTTTTTGAAACTCAATGTGTATGACATTTGAAGAGTACTCTAAGAGAAAATCATAATTAATTTTGATTCGAGCCTATGATCTGTTGTGAATTAATGATTGAAATTTCACATATTTTCACGGCTTCACAAAAAAATACGTTGTATGGCGCGACGTAAAAAGTCAATTTAGACTAGTCATATATCAAAGAAAATCAAATTTTACGATCATCGCAATCTCTAAGTATACATTCCACCTGATTTGAAATTTCTTGCAATTAATTTGACTGCTCAATCTGCATTGACAAAAAGAGCGTTTTCTGCCTCATTTCCTTCCTAAAATGACACAACGTCATCGAATCAAGTTTTTGTTCAGCTATTCATTTTCAGTAGCTCGGCAGCTTTCCAACGGTATATGATATGTTGATATTCGGATCAGTCTTTGACATTACCTTAAATAGTCTCTCTGAACTGAAATTCTCTTTGAACTAGTATAATCGATATGGCATGGATAATTCCTTTGGTTTTAACACCTTAGTTGTGGTTTGATTTCTAGTACTGACCGCTTTGAAGTGACATTGATAGCAGTCTTCTTAGTAATAAATATTTGAAATGTGTTGTTGCTGACATGTATAATAATCGTTGTCACACTGCAGGCTTATAGAAAAAGAAGACCCCTCACACTGACAACTCTACAGATATTTTGGTCAGTTTTGATTGAAGATGAGAGGACAGTGCCTTAAACAGATTATATATATGGCTTCGTCTATTCCAACTGGCTCAAACCCGCTCATAATTGCCTCTCTAGGGACCTTGTTACACATTTAGAAAACTCACTTTCTTGCATATGTGACAACCAGATCCACTCCATAGTTAAAACCAATCCATCTCCATTGATACTGGAAAAAAAAGGTTTAAATCATAAATCTAGTCATATATTATATGGATAATCCCAATTTCTTGCCACACCCTCGAACATGTTGATCAAAGTATGTGCATCAAGTAATAGTGCTTGCTGGTTTGGAGACTAAACATCATCAACTCAGATTCCTGAAAGTGAACTGTAAAATATTTCAGTTGCTAACAAGCTATAACAAATGAATAGCAGAAGGAGCATTGATAATGAAATGGTCACATCTCAAGCTATCAAGCAAGACAACCTCTATTCTAATCCTGTTCTCTATTCTGGCATCTCCTTACCCATAAACAATAACCCGTTATTCCCAAAAAAAAGGTATCACATCTAAAAAATTAAAATATATTGACATTTATCTTAACTCATATAACATGCATAATATCAACAACGCTCTATTGAAAATAATCGGCACGTGGCAGTTCCCTGTCATATGAAGGGGATGGTCTCATATCACTCCCAGCCCCACACTTAACACAAAAATCCAATAGATTTGTTCACAAGAAGTTTCAAAGTACATTGCACCTAGCGTTTTGAGGCAGGAAAAACCAATATATGTTTCCTGGTGGCTTACTTTTTACTAGTGTTATCACAGCTTTTAAATGCAGGTCATATATTGTCTAACAGCTGTGATATGAAAAGTGTTATACCCTGTGTGAATACAAGCCCCACATGGCCTAGTTCTTTATTGTCAATCACACATAGCATGCAAATCAAGAAGCCAAGTGATCAACAATGTTTTAATGTGAGTTAAAAAAGGGTTAAGATGTTGGTTAAAATCGCATGTGTTGTCTCCGTCCGAGGACTGAGAAATATCAGTACCTTAAGGGCGCGGCCGCCATGTTCGGCGCCAAGTTGCTCACAGTTTGCAGGCAGGTCAGAGCACACCTTGGGCGTCATACAAGCCCAGTAGTCAGTAGACCGCAGCGGGAATCGAACCCAGGACCTCCAACGCTTGCGCGTTAAAGGGCAGGCGCTCTAACCAACTGACCTACCTCCTACTCCTTTACAGTTTTAAGTGTAAAACTCTGTTAAAATGTAGAACATTACCTCCATATCTTTATTCAGCACTCTGGCACATCTAAGAGATTGGTCTGAGAAGCTTTGGGGTGTGACCTCCTCTGTCTTTGGTCTACAAAAATAGTCTGGTTGTGTGATATGATGTGGCGAAGTGTGATTAACACAATATTAGGTCTTGAAGAAAAAGAAGAGAGTATTTTAACTTGAACTTAAATGATTTTGCAGGAGTGGAGAAAATTTTAAACTAAACTAGCTTAAAACTTTAGAAATTACAAATGCCACGAAAAGAACTAACCATTTTTTCATTTTGATCGTTTAAATATTCGCCTGGTTCATCAGGAGACATGAGAGAGCGCACATCAGAATTCAAAATTTAAGTCTGAGAAGGATAAGATAAAGGAAAGGAAAGATAACTCACCCTAAGTCATCTCCTTGTTCTACTCTCAGCATCGTAAGCCACTGAGATTTGAAATAAGGCATCAACCATTCTGTAACGAAAAGATTGCTAGTATTGTACTGCTCTGAATGATTGTATCTGAGGTAAAGACTAGAGTATCATAGAATCAAAAATACCCAAAAAAAATGTATGACTTTGTAAGCTTCTTTGGTTAGCAGTTGCAGACACACTACTGAGAGATAATTGTTTTGCTTTGATTAACAGAGAGCTTATTATTCCAATCTGACAATTAGTCCTCAGTTTTGGCCTTTACCAATGCAGCAGAGTAAAACCAACCTTTTGGTATTATTCGGTCTTTTATCAGGAGATTTGTGGATGTCAGATCAATAATGATGTGCTGAAATCGCAGCCCTGCAAAAACACCTGCATACTTTTTTCCCTGATTCGTTTCCAGAAATGTACGCTGTGACTTGCGGCCAAACTCTAAAAAAATTCAGGCAACGATGGAAGCTTCTTAGGAATGGAGATGAAGTAATTAGAACAGATTGTGGCAACCTTCCTAAAATAAAGCTTCTTATAAACAATCTTGACTCTTACATTTGATTCCGGAAAGCTTATTATCACGTTTATACATCGTCAGACTTCCGCAACAAAATATTATCAGGTTTTGGCTAAAAAAAAAAGACCTACACCAGATATTTACATAATTATGATGTTACCTTGTTTGATGACTTCTTTGAAGTGATTTTCTGCATGTTTTGTGATCCCTGATTTGTAGCTTCCATTCCAAGAGGGCACCAATTGTAAAAACAACCACTGAAATACAGTTAAATTAATATGAACGTATTGGCACAATTTATACAGAGGAATGAAAGTTGTCTGATATGAGCAAGATTTATGAATTGAAATAAGGAAGACTTTTTGAGTTGTCTACACCAGTCAAAAGTGCTGGCAACTCCAAAATACATTATTACCATTCAGCATGATTATTATTACATACATACTATTACATACCTAGCTCATCTGACCAAATCTGACAAAATTGCAATGAATTATTATCAACTTTACATCATACTCACCCTTTTCAGGAGATTATAGACATCCATTTCCACTTGCATCACAAATAAGTTTGCGGATTTGATTAGTTGAGTCATAAGAGTGGGACTGTAACAGAAGATTTATGGTAATAAAAATGTATATTGTGTGTTTGATTTATTCTTTATTTTTGCTGGTCATTCAGATTTTTCCTAGTACTGACCTGCGGGCAAACAAGTTGTGATTATTGCGATTTTGCAAGTATCATATTTAAATAATATCTCTCAATTTGAAAAATATCATAAGCGTACAACGGACAAAGAAACAACATCCGGAAGAAATTTAGTTAATTATTCAAGTTCGAGAAGATAACTAACCATATTTGCTTGAGAAGACTTCTGGACTGTTTACACATGATGTTATTCTCAAACCATTCAAAGCAGGCTGTCTCTACTGTAGATAGTCCATATAATACTGCACATTCGTAGTATTCACTAACAGTCTTAGTACTGCATGAGAAACAAAAATAGTATACGGGTTCCTCGTTGCCATTAAGCTTTACAGAGTAGTAATTTGTCTGACTACGTAAATCTTTGAGATCTGTATGAGGACAGGACCAAAGCAGTCAACATAGGCAGCTCCTGCAGATTTAGCTTTCGAGTTGAAATATGGATACCGGATAGATAGGTAACATAACAAAGAGATTTTTTAATGTGAACTTCCATTAGGTCACCAATACAACAATTTGGTACTTACGAGATAGTTTCTTTCATTATGACAGCACACTGAGTCATTAGTCCCTCAAGCTGAAGGAGGGAAGCAGCTGCCAGCACAGGTATAACCTGAACTGGTTCTATGGTTAAATCATCTCTGTACAAGCAACCAAATGCTACTGATAACGCTGTAATAATATATGGGCCGAGCATTATATATAGGTCTGCTACTTTAATTAGTTTGGAAAAGCCTTAGACATTGAGGCTTAGGAGATGAGGCAACAGAAAAAAATTATAAAGTTCATAAAGATTATAAATTTATAAAGATTTATAAATTTAAAGATTATAAATTTATAAAGATTCATAAAATTATAAAGATTATAAGGATCATCAAGCATGCCATCTCATGGTTCGGATAATCCGCTGTATTTCTGTATATCACACTCACCCTCAGCGTCGATGTTGTCATCTGGTATATCTATAGTGATGTCAGAGGCTTGAGCTTCTCTCCAGGATCCATTAAACATACTCTCAAAATAGCCACACTATAAACAAGTATGAAATACAAATGCAAACAAATGAGCAAAATGTCAGTATTATTGGTTTTTTTTTTTATAATTTTGATCACCGTTAATCCTAAGGTCAGGATATATGTTATAATGATCGTATTAAGAAACTGTTATTGTGGGGACACAATGGACATTGTAACGGTTTCAAGGATACAAATCAGTGGTCAACATGGAGTCATTATCAGGATATGTTATATCCAGTGTGTTAATCCATAAAAAACCTAAATTTACTGATTTTTTGAGTGTAATTTTTGCATCATACCTCTACGTCGTCGTCATTTACCTGCTTCAGGTAGAGTTTGTGAAGATTCCATGCTTTGCCCAGTGCATTTATAGTGATGTCACTATTCTCACCCTCAACATAGAGGACCTGATAAATGTAATCGGTAGTAGTTTTTAGCTTTTTTCTAAAATAAAAAAATGCATTTATAGAAGAATGTGTTATACAAAATGAGAAAAACGGAAGATGAAAACGCAACAAATTTTCTTTTTTTAGATTTACTTGAAAATTATGTTGCAAGTCTGATGACAACATGATTTATCAAATACACAGCTGGACAGTCCAATCATTACACAAACATCTTATCTCAAATAACTTAAGGCCAAAGTCGCATCTGTTTTACACCTAGAAGTCCATACCTACATTGTAGCATATTAACATCTAATTTGCATTATCATTAAGTTAAACTACAGATACTTTGGTTGATTTCTGGATTAGGTGTGCTCTAGTACACTACAGATTATCTTCTCGCTTTATAAGTCAGGATCGAGGCCAATTAAAGTGACTGTGAAAGATCAGGCTGTTGGTTTCATTTTAGAGTTCCTAGTCATATTTTGAATACATCCATGCTGATAGGCTGTTTACAAACCTAAAGCAGTATTCTAAATGAGACTCTCTAGAATCACTCCAAAAACCTGATTCTTTCACAATAACTTATAGAGTTGGAGAGAGAAATTAGTTCACAAACTTACTTTCTTGGTGTATGAAGCAGTGCATCCTCGGTATCTGCATCATTTGAAACCTGGTCGCTATGAGAACGCTTTATTCCATGTTGATCTGAGCTTTCTGTGGAATTATGAGCCACTGGATCTTCACTCTCTTCTGTGTAGTAACTCCAGTATGACCCCATCACTTATCACGGTTATATTGAGTCCACCTTAGTATTGTCAGTGGCTTCTTATATGGAAAAAGTGAAGAGTGGGCAGAATTAATTATATGTATTAAGGCATAGGGTTAGGAAGAAAGCCTCCTTTATTCCTGTGCCCCGTTGTTAAAACTTCACTCAAGTACATAATTATCTGTTACAAAAGTAAATATTATAAGGATAAAAGATCATTTGCTGTGAAGGATAACGGCTCTAGATCTGGACTTGAAAGAAGTAGTCGTTCAGAGGACATATTCAAAACAATAATTATTTTGTACTAGGGTAGTTTTAGTTTGTGGAAACGGCCTGCATACTGGTCTGCGATACAAGTCAAACCCATCCTAGATTATTCCGTAATCAATTATCAGGGATGGGAGTTGACTGGATCTCAATAGAACAAAAATGTGTTTTACGTCCGAGAAATGCTTATACCTTTGACTGGATGAACGATCAATCAATCAGAGCCAACACTTGGGCTAGCTCAGAGGGGTCCTGGCTATCTGATCAGTTATTGCTAAGATGAAAGAGACTGCGAGAATCATGTCTTGCACTTTTTTCATAGGAACAGCATACAGAATCTTTACAAAAATTTAGATAATTTTGAATGGGCACTTACAATTGTTGCTGACGACGGGTGTTGTAAGACATGTGACAGGGGCTGTATGGGACATGTCTTACAGCACTCAGGGCATATAAAGCATTGTTGTTTGTGCTGTAAAGTTTGTATTATGACATATATCAAACATCCCACGTCTCACAACACCTGAGTGATGGATTCGACAAAGTTCCGAAAATATGCCTTTGCATGCAACATATGGTCCACTATGATTGTTCATCAAACTGGCTACTGCCCCTACAGAACTGTTCTGTTTCGGTTGTCTCATGCAGTCTGTAGCTTTTTTATGCATGACATTATGATATAGTTAACAGCCAGCACATGACAGCTCCCTAGTTGTAGCTTGTACCTGTATATATCACTAAAACCTTCACTCTAGAAAGAAGTGATCACCCTCTACTCTGTATGCAGCAAGTCAAGTGCAAGCAGGCTGGCTAGTGGCTGCGAGATCCAACTCAGATATGGTTTTTGAGTCAATATTGATTGCCAATTCCCTATGAATATGCCTAGGTCTATATATAGTCACAATGGTTCAGTTCTGAGCTAAGGTAGACCAAAGCCTGAGTAGCAATCTGGGTAGAAGAAGGAGGTAGGCAGATTCATTGTGAGGAAAGGATCTGTGTGTGTGGTGCACCCAGGCCAAGGAGTTAGGTGTGCCATAAATATAACATGGGTCTGGATATTGAACTATGTTTGAGCTGTGTTATATTTATTTACCATCTGAATGTATAAAAGACCAGTCTTGATGATACGTTCATGACGATTTGCTGATGATTTAACAAGGCAACAGAGGAAGAATAATAAATATGTTGCATAAACTAGTACCACTGCTCTGCTGAGAAAATAATGTTATAGCAAGATCTCTTTTAGAGCATTCAAAGTGTTAGTTACAGCTCCAGCATACATAATAATTACATTGCTTGATTATTAAACACTTTTGGATGTTAGAACATTCTTCAGACTACTATTTATTTGAAGCGATATCAACATTAATGGAATAGCAGAATTTTTATGAAGTTTCTTCAAGTAGAATTTGTCGAAGTTTTTCTAAGTTACTTGATCTAAAGACTATGCATGGTCATAGAATGTATGAAAAATGATTATTTTGTTACTTTGGTTGTAAAAGGAGAAATAGTATTAATATTTAGGAGATAGGAGTGAAGATTTTTTGAGGGAGTGAAATGATAAGGGTAGTTTCCGGTTTCTGTACCAGTAAATAAATAAGCCCTTCCCACATTTGCTGAAGAGCAAACAGGTGTGTGCAGGTGTGTCATCTAGTGTAGTTTGTAATAATTGCTGTCAGTGGACTGGTAAAACAGCCCTATCATAAAGGCCTACAGTGATTCTGGAGAACACTTGCTTTTGGGAATTAAAGAACTACACAATAAAGTATATGACAGGCTGGTAATTATTCACTCTGTTGTTTTGTATGACCATTTATAATTTATGATAATTATAATAATAAATATTATAGTTTAGTTCTCTGACTCAGGTATGGCTCAGGTAAGTCAGTCCATAGGACTGCTGCAGTTCCTGTTTTTGGACTTGGTGTGGGTGGGGGTGGGAAGGATGGAAGCTCCACACATCCCACACCAAGCCCAAAATCAGGAACTGCGGCAGTCCTATGAGTCAGTCAGCCTAGTTACTCTTCCACTGAGCTCCCTCTCATCACCTGCTCTCACCCACTCTTTCCTGTACCTATCAATTTATTATGTTCTTTTTCAAAATTATCATTGATATTAGCAATCTTACTGTACTAGTAGCCTGGCTGATGGAGATCCCAAGTGTTTTGGGGTGGATGAGACTGGACATTGGCAAAGTAAAGGCATGTAAATCCCAGGGCCTATGCTCCACGGGGGCCCTTAACATGCCAAACTAGATAGCTATATAACAACTTCTCTCATGACACATGTCACATAATATCTCTCTGCCATCTATGCGAGGTTAATAAACTTATGAGTGAACCCAAATTCAGCATAGGCCTATGTAGTTCACCATTAGCATCATAAATATATATATAAACTCGACCTTTGGCGTGACATAGATTGGCATATAATTAGTTAGTCTACTGTCACTGTTCTATCACCAGCAATGACGAGTTATATCAATTATATTAGCCTAGGCTGATATAGAGAGATTTTGTGGCAGCATGTGCGTATGTGTCTCAAGCCTGTCTTGACAAACTTTGGTGATTGTCACGGGGGTAAGCTTGTCAACTCTTGTAAAAGAGCTGCTGAGAAAATAGTGGTTCCCTCAAGAACACCAATGTTAGTAAGGGGTAAAGTAAACGCAAATATTTTTCTCCACAGCTAGAATGCAATAGTTGACAAGCTTTGTACCCACCAACAAACAAGCTAGCTCTATAGACAGGCTAATAAATTCCGAGCTATGCTTATGCCGTGTGATAGATTGATCACAGGGATCCGCTCAGGAGGCATTGTTATTTAAAAAAAACTAGTTCAATTAGTAACCAGCAGAAAATGGTTGAGCATGCAATTGTCTTTCTTTATGGGCTAATAGCAAAAAACAATCTACCTATTACTCCAGTAATCGTTAGTGTCATCCCCGTTATACGCTTATGCTCAGATAGTAAGAATGCAGTAAGTGGGGTTCTACAGACCTACAGCTCTTTTAAGCAAATGGCTATGGACACCATGGATATTGCCATTGCAAGCTTCTGTCCAAGTCACCCAAATCAACCTACAATCTTAGGTTTTGAACTAATCTATCCCTAGCCATTTGCCCTGGCCCTAGCCATTTGTCTACATCTCGGTCTGTTCCTTTTCTAATAGCAAGGCTGCGGTTCGAGAGGAGAAGCTCAAAATGTAGGCAAACTCGATCATTAACTGATCTAATCAAGCTATGTGTCGTGTCATATGAGAATTTGTTGCTGGCGACTTTCACACAGTGACCATCTCAATCATGGTGCCTCTAATAGATCATTACCACCATTGACTTGATGAGTTTATATCGAATCAAAGATTTTAATGGGGCATCCAACTTATTCTTTTCTACTACTGCGCATGATCTGGTGTAGTTGAAAAAGGCTGAATAAGTTCAATCTTGGAATCTGATATCCCTCCATCGTAGAATGTTCTATAAAATTCCTGCTCTAAGACTAGGGTTGAATAGGTCTTGTAGACAATCAAGTCCCAGCCCCTTAATAAAATATTTACAGGACCTTATTGTAGATGTATGTTCCTAAACCTGCCATCTGGGAGTATTGTTTTAAATAAATAACTTATTCATGAACATCTCATTTCATAACCTTGTTCATTGCCTTACCAAATCAAGTCAAGTTGTTGTAAGATTGGTAATTGGTATGGAAAGTCATTCTAATGCTATTAGGGTTCCAGTTTATTCAAGCTATCTATGTTGTTCCCAAGCAAAGCTTACATAGCTTATCACTGATAAGGGCAATACAAGGTTGAAGTGTAGGTTGACAAGGTTTTGGTCCCTCCTCAAATGTAAACAATACAGCTAAAAGTTTGATCAATTGTAATCACAATTTTCATATAGACACTCAAGCACAATGTCATGCAGTAAACATGAATCATTCTTTCAAGATACTAATATATGTATTAGGTGAATTTATGTCTAGAGTCAGTCGTTTTAGTCATGTACTTGAGGTACATAGTAAGCTTTAGCTGTGAGCATTCCTACTCCATTTTTGCACCTATTCACACTGATTTTTACTATACATGTGTTTTTTATTGGCCTCTGATATTTCATAAAATTTCACTAACACTTATAATGCAGTTTGCACTTCGAATCACTGAATATACTTGATTCAAATATTAATGATCTGTGCCATGTCTTTATTTGCAGGTTTATGATGATGATATAACACTGTACTTAGCTGTATACTGAGATGCCGAGTAAAAAACAAAACGGTGGAGTTGTTGCCCCTGGCTACGCTGACTTAAACGGGCGGTAAGTGATATAACTTTGAGACAAAATACAGTGTCTTTTTCACCTCATGTAAATAATTGAGAGAAAATAGCATCTGTGTAACATGAAGGAATGAGTTTATGACAGCATCATATCATCTGTTTAAAGACTCAAAGGAGATGACCTCGGATGAATAGACATCTATGGGTCATTTTCTGGCTACTTTATAAGATAATTCTATATATGCCTGGAAACAGTGGCCTAAACTGTGTGATAATTGGTGGGTGTTTATCCTCAAAATAGTAACATCTTCATTATCCCATTTTAGGGCTGGGTATGGACCAACAGGAAATGGCTATTCAGGTGAGGCTATGCTCAAGTTCTTTTATTGTCTGCACGTTTTTATTTATATGATAGACTCTAGATATCTATATACTGCGTACCGACCCTGGTTAAGACAGAAATCTAAAGTAAATCCCAGGATCATGGACTCCGAGTTTAGGACTCATTCAAGCTTGGCAAGAGAAAACATATGTTCTGTGTATAGGAAGTCGTTGACTTTTTTTGTGCTAATATCTACTGTAAAGGGATTCATGCTAGGATAACTGGTAGAACAAATGCCTGCAACCGAGATATTACTTTGAAACTTGTTTGAAAAGTTGTAATAATGCGCTGAGCTATTGTTATGCTTGTTTTGACATTCATTATGCTTGACATGGCATATCTGTACTGACAGCTGCATATTTCAACTTTCAGGAACAAGCGAGCTGAGGAGAAATCCGGACAATGTCAGTAGTACTGGCAGTCACATATACGCAGTGGATCATCTGGTCACATGGTCTGTAGGCTCTGAGCATGGTACGTGTCACTTATCTGTCTCAAATATGTCAGGTCTGTCACATGTGTCACTTATCTGTCTCAAATATCCCCAAAAAGGAATTTCAGGTCTGTCACCTGTGCTATTAGTCAACAAATAGTGATGCGGACGTTTCGGTTCGAAAGTATTTTTTGTTTGTTATTATAGTCCTCAGGTTCTTTAAAGTTACCTTGTTTGTTGTAGGTGTGCTGACACATGAAGATGGTATGAGACAGTTGTCTAAGATGGAACAACAGACGGGTATATTCACCATGAGATGTACCTTGTCCATCGAAAATAACATGGTCAGCATTGTGGACGGCCAATCTGGGGTGAGTCTTCATAATCGTTGTTTGATTGTAAATCAAGAACCTAGTGCTGCATGTGAATGTAGAATTGAATGTTATATAAATAGACCTCTCTACCACCTCTCATGCACCCTTTCAAGAATGAAAGATGAGACCATATGGCTATTATCTCAGGCTCAGCTACTATTTTATTGATTATTGGTAATCTGGATCATTTCAAATCTTCCACATGGTTTGACTTTCTGTTCAATGAAAAACTTGTATTTTTTGTTAAGCCATGATAAAGTGTGTGGTTACTTGACCATCTTTGTGTTTTCTGGTGAGTTTATGCGTTGGGTGGCTCATTGCTTCTGGTTATTGGATGTTATCTATGGGTCAGGAGAATGATATGGCAAACAGGGACTGGAACTGTGTGACCATGTATTTGTATATAATGCTGACATCGACTTGAAAGTATTAATGCTGATATGTTTTGGTTAGTCTTAAATCTTTATCTGTAATCGGTTGTTGGGATGAATATTGCATGACGTGGTGGCGGATTCCTCTTTTTTTTTGGGTTAATACTGCATGGTGAAAGACCTGTGTCGCAGTATTGTACGTTTATTCTGTGTGAACTCCAGTAATGAACATTGTCATTGTGGGATTGCTTATGGAAATGAAGCACCCTTAAAACTGCCGGAAGGTATTATTTGTGGGTGTTGGAATATATGCATGACACTGAAGTGGAAAATGTGGGATGTCCGTTACAACCATGGGGTGTCCATGAGCAATTCCACATAGACAAGGAGTATTATCACTTCATTTCAGGGTACTGTTTGAGTATTGAATTCTGTATTTTTTGTTGATGTGTACCCCTTAATCATATTTTTCATGCCTCTGATTTTTTCAGGATAGGATGGAAGAGTTCCCATTAGAGTGTGTCCGAGATCCAGTAGCTGTCCGAGATAAGACAGGAATGTTTAACAATATCACACTATTTACTGTTGTGGACGATGCCAGAAATAAGCAATCTCCTTCGGAGATGCACATATTCCAAGTCATTGGACGATCGGTGAGTCAAGACAGAGGAGAAAAGTTTCTCTCCATGCCAGTCCTACCTTACTCACTCTAAACTAGATTAAATTGATTCTCACTTGTTCCGATGGGACTAAGTGGAGGGCCCGCCATTTCATGAATTTGGAATATTCATCCTCTCCGAATGTATGTGAAGACAAGGATCCAAATACTCTCCATGCCAGTCCTATCTTACTCACTCTAAACTAGATTAAATTGATTCTCACTTGTTCCGATGGGACTAAGTGGAGGGCCCGCCATTCCATGAATTTGGAGTATTCATCCTCTCCGAATGTATGTGAAGACAAGGATCCAAATCCTGACCGCATTGATTAATGGTGGATAGTTGTTTGTTTACTTCTCATATATGACATCACTACACATTCAATATAACATCATGTTTGACTCTCAATCTAAAGTATACATTACAAATAATTATGCCTTATCACTGATATGTATAACTATACCTCAGTGAGGCCTAATCATATCCAGTAACACAATTATGGAGAGTTAGTTCGTGACAAATCCATCATCTCTTAGGTTCGTGTTGGTTGTTCGTTCCGTCTTCCAAGTCCCTTAACAATATTGATGCTTTAACTTCCGCTCTGAACTTCTCCCTCCATCATTGTACCACACTTGGATCAGTGTACACAAACACTTGGGTCAGGAACAGTAGCAGTTCAACGTCTCAGCCTTTGACTCTAATGTGTTTTGGGTGGAGTTTTGGTTTCTGAGTGGATTTAGTTGTCTTATCATCACATATAGCTTTTAAGATCAGTAGATTATAGTTTATCTCTTCATATTTCGTGCCAACTTCGTTCTTATCATAAGGAAGCAATGTCTGAGGTTGGTAATATTATCGAACTCCCCGAGGAGTTTATTGATGTAAGTATTACACAGTATGCCTCAGCTGAGCCGCTGAAAACACCACGTTTGTATTCAGATGTTCATGTTGATTTTAGTTTAGGTAAAACCTGTTTAGGTATCATTTTAGTAAATTTCGCTGAGATAAGTTATTATCAACCAGTGTCTCATTTTTGGGTTGAAACATTTTAAAAACCCAAGGGCATGTTAACAAAGTGGTTAGTTCCCTTGTTATGCATTGAGGCCGAGATATAACTGAAGATGTTTGCTATGCATTCAGTCTGATGTGGCTCCTATACCTAGGAGTAATCATAGTATGAGATAGATGATTATATTTCTTTATCATTCCCATACATTGAGCTGATCTTTTCCTTTCATTTATAAATAACTATTTCAATGTTTAGGAATGTGCATTGTAGCAAAATATTAATAATAGATAGCTTGAAAAGGCAGCCGAGTAGTCAATACAACTCATACCTGTTTACATTTTGCCATGAATGGCAGCGAAAGTATACATACAATTATGTGAATAGTTAGGCTATAGCCTTTGATACCCAGTTACTATTAATCACTGGTCTAAGTACTCATTAACTTGACTATCACTTGCTCTGTTGCTGCAAAGCCTGAAATTGCCATTTTTTTAAGTTTCACAACGGCACCTTGTTTCCCAACAACCTATGGTTATTGAAAAAAAGAGTTCAAAGCGCTGGCAAACACTGTTTTAATTTGATGTTAGTTGTATTATTGCTGAGAATGTAGCAGTTAACTTTACGACAAACTTGTTTTCAGGCCAAAGAGTTAGCTGATGATGTAGCTGATGCCAAACAAGCAGCTCAAAACAAAACAAATCGGTATGTTTGAAATAACACATCAGTGTATATGTCAGGAGGTGACTTGTTGTCTCACCATACTTCCATGCTATCCATTAATGATGAGACATGTACAAATTTACTAATACTAGTTTCATCGGAGAGTCTACCTACCTTTGATGTACATTGAATTGCATTATACATATTTAGCTGACTACAGCCCTAATGAGCTGAATTTGATTTGTGTCCCACCATGGTAATTGCTAGCCTATTCATCCACGGCCTGTCATGGGCGCCACACACTCTATTTCAGATCATCAAGGAATTCTGGTCAGTCACAACCTTCCACTTCCGCCCAGCACCAGAGAGCAGAAAGTTATGGTAATGATAGTGCGCAAGCAATCAGTGTGCAAGACGCAATTAACAAATTTGAACACACTACTATTAGTCACGTTCAAGGTAGCACCCTTTATCTGTTCTCTCACTTTCCTTTAGTAATCTAACTGTTCTGTTTTGCTTTAATTCAAACACCCCTCCCCCCACACCTCCCTGAAGAATTAAGATTAAATACTGTGGGTGAAGTTATTTATTTGATTCTATCCTTTTCTATCTTTTCAAAAGTTTCATAACTAGTGATTGCTGACACCCAGCTAACTGAAGGCTCTCATATTTAGTCAGTATGACTGACAATTGTTGGGCAAATCTATGAGTAAACTTGTGGTACTCTCAATTTATAACAGCCTTATTCTGGGTAACAATTTAATGAATTGTAAATATTTGATGGACAATAACAAATCTCACTCCCGATTGAGTTATTCATTCATGAGTCGGTGTGCATCGACCCTTGTTGACCTTGAGTGCATAGAACCTAAATAATTTGTAGACATCTAGATCGGCTGTCTAGTCCATTGTCCCATATTATGTCTCACATCATTGCATGCTGTGATTCACCACCCTTACCCTTACAAGCAGTCTGTTTATATATTTTGATTGTACAGATACAGATTCAATGCACTGCTTCTGACCCAGTTCCACACCTTCCCTGCCTAATATCCCAACACCAGTGTTGTAATACTCTGTTTTATCAAACTTGCTCCTTAGTTTCTCCAAACACTCACGATATTTATTAGCTCACTTTTATCATAGTAAATGTGTTTGTATTGGTTGATAGACAAAATATTCTGCTCTACAAAAACCAGATAACTATGTGTTTTATGAAATAATATACTTGAGATTAGGTTGGTGTAGGATTACACCCTTGTTTTGCTTGAGTAAGCTGATAACGTTTCCGATATGACAAGGTTCAACTTTCGTTACATTGCTATATTCTTCCCAATGTAAGCATATGTTCATACTTGTAGTCGCGCTCTGGTTTCTTCTTTGAGCGTTTGAGTAGCTATTACATGCAGAAGTAGGCTTGGCAATAGGTTGAAAACCGCTGACCGACAAACCAAATTCTTTTCCGTATTTGACAATTTATTGAAAAAGAAAGACGAAAGGTAAATAAAGGTTCCAGCAAGACAAGTTAGGAAATGAGCAGCCATTTATCAAATCCAACGCCTCTCACCCAATGGACAAAAGCTGATAGATTGGCGGCTAGTTAACCCACTCACAATGTTGTGGTTCCAGCTTTCAAACAATTCATTTCTTCACGTTACACAGAACATCAGACTTCTACAGCAGCTGGAAGCAGCAGACCTCGACAGAGAGATCCTATCAAAGTCAAGAGAAATGCTGACTCTGAAACAGACAGTCAAGAGGATGTGATGAAAGGAGTGGTAAGAACACTCCCCAATATTTAGATCATTTTAATCCATGTTTGCTCACTGGAGTAGTAGTAGAGTAGTAATCTAATGAATGAGTAATTTTTGGGTAACTTTGATTTTATCAGGTTGAAAGATTTCATCAAAAAATCCAGTGTGGAAGTTTCTGTTTTAGGGTATAATGAACAGGTGCTTTGACGACGTAGAGAGATTTGTTTTGAGGCTCAAGCAGTCAGCGAGAGCTCTACAGGAGCTAGCTCACAGGAAAAAGCATTCCAAGAATAAGAGATTCGGAGGTATGCAACAGGGTAACATAGTTAGCAGACTATGAATGTGCAGCCTTGTCACGCGGCCAACTTTTTTTGGTTTTGTGAGAAAGTGGCTGCGTGACAACAAGGCTAATGAATGTATCTTATCACACTGTTGTCGGATATTGCTGCACAGAGTTGCATGCAGTCATGCACTGTGACACTTATGAAAAGTTCATTCACACTCGTTGGGTACTCTAGCTTTTGTTTTTGATTGTTCACATGAATGACTGTGTGTTTGATTTGCACTGAAATTAACTGCAATCAAAGATACTAATCTGATCTCATCTTCAGGATAATATAGGGATCAAAATTAATATGCAGTAAAACTGTTGATATCCAAAGGGGCTGTGAGCGCATCATCAATTGGTAAACATTTGCTCAGTTAAACTTGCTCTACTAGAATACCAAAGAAACGCAATAATTCTTCACCGCTGTTTCATTTAGAGAGGAATCGGTATAATGTCATGATCACAGAACTGGGTATGCAGTGTTATTCCATGTCATATTTGCGCTTGACTGCTATGCATCCATCCAGCATGTTTTTTTTTATATTGTTAGGCCCTACCTACTGTGTCTTAGTTCAAATGTAGCGTATTATTACAACGAGTAAATTAAAATATCAGGCATTGCTTTATTGTCCTTGGTCAATTTGACCTACCCTGTATGCATGTATGTGCATGGCGTGAACTAGACCTGAGGGCGTGCAATAACATATACAATAGAGAATGGGAGAAATTGCAAGGTCTCTTGCATAATCTTCTGTGATAGTTTATTTTTATTTACATCAACTTAATATGCGAACATGACACTGTAACTACAAAACTTTGCCACGAAAGCTGAGCTTTTGTCTTGTTGGTAACCATCATAGACTCAATATTCATTTAGTCTATGGTAACCATTCAATCATACTCAGTTGAAGTGGTCTAATTGATGTCATTCACGAGCCGATTGATTTGGTGCTATCACCACTCTACAAGGGCTTCATTCAGTTCACCAGTGTGTAATTGGTTGACTGTTTATTTTCAGACGGTATGTTGACTATGAGGTCCCGCGCTCCGGCACCTGCCGAGTTCGTTGAATGTTTTCAAAAGTTCAAGCTCTCCTTCAATATATTGGTAAGTATTAAATTCAACCACGGAGTTTGAGACATATCTCCTTATTGATCTGTTTTCAATTCCAAGTTGTTTCCTCTCTGAAGTAAGTTAGCAAAAGAGGGCAACTCATTTTGCAATGCTTCTCTGAATGCATGAAGTGTGGAAAATGTGTCATATGTCGATTATCATAGACTCAATATAGTATTATGTAGTATATAATAAGTCAATGAGTATCATATGTTAAATCATTTCTTTATGAGTTTTCTACTTTATTACAGGCTCGTTTGAGGTCATATCTACACAATCCCAACTCTGCAGAGCTTGTCCACTTTCTGTTTACTCCTCTCAGCCTATTGGTGGAGGCCAGCAACGACCCCAGATTTGACATACATGACCTCGTCGGCAAAGTGAGCGATGAGTTTGATGTTAAAAACCTTAAGGCGCATACTTTGGTAAACCTCAACACAAAATTCATGTGCTCCGCTGTTGGTCCCGGATTTCCTTGTGTCGCTGTGGTGGAGGTTGTCAGGTTTTTTTGCGGTTCGGTGATCGTATTTACATGATGGGATCACTGCACCCTTGTGTAATCGCACTCTTCAACTATTTCTTGTCATGCATTTGATATAAATATAACAATGTGTTGAGTTTTTTGCCACCCTTGTATGTCTGGATTTATTTTTATATCATTCAATCTCCTAACTAGCTAATTGTTTTTTATGTGTCTTAGGTGGTAACACCATTACTTACCAAGAGTGCAGTTGATCTACTTCAGAACTGCCTTACCAGCAGAGAACATGACTTTTGGATGAGTCTTGGTGAAGCTTGGACAACTCCAAGGTAATATATTCTCTTCATATCTAAAGTAATTCTCTAACACCTGGATGATTGTAAAATATTAAAAATGAAACATGGAAAATGCGCATCACACTGAGAGATTTGACTGTATGTATCTTATACACTTCAACACATCCTTCTTCATAATAATACCTCCCCGCTGTGATGATTGTAGGAATAGGTGGCATGGTGAAATTCTGGAGTACAGACCCAAGTTTAGTGATGGATGGCAGTCATCTGATCAGTGGTTAGACATGTTCTTATATGCCAATTCTGTGGGTAACTTAGCCGCTAAACAAGCTCAGGATAGACTGAGTCGAGAGGTAGAGGAGCCCGCTCCGCACTTCAATGTGAGTATCAAAAACATGAGATATTTTGGAAATTTTTAGCACTCAGCCAAATGTAGCCAAAAAATTGTTATATTAATAGGAGGATTAAATTTGAGATAATTATGAACCTCCTTTGCATTCAAAGTGAAAATAAAGCATAGCATTTAGATGGTTGATTGTCTTGTATTTTTTCTGCTGCTCCTTGTTTGCTCTTTCGATAGATTTTCCATCTCTCACTGCTTCTTACCATGCCTTTACTATATTTTATTCAGGGTTTGATATCACAAGTGCGAAGACCTAGTAATGATGGCAGGTCTCCCATGTCTCAGCACTCTCCTGAGTTCCCTTCTCCTCCCCGCCCGACAGACATACCACTCTACACAGACAAGACCAACAGGACTGCCATAGACAGTGCCGCTGGCGCCAACAAACAAACTCCCTGGGATGAATATCAAAAGAATTACCTCCGAGACCTTCAGCAAAAAAACGCAAAGTGGGTGGTTTTTGGCCTGCAGTATAAGCTTTGTTGGTGCTTACTGAATGAAGAAAAAGATCGCATGTCAACCATTTGCACCTGTCTGTGTTGACGATTTCTTCTTAAAAATTCAATTGATGTGTAGCTGTGTTGTTTTATTGATTATATATAATAATTGTTAAATCTGATTTACCCTCTACAGGATTTATGAAGTAGTGCAAGACAGAAAGGGAAATAACTCACAGGAGCTGACTATCAGGAAAGGAGAGATTTTAGAGGTGAGGAAAAAATTATCAATACCTATCACTGTATGAGCAAGCCTTTGGTCCATTGACCTCTCTTACATTGGCTCTAGTCCTCTGACAACCAAAACTTGCCAAGCAACGTGTTGATCTAGAACCATTTATGCTTTGTCTGCATTGTTAATTTTTTCTATTTTGTATGAATCTGTGAGTTACTTTATTGATTAATTCTCTCAATACAATGTCTTTCTGTTTCAGGTCATTGATGATACTCGTAACTGGTGGAAATGCGCCAACATCAACGGTGATCGTGGTTTTGTACCGTACACATTGCTCAAACAGTATGAAAATGTGAGTGCTCGGAAACTGTAGATAGATGTTCCGTAGACCTCACATGTTGACAATGTATACTAGCAAACAACAATACTCGCCACCGGATATTTAGAATTAATTTTGATAATCTAGTTAATGTATTTAACATATTTAACACCTTATGGTATTTTTGCAGAATCTAACATGGGTATACTCCATATTTGAATCAACGGGTTGGGAAATACTTTAGGAGACAAACACTTTTTTCTCATCCTTTTACACTGCTTGCTATTTGCACTAGGCAGACGGGTATATCCCTTGTTCCTTGCCTGTAACATTCACTCCAGCGACCCCTGGAGAGTGTGGTACAGCGGACTATACTCAATACCTGGGTTTATATTATAATCCAAGTCTAAACTACTTAGTGTATAGTTACCATTCCCTGCTATTCATACTCAACAACTACAAATCAAATAGAAGGCATGTATCAGACTGTAACATGACCAGCAGCCCGCTATTAGTCTAAAGGCCACTGCTCATATCCTATCCTGTAGCTCTACTAGCATCTTTAATCAAAAGTTAACACATGGCAGTGACTCGCTGAGAATATTGTTATTTGTCAATGCAGGATTAACTGCAGCTCTTACTAACCTATTTTCAGGTGGAGGGTGTCTCGTCACCACCCCTATCTCCCGATTACCAGAGTAGACCAATCATATCGGCCCCTATAGTTACCGCGGCTGCCCCACCTTCATTTGTACCAGCGCCGCCTCCCCCTCCCCCAGTCATGCCGCCCCCACCAATCAACAATGGCGGTGGTGAAACTAACTGGAAGCTTCAGAAAAGCTCATCATCAAACAAAGGTGACTATCGGTATTTCTAGCCTCCTCACTCATAGTAGTAGTATAATTGTTGCTGCTGTGATGTGATTGTCTGCTGCTGTCTGCGATAGGCTGAACCGCTGTCTCGTCTGAGTGCCGCCGCTGCTCTATGCTAGCTTATAGCTATAAACTGTTACCCTAATACTACTACCCATATCCCATCACACACTCTATTTTTCTTATTAGTGCTCTTCTAATCATAGCTAAGAAGTTAACCTAACACCTTTGTAAAGCTGTTCCATCTATGTACACCTAGCGATTTTCCTGTGATTTGTAATGATTATGGTTTACGGCACACAATCAGTGTTCTCTTTACACTAAACGATATGTTTGGATATCACATGAAGCCAAATGTTCTGTACTCTAAAGTCGTAGAGCAACCTAAAACTTAATACTCGGCTTAATCATTGGAACATTGAGCTTATTGGTTAACCAAGCCCGCAAGTTAATAGTTGTTATCAACGCTGTTGACCATCACTAACATCCGTCAAAACTATCCCAACGAGCCAGTATTTTCTATTAATATCTCACTGCATAGACCTCTTAGCTTAGCCGCTGGTATAATATCTAAACCTCTGCAAAAATTCTTCTTGGTGACAGTATAAATTAGGCGGGTGTGGATGTAATTACTTTACTTTTCATAACAGTAGGCCTATGACTTTCCCCGGGTCAATCATACAGTTATGGACTGTTATCTTTTATTAAAATACTCGGCTAGATTCTGCTACAATAAAAATTTGCCTGTATATATTTGCCTTGAAGTTGGCTTTTTTGGTGAGAGTTAAATATTTGCAAACTAGGACCGATATGTACTGAATAACTTATAAATTTGATGACCAAATTAAACAACATGCTCAATAATTTTTGTGTATTAAAACATATCAGAGGATTGAAGGATGTGAAATTTAAATTATCAGATATTTCTATAAAAAGTAATTGCATTTTTTCTTTATTGCACTATAATATATTTTTGAAATTTTCAACTGTTTATGCATTTTTCAAGCATGAGATTTATTAGAAACTGCCCGTTTACATCAATACAAATACATTATCTAACCCATAGTTGTACAATCACTTTCAATATTATATTTTCTGGACTGGGACTGGTTAATATCTTATTGTTTCAGCCCCCTAAAGTCTTTTTCCAGGTTTCACTTGATCTTGCATGAATTGTGTACCGAAACTATGTTTCTTCTTCAACTGTTTACACATTCCACTGCTTTGCTTCCCCGCTTTACAAGTATTCCCAATCACAAAGCCACAGCTCATCGCACTGCTGACTGCATGGAACCATATCACCACATATCACTACGATTACATGATTGAGATATACTCCAGCAGTTCCATCGGGAGTTCTGGTACCTTCACCATGACATTACTGATGTATTCAGATAGGTCGATCAATGTTGTCATTTTTGTTCTTCTTTTCGGGGAGGCTCAAATTCCAGCTAACTTCCATTCTTTACCGCACAGCTTAACACATTAACTAATAGGTTGATGTGCAAACATTGGAATTCTCCATTCGTTTGCTTCAACTGGCTACGTGTATCGGGCTTCCAAGTGTGATCTAATTTTTCCATGTTCATCGATTTTAGCTAAAATGCGTAACAAGTCATCAGAGAAAATAGGTAAGCTGCCAACTTAAAGCTGCAGTTGATTTACTTTTATATGCTTATTTGGATATAAATACTCTCAGAAGTCAAACCGGTGGCTGTGACATCTGAACACAGCCCATCGTGCTAATGCTTATCCAGGAGAGAGCTGCATTGTTACGCTTTCTAAATTCATGGCCTGATAAAACCGTCCCTCATTCTTACTTCATGAATCTATAATTTCACACCCCGCAGAAAATATAATGGTGATTTGGTGAGTTTACATCCTTCAACACCAAAAAGTCCGTCTCTGGCAACTCCACTCCTTTTATTTATTATGATCCATGCGCAGAGATTACCTATAAACAATTTCGCTCTAATCCACATCACATTGAATCCATTAGGTGGAATGGACAGTGGACAGACATAATACTATCTCTGATATACATGTTTTATAGTTTCATCGCCAACTCAATCTGGTGGAGATTTCCATTCAGAGCTGACAAAGAGACTGAGCAAAATCAATTTGAAGGAGCAGCAACAACTACAACAGAGTGGTAGACGCCTGTCTTCCTCCATGACTGCCCAAGTCTTCATTGATCAGCACTCATCTGCTGATGAAGTCGCAAACTGGCTGGAGAAGAAGGGTTTCCAACAGCAGTATGTAAAATGACAGCAAGCGTTCTACATACTAACATACTAATATACCACTAACATGCTACATAATTCTGCAACAAACAGGAGGATAGATTTTGTCTGAGAACTATTTGCCACACTATTCACTTGTACACCCCAAACTATACTAATTTTGTTGGCTGATATGACCCAGCTGCTCATAAGTGACAATCCTTCTTGCAAACTATGCAACGATATATAATTTTTAAATATTTTGTCGACATATAACTTTCATGTGTCACGTTTCCATGTTCGGTTGTAAGTTTAAGTATAGGCAGTATGAGCTTATAAATATAAACCAAATTTACAAGCCTATATTTTATTTATAGAACTCGAAGGGTGCTAGCAGGTTACAGTGGTAGTGAAATTTTTAACCTAAGCAACGATGCTTTTGTTGGAGAGTTCGGCCAGCAGGAAGGTTCCAGGTTGAGCAGTCAACTGAAACTGATGAAAACAACTGCCGGGGTAAGGATGTCTCCACCACTACCACCTCATCCAGGTCCTTGATCTTGTAAATGTTAATACATTTATATTATTCTAGACTCACATTTATTGTTCTGTCGAATTAATGAGAGATCATTCTGAAGTAATCTGAAGTATGGTTATGTTACATGGTTATTGAATACCAGCTTGTCATTTTGTAGTACACCCAGAGCGGCTCATCTCAACTTAGGAAGATTCTGGATAGACAGAAACGCAAAGCTGAGAACTCCGACTCAGACAATGATATGGGCAGTCCTAACTCAAATATTGGGTTCGACCTTGAAGGTAAATCAACAGAGTTCATGATAATGATTACATAATGTTATATATTTATGATACGTAATGCCAATTATCTCTTGAAAATAAAAGCAAGAAAAATGTACAGATCTATATCCATGTGTAAGTTGTCTCCTATTCTTTCATTGTAAGACAACTCAAATGATAACTGGCTATGCAAAATTAGGTTGAAATACTAAATGCAATCTGAATTGATTGCAGATTCAGACGAGTTTGTTTCTGCCAGTATGGTGAGAGGAGGGAGACCCGATCATATGGATCGACGTTACTGAGGAGAGACACAAATCAAAGCCCGCTGACGCCAAAAGACCTTGGATCTTGTGTTTATTAAGCTGTGTAGCTGCCATGCGACTTCATGCCTGCCAATATTTGCAGCTTATTATTATCTAATGATCTTATATTTGAAAAAAAAGATGAGGTTTACTCAATTTGACCGATGTGTTTGCTAATCTGGTATTCTTTTGCGAATTGCTTCCTACGTATTTAGGAAGGTCTTTATTATTTCAATCACTGCGATCCAATTGCAATATTACTTTGTGCATTTTGAGTGTGTTCATTGCAAATGTCAATCATTCATTCAGTTAAGCCAGAGCCATGTTCTAGAATGTCAAATTTCTTCCCTTTATGCTAGAGTCCAAATTTATCAGATTATGCGTTTCCTTCATATTTGTTTCTAGCGATGACCGAAAGTATTGCTAGGGCCGCTGGCCTTGTTATTACTTGAATTATTATTAACTTTTATCAACTATATTTAAAAAATCATAAATATAAAAATATTCAGGAGAATGTTAAGCACCAATATCAATATCACATCAATTCATCCTCTCAATTCGTGTGGCATCCAATGATACTATTGAGGTAAAAATCACAGATACTTTCTTTCTACATAGCATTGGCTGCTCGTATCATTGACTTGAGAATAATAAAATAACAATGAATGTGTAAAAAAATGATTGATGAATGCAATGTTTAAAGTTTCAACAGATATCATGCAAACCCTCTGCGCTGGCAGTTAGCTTGACTTAAAATTTATCAGCCATTTTTCCAGTCAGTCATTCCATGCATCTCAGATTGTTGTCAGTTTTTGTGTTACGAATTTGGCTTCTATCAGCCAATAAAATAGCAGTCGCCTGTAATAATAGAGGACACGTTGAAGTTTTCTCTTCAATCACTGACCCAGTTCCACATGATGTACATCTCACCATCGCTCATGACAGCAAAGTATGGTGCTATACATACTCTGACACCTGTCAGCATGTACCTGACACTCTCACTACTGGCTAACAAGTTCTCACAGCATACTATCGCCTTGTCATATGATATACTACTGTCTATTGAGAGGGACTCCAGATCATAGTCTTCCACCACCAGCTTCATTAGTCGTTCTGCTTCCTCTTTATCCCTTCAATTTGAATTGGCATAGCTCTTAAGATGCAAACGAATACAAATAAATGTCAACAAGGATTGATGAATGCACAGCATGGCTGATATTACCAGGATTTTTGGGCAGTTTTTTATCAGCGGCAGGATTTTTAAGTGGTAAACTGTATGTGCTAACTCATTTTTATATTGAACTCAAATCAGGGTTACTATAGTGGGAAGAACGATGAAATATAATTGCACATCAAAAAGAGTGCAGACTTACACCAAATACTGCTGCTGTAATTTCATGGCTGACTCCTCATTATCCTTTATGAAGTTTTTTATTGCCCACACTGGACTATGACTAGGTACACTGATGTGACCCTCAGGGGTCAAGGTCATCTCATCGCCGATCGACCTACAAATAACGCTATTATCTATTATTTTCATTGGTGCATACAATTGGTGCAACACAATGTTGACATACCCTGGACCTAGATGAAGTTTGATTCAATTTCCCTGCTTTCGGAGTCGCACCTCATCAAGAAGCTGGCAACTCACCAATAGAATGTGAAAAAGGGTAATGCCGGCAAATTTAATTGAAGAGTGAATCGTGAATCAGAATACCTGAGTGAGTTGCATAAAATTGATTAAAAACTTACCCTGTTACAGCCAGCTGCAGATGGTCGAGTGATCCAGTAGAGGCAAAGCTTGACATGTTATAAGCCATTCCCAGTCTGCTGACCAGACTAGCCAATGATGAGTAGTATGCGTTAGCCATAGGAAGAGGTGGCACGGTCCTGTGTACAATCTGTGAGCAAATCAATCAAAATATATCTGATGGAATTCTTCTATTTTTTGCCATAGATATACGAGGAAGCTCACAAGTGCAAATTTAAAGTGTTAGCACCTTAAAACCAGCTTCGGCCACCAAACCAAGTCATTTCACATAAGGTGATTGAGTCAAAGGATCAGAAGACTTAATTAATCGTATTTAGGGTATGCGTCGGTCTGTCATGACAAACTTTGTGGACGTAGCATTGATTAGCACTCTCTCCCTCTCAGTCAGCAAAAATTGTCATTTCATGACAGTGTATAGGTCTGTCCCATAGATATAAATTTTTTATATCTTTGGTTTGTCCACACTAAGCCAAATCCGGTTAAACAAACCAGTATTGCCTGATTTTCCACAAGTTAACAAACCCGCACAGCTGAAATCTCGCCCTGGCCGTGTTTTGGGTACAGGGTCTGTGGCTAAGGCATGCTAAGATCATAGTCAGGAGTACTGGCTCAAAGGCTTATATTAAGTTGTATAATGTTTAACTACCTGAATCCCACCAAGGAGTGCAGAGAGCTGTCTTTCTGTGTCCGGAATCAATTTCAGGAACTCTTCACTATTGACTATCGCATTAAGGGCCTGAAAAAAAAGTAAACACACAAAATTATGACCATGACGGGTTTTAATTTTTCAAGAATGTATGTTGATCTGCAACAGTACAGCAACATACAATACATCTCAACAATAATCAAACTTGGTTTGTGTTTATGCATAAAAAGATGGGTAAATTATGACTGATAGATTCTAACCATTCTATATTAGTGAATATTTCGGTTGCTTTAAAGGAAATAATTTACACACCTTAGCCCATTGCTGTGTAACTTCATCAATACAAATGACTATGTCTCCATCAAAGGACACTCCACCTTCACTAGCAAATAGGATAACCCGTCCTATAAATGATACGTCAAATAAAACTTATGACTAGTACAAGATTATCGAATTCAGTACGCAGCAAAATTCTTATACAGATCATAATGTAAATGAATGATCTTCTGCACCACAAATGGAGAGACAACAACATGAATATATTATATTGTATATATATTATATATAAACGTATATATAGAGAATATATTTAGCTAAGGCCACACCAAATTAATGTCTTGATCTAGATGACGAGCAAGAAGGAATTTTGGAGGAGGGAGGAGGTATATTATTTTTCATTTTATGCCAAAATACTAGAGGAGGCTGGAGGGAATTCCATTTTATTGTTTTATTTTTGGCAATTATGGAGAGGACGCTGGAGGGAAATTCATTTTATCACACATTTTGTGTTATTTTTACAATAATTTAGAGAATGATCAGCTGGAGGCTGGAGGTAATTTTAGTTTATTTCTATGATCCAGATAATATTTTAGAGGAGGGAGGTAAATCTAGATCAAGACATCAATTTGGTGTGGCCTAAGCTTCTGTTGTTTCCTACCATTGACTAATTTCTGATAGCGTATGTCAGAATTTAGAAGTTGATCCAACCTTCTAAGACAGGCTAGCTGGTGAGTGCCTCTCCAGCCACAACTACAAACGACACCACCCAGCTTGTACTTCTCTATGACATGACTATGCAGTGATTTGTAGTCTGTTCGTAGCTGTTGAGAAGCTGAGGCTAATTTGCGGGTGTTCTGAATGTTAGATGAGACCCAGCGACTGTTAAACACAGAAAGATTACAAAACATATTTATTAGGTACAGTTTAGAACAGGCACTGGCTATATCTAATCTATATCTAATCTATATCTAATCTATATCTAATCTATATCTAATCTATATCTAATCTATATCTAATCTATATCTAATCGTATCGCATGCTGCAACATATAACACAAACAACATCAAAGGGACAAATAAGCAAGCACAATCAAACGCCATACACACTACACTCGTGACAAGACTGGCTTAGGCAGATTGGCAGGTTTTGAATATTGTAACGACAAAGATGGGGGTTTGACCTTTGAGCAACCCATGAATGTGGGTTGGACTTGTCACCCATGCTAAATTTTGCATTAGACATTACTATTTTTAGAATACTGCAGTTCCATCATATATCTTATCTATTATCAACCATGCCAAGAAGTATGAATATGTAATGGTTGATCTATAATGATATGCTCAAGACCTTCAACCTTACTGAGGGATACAAAAGATCTAAGAAGTGATATATATTCCTTACTGCAGGGTTACAGCGGGCTTAAGCTTGTCTAATTCCTCCCAGATGTCAGTGAAAGGATATTCTTTCCCAGTGGCAGCAAAGTAATGCCGATGTATCCACTGGATTGGCCTGTCTGGTGGACCACTAGGTAGAGAATCTAAGTTTTCATCTTGTGAAGCTATGATACCGTCAATCTCATCTAGGGGCAGATTACTCTCAGATAACAACTTTTTCACCAAACCCAGCATATTTCCATCCATCTTCACCTTGATTAATTTCAGATTGCCTGGAACAGAAGATAACAATGTGTGTAAAAATGTGATGTACTATTAATACCCAACTATGGAGCAACTAAGAGCCCCTTATTCTTGCAACTCACTTCTAGACAAAGTCGCTACATAGGTTACATGGTTACACAGTGCTACACAGAGTTTAATGATGTAATAATCTTCCTAACTTGTTGAACTCTCAATATAATAATATGATGACTCACATCATAAGGTTGGTGACACCTCGAGCCAATATTGAAGAGATCAGGTACCTTTATGAGCAGTCGAGGGTTCAGAAGTTTCAACTCTTTGATAAAACTTTAGCAATCCTTTGCTTATCAGTCTCCGTTCCTCCTCATCACTCTGTATGTATTCATTGAGAAGCTTCAGGGAGGCCTCATTGACGCCCTGAGATTGAGAAAATTATGTTATGGCCACACATCTGGTAATATCTGATAAATACATTTACACCTATTTTATTCTGAAAGTATATAAGATTTAGCAAATTACAAAGTAATATTTGGCAGTGCGAAAAATAAG
Organism: Membranipora membranacea; assembly: GCA_914767715.1. Taxonomy (NCBI): domain Eukaryota; kingdom Metazoa; phylum Bryozoa; class Gymnolaemata; order Cheilostomatida; family Membraniporidae; genus Membranipora; species Membranipora membranacea. The sequence continues at coordinate 8,327,313 of OU612065.1, forward strand.
CAAAATTATATATTTGAATCAGTACTGAAGAGAAGATGAACAAGTAATCAGCTGAAATCCTACGATAATATAATATAACAATAACTAAGTGGACAAATGTTACCTTGGGTTCTGGATATTGACTGAACAAATCTGGATGAACACTAAATATAAATGGGCGCAGAGCAGCCTGAAGTCTCGAGGTAGAGCTCTTACTAGCAGTAGCTGAGATAAATCTGGAAAATACAGGTCATCATTAATTACACTGGTACTCTAGTAATTGGAGAACATGACTGTTAGACAATTAGTATTACCCTAATCAGCGATATGAGAGAAGAGGCCCAAAATACACGGGCACTTGAGCTTAACCTAGAAGGGATCTGGTAGAAGGTTATTTGCCGTAATATATGTCTCCATTTTTTTAAATATAACCTTAATTCAAGGTGACTGTTTAGTAGAGACAAAATGAGTTTTGGTGGATGAGAGGTGGGAAGCTTGTCAACCCTTGCCAAAACCACTGCCAAACTGCCAAGAAGAAAATTGTTCTTTCCCAACTTGGAAGGAGAGCTCTTGTTGTGGATGGCAAGATGCCACATTTTGTCTGAATACTTGTCATTCACTGCCAGGTGATTTATCCCTCAAGAGTTGAGTGTTTGAGTCCCACGGGGGAGTATTCTTGATGGAATCTTTTAGCCCAAAGCGCATTCCGGTGTATCAAAGGTGTTTTTGGGTTATTGTTTTTTTCAAGTAATACAGAAACCCCTCACCAACAAAAGGTTTCCTCCGATTTAGGAGGGTGGACCAACTCCCTTCTTAACAGTCCTAAAGCAAGAATTCGAAAGCTTTATTACCCTTCCACATCCAAAAACGAACAACCCAGCTTGTTGGGATAGGCTACCGTTGAGAGAACTTCAACCTTCCTACACCACAGCACCTACCAAAATGTTCCGTATCAGCCACACAGATGAGAAAATTTGAAATAGAAATGAGCTTCTCATTCTTCTCTTACTAGCCCATCCCCCCTTGAAAAAGTGGTCAGGAGCAAACTGTGTATCGCTGCAAATTGTTTGTCCAGACAATGCTGTATATATCTGCCATGTCTAATAATTGGTTAACCTACAAATTGATTTGCCAATGTCCAGTGGTTGATACTAGACATTGGCAAACTAAAGGCATGTAAGTCCCAGGGGCCCATGACCTAGAACTTGATACGGACAGTGACTGTGAGTGGTTATTGAACTCCTTGTCTTTGGCCTTGGATGGATATTAAACCCTTTTCCATTAACAACAGAGAATGCAGCAACAATAATTACAAACTATGCAGGTGACTTTTCATACAGAAGGCAAAACTGTGTACTAATGTTGGTTACATAATGGGCACATACATACATACATAGATAGTAGTGAAATAGTACTCGTTTTATTATTTAGACTTTTATTAGAAGACTCACCTTGTGCCTACTAGTAGCACCAACTGTTTATATGCTTTGCAGTAGCAATTCATGCTTATCTGCAATCAATTCAACTGCTCAATCATTGAACCCTATCCCAAGCTTAGTAGAGCTGCTGCAGTAGTTTAGTTTGAAGATGAATCCAGGGGGTTGGAGAAATATATTTGCAAATACACAAACATGCAAGTTGTACTTTTAGCGGTTTTATACGTCATATGTGTATAAGCCAATTAAAATCCTTGAAAAAGTAAATATTAGAAAACCACATTCATTCGAGGGGCTCTCACACGCAGACGATGTCTTACTGCATATTCCTGAGAGAACTTAGGTTAGTGGGTACCAAACCAATCAAATCAAGAACCGGTCACACACCCCTGCATTCTTTTGGCAGATATCACATGGTAAACTAGTGCTTGACAAGTGTCCCTGATTTTATATGAGAATAAAAACCGATCACTTACAAAGGGAATGACATATCATCCCCAGTAATTACCAGGGTCTACTGACATTCTAATAAAAGGAAAAGTTCCATTAAAGTGAATCTGTTCCTCAAGTTTTTTCGATATCTTAGTCGGCAAGGAACAGTCGGGCACTGTAACAGGATTCTAAAAACCATCCGATCGAACGCTCTACATTTTTACCTCAAAATAATATATAGATTTCTGAAGCAAAACTGGGAATGAAGAGCGATTCTCCGGGTGAGACGTTTATCTTGTACCAATTATCAATCGAGTAGAACTTTCATGATATTCAGCATAATATACTGTTACTCACCAAATGGAATAATTGTTGCATGATTGACTTCTCTTTTGTACATCGCTATAATTCACATTCTCACATCTAATTGGTGTTTCGACGTTTATAATCGTCATTGACTTATTGCTGAATTCATATTCTAACATATCCAGAAAGATAACAAAATATTCTGTATTCAGTTGTTCCTGCTTATCACTCAAGTCAAGTTATAGAGACACCATCACCTCAGAATTCTATCTGTGGTTCTCTATGTGGGGCAGAAGCTTGGGAGGACCTGTACTCTATGTCCGAGGTATCTCATCACTGTGATCACAACTCATGCTGGGTTGTCATTGATAACATCGTCTATGATGTCACCAAATTCCTTGAGGAGGTAAAATTTTAATACATCTTCAACATATAGTCACTAATCAAAGAGTAAATTACTCCTTACTTTAATCATCCTCATCCTCCGCTTTAATCATTTCTGAATTATAATACGACAACAAGAGTGATGCCTGAATATTTAAAGTTATGTAGCCGCTATCAAGTACACTCCAACAGACTGCCAAGCCCATCAGCAAGACCATGGCAAAGATCATCCCATTAATTCTGGAAAATACCCCACATGTATACATTACGAAACATATGAAGCATGAGTTTTGATATCTAGAAAATGCATGACATCTCACGTGAATGAGAACAATGGTCATGATTTGCTGATAGAACAAAACAATGGAATTTTTCCACAGTTGTTGCTCTTTGATCATTAAAAAGACAAATTAATTAATTCAGGTATTTATAGTTCCAGACAATGCGCCTCTTGTGAACACTTATGTTGTTGTATGACCTCCTGGGTCAGCCGACCGCAATCACTACCTTGACATGAGGTTTGAGTAAATATCGAGCTTTCTAGAAAGGCTAAGGAAGCTGATTTTTCCCACCAACCCTCCCGCCTATCATTAAAACAGATGATTGCATCTATCATATTGATGTTCTTCTTGTAGCATCCCGGAGGACCAGACATACTGCTCGAGCATGCTGGTAGAGACTGTACTGTGCCTTTCCAAGATACGGGCCACACAACAGATGCAGTGAAACTTCTAACAATATACAAGATTGGAATGCTACGCGAGGTGAGTAGTGATGTCATCGTTCGTTTCTCATATATAAATGTACACAGTTGAACCTTGTCTCAACCTGTTAACTATGTGCTCCTGGTGCGCTGTGATCCCTATACTGTATAATCATAACATATGCTGCGACTTTGAAGCTGTGCTGCCGGTACTGTCCTTCTGGTTATCTTAAGTCAATTTATATTTGTAACATATCGGTACCCGCTATTTCAACAATCAAACTATTTGACCGACATTTACCAAGAGTAAAATTGCGAACGTCGAAATCTTGGCAATGAAAGAAACATGTTTTCGAGGCATGGTAGACAGTTTAGGAAGGCTGTAATGGTTTTATACCACTCATTCTCACAGTTCTGAACAGTGCCATCCTGACCCATAAATTATTTGATGTCAATGAGGTATGCTGAAATTATTGGATAATTTATACTGTCTGATTACACTGATTATTACTGAAATAGAGAAAATAACATCTGGTCAGTCCTTACTACACTGTTGATACAAGTAAATTGTTTCTTGTAAAAGCTGGGCTAAGTAGGGGGTTATACAACCACACCCATCATGGCAAATAAACAAATTAACACAGCAATGAGAAATTGGTAACTTGAGCCAATTTGGTCATTTCTTGATGTACCACATATTATATGTGGCATTCCATGGTCTATTTATAGCCATTTCCCAGGCTCTTTTGACTGTATCAGTTCCCGCAAAACAGCTCTAATTTATAGGAGTTCATTGCGGATTGAAATAGCCTTCTTTTGTATCTATATATATATATATATTATGATCTCTATATATATTCTCTATGAGAATGCGGTATGAGGGAGAAACCACTTTCTTGTAATTTCTGCTTATTTTTGATTTAGGAGGAGAGAATCACTTTATGACTCGACTGCCTTATCTTTTGGGATGACAGCAGATATCCGAGAGATCCAGCTCAATCCGGCTCAGACCAGTTATGTCCTATCAGAACTGCCTTCTCCGTAATAAAACACATATATAACTCTTATCAGATATAAGATGGTGACATACAAGTCGGACATTTTTCGTTATTTGTTATCAGCATTAAGACTATGAACAGTGCCAAAGTTTCTGTGCTAAAATAAGCTATCGCTCATATCGTAAAGTTTGCCAATGAGAAACATTGGAAAGAGATCTCCGTTGAAATAATTGTTCCACAACTCGTAACGTCATGTAAGATAATCTATATCAGAATGAATCCCAATAATAGCAATCTCGCCTGGCAGCTATCATTTTATCTTGGCTCAATGGGAACATTGAAGAGACCGCCCTTCGAGACCTTCTCAATATATATGCGATATTACGTTGATGAATGTCAGAATCAAGCTCGGTAAATTCTTTTGTTCTGAATGTGTTTAATTGAGAAATTGTTATCTTGTAAGATAGTTGTGTTAAGTTTACAATTTCATTATTCAAAAATCTGTTGCCTTCAATATGATTTATTATTAATATAATTATAATGATATAAATGTGGTATGAACTTTCAAATTATTTATATAAATAATTTATAGTGTAATTATGTAGCATGGAGTAAATTATTATCATACTTTTTATACAAGTAAATGACAGCATTGTGATACAAGTTCTTATAAATTATAGATTTCAATCATTACTGATTGTGTGGGTAGTTCACATGACTTAAATCCAGGGCATTTATTAAAAAAAATAAATAAAGTACAGACACAAAGCTTTTACTAATGTGGAACCAAGACTAGACATGTTATGTAACACATCTATGGTGCCATAATCAGTGCTTGTCTTTGGCAGTTGCCTGGTAATAGTAACACCACCAAGCATCAGCTACTGATACTCGGTGTCATGTCATCGTATGCTAGTAAATGTCATTACTACTATGGTAGTATAAAAGGCTCTAACGGTACAAAAAACATAATCCCCCTCGGCACGTACTGTTTATTAGCTGGCAATGCAGGGACTAGTCTTCGATGCAAGCAATCTGCTGAGTAGCCCTGCTATTGATTGCTTAGTCAAACAGGCTCTAATGGTACAAGTAAACTGTAACCCCCCTCCCCCCCCCAGAATAAAAACATATGAAAGACTGTGGATCACTGAAGAGCTTTACCCGTATGACATATTACTTATCCGAGGCAGTGCAATCGACCGGATTGTCATGTTTGCTGGAAGGTAATCTAATGGAATGCTTATTGTTATTCCCATCGGAGCGGAAATATGAGCTGACTCGGTCACCTATGCTTCTGATCACCGTTTAAAATCTGCTTGCTCTTCACCTTTCTGATGTAGATAAGAGTCACATTTACGAGCACATAGAGCACTGTGAGCGATATGGTGACCCCGTACACTAAGTATACAGTATTCTCATCAGGCATGAAGCATTTACTAACTGCATAGTCTGTCGGGGTGAACTGCACCTAAAAGTGAATTAAAACTTGAGAAATTCCACTGCAATAGTGAATCAGAGCACTCTGATCCTGAAGTAGGCCCATTTTTTAGCAGTACCATATGGCATCAATGCGCAATCTGTCTGAGAACTTGTAGATCTTTGAGCGTTATAATTTTCTAGTAGACTTTTGGCCAATAATTTTAATACTTATGCATTTTTAGTCATGAGCGGTAGAACTATGTACAATCTTGCCATATACATTACATTGTATATATGTGACCTTCACTTAAACCCAAACCAAAACTTTTTATTTATAAACAGCCATAAACAAACATCACAGTTTATCTGACACAAAAAAGGATTGAGGAGGCATATTTCTGATTTATTATTCAGTTATTTGCCATAGGAAACAAGGGGATCAATAACCAAATTTGAATAATTGCTGCATTACTTTTGCTGTCTCTGAAACAACCTTGCCGAAATATCAGGCCATTTGGTTACTGTTTTTGTAGCATGATACTGACATAATAATTATTATAAATTTTGACAAATACATTCCAGCCTCTTTAAGCACGGTTTTGTATCATTAAATTATATCAAAGAAAGATTATGTAAGCGAAGAATGTCCATTGTACCAATCAATGGAAAATTTTGGCAACCTCAGATCCTTGCTTTTCACCTGATAATGGCTGATCAGGTTAATTACTAACAATCTGAATAGACTCATTTTCTGGCAATCTACTTTATATAGAACTAAAATTTGGCGCACCTCTCGTTGAACCAAAGATTATAGATTGCTTGAACTATAGTTCAAACCTAGCCTGCAGCACCAACACATATGTGGCTTATAATCATAGCGATTTTTGAGCCTTGTTCGCAACTAGGCTGAAAAAGATTTTTGGTTTTAGAAAGATGCAAAAAACCATATATATAACCTAGAGATATGCTCACCATCAAAAAACTGGGACCTTTATGGTTTCTCCAACTAAATGATGGGATACTCCATTCTTCAACACCATTGGTGTGTTTTCTCATACAGAAATAGTGAGTGTGTCCGCTGATTATTAACCTTGGATCAATGCCAGTCATCAACTGTAACATTAAATACATGGATCTATGGTTATAATAATAGATTGCTATCAAAAGGTCTTGTTTGCACATTATCCAGGTTCCTACTATTGGGCAGCTGTAATAAATAGACATGTATTACAGATCTAATGGATTGCCTAAGTACTTGTTGCCCTATCATTACTATTATATAGTTTCCCTGCATGGAATGTGAGGGTAGGAAGTAATCTTATCTAAGTTTTGTTCTACTTTATATAAAAAGCCTACCATGATCGTTGCCAAAATGTAGAAGAAAATGTTGTCTTGTTTTATATCGGGATACTTCTTTAGGCATGTTGTTTTTTGTGATACTGTTGTTCAATTAATTCAATGGTCCCAAGGAACAGGACCACTCCTTTGCAGTTGCAAGAAAATTAGAAGTTCTTGCTTATCTAGTTTTGTTGAGCTACAGCCAAAATATCTACTACGCATGCAATTGTGCCTGATAGCACGCTAAGGAGGACAACTTTTGACTAAAGAAAATCGGTGAGCAGCTTACACAAAGTTCTGTGAGTAATCACAGTACTATCTGTAAGCCATTAGCCAAGAGAGTCAACATTTCCTTCAAATTTTGGCAACGAGTAAGATTACTCCCAAGGTCATCTTATACACTAATGCAGCAAAAGTTTGATAAGATTTCCCCATTCCGCACATTTGCAGTGAAATATTATTATGTTTGTCAGTGCAACAAAAAAAGACAAGATAATGGGAATCAAATCTGACCTTGTTGTGACAGATAACCTGACTCGCATATTGCGCAACACATAAGGAGATGAAATGTGAAGGGAAACTTCTCGACTTTTTTCCACACTGACTAAAAGCGATCTATTTATAGAGAAGTGATGACAGGTGCAAACTGCTGACCAATGATGCTGATTGATATTTAACACTTAATTATTTTAGTGCATATCTAATGTAGTCTCTACCAAGGAAATACATGTCAACAGATCAGTCAGAGGCATTCAGAGTGAACTTTTGACCTTGAACTCTGCTCACCTGTTTTGTTGCATCTTGGGATAAGCAATCATACTTTGGTTTATTCTCGATGTCTTCCCATTCTTGTGGAATTGAATCGGTATCTTTGATGTCACATTCAGCTTCGGAGTGTCTATACATTGGGTAATGCTGAAATATCACAAGAGTTGTCAGCCCATTTTATAACAGCGGACAACTCCTCTTGCCAAATCTTAGAGGCTTGATAATTAGGAGTTTTGCAATATTTTTAAAGCAACGAGATATAGCGCCATTATCCAAATGGAAGTGATTTGAAAATAGAGTGTATTTGTCACAGGTCACAAAATAAAGAAATAATATGTGAAAAAGATATTAATTATTGAACTAACTTGGTTGGCAGACAAAGTAAATTACCTGGAGGAGAATTGGAGGTGAATATTCAAACTCTTTTCTGTACTTTTTGCAATCCTCTGTCATCTTCCAGTCATTCTAGTATAAATACAGTTAAAGTCACGGTGTGAGGCTGCAAAACACACTTCCCAATTCAGAGTTGGTATGGCAAATGCACCAGCCGTGTCAAGCTCAAGCCGGATATACAAATTTCGATAGGTTGCAGTTGCACATACTGCAGGAGAATGCAAAACTAACAAACATACAAATAGCTGGTATTACCTTGGCACAATGGAGCTTTTGAGATATTCTTTTGAGATCTTGTTTAGCTTTGGAGCACATCTGACAATCATCGCCTTCAAGTGCCATACTGTTAACTGTGACGAAGGAGATTTTCTTGTGATGTTGCAGAGTTATACTATCGGAGGAGTTGACAGCCTTGACAAATCGTGACAGCTTATGCTGATTGATCCTGTGAGACAAAGATTGAGTCATTTTATCAAACAAACACTTTTGCCCTGAAAAAAAAAGATACGCAAGCCCAAAATTGATATTTGTGTTGAGTTAATCTGTGTTTGATATGCCCACCAACATCGTTTCACATCTCTCTTTACCATTATGAAATTTTGCGGGAAACTACAGCCTTGTGTTGAAGACACCACCCATAAACTTCAAGTTACTGTGCTTGAACATTGCTGGGACCCTAGACTTACATATAATGAAATCCAACATCATGGTTACCAATAACTGTGACAAGCTGGACAGCCGGAGAATGCTGGAATATTTTATTGTATCTGAGAACATCCTCCTGGAAAGCTTCATCAGAACTCCACTTTCCATCATCAAATATATCACCTGTAATATATATACCCGTCATCTGAGCAAGAGTGATAAAATTATATCTGGGTCGCCATTCAGATTCAGATCAGATCAGATCAGACCATTTAAGGGACTAACCATTCATTAAGTGACCTTATACATGAAACGGATAGGAAATGTTAGCAGGGAAATCATCTGCTTTAATCAAAACCTATGCTAGCTTTACTCACCTAAAATGAATATCAACTCTGGCTTTTGTAGCTGTAGACTTGTTTGAAACACTCGCTGCATTTGCCATTCTCTGTAAAAGTTTACTGAATAGTTCAGAACTGGTTGTTATTTACTGAATTATCCACCAATGCTCAGCTATGAACAAAACACAAACACTTTATCGAAATTATGTCATATAGGAAATATTATTACTCTCTTAGTAATAGTAAGTTACAGTTGCTCATATCAACTGACAACTTCAATCTTATCCACCTTATAAATTTGAATACAAACATGAATTCAATAACACATTCAGATGTTCACCTCTGGGAACAAATATTACTTACCACATGAGTGATGGTTTGAATGCAACTTGCAAAAACTTACATTTCAGATTTAGATTTCAGCTGGCTGATCTTAAAAGGATGAGTCAGGTGCTGGGTTCAACATTGTCAGATACCACAGCCATTATTGTGCAAGAAGTAAACCAAACAAAAAGTTCTTTCTTTGGCATGTAAAGGTACCTGCGGTGAAACATTTACTCCCAGTAATTTAAGAAATTTAGACTTTGATCATAAAATGCATATAAATACGTAGAGAATATCATATTGTGAAATACTGTAACTCACCTTCTAAGCCTATCCCACCAATGGCCTCTAGGTCCGAGCAGATGGGGATCTGATATGAACATGGCTTTAACTTGTGAGTCATCGATGGAGTTCAGGTCACGCCACGAACACTGGTATAGTACCAGGTAGTAAACAAGGAATTCATTGTAAATGATTGCACTCAGTAACATTAGGGGCACAACTGCAGCTTTCCTCCATCTCTTCATATTAATTTCTCCCCTAGAAAATAACAAATTATTATTTTTTATATACATGTGAGCAAAGCACAGGTACCAACATTAATGAAAGGCCAGTTGATGAATCCGTAAATTCTGGGTAGGAATGGCCATTAATCAACTTTCTGATAGCCCTTGTCCCAATATGAAGCATAAAAGATAGAGAGTCTCCCTTTCTTCCCTTTGAGTAGGCCTACTGATTTTCCGGTTGGGACACCCTAGTGGTTTAGAGTATATTGTAATATTAAACTAAAACCATTGCAAGAAATATTTTCAGAAAAAGTGCTTGTGGTTATGTCCTTCAGACGTCCTCATCTTTCCTCAGCTGGCTGATATTCAGGCTCTACCATCTACTTACTTCACATGATATCCTATACATCTAAGAGAATTAAATAGTAAATATGAACGGTATTCATTATCCTTTTCATAACAGGCATAACCCAGCTGTTTGTTAAGGTGCAGACACATTGATATGCGAAAATTAGAGGTTTGATTTAAGCTGTGGCCACACACAACATATTTGCCAGAGGATCAGAATACTTTTAATCCCGTCAGAGGCATATGATAGCTGGGTTAGGTCTGCCAGATGCCCCAGATAGGCCCCTCAACACACCCTCACAGACCTCATGCATCCTCATGTCGTCAACAACTTTCATATCTTCGTTCAGAACTGATGAACAAAATGTCAAATTACTGATTAATAATCATAATAAATAATATCATACATTGAGCAAAATTTATATACCAACGATTCACTGGGGCGCTAGCCAGTAAACTCTCCAACACCCACAGTCGGCATGTGGACTGGACAACATGGTATTGTATACAGCATACAGTATACAGCATGTTTTGTGTGGGTATCTATATATAAAGACATAGATATATATAAATACCCACACAAAATTGAAAAAAAAACACATCGAAAAAGGGGTAACTGTAAATTGCTGAACAGGCTGAACAGACTGAATAGCTGAACAGAATTTCTCAGACTACTATTCATTTGATTCTTTACATGATTGTCTAATTTTGCATGAGCCTGGACAATTCTTTATATTCTTCTCATTAAATCATTTATTTTAAGTTTGCATTCACCATGATTTCTTTCAATTTTATTCTCAGTAATTTGTTCGGCATTACACTACTAGTGAATGGATGGAAAGTAGCCCCCCCCCCCCCTATAAACGAAGCTTGTTAAGACTGGCTAGATGGAAGATTGAGCTGGAAAATGTTTCTGGTATCCAATTTCCAGAACACCATCAGATTTTGACATATTTGGCACATTGATTGCTTCATTTGCTTGCCCTAAATTGGTTATATCAGGTGCCAACAGGAACTTAGTGACTCATCAAATCATTTGGTTAGGAGGAATGTGTTTGGGAAGTAATAGTCAGCCAGAGAAATGATAACAAATAATAATTTTAGTCTGAGAAATTATGTTCAGCTGTTCAGTCTGTTCTGCTTGTTCAGCAATTTACAGTTACCGTCGAAAAAGGATCATGAGATTACATTGATGGTTCCCCCCTATCTCTTTCACTCATCTCCCACCCCCACCCACTGACAAAAATCACAGGCTATATCAAAGTCACGTGGCCTTATGGTATACAGTTGTAAGTATATATATGTAGGGGGTAATAATAATAGTGAGAATAAGAAAATATACATCCAATGTACTCCCACTTTTCATTCACTGGATTGGACTTCAGGTTAAAGGTATATGGCAAGCAACAAATACCAAAGGGGGTGGGGGCAGTCCAGAGACCCAGGTCTTGGAGCAATGAACTAAACCTTTTAGTTCATTGCTTGGACTTGGAGTAAGTAAGCCTATGTTATGTATGTAACTGTTGTTTTAGTGATGAAAATCAAGTCATTTGCTCTTCTTCAAATTGACCTCAAGTATAGCTTGGGTAATTAATCAAGGAGTTTGCTTGCCTGAAAGGCTTTGTTGGATGGACAGGTCAGGCTATCAGGAGTGTATGCCTTGCATTAATTTGGCAACAAAACAAATGAATAATAAATAATGACAGACCGGAAACTGATAGAAGTGCTTGAAATGGGATTAATGGAAATATTTTTATCAACCAATCTCTCATTGGTTTATGCAAATGTGAACTAAAATTTGGTTGGCCTAAGTTCAAGGACCAATGAACAAATTATTTGACATTTTTAAAAGACCAAAGGTGTGCATGTTTGCGGTCTTCAAGTAGGCAAGTAGTATAAACCAAGGAGTCTTTACCTCCTTGTATAAACCATCTCTGTGTAGTTATTATCAAGGGCTATGTCACCATTGAAAAAGAAAACTTTATATTAATATGGCAGCCAAACTGCTGGCTTACACCAGTCTGTGCAGGCCTGTCTTAGAACAATGAACTAAACCAGGTTTAGTTCATTGCTTAGAATATGCTGACACTCTCTGGGACCCAGCTGACAACTCTACAGCAGAAGAAATCGAGCTGACACAATGCAAGGCTATACGCTTTGTCAAAGGCATAAAAGGAAGGCGCAGCATAACGGATGCACACTCCGAACTAGAACTCCAGCCCCTCAAAGACAGGAGAAAAAACCACAGACTCTCTTTGCTGATGAGAATCCTCTCTGATGAAGAAAAACATGAGGCCCTATCCTCAGCGTACGACGAGGTCATCAACAACCGAGCCAACGCCACCATGGTGACAAGAGCTGCTACGCGGGGAGAACCAACAGCAATTTTTGCTTCTTCCAAACTGTACCACAACAGTTTTTTGCCCAGGACTGTAAGAGACCTGAGGCTTGGGCCATCCAATACTCAACCTTAATGACGGCTATATGCTGTTACCCCTGCCTAAACCACTGGTTTTTTGCTCACAAATGGTAAATATATGAGGCACTCCCCTTTATGCCCTAGGGCTTTATTAGAGTGTTCTACAATCATCGAGGTAAGATTCGAGGTAAGAAAACTATCAGATCTACTGAACCAGCAATGAACTGGCATTGGATCCAGTTATTCATCCAGTAGGGGCCCAATGACTGAGCCTTGGGGAACTCCTGATGTTACTTCACAGGGAGTGGAAGGAAAGCCATCCACAACCACGACTTGGGTTCTCTTTGAAAGGAAGTCCTCAATCCATCTGGTGGCTTGATATTGACTCCGATGTTTTTTAGCTTGTGGACAAGTTTGACATGGTCAACCTTGTTGAAAGCTTTCGCAAAGTCCAAGAAGCAAGCATCAACTTCTTGCCCTTGGTCCATGAGTGCCGAGATATCTGGTAAGAGCTCTACGAGCTGTGACTCACAACATCGTTTCGGTCGAAATCCATGTTGTTTTGGCGTCAGTTTCTCTGTAGTCTCCAGGTGGTGTGCTACTTGGCTAGTGATGATATGCTCAAGTAGTTAGCTCGCGACACAGGTGAGGCTAATGGGTCGGTAGTTAGAAGGCTGGTATGTATCTCCTTTTTTTAAGACTGGACAGACTCGTGCTTTCCTCCAGTCGGATGGTATCTGAAAGAGATGGGTTAAAGGTCCTGCTAATACTGGTGCCAGCTGCTTTAATAGTCTAGGGCTGAGGTTTGTTTATTTTGTATTTTGTTGGTTGTATATAAATCAAGCTGTTTGATTTGTTGTTGGAGCGTGTACATTTATTATGTGACCATTGTGTCAATGACTTATAAATGACTGTATATCAACTGTACATCAACTGATTATAATTGTGATGGCATGCCTTATTTATACTATCGGCAGCATGCTAAATGAGCACGTGACTTAATTAGCGGTCACTGCATATGAGGACACAACATCCCTCTTTTCCTCATTAAACTTGAATGAGTAATTATCTTAAAACTTTACATACAAAAAGCGAGCATAAAATATTACAGCAACATAAATGTCTTATTTATAAAATTTGTCAGCAATACTATATTTTAGTATGTAAATGATATATCAATGGAATCTCTTTATAGTGTAGAGATGTTCAGAGTCAATTGCGGCCAGCAGCTACCGTGCCATCCTTGCCTAAAAAAAAACCATAATCTATTTATGGGAAAATAGAGAACAAGCACCACTGATATTCGCGTTGTCAGTGGGGGTAGGATTTGCCTTGGCATGAAACCGCAGGAGTTCACTCTCCTTTCGACTCTGTTGTGCTGCAGTGCATCGGGCACTTTTGACATGACGTATTAGGCTGAGTTCCTTGATAATACGTGTAGCAAAAGTCGTAGTAATCCTTGAGACTGCTTAGATAGTTAGTGTATCTGTCTGGAGTGTTCTTGTGGCGTGGCGATCTTCTGACACTATTTTCCCTCTTTTCTTCCTCTGTGGTGCCTACGATACCGGCATCTACAAAAGAAGAGTGTATGATTTCATGGGTTCTCTTGTAGGGTCTCAGATGGGAACTGTTACGGACATATTCTCGTCCATCTGAGGATCGTACAGTTACTTGTGACCCATTTTTGTTCACTACTACATAAATATCATTGTAGTAGCGGGTGTCAGTTTTTTGTGAAATTTGATCTCTGATGAGTAAAACTTCATCACCGAGAGAAATACTAGAGTTTGCAGCCTTGCGCTTACGGTCAGTGTATTCTTTTACTTTAGCCTTATAATCAGCGTCATGCTGTCTGACCTGAATATCATCTAACTTATTATCATTATCATACATGGGTAATTTGGTACACAGCTTACGACCAAATAATAATTCTGCTGGACTCTTACCAGTCGCAGGATGGGGTGTATTTCTATAAGAAAATAAATACTTGTGGAGTTCACTTCCCCACTCTTTTCCTGTAGTCACGGCTATTTGAAGCCTTTTCTTTACGGACTTCATCGATGATTCAACAAGACCATTACCTTGAGGCCACTTAGGTGTACCCCTGCTGTGTTTAATTGCCAAATTTTCACAGAATTTCCTAAAATCCTCCGAGATGAAAGCTGGTCCTGAATCACTTTTCAAGTACTGTGGGATTCCATGAGTTTGAAAAACTTCATCTAATATCTTTAGTGTGGTTGCAGCACTGGTCGATTTCACTGGAATGCACTCAAAATACCTACTATAATAGTCAATAACAACAAGCAAGTACGGGCTAGAATGACCAAATGGACCAAAATGATCTTCCGCAACTTCCTTCCATGGCTCTGTTGGGAGGTCAGAACTCAACATGGGTTCCGGAGAACTTGGTTTACCTACTAATTTACATTCATGACATGCTGTGATGTGTTTGTCCACATCGCTATCAATGTTTGGCCACCAAACCTTAGTCCTCAAATTCCTCTTAGTACCAACAATCCCTAGATGTCCTGTATGAACCAAATTTAAAACATGTGGTCTGAGTTGAGAGGGTATGACTATTCTGCTGCCTCTCAATACTAGGTTTCCTATCACACACAATTCACCACTAATTAGCTTATACGACTTTGATATACCACGAACATCAAAATTATTTGAATTTATGCATTTCCTAACAACGGATAATTCCTCGTCGTCTAAAGAAATTTTCTCTATCTCTTTAGCAGTCATAGCTCTAGGTTCAGAATTTAAAGCTACAAATCTAACATATGCTTCAGCCTTGTTTGCGAGAGACAAATCACAAACTTTACTTGCTGAGAGCCTTGAGAGAGGGTCTGCTACGTTTTTGCTACCCGGCCAATAAACTACAGTGTAATCATAATGCATAAGACGTAACACCCAGCGTTCAAGCCTAGCACATGGTTTTGAATGCGGACCATAAATAACCTTCAGTGGCTCATGGTCTGTAACCAAATCGAACTTATTGCCTATCAAATATGGCTTGAATCTTTCACATGCCCACACCAAACTTAGAGCTTCCCTTTCAGTCTGATGGTATCTAGATTCAACATCACTCAAACTTCTCGATGCATAGCTAATAACCCGTGGTCCATCCTCCTGATCCTGGATAAGAACAGCACCTAAACCAAAAGGACTTGCATCAGCTACCACCTTAGTCGGATATTTGAGATAAAAAAAACCTAAAGTCTCACTACTGGCTAGACTTTTCTTCACTTTCTCAAACGCTACTATCTGCTCTTGGTGGAGAACAAATTTTTCTTTGACACCTTTCTGCTTGCCATCTACTGGCTGCTTTTTCAGTCTGCGCAGTGGTTCTGTCTTGGTCGAGAAATCTGGTATGAACTTGCTACAATAATTAGCTAATCCTAAGAAAGAACGCAACTCCTCTATGCATGTTGGTTCCTTAGTGTTTACTATAGCATCAACTTTACCAGCCATCTGATCGATGCCCTTTGCTGATAGTTTATGACCTACAAATTCTAACTCATCAACACCAAATATACACTTCTACCTGTTGAGTGTCAATCCTGCTGATTTGAGCCTGTCCAGAACCTGTATCAATCTAGCATCACGCACAGTTCTGTCTGAGCCATGTATAATAATATCATCAGCGAGGTTTGCTACACCTGGAATGCATTGAATCAATCTATGAATCTCTGCATAAAATTTCTCTGGAGCCATAGAGCAACCATAAAATGACCTCTTATATCGGTATAAGCCAATGTGACAACTGAATGTTGTGATATCCCTTGAATCGGGATGCAGCGCAAATTGTGTGAAACCTTTCTTCATGTCAAACTTGCTGAAAACCTCGCTGCCATTCATATCCGTTAATAAATCATCAACAGTCGGCATGGGATGTCTTTCCCTAATAATTGCCTGGTTTGCCCTACGCATATCAGCACATAGCCTAATATCACCATTAGCCTGAGGTACAGAAATCAAAGGTGAAATCCACTGTGTAGGCTTTGCTACTACCTCTATGATATCTGATTTAACTAGCTGTTCTAGTTTAGCCTCTACTTTACTCCTCAGTGCGAATGGAACGCGATTATATTATGGTTGACACACTGGAGCTACATTAGGATCTATTCCTATTTTTATATCTGGGCCTTTGAATTTACCTACGCCTGAAAATAAATTCTTATAGTTATCTAGCAGACTACCGTAATTACTGACACTACTGGTATTAGAATCTAAGCTATTTACTCCTACGTTGTAGCCTATTTTGATTAGTTTTAGTGCATGAGATGTATCATTACTCAACAACGACGTCTGATCCCTATCATTAATAATTATGATTTCAGCTGTTGCCCGCTGATTTCCTGCTTCTAGTTCCGCATTGAAGCATCCGAACAAGTCTAAGGGCTTATCAGCAGTATACGGTAACAGTTCCAGGTCTGTTGGCTCTACTTTGGCTCTAAGACCTCTTGACACAAGTAAATCAAATGTGTCTTTACTAATCATTTGCTCTGTGAGCCAGAATCTACAAGCACATCAAGCGGAATGTTTCCTACTCTGATTTCAAGCTTGTCTAGATTAAACTTCGGCCTGATAGCTTTGCACTGAAATGCTGCCTGACCTTGATCAGCATTTCGACTACCAGCTGACAATATTGAATGCACCTTTTTCTTAGGTTCAACACTCCTACACACAATAGCAAAATGACCTATTTTTGAGCATTTATTACACTGCTTATCCTTAGCTGGGCAGTTAGTATCACTACCGATATGATTGGAAGAACCACACCTATAGCATGATTCAGCTGACTTACGATTTGATGTACCTCTTTAGGATTTACCACCATTGGAGTTTTCATATCTGGGTTTTGGCTTGCCGCCACTATTTCCATGCCTAACAAATGAACCTAATCGGTTGACACCACCTGTTGCATTGGGAAATTCATGAGCATTACTTTTAGCATGAGCGCTAGCACCAGGGTTTTGACCATTTCTCATTTCCCTATTTTGCATTTCGACCGCTTCTTGTGATGCTGAAATACTCATTAGCTTTGCTAGGTCAAGAGTTGCCCCTGCTTCTAAGAACTTTTTTCTAAGAGCATCATAATAGCAGCCTGAAACAATCTGATCAACTATCGAGTCATTAACATCAACGTACTCACAGCCTACAGAACCTTTTCTAAGTCTACCTACGGATTGGGCTATCGTCTCACCTGCAGTCTGACGCATTTGCCTAAACACATGACGCATGAACCTTTTATTTGGTTTTACCAAAAAATGCGCGTTCAAGATTTGAATTGTGCCATCATAATCATCGGGCTGACATTTTTCAATAACCTCCTCGATTGAATCGTTATGATTCTTAAGCACCTCCCGAACACGTGGTCCACCACAGAACAACAACAATGCCTGGCGTTGTCTCCTAAGCGATGTTTCCTTAGCGGAAGTTCCACTGGGGTTGAACAAACCCTTACAATCAGCATAGCAATCGAACTCCTCGATCCATGCCAACCAAGCTGTAGCTACTACACTTGCCTCACCTTCTACCTCAAAATTACCTGGGCGTCCTATATCTAGACTCATCTTTTATGATCTGATATGCGCTATTCAGTGAAAATTTTCTAATGGGTAAAGGTTTACAATTAGTACTACAAGTAATCGGAAATCAACTTATCTTATTCTGATAGTCTTTTCTGTCTCCGTCACTGTCATGGGCTTCTGTTCTTCGCTTAGTCTGTGTCTGTGTTTGGCTGCGTACCTTCTGTTTATGGATCTATCACCCTCGTTGGCATAGTCTCCTTCTCCACCTCAATCTTTTTGAGTTTTATCCTCGTCGCCAATGTTTATTTTGTACTTTGTTGGTTGTATATAAATCAAGCTGTTTGATTTGTTGTTGGAACGTGTACATTTATCATGTGACCATTGTGTCAATGACTTATAAATGACTGTATATCAACTGTACATCAACTGATTATAATTGTGATGGCATGCCTTATTTATACTATCGGCAGCATGCTAAATGAGCACGTGACTTAATTAGTGGTCACTGCATATGAGGACACAACAAGGTCATCAGGTCCTGTGGCCTTGTAGGGATTGAGTTTCTTCAGTAAAGCAAGGACTCCATTTTCAGAGATTTCTATCTTTGACATGTCACTGGAGCCAGCGGTGTTTACAGGCTCTGATGGGGAAACAGGGTTGAAGACAGAGTGAAACTGTTTATTCAGTGCCTCTGCCTTTTCTGTAGGGTCTGTAATTAGTTTAGAGTTGACTCGCAATGTGCCAACTCCAGAGTTATCTGATCTTTTCTGTTTGACATAAGCCCAGAATTTCTTGTTTGTCTTGCTGCTATCATTTTCTTCTTCTGTCAAGATGTTTTCCACGAACTTGTTATGTTCCTTGTGAAACTCTCTCTGGACTTCTTTTCTGACATCATTGTATCTCTCCTCCAGTTGTTGTCCTCCATTTTTCCTCGTTCTTCTATGCAGTCGCTTTTTGAGTTTGATCTTCTGCTCCAGGATAGGGCCGACCCACGGTTTTCAATTGTGTTTCTTTGTTGTCTTGGTAGGGATAAATTTCTTAGCTCCCTCATGGATGGTGTTCTTAAGGTGCATCCACATCTTTTCAACTGGTTGTCGGCTAGTTGTGAGCTTTTGTAGAGCTGGTGTAACATGTTTCATTCGTCCATCCCAATCAGCGCGCTTGTACAGCCAGATGGTCCTTGGGGCCTGTTTTCTCCTGTTTGCCCGGAGTGACAGTTCTGTGTAGCAGATGTGGTGATTGCTGATGCCTGGTAAGATTTTGGTTCTTTTGACTCGTTCTGGTATATTCGTCATGATTAGATCCAGTGTGTTGTTGATCCTTGTGGGTTCTTTAAAAAGCTGTGTTAGACCTGCAGTGTCTAGTAGTTCTTTGAATTCCTGATGGTTTGATTGTTGAGGGCAATTTGGTTTGAGTTGCATGGCAGTCCAGTCCCAGCCTGGTAGGTTGAAGTCACCTGCGATGATGATGTTTTTATGGTTGTCTGCTAAAATATGATCAACAGTGTTTCGTAACTGAGGGATGGTTGTTTTGTCTACTACATTGGGTCTATAGCAAGCTCCTATGTAGAGATGTTGTTGTCCAGTCAGAATAGCCTTGACCCAGATAAATTCTGCGCCTTGGCTTTTCTCGTCAACCTCAGTATAGCTGATGGTGTTGTGGACAGCAATGAGAACTCCCCCACCACCTCCAGCTGGACGGTCTCTTCTAAACAAGCTGTAGTAACCGAGTTCAAGCTCAGCTGTGTAGATCTCTGGTATCAGCCATGTCTCTGTCGCTTTTATGATGTCTGGTTCTGAGCACTCTATCATGTTTTTCCAGGCTCCGAGTTTGGAAAGTAGCGACTGGCAATTTACATTGATGAGTCTCAGTGGTTTGTCTATTTGTCTGGTTTTTCGCTTTGATTTGGGAGATGACTCATGTTTAGGCATAGCATTATCATCTAGAGAATCTGAGAGTCACTCGACAAATCTTCATTAGTGGTACTGTATTTGTTTATGTTTGTCACTGAGCAGTTGAAGGCAATACGGCTGTAGTTGTTGGAGTTACAGTTCAGACATGCCCAGGCAACACTACTGTTGTCAAGTCTTATTGACTCAGCTTATTATTTAATTGTTGTATATTGTCAAGAACTATCCCTAGTTGCCACTCACTCCACTTGTCAGGTCAGCAAATGATGGGTGAATAATTCAGATCATTAATTAGGATAATGAAACTTTTATCTTTATTATACTCATAGTCATACTCTACTGTGATACGCTTTGCATACGATTCCTTATTACAAAATACAGTTCTAGAAATTAGATTCGTCAAGTTGGGGTCATACAAACCAACATGTCATGCTGATAATTCAGAGATACAAGTGAGTATGGAACGCTCGATGTCAACCTAAACTGTACGGGTGCCTGGGCTTGCAACCGTACTCTTTGTGCGTATACTTACGTACTTATAACTACAATGATTTTTTACGATGTGTTACTCATAGTTTTGTAGAGACTTATTGGCACGTTATTCCACTCAGTTTAGATAATGGCACAAACACTCAACAAGTTTCTGATTGAAAAACCACCGGATGCTGACCTCTCAAAGCTACCGGACAGGCTGAGGCAGAAGCTTCTTCCCTTCCAACGCGAAGGATTGAACTATGCTGTGAGCAAGAACGGCAGGTAAGCCGAAACATTGTATTCCCATTGCATTGTATATTATGATGTAATCTGAGTAGACTTGTTTTCGCTGTGATCTGTTTAGACTCTGGTGATACACACTATTCTCATATACTGTCAACAAAACTAGCAGCTTCCGTCATTACGTAAATTTCATAATTTAGATTGTGACATTTATTAATTTGAGACTGCTTATTTCCTTATTCAGTAAAAAGAACCATTGCAACACAATGTCAAATGTACGATCTTTATATGTACCCTAAGAAAAAAATAGGAAAGAACCAGCAAGGACCGCTATGGTAAATTGCCAGCATCAATAGACACAACCCATTCTGCCATTCACCAAGATCATGATCATCATAAAACATGCTTACCATCATGATCTCAATAAGATAAACCGTGGCTCTGATCGTTTATCATTTTGCACTTTTTCTTTCCAGATGCCTCATTGGAGATGAGGTAAGAAACTAACAACGAACCTAAGCTTCTGAGCTAAGTCAAATAAAAATAACACAGAGCTATCTTGGCGATAACAAAAAAGTTCATAACGTTCAGAAGCGAAATTTAAGTATGTTACTCTAACTTAATCATTATTCTATTCTAAATAGAAGGGATTGTAGACTTGTAGTGGTTTTGAGCTGATCCTGTTGTATTTTTAGATGGGTCTGGGGAAAACCATCCAGGCGATTGCTACCGCGTGTTACTATCAGTCAGAGTGGCCATTACTTATTATTGTGCCTGCATCCCTAAAGTATCAATGGGTTGAAGAGCTAGAGAAATGGTTACCAAACATTCTACCAACTGATATTAACATGGTCAACAGTTCTTGTGATGTAGGGTAAGTAGAGTATGTGCCCAGTCTCTCTTTTTTTAATTGAGCGTATGATATACACAGTGTTGTTGTGTCTTTGCCTATACATGATAACTACTAACTCATCTAAGACACATGCTAATCTCTACGTAAATTGTATTTATGAATTGTAGGCTCAACTTTGTACGATGCAAGGGTGGGGAAAATTTGATGGGTCAGTTTCAAACAGACAAAATATTGACTATAGGCACACCTTGCTATGGCATATCATGTGATTTGCAACCACAACATTTCTTTTAAAACATTCTTTCCAAGTGTAAACATTATATATGAAAATCCGAACTGAAAAACATACTTTTGAAGATTTGAATGTGATTCACTGGACTATGCTTAAAACGCTAAGAAAAGTGGTCGGGTCACTTCTGTGACAAATTACCTTTTTTGTTGTTGGCTTTTTGGAAAATATTTCATTTCTTGCCATGTTGAGATATTTATTAGCTTGTTGTTGAGATTTTTGTTCTGTTGCAGTAACATATCCAGGTGTAAGATCAGTATATTACCTTACTCTCTGGTGAGGTACGGCAATCCAGAGAAAAGTGTGCTTCTCAAGGCCATCAGAGCTCAAAAGTTCAAAGTAGGTTGATATCACTTTTGCTTATTGCTTCTATGTCCACCATGCCTACTAATTCTAGTCCTCATCAATACTTTTCATAGCCCTGTCATCAGCTGAGAGAAATGTGTACTAATTGGTGAAACTGCAGCCTGAATAGCGCTGGCTTTGGGATTTGGCTTAGCTGGGTCCCTGAAGACTGCAGTCAAATAGGCCGGCAGTTCATTGTGCGTTTGCACTAGAATGAGCAACCCAATGTTTGACGGGAATGGGTAGAGAGCATGGCGTGGCATGGCCCGCACCTATCATCGGGGGATGAATATCCAACAATCATACCTCTATGCAACCAGCATGGATTACAAGCAGGGAAACGATCGATTCAATTTTTCTGATCAGCGTCTCATCCTGTTTTCAGGTAATGATCTGTGATGAATCTCACAACATCAGAAATAAAACTTCTCGCACATCTAATGTTACGGTCGATCTCATCAAATCATCTATCAGATGCATACTCTTATCTGGTACTCCTGCACTCAATAAGCCTGTCGAGGTAATGTATATTCAAGATTTGAATTACAGCCATCAAAAGTATGGAAAATACATGTAATCCAATATAGTTGTCTACTCAAAGAGAAAAAGAAAATGTGTTTGTTGCGGATGTTTGAGGTATGGCATGTTTTCCCCAGTTCAAACTGACACAAACTAACAATTATTGCTATATGAACTTTTTGAATATTTTCTTATAGCTGTTCACACAAATAGATGCCATATTACCCGGAAGGTTTGGTACCTACAACGAATACACCAAAAGATATTGTGATGCTAAATATGTGCACTATGGACGCGCCAAAGTATGGAATGTAAGGTATGTACAAAACTGTAAATCATCCACATAAAATAATGTGCATGTCTTGATATTGTTTCTAGCAAATATTGAAAAGAATGATTTAGCTCATCTTGCAGCCATAACATAACCCCTAAAGCTTAAAACCTGACTAAGGTGTTTAATTTCATAAGACATATGTCATAGATCATTTTTTCCTTTATAGTGGTTCCAAGAATCTCATTGAGTTAGAACTCAAGCTCAAGCAGCATTTAATGGTCAGAAGGTTGAAGAAAAATGTGCTTACTCAGCTCCCGCCCAAACGGAGACAAAAAGTACCATTTGATCTCAAGTTTGATACTAAGTCATCAGAGCTGCAAAAGGTAAGTTTATGTGCAATCCTAGATAGAACCTGAATGATCTACAGTGAAAGGATGAATTAAATCATTAGAGAAATGAGTTATGTTCATCGATAATTTAGTATACACACTTCACCTTCTCAGAGACATGTGCCCACATGAAAGAGATGCTGCTAAGCTGGAAAGACAGTTAAGATACTCCAGGGGGTTCTAGCAGTGCATCATATAAGCTGCAACATCTAGGCTATGGTCAATCACATAAATTCTTTGATTAGGATGTCAGTGTCAGAATGGTATGAGTTCAATAATAATAACAACATAATAACAGGAATTTTCCTGTGAAAGCATAGACCGTCAAATGATTGTTGATGGTTTTGATGCTGATACTTCAACTCTATTACCAGGAGTTAACAGCTATGCAGGAAGAGCTAGATCGTTTATTATCATCATCAGGTGCTTCCATAGCTCAGGCAATCCAGCCATCTCAGGGAGGCCCTGCCTCGCCTGGAATGTTCGAAATCAGAAGCCTCATCAGTCAGCTCTATACTAAAACCTGTCAGGCCAAGGTATGTTAGGCGCAAATCTCATCAACCAACCAAGAAATAAGTCAATCGAATTAATCTGGTTTCTATTGCAATAAGTATCTCATTTTGTGATATAGACACATTTAGCCACCCTGGTAGCCACAGTTATAAAACTCAACTTTATGAAAGCCGATATAACCAATTTTTCTCATGGAGTTATGTACATTAATATCGTTTATTCTGACAGGTTGCTCCTGTGGTAGAGTTTGTCTCTATGTATACTGGTGGTGAAGATGATAATAAGGTGCTTGTATTCGCTCACCATCACAACATGCTCAATGGGTAGGTTACTACTAGTAATAAAACACATGTGCACATTATGTGGTCACCAAAGAATTGTAATCATCTGCCAAAACTTCAATTACTCTATACACGTTATATGTATTTGAGTTTTGTTGGTCACAAAAAGTGAGGTTCTCAAAACACACCAAGGTTGATATGACTAGGTTTGACATACCGATCTAGCAACAGTACTATTGACGCTTGTAGCTAGGATAACTCAACCCAATCTCTGATCAAATCATTTACGGCAGTTAAATGCAAGGGTAAGGGCTTCTGGGCATCTGAATTCATTCGTTGTCTGATTTCTCAGAATCCAGCAGTCATTGTGGGATGCTAGTATAAAACATATCAGGATAGATGGTAAAGTGCCTACCGATGAAAGAAACCAACTGGTGAAACAGTTCCAGACTGATCCTAAAACTCGAGTGGCAGTCCTGTCCATTTTAGCTGCTGGGACAGTAAGTCAATGTCTGATGTATTTGAAAATAAAACTTGGAAAATCACAAATGTGTTAAATTTATGATACTCATACATTGCAATCACTGTTGCAATAATTGCTTTGTATGCACTTTTATTTGTGTCAGTAATGTCAATGTCTTTACTTGTGACAAACAAAACTGAAATATGGCTGAAACAACCATATAAACATTATTGTTATTCCATAAAATTCTTTTTTATTTATCTCTTAAAAGCCTATTATGGGATGAAAATAAACTGTTGTTCTATAATGCTTTGAAGTTATCAATTTTTATATTTTTTATCAGGGATTAACATTGACTGCTGCTAGTGTTGTTGTATTTGCTGAGTTATACTGGACACCAGCTATACTGATGCAGTGTGAGGATAGAGCTCACAGAATCGGACAGACAGCTCAATCTGTGAATATCTACTATCTGGTGGCTCGAGGTACTATAGACGAGAGGGTGTGGAGTATGGTAGAGGTAAGTAATCCCTGTTCATGTATCAGACTGAAATGCCGAGCCTGCAGGCTATTTCTCATTCACATTATTTCAAATTCACATTAAAACACATTGATAGATGTTTTTTTTTCGAAAACATAAATGGTAGGGTTTGCATTTTTTTTAAATTCGATTGACATAAAAAAGTTCCACATATGTCAACTTTACACTTTTGGTAGAAAAAGACTCGAGTACTTGCAATGGCGTTGGATGGTCAGAAGAAAGGACTTAGTGCTATAAATAGTAACAAGCATGTCAGTGACATCCTGTCATCAGCTAATGTACAAGCAGAAGAGGAGGGAGATGAGAAAGTACAGGTCGATATAGATGTGGAAGATTACTTCACACTTGCTGAGTTGAAAGTAAGCAGTCTGAATTTTACAGAATGGATAGCAAGATAAAACCACTCAGTTCTGCAGTAAAAACCCAGATAAGGTCACATAGGGTTGGGTACAATGCCATTCTACTGTGGTCAAAACAATTATACATAGACAGCTCACTTCATACTTATCATATTATAAACACAGTCCTAAGGTGGTGATCTTGTGCGTCTTATTTCAACGTCTTTTTTCACAACTTACGACTGAATTGTTAATCGGTTCCTCATATTAGGCTTATCATAAGGTGGCTTATGTGCTTGCGTACACTGCAGGTCTAGCTTTTAGCCCTATTTTTAATGTATGGTTGTAAATCTACCATAACTTTCTTCTTTTCTGTAAAGGGCCAAAATCAGCCTAGACTATTGGATTTCATGACACCAGATGGTAAGATCAGATCTATACCCAAAAAGAAGAAGAAACGACTGTTGATTCGCCCAGCTGAAGTAGTGGATATTATGGATGGTGACAGTGATAATGAGGGGACTACGAGTAAACCTAAGAAGAAGCCTCGGCTAAGTGATGACCAGTTCATGGCGTGGGTAAGGAATAATAAATTAGCAGGGTTTCTTCATGATAATTTCAAGCGGCATTGTACAGTACAGACTTCTGATAGAATTAATAAATATGTTACAAGGTGCCGGCTGCTGTCGGTTTGATGCAAATGCAAAATTTTTCCTTTGAATATTGTCAACATTTTAAGAACAAAAAGTTTTTTTGCCGTATTGTTATTCTAGGCGCTGGGTGGGAAGAATATCGCTGACTTGCCAAAGCCTGGATCACCTACATCTGATTCACTGCCGTCATTGAGCTCATCATCACCTGGTCTTATATCTGATGATGAGGATATAAAAGAGATCAAACGGTCAGAGGTCAGCAGCCCTGAATCAGAACTAAAACAGAAAACCAAACCTGACAACGATGATGTGATTGGTCCATCAGATCATGATGAGGACGATGATGTGACACTTTTGGATAGTAGCGGTGTAAGCGGGACAATCAATGACGTCCTCCGTACCAAGGATGAATCATCAGCTGATACTAAATATACTGGAATCAAGCGGGACAAGAAATCCTATTCTCCTGTTGACTTGGAGAACATTGGCAAAACTTGGGATACCTGCTCTGGTGCCACATTTAACCTCCTCCCTGGAAAACTTGGAGATGGGTCAGGTAATGTTTTGTGAATACCTGCTGATGGTATGGATACAAGTATAAGATCTGACATTTTTTAGGAGGTCCTTCGCATTTACATTTGAAGAATTCGGAAACCGGGCTTAGTAGAGCTCATTATACATTGCATGATGGAAACTCATGCATTATTAAACTTGTTGGGGAGACACAATCTTGGCTGACATATATCCACAATCTGTATAAGGCATAACCTTCTCCCAATGCATAAATAAATCTGGTTTTATATACCTGGCAGGGTCTGATCTCTCCGCGGATTTATTCTCTGATGCCTCATTTGAGGACGAAATACTTGCTGACCTGGAGAAAGATGAGGATGCTAAGGTGAGCTTAAAGTTAACCTTGATTGTATGAATCATATTTGTTTTGTAATTTTTATTTTCTCACAAACATATAAATGACAGGTACTCATTTTATGTGCTTATTTGTATGGTCAATGCGTAATGAAAATTCAGTGAAAGCGACTCATCAGTTTGTAAGTATACCAATTGCTGACTTTTTTCTCTTAAAAGGGCAACCAAGGTTTCAAACAACTTCTCATTGATGGCCATTGATTAATAGCAGATTGCACCTTCTGCATGGGGAAAAAGACAAAATATAATTCGGATGATTATTCAGCCAGAATTCTTGTGAAACATTTATTCCATCAGGCACTCAAACTCAGCTAAAAGAGAATACCACATAGCAGTTTCCTGTTCCTGTTATTATTTAGCCTGTGCTCTATAATTATTACAGCAAAGTCTTGGAACCTCCCCTAAACTGAAGTGTTACCCAGCTTAGAGTCAGCAACTACTTTGAGTTTTGCATCGCGTAATGCACAAAGCTGATGCTGCCCAGCACATTATTTCCTACCCATTAATGCATTGCTGCGAAACCTTGGTTGCCCTTTAAGTCTTTCTCATATACTCTGTTTGTGTTATTTTAGAGGCACGGTAAAGCTGGGCCATCAGGTGCAACCCCTGGAATGTCTCAGACAGATAAAGATGAGGAAGCGAGGCTAGCTGCAGAGTTGTTAGGTGGAGATGATTTCGGTGATGGAGAATCAGATACCGAATGGAATTGTCTTTGTGGACATGTCAATAAGATTGACGATGAATGCTGTTCTCAATGTGCCCTACCTCAAGTAAGAATCTGATATATTTTCGGTGAAGCCAAATTATAGCCTAAAATGTTTTGATATGAATTATATGATGTACTCCCAACTCTCATCCACAATTTGAACAAGATAAATTTGCAGAAAGTGTTAGAATCAAATGGAAAACTCTCAATTTCTATCTTGCAACCTGATGTTTAGTTGACCTAGACCAAATATTTATTAATCAATGTCATCATTGTAGTGAGTTTTCTCAGGGAAATCCTTTTGGGTGAGCTTAAGCTCCGCCTGACATTTTACTTTCACACTTTGTTCCCATGGCACTCCACAACTTCCATCTAGCTCGGCTGACCTTATTTCTCCCTGATAGATGCCGACGACTTGGCTGTGTAAGAAGTGTCAGACATTGAACAGACAGACAGACACATCATGTGATGAGTGCTTCACAGATCGTGATAGTGGTAAGGATGAGCTCGGTGAGGAGGAGAGGATCGTCGATCTGTCCAAAATACCAAAACATAAAATGTTCTATTTTCTAGTCAGCCAACATACCAGCAGGATATTCCTTCATGATGAGGTAAATATTTGTTTAAATATTGAAAAAATTAAACAAAACTGTGTCTTTTCTTCTATGAAATGAACTATATATCTCGTAATTGATCCGACTATAGTGTTATTGTTGCGCATCTCGTTGAGGATCAGTTTGGTTCCTTCCTATAAAGTTACTTGTCACATCTCAAACCATGGTTTACCATACTGCTCGTTATTTTGAGGGTTTACCATATTGCTCGTTATTTTGAGTATGAATTAAGTGTTGCAACAATCAATTTCACTTTGATGTTCGAGTGCATAGTATCTACCAGTAGTACAGAATCAGGGAACATAATCAAATAAAGTCTAATATTGGGAGTGATTACTTTTTTTTTTCAGAATAAGGAATTTCTTGAGTCAAGTTTTCATGCTGTAGACATCGACAATCCTGATTCATTACCTGATCTATTACTCAAACCAGAAAACTTCGAGCTAGCTAAAGAGTTTGTAAACAAGTGGAATGAGCTCAAGGTAAGACAATTCAGCAAACAGAAAACTTTTAACTAAAGCCAGTGTAACCCTGATGATATATGCCTAAGTTCCACAAGGCTTTCCTCAGACTCAGCAGTTCATTATCTGATCCTGATGAAGGGGCTCCAATGTTATCATCAATCAGGATCATAAACACAAACCAAACTCATATACCTATATATTAGAGACAATAAAGTATTAAAAATAAAACCTGATTCCTGATAAATTCAGAGTTTAGAAGTTTTATAAGAGTCATTTATGCAGCTTGGTCGGAGCCATAGATAACAATAGTTGGTCTCTGATTGATTGAGTTGTTTGATGAGATGTTTCTTTTTTCTAGAAACGTGAACAGAAAGCTTTAGTGAAGAAAGGTGAGCTGATTGACTGTCCACAGCGAGCTTACTTTGGAGGTCGATTGACTAAACTCAAGAATCCAAACAAGCAGAGATACAAGAGCAAGGTTTGTCAGCACTTAAACGGTCAAACTTATATCACTTTCTTTCTCATCATACCTCTCTCCATTGTTATTCCTTTCAGCTCCACTTAGGTTTAAATCTACCTTAATAAATTTTTTTATACAAATATACATAAAAAGAATTCTTTAGAGTGTGATGATTTGGTGTTGGTGTGTGTTGATGATGCATGTAGACGTTGGTACACTAGAAATTAAAATACAATCATACCAAATGAAAATTCATCGGGTGTAATGACTTCATTGACGTGTTCTGAATCTAATCTGATTCAGGCCGATGTAGCTAAGGAGGCTGCTCGTATCTGTGAGGCTAACCCCGGAGCTCAAACCAGACATATACAGAAACCAGGGTGGAATGAGAAGCGTGCCTCAACTTCTATGGAATCTGGAAGTGAAAGTGATGCAGGCTACATTCAGGTATCTATGCTATCCTGTTGACAGTCACAAGACTGTTATATCCTATGTTTTAGGGAGTTACTTTTCTGGTGCCATGATCACATCTTCTTGTCAAATGGCTTATCCTTAGTAAAACAATATGCTGGTCCTAGATATCCTAGATTTCAACCACAATAATGTTGATATATGTTGCAGATAATAGAGGAACCATCTGCATATACTTGAACAAAACGAAAGAAATGGACTAGGCATTAAAACCAACTTTTTGTGGATCTTTTTTTTGGATGCTAGTTTTTTTTTTTTTTATAAAGGTGATGTCCGCTAATAACAAGCCTCTGTGTATAAAATGCCATTCAGAATACGACTCCGGCCTACTCAGTGATACCGTCATCAGTGATGAGAAATTTGCCTGGCAGACCAGATTCTGCTCACCGCAGTGTGCTGATCAGTTCTGGGTGAGTTACGTCTCAACAGAAGATTTCATCTGCCAAATACTGGTCTGCAAACTTGGATAAAAGTAACGAAAGCCTCTAGTACTGAAATTACTCCACAATATAGTTAGTCAGTAAACAATACAGGAAAAATTCATTTGAATGACGAATCCGTTGGCTCATGGACTAACCAACTAAAGGCAGTGTGCTCACTAAAGTTTACCTCACATATTTCTCAATCTAAGGCCATACTAGTCTAGATAATCCAAGTCTAAGCACTAAGATTAGATACACCGTGTTCTCTTATATATGTGGTAGAGAGAACAGAGACTGAAAAGCGATTGACTCACTGTCATAGTTTTATACTGATTTTCTTTTCTCTTAAAGATGACGACTAATGGAGGTTACATAAGAGATACAGCTAAATCTCTAGATGCCGGTGTGTGTCAGCAGTGTGGTGTTAATGGCAGCGAACTATTCCGTAAAATCAGGTAATCCCTTCCCTAATCACGAAACCGCATTTAAATCACTTGTGAATTAAATTAGGATTGCCTACCCACCATCTTCTAGGCATTTCATAGAACGATGGTGTTCTAAAAAATCTACCATAATTTACTTGAAATATTTTCCATTGAACCCTTTCAGCGTGTTCTGACATATGGACTATAAACATAATCTTATGACCAAGAAGTGAGTTAGGAGCAGAAGAAAGAGTATGATTCATATAATGAGACGCTCAAGCTTGAAATAAATATCTCGTAATATGTCTCCAGAACCATACCCTCCTCACATTCAAATCTGTGACTATTGTAGAGCAAATAAATCATTGAAAGAAAGAGCTGAGTTACTTCAAAAAAGCAGATATTCATCCCTATCTACTGCCGTCAAGGTTTCTATGGTCAAGGACCCCCATGAAGGCCAGGTACAGAAGTAGCTAGACTGTGGTGTAGTTACAAATGTCATAAAACTCAGTACAGTTGCTAAAATTATATGAAAATTCAATGCAAAGCAACTGCCAATTTAAATTTTCAATCTCAACAATAGAGTTGACAATATATGATTTACTGTGTTTTGTTGATGGGGAAAGGAAATTTCACTTGGAATGATCCCATTAGAAATACTGTAATTTTATTTTTCCAATAACATAAGCTAGTCCTGACTGTGACATATTACTGTATTTTTGTGTTGTTATAGTTTTGGCATGTGGATCATATACTACCTGTGTATGCCGGTGGGGGACAATGTGATGTGGATAACCTGAGGACTCTATGTACACCATGTCATCAGATAGTAACTACAGCACAGGCAGGTCACAGGGCAAGGATGAAAAGCGCTGTCGGAAACCAAACAATCACTGGTAAATTTACACAAAGTTTCCATTTTGATTAACCTTCGCCAATTTGGCAAAGTTACACATTAATTTTATATGATAATCATATCCAACAGCTCAGTTGCGCCGGCGAGCTGATGGTCTTTTACACTATCTGTAGGACAAATCTGTTACATAATTTAATACCTGAAGCAAGAGGTGGAAGCCTTCAATCCCAGGTGTTGCGATAATTCATGTGCTGATTGTTGAATTGTAGATTACTTTAGTCCAGGAACGAAAATCAAACTAAAGTCTATGAATTGAAGAGGCGCATTCTCGAATCCTCGAGTTCTACAGAGTCTGAGATTTAGTGACCCAGTATTAAAATTTTGTGCAAGAGTTTGATGTATGATTGCTTTCTCATTTGCTGCTGTTTGAGAATGCCATATCAAGAGTACCAAACATTTGGATATCCCTGTGAAAATCGGAATTAATATTTTTTTAAGCGCTATAATACATTCTCCATATTCAAGGTTTTATATTTTATATAAGTGTAAAAGTTTTACACCATATAATAACCATCCAGATAAAATAAGAATAAGTTTAAAAAACAGAACTTTTTATTGGTGAAACAATATAGAGAGAGTCATAAGTGGTGGTTACTCTTTCATCCTTCTTGGAGCACAATAGAAATTTGGAAGGTTGGGCTGGAGATACGCATCTGACTCACTAAACGCATCATACAGCATTACTGGCATTAGCCTGCCAAGTACTGAATATGTCTGTGTGTTGTTAAGGTATATTTATTATGGCATCAACACCACAAATCGAAGATGATTAAATGTTTTGTTACACTTCCTGCTGAAAGAAGCAACAGTAATCCTTGGAGGAAATATTACACACATTGTTAAATCTAACAACACCAAGAGACCATTTGTACTGGACATTTCCAATGAGGTGGTACTCTCTTTCAGATTTATTGCTGCATCAGTGTTATTAGCTGTAATGCATCAGTTTGGCGGTACATATTTGACATTTGCAAATGCGATTCCAGGATCAATGATTTATATTTATGCAAGGAGTCTGTACCTCCCTGATTTATGGGTATATGTAAAGTGTAGATTGCAGCCACTGGATGGATAGATGATGAAGGTAATGTGCGTAACGTCATGAAGTTTTCTTTGTACATAACATCACACAGTCTCAATCTCCTCAAGTTCTCGAGGTGTACAAAAATGTCATGGAAAACGAATAATATAAACACAAGCACACCACCTTAGAATGAAGTAAAAGCCCTATAGTATACAAAGTGCTCTCATCTTTACATGCATTACAAAAATGTGTACCAAAAATGCAATAATGAAAACCGTACATTTTAATTTGTGCTGACAGATCTGATATAATGTCATTTATTCTGATCTGCTATCATCAAATCGGAGCTGTATTTTATTACTGACCTAACCAATTGTTGCGATAGTGATAAAATAACTAAAGGCAAGATTCAACAGCTTCAAGGTGTTCATTCGATTTTACAGCTGGTGGTTCTTTTCTTCTCCTTATGTCAGGTGCACCCTCTTCTTCAAATCTAGCTGACTTCGACCACACTTTTGTAGGTGGAATTTTCAGTTCTTCTGTTTCATTTCCAGATGTAACAGCTAGAAGGTCAGGAGAAGCTGGTATTTGCAAATGCGCAGTCCTATAGAGAATGGAATATCATGTCAATACGACAAATTACGATTTTGGTCTGTTTTAGCTATATGCCTTTGTGCCATTGGTTCTTAGAAAAGTTATTCCACTTTTGCTCTTCGACTTTGTAATTACGTTGTTGTGGATGTATCATGTTGCACCAATTCCTTATCATATTCTTACAATATGTGAAGGTTGCTTGTGTAGATGAGGCCTTCCCATAATGCCTGCGAATTGTCTAACTCTAATATGCTGCCAAACTATCAAACTAAAGCTGAATTATTGTAATGCTTACTTTTGAATAGTAGCTTGCAGCATGTTCAGTCGACAGATAGCCACGTCTAGTTCATGAGATAACCTCTGTTGATTGGCTCTGCATAGGTCATTATGACACGTCATCCTGGTAGCTGACTCTATCACCTCCATCACTGACTCTTCAAAGCTCAGGGACTCTCCCATACTCTGGAAAATAAATCAACCTTGTAAGAAGAATTCGGCTTTGTGTCAATCCTGGCCGTCTTTGGTTATGTGTTGACGCCCAGGAGATAAATAACTCATTTTGATACATCCAACCTACTATATAAGAACAGTCATTCACTCAGTGAGATTCAAACTGTTGAGATTGAGATGAGTTGCAAGGCTTACCAAACTGATCAGAGCACAGCATCCACACCGATCAATCTTCCTCAGTTTTCTTCTACAGAATGTAAAATAGATATGCTCCACAAGCAGCAGGATTATAGCCAGTGCCACTCCAACGATTAGTAGTATATAAGCACTGGTGAAGTTAACTATGTCCAGCGGATCACTTGACTGTCGGCCCTTTCCAGTAGCAGACTTTTTACATGCACCAGTTAGCCAGAATTTTCTTAATCTGTCCATTTCACCTATAAAAAACAGAAATTAGTAAACTCTATCAACTATTCCATACACTATTCCAAATGGAGATCACTACCTGTTGAATCTTGGTTGCTGTACTAAGACGTCTAAACAGTGTATCAGAAAATGCCCATCTATTTCTGTAACTAAAATGCCGAAGATTTCAAAAGAAATGGAGGAGGGTCAAACCATACCTTCATTAACGTATCTGGTTAAGTGGACATCAAACTTTGATTTCCATTTAGAGCCTTTTGGAAAGCCGACACCATATCCAGTCATGGCGTACCAGCTACCGACAGTTGTGAGTTTACAATCATCATCACGGCTAGCTTCATACTCTAGGACAGTAGCATCATAGATAAAGGCCTGTAATTCACTATCAAGTAGAAAAACACCTTCTCTGTAGATATTGATTAGATGATTTCAGTAATTTCTTTTCATATTTTGGGTAAAAGATCATGTGTCAACCAATGGGCTAATAACACATTGTGTTCGTTTTTGTGCTGATTTTTCATTTACCTGTTCTTCCTACCCAAATTGTGATTAATCTAGATATATTGCGTATAACAATCATGTGATATTGCTTGGATTGAATAGACAGTTTTCTGAGCTCTGATTTAGGCCTCAGTTCGGAGTTGTCCTCTCTTCAGTTTGGTACTTTTAACCCACGCCGCATAGGAAAAACGTGCTGAAAAGAGGATTATCTTGATAACCGCTTATAATAGGATAAAAATTAATTTTGATTCAGAATCTGCAGCATTGAAAACTCATATGGACATAGTTTGGGAATTCGTTATAGTATTTGGATAGTCAATTATAGCATTTTCTGCCTGTTTTGCGGACAATTTGGCAGAATTTTTCATGAGTTTCGTCACTAAAATTAAGATTTATCAACATTCAAGCCTCTAATGATTTGGAAACCCTGTCTCACAGGGTTTTCAATGGTGCAGACTATGAATCAAAAATCATTTTTATCCTAAGATAAGCGGTTTTCAAGATAACCCTCTTTCAGCAGGTTTTTCCTATGCTGCGTGGGTTAAAAGTACCAAACTGGAGAGAGGGCAACCCCGAATTGAGGCATAAATAAGAGCTCAGAAAACTGTCTATTGTATTTTACATACTTGTTTTTGACAGCTTTGATTCCATCTCTGACTAGTACCTTGTTGTAGTTCTCCATATATGCAAACATATCTGGGTGGTTCTTCTTAAGATTAAGCGCTGTGCTGCCATCTGGCACTGTGCCAAATCTGAAGGGCGGTGACTCTGAGTGAGGGTTTCTCAACTTAAAAAAAGTAAGTACAATGTGCTCAAAGCCTAACACTGAGTTTTAGCAAAACTTGCAACCATGTCAAAGGCAACCTCAAAGCGCAATAACACACGCACAGCAATGTCTCATCGGTTATTTTTGTCGCGCTAGCTGCTATAACAGTATTCTAAGACTATGAGTTACCTTTGGGTCATTTATGCCTCTGAGTGCGAAGAATTCCTCCTTTGTAATCATGAACGCTGCCAGGTTTGCTGTATAACTAGCCAGGAACACCAAAGAAAACAGTGACCATATGGCTGTCAGGAACCTTTAAATAAAGAGAGCAGAAACTTGCTTATCTAGTATTTGGTTTCACATGGCTATGAATGCTCAGGTTAACACTCTGGGGTCAAACCTCTTAACATCATCATCTTACATATTTCACAATTTTTTCTCAACATGTTTAATCATTTGAAGGTACCCATTCATAGTTCTTACCTACTAGCCAATCCTTTGGCACTGTCAGTCTCTACTGCTGCCCCAAAAAGAATAGTCCAGATAAGCCATAGAGATCGTGCTAATGAAAACCTCTCGCCTGAAAAGTAAGTATGAATTTTCACACTATATAGGTTTTATCAAAATACAGGAATAAAGGTAGCGTAGTGACCCTTTCACAACCATGCTCAGTTTCTGTACAAGTAACAACAGTGACAGTATAATGTCATGTAATACTAATCCACTAACTCATATATAAATATTAGCTACATTTTTTGATGATATCACATACAGCATCATATGCAATGAATCTTTATGCGATGGATGGTGCCTAGCCTGTTTTGACAAGCTTGTCAAGACAGGCTAGATGGTACCCTACAATACAGTAAACATATTTATATCTGATTTTAACAGAAGTTGTTCCCTCCTGTTCACAAAAAAGGACAACCACACTAGTCTAATATACAAAAACAAAGAATCATTAATTTTCTGGTTGCAATGTTTACTCTGATGGTAGCGATGTAACTGATCTGACCTGAGCGGCTCTTGTATCGATCTCTAGCTGCTGGACTGAGGTAATCATACAATAAAATAAAGAAACCAGCCGAGTGGACAGCTACAACAAGTATCATGCCCCATGTCTCTTGATCATAAGGTTCTGTGAATAAAGCAACAAAGAAATTATTCATAATTGTACATAATTATATTAAATAGGGTTGTGATAAACCTATAGAACTACATTAATAAAACTACAAACTAAACAACAACAGATAGACAAATACAAGTATTAGATTTTTATATGGTTAAGTAGGTTTTGGGTATTTAGGGCAAAAGAGAGCCAAGATTAATCATCTAATCATGACCAGGAACCTAAAAATTAGGATAAGTTTACCAGACAACAATATTTCCATACAACATCAATATTACCTTTTGGAGCAGCCCGGCGATTCAGGCTGACCAAACCTTTAGGGCTGCCCCACTCAAAGAGAAATATAAGTATACCCAGTCCAAATGACATACCAGTACACACAATAAACCATACTTTGTACTGGTAAGGTTCTGAAATAACCCGAAAACAATATGCTGTTTATTTTAGATCGAAAGGGCCTCTGAATTTAAATTTGCTTTTATTTTAGCTAGTGTCAAATGCACTGAAGGTAATCTCAATTCTGAACAATTATCAAAAGTTTAACTAGACAAACTTGTGTCATGTGAGTCAAATTTGTGTCATGTGAGCCAAATTTGCATTAAATGAGGCAGAAAAGATTGCTCTTCATAATTTTCATAACAATGACAGTTGATTAGTTGCAAGAAATTACAAGTATCTCTCAAAAGAGGTTGGTTTGAATGAACAGGGTTTGAAGTGCAATTGGTAAGTTTCAAAATATCTTTCAATCGATATGATAGCCAAAGGATAATATTATTAAACCTGATCCGTTAAGAAGGACATACCTAAGAATGCAGTAGCAGAGATCACTCCTTTCTTGATTAGCACAATGATGGTTATACCAGTCTCGATGAAAGGTACGGAAAAGTCTATAGCTGTGTTTCTCTCAGGCCCAATCTTTAGTGAGGTCATAGATATATCCGCAACCCCGTCCATCAGATCACGCACTAAACCATTCCACTCTGTCTTCTTTAGGTTTAAAATAGATTCAAAGATGATGGCTTATTTCACTGAATCTTACAATAGAAATTGAACTATTATCATATACTCGTAGCCCTCCACAGTTTATACATGTACAAGACAGACTACATATTGTTCTGTTACAGTAAAAATATAGGGGTTCTCAAACATAATTAATATAACAAAACTCTCACATATAATTCGGTTTGCATCATAGAACATAGACTTAGCCTCAATATATGGGTTGCTGCTTACAGAATCATCTATATAGTTGCCCCACTGGTTGTCGCGAGCCTGCATCATCTCATAATCAAACTGCATATCCTCTTTAAGTTTATTGAGTAAGTCAACACAGAGACCCGTAGCACATTGGAACAAGGTCTTATTACCTCTGCAGTCATCCTCGCAGCTGCAAATAAAATTCTGCCATGGGTCCATGTTGATCACAAATGTCAAAACAAATAAGGAATTCAGCTCAGATACAATAGTTGTCTCCTCTCTTAGTATGTGATGACAATTTCAACATTAACTTGATGATCTCACTACTTACTCAGTTTCTTTCATTTCTGTTAAACGAACTCTTACAGAGCCGAGCGTATCACACTTGCCAGAAATTGGATCAGGGTCGGTGAATTTCACATATGGAGGCTCCTCATGTGTGACAACCTGCAAAAATTAAACGGATGAATCATGATTGAGTTGAGAGCAGGGTAATATTAGAGCTACTCCTTAGTTGGAGTATACAGATCATACTATGTTTTGCTAAAGAAATTCAATAATTTTAACATCAAATATGTTACTATATAAAATCATCAGTATATAACATCTAACCCTGAGAAAGCTTCTAGCTGGTACTCCGTCTGGTGGTTTGGGAGAATTACCAGGCCACGTGATGTCATCAAGCTCTGTGATGTTTGGAGCGTACCATGTACCAATCTGTCAGAAGAGAAACAATCAAATAGATTATTCCCTACAATACAATCTCTCAAGGTGCTTTTATGCCTGGTAAACTCTGAGGCTGAGTGCTGAAATGGCTAAATTTGGCCAAGATCCAACATGGCTGAGCAGCACAGCCGGTTAAAAAATCGTCAGATTTGCAAAGAACCATCTGAACCACGTTTTCAGGTATGAATAAGTGCCAAGATCACTGGTTCAGGCATGAGCGCACCTTTATCC
The DNA here is from genome assembly GCA_914767715.1 of Membranipora membranacea. Taxonomy (NCBI): domain Eukaryota; kingdom Metazoa; phylum Bryozoa; class Gymnolaemata; order Cheilostomatida; family Membraniporidae; genus Membranipora; species Membranipora membranacea. The sequence continues at coordinate 8,366,123 of OU612065.1, forward strand.
TAGAATACTTATGTGAGGTGGGAAATATTAGGATGATTGTGGTATCAGTAAGACACTCACAGTGGACAACAAAATGTGCTAAATAGTAGCGAATCTAGATTACCATTTTCCATTCCTTTGATCTGGAATAGAGACCTTGGTCATTACTGTGCTTTTTCTCATAAGCTAAGTTGACAAACTTGAGGCTTGTTTTGCGGTTGAGTCCATCGCTATCAATATCAGTAGGCAGAGTGACAGTGTACATGTCCTCTGCACAATAACCAATGTCTTTAGCAGCTGACTTGAATCCAATCATAGATCTAAAGCATATAAATATGACGATATATACAATATATACATCGTTACTGTGCACGCATGGGTGCAAGCAACTTGAAACCTACTTTTACATCATACAAAGCCACACAAGGCTTTAAGATGTTCATTTACAGACAAGACAGACAATATGATTAATATAATATTGGAATGCAGTAAATGGATTTTCTTGAAGTATAACAGACTAATATGGAATTAATAATTTATAAACACTTCAAATTGAGAATGTTAACCCTATCTGGACATATGCTGTGTTATAATTACCATCAATCTCATTACAAAAATACATACTAATTAGATTTCTAAGCTTGTTGACTTCCGCAAATGAGCTAAAAAATTTAATCATTTCTAGTCAGCAGAAACAATAACAGAGAAACCAGGAGCATCAAACTGCTCCATAGCTGGGGTTTTCAATAGCTATAGCAGTTCACTGAGCTATGATACATTTATGAGATTGACAGTTTCTGCATTGCTAATAAATAAGGGAAAATAGTATATAAGGTTGTGTTGAGAAGATCAGAACCAAAATAATGTCAAATTTAACGACTCAGTTTTTACCGTTAATTACACATACTTGTATAGCGCCTGTCCAGATGTCCATTGTTTAGCCCTTACTGTATTACAGCCCAGGTTTGTACCAGTGTCTGATGTTAGACTGTGCGTAGTGTGATACTTTATAACTGAAGCTTTCCAAAAGTCAGCAGCTGTCAGCATTGCCTTAGTGTAAGGCATGATTTCCCGGCCATCTGGTGACTTATCGTGTGCTGGATAACTTAATGCTGCAAACACCGATAAATAAGAGAAAACTCACTTTCTTTGCAAAGTTGAGAGTCGTTTCCTCAGCTGTCATAAACCTACACTAACTGATAACTGAAAGTCTGGGTGAATAAAAGCTGTCATTAAGGCCACTTAATACATGTACCCATATCTTTTTATACACAAACATGTCATATAGTTTCGGAAGGTAAAAATTCCAACTCACCGATCATACCAAGTGGAAGCTGTTCGGTGAGAACGGCTTTAGATGTTTTAACTTGAGTGGTTCCTAACCACATGTATTCTATGCTCGTCATTCCAAACTGGGTCGCAGTCTTCATAACATCGACAACCTCAGTTCTAAAAATCAGAATTCTGATTAATTATCAAAGACATAGTAACATCATGCTGTTAAAAGTTGTCATTTGGTGGAAGCAATCTTACAAAAAACTAGAATCGCCTTGTCATTTTTTTGACTTGACACATTGCCGATGGATATAAAATGCAAACTATTAATGACATCTGACCATTGAAGGTTTTGTATGGCCTGCACCTATAATTGTACAGTCTTATCTCCATGTCTGGACATGGGTATAGAACTCAACTTTTTTATATGTCCATAAAATTAGTGAAATTAGCTAATTTGATATTAAAAAAAACTATTTAGAATCAGTAAACGATCTTTGGATGTATCACAGAAAAATGATCACAAGATTTTTTCGTAGCAGATTTCTTGCTCACCAAGGCTGCAAGGCACTCCGCTCATACTCACTCGGACATATGCATTAAGATAACTCTTGTATCTGATTTTTTTAGATTTTCCAGTCTGTCACTAATATCAGTGAAGTTTGCTGAATCTCTGATCTGATGGCTACTCAGAATCTGCATCTTCTGCTCACTACAGAAATCAACAACATTGGATTGTACATATGGCCAGTTGATATATAGATGGCAAAATGGCGATACATAAGATAAGAAGATAATAGCAATGAATACGCTTTCAAAAAAGGGTTTGTATGCGAATTAGACGGTTATAGTTATTGACCGACTTCCCGCACAGACCTCTGATTACTTTTTATGAATGATGGAATGGTGCCTAGGTCATTACCCTCCTCCTCTTGGTCTGCTAGATGGCACCCTGTAAACTAATGGAAAAGTCAGCAGCTGCGGCAGCATGGCTGCACATGAAGGGTGTTTCCTCATGAGCTCTCAAATTATACCAGCTGCAGATGAATCCATTTTCCCATTTAATATTGCTACAGCAGCTTGACAAGCTCTCAGCACACCAACAACGAGGTGAGTTGCAGTAAATATCAGCAACTTCAATTTTTTTGCTATCAAAAAGGCTCCACACCTCTAAAATACCATAAATCATATTCACATACCCTTTCTCGTTTGTATACTCATGTACAAGTCTCCTGACTGCTGACGTAAACTCAACATGACCAGGATGTAAGGTCGTCAGCAGACTGAACTTATCCCACTTGTAGTATTTCAGAAGTGTCATATATGCATGTGCCTGATGTTCATATTGTGGTCCAATATGTACGACAGTATTGAAAACACTACTCTGTGTAAGAAAAACAGTAAGTTATCCAGTAATGTACCCGAGATCTTTGAATAACCAACAAGTAAAATCAAAAATGTATTATACATTCAAATCACTGGATAATATTTTGAGGCAGTTCTAGCATATAATATGTTGTTGGCAGTGTTTGAGGTAGGGAATTTTTGTGTTGCTAAAATTGGACTCGACCCTTTGACCTTTGACCCTTGAACCTTTGCCATTAAAAAAAATTGATTCACCTTTTCCCACCCTGTCATTAAAACTTCTAACACATTGTCATCATTAATGCTGCATATACTGTTAAATTAAATAAATGTAAAAGGATATGAAATGTAATTGATTGAAAATGTTAGTGGCAGTAGTCTAGTGACTTGAGTACTGCCACCAAAAGTTCTTACCAGCACTCAGTACTGACATGCTACAAACACTGGTCATTGGTATCTTGCTCTTCCACCAAATCGATCTGAGCAATGCCAGCTATGACTATGACCCTAGATCCAGAGTTTCTTGGAGTCCTCGGTATACCCTGCTATCGTTTGAGTCACTCAACTGGGAACTCTGAAACTGGTTTATATGAGTTGATAAAAGTGAAAATGGGTACCAAAAACCCAGTGCAATGTGAATCACCCACTTTGGTTTGTAGCACTCACCCTTGGCATGTATCCATTCCACACTATGAGAGGTATCCCTAGAGAAGAGAGGTGGTTCAGTACATACTTGTATATAGAGAGATATTTGTAAGAGTTACCATTTGGAAGTATAAGTACCACCGCACTGACTGTTCCATTCAGTCTACAGAATGCATCCAGTACACCTCTAGGAGACAGGTTCGGTCTAGTTATTCGTTTCACAGTGACGGTTAAATTTAATTGTCCTGCTAGGCTATTTTTGTGATTGGCAGCACAGCTTGCAAAATTAGTGTATCTATCCATCCATGTATCAGGTGTGACATTCTCCAGAATGAGAACCGCAAGAGTGTAGCGAGTGTTTTGTTTTTGTTGTCCTTTGACTAGAGCTATAACCCCTAAGAGTGTCATGAATCCTAGCAGCATCTTGCCGTTGCAAATCCTTCTCTGTTCCATATCAGCAAGTAAAAGATGTTGAGATATGATGAGAGCCTACTCTAGTTGGCCTTGAGCAGTTTTGCATACCTAAATAAAAAATAAAAGAGTAAAGATGTACTGCTATGTTTTCTCAAGCTTATCTGAATAGCTCTCAGGTAAATGCACTTATAAATGATCATAGCAACAATGATTGAAATTAAGAATTTGCTTCCACCTCTTTTTAGTTATGAAAAGTGTGTTGCAAATCATTACTAATGAGCTTATTACGAAACTCACGTGTATACAGGGATAAACAGCTCAGCTTCTCAACAACGCTGCGTCTTCTCCCTTCAGTCATCCAGTGTGGTTTCACCTTGGGCAGTATTTTAGTTTTTATCCACAATCCCTAAAGGTCAATCATTTAAAACGGATGGATAACTTCATAAATGAAGAAAAGTGAGCGTGACAGGAATATATTCAAATGGGAGACTTGTTCACTACTAAGATATGCTGATTTCTAGTCGGAAAATCGACAATGTTATTTAAGTTGAGACAGCAGTCAGCATCCCATATACCACCCGCTGCAAAGCACCAAAGAGAATTGTTAATCAAATTATTGTAGCTCATTGAAGTAGTGGATTAAGAGCTATATGTAAATAACGTCAAATCCAATAATTCATCATCAGCTTACACACTAACAAGGCCTGACATTGAAGGAATCATCATTATTTCTGTATTATCATTTCTCTTACTATGTTATTATTAAGTTAGAGTTCTAATATAACTTTCTGCCAGACTTTACTTAGCCTTAGCCCCCCTAAAGGTGAATACAGCCTGAACTAAATCATGCGACATACGGACGTACCCAAAAGTTGCAGGAGTCTATTGCCATAACTCAATCATTCGTTATGTACTCGATATGATGTAACTAATTTATACATTTTATTTTACTGTCAACAACATATCCGTAACTAGCATAACACAAATGTTAATCAAATCTTTTAAATTCATATCAGAGGCTATAAGCATTGAATTAACATTTAAACGAGGTGGTTGGTTTTCAGTCTACAGGGTCTGAAAGTTTGTTTAATGTTACCATGTGGAAATTACGTCTTGTATGATATTGCACTGAATAAAAAATGTCAAGGGGTATTAGAAATTATGGTTTATATAAAATTATGTGTAGAATTTAATCTAGCATAAGTTTTTCATTTACATTTTCATTCTCGTATGATAATATTTTCCCATTAAACAATTAATTATAAAACTTGCGAAAAGCGGCCAGTACAGTTTAGTTAAGATATATAAGCTCTTAACAATAAAACTCAATATAAACAAACAAAAATTACTTTACAGGACTATGAAAAAAGCTTTTTTAATAGGCAACAATAAATTACTGTGAATTTTATGATTTTGAGATCCAAAGGAGAAGGTTAAATTGTGATCACTGATGCTTTCTGAAACCTTTTATCCAAGTTTGAAAAACCATTTGTTTCCTCATTAGAAGATATTGCTTCCTCTATTCTATCCATTATTTATACAGCAAAGTTAAAGTAAATACAATGAATTACCAAATTCCACCCTGATAGTTGCGTGGTCTTGTAATCAAAGAGCACAACTCCTGGCAGAAATGTATACATAATAGATTATTATCATACATATCATACATAAATAAACACAATATACAACCCGAATATGAAATAAGAGGTTGAGCACTCACTTTATCCTCCAATAGTCTTGCTGGCTTCATCAAATTCATCAGTGAGAAATTAGCCTTTGTCATATATGCTAGAACGATCGCGCTCAAACCAGTCCAATTCTACCAACAATTAGAATATTGACTGCTTTTCGAAGACCAAATATACAATGATCAGCAAAAAGTGAGGAGGAAATCTCAATAACTCAAAGACGATGTTCTCAAAATGTCTTGCAGAGCAAAACATTGAAAGAATGTAATGAATAATTGATAAGATAAAAATATCATTTGAAAGAAAATAACAAATAGCATTTGTCTCAAATGTGTGAATAAGCTAAGGGACATCGCACTATGTAAACATGATGACAACTTTGGTAGGCTCTTTAATCTATAATTACCTTAGATAATTACCTGCACAACATCAAGGGACACTGCGTACTTTTCAAAAGGCATCACCACATAAGTATCAGAGACAGAATGGGTTGCAGCCTCTGTCGTTGCAGCAAACATTCTCTGCCTATCAGTTAACCAGTATGGTTTGAAATTCTGTGATTTAGAAAAACAGAAGCCAGATAAGAATTTCGAAATTCTAATAGAAAAAACTCTTACCTATCGAGTCTACTGACAAAAAAGGGATGGAGCACCTCCAGTTCAATACTGGCAAAGTCGTTTTCAAACTCTTAGTGTAAATTTATGATGCAAAACACCAAAGCTGATCAATGACTGACGATACGACAAATAGATCATCCGCCAGCTGGATTAAAGAGTTATTCAGCAAGTTTCTTGTAACTAAGGTAAGATATAACGGAAATAGTTGGGAGTGATAACGATGGCGTGAAGGCATCCGTAAAATAAGGTCATTGACATGCAAATGTGAAACGCATACTCCAGGATGTGAAGTACTGTAAAAACAATAATGAGATATCACCAAAATTTGTGATCACAACTTCTGAAAAGGGAATGAAGTATAGTACATTTTCACGGCACGAAATAATCCCAACAGTAAGTTCTGGTGCATCAAAGTTTATTAATTAATGTGCGGAGGAGTGCCAGCAATGTACTTAGTGAAATATGTTTAACACTCAACAATTTTTTAACGCGAAACATTTTATTTTCGCACAGAGGGCTATGCAAAATGGATTTTGATGACAACACTTAAAACTATGAATACAAAAATACTTATTTCACATGCTGATGCATAAAACGAAGCATAGCCCCAGGCGATGCTTTTATCAAATAACACCAGTGGGCTATATTTTCAGGCAAGAGCATATCGAGTTTTCCATAATGAATAGGGCACGTGGGGATCATACTTTCCGTTCGTATGATTTATTGATATTACCACGTAGTTTTAACACAGTAGGCCTTGAATATCTCAATCAATTAACAGTTTGCACAAAAGGTAGCAAAACTGTTTATAAATCAGTCCAAACTAGTGGCTCATTTTGAGAGGACATAGATATTATTTTGGAAATTGTGGAAACCAGTAATAATACCAATAGGCACTGAAAGAAAAGGCTAGAGACATGGATTTAATGAGCTGCAGTGTGGGTGAGCTGGCATTTGAGCAGATGCTCAACCCTAAAGAAGCTAAAAAAGTAAGTTTATACGAAAATTAGAAGAGCCAGTTTTCTGCTTCGGTTGTTTTCATGCAAAAATTTACAGTAACCATTTTCATACAATGCTGGACACTGTAGGTGATAGCTCTCATTATTGACCCTGTAACCATTCTGGTCAAACCTATCTTAGTAACAATATCAGGACAGCTAGAGGTGTAAAGTCTGCTCAGTAAGGTAGTCAAAATTTGAATACTAGGCATCTAATTTTATAGGTTAGGTAGGAATTTATGAAATAACGGTGTTTTCAGTTGAAAATAGGAACTCTCATTCATTTTTCGGATTGACAGCTTCTGCATAGCCAATAAAAAAGGGGAAAATTGAGAGAATATCATCAAAATTGCGCTTTAGTTTTGAAGATGAGAACTCTAGTAATGTAATAGATGAGCTTTCCAAGGTTATAGATAAACAGGTTAATTTTTTTGGTCTCTCTTTACAAATTTGTGTCTGTCTAAATCGCAATTGATTTAACACATTTCACAGTTAATTGCAAAATATCAGACAGTAGAAAGAGAGATTCTGTAACACAGTCTTGAAATTCAGTTGAATGAGTTAATACAAATAAAATTGTATGGTTTTTGTCATGACAATAACAATGACAATAACAATGACAATAAAAGTATATATAAGGCAGAAAAATTTTATGAGGTACAAATTGGAACTTAAACACATGATATTGATATCGCAGAATTCATTTTTTGGGAGCTATGTAATCAGATTATTCAATAAGCCCAAAAACTCTGAATTTACAACAATATTTACTACATGGCAATCTTTTTAATTTAGTTTAGGTTTTATATTATTTATCAAATCACATATTATAAAGTTGAAAAATCCCAAAATTTAAAAGAATGTTACCATTCGAAGAGAACAACTGGGAAAATTTAACCAAAAAAATCTCACACTACATGTCATGAAATCTTATTTCCAAAGTCATGGCCATGGAGAAAGATTAGCTGTAAAAAATGAGGTCGAAGCAACAAAAGTTAAATCAATAGGTAGAAGGTTGCATCAACACGGTTTCAGGTATGGCTTGAGGGCAGCGGCCTCAGGTGCTCGGTAATTACATGGTTTGGGTTATAATGACCTCAAGCTAAGTCATTGGTACGTGACTAAACAATACTTGCAGATTTATTTGACAGTCAGCCCCAAGGGTATAATATTTAATAATGAAACCAAGTTTTCATCAATACAGGAGACAACAATAGTGTACAGCTTGTTATTTTAACCACTTAAACTCTGATAATATTGGACCACAATAATTGGATCACAGAATGTAAAAGATTCCACATGATTTTGAAATTACTGCAACTGACCATCAATTACAACCTGGCTTTTACTACTATTTATTAAGTTTATAACATAAAGACTGTATGGTCAACTACAGAAGGTAGGGCGGATGGACGAGCAAAATCAAAATTTAGCTCACGCCATTTTGATATCAGTAAAAAAATGACCTCAGCTTTACTGAAGAAATACAAGAATATAAATACATCTCTGAGATCCCTAGAATTTATAACTGTCAGAGTTGCCTAGTTGTCATCCTTACTATTCGGATGGGGTTTTTATGACATGAGGTAGATACTTTGGGTTCTGGTCTTTGTTGTTGACATGCTCCAGATATGTACAAGTTAGTTTCATTTGAGCACCATTATCCACTACATGATCGAAGGCTCTGTATGCCAGAACTTTGGCTATTCCACTGCCACGAAAGGAGGGAGGGGTAAATGTGTGATGTAAGTCATACACATTGTCCTTCAAAGTATACTGCAACATTGCCCTATAAAAAGTTTTGAAAAACTGAAAAGTCAACAGTGATGAACACATGTTATGAAAGTATCCCAGTAGCTAGATTTGAGATTCTACACTGTATAAAACCATGACTTTATATGCTCTATTACAGTATATGAATGGCTTTTTTTTGCATCGTTGATTTGAAATAAGTAAAATATCTGAACAGATTATCAACTCACTTTTCGCCTGCCATCTCTATGTAGAACTCTTGTTGTTCTTCATTGTGTAGCACCTGCTCAGGCTTGTACTGGCTAGACATTTTACAGTACTGGTTTATGACTCGATTAGCCGAATGCAAAATGGGGAGTTGTTTCCTTGCAACAAACAGCGGAATTTTGTGAAAAGAGAGAACACAATTCCTGATGGAATTCATAAGTTGATGTTATTCGTGCGGGACTCTCTGGTTGGTATTCTGCTTCGGAGCTGACTGGTTCCTGCAATGAGGAAAATGAGTACATGTCAAATCATCTAAAGTAAAATTGCAGTACAATTTATCTACCTAATGAATTACATCAAGCTTCTCTAAAAATTCGCTAATGGAATTAAACATAGCTCATTCTATATTTCTATGTTAATTGGCATTGTAATCCTCAGTGGTTATTTAATTAAATCCACACAGATTTATAGTAATCTGTAAGCTACCTAAGGCAGTCTTAGCTACATAAACCCGCAATAACAACACAGCGCTGCATTAGAGCGAAGCTGGTCCTTGTGCACAACTCTTCCTGCAATTTTCACCACCATCAACAGTAAAATAAAAGTGATAATTACGTTTGCCTAAGTCAACATAGTCAACAGCCCGGTCTATAATAACTCTACCACAGGAGTCAGCCTCCTGACCAACATATCAGAAGCGTAAAGCTGCCTACATGAGGTTATACTAGGTTATTGAACAATAATACATTATTAATTACAAGCCTATAGATTTCAGCACTTTGATTGCATCTCAGAAGTCAGACAATTCAATTTCTGCTCTTTTGACATGGTGTTTCCTGTGTATGAGAGGGAAATAATGTGATAATCGAGAGCCAATTAGCCGATTGAAATCTTGAGGTGTCATATAATCGCTTTAATATAGTCAGCATAGTTTGGTATATTGGCTGTCAGCTAAAGACACACTTGATATTGATATACACAGCTCTATGCTTGTATTGTATGCACATAACTAACTCTTGATAATACTAAGGCAGGCAGCTGCTCACGACTAAATCAAATACTAGAATTACAGTTTGGTTGTTTGGCACGGCTGCATTCAATCGACACTCATGATGATAAAAAGTTTGACTGTGCCATTCATGAGTTGTACACCATCGAAGGTAAGCTCTTACAACAATCTTTTATGCAGGTTTTGAACCAATTTTTCTCATTAAATTTTAGTTTATAGCATTCTCCTTACCACTACATACTAACTAAGCTTGTTCAATTCAGATGTTGCTGAACTATTGCAACATTTTTGTCAATGATATGTTCAGAAAGGCCATGGAGATAATAAGTCACATCTTTCAATTTTAGACTTATTGTATAATGTTCAGAATTTTATGAAAGACATAATATTTGTGGAATACGAGATTACAGTAGGTTTATGAGTTTCTAGATTGAACTTATCTCAATTCCTGGGAGTCACACCCTCTAAAAACAAGCTTAACTTGGATTCCATTGCGCTGCTTTGATGGGATCTCAAGTTTGGGCTCAGAAGAAGAAGCAGTTAAATCACTGATCAGCTTCCAATCAATAAATTTGCTTCCTACACTTGTTAACAATCCTTTACATGAAAAGAACATATCTTATCTTTCACAATCCTTTACATAAAAACAATATTCATGACGGAACCAGCTAAGCTTGATCACAATGAGTGACATATGTTTTTAATGAAAATAGACCATTACGAAATATGCTTATGAAATCATATCTCCCTATGCAAGTTTTGTGAGCGAATGTCAGCAAGGGTTGACATTGATGAGCAAAATTTTCAGTTCTTATGGAGTTGTTCTTAGGAATCACCGCTGATGTGTTCAACCTTATACCAATGAACTAAACCTGGTTTAGTTCATTGCTTATACCGATTTAAGCTCATACAGGGAAATATATAAATTTGTAGTTGTGTTCCCATTAGGGTTAGGCAGACAATTCAGGACCTTCAGTGTACGTACATGTTATCCGTACACTTTGAACTCAAACTTTGCCTGGGTCGCTGGTTGTGGAATCCATACACCACCCTTGGGGATGGATAAACCTTGGCAATGTATAAGCACCTCATTGGGAAGATATTATCTTTTTATTCAAAGTTATAGGATTCTAAAGTGTTTTAGACGATGGCTAAATTAAGTCATAAAAGCAATCGGTGTAATGACAGGACATATTTTGCATAATTTAATACTTATCATTACTCTATTTGTTATCGCGAGAAGCTAGGAAAAAAATTCGCGATAATTCTGCTGTTATTTTCCCAATGAGGTGGGTGAATGTGCTCAAGAAAATTAGCTTATTTTCAGGCGCATGGAGAATTATTACTGCAAAAAGTCACCATATCACATTATGGCCCGGGGAAATAATGCACTGCAGGACATGTACTAAAATAGTTATTGGGGTTAATGCTCATCTTAATTTAATTTCGTCTGCCAGGTCCCATTGCCTTTTACTAGTCTCAACTCCATAATTATTAACTTAATACAACCAGAGACTTACCTCAGCGTGATAGGAGGATAATAAGACTATAGGGCGGTGACAGCTTCAATCGCAGCTGTAAATATAATATAGAGCTTGATTAGATTCAACACAAACTGTCATTAGCACACATAGTGGGTGGTCCTATCTCCTTTGCACAAAGCTGAGGATGGGGCCGGCACCGGTCCAGTCACTTTGCCACATATAATGTATGTTCTGTTTGGTTATTATATACACACAGCAACCTGTTCCAGTAGCGACCACCAAGGCCTTTTCTCTATAGATATAAAGCCTTGACCACCGGGTTACCCTCAACTTGCACACTAGAAGCAAGGAGTTCTAGAAGCAGCGGGTTGGCCTGGTGTGCCGACTCCATCACTAGCCTGTGAAATGTAGCTTATCCAGTGCAGATACTACTAGCTTATTTATATTATCTATTAACTATGTGTCATGAGAATACAATACAGACAGGTCAATCATGTGTATGGTAGTTCTCTTGCTCACATAATACTTGTGTTCCGAATCCCTGTAATCATGTTGACTACACTCAATGCAACAACTGTAACCAAGAAGTTACTCTTAACTGTTACAGTACCACTGTTCTTAGAAACTTGACATTTAGGTACAGATTCAAATGTATCATTTTTACATAGTATGTGCTTGAGTAGTGCCCGCTCTCCCTGGTGCCAGAGAGAAATAGGATTTGTTGTTAGTATTGAAGGCTACTATAATATTAGTATTGAAGGCTTGGCATAGGTTGGGCACTGTTGGTGTCATGTCACAGACACTGTGTATAACCAGTGTATGTATATATTTTTTCACAATTGTCTTTGCTTGTCACATACATTCAGTCTCAAACCAATGAAAACTTCTTGCACAAATATTGTGCATGAATGATTCTCACCTTTGCTCGAACTCCACAGATTAACCTTGACACCAGTATACAATGTATTATCCAATTATATTGCACATCTGAATTAATTGACCAATTGTAATTGTGTATATTGATGACATATTTCCCACATAATGTATCACATGGAACCAATAACAGAAGGCAGGTGCCCTGTCTATAATACGGTGACACTGTTCATTGTGGTATAGTTAGGAAAAAATGCATGGCCATACATGTAGAGAAATCACAAGTTTTTACATTGGGCCACTGACAACTTAGATTCCTGTAAAACACTGCAAAGACGATTAGCTATATAGACTGTGTATATTCTAAAGGGATTATCAGCTCGTTCTCGGAATTATTTCTTGTTTGCTGGTTTGTTTGCCGCATTTTCGGTTTAAAGAGCTGCCTTCTACGACAGGTAATTTTTTTGCATACATGTCTTTGATTTTTACATTGGTGACACTCTTGCAACTCACTTTATACCAAAAAGTGAAAAATGCTGAAAATGTTGTCCAATACAGATTCAGATATTTCTTATATTCATGATTTATTAATTACAGAAGACTAGATCACAAAGCAAAGATAAAGGAATGTCATTACGGCGGAAGAAGAAGTCAAAACAGTCCGGAGCCAGTGAGAACGATGAGTATCTCTCTGATGCCACGGCCTCAGCCCCTCCTCTCTCAGAATCGCTTGGCAGAATAAAAATCGGCAACGAGAGCCCAAGTAGCTCACTCAGCAGAAAGTCGATAACTTCTGATCACAGCAGCTCTCCATCACTCAGTCGTAAAGGACGCAGGAAGAAAGGAGATGAAATAGAGATGGGTATAAAAAATGTAGAGGTTTTAAAGGATAATTCAACCCTTCACACTGTTGAGGTTTTGAAAAGACCAGGACAGACTCTTGGATTTTACATCAGGGAAGGCAATGGAAAGAACCAAAAACGTGGAGTATATATCTCACGTATAGCGGAAGGCAGCATCGTGCAGAGAAATGGTCTCCTCAAAGTTGGTGATGAAATACAGGCCATTAATTCTGTAAATGTGACAAAAACAAATCTGGATGATGTTGTTGTGCTTATGTCTATCCCCAAAAAACTCATCTTGACAATCAAAACTAATCGTCAGCATAATTCCCCGAAACAACCTGGACAGGGCTACACTGATGCCAAACCAGTCTATATCAACAAACAGAACTCTGTTGAAGTTGACTCAATGCGCAACTATCGTATGCCTATAGATTTGAATACTGAAGATTCCAATGACAGCGGTTTATCTAGTGAACATTCACTTAAAGGCGCTGAGTTACATCCCGCTTCCCAGTTTGATTCTGTACCTCCTGCCGTATCTAATCAAACCTATGCTGTCGTATCTCACAACAGGCTACCACCACCAGCAGAGCCGTCCTATGTCACACCCAAACCCCGGCCACCTCCGCGAACCGACTTATATGTGTCAGACGGAGAGCATGAATATAATCCAGTCGCTAGACAGGGTACCAGAAATGCAATGCCTCGTAAAGAAGTATTCCGTAAACCCTCTTCCAACACAGATGCCTACAATTCTGACTCTGAGCTGTTACCCAAGTACCTGTCTGCTTGTCATCAGCAGTTAAACCATTCAGGACAGCTCCGCCCCAAACCAGGTAACAACAATAATGGAGAAGGAAGCTATGCCACCTTACAACCTCCTGGTTTTTCTTCTGAAATGCAGCACTGGCTGAGGAAGTTTGATCATATGTCGCAGGAGTTCAAGATCGGCACAGCGGCTAGCAGTACAGGTCAGTGATAGTAAAATTTGTGTATTTTTCTAAAACCTCCAATTTTTTTGTCCCTGAAAACTCAATTCCATACCGATCCCAGAAACAAAAAGGACAAGAACCCCTATAGTTGAAAGGTCAGGATACTTTTGTCTACTTGAAAGTAAAATATTAAAGCTGTCTTTGTAATGATAGGTCAATTTCGCAAAAAAAAATAGTTTGAGGTTCCCACATTTAGCCAACCAATGCACAGATTCCGGACATTATAACAGCAAGTTAAATAATTAATTGGATAAGTGGTATTATTGCTCTTGATAGATAGAAAATTATCGGAAAAAGTTATCACAGCAGCACTAATGGATTTAATCATGCAGTGCTAATAGAACTTCATCAGGGTATGGTGTGACCAACGCAGTTAACAGTGTCACACACGTAATACTATTACCAAATAAATAGCTAGCCTGGAATTTCTTAATGCCAAAAGCGTTTCTGAAGGTGTTGAATGGAAAATGTTTTATATAAGTTTTTATCAATACAAATTCGCTTTTTATCAGTACAATAAATAATAACAACATTTATAAATGAAAGTGATACCAGGGCTGGGATCTATGGCTTCATATTACCCTCATTGTGACAACGCTCTAGGAATTGCTATTGATCTTTGTCACCTTACACAATACTTTGTTTCCATTTCAAAATCTGTCATCACAAAAAAGCTGTAACAATCGCAAGCATTACGGCATCAGTACATAAAAGTCAATGTTTACTTTGCTTGTTCCAATGAGACCTAATGTTGATTGCACGCTGACGCTTTACTTTGGCATTGCATTGATTACTTCACCATCAAATATCAGGGTGCAGTGTTTTCCTGGTGATAATGCAGGTTTTTGGCCATCGTAAAGCATATTGCTGAAGAGCGTCATACCATACCTATATGGTTGAAAAGAGTGTTGGTGTGTCAACATTCGTCAGGTTTTTCAACTCTGCTGCTCTGAGCCAGCATCAGTTTTATTCTAGTATATGTGTGGTTCTCTCCTGTTTTGACTGGGACCTGACGTCTAGTTAGGCTCGACAGCTTGGAATCAATTTGTATAATTAACAGTTGAGAGGAATTACTAATTGTGTACTACGTGTATCTGGTGAAGGCTGATATTGATTGATTTCAAGTTGACATCTTGCATCTACTACAAAGGTGTACCACACGCAAACAGGCTTACCAAACAGGCTTACGTCCCAGGTCTGGGTATTTAGAGAATGCTGGTCTGTTGGACTGTAACAGTAGATTTAGAGATTATGATAGGAATTCATTCTGGTGTTATGATATTATCACTATCATAGAAAATTCAACTGATAAGAATACTGAGCCCTGCATATATCTTATATCATGAATTTAGGAGAAAACCTTGCAAAACAGTACAATGGGCCGCAAGAAAGGTAAAATTTATCATAAAATTACCAGTTTTTATAAAATCTTATGGTTTTGCAACCAACATATAAAGAATCTAATCATTTGTAGGTCCTATGTACCCCCAGAAGGATAGCTTTGTCTAGTTGCAAACTATGCACTACTACTATTTTTTTGTTTACAATATTGATCCATACCAAATATAAATGAGCTTCCATTTGGGTATCATTTATAAAAACATGCACCATGTGTATGTGCCATGGCAAATACAATCACATATACAACAAGTCGTTCAAATTATGATCTGTTTCCTTTCTGGCAGACATACTGCTGTGGCCTGCTGTGGCCTGCTGTGCTACGCTGTACTGTTGACCCTATGTCGTACATTATTTATGTATTGATTTGGTTTTTTTCCCAAGTTTTTGTCTTCCAAACCATTTTAATTCCGATGTTTCTAAAGCTAGCTTCAAATATCCTACAATCTGATAATAGTTTTTATGCACCCCTATGTATTTGAAAATTATCCGTTTGAGACTGTGTAAGCTCACAGTCAAGGCCCATAAACTCAATAATTGAATTAATCCTTGGGAAAAAATGGTACCATTAGTCAATATTCTACCTTTCGAAAGCAGCAGCAACCACTGACTGGTCGACTGGCTGCCTGCCAATTTGTGTCACAACCACACAAACTATTTCTATGTACTTATCCTTCTTTTAGATTCGTTGAGCACAGCCCAGGAGCTGGATGGATACAGAAATGAGCTGTGGCGACAGGAAAAACTACTGAATGATGCCATCCATAATATGGAGTCAGCTTTGAGTGTGGATGCAATGCTACAGCAGTCAACACACCCCTCTATGTCAGAGGGAACTCACTCATTGGACAGACAGACACCGCTATCAAGTCACACAGCCAATCAGACATCTTCAGCCTACACATACCTCCGCGACCTGCCACTACTCATTCGTACTCCTATGAAAGTCAAAATTGAAGACTTCAAACTGTACAGGCCTGACTATGAGCGGATTATTCCTACCGACCTCATGTCAGCAGGTACTATGAAAGTAAAGTTGTATTGCGGGCATGGTCTTAAATCATCACGGACGTCACTAAGGGACTTATACTGTGTGTTCCAACTGGACAACGTAAAACAAGCCAAGACCATGATAAGAACTGGTGCTATCAATTTTGATTGGGATGAGACATTTGATATGGTGATAGGAGAATCGACGGGTAATCTGGTCTGCATGATTTACCACTGGGATCCAAACATTCGTCATCGACTTTGCTTCACTGGCACTGTAAGACTTGCCAATGTTCTGGACAAGGCTGCATTCGGCCCTCAAAATCAGAAATGTGCTCTGAAGCTGGAGCCTCGCGGTATCCTGTATCTTGAAATTAGCTACTGTAGAAATGAGGGAAAAGGGGAAAACAACTCTACACTGTTTGGCAGACCTTTGAGGGAAGTGCTAGCTAAAGATGGACTAGGAGTGACCGTGCCAACAATAGTTAGCAAATGTGTGAATGAGGTCTACAACCGAGGAATGCAGGTGGTCGGTATCTACAGGCTATGTGGAGCTGCTAAGAAGAAACAACAGCTTAGGCAGGAATTTGAGAGACATCCACTTCTGGTCGACTTGTCTCCTGGCAATGTTCCAGAGATTCACGCTATAACAGGTGAGTCAGCAACTATTCAATGATAGATTTTATTACTGAGTATTAATAGGAAATACAGTGAGTGAAACGCTACTCTTGTCATGTTCTCAGTAGGTCGGTGGTAAAAGCTGGTGAGAATTACAGGAAATTGAACAGTTAAATGAACTGTATTATGAGAGGCATGTTGCAAGGTTGGGATTTGGCTTCCATTTCAGTCACATAATAATTATATTGAAATTCACTTTAGACATAATATTGGCACACATTTTCCAAATATTGATTGTCACCGCAAGTTATTACTTTTCTGAATGCAAATTTGCTGCTTTCCAATTTCATTCGGGCACAGATTAGGTTTCTGTGTACTTCATTGCATTTCTGCACTCTATATCAAAACTGCTTTCCAATTGTTACCAGTGAGACAGCTTGTTTGCTGTTTTGTGTCCTCAATACATATTTTTTGGATCGGCCACAAGAATCCAAACTTGGTATTGGTTGTAAAATACAATTTGATTCCCAAAGGAGTAATAAATAAGCGCTAAGGTAAAATCAATAATAATATCTTCATGTATGATTGTACGGTACATCTACAGGCATATTACAGCAAAGTGGTTCGTACTCATCCAGCCAGAAAAAAGCAACTGTAAAGTTTAAAAAAAATCAACACTGCTCATATTAACTTGATATCCGTTTCGGGCCTCTTTCGGATTATGTATATATTACTTTTGGCACGCCTGATCAGAAAACTGAAGCTTTTCTGCAGTACTCATGCAAACATCGATATACTGGTCTTCAAACCAATATCAGATAATATCTCAAAGAATGTGGGAGTAAGGTGTGGCGGAAATGCACTGAAAAATCATGTTAGCAAGATTTATCAAATAATGTGAATATAGTTTAAAAGAAAAGTTGTAAATGGCAGCATGCGATTGCGATGGAATAGATTCTAAATAGACCAGTTTGATGGCCATACCCCCACCAGTAGTTGTGTGACCAAAAATGATGTTGTCCCATCTTCTCCTGATACATAACACAGCAATGGGAAAATTCCTGGGCTGCTGGTATAGCATGGCAAATTTTTGCTGGTATTATATAATGGTGAAGGAAGCTGAATTAATCAGTCTCCAAGTTCTTACAGCTGCAGCAGGGACGTTTACCAAAATGCAAGATGTGGTTTTGTGGTGAGAAAACTCAGCCAGTTCTAATGATAGATAATTTGTAGGGCAATTTATTTTCTAAAAATTAGGAAAATATTTATATGACATAAGTTATCCCTCATTGCTATTGTTTGTTCTACTACTTGTAGGGTTATTGAAGGATTATTTGAGGGAGCTGCCGGAGTGCCTTCTGACAAGCCAGGCCTATCAGGTTGCAGAAAGAGCTCTCACTAAAGATACGACTCAAGATGCTGACTTGGACAGCATGGAAGTCGTGAATGAGTTTGTGGCTAAGCTACAACCAAGACAACAGGTATGGTGCATAGCCTACTATATCAGTAAGTCTGTAACTAGGTCAGGAGCCATGTTCCCTGGATTTCTATATAAATATTCTCAAAATCAGATTCAAGCTGCTTCAATATTTGTATTACATGCTTTATTCAAGCTGATGTTTGGGTCTCAAGATCCAACATGGTCAGAACTGAGCGATCACTTCATGTGAATATAACACATCTCTCGCCCTTATTTTCACTCCTAGCATGTATAACATGTACTCCCAGCGTGCACTCCCAGCATGTACTATCATTCATCCTTGACAAGGAAGGTGTAAGGCACTCTATACATTTTCATATTTTAGGTAATAATGCAGTTAGTCTGACATCATTTCTAAAACCTTGTATAATAATATGCATGATCTATTCCTCAGGGTACAGTAGTATTCATACTGAATCACCTGAAGCAGGTGGCCTTACATCAAGCCGAGAACAAAATGACGGCAGCAAACCTAGCTGTGTGCTTCGGGCCAATATTTGTACCCCCACATCATTCAGATGCCCAAGAGAAAGATACTGAGGCTACCAGCATGAGGCTTCACATAGAGACAATAAAGTATCTATTGGATATTTGGCCTCAAGAGTTCAATACCAACAACAACATTGTTATCTGACATGGCTTCCGAAATCACAGACTTCAGTGAGATCAGGATACGGCAAGTCCGGCTGTCACTTATTGCGTACACAAACAGCTACGATCAAGTTGTATTAGCAACTGTGTATTTATGTACACTCACAGCTTAGTGTCAATACTGTGGTGCGAATATCATGTTCTAAGCCGGACGTGGGAAATTGATTTTCGCCTTCAATATCTGTTCAATCCTATTACTTTATATTGTTTTGAAATATGAGCTGACTTGATATTTTTACCAATACAAGCAATGATCTCCGCAATGTCATCTTAGGTTTAGAATGGTGCAAAAGACAAAAGGTATTACATGAAAATGTTAAAATTGGTTGGTCTTCTCAATCTTATGTACAATAAATATACATTGTGCAGCATTCAGCCTATTTGTTGAGTAGTGTAAATAATCAACAGAAACAACTCACAGCAAAATTAGCTAAGCTTGAGCTGTTGTCTTTAAGTTCCAATTTCCACAATTTAACAATACGTGTTCATTATTATTGTGCGTCAGGATATCATAAGATATTGTATCTTGATAATTCTTTGCTACCTCATTCCCCAACCTCATTATGTCATACAAAATGAACTATGAAATGGTGACTAAAATATTGTAGTAATGACACGGCTGGGATCACAGACAAGGTTATGGCAAATTGCACTGAATGTTTTTTATTGATTACGTATGTGGCAAGGATGCGCTCTATTTTAATTTCTTGTTCAATGAAATGTCACTCATGAAGTCAAGATTATTTATATCATTTGCCTCTGTCAGGTGAGGTTTAGACATATAAATGCTATTTTTAGGGATGAAGAATATCTGTTTTTAGGCAGTTATGCTCTGGGTTATAAAATGGATGTTCGAATACACACTATATGAGCCTATGGTCTCTTTTAATCTGACGTATCTGACCGGTGAAAGTGTGTGGCCTGTGAGCTCTTATTTTTGTACAGATTTATCAAAAGACAATGATTGGCTATAGCCTAATTACATATATATATATATATATACATTTTTATTGCAACAACCATCATCCGAAGATGTTCTCCCTGATGTGCAAAGAAAACAAAAAACAAAAAAAATCGAAATAAAATCATGAATGAACAAAATATTCTTTATGAAATTATTTGGTTGGATAATAAATAAGAATGCGCAGCTACAAAAATCTTCATATCATGGTTAGGATTCAGACAGAAAATAAGCAAATAACAAGCTGAATGACCAACATTCTTATTTAGAGCTATTTCTCATAATTGATCTGGTGAATAAGTCTTCGAGCTTTGGACAAACTCGCTGGTTTTCTCGGGGAGGGCGGGATTCCAACTCCCACCCATCCTGGTGTATTTACCAGAATAAACTAGGAGTCAGTCTGAGTTATGGCACCTTTGCTAAAAAGTGGATAACTCCTTTATCAAAACTAAATATTTCAAAACATACCAATTAGCTAACAAGGGTTTGAGCAGGGAGAATTCTCCCTGGTTTGAGTCATTACAGATGTAGTCGTAGTGCTCAGATGACTCCAATGCGAGTTAGTGGCTAACAACTCGCGTTGGAGCAGTCTGAGCACTTAGACTATTGCAGATGCTAGTCCAAGCTGTAAATTTTTTTAGCACAGCAACTCAAATCTATGTGCTAGTTGGAAACCAAACCTGGCATTGTCCACCTCCTCTTTCTTTAGTATAACCGCCCTAATGATTAATAAAATTTTAACTTGAATCTGATCATTCACAAAGCGTCACAAACACACACAATAGTATTAATTGATTGATTGATTGATTGATTGATTGATTGATTGATTGGTTTATTTGTCACTCGCATACAAGTATGTTGCGAAATTCGGTGTTTGATACACTGCTGTTCAAATGGAGCAAAGAGAAAAAAAAAAGTACATGAAGAAAAACTGACATCTCATCGTGGATTGGGTTTAAATAATATTATTGAGGGATAAAATCATGTTGCGTAAAAAACTGTCTCTCCCCCAAGAAGACCTATATTTTATTGTCCTGTATCTTCCTCATATTAAGATGTTTATGTGATCACGTTCGGGTTTCCAGTGGTGCTAAAGTGCAATTTGTCACACTGATGTATTACTGAACATCGTTATCACAGAAATGGTGGAATAGCGCAAAACAAAAATTCTGATCTCAAATTTTGACATGGCAGGTACAAAATACAGACCTCGGAACTACGGAGCTAGATTTGAATTTATCATATAATTATCATCTATAACTCAATAGGTAGAGGCGCTGGCGTTGCATGTGAGTCGGCAGATTAAATACCATGAGTGATGCTTTTTAAAGCAAATTATCAATATCACTCCGCACAATTATCACTCATTTGGTCTTTCACTTAGACAAATTCGTTCTCAGTTTGTTCACTCAGAGAATATTTATAGTTTCATCAATGAGTGAGCAATTGAAGAGCAGGGCCCCGGGCCGGTCATGCCAATGACTCCACGGTCTTGCTCACTCACTGATTGATCAGGTAGTGTCGTAGTGATTTCTGCTGTGTTGAATTGAAAGACCCTCCAGTGTTGCCATTGTTCTAAGAAGCTGGTCATTTTGCAATTATTTAGCTCAATCCATCCTTGCATCTTGAGTTATCTTTCCATCCTGTTTTATTTTATGGGAGCACAACTTCCTCACTTTTAATTAAAATAGCTGAATATCAATACCAGCAATAGTTAACTTGTTTGGGACTCACAAATATTAACCCAAACATGTCAACTTCCGGAACTTTGGATATCAGCCTAATAAGAATGAGTCACAAGTGTGGGATTTAAAAGAAACATTTATTTACTCACAAACTCTTGTGATTACAATGATACAATGATGTGGAAGTTGAAAGTTTATTAGTGTACAAAGTCGAAACTGCCTAACATTAAAACAACATAGTGGGAATACTGTGAGGTTCTGCCTTCAACAAAGTGAGTAACGTACAACAACACATTTGGCTCTACATCAGATTTGTAGTTGTGTGAGACTTAGTTTCCTTCCGAGGACAATCAGGGACACCAAGGGTACCACAAGTTAAATCCAAAGACAGCATCTAGCTGGAAATAAAGTGATGACTGACAACACTAAACAGCATACAGCTGTAACCCCCGTTAACCATTAAACACACTGTTAATCATGAGGCACTCCTTTAACTTTTAGTTCCTGAGTGTACGAAGTCTTCAAAGGTATTCAAAGGTAAAAGTCCTGCTCAGCTGGAGACTGGAGTTCATTTAGCCTGTCTTGACAAGCTCTCCCCGAAACAAAGCTTGTCAAGACAGGCTAGAGTTCATTGGGCTTTGGCTGGACTCAGTCAGAGGAAAAATTAAAATAGTTAGAAACACTCTCATCAACCACTCAACCACCCCTTGCATAAACCAACTTACCTTCTCAGATGATACTCTTATCTGAATAGTTAGTTGATTTGTTGGATGAAGGTAATGATATAACTTTGCTGCAAAGGTTTTACCAACCAAAGCAAGGTGCAAGATGTTTTAATTTGGATAGTTCCATTCTCCCTGGGCCAACCACATGAGGTTATATGTGTAAAGCAAAGTATTGAAGTCCCACAAAGTTCTATCTCCCAGTCAATCTGAATCTACACTATCATTACTACTTACCTACTCCCACCACATATGGTCGTATGTATCAATGTGAATCTGCAGAAGTGCAGTTCGCTGATAGTGATAGAAAACCTGCCATCTAACGGATGTGTGAAATAGAGTTTAGGCCCACTCTGGGGGGTCTTTCAATTAGAAAGAGTGATCCTTTACTAAAGCAAGTTATCACTATCACATCACTATCACATCGCTCAAAATTATCACTCACTTGGTGTTTCAATTAGAGAAGATCGCTCCCAAATCGCTCACTCAGAATGTATATAGTTCCATCAAGTGACTGAGCGATCTGAAAGCGAGACCCCTAGCAGGTATCGCTCACTCAGTGAGTGAGCGATAATATTGCGATTTTGGCTGTTTCTAATTGAAAGACCCCCCCAGAATCACCCACGCTACAGCCAACCTAACTGTAAAATTAGTAAATTTGGCAAGGACTTAGGCATGCATTGCAAATGATCGCAACAGTGAGAAATGAAAGCATCCTGATATACTCTCCCGATTGGTGGTGTAATCAGGATGGCTGTACATGGACAAATATGTCAATAACGAACATTGATGAACAATTCATTAGGACTTCTTTGTCATTTTGATATGCCAAGTAAAGTAAGGATATTTTCCATGTCATTTCATGACCTCATTATTCTCTGACCGTTTGGCTAACAAGGACACTCTATCATTTTGTATCCTAGTGATCTGATAACACTCAGTAGTATTTATTGTGATATCTTTTGTTTGACAGCACAAGACACAGTCATGTCTGGATCGTTCCGGAGCTCGGTTTGGGATCCATCATTAATAATCTCACAGATAATATGTATGCAGGCAGTCTATTATATATCTCTTGGAGCCTGGATTATAATACTAGATCTCATTCTTCATTCAGATCTTACTTTAGGACAAATTTATAATTTTGAAGTGAGTATTATCAGAAACTAATTAATTAGGCTACATATTGAAAAGAAGAGGGAACATCTGATTCTGCTAGCCTAGCGACTCATAAATGAGCAGTGAATGACTTTGTAACTCTTACCAACTATCTTTTACCTTTCATATACAATCATGTACTCCACACTGTCCATAATCACAGCCACATAACGATGGTCCCATATTTAGTCATTCCGAATGTATTTCTTTATCACTGATCTATTGTTGTGCTAGAACGCCCACAGAGAGCTCTTCAAATTTACATGGTTTTCAAAGCTTAGACGAGAATACTTCTCTGCACTAAGTAGTGTACATGATTGACTGTTTTAACATCATTGTCATTTATGTTTTATTCAGAGCTTTCAGCTTAAAAATGGAATAACAGTTCTATGTGCGTATATACTCAATGCTATAACTGGGTAAGCAAGATTTTCAGTATATAATTTAAACCAGTGAAAACATAATTGACCCTTAAACTGATTGTTGCCCAGTAGGAAGTGTCCAGCTAGAGTGATACTGGGTTTTCCTTTCCGCTGTAAATTGATAACTGACAAGCTTGCAACCACATAAAGATTGAACTGGCAATGACTGAAGTTCACCTACCTGCTTTGAGATCGAGCTTGACTGAAAAGTTATGAGTTCACACATCTGTCAAGAAAACACTGATGTAAAGTTCAAATGGTCATTTTACACCGTAGCATAACCGTGCATTGTCGCAGCTGGACATAACCTAAAGATATCATACGAGCAGGCTGCTGCTTAATCCGATGGAGTCAAGATTTCCGCTGATATTATTCTCTCTTGTTTTGCAGGGCTCTTGGGCTATGGTATATAATCAAAAGAACAAAGCAGTGCTTAGATTTCACATTGACTGTTTATTTAATACACTTCACTGTCTGCTGTTTATATAACGGGAGGATCCCATCGTCGATATCCTGGTGGCTCAGTAACATTGTGGTGATCGTTATAATGACTGTGTTAGGGGAGTTCTTATGTATGCGGACAGAAATGAAGGAGATACCTCTGGGTACCTCCAGCAGGGTAGATTTGTAGCACATAATTATATAATCTGAATAAAGGATGTTTGGAGTGTGAAAAATGCTGGCACTCGAATGTAGGGGACATATTCCTAATTTATACACCTCTTATACCTATACCACCAATAGTCAATATGGTGTTGTGATTTGTATGGACCATGTATACCTCCATTTTGCTGGTCAACAGGTTTTCACCTCATTTTGAAAATTTTTCCTTGCTGCCGATTGCTTCGTTTGTTCTTATACTGACGGATTTATCTTCTGATGAACCATTATTACCATTTTATCCGTAGTCTTGTTTGGTGCTCAGTTTCGTTGTCGATGGTAATTGTTCATCAACCAATGGGTGCAAAGTTTACTCAAACTTCACATGAAATTTTCGGTTGTATAATCTCAAGAATGTGATTTATTTATGATAATATAAAACTGTAACAAAAAAGCTCTAGAAATGTGCATAGCCAGGATAACAGCTGCATTCCTTGTGGATTTTAATTTATTTTGAGTTTCCTATAAGTAAGGATGGAAGCTACTGTACTATAGTAAATCATCGCCATCGCCCCTCGGACTGATAGATATTCATAATACTAGACTATCAGGAGAATAATCTTATGGTGTTGTCTGCACCACTTGTTAGTAACCAAGGCTGTGTCGGATGGAATTGACAGTCTATAGCACTTAGTCCATTCGCTGTCTTGTGTCCTCTCAATACTTTCACTGGTACGATCAGTGGATTTTGCATCAGATCACTGTGAATATAAAATAATGGTTGTTGAAATCACAGGGGAATCATCATTTTGACACCACAACACAGAAATCGACCAATATGTACATAGCGGATAGGTGATGACTTTCTTGGCTGATGGTAACTTATAAATGAAGTAAAACACAAGCAGTTTGTTCTTGTACTTGTAGTTATTGCAACCCTTTGTACTTCAATAAGACAGCTTGAATTAACAGTATCAGTATCTTTTATGTACCAGTCTAGTCACAATCTTCATTTGGAGTAAACATATATAACTTACTTATATACCATTCCGTGACACACCACCACACTACCATCATCTGATGTGGAGGCAAACAGAGGGTACTTCTTGTGAAAAGCTACATTCCTAATAGCCTTCTTTTGATGCCTAAAAAAATCCACATGGCATATATTACATGGTGAGAATGGACTATTTATAAGCGCAGTCACAGTTTGATGCACTTCTCACAAACATCAACAACAACAGAAATACTCACTTGAGTGTTTGATATGGTTTTGTAGATAGATCCATATCGAACCAGTGTAGTCTGCAGTCATAACTTCCAGTAATGACATTATCTCCACCTGGATGAATAGCCATACTTGATATCCATTTACAATTGGCCTGTAGTTTTCGCGCCATTTCTTGTTTGAGTAGGTTATATACTCGGATATATCTCTGGGTCTGTTGAGAAAGAGAAAATGGTTTACAGTGTGATGAAATAGTTATTTTGTCTGAGGAGTTATCTGCTCCGCGTGCAGCATCAGATAACTCCTCAATCTCAGGATATTCCTAGCACCCTTAGCCATCATAATACAGAATGGTGACTTTGATTACATAATTTCCTGATGACACTTTACTTTGTGAAATTAGGAATGTTCCCTACACAGATTCAAAAAGCAACCAACATCACAAGATATAAAGCGAGATTTTAAACAGCCATTTTTAATCAACCAGTTTTCATGTCCAAGAGGTTGACGTGTTTTGTATTTAATTGTTTTATTTAATGTGCAAAACCAATAGACTTAATAATTATATTATACATGATTCACAGGCAAAACCCTAACATGATAACCAATAAACTTACCGCAACAAACAGGAAAGGTTTGTTGGGATGGAAGAGAGTACATTGCACCAGCCCCTTAGGTTTACTGAATGGACACTGTGACCTGCGTTTAGATATCTGATGTATTATCACAGACTGATTACCCGCGTCGTTCAATGTGACAGCAAAATAATCTCCCTTCACATGCCAGGTGACTTGTGATACCATCTAAAATTAATAAAAGATAAAGATCGCTAATGAATTTCCATTAATCGGTTCATGGAAAGATTGTGGAAAGTAGAGACTTGAGGATGGAAAGAAATGAGAAGAGGGTTTTTAAAAAAAAAAACAGAGATAAACTTGCTCAATTGGTTTGATAACAAAAAATGGTTATCTTTAGTAGCAAATGTATTTTATTTGACCAGAACCAGTAAATAAATAACTTGTGTTATATGTACACTGTAGTTGAATATAAATACCTCTATGACTTCATGTAATAATGCCGCAGATGCGTGGGTTTCAGAAGGACACCCTACTAAATGCTTGTATAAGCATAAATTTCATGTTTCAATTACCTCATCATCTACTTGCGACATTCAATCTTATTCTGGTCTTTCCT
This sequence comes from Membranipora membranacea, assembly GCA_914767715.1. Taxonomy (NCBI): domain Eukaryota; kingdom Metazoa; phylum Bryozoa; class Gymnolaemata; order Cheilostomatida; family Membraniporidae; genus Membranipora; species Membranipora membranacea. The sequence continues at coordinate 8,393,373 of OU612065.1, forward strand.
GATGTGGGGAGGGGTAAGCAATGGATTAGAAGACAACTGGGCTGATTGTCAGCAGTCTTACCTTGTTGTGAGTGATAGTCATTCTGGTACAGTTATCTACATACTCCTGACTGCTGCTATCCGTACATTCATTCCACTGAGCTACAGATCCTGCAAAATCAATTGTGTCATACAAAAATAAAATTCTATCATCCACATTTTTATCCAAGCAGATCTCTAAATCTTAGTCAGCAATGTGCTTCATGTGGTGAAAGTTGGCTGTGCCCCTGACACAATCCATTATTCTTTCTTTTGTTGTCATGTGTATGATAAGTTGTTGAAAGTCTGTTATTTGCTGCACGTCTGTTGTTTGGTTGCATATCCGCTTGGGCATAAACGGAATGAAACAAGAAAACTTGGCCTTACTTACATCACAGCATGATAGTTATAGAAGAGGCACGGCAAGATCACATGCAGCACATTAAGATTATATCTGCCAACAAGTAATGAAGACATCCCTTAGGTAAGACCAATAAATGCATCATCATTCTTATTTAATTGGTTGTGTTCAACACTTTACCTGATGCCCTCTCCAGGTTCTCGTTTTCTGTTATCAGTTCATCTGTTCGGCCGATCACAAGCTTGTCTCCTAGCTGAGGATTGATAAGTACCACACTCTGCCCACTGCAAGGGAAATATTTCAACTTTAATATCATGTTCACGCCGTGAAATTTACCATGGAAATCTACCATACAAAGATGAGTAATTTCCAGCCAGCAGTATGGTAACAAAGGTTACAACAGTTAGTTATAACTCAATAATGACACACCTACATTTATTGATATACGGAAATCAACTATGGAAAGGCGCTTGGCTAATAACGTCTTTGCTTTCACAAACATGTTGACAGTCAGAAACCTAAAGCCTGGTTCCCACCATTATCCTAACATCTCACAAAACATTTAGAATAAGCAAGTCTTCAATAAAGCCAATTATCAGATTGGTGTTGGTCTTTCAATTAGACAAATTAATTCCCAAATCGCTCACTCTGAATGTACATAGTTCCACCAATGAGTAGGTAATTTGTGAGATGACGATTTTGGCTGTTTTTAGTTGAAAGTTGAAAGACCCCACTGGATCATAAGCCAATTAAACCGCAGTTGATCCTCTCAGAAAAGTTGGCAAGTTTAAGGAGTTTTGCAATACAAGCAACAGAGGAGTATGTATGTTGGATGATGCGTGTTCCAATTTGGTACCATCAAGAAAGATTTTAATATTCATTTTGTACCACAGGAAAAGTTATATGATGTTTGAAAACTTTTGTAACAGCAGAGAGTAGAGAGTAGGAAGAAGAGCCATGTGTGGTATGTATCAGTCATTCACTAACCTACTTTCTGTTAGAACCAAGCTACAGCAGTCTCGCACCAATGAACTAAACCTCAATGAACTAAACACCAATGAACTAAAGGTTTAGTTCATTGCTCTCACCTTCATTATCAAGTGCTGATCTTGCGCGTTATGTTAAAATGTTGTGCCAAAATTGCTATGTACAAGAACCTTACGAAATGCAGTACTATGCTGCGCTCTGCTAAGATTGGCAAGATGATAATGGAAACCAGGCTTAACACAAAGTGGGAAATTTCCACCCTTATTATTCCATGTGGGCATAAATACTTTACCCTTCCACATACATATTTTTCCAGATTTGTGTGTTCAAGGTAAACAGCGGCTTCACTGAGGACAAGCCACTCATTTAGCAGGTTATTACATGGCCTTATATGCAATTATCATTTCATACCTGATATAAGCCCTCTTTCAATACAATGCGATTTAACAGAACAAGAAACAGATCAGCTAGGTAAATGCCACATTTTTAGAGATGAACTTTTCAGATCCCGGAGTTTACCTATGAGAAAGGTGCAAACTGACCCTAGATAAAATTTTACCTTCTTTCCTTATTCCTATTAACGCAAGATTCAAACATGGTAATGCCTCCGCATTGGTGGTTGCTGTCCATATATAGTTTGTAACCGTACAGCTGACATAAATTTACATAACGAGGGTCAATGATGTGCATGCGCAGCACTGAGGCAAAGATGACCCTCAGCATTCGAAAGCAAGATATTCAACTGTCTGCTGTTGGTGGTCTAGTTATCTTCTCATGAGCATATCTAGCCATTTTTACTCATTTTTACATGTTAATCGAGCACCGGTTTTTGCTTGTTCCCTATGGCACATTTCTACCTCTTCCTGCAGTTATCGAAAACCAAAGTTTGCCTCTCCCATGCACATATGTGTTGAAAAGTTACTTGTAAGTTACATGTGGTCCCTACATCATCTGATATGTGGGTCATAAATAAAATAACGACTCTAAGAAGCTCCTGAGTCATCATTTTGTCAAAATTGAAAGAAGATGCCTCCCTGCATCCTGGCCAGTTGAGACCTCTGACACAGATTTTTTTTCAGTTTTGCAGGCCTAAGTGTTCGTTTCTCAATGTTAGAAAGGGGTTTTCAAAATAGGTAAGGCTAATATATATAGACATGTGTACTAAGAATACTTGCGCCTACGCATATTTATAGTTCCATCTATTTGTAATTCCTAACTGCTAACTTCCCACCACTAGGAATATATTTAACAATCACACGTGCATGTGGGCATAGGAAAGTCATGAGGGCATTGATATACTCACGTGGCTATAGCTGCTAGTGATAAGCTCGAGTTGGGACACCAAGCGACACACTTCACTTTGTCTGTGAATGTCAAGGTCTTCATACATCGTCCGGTCTGCACCTCCCACAATTTAGCTGTCTTATCATCAGAGCCTTAGAATATTCAACAGGACAAAATATGTAAAGTTCTGTAGCTTACTCTACCATGTTCTCCCTTAACCTTTTGACACATTGAGGTTACTTATAGCTGATATCTCATCATCATTGGTGACACATATACTTAGAAACAAAGTCTCAAGCATTGCTTGAAAGCAACCAATACTTTTCTATGGAACATAGGTTGAAAAACCTTTGAAATAAGTTAAAGTTTGAAAACGAAAATTCAAACTTATAGTAGGTCAAACCATGGATACATGTTGATGAAACAAACTTGCTGATAACCAAAAGTGTGTGAGTTATCATGAAGGACTTACCTGAGATCATCCATTGACCAGAGGGGTCTACAGAAATCTTTCGTACCAGGTCTGTGTGTCCAGTGAACACCTAAGGTAAAATATGACATTGCTAGTATATGGATGTTACTAGTCACAAAAAACATGCAGAAAGTTGTCTGCTGGCAACACCGACAAAGTGAGCTAGATGACCTGACCCACGTAAAAATTGGGAAAATTTTTCTCCGGACAAAATAGGAAACAGCTTGAATAAGACTAAAATTCTTTGGGCTTCCTTTCCAAAAAATTTCCGTTAACTGGTTCAACAGCTATTGATTGGGTACGAGATGGAAATAAAACACATTAAAAAGTTTTGGGGAACTTGCTATTTAGACCAAAGTTTGTTGCTGTCAAGCCTAAGGTGATAGGTCATCAATAATGACAACATATTGTGTAGAAGTAAGATCAATCACCGACAGGCCATCTCCAAATATAAACATTATTATAAGTCATGTGACACGGATTGTGTCTTGTCAATATTAACTTACAATAGCTTCAGTTGTTGGGAACGGCTGTAAATCTTTAGGCTGTGGCAGTTTTGGCACCAAATCTTCAGGATTGACATTCATCTGAAAACAAAAGAAACAATATTTGAGAACAGGACAATTCCGATATGTAATGCTCAGTCACAGACATTGCATGTTCATCTTCAGGGTAATATACAAGACTACCAATATATCATAAACTTAGAGGAGCACAAAAATCACCATAACCGCTGTAAGTATAAGAACATAATGTCATCCTTAATCAATAATAATACATTTTATTGGTATCAATTGCAATGGTTTTTTTGAGGAAAACTCCTTTTTTTTCGGGCAACGTCATTTTGTCCGAATCACTTTTTGAGACATGTCGACTGCTCAGGTTAAGATAACAAAAAATGTCAGAGCGTAAAACTTCAACAAATTGTCCTTTTTATGGCATTCATAATTTGGAATTTACATATTTTATCATTCGTATCTAGAATAGTTCGAGGTAACCCCTAGCCTTGGCACACGGCCATTTTAAAAAAAAGTGGCCACTTGACAAGGCTAGGTAACGCCTTTTGTGCAATTCAAGCCCAATTCTTTGATGAATTTCATTCACAATAGCTTACCCTCATTTTCTGTTGTCGAGGACACAAATACAAGTCGAGACATCTTTCAAACCTCTCATTGATATATCTTTTATAGGCAGGAACAGCTCTCATCGACGAGTATTTCTTTGGTATAAAATTCTGTCTCCTATCTTCGGTTTCTGTATCCTGCCATTTATCGAGCTCTTGTTTGGAGAAGAGATACTCAGCTGGAGGGTTATAGGACTCAGCGTGACCTGGTAATACCATCTTAGGCGCTGGTATATGCATCTTCAGTCTGAATCTATCGTGCTGGTAAAAAATGTGGAAAAAGTGAGAAGTTTGTAGAATTAAGACGATCAAAGTAAATAGTAAATAAAACTACAGGGAAAGCCTTGATAAACAACTTGTAATTTCGTTATTGTGGAGCGACACTTTCTTATCTTGATGAGTACGAAAAACGTCATACTGATTGTGAGATTGTAAGATAACAAGTTGTCATATTGATGGTGTTAACAGTTTCTTCTCCTAGCAAGTGTTTAATAGTTTACATGTGTCAGGTGGGAAGTCAATCTTACCATACCATGTTTCATTCTCAAATAAATATATCGTTGTGTGAACAAAGAAATATAAGAGCGGACACTATATTATTGACAAGCATTCCAGGTGTTACTGTGCACGTGACATTCAAGATCTCGTCACCTTCAACTCGGTGTGGTTTCAGAAAAATCAGACACCAATCCAATCACCGCACATTGAAACAAAAATAAAAATGAATTTTGGTGCTTTGCTCTGACTGTGATGAGTATTTTGAAGAACAAGGTAAGCAATCATTTGACTGCTAGAATACCTCATTGCTATAACCATTACTTGCCGCTTAGACCTCAGAAAATGGAGATTCTCATCGCTTTCACACTTTTTTACTAATGGGTGCAACTATCACATAACACAAAAAAGAAGAAGTGAGCCTACAATCGCTCCCGTCCATGCTGCAGTCATGAGCTGATAATCCACTTTATAGTATCCAAATCAACGTGAACAAATTGAGAGGAATCAAATCCGGAATCGAATCTCTGTACTGCATGATTCGTTGGTTAGATAATTTAATATGCTCAGCAAAAGTATTCTGTATATGACTGGCATACTGCAGGTGAGCCTTCAGCAATCAGTGAGCAGAGAAATCACAGTACAGAAACATGCAATAGGAACTAAAAAATTTGTTGAAACACACCTCATCCTCGTTTGTCCAGATATCATAATAGACCTGATCGTCCTTCTGTGCATCTTCTAACTCCTTATTTCTCTGTGAGGGTGTCTTCATCCATCCCATCTTCATACTGTGGACCATCTTACCAACCTGTCAGTCAGTAAAGATCAACACAAATTTGAGTCACAATGTTTGTGTTCCAGTAGAATTCCATCAGACCACTCACTCACATCGATTAATTATGTTGACAAACTTCAATATTTTGTCAACCTAGTCAAAATCAGACTGGCAGTAAGTCAAAAACGAAAATTTCGGTCAAAACAAGTTTATCTGGATATGATCTATTATTTTACCTTCAATCTTTCCCAGTTGGAAGGTATGAAGCTACGTTTACTCTCGGGTCGATTGCTGAGTGGATGTATCATGGTATCCTTCTCAAACGCTGCTGGCCAGTCTTCCATAAAGGGGTTCACATCTCCGTCAGCAAATTTGCCTTCTTTGAGTCGTTGAATAACAGCACAGTCCTCTCGAGATAATACAATATTCTGTCCAGTCTGTGGGTCTTTCACTGTGCGCCTACAAAGTCGACAATATCACTGAAAAGTACTGAGGGGAAAAGGTTGTTCGAAAATTGTCCTCAGTTATTTAAGATAATATAAATGTGTTCCTGAAAGTCCAATAACAATGACTCGCATAACGGCATAGAAATAGACATAGGACTCATAGCATTGATTTCATCTGTTTTCTCGATTCTTACCAGTAATCAGGGTTTTCAGACTTCTCAATTAGGTTGTCTAACTCATCCCCAGTTTTTGGCTTGAGGATCTTTTTACCCGAGAGATCGTATCCTATATGTGGATACTCCTCATACCACTCCTTGGGTACATTTCCAACTGTGTTTCTCAAGTCCTGGGTGAATAGAGAAAATGATGTTATCAATAAAAACTAGTATTATAGCTAGCTAAAAGCAAACAGGGGGCACTGAACCATCTGTCACATTGTCTGACTATCATACCGTGACATGAAACCAAAACAGCTTTTTGTTTTATGTATAAACTGACCTCTTCATCAGATGAATCATACTCATACTCGTTAATTTTCGGCAGAGTAGCGATGTTTTCTTTTGAAGCACCATCCTGAAAAGTAATAATGACATATTGTTATTGGTACAAATTCTTACATTGTTACATCGCACATTTCTTTTAACTGGATAAATATTTACTGGATTAACTCTCTGAATTCAGCAAAATATTGACAGGCGGTAAAACCTTAGCTCAGTTATTGATAACAGTTGAATCACACATGGATTTGACTTAATTCGTTTGTTGAATTAATTGGGCAATTAATGAATGCATGTCATCATGGTGCCTATTTGTAGATAAGGTTTGCATGTTGCTCATCGTACTCCTTGTTGTTAGGAAGTCAGATCACTGACCCCAGTGGATGCCAACAGGTTTGTCTCCGCACATATGCTCGTAATGACAAGCTTACTTGAACACACCTGGTTCTGATTATTTTCTCCTTCATCGCTGTCTGATAACCAATCACTATCTTCTTCCTCGTCTTCATCATCCTCAGAGAGTCCAGAGAATTCGCTGCCACCACTCTCTTCTACTTCACTATCTGTACTATCACCATCTCCGCTTACATCATCAGAATCAGGCTGTGTATCAGCGAGAAATAAGGGATCCTCTTCTTTTTCAGCATCCTACAAGCATAAAATGGTGGAGATTGAGTGTTCCAGTGAGAACCAGTTTTATGCACATAATATTAAGCCCTAGTGAATTAATAAAAATAGTATATACATATATATATATATATATATATTTCTCTCTTCACTATCTATCTGTTACTGTGTGTACTGTATTTGACCATGGATATATATAGTAGAGACTATAACTCCTTGATTAATCTATATTGTCAAAACAAGGAGTTTATCAAAAATACGTGTTGCATTGCTGTAGTATATAAAGAAATACCAGATAGGCAGACCCATAGGGCAGACTTAGTCTTGACGCAGAGTGTGACAACATGGCTCAACTTAACTGGAGGCATGTTAAAATTTATTATTCTATATATATATATTGTTGTGCCAATCCAGCCACAGTGAGCAATGATGAATTAATGGCCACTGGCGCCAAGTTACGGACAGGGTTTCATGATGGATACTGGGTAGAGCCTATTAAAAAGAGATATGTCATATTACCTTGGTTTTCTCAGGGGCTGGATGGGTTTCTGAGGTGGGTTTCTTTTCAGAAGAAGGCCTCTCACGTTTTCTACTGGAGGCTGCCATTTTGGTTGTAGACAAAGATCCTACTGGATAAAAACAAGAACAATCCGGGCGCACATACAAAACTACCCTCCGATAAAATTCACAATTTTCATATTTGATTTAGGTTCCTAAGCAATGTCATGCGCATAAGCACAGTTCCGATCAATCATACAATTAGTGAGTGTGAGACTAAAAAACTTTGTTACACAAAAAGAACAATAACTTTGAAAATGGATGGGAAGAGAGTGAAACCTATTGAGCACCCTTCAATATTTGTGCAACCTGGAACTATTCCTGCTTTTCTCCTGAAGCTGAGGAATTTGCTAGACGATCCTGATTGCGACCATCTTATTTCATGGGACCCAGTAAGTGCAGTTAGATCATGATACTCATGTTGATACCTAATCCTAACCTAATACCTAATCCTAACGAAGTCGAGTGTATTCACATAACTTAGCCTTACTAACTAGTTGTAAATAAGCACTGTATGAATCGATTGGTGAAAAATTGTCTTCACCCAGGGATCTATTAATTAGGCCTCCTTGCTGCTGAATAGCTAGCTTGCTTGGTTTATTGCATCAAACAATTTTATACCTTGATAGGCTAAGACATATTCATATATGGTAGAATGCTCACACTCTGTACAGTCATGTTTCCTTTCAAAACGGCAGCGTACATGACTACATTGGGTCCTTATTGACCTATACTAGGCCTGCAACAGGTTCTGTAGACATTAACAGCTTTATTAAAGGCATGTTCCGATAAACTGTTGTTGGGTGGAGCAGCGTTTTACATTGTTAGTAATGCTCTTGGACGCCATTTCACCTAAACTCATAACCCAGCACACTCTTAGCTGACACAGATGAGGCACACAGCCTCTCTTCCTGGTGATGCTGACAACTTACTTGTTGTAAGAGTTAGTTGACAAATATTCCATATTCCATCCTTCATGATCTGATTTTTTTCAGGATGGCAGCAGCTTTCACCTGTATGACCAGACATTATTTGCAAAAGAGATTTTACCACAGTACTTCAAACACAACAATCTGGCTAGCTTTATACGACAGCTCAATATGTGTGAGTATGAGCGCAAGAAGACACGAGGGAGTGCTCTCAGAGGAGAGAAATAAGACATGCTAGGCATCAATCTCCTCTCTTTTATTCTTGCATTAAAACTTTTTCACTTGTGGATATCGCTGTTACACGTTAATCCTAGAAGTTGACACACTCAGCAAACAAGAGTATCAATAACATAAGTTTCAATAATCTGGTTCATATATTGGTGATTCATAGGGCTAGAAAAAAAACAGCACATAAAAAGTTACATGATTGACTGCAAATCGTCATTAATAGGCTGCGTTGAGATTCAAGTCTGTGCATATATAACCTGACATGCATCATTTAATGCATTCAGATGGCTTTAAGAAGATCTCGACTATAGAACATGGTGGACTGCACTCAAAGGATGACATGGAGTTCCAAAATCCATATTTTGTCCGAGATGAAGCTGGACTGATGGCCAACATAAAAAGAAAGGTAACCAATTAAAACCTGACTGTTTTAACAGGCTGGGAAAGTAAAGAACTTTGTTTTTTCATCTGAAAATGACAATATGAGTGATACACCAAAACCCTGGACATCCTGTCGCAAGTGCGCCAAGCGTCTGTCTGAAATGATTGTTACTCTCACCACAAACATTGGTATTCACAACAGGGCCTAGTAACCCAAATATTGTAATTACTCTAATCCTGGCCATAAAACATACCCATGAGAGTGGCTAGTGACCCTGAGAGTACAAATATTGCTCTAATCCTTACACTGACAACAAAATTACAAACAAGTTCCCTGTATTAGCGTACCATAACCCCACCATTACCCCGGTACCATAACCCCAGTACTATTACCCCATAGTAATACATAAAGATGCAGTGTATCATATTGAAAAAATTCATATGCAATGAGGTTATAATAAAATATTAAATGTATAGATAAATATAAGGACTCTTATTTGCATCATAATATATGACATAGGCCTACATTCATCTTCTTAACATGACTATGTATGCAGAACATTGCAGGTGAAAGATGAATATAGATTAATCGATGTCGATGACTTGCTTTTGATTCACCTTTTATCCTTTTTTGAGCCGTGTCAGATAATGTCTCATTTTGTATCTCTGATCATTTCATAAGTAACACATCATAAGAAGAGAAAGTTTTCAAACGGCATTCAGCATTGCCATTTGACCAGGGTCAATTTATCATATCGTTCTTGATATTTGTGTGTCATAGGCATGCTTTAGGTGTTACCAGTCAACACCTGACTTAATTTTAGGTTTTGTATTAAGCAAGCATGAAGATGCTGAAGGTGTTTAGACCAGTTGTACCTTCAGGTTCCTTTCTATTACATGACCAATTTGTACCAAAGCTCTATTCTTTTAGAATCCAAGAGCTGAAAGAACAATTAGCGTGAGTAGACAATGGTTCACAGTATATTCCCTGGCAATCACTGAGTGAAAAATCGTTACCATAGCTAAATAAGTTCTTTCATCTCAGGTCTTTGTTCATCTCAAACAATTACTGCTTTGAAAGAATGTCTAGCACACTTTCAAAGCTCCATGGTGATTGTCTGATAATAATGGAATTACTTAAATTGTAACCCCATTTTCTAGGTTTGTTTGTGTGCAGGGCTTTATCACCTCAAGAGTGGTGGTTCCAACAAAGTCTCTATAATGTTTTAATTATTACCTAATCCATTGACAATGACAATAAGAGCAGGTGTGAATCAATATGAGGTACAGGCACTTCTATGTCTAGCTCATGGCCACCATTATACCCTGGCGCATCATTACTCCTGTAGGCAGCTGCAATAATAAGCCTTTGCCCTGTCTCAATACTGTCCTTGATTTAAATAAACTCAGGAAAATTTAAAAGATACCAATGTCCAATCTATACTTGATTAATTTCACATTCCTAAGACCTCAACTGAGATGGCATATCATATTTCCAAACTTATTTCAGGTAGTTTGAAGGCCATTGAGTTGATGATAGTTTTCGTAATTTGGCAATTCCTTTAACACCTTGTTTGTACTTTATCGTGTTTAGCAAGGGTCTCAAAGTATACGAGATAAGCTAACTGAATATGGAGCTCTTCAGCCTACCCAAGTCGGCGAAGTATTGGTTGATGTTAAAGACTTAAAACATACACAGGACAATATGAGTGAACAGCTGGACGTCATGAAGAGAGAAAACAGTGCACTATGGAGGGAGATTGCTTCCCTGAGACAAAAACATACACAGCAGCAGCATATTATCAATAAGGTTAGTGGTGGGGACCTGCTGTGAGCTTCTGGCAGCAATATTAAAAACTAGATGTACCTTATGTACTTTTTTAATCACATATTCCTAAGGACTATTGATTTCTTATCTGGTCAACCAAGCCTGCCTGGTAATTATCAGAAATTGATCACACAGTTTCGTTTTGATGTGATGACTCATGTAACAGTGTCGATAGCTTGGAAACTAGGTGATGCTTGTGGTGTATCAAAAATTCTTTTGTGATACAGTTGATACAATTTATGATGACTATGGCAAGTAATAGCCGTAACATGAAAAGGTCTTTACCCATGATTGAAGTCGGGCCTTCGTCAAAGTCAAGACGTCCTGAACCTCCCAACTACTCTACATCTGACTCAGGCGGCAGTGACCAGATACAGCAGGTATTTTATTGAATACATAAAACTCTTTCTGGTCAGGTTATGAAATGACAAAGCAAATTTAGATTTGGGTGGTGGAAATATATTTGGTTACATGTCCTAACAGCTGCTCATTATGTAACCATGTCTGCTTCACAGTTGTGGTATTCAATTAATTAACTCCAAGTAAAGAAATCTGTACTATGTGACCGATGAGCAAACAGTGAGAGGGTTTAACACAAACACTCTCATTGTTCACTTGGTAACGATCGAGGTTGTCTAGTGGTCTCTGAAGACTGTGGTTGTCCATCTGTGATCTGGAGAGTATGGTCTCATACAACTACCCTCCCCACACTGTAGACAAATCTTTTTGCCGTATAACACAGAAAACATTAGTCTCATGACTTTGTTAGGTGACTACCTCTTATGTGATATGAAAAAGCTGCTTTATTCTACTCTTCAATCCATTCGCATTAGAATTTTCTTGTAATAATTATGTTGGAAATTTGTTGGACATCATTCCTCATCTTTTTACCACCATGATTGCTTTATTCACATGAAATATAAGCAGTACATAAAATGCATGTTTGGCTTTACAATCTCCCATTATATAGAGTAATATATTGTCTGGATCAGGGCACAGTGTCGGCTCATCGACAGGTCATGGTATTACAATCAGAGACATAACTGACGATGATGAACTTATCTCACCCGATCTTCACAATAACCCAGCAATCGAGCCATCAGTGAGTGCTGGAATACAATTGGCAACATCTCTCCATAATTAATACAAATAACCCTCCATTCCTCCTGTAAATTATGTGGGGCATGAACTTCCTCATTCACCAAATATTGCTGAGCAACTTTCATTTCTAAAAACACCACACTTGTTTGGTTTCATCCTGTGAATTGATAGATACCATTATCCAGAAAATCACATTGGCAGTTTTGCCAATGCTCAACCTTACATTTCAAGAACACCACTGTTTCTTTAGTCTCTCTTCGTGTTTTATCACAAAGGCTTGCTTTTGAAAATGTTCAATGACTAAGCAAGCAGGCATGTCCTGGCATCAAGTTGGGACCAAATGATAATCCTTCCCAGTTTCTTCTGTCAAGCATCTGTTGTCACTTCTAGTAGCATTAATAAAAGAGACCGCATTGATGCGTTTTAAATGTGTTGAATCCTCAAACCAGCAAAATTTGATCCTATCTGTGCTACGAATGTGTCATATTGGATTTCGCTCAACTAAATTCCAATTGGCATCGACACCGTCGTTCATCTGATCTTCAGATTTTGCCATTCAGTGCATGTATGTTAATTTGTCATTCAGGATTTGCTGGTCGCGATAGATGATGCCCCTGTACCCACTACAGTGAATGATATCCCAGTGATGTCAGGGCTGGACTGCAGCTCAACTTCTGGACCGCTGGTTGCTAGAAGTCCTGGCTCATCGTTCAACGCTGGTCTCGTCAAAACTCAGCTATCTGAGAATGTACACGAAGTACAGACAGACATAGATATACTTAGGGAACTGTTTAGCACCGACTCACTGAATGTCCCACAAGACACATTTATGGATGTAAGTGATGCTGGTCAAGGTTTTGGAGTTTAACAACAGTGCTCTATACATAAATATAGTCAGCATCCGCATCAATATTTGTTGATGGTATTACTAGCTTGAATTACTCAACTGTTTTGATTGGGGATACCAACCAATGTAGACTAGTTGGTACCACTACTGTAAAGACTTGTGTAAGTTATGGCATTGCTCTCATAGCAGGCAGAAAAGAGACACTCTCAAATATACATCTTATCAGATAAAAGTATCTACCGCTGTAATCCTAAACAAACATTCACACAGGACTACCTTGACGCATTCATCTATCACTTTACTTTCAGATTTTTGATCAGCCTAGCAGCGGCGCAAATTACCAGCTCACACCTAGCTCTGTAAGTAAGATATTGATTTAAAATGACTCCTAAGGTGTGCGCTTGTAATGTGTAATTGCTGTAACAAGAGGAGCATCAGCACCTACCATATTATTAGCCCCCATCCATATTGTGTTCAACCTTGTCACTCCTGCATGATGTCATTCATCACATATATTTGAAGACATGCTCTTTGTGATCTAAAGCTTCTGACAGGTAAATCATTTGTGTTTTGTAATAAAGGGTTGTGTAGTTCAGAGCCGGTAACCCAAGTTGTTGTGCTGTTACAATCTGAGCAGGGCCTAATTGAGATTTAGTCATCTTGTTGGGATGATGATCTCACGCATGCACATATGTTGTTCTTTGCTTCTAGAATTTACCAATACTGGATCTGGATGAATTGATGAAACAAGACAGCAGTAGTGAGAAAAATGGAAATAAAAGTAAAAATCAGCAGTTATCTGAACTTATGTCCCCAACCACTGACTTAGATGGTCTGATTGGAGGCATGATTACTGTACACGGAGGTCAGCATAACACTGTTCCAAATTTATTTCTTTCAAAGACTCAGAAAAGGGTTTAAACATAACAGTAACTCACATGTATACAATTTAGCTGATATCATCCAGCACCTTAGGCTTTTCGCTGCTGTTTATTTGATATTTGGAGCCCAGTGTTTGCACATTGTGTGCCCTTTGAGCTATTCGATACACTGACTGAGGTCAAGTTCATGCAAATGTTGTGATAATGTTCAACCCACCATTACCTTCGAAGTTGTTGTATTTGTTGGACAATGGAAGCGCATCCTTAAATATCTAACGCCCATGTCCGCTCTTACAGAGAAAACAAGTCCCTGACTGGTGAATTACCAAGACACAACCTGCTCATAGTTTAGAGCCAAAGACTTAGTAAGGAAAGACTTTTTTTTTCTTGTTTGTAGCAAAGATACAAAACTTTACTTAGGCCTCATGCTAAGGCAGTATCAAAAATTCCATTACGGAGTATGCAATGAAGGAATTGAGGTGGGATGGCTCAATATTGAAACCTTATAAAGTACCAAAGAACTGCATCAAGCCAACGGTTCTTTATCACACACTTTCATAGTGTCATGGTTATAACGACCTCACTACCCTCTATTGAACTAAGGATTTCAGGTCTTTAGAATATAATTACTGAACTTATTAATGTTGTCTTTCTATTTCCTTACAGATGATGATCTAGATGGGGCTCTGAAAGATTTGATAGAACCTATTGGCCAATCTGCTAGCAGTGAGGCAGCTATTTCATCTCAGATTATCTCCAGTAATGACCTTGATTGATCCACTCTCTATTTGTGGTGGATGAGAATTTGAAGATGGATGTGACAGATCCTGCCAAGCTGGTGGGGACAATAAGGTTTTGCTCCGACTAAGCTGTGAAAGTTGCGAGAGACATCAAAATAAGTTAGCTATGGGGAGACTGATATTCTAACTTACTCAATTTAACATGCACTCAGAAGAATAGTAAAGTTTCACATTCTGTTCCCATAATTGGCCCATCACTGCAGGTCAGGTTATATGTGGGTATGTAACTATCCCTCCTAAAGCTCCATGTCAAATGGAGTAAATAATTAACTTCCCATTTTCTGTTGATAAATTTCTTACACTATTTCTTTTTAATCAAATCTGAGCATTCATGTTCTGCCATATTCATTTTCTCAAATGTGAATGTCTCTAGTACTTACCATAGGATAGCATATTTAAAAAAAAAGATTAATTCTTTGTTAGAGACTTAGATAGGCCCATCCGAGGTTATCCAAAAATAGGTTGTTGATAAACTTTTCTGTCTACAAAGAAGGGAACACATCTGTGGGTACAATCACAGAGTTTGGCTGTATGTGGCTGCAGTGGCTGGTGGTAAAAAGCTTCCCATTCAATCTTATCCCTGTGAACACCAGGAAACTCTACAATAAGAAGGAGCTGTGTAATTATTTTGTATATTGACTGTAATATACTTTGATCATCATTATTATTATATCGACAGGTATTGCAATATTATGTACGAGTCTGAAATTTGATATTTTTCTATCCTGATTTGAAACTTTGTGTGTAATTTTGCTTTGAGACTATTATCAGTGATTTTGAGTTCTATTTTTAATAGAAATACTGTGCATGCCATGCTAACTCTGCCTGTGTGTTGTGTTTTGAATATATATTTGAGTTATCATCCTGTATTCGTGGTAACACTTGCTCAGTTAATTTGGGTGGTTGGTACTCCTAATTGAGTTTTTCCTGCACAACTAGTACTGGCCAGATATACCATTGTGCTCAAATTATGATTTCATGTGGGTTATCACATCCAGTCATTGTAATGCAATGAAGGGTGAAAAGTGGTCAGCTTATGACAGCCAGAAGTCTTATTATATATTCCATCTGTTAGATCAAATCAGTATGTTAAGCTGCAGCTGTTCTCTGTCTAAGGATACAAGACTTACTGCTAAATGACTTGGTTGTGACACTTGGTTTGCACAATGATTTACACCTCGGAAGGTCTCTGCTCTCCTCTAGCACCTATGTGTGACATGCCAATACAGCTTTCACAGCTTTTTGATGGAAATTTCTTTTGAATTTACCATTCTCTGTAATAGCCTCAGTTCTCATTGTATGACGTTTTGGATGGGTACGGTAATGCAGGGCTCCTACTAATATTGTTGAAATCAAGATTGAGGGCTATGGATATGTTGATGAGCTTTGATACGGTATCGCATGTCACTGGGAGAGCTCCTTATTCGGCTTAGTCCTCTGGAGTGTCTGGATGTTCGCTGACAAACTCCACAAAGTTCTTAGAAGTGTAAGTAGTCTGACTTATAAGGAGTCAGGTTTTTGTGTGTGTTGAATTGGTTTATTGTGGTTTATCCAACTGCGAAATTAGAAATCTTTTGAGATTGATTCTGCAAGGCTTGCAGGGCACTTGGTACTCCTAAGGCTGCAGAGTAATTGCATAGCTTTTGGGAGGCACATTATTTTGCAATTGTGAACCAGAATCAATTACTAATATTGGTCCTCTCTCAATTGTATCCTTGAATACTACGTATATCAATGTGTGTCTTTCAGAAAATATTACAAATTATTAGGGCGGACATCATGGCTGATCATGTCAACTCCAATCATCAGAAAAACTCGGAGCCACCAACCTCGAACTCAACAAAACCACCAACAAACGACATGGAGATTATTGTTGAGACTAAAGCTGAAGATGATGTCAGAAGTGTTGGGTCAAGTGGCAAGAGCAAAAGAGTCAAGGTATGTATGAATAAAACTGGATAAATAATTCTGTCCCTCTTATTTCGAAAATTTAGAATACCTTATGGTTGGAATTGTTTTGCTGAGAAAAGGCTTCATCAATTCATTTAATCCAACAGGTTTAATAAACAGAAAGGCTGGTAAGTTTTGCCTGAATGCTTACAAATTCATACTTATCATCTTGTTTCACTTTCAAAAATAAAGTTGTGCCACTTATGCCAATGCATTGAGGTGGCCTTTTCATTTACAAGTTTGAACATATTGAAAATGTAAGAACCTCAGGGTCGCCTTCAGCGCTGGATCTGGTTATTTCCATGTATGGAAAGCTAAATGGAATATTTATTTGCCATCAATCCACAACAACATCTTTACCCATCACCGCTCGCGTACTCTGGTATGGAAATTTCCCCAACACCAATACAAAGACTCTACATACTATTGTCCATCAAAACCCTCCGAGCTCATCTTTGTAAATAGGCATAGAAACATGACTGAGAGTTTGCCGTTTTCCGGAAAAGTTCCATGAGGCTGGAAAAATCAGCTCAAATCACAACAGAGAATTATGTTATGGCAGTTTCTAATAATTGATTTGTGACACAAAGTGTTATTTTAGTCAGCAATTGGCAAAAAGTTGCTACCCAGTGTGTGTGGCCATGTAGTTTGCATTTAACGCTACCAAACATTCTGTCACTCTTAAATTGATGGTATCACTTGACCTATAATTACTCACATTATAATATACTTATTCAATCCATTAATAAAAATTCAAAATGTTTGAATTAAGTCTAGATTGTACTAGAGCTAAGGAAAGGGATGTGTATCGACTATCGATGTGTATCGATCAAGATTTATTGCTATTGTAGATTCAAAGTTTGGCTAAGTCAGCAAAGGCGGGTGATGCAATGAGCTTGACTGAAAAGGCCCGGGAGGTCATTCATGATGTGAAAGATATTAAGGAAGCTCAAGCTCTCATCACCAACCAGCTTGAGAACATCCGAAAAGAGAACACACATCTCTATGGCGACATGTCTTATGTTCGAGAGAAAATAGGCCAACAGGCCATCATTGTTGATAAGGTTAATACTTGTTATATGTGTCACATTTCCCATCTTTCTATTTCTGCTCAGATGCCAGCGTATGAATACGATGAACATAACCCCCAACAGTGTCCTTGTATCGCATACAGCATGTGAGCCTTCAAGAGAGGGCAAATCCTAATTTCTATTATTATTGTAAAATCGAAAGAAGGCCTACAATATGAACTCACAGATTGCAGGTCTTCTTCTGATTTTTCCACGATAACATAATATTATTTGATCATATCAGGCCATAATAGCATCAAGGTCAGCCATCGTCTAATAGCAGTAAGTGTTAATATAATATTTGTGTGAAATCACAATTATGGATGGTTGTAGCTCTCCAGCAAACAACAATTGAACTTTTTCCTACCGTCATTGAATAAATTAAAAAAACGTAATGGCATCATAATACAAAAAGTTTATGTGATAATTCCCACCATTTGAAATTCTACGATATTTTTTTATGATGTTGGTCAGGTCAGTGCTGGTAGATATTTATCATTTCTCATTTTGACTCCGACAGTCAGTACTGATATTCTTCTGCTGAAATATTGCTGTTATATCAGCATCCGATGCTCATGTTATCTAAGTAGTTTTAGTTGACAAGAATATGCTCAATGACTCTGTATATGGAAACAAACGTAATGTATTAGCTTCGGTCACTTTTACCACATTTACTTGGTAAATTTAGCAAGTAGCTACTCTGTGCTGATGCTTATTGTTGCGGCGTATGGCTGCTGAGCGCACCTACTGGCTGTAAATTTCAATGTTGTTAAAAAGTTGTGAGCCAATAAGCAATTGACTGGTTTTGGAATACTTTATAATAGACCTGTAGGAGGAATAGTTTGCCTTTTCATAAATACGTGAAATAGTGAAACCTACCTGCTAACGATTATATATATCATATTTTTACTTGATATAAACTCCCACCTATGCTTGCTATAAAATTAGTGCTACTGCTAGCTAAAAGCTAAAACAATCTCTAGCTAATATATTCTTGTCTGGGTACTTTTCTATAATTAATATTAAGGATAACAACTGGGAAAAAGAGAAGATATTTTGGCCTCTTATAAATTATTAAAAAATGTCAGATCATTAAAATTTTGATGGGAGTGACACTTCTTAGCCATACCTCTTTGTTTTATAGAATATAAGGTTGGAAAATTAGGCAACATTAATTTATTAACTTCATCGTAGATGGTGATTGTTTCACATAACCTATGCCCTGACACCAAGCTCTTTTGACATTTTCCAGCTTCTTCACTTCTTGATGACTATGATTGGTGGAAGGCGAACATTTCTGAAGAGATCTTATCCATATCTGCTTGAAGATGACTGCCTCATTGAACAAAAAGCCAACGCTCTGCAATATGTTCAAGTCACTGAGTCAGCAACGAAAATTGTAATTTTTTTTTTAACACTTTTATTGGCAGTCTATCTCATTCCAGTAGCGGAATGTTTTCCGAATAGTGCCGAAAAAAAAAGGAAATGGAAATGAAGGAAAAAATAAGGAAAGCTTGAGAATGAAGATGAGTTAAAATAATTCAATATAATATATATCAAAAAAAGTTGAATACTCAACATGGTACCATGGTATTGACATTTTGGTTTTGGGAAATAAAATTGCAAATTTCAGTTAAATAATTATTGGCCAACTTCAAAAGTGTATGGTGTCACTTGCAAAGCTACATGAGTCAAAGTTTTATTGAAGTTGCTGTGCAAACCACCATCAAACTTTGCTAAATTGCTATCGTAGGTCAGTATATTTAAGTATAATAATACATTAAAAGCTTGTGTTTGTTTTGACAAAGAGGTCTTTTTTTCTGTTTTAGGGAGATCAGGTATCCTTTGTGGCTAATCCAACTTCCACACTCGCTATAACGGATGAGCCAGATCTAAACGAGGTAAGAGTCTTTCTCATTTATCCAGGAAGGCATAGTCTAGTTTGCTCTGCTCGAATTTTGTCATTACGCCTATGAGTTTGGGTATGTATGCACATAATTAACTATAAATTTCTGTCTTTTGTCAGCCTCTTGTGGTTGAGCCCGTTCTCCCCTCAGCTATCGGCGAATTGACAAAAAAATCGGAACAGAACAGAAATGACAAGTTGGAAAAGACATCTTCTTCCTCAAAGGCGTCTGCAGCTGAGATAACAATGGTTGCTGATGAGATCGGAGATGATATCAATGCTCTGAAGGACATATTGAAGGCCAAGACTGGTATGCACTTGCCTAAATACATCGTCGAAAAGGTAAGAACAACGTCAGAGGAGGACCACCTCCCGCAGACTCTTATTTAATGTGTGCAAGGGTGTGTGTGATTTTACATAAGTATGGTTCACACTATCGATGCTGGGTGTCAAAGTATTACCACACTGTGTGTTTTGATACACTGATTACACGTTGAACAATAGTGGCAGACAGTGTGCTGATAATATGTCCCATCACCTAGATCATGGGTGGGCAACCTTTTCTTGAAAAAGGCCACATCTTACGCCGGCTCAACTCGAAAGGCCGCAACATATCTTTCAGGGATAAAATTGGAACTGGAGTAGCAATTTTGGCACTTCCTGTTTTGTAAAAACTAAAACAGATTTATTTCTAAAAACTGCAGTATGTTGCAAAAACCATCAACTCAGCGGAAATACTGGTTTATCTAATCTTCTTGAGTTTTGTGATGTCATTTTACCTCATGATTTGATTGTGTACATGTCTGTATCCCCATGTTTCATGTGTATGAAAAAAGCGCAGGGTAGGTGCGGGAGGGGTGCTGTAGCGCCTTCCCAGGGGTTAAAGTGTAAATAAAGTTCATACAGGACTGTTTTGATGGAGAAGGAAGTATTTCCGCGGAGCGAAATTTTTTTTTTAAAAACTTTGTTCGTGTCCTGTCAAAGTTTTCCCCTCACAGCTCCCGCCCTTTCTCAAAGGAGGGAAATTTTTGCAAATGATTGTGAAATGAAGAATTCAATATGGAACATTTCAGCCATAATGCAGGAGCACTTGTCACAAAGGGAATTTTTGCCCACAGAGGCTGTTATGCAAAAAAATAAAAATTACTATAATGTTAGAGAAACTTGTAATTTTAACATTCAAAGGTCACTGTTTTGTGTTATTTCGAAAGGACAACTTGAAAAAGTAGTAAGAGTGGCTGGGAAGCTAACTACATGCATAACACAGATTGGCCACTATTTAGAAATATCTTGAGCTTACAGAGCGCTATGCATACTTGGTTCTCCACATAAAAAAGGGGAATCAAAATTAATGTATGAAAAGTTTTACAGGCATAAGGCCACAATTAGGCCGCAAAAGATTACCCATTAGGCCGCACTGGCAAAAAGGCCGCAGGTTGCCCACAGCTGACCTAGATGATACGGACAAACTGGGAATCATTATGAAATCTTGTAGAGTGTTACGAAAGGGCTTGGAATGGTGTGACATTGTGTCAATGTCTATCCATATTCCACAAACAGTAATGATGGTAAATGCTGCTTGAATCAAGAAGTAAAACTAAACTTGTCAATGGATAACATGACTTGTTGCGGTATAACAAATTGTTGCTATAGTGGTTCTTATATTACAGATATTTGATAATTATGACACAATGGTGCCTGCTGTACCCACGGCTCATCTGGTATCTGGATCAACTGGCCCTTCAGGTTCTACTTCAGAGAAAGCTGGATCTATGTCTATATCTTCCGTTACTGGTATGTATTATCTCTTGAACTCCTTGCTGCTGGTGATAAGATAGTCAGCACAGATTCCCATTGATGAATTTATGTGCGGTTACATGACATCTTTGCATTGCAATAGAATATGCCAGAAAAATTAACATACCAAATCTATTTTTGATACAATAACAAGCCAGCGAGCACATCTTTCATCTTCATATCAAAGTCATCATTGTCACAGATATAGAATGGATATTACCATGACTAAATAATAATAATAATTATTATTAAGTCTATGGATATTACCCATAATTTGTCACTCACAATAAATATACGCTCAGCCACCTAACAACAGGGAGCTTTAGTATATTTTGGAGTTGTTCTCTCAAAAAAACCCAGCTAAGCCCTAATAAGAAAAACATCAATGCTAATACCCCTAGATCAACCGGTCCAGGTATTGTGACAAGACAAGTTAGGCCTCAGCTGTGCATGATTTAACTAATGGAGGGCATATGTGTATACCATCTGAATTCAGGATCAAGGTCAACCTCTGCGCTCTTGGATAAAGTTAAATTTGGCAATACCAAGATTGTCAGTTCCAGCAATCTCAGTTTTAGCCTTGTAGCTCTGTGTCAATGTAAAAAAGACATACCTAGCTGAAGTAATGAAAAAATACATATCACCAACTTAATCAGCCATGGAAGGTCTGCCAACATCTTGATTTCATTTCCTGTTTCCATTGGTAAAATTTCTTCTCTAGCTATTAATACCCTGTTAATAATTTGTATTATTTTTATAGCGCATGTTCTGGAAGATCTGCAAATTACACAGCAAGAGTTAATCGACGTCGCAGCCCAGACACAGAGCGATAAGTTTCAAGAGAGGTCCAAAATACCTATTAGTGTTAAAAAGGTACAAGTGCTGCTTGCTGAGGAAATACCACCAAATGCTGTTGAGATGCCTCCTCCCAGACTCAACATTGATAAAGGTAAAGAGCAAGGGACCGGGTCTAGTGGTGGGGGATCCAAATCTAAAGAAAATAACTCTTCATAATGCTACTACATCTATTTGCAAGATTTATATAAAGTTTGTATCTCTGCTAGAACTTTGAGCTCTGTCACCATTACCAGGTTTTGTTATGTAAGTAGTCAGATTATGAGCATGCATCCCTAAATATATGATATCTTGTAAAATGAGCAAGTTTTATTATAGTCACTGTAACCTATGCCATGTTTGGTGTGTACCAGATTTATGACTTAGCTACTGTAATAATCACCCTTGATTTAGACATCCAATCATCTCACAGCTAGTTGGTATCTGTATTGAGTCTCCCCCATCCTTATCATAAACGTCAATATTTTACATTTTAGATTTCATGTTGCAACATTATTCTTCTTTGTTTTGTATTGTGGTGACTTTTATCATTGATTGAGAAAATTTGATGGGGTAAAAAAAGAGGCATAAATTTATGAGTGATGGGCTATTTGAATATTATGGTCGCTGTTGGAATTGTATTGTTTTTATGTGCTACCTTTTAATTAATAATGTAGGCTAGGGCAGTAAACACTCACAGTCAATTGGTATGAACACTAGTATTAAACGTTCTGACTGATGAATTTACTTTCGGTGTTGTGTAGCATTGATGTATTCCACTTTAAAATTTTTTTCTTGCATCTTTGTGGGTGTAAACTTAAGACTGTACCACAGATTTGACAAGTGCTTGAATATTCTAGCAAGCCAGACGGTGGAGATACTGGCTATAACAAACTAATACAACACAACCATTCACATATTAATGTTTATTGTAAGGCTACTTTTGGTCTTTATTGCTACAGCCTATGTCTATTTATAGTGTTATGTTGTAAATTATAATGAACTTTTAGTCTTTATTGTGTGGCTACAGAAAGGAAAAAATGCCTACATGTAAAACAATAAAAACACTGTGAGCAAATTAGACAGCACAATTATAATGATAATAATATATTCCAAGCAATAAAATGTTATACACTATTGATTTGGAAGTTTCCATTACTATCATTATAGGGAAAAAAGACACTCTTGAGCAAATATAGAAATTTCCCTTTAAAGTCTTTGTGGTCAAAGAGAGATTGCAGAGAGGAATTCATTTAACAACAATGGTAAATACAACAAAAAGTGAGGTCCTCAACATGAAAAAACTCAGCAGATCATTATTTAGATCCCATAGCTCCCACACTCACACAGTTAACAGCCTGAGGTGGGTTAAGATCGTAAACACGTTAATGTTTATCGAGTTTGATCCAATCTACCTTGTATTTGGAGTTCCACCCTTTATCCAGTGATAGATTACTGATGGCCTACTTTTAGGACATTGGTGACTCAAATAGCAGGCAAATTGGAATAAACTTGATCTAAGGATCAGGTAGGTTTATGTTGTAGCAGATGAGTCTCTGTGTAATAGTTTGAGCAAGGTATAACAGCTTTGATACTCAAAGTCATCAATATGGCGAGCAGTAAAGGATTTCGAAAAACTAGAATTAGGATTTAAAATCCCATTTGGTGCTGGCAGGTATGAACCAAAAAATACCAAGTCATTTTGGAAGTAGAACAAAAAACTTTCATCTACTCTGCACTATGTAACTATTTATTAAAAATTCTGCACAAATTTATTTATCTGTCTTTTTCCGCAATACTTAGTTCCGTTTTACATGTGAAAGGAATGGTTGGCATAAGGTGGCCTGTATGGCGCTGTAGAAACACTGGCAGCAGATCTAGAATGGACATCTCTGTGCCTGTTGCTGTAAAAATATCAGAAACACAATGTAAAATACCTCTAAAACTCGCTCTAGCAAGCAGCTCTTACAAGATTCGAATTTTGGGCTAATGATTGTAGATCCCTAAATAACTGATTAGTTTAGCACATGGATACAACTTACAGGATACTTGCTGGAGTTGGGCGCTGTCCATGTTGATCGATTCCTGGCTCTTGTCTCAATGTATACCTCCATTTAGATGTTACATCAGGTTTCAAATATCTCATAGCATATCCAGTAAATGGGGTGTCTGCAAGAGAAAAATTTTCTTGGTTCATATTTTTTTATCAATGAATATTTTGTGTGAGGTAACAATTACGTGGATTAGGCATGTGTGATTATAGTAATCATTACATAGCCACATCAAATTCAATTACCAACTTTTTGTTCTAATATATAATATATAGATATATAATTATGTGTTTGGTGTTAATTTCTCAATATTGCTTTGTGCAACATAATTTAACTTGAATAGATGGCTCTACTGACTTGCAGTGTCTGGATGCTCAGTCAATCTTATATTGAACCTTTCTGGACATCTGTTCAAGAAATCCGACCAATCCCTCCTTGCGTTTCTACAACAAGAAAGAACATGTCAAATATTGTTCTACGCACATGGGAGTGATAAAAATGACAAAGATATATAATTTGTGCATTTCCATTTTTCTCAAAGTCATTAGATACACACATACAATACAATCTTAATTCAAGTGCTAAGTACAAATACAACAATTGTTGATGGACCACTTACTTCAGCTCAATCGGTGAGTACTGGTATCGGATATCTTTTCCTTCATTTTCTGGGTTCTTTAACTGGAACAAAATAGGTGCAGTGTCATGGCAACAAATATGTTCCTGTTGTATATATACTGCTCAGCTACACTCTCATTCATGGTGAAATGGATTGAACAAGACAGCTTTGCTATTGCGAATGATCGTTTCCATAAATACTGTAATTATTGCCATCTACATACCATATGCCTTGTCCTTAGGGCTGCAGGGTCCACAGTTGATGCTCTTTTGAAGTCAGCTAAAAGATAACATGGAATCGTTGGAAAATTGATAACAGAACGCTTGTGTCTGTTTCTTGAGTAAGTATGTATATAGTTTTAATTGGGAAATAAAACTCTCCAAATGAAAAGCTCTATACAATGCTATGGAAATCTTGCATAGCCAGTGAGTTATCCAGCTCCGGCCTTAATTCAATAAAATTTGCTGTGTGATCAATTAGCTCCAGTAACTATTATATAAACATTAAGACTAAGAGTAGTATATTGCTAATAGTAATAGTTAACATAAGTCAGGTGGCAACTCACCAAATTCTTCCTCTTGGCCTTCCAGAGTAGGCAGAGATGTTCTGCTATGCTCATCAGGGAGCTTATGTAAAACCTGGTCTCTATCTAACTGCCTTATAGTTGGTAGTCTAGGATGAAAGATACCTTCTTTTACTGACACAAGTTGAACCCTCCTGCCTGCTGGAAATTGGTAAGAATATGAAGGCACACACATGTCCTTGGGATTGTCATGCCTGTAAGTTGATACATCTATCGTTGTCATATCTCCTTCTGATTTAAGAAATTAGCAATAGTTGAGATAACTACAATAGCCTACTGATATACAGAGCAATGCTATCCTAGTCTAACTTCTCTTGGATGTATCTCAAGTCTTCACTAGTTTCACTCTGCCTAGCAACCAAGGAAGTGACATCATGAAAATAATTGACCTTTTCATATAATGAACCTCACAGAAGTAACACATTATATGTTGTCTATTGTTTTATTAATAACATAATATTTGCTTTTTAATATAATCTTAATAAAACAATATAATATTAGTTTTGAATGACAAAAAAAGAAAGGTTCTTAAATTAATTAAAAACTTTGTATTGTTAAAAACACCCTTTTAAAATTTAAACTTTAATTTTTACTAACCCAGTTTGGAGCCGGAAAACGTGAAGAAAGAAGAAGTTTCCTTTTATTATTACAGTCATTACCTGGTTAGTTTTAAAGCTATTAGTTGGTTATATACTGCCCAAACCCCACTGTGTAAGCAGCAAGCATACTATATGGGAAGGAACCTGGACCTCAAGCCAATCAAGATTGTATTTCAGGTTTCATGGTCTCAAAAAAGTCATCAGAAATCTAAAAAGAAAATAGCCAAGCCGCCCAAGCCATGAATAATAATAATAATAATTATTGTTATTATTATTATGGCTTGGCAATAATAATAATAAAATAATAATAATATAAATATTATAATAATGAATTCAGAAAGGCCTATGATGATACGATTGTAATATGTCATACCATTGTTATAACTATATTATTATGAATCTATGTTTTGTTAAATCTTATTTCACTTACTTACTTTACACTATTATAGCAGAGGTGAACCTAACTCTGTGGCCACAAACAAAAGTGTTTACCACGCCAGTTTCCTGCCTCGGACAATCCGTGAGATGAGAGGGCAGAAAACCGCCCAACCCTAAACAGCGCCATGCTGTTAAAACCACATTCCCTGGTCCTAACATTTAGAGGCATCCCTAAACCGATTTCTTCGACAAATCAATAGGATGTGCTACCTCATCTGAGGTAAGGAATGGAATGGGCTGCTTTCTTTGTTTTGTGGGTACTCACTCTCTCAGTCAGTCAGTGACTTCAATAGAAAAGCCTAAGGAGACTGAGTCAGTCTCTTTAGTTAGGCTTTTCTTTTGCAGAAATCTTTTTAGTAAAAAATATAGTAATCAAATATACATCAAACCATGGAGTAACAAGTTATGCAAATCTATGCATTGCATGGACAGACAGCAGGTCACTGACAGTTGATTTGATGAGTTGCAGCCTTGTGTGTGTGTGTGGTTTGTGTTTGTTGTGGTGAAGATGTGAAGCTGCGCATGAACCAAGTTATCACGGCTGCGCAGATTCTGTACCTGCCAATTGCGTTGCTCAGATGAGTCACTTCTCTCTCATTGGTCAGAATATTAATATTCTGACCAATGACTCACTTCTCTCTCATTGGTCAGAATATTAATATTCTGACCAATGAGAGAGAAGTGACGCAATTGGCGGGTACAAAAGCTGCGCAGCCGTGATAACTTGGTTCATGCGCAGCTTCACATCTTCACCACAACAAACACAAACCACACACACACAAGACTGCAACTCATCAAATCAACTGTCAGTGACCTGCTGTCTGTGATTGCATGTTGAGCATACATGTAACATACATGACAATAATACTAAATAGCCCTATTTATTTGGTAGGATAACACCAGATATTTGGACTGATACCCTTAATATGAGACCAGATGACCTTAGGGCCTATACAACCACCCCACTCCGTGACTTATTTATTACCTTTGACGACATTATTATGAACCTAAAAGCTTGGGCATTAGTGAAGTCTTGTTTGCTTTGTCCGCTGTCATGAGGTATAGTCTTCAACCAAACCAACTTATCATGTATGATGATGTTGAGCATAACAATTAAGTAGAAATGACGACCTGTAGTATTAGATTTATGATTAACAATATGATTAATAATATCTGGACAAAAAGAGACATTTTCACACAGATTTTGCACAGAATCCAGTGGGAACTATTTTCTTACATTCCCTCTCCATTTTTCTTCTTTTCAACACTGCACTACAGACAGTCTTTGCCTAATATAGTACCCTACCCTCATTCACTCACTGTGAGTAAGAAGTAACAACAATGAACAATCTAACTCAACACGAGCATCATATAAATATCTCTCAACCTAGCAATTTGATGCCGTCCAGTCTGTCGCCAGGGAGAGTGTGTTGTGTTAAAAATGTGTCCGCTAAATGGCAATTCGCAACACATCTGTGTAAAGGGGCCATCCGCTATGACGAATACTCACCCGACAGTGCTTGTATCAATCTCAATGCGAGACTGTCACGAACTACTCTGGATGCCTATTTAGCCACGCGTACATCTAGTTGTTGCCAAATAGGCATCCGGAGGGGTTCTTAGCGCAGCAGAACGTCCCGTCCTCCCTAGTGTCACTTGGTCTAGACCTGCCTGCCAGTGATATAATATGCTTGCTAGGAGGAATTTGGTTTGATAACTTTTATTATATGTGTGATAAGAGAAGACTACAGGCTTGTTTGGTACTGCTAGAAAAGAAAATCAATTTAGATTATTCTTTAAAATCCGACTCAAACCATTGCAAAAACTTGGATGAGTCGAAAAGGCAGTGTCTTGGACATGCTAAATCTGTCATATAGTTGGCCGCTAGTGGTAGAATTAACTTCAAATCATGTCAAGACACAAGAGCGCTCTGGTAGGTTCATCATTGCAAGACTACTCTCCAAACAATCTACATCTAGCATGAACCATCATCATTGTATGGGATTTGCCATATTTTTTACATGCCAGGTTATCTTTGAAGCCCTTATGTGTAACTCTGGCTTAAATGAGATGTTCACTAAAGAGTTGCCTCGATTCTCAAAAGAAGACAACTCAAAAATCAACATTCCGATGAAAGTCCAGCATGCTCTTTGTCTGGTTTCCTTATCTGTGCAGTTCGTCTTAATAGTGTCAGCCAAATGACCCTCCCCATAGAATTTGTCATAATATATATTCACTAGTTACCATGTCACATTATCCATGCTGGGAACCTAGATTAGACACCATCGTTGCACTTTTGCTATGACACCAGAAGAAAATAGCAAAAATGTACAGGGTATCTTATTTTTGAATAAATATAAGGTTTGGTTACACCGAAAGGAATTCGATGACCACTATCAAGTTATACATAAAATAACCCCATTCCCTGCGAGAAAATCACATTATTCTACGTTGCACAAGTAGGCTACATGGTCCAGTTGTACCTCGCAGATATTTGACAAATACATTGATTATTTTTTATGTATATTTTTACGATATATTTCAGATCAATCCTGTGAAGATGGGTGATGATGGTTATGGAGATTATGGAAACGGTAAGTGGTGCCCAATCTATTGGCTAGGGTGGTTGCCGTGAAACTGCTATACTCTTCACAACTTCTGTGCTTAATTATACAGTTTGCTTATCAGGGAGAAATTATTTTCCATGAGCAAAGAGTTGTGCCCTCATGATCTTGCAGAGCAGTTGGATTTGTTTGACAATAGCTTATCAGTTTGTTATGACCTGAATGCTAACTCATGGCAACTTGGTGATGTTGGTGTTGTCTCAGCTTACCAAATTTTAGTTATTAACCATGTGAATTCTAAATGTATCTTGTTCCCGGTTCCTTCACTTTTTTGGGGTCAGGAAAATGAGCATCCATGCAGCCCATTAAACTGATTTTATTGATCATATGAATGCTGATATACACTCACAGCCTGTCCGTATGAAGTGATAAACTGACATTATTTGTGTCTAACATCCAAATTCAACTGTGAAAGTTCTCCAAATATATGTGTTATTTATTTGTAAGCATAATATCCCACTGTAGCAGCGTTCAGGACTTACCATAATACTAATGCTGTCTCAATAGCCACTTAATAGTCCTGCTGTGGCATACGCAACATGTTCATGATAGCCTTATAGACAATGATTATAGAGATATTTCCCAGTAATTATTCTAATTGCCACATACAGTCTGTTCAAGTACAACCTAGTCAATTTAATAGGTCTTCTGTCCATAGACTCAAATCTGGAGTTTATTATTTTATAATTATCAGTTGATATTGACAGTAGAGTTGGCCTAAAGAACTCAAGCTAACATCCTATTGATCTAATAAACCTACTACGTGAAAATCAATACAAGTACCCTACACTGATGAATAATGACTTGAAATGTTGATATAGACAGTCGGTTCAGTCAAAATACAAACTGATGCCATATGCTAGGCTAGTCTAGACTGCTGTAGTCATTTCATCTTAACACGCAAAGGAGGGTGCTTATTTTTGGCGCTGTACGGACAGTTTTACTTTTTTTAAGGTGGTAAGCTGAATATTCTTGTTCTGTGGTGAGTATGCTTCAGCTGAGCAAGTTGAAGGCTAATTTTGAAATACACACAGGCCTAGGTCAGGTTCCTAGATAATTTTTTTCATAAAAGGACAATCAAACAACAATGTTATACTGGATTTCTGAGCTGTTGTGTTAGTGTGAGGGGATCTGGTTTGTGCTCAATGTATGCTGTTAGAAATATATGGACATTGATTGTGATTTTGTAGGTGGTGGTATGAAAAGACCTGCTGACGACGGTGGAATGGACAACGGTGGACCACCAAAGCGATTCTGTAATGGAGAAGGACCTACTATTGAGCTGCGAGTTCTCATTCAAAGCAAGGTATGTGTTGAAACTATGCATCACTGTTTGCTGATCATACATAAACTTATGCCATACCCTTGCGTCATAATTACAAATCACTTACAAAATTGTTCTTGTTTGTAGAATGCTGGAGCCATTATTGGAAAGGCTGGACAAAACATAAAAAGACTGAGAAGCACTGTGAGTGTTGTTTTCTGCCCTGTCAAACACCATTTAACCGGCCAATTGGGCTTTGACTGCTCCAGTTATTTATCCATACTAGAAATGATTATATATTCCAAGGGTAAATGTCACAATTAGAGCCGTGAATTCGCCATAATTACTGCCATGTTTGTTTTTATAGTAAGACATATTCAGGAACATCCAAAACAACTTGTGCCAACTGAATGCAAAGCCCTTGAGAAAGCCTAACTGATAGAATGCCATCCATTGCAACCATACGTCTGAATTAAACTCATGCCTTGTTCTTATTTTCCCTCCTTTTTATGCCAACTTGGAATTATCATTCAACTGATTGGTCGACATTCATTCGCCAATCATGTTAACAATGAATGAAATGGCTGGTCCGGTCTGGTCCTCCACCGACGTTCTCTCTCTGGTATACTTGGGACCCGCCCACCGTCTTTCGTGCGTCGCCTGACCTGATGCTGAATGACCCTGGCTATACTATATCTTACACTATCTCTGTACTTGTAATAGTACAATGCAAGTGTGACAGTGCCCGACTCAAGCGGCCCCGAACGGTAACTCAATACATAAAAACCTGATACACACACCTACCTCAATTCCAAATTATAACAGTCTAGTAAAATTTGGCTGGCTGTGTGCCACAAGCTATTCTCACTTACGGCTGCTGAACAACAACCAGCAAAGACAGCTTGAATTTATCTCAAAACCTTGTGTCAAACCGTCGCTAACAGTGTTTGGTTTTGTAAGAAATTATCACACAAATTGAAAAATTTAACACTGCACAGGAAAAATCTTCTTTAATTTCTACAATCTCAATTTCAAAATTTACTATGCTGGCAGCTCTAAGTGAGATACTTGTGAGTTTTTGATTGTAAACCTGTTACTGTATCCTTACCATGGGAGCTATAACAGGGTCAGACTCCTAAGTTGGGTGTGGGGGTATGTATCCACAAAAAGGGGACTGGTTTGGGCAGTGAACATTAGTAGTTCTAGTTTCTCTGGCATTTCAATGGGAATAATTTTTAGAAACAATATTTAGTGAGAGGATACGGGGATTATGTGGTAGTGTAGATTACCCTAGTGGAATTATCACCTAGTTTGTGTTCTTGTTTTGAAATTCTTGTTTTGTCACCTTGTAAAAAATTTTGATGTGATGATTCTATAACTGTTACTGCTTTTATGTTGTAATATCCCCAAGATAACAGCTGTATGTTACTTGACATTATTTCCTATTTACAGAATTATGAGTATACATGCGCCGCTGGGAACCGTGTTGGAATGTTTACGTGAAGCTGTACCCTCATTCGAAGATGTAAGAGTTTTTTGAAAGAAATTTATAATTTTTTAAGACCTTTACTTTTTCTAATTTGTTGGTTGCAGCAGTGGAATATATACATTGTCAGCGGAAAGTCATTAAGTTACTGTCTCAACTGTTTAGAATAATATGCAAAAATTACATTGATTGATTTTTCCAAACAACAATCCCATTACTGTCTAGCTGAAAGTTTAGTTTGTTGATTGGATTTGCCAAGTTCCAAAGCTGTAACCATCATGATACGTGTTAAGCATGATATTTCTCTGGGCTACCCTCTAGGTGTGCTCACCCTTCTCAACTGTAAAACATGATATCCTCTTCACTTTGTTTCAGTACCAGCAACATGACCCTCAAGAGGAGTTTGAATGTGAACTTCACATACTGGTGCACCAGAGTCAAGCTGGATGTGTTATTGGGCGTGGAGGTACCAAAATAAAAGAACTGAGAGATGTAGGTTAACAACTCCACTAAAAATTAAGTTCTTTATCTCGAAAATTGCAATATTTCAATTAGATTAAAACATACATGCCAATGGTTGCTGCTGCGCATATTTGATGTCGCAATCCCTTACAACCATCATACAGTGAGGTCGAATTGCTCCGCATGGGCACTTTCTAGGATAGAAACTTCCTGAGCGACTCTGTTCTGCCCAGACCAAGAGAGTCGAGTGTCTGCAAGACCCAAAATTATACCTCACAGACACAACACCACCAGACAAATTTTAATGTTGATGACATAATATTACTACAGTAATTCTTATTGCTTTCAATCGTAATACCTACATTTACACTCCATATTATCCCAAAGTAACGATTAGTATTTGTACATTGTTTTTGTAGAGCACCGGAAGTAACATAAAAGTATACACTGACTGCTGTCCTCGCTCTACTGACAGAGTCGTTCAAGTACAAGGAACTATAACTAAGGTCTGTTACATCACTAGTCTTCCATCTTTTTGCTTGATTTCCAATGTCAAAGCAGCTTCATGCTGCATGAGTTAGTGTCCCTTTATGGGTACTTGAGTGTCTGTACTGAGTCACCATTTGCCTTACAAGAAAAAAATTTTCAGAAGAACTTAAAAAATTCCAGTCATGATGAATTTGTTAAGTTTTGTGTAGGTGGTTTGAAATTTGTATGTCACTGAATTTGGATCATTTTGGGTATTGTCGCTTCTATGTGACAAAAGTGGAATAGCCAGAACAGTAGAGTAGTTTAACTTGAAAGCATTTGAATGCTCCTTGGTTGTTAGAAATCTATGGTGCTGGAAAACTAAGGTGCTACTCACTTACATATATGTGCAGACACGTAAGCTGGCTCATACATGTTGTTTGGAGTACTGTTATGTCTACATACTGATGATTGTGATACGATGATTTCACAGGAGATACCTTGTGGTTTTTTAGGTAATTCAAGCGGTCGGGGAGATCTTTGACCTGCTACAGACAGCTCCTCCTAAAGGACCCATAAACAATTATGACCCTAATTATGCTGATGAGTTTAACTTCATGAGTTATGGAGGCTTTGGAGGAGGTCCTGGAGGACGAGGAGGTGGTCGAGGTGGATTCGGTGGTGGCCGGTATGTATTAATAACTTGTATATAGTCTTTGCAGAGGGCATTATTCACTGATTGCAGTATGGATAGGCTAGGTTTCCCACCTTAAACCTGCATCCATTTCCAGCCTAGCATCTATGAGAAGTGGTCTTTGTAACTCTTATATGTATGTGATTGTAGAGGAGGCGGTAGAGACGGAGGAAGAGGAGGCGGACGGGGAGGACCTCGAGGAGGTGGAATGAGAGGTGGCGGAAGTAGGGGAGGATTTGGAGGTGATAGAGGATTTGATCGAGGGTTCAGCGGAGGACGCGGCGGTAGTAGAGGCGGAGGAGGAGGCTTCGGTGGTGGAAGAGATGGCGGTGGCTATGGAGGAGGTGGCGGTGGAAGAGATGGTGGATATGGTGGAGGAGGACGTGGAGGCGGTTATGATGGCGGTTATGGGGGAGGCGGTGGTGGTGATCAGGGAGGATACGGAGGAGGTAACTCATCTGGAGGTGGTGGCGGACCTACCAGCAAATCCCAAGTCACCATTCCTAAAGATGTAAGTAAAGCCTGTCAAATCATGACACCTTAGACAGTCGAATAGACTTTCTTGTTAAGTTCCAGTATGGTTGACAATCAAAGGAATAGTGGAAACCGATATAAAGTAGTTGCAAAGACAAACATCTATGAAGGGTTGGAACACTGATATCTATTTTCAATAATAATAAATAACACCCGTAATGTTTAAAACTGAATCAATCCCTCTATTCTTTGTAGCTTGCCGGAGCTATTATCGGCAAGGGAGGTACCAGAATTAAACAGATCCGACAACAGTCTAATGCACAGATACAGATAGATGAGGCCCTTCCAGGATCAAATGACAGAATTATAACCATCAGTGGCACCCAGGAACAGATCCAAAATGCACAGTACCTGCTGCAGCTCAGGTTAAAAGAGTAATTATACATATCATACAATCGAACATCAATCAAACTATACTATCACACCTACAATCACATCTTACTAGGATGGATACATGGAGATGGCATTGTGATTGAGAATCAACATCTTAACTTTTACCTAATGATTGATCATTTCAAATTATAGCTTCATTCACTGTACAAGCTGTTCATGCTGTCACTGGTTCTGGGCCAGGTTTCTGAGTATTATGTTTTACTGAAGGAATAATTCTAGAGTTGGTAATCTCAAATTCTTTTTCTTTGTTGCAGTGTAAAACAACATCAGTCCGGTGGTGGCGGCGGTGGTGGATACTAAACTGTCAGTATCTCTGCTGCCTATCTGCTTAATTCTTACTGTATCAAAGGAGAGGACAAGCTGCTGTATCCGCTATACCCTCTACATAATACGATACACTGATCCAGCAGAATAAAATGTCGTCAAACGATCAATATTTTCAAAGTTGAGAAATAGATGCTTCTGCTACATTCTATCTTTTGTTTTATTAGGCTAAAGTCTATAATTCTCATCGCATCGCGGGGTGACATCGAGTTTGTTATTTTGTACTTTGGTACAGCCATGAGGAAATAATATTTTATTACTTTTAATTGCTCCGAATGCTGCGGTTACTTTGTCTTTTATTGAATTGCTCTTGTACATATTCCATCTCCACTTTTTGTTTTTTCGGTAACCTGAATGTATCACTTCAAACTGCTGTATAATACTGTAGATTTAGCCATTCAAATAAAACAATTTTGTAAAATTACACATACTTATATTGACAGCAGCTATCTCATCCTTAGTTCTTCTTCATCACACTAGTCCTGATTCATTTACCTGACATCTTTCACACATTAGGGAGAGAATCTGTCTGAACTTTGTTCCATGCCCATAATTGGTGTCCTGAGAAGTCTTGTGCAATATTGGTATTAGTGAACAGTCTAGCAAAAATCAATACAACACAGTAGTTTACCATGATTCCCTGAACATATTTGGCTCGGGTGTGGTACGAATAGGCCATGAGTTTGCTTACTAAGTTGATCACTTTTTCCTGTATCTTTGGGTTGATATACATTTTGGGCATGTGACAGCACCTCATTTCTCTTGCTACCTAGTTTTTCGTGAAGACAAAAGAGAAGGTTGCTGTGAGATGAATAACTGGGCTGCTACAAAATATAAAGGCTCTAAATAGTAATGTGGTGTTGACAAGATCCTTCTGTAACAAAACCTTATGTCAGGTGCAATAACATGGCAACGACAGAGATGACAAGAAAAACCTTGATAAGGGATTCTTCTCAAAGATTACTCAGGTTAGTGAAAAATGGTACTTATAAGATGCATTTGTTGCATGAAACTTCTGAGGCTGATGGCAGCCACGGTGTTGTAGTCTTGTTAGAACCAAGTCATGCATGTGCTATCAGCAGCAGGCATTAATGGTATGCTTGTCCCCCCTCGGCATGCAAGCAAATATGACTGGAAACCTGTCACAGAACAAGTGTGTACAATGTATTAAACCCACATCCACAGAGGGAACAAACTTGCTCTAGCTTTGGGTCAGAAACGGTCAGTGCCGCTCCGGGCTTACCCAGCTGCCTTGTTAGAAGTTAACTAAAATAGTTTTATGCCACCACCCCCAAGAGTTAATTCCACTGAAAGGCGAACGCCAAGATGTTATTCTCCTTATCATACTTTGATATTGTCCTGCCTAAAGGGTATGTTGGTTGCAATATTTTCAGCTCAATCAAATCAAATGGTTGATTTCACTATCCATGCTGTGAAAAACAAATGGTGAAATATTTGTACTTGAGAGCACTCAGCATCGAAATGGGTCAGGTTGGAGCACACCACTGACAAGCTCTTCAATCGATGATCTTCAAAACATGTGCGATATTCAGGCCATCCTCATGTAGGGAATGATAAGGAAGTGGTCGTGTGATGAAAAGACTGACATCTATTAACTTGGAAGTATTATTTTGTTGAAGCAGATAAAGCACCGAGATTAAACTTGTTCTCTATCGGTGCACAAGATGATGCTAGCTGGAAAGGTGAAATGAGAAGATTGACCTTGAAGTTTGGCTCCTCTTCTGTCGCACACTATTTCATATTGCGTGATTATCAGTATGTATCATAGACTTAATAATAAATTATTATTAAGTCTATGGTATGTATCATTTCATATTTATTCCATTTATTTCATAATATGCCTATGAGAGTTGTCTTACATTTGACCCTTGCTCTGTTTACAAAAAGGAAGCTTTTCATTATAAATGTCCCCATAGTATGCTCATTTAGCCTGAGGAGGATGTGTCCTCCTTCACCCATCCACCACCGACAGCCTGCCCAGGCTAATGCTCATAGGTGTAGTGTAGGCTAAACTAGTCATATATATATATATATATATGTCTAGCTAGGTGTTGGTATCTCAAGCTGATGTATATAACATTCAACATCAGTTCAGAAAGAAGTTTATTTCGATCTTACTCAAGTTCATGTGGAACGTTTCTACTACTGATGTTTAGGTTTGTCAATACACAGTTGGAGAGAACAAAAGGTGATCATGTCACATAGCTAACTGCATGCTGCAACTAAGTTTTTATATTGCTGCTGCATAGTCACACGATATTATCATATCAAGCCTCTGTCGTATAACACAAGTATGTAAATACGAATTCAATAATACGCTTTCCGATTTAAAACTATACATTTTCTAAGGTTCTTGTTTTCAATTATCTAAATACCTGTAGTTTGTTAGCTAGCTGTTGCCTATCATTAGGTGGTGTTAGAGTAATAATCTCATTACTATCGTAACTGAGCATGTAAACATGCTCTCAGCTGACCGGTGGATAATATGTCAGTCAATAATTAAATAATTTTTTATTAATATAATATTTATATTCCAACTGTCTATTGAAGACTCGCTCTGTAACCCCGGGTGACAGGGCAGGTGACAGCACTGGCGAGCACGGCTGGAATGAATAATATGAGCATTTCCAGGGCCAGGATGGTTTCTCACTGTGCTAGTGTAAATAATGATAACCTTTTTAGTTGCAACTTGAAACTAAACATTCAAAAATCAATGAATTTCTCTTGCCTCCATCCTCTTACACTTTAATTTAAATCAATAATGCTACCTTGACATGTTGATATGGCTAGCTGTTTTTATCCTCTCTCACACATGAAACGAAGATGTGTAATGTATTTTAAAATACTACCTTGATCCTATATTCTATCTGCCCCATGAGAACAAAGGGAGTAGCAGAAATGAAAGCCAATAGGCATCATTATTTTCTTGCCGGGAGAAATTATCTGGAAAATAAGATAAAAGGGTCAGGCCAACTTGCCAATCTAAAATAGACAAAATTTTAGTCTAATTTACAGCAGAAAATTTTATTGTAGCAAAATAGAGGGAATTTATACATATATTTGCGTGGATAGCAGATGAGTTAAAATTTTATACCCAAAAATACTCGTATGTCTCGTATACATATTTGTATCTACTTTATAGTAAAATAAGTGTAAACTTTAAATTGGATGAAAAAATAAGCTTATCAGCTATTTGATGTCTGATAGAAGTAATTAGCCAAGTTCAATTACTTGTCAATGATTATGATCATTTTGATAGATCTGCGATAAAAAACCTCCGACAATTTCTACCTAGCAATACCATGAATTATATTTAGAAACATATAAACGCCATAGCTGCAACATAGCTCTGATTGCATGAAAACTCTTGCAGCTGGCTCACTTTACGATCATTTTCCTCACTTTACCGAAAAATCAAATGTTAAACTCAAATCACCCCAAGGACAAGGGTGCATATATCATTTCTGCATTACAATAGTTTGACAGATGCTAATGTTGGAGGGATGCGGTGAGTCAGCCCTGTCCAGAGAAACACTTATTATATTAGAAATTGGTAAATTTACCTGCTGTCCTGCCATCTTTAGCATTAAACCGTTATTTTTCCATATCATCTACAAATGCCTAGAAGGAAGGCGGGAATATCTGGTTTTATTTTTTTATACATAACAGCAAGGGTTAACTAGGCGCAACAGATCATGAGGACAGTTGGGTACACCTGATCCCTTCTTTCTCTTTGTATGTTGTGAGACATTCAGCAAAGCAACAATTAAGCCATCCCAGAGCAGCTGTTACTTTACATTAATTGAAATCAATGTTTGAACAGGCACCTTTGGAAAGCCCCATTGATTTTAATTTGCATCATGCGGCACACTTTCATTGTCATCCTTTGTTTTTGAGAGGCTAAATTGAGCAATAATATGTTAGCTGTCAATGTGAGAACACAAAGATGAGACATTCCTGTATCGATATGAATAAATGATGCTCAGTAACATGTCTATAGTGATATAGATTATTCCAAAGAAAAGTAAAAAGGCAAGAACCAAGAGCCACGCTTTTGTATTGTCTTCTTATTTGTATACACAACTGATAATTGAAACGAACAAAGTTTAGATGGTGAGAGTGGCATTGAAAGTTTAGCTTGGCTTGAACACCTAGGCATCCATTGTTTTAATATTGA
This sequence comes from Membranipora membranacea, assembly GCA_914767715.1. Taxonomy (NCBI): domain Eukaryota; kingdom Metazoa; phylum Bryozoa; class Gymnolaemata; order Cheilostomatida; family Membraniporidae; genus Membranipora; species Membranipora membranacea. The sequence goes on from OU612065.1 coordinate 8,432,308, forward strand.
TATTTTCGCTATTATGATGTATACATAATGGTATAATTACATGCGAGCTGTTTGCCTAGGTTTCATTCTCTGTATAGATATTGAGTACCTCACTCTCTCCATCGCAGATATCAGCATAACTTTATTGGACTCGCGTGAAGCACACAAGTTTTTTATTCACTATCACTGTAGGAGAGATACTCGTGTGACGTTTTCATCAAGCCAAGGGAATCTCATGGGATTAAACATGTCGCATTCAACAGCGATGGTAAAGTCAAGCATCTAATATTAATAGAGTTAGTGTGTATTGTTTTAAAAACCGGATACAGTTTCATACAGCTGTTCGATAGTATACTATCTATGGTTTTGAGAGGTATTAATGTATTTGTTACTGGAGAATGAGTGGGCTTGAGGGAGTAGTAGTGTTATTGATTTGTGGATTTGATGAATAGATGGTTATATTCATTAGCTGGCTAGATTAGCTACTATTTAGTTCATCACCTCTAATCAGCCCGGCTTTTTTCTCCGTGATTTTTACTTGACTATTGCTTCTGTATTGATTTGATGTGTTAGTAACCTATATTTTAAACTTTTACCTTGTACGACTTATTTCAGTAAGGCAGCTGACTCGATGATAGATGAGCGACCTCAGTACCAGGTTTTGTCTCATCGTTATATCATGTACAACCTTACAAGTGAGTAATACTGAGCTTCCGAGCAAATTCACATTTTCCATTCTTTTTTTTAGAATATAGTAGAAATAAAATGCTTTAGAAAGTATGCTACACACTGATTTTATGTGGCGAGGTCTTCGTTAAGGACTTCAAATCTCTTTTCTTGTTCTCTATAGTTTAAGGTCACATTAAATTTCATACTTTCTGGGGGCTATTACTATATTCATAGTCCCTTTTCAGAATAATTATATTTCATAAAGCTGTTTTATAAGCTTTATTTTTAACGCTTATGATGGTGGCTTAATTTCTGGTCTGGTGAGTGATCACCAAAGTTTATAACACATTAATAGCTTTGAAACATGTTGTGAGTGAGGTGTGAGTGATGCTGTGTAATGGATTTTTTGGCTGGGATTTTAGTGGCAGCTCAAATCTTTTAGCATAACCAGCTTAACAAAGTTGTCAGCTGTCACATCAACAGAGAGAGCTTTTGACTCATGCATGTGGATACCAGATGTTTCACAACTGTTTGCTAGTACACCCTGGAAGACTAGTGATTTTGTTGTTCTTAGCTCAGTAACGCGAAATCCCTATCTTCCCCGATGTCCAAGCCTAATAACAACCAGTGTCTGCCCTCTAAAGACGTAAATGTTGGGAAAGCATTTCATTAATAATTCAAGCCAACATCATAAACTAACAATACTGCATGCTGTCTTAACTACTAGCTAAGATTGTTTCCATGTCTGACTAGCTAGTTACGTTCGGCAATGTGAAGCTAATGATGTTGAGTGAGAGTTATATTGAGCTACACTCCTCGTAAGTTTAGTGTGATCTGTATGACCCTGTGGATGCTCGGGTTGCTCAACAATGTGTGAGGGACCTGACAGCTATGCATATATCTAGCTGTCACAACCCCTAGCTGCCTGATGACAGAATAAACCGTTTAATTTAGAATCAATAAATCCGTGTCAGCTTGGTAGATATATTGAGCGTTTTGAGGCTATATGTATTGCATATTTATTTATTTCATCGAGTTATATCTCTAAGCTGACAGAAAGTAAAAATATATTACATCTATTTTCGTGTGCTTTCTTTAGTTTTATTTTCCAGATACTCGATTAAGTAATCTCAATACACAGCTACAATATTCACCAGCGAGTTCATTATTTTTACTGCATGCACCATCAGGTGATTGTCATAGGATATATGTCATGATTTACGGAACGAATCCAAGACAGGGCCAGAGAACCCATGGTGTATATAACTAGCCTCAGTACATACCATCATGGTATAAGCAGCACAAGCGTAACTTAATGTGATATTCTGGTCGCATGATACATAAGTGATATATTTATTAATTATGGATGCAGTAATGCTGATAAAACGCAGGTAAAAATGTCTCCTGTGTATTGATTGTTAGCTCCGAAGCTTTGCTATTGATTGCGTTGTGTATGAACACCTGATGTCAGTGTATTGATTTCAAGCTTACCGTTGTTTGGTTATAATGTTTTCTTTCATCTAAATCTACATTCAATGATGCCCCCTTGTGAGTTTCTCCTTTCATTGTCAAGGCTGTGAAACTTTCCATTTTTGCCATCTATATTATTCTAACCACTTATTGATTAAGATCAAAGCATCTCCTAGCGAGCTCTTTCAAACTTTTGACAGTCTCAACTTTTTTAGCTTTTTTGATCAGATTCATCTATCAGTAGATAATATATACAAGAAATCAGAGAGTCGTTCTATTTTTGATCTACCGCTATGGCTATTTATTTACCAGGATGTGTCTTCATGATAATGCAAAATTTTATTGCCCAAAATTGGAATGGAATAAAACCTGGCACTTCGAGCTAATCAATATGATCAGCTGCATACTATATGCATGTTAAATTTTTGAGTAAGTTAGATTTAGCTTTTTCCTGTATGTCATTTTTCTTGCAAAAAAATGTGTTGGACAATGGTGATACCAAGGAGAGTACTGATCTCTTGGGTGGAATGTTTTTAACATTAAAATATTTGATAAATTAGAGCGTTACATCAATGTTTTGCAATCGCTATCTCCTCCATAGATTTATCCCTTTTTATTTAATTTCTGCGACCTAGTTAATGTCCTCTTTGAGCCAATCATGGCGGTTGAACATATTCAATACTTATCAGTTACGTAGTACATGGAACCAGGGAGATGGAACGTACCTTCATATGCTAAGTTTTGAGAATCTGAGCTTTCTCCAAACTTGTAATTTGAATGCTTTAGCTTTATTGCACATTTTTCCAATGGCTTCTAGATTATAGTGTACTAGAAATGTAAGGATAAAAGAGGGTGGTTGATGTTCCTGTACAATCAATGAGTACGTCCTGACACGGCTGAATGAAAATTAGTATATAATGGAACGCTGGTTGCTGCGAAGAGATCTTTCTTTGGCAGGGCAGAAATCCTTGAAAATGAGATAATGATCTTCATACTTCATTAAAATCTTGAATTCTGATTTTTGTGTTCAGTCGCAAACAAAAGTCTAATGCGTTGTTCAGTTCAGTAGCAGTCAAAGAAATGTTTTAGGTTGACATGACATTAAGCCTAATCTTGAATCTTCGCTGAAATCAGAGGGATTGAATTCAAGTAGTTTGGAAACTCTTAGCTGAATCCACCGAACTCAAAATAATCGACAATTCAATGAAAGCATCCTATAATAATGAAGAGTTGTCCCCCTACGTTGTAGGTAAAGACAATAACCCATTGTAAGGTTAACCTTGAGGAGTTGTGTTGGCACACAAATATAACAGCATTATGATTGGCTAATTACAGCAGTATTTGATTGGGCTATTGAGATTTAGCTGGGATTCCACCCTCTGTAATGGATACGCCCCTCAATAAAACAAGGTGGCACTCATGCAATTTCATTTCCTGTGAAACAATCTTTCAAGCAAAGATTGGACCAAGAAGTAATCTCTTGATTGGACTAATAATGCAGTAACATTTTTAACTATTGCTCTTTGACATGTGACAAGGGAAATTAGGCTACTCAACACTCCATCTAGGACTGTTAAGTATTTGATCATGTCATTGGAGGAGCTATCACAAGATCCCTTCAATGTGGATGAATTTGTGGAAAGATTAGCATGGAGGTCTAGCCAAGTTGTAGCTTCTTCTGACTCTGAACAAAAGTTTGACCCAATGGTTCTGCATGGTGCTTTCTGCCAAACTATTCAGCAGTTAACTGAACATGGGAGGAAACTGGAAAAGAAGGCAAATGTTCTGGAGAATCAGTGTATGGATGAAGAGTCTAGGCAGAGGAAGAAAGTTGATAATTTACTGAAAGACAACCAGGTATGGCACTGACGCAGCAGCTGTAAACTGCAGCATTGTAGTATCTTGATTTATGTTTGAGTTTGGGGGGAAGGTGCTTTGTTGGTGTTCACCACAGATGGGCATTTCATGTAGTTACAATTATATATGCTGCTCTGAAAGGGCACTATAAACAGGCGCATGCGAGCTGTGTGGTAAGATGTGGCAAAGACAGCTGTACTGCGGTCTTGTGATGTAAGGTCTTGTATGATGTCATAGCGATCCAAACAAAACAGTGTCTCACAACACCACATAAAAGTGGCAGGTGTTGTGTGGGACCGCTGTCTTACATCACTCAAGGTCTATACAGCAGTGTTGTTGGTGCTGTAGGGCTCGAATGAGTGTGTTCATTGCTGTCTGTGTTGTGGGGTACCTCGAGATGTTATATAAGCTTTGAATTGGACTGAGTACCTAATATATGTCTTGGCACACAACACAAACCTTCTACTATGAGTTTTCCATAAAAGTGGCTACTGCTCATACATAACTTGACTTTTTCTGGAATGCAAAGTCGTCATGTTGACTAAGTAATGGGATAATTCTACCATATTCAAAATCACGGTGAACACTGACGAGTTCAACTCTGCCAGAATTCATTTGTCTCTAAAACTGAGATGACAAAACTCACCTAATCCAATCGAATTGTCTAATATGATATCCATATTATTTCTTCTACAGTATGCCTTCCAAAATTTCCAAGAACTAGACGGCAGAATTAATTTTGTGGCAACTAAAGTAGTCCATCTTGGAGATCAACTGGAGAGTGTCAATGTGCCACGAGCTAGAAATGCCGAAGCACTGCACATGATGAGATATCTCAATCTATATTTTTCAGAGGTAGGAATCATATTTCCATTATCTGAAATTCATAACTCAGTTGAAACTACTATGACGACACGGAAATGGCTTTAAATTCTGAGCACAGATGACTTCAAATTCAAGATGTTGCTAATCAGTCTTCTTAACCCTCATTAGGTTTGCGTACTAAATGTTTGCGAACTAATTGTATACAACGCAACTGGAAAGAAAATTTATATTTACTATTCATCTGGGTTTATAGGAAGATCCCCAAGTGGACGACTTGATGAATGATCCATTCAGGCTTGAGGAGGCAGCTGAGCTGGTCCAGAAGCTGCATCTCATAGCACAAGAGCTACCGACAGCAGACCAAAAATATCAGAGGGCTAAGACAAGGGTGGAGGAGGCGTACAACCAAGTTGAAGGCAAACTTATAGAGGAGTTTCTGGCAGCCTATAAGAATGGAGAGGTAAATTGAAAATGAAAGATTGCTGATCAAAAACAAACAAACCTTTGGCCTACAATATCTACTAATTGGAGGAGGTACAACATAAAAAGCGTGAAAATGGATTATAAATATTGGAGGAAATACCCCTAAATAACTGGATTAGTCACCATTAGGAGGGCATGGTGGAAACATGAGGCAGTGAATATTTTCATCTAACTTCTTTTAACCACTAAGTGATGTTTGTTTTCAGATAGAGGGAATGAAGAAAATGTGTGATCTTCTGAGAAACTTCAGATCTTATAATGCACTGATAGACAAATTCATTGAAGAGAGCCAAAAGCAACAGTTCAATGAGAAAAACAAGATCATAGAAATCGAGAAAATGTGCTTGATGACATCTGATATTGTCCTACAGGTTTGTTTTGCATATATCAGGCCGAATATTTGACTAAAGAATCTAAGGTTACTCTACCTAGCTCTTTGTCCCAAGTTACTAGAAGTCTCTCAGGGACAAAGGCATTAAGTTGATCCCAGAATGCTGCACTTGAGAGTAAATTTGAAGACAAGCTTGTAGCGGATATTTCAATCTATATGTTTGTCCTATCAGCTTGGGCAGTGATCAAAGAAACAATGCTGTGACACATGGCTCATTCAGCAATCGAATAGTAAACTTGTGTAAATTTAGTTCTTTATTGACATTATTATATTTGTTGATTTCACTGTAGGTGTTTTTCAATGCTGAAAATGTGATGACACGATTTGTGACAAGTGTTTATACGGGTATGCTCCGCGATCATGTAGATAGTCATCTGGAGACTGCAAAGCCTAACACTGAGGCATATTTAAATATGCTCAGTCACCTCTACAAAGACATTAAAGAGCTGTCTCACACACTGGCTGACAAACTCAAACTCGGCACGGATACAACATTTCTCATGAAACTGACAAACATCAACCTGTTTAAAAGATATCTCGAAGGTTACATTGAGTAAGTCTGGTTGTGTTTTAGAAGTACATGTGAGAGGTAATTCCGGTACATTAATACAGGAAATTCATCATGAACTCGAAAAGATGAATGACAAGAATATGACAGTAATGTCTTGAACCTAGAAAGTTGTTGTAATTTTTGGAAACAGAGTGGAAAGGTGTAGTCCAAAAAAGAACCATTTGATAATTAAGACTATTTAGAAATTGTAGTATAATTGCAATATTCTTGTAGTAAGGAGTACACATATCTGCGAGAGAAAACAGCAGCCACTTTAGCCAAGTACTATGAAAGTAGAAAACATCTAAAGAAGAATTTACAAGCTGGGGGCTTCAGTGATTTACGGAGAGAGATACAGACAAAGACTCACATCAACATTGGACCTGATCTGGATGGTTATAAAGGAGAGGTCAGTGCTTGCTGCTTATATAGGGTTGTTTTGATGACAAAATTACACATGCTCATCTGTAACATTCAGTGTGCAAGGCAGCGTATACATGATGGAGACGTAAAAGTTAACGAGACATGTTTGGCCTTGACTGATTTGTCTTCAGATGATGCTTTCGTCAAAACGCTTGAAAGCATTTGGAATATTGTTTCATCGATGTGAAGTTGTCGTGTTGAAGAGTATTTGCATTGGTATGCTTGTATCCCAATTCCCTGTCCTATTTCAGGCTCAATAATTCTTATACCTAATAATTCCAGGTATTCTTGTCCCAAGAGGTAGCAATCAGCATACTGCAGGACTTTAAGCTCGCTTATAGTCGATGTAAGAATCTAGTCAGTAGTAAAGATGTTCCTAAACACGCCACAGATATCTACAACATACTTGTGCAGTATCTCTGTACGGAGTTTATAGACTACGCTATAGGTAAGCATTTGTTGAATAAATCCAAACATTTTTATAGCAATATTAAGCTGTCTTTAGTTTGAGCCCAGGCATCAGATAAATGCTTAGATTTTCGGGGATTTGAACTGGTTATTCATACAGCAGGGAAATCCTAACCCCAGCCTGCCAAATCCAGAAAACTGATTATAATATTAGCTTGGTGAATCAATGATACACTAGTTCTAGATTGTTCTGTACATGGACCGTGAACTATAACAGGAGATGATATCTTTTCTGTTGTAGAGCTGGCATTGTTTTACTGTCCACTACCTGAGGGTAAGACTGCTCCAAATCTTCACTTTTTCTCTGCTGTGTCGGATACTAGTGCTATTGTCCATTTATTTGAGAAACAGTTTGCTGATAGCCTTTGGCCCATAGTCGCAAGGTCACCTCAACAAGAAGAATGCTCTATGACTAAAACTGGCTGGATCGAAAAGGTATTACAATCTTTTTCTGGTTGCACATAGATAGTGGCAATCAGAGGTTAAGATCCAAAAATTTAATGATCCTGTGTATCGCAGCTTTCGATGAAATAGAGTAAATTAAATAAAAGCACTGTAAGAATCTGTATGACTTGTTAAGACCAACAAAGAAATCTAACTTCAGCTGTCTTCACATTGAGAAAAAAGAGGACAACTCCCATTACTTGAACTAACTTTTTTTTCAACATACATTTTGAGACATCATTACTAGGACTCGTTCATGTTAAGTGTCTCCAAGTATCATCGTGCCTAAATTACTAGATCATTACCGTACACATTTCTGTTTGTAGTACGAGATGAAACTTGACTTAGGACTGGAGCGAACACTTATGGCTATCTGCAGTTATATCAAGCACATGTTATACACGGAACAAAAGCGTTCCGACTTTAAGCCAGAATCTGCAGAAATAAAGATGATGCATTCTCCTGCATGCGCTACTGTAGTTGCATATATCACTTCAACGATAAACACAATGAAAACCCAGCTAGATGGCAATAATCTTTCATCCATGCTGCTAGAATACGGGATTCGACTACACAAGCTTTTATATGAGCATTTGTTGCAATATCAGTATGATTCTATTGGTGCTATGTTAGCTATTTGTGATGTAAATGAATACAGGACTTGCATAAAGGAGTTAGGATGTGAGCAGGTAGTTCAGTTATTCGATGTTCTTCATTCCCTTTGTAACCTTCTTGTTGTGCCTCCGGATAATCTTAGACAGATATGCACTGGAGAACCACTGAGTCTCTTAGATAAAACAACATTGCTGTCTTTCATACAGCTTAGGCATGACTATAAAACAGCTAAGCTGGCACAAGTGCTGGGAAAATGAGGAGTGTGGCAAGAATTTGCTCTGATGCTCATCAAGTGTATTTTTAAACTGCATGGGGCTGTTATCCTGCCATTTTGGACATTGTTGACTTCTATAGCATCCATGTGAATGGTAAAGGTAAAAATGATTTGGTTAAGAAGTATTCAAACATTTTATTACTATTCAAAGTATTATTTTTGCATACTTTCTTGTCCATAGTATATGCATTTATATCATACAAGGTCAACTAAATATGTGATAATTAGGATTTTATGGTAATGAATGTTATATGTTTATTGCAATGTTATGAATAGCAGACAGGAGGTATATTGGAATGTGGAGAAGTCGTTACATAGTCAAAGCAGTATAACTCTTAACATGGTTACACTGCTTTCAGTTCTGTATGACTTGCATTTGACTCATGTGACTTATACCTCAGTAAGAAGCCTGCAAAAAAAAACAATATCAATGATTCTGAAAAGGCTTTGATAATATTGGATGATCTGCTCAGAATTCGCCACTATTCGCAGTGCTTTTTATAACTCGCCATTGAAAAAGTACCTCATATCAGTTTCCAGTTGAAGACTCAATATCGGTATATCGAAAAATTTGCTTCTCGGACAGTTTTGTTAAGTATAAAACGGTAAGGTGCTCCCATATTTTCAATACAGCGGGCGTGGTTCAAAATGGTGGAAAACTTTTGGCAATTGAAAAACTATTTCAAACAATACTTTTTCTGATATCTACACATCATTGGCGCCTGGAACCCATTCTCAGACTTTGCAAGCTTCCCTACCTTCCACAGATTTCGGTAATTTTCAATATTAAACTGTTCTACCCACAAAAACCACTGCTGTATATTAATTATTCAAAACATTTAGATAGACCTAGCAATATCACTTGTTAATCAATTAGTACGGAGTTGTCTTTACATATTAATAGAGGACACAACTTGAAAAATTAAAAACAGCTAACTGATTTTTCTCAGGAAATTTGCTCTTTCACTTGCCAATGTAACGTGTGATGACATTAATAGAATAACCTACACGTGAAACCTTGATGGTCATATCGGAGTAGGACTGCAAGGTCTCCTAGATTTATTTCCCCGGATTACCAATTTCATCCTTACAATTCAACCTTGCCAAACAAGAAAGGATCAACAGCTGGTAATAAGTTACCCACCAGTCCTGGAAAACAAATTTCAGCTGTGACCCTAGTCTACGTGTTCAGATGACTGCAAGTGCAAATTATGTAAACGCTCTATATAACAATACCAGTTTTAAAAGAATCAGATTATTCGAGACTGCAGCGCACTTCTTTAAAACAGGTTGCTGCGGTTGTTCCACTTTTGAAAGTTACATTTATCCACTATCGCTCAGGACAATATGCATCAAGTAAGCTGGAAGTTCTATACCTGGCACTGGCATCATCCATTATATTATGAGGCTAAACAGACTTATTTAGCGTTTCAACAGACATAGACTATGTGAACTGGGCATCAGGATATTGAAACATTGATGCATCTAGTATGCTTTATTCTGTGAATGTATAATACAAATAAAACAATAATGATGCTCAAAATAGAAGGCATCTAGGGATTATTGATCAGGAATCTTTTGATTGAGAAGTCATCAAATAAATCTCAAAACTGATCAGAAAGAGTGGTATAAATATATCTGACTACATGATTTTGTTTATATTTCTCACAGAGACTATGCTATAATTGGTGAAAACATATTATGGTATAAAAAGTATCTACAAAGTTGATTCAAGGTCCAGTTAGCACTCCTAAAACATGAATTTTGCTTTATTTTACATAGAATTTTATGTTGGTCCTATTTTCGCTGTATAAAATGGAATAGAAGTATGTACAAAATACCATTCACCATAGAGATGAGTAAGTATAAGAATGACTTGATTGTTTAATGAGTTGGTGTAATATAATACTAATACTAAGTATTTTTGGAAGGCATATACTGAGGTGCGAAAAAAGCCACTGACCATATATATGAGAATAACATTTTAGTTACATCGATTTTAAGTAGGCTCTAATTGATGCCCAAACATTGGAAATTCTCCAACCATTGTTACATCTACTGCAGATGGGCAACTTATGAAAACACATTTCCCACTGTAGATTAAAAATTAAGCTGTCATGTAGAAGTAATTGACTGATGATTAAAAACATAAAAACTAATGAGCTCTACTGTGCCAGAGACTAGAAGTGTGGAACTGAATATGTACATGCAAATAAGCTCTTAGTAGCAGCAGCAAAGCAACAGCTACACTTTCACAACACCCTTACAAAACAATTATACATCCATTTTAGTTTTGAGCTACATTGAATCAAACTCTTTGGCAAGAATTGCAAAGATATTAGCCTTGAGACGAGCGCGTTTATTCTTAGGGACTTCTTCAAACATTTCTGCGACACACATACCAAAGTGGTACTCTGTGAATTTCTGCTGCATCGAATCAGGAGGAGTGTGTACTGTGTGGGTAGCAGGTAATGAATCGCTCGAGCTTTGTAATAGATTGCCAGAGCGTCTTGAGGTGCTGGAAGCAGTGTCATCATTATCTGTGTCATGGTGGCTCTACGTTAGAAAAAAGGGGAAATGATTTAAGGTAAAAAATAATGGTTTGATTTGAGACGCATGGCATAGGATGAATCAGAACTTCATAACAACCGCTCTCCCTGATCAAGCTGTGGCCAGCTGTTAACATTAAAATCATAGCAACATCCCTCATAGCTTTATAATACCAAGAGAGAATAACTCCTTTTGTCACAACATAACCGTAATAAAACATTAAATGGATATTATTAATTTAATGTGTTCGTACAATTCTGCATTAAAACTTTGGGGTTTCAGGGGTGTAACAGGTTTGTATGTTTTGAATGACACCATATGTAGTGATTAATGGTGGAAAGGTTACCTACCAAATGAGAGGGAAATAGAGAAGCTCCATTATGTCGATAAGTTTCAGAGCTGATTGATGTAGCTTCACGCTTCATTGTTGTGGAAGGTATAGCAGGGATGTGCTTATTCTGCCTGGATGGGGAAGGAGATACAGACAAACTTTTGGTTTGACTCGAGCTTGGTTTTGATCCGTTAGAATTCATAAATGACTGCTGATATGGCTTCTGTGTGACCTGCATGGAATCATCAGAGGGCGAATCATCTGGCTCTGGGCCTCCATTGCTCATTGTGCTGATATCAGCTTTATCAAATACACTCATCATACTGTACAATTCACCATCCAGGCTAAGCTTCCCTTTGCAATAGCCATAGTAAAGCCGGTACCAGTTCTTTTTTAGAAGTTTCACATTCCCACCCAATTCCAGAGCTATCTCCTCAAATGCTGCATCCCTAACTATATTCTCTTCTCGAGTGAGAGACCTCGGGTTGCTGAGCAGCCCCCACAGCTGTGGTTTGCTTTTGACTGCCTCAATCAGGTTTTTACTCTCTTGGATTCTACAATCGCCTTTGTCCTGACTTGTGGAGCCCTGGTGCAATAAGAAGTTTTTGCTACGCTTCACAGCACGCTTGGCAGCAGTTTGTGAAGCCATCTGGGCACTGCTTTTTGCGACTGCAACTGATGCTGGACTCAACTTGAGGAAAGGGATGAGGAATAGTAGGCTGTCGAAGAACTTCCAGTTGTTGGGATTGAAAGGTTTGTCAGTGTTTTTGGAGGCTTGGTAGATTTTAAAGTATCGAGCAAAGCCAGATCTTAACTTAACCCAGATCGAGCGAACTTCAACTGCTGGCAATCCAAATATCCAGGCGATCTCATTCCATGTTTTCTCTCGCTTGTTTGCCAATTCAGGGTTATTTCGGCTTGATGGTGGGACATCATAGAGAAACTCATTCTTCTGAACTTCCTCAATCAGATTAAACAATGTGCTGTCAGAATAGTCTGATAAATCTACATTGACTCTGTCCATGTTGACAGCCTGCAACAGAGATAAGTTGTGGTTACAAAAATTACTCGGCAATAATCACTGAGGTGGCCGAGATAGAGTTAATTTTTTATTATTTGGGTTATCATCGTTGAACATTTACATTCTCACACAGATATACAAGCCACACCTCATGCTCTACTTGCACACCTGCGGCATTGTTCAGTACATATTGCCAAAATAAGATTTTCACAAACGATATCTGTTGCGGTATGCTTGAACTTGTGCAGAAACCCCTTCAACAATTCATATCATGCTATTATATTTGTAACAACTTTTTTTTTGGGGGAAGGCGGAGTACCATAATATTTAAAAGAGATAAGTTTTCAACGTGCTAAGACATTATAATTATAGATATATCACCAATGACTAATTGTTACTAAATTTTGGCCTTTTTATTGAAACATAATACAACTTGAAAATAGCATAATCACTGTGTACATATATAAGTTGTAGGCAAACCAGCCTGGAAAATCTCCAATTTATATACTCAAACCAATTGGCCTGACAGCTGGCATGACGATATATCTTTGGTGACATCATCAATATCATCTAATATCAGACAAACCTCTGATCTGAAGGGCCATTAAGTTTGGTAATGACAACACTGCCCTCCATGAACTTACAGAGTGTGCTCAAACTATCACCAAACAAATCCACAAAATATTGTCACATTAATAAATATTAATGTATTATTTCATAATATGTCTATGTTCACAACCAGATCAGCAGAGTAAAGAAATGAACGAGAAGGCTTCAAATAGTGATGGAGAGCACTCATGTGATCTGCTAGCAGCTGTTTATATCAGCATGCTGACACATCCCTGTACGAGTCCTGCAAAACCAATGCATTCGATTTTGGAACTCAATTTCCATAAATATTGAGATGCATTTTGACAATAATACACAGTGCATCGTGGTTGCTGCATGAAAATGGTGTTTTAAAAATACCGATACCAAACACCAAAAATTGTGAGGAACTGAACATTTTGCGCCTATTGACTGTGGTTAGTCCAACATAAGTGATTTGATACTGGACTTGCGGATCTGCTTGAAAGTCAAGAGGACATATCTACACATGTGGAGGTGCTGCCTTCAAGTAAAAGAGTCAACTACCACATAGCAAGGTTATAGCTTGCAAAGACAGCGTGCTCAAAATTGATTGTTTGGTGCAACATATCATGAATTTGGGTGATATGTTAAGGATATGTCGCAGTCCTATGGTCACTTTTTCTCTCTGCTATTCCTGATGGTGAAAGGAACTCTGCTTTAAATTGTGTCCAGCTTATCCCGCTTCACATCAGGCCGTAGACACCTGCAGTTAAACAATTTATTTGTACCAACAGCTAAGCAATGGAACGACTTGCCAAACAACAGCTAGCCTCTACAACCCAAATCCACCTACACGTCTAAAAGCTGCTCAACTTTCAAATATGTTGCGCCTGGAAATCAAAAGGCAACCAGGGTTTCAAACAACTTCTCATTGATTAATAGGGACTGCCATAATATTTATTATCTTTTGTATATTCTTTTTTAACTGATAGGCAGCAATTTGTCCGTGTTAATAATAGTCAATCTAATACTTTTAACTGTGATATCGGATGTCCTCAGGGTTGTGTGATCTCACCCATTTTATTTTCAATATACACCAATTTTATTCAATCAGAACACAAAGACATTAGAATTTTTAAATATGCTGATGATATGGCAATAGTAGGAATTTTAGATTTTAAAGCTGATGCTTCATTTTATTTTGATGCTGTAGAAGAAGTTTTAGACAAATGCCGATCGGTCAACCTTTTGATTAATGCCAAAAAGACCAAAGAGATGGTTCTGAGTTTCAGTAGAACTTTTACTGTTTGTGATATTTTTTACATTAATGGTAGTGTAATCGATAAAGTTAATCATTTTAAATACCTTGGTACTACTTTTAGTAATAGCCTTAAATGGCATGAGAACTCTTTATGTATTAATAGCAAGTTACGCTCAAGATTCTATGCTTTTTCCAAATTTAAACATTTTAAGCCTAGTGTCTCTCAGAAAGATCATTTTATCAACACGCTTATTTTTCCAATTCTTACTTATAATATCGAGTTGTGGTATATTTCATCAACTGTTCAAGAACGAACGCGACTTTTTAAACATTTTATCCGTAACAATTTTTCTGTAGATATAACTAGCTACGTAGTCGAGAGGATTCATATTTTAGCCACAAACTATGCTAACTGGGATGAACATACTTTAAATAACTGCTATTCATGCCCAAGATCCCAATACCTTTTGCCAAAAGTAAGGACCAGCAGATTTCTAAATAGTTTTATACCTGTTAGTATTGAGATTTTAAATAACAGAGACATTCCAACACTTTCATTGTAATATGTCATTGACAATATTACCAAATAAATCTAAAAAATCTAAATAGCAGATTGCACCTTCTGCATAGGGAAAAAGACAACATCTAATTCGGATGATTATTCAGCCAGAATTCTTGTGGAACATTTCATCCATCAGGTACTCAAATACTAAAATAGAATACCACAGAGCAGTCTCCTGTTCCTGTCATTATCTAGCCTGTGCTCTATCATCATTACAGCAATGTCTTGGAACCTCCCCTAAACTGAAGTGTTACCCAGCTTAGAGTCAGCAACTACATTGAGTTTTGCATCGCGTATTGCACATACCCTAGCACATTATTTACTATCCGTTAATGCATTGCTGCGAAACCTTGGTTGCCTTTTAAGCTACTGTCGACTTACGATAACACAGATGTAGAGGCTGGTGCTGGGGACTTTAGTAGTATAAGTATGACATAAATATATACATTAAGATTAATTATGTATGTGTTGTTTGTAGCCTATGGATGTATTGGTACTGATAAAAACAGTTCAGTTAGTTAGCACAATCTATTCTGTTACACACCACTAAAAATGGCACTTTCTTCGATGCACATATACATAGATGTACACAATCATCATCATTTCACCCTATCTTATCTGTCTGGAATTTATTTTGATGATTTTTTAAATAAATGATAATAATAACATAATAATAATTTAACATAAATAATGATTAACCCTCCCAATGAAGTATATTATTGTAATGATATGTCTATTGCAACCCATGTTGGAGTATATGTTAGACAACTTAGGTTCTTTCTCACTTAGTAATGAGGCTTGATGACTTTACTTCAGTGTTATATTTTGTGTGTGCATGACAAATTTCTTTTCAATAATATAATAAAAATCCAGGACCTTGCCGGAAACCAAAGGTACGTGCTTTCCTTCTAATGAGAAGCATTTCGACACTTTCTAACCAATTAGAAACGAGCGTATCAGCTACTCCAACAAATTACTTTATGATGTCAAAGGTCAGCTGTTTCAAGGACATTGTATATCAATCCAGTGATTCCAAAGTAATCCGACTACATCTGTAACAAATGTACACATATCTATGATTTGGTTGGACTACCTTAGAACACAATCAGGATATTTAAAAAAAAGTTGACAGTTGAACTAGTTTGTTAGCTGGCCGATACCAGAAAAAGAAGAAGATCATCAGTTTCAGCCACCACCATAGCCTTAGGGATTGATTTGTTGTCTTGCGACACTAACTAAAGTTGGGTAAATAAATGTCTTATATAGATAGAGGCAAGGCACAAATAATGTTACATTACTGTAGCATAACTGACTTATACTGAGCTTTCACAGTCATTGTTTACACACACTGCTTGCCACATGTCTGTTGCGATAGTAGTAAGTAGTAGTAGTAGTATGCCATTATTGTGCATCACTCGGGTGAGTATTTCGCACAGTTTAAAAGGTGCAGGTGCAATAAATATAATATGTTGTGGTGCGTTTGGTGCAGTGTGTTTCTAAAATATAATTCTGGAACTAATAACTTGTTGACATTTGAGACTTAAAAGAGTTGAGCTCTTCTCTGCACTGCCTCGATCTTGTTGATATTGCGTGTGGTGTGGGGATTCCACACAGCAGCACAATACTCCAGTTGGGGGCGTACAATGGCCTTGTAGCTCATTTCTTTCAGCTCAGGAGGGCAGTGAGAGAGGTTACGTTGGAGCATGTTTATCGATCTGTTGGCTCTGGTGGTAATAATATCAACATGACTGTTCCAACACAACTTGGATGTGATAGTAACACCAAGATATTTTACATTATTCTTTAGATTTAGCTGATGGTCTCTTATTTTATACGATGCCTGCGCTTGCTTTCTTTTTAAACTTGTTCTTAGTACTTCACATTTCTTAGGGTGGAATTCCATTGACCAATCTTGTTCCCAGTCGAGCAAGCTATTCAGGTCCTCCTGTAGAAGTTGACAATCAACCGGAGATTTAATTTCACGATATATTGTGCAATCATCAGCAAAGAGTCGTATTTGAGAACCATTTTTAACATAAGAAAATAAATCGTTAATATACAACAAAAACAAGAGCGGATTAAGGACGCTTCCCTGGGGAACGCCAGATGTGACCTTGGATGGAGATGATGACTTGTTATCAACAACTACCTCTTGGGTTCTACCATTCAAAAATCCCTTAATCCAGCTCATTGAGAAGTTGTCAATGCCGTAAAAACCTAACTTATACAGAAGTTTCTAGTGGGACACCTTGTCAAAGGCCTTTGAAAAATCTAAAAGAATAAGATACCAGGGTCCCTGTGGCAATGTTTAACTGGCCCTCTACCAAACAACTCCAGAGAGTAATGTAGTGTGCAATGCTTTTCTAATGTAGTGTGCAATGCTTTTCTAATCTATAAATATCAAAACATTGGTCCTTTAGATAATGATTTCAGTTGTAAAGTCCTGACCATCATCATAATATTAGAGCTGGTAGGAGAAATGTCAGACATGGGCGAACGGACGGCCGCACCGGTCGCTTCTCGTCCGACTGCTCCAGAGCGTCCGTTGGTTGCGCATAACCGCGGCATCGCTGAACATTCACCACAAGGAAGTTAAACCACTTCTACCGACCTCCAACGTAAAGACCGAATTTAATATCCTTTATGCCTGCTCCTCAGGCTAGGCGGTTAGGATCAATAAATATGTGTTGGATGTAAAGGACAGCTTGTACAGTCTAGACAATAATGGTGCATCCTACAAATCTGCCTGTGTCTTGGTATGTATGTCCAGCATCAACCATTCAAAAGCCTTTGGTGGATTTCAAATGGTTGATATTGGCCATTGGCCATATATAGGCATGCAAGTCTGCGGTTCCTATTGAACCAGACCCTGTGATAGAAAGGCCTGGTCACTTTTAGCTTCTACTATCTATGTTTAAGATTGGTTTTGTACTAAGCTAAACTCTACAGATAAATGGTATGAAGTGTGGGCTAACCACAATTGTTGAGTTCTCCATTTAGGTCCTACTCCTTTATCACATTCTCAAATTTCAACATCTGATGTTATCACTCTTATGATTTCTCCGCTGGCGTTATCAGGCATGTAGTTTTGTTCACCTGCTGGTGTGGCGAAAAATGTTGAAATAACAGTAGCCACAGAACCTCAACCTGTTATAACCTCCTCTGCACTTTTGTGCCAAGAAGAGTGAGGTGCTGGCTGATCAGGCAAACATACTCAGCTAACATCTGACTACACATACCTTGTATCTAGGATCCGAGAGTGGTGTCATGACATTGACATAGCCGCTAAAATATGTTTAAGTTGTTGTGCAAAGCAAACACTTTATTATTAAAAATATACATGTATGCATGTTTTAGTTCTAGCTCTCATGGGTCCCACATTGTGTGGCGTTTTGACTGGAGCAATAACTCTTGCTGCTGTTGGAGTAGGAGTGTATTTAGGATGGCCCTGCCCTGCTATGTCTGCCAGATTGCAACAATGGAAGACTAAAAATACAGTATATTTCACATACAGAGAAAGAAAGCTTTTCCTGAAAGGTACGTTTCCTCATATTTGATCTCCTTACAAATAGTTAACATCATCATCAGGGAACAAGCCCGCATTTTGTACTAACACCGGTGCCTATTAAATGTGAATGTTTTGTAATGAATTTAAAACTTATTTCAACCTTTTGATTTTAATTTATAGATATAGAAGGCCAGGGATCTGCTGGAACTGTTCTTCTTCTCCATGGATTCCCAACCATGAGTTATGATTGGATAAAGGTATACAGTTACACTAAAAACAAAATTTATCCGTGAGATCATTTATTTACTGTTGCTTCCTTGAGTCATTCAATTTCATGGAGATTTCAACTGTCGATGTTTAATAATACATACAGATACGTAAATGATCACAGCGATAAGCAGTTTACAATTATGGTTCATCTTGTTTGTTATAGGTACTGCCTGTGTTAAAGGAAAATTTCAACCGCATCGTGGCTGTCGACTTTCTTGGTTTTGGCTTCAGTGAAAAACCTGTGAGTAGATTGTCCTGTTCCATGATGTCGTACCATGATGAGGTGATGAATAATACAACTCTTGATTGATTGGTTATTTATTTGTCACACAATTTTTAACAAAACATTGGCGAGATATAACTTAGATTGCCACTCTGTGAATAAATAGTAAAAAATAAGAGGATGGTACTAAAAAAATAAAGTCTACGATAAAATCAGTTTGCTACTCAAGATCTACTCTCAGGAACCAGCTATCACAGTATTGATAAAGTTGATATAGTGTCTAATAAAACTGTTATTACCACATACACATCTTGATTTATATGCACAGAGTCTACCAGACGGAAGTTTAGAAATAAAATCATGAAAAGGGTGGTCATCATCATGTAATAAAAGCATTCAGTATCTTTTAAAACGCTCTGATATTCGGTTGTCTAGAGTCCCTACTGATGCACCATAAGAGTTTGCTATAGGATAAATCTTTCTGAGCGCCTTCTTATCATAGTCAAATAAATTGTTAAAATACACAGGTAGACAGTATAAAAGGCATGACTCGATGAATGAACGGAAAAGCTGGCAAAGTAATTGCTCAGAGGCACCATAGAAAGCAAAACGTTTTAAAATATACATGCGTTGTCTGCATTCTGACTCAACTGATGTGGCTTGTTTAGAAAATCGTAGTTTGGAATCAATGTGTACTCCTAGGTATAAAACATCATCTGTTGTTTCAATAGCACAGTTATCAATATATACTTCAGGAAAAACAGGTGGATCACGGCTTGTGGTAAAATCATTTCATGTTTCTTGGTTGGATTCAGTAAAAGATCGCTATTATTACAAAGTATGCAAATTCTATTTACTTCTTCTTGGTATAACATAAAATCACTATCAGACTGAATATTTCCTATAATAACCGTGACATTTGAGGTAGCAGAAGTGATAAAATCAGTATATATCGAGAAAAGCAGTGGTGGTGACAAAACTGTACCCTGAGGAGTACAAGTACCTATTAGTGGTCATGCGGCTAGATCTAGAACAATCTGAGTCGAATTTAGTATATTGAGTGCGGTCAGTTAAAAGACTTGAAATCCATGAGGTGACATTAGGGTCTAAGTGTGTCAGTTTTTCAACTAACTTAGCTACACATATCGTATTAAAGGCAGACGAAAAATCCAAAAACAAGCACCTACTGTAATTGCCAGCCCTAGCATCAATGAACTTAGTTACATATGAAGCAATTGTTGCAAAACAGCATCTTGAGTAGATCTATGAGATTTGTATGCAAATTGTAATGCATCTGAAACAGTATTAGTAGTAATGTATGACTTGATCAAACGCTCTAAGGATTTACATAAACAACTAGTTAAAGCTATTGGCCTAGTCTTTGAGCTGCTTCGGTTTGCTTACTTTTGGCAGTGGTCTGATCTCTGCAGTTTTCCATATACTGGGTACCTCTCCTTACTGTATGCTGCAGTTGAAGATGCCAGTAAGAACAGGTGCTAGTTGGTAAGCACACAACTTGATCATCTTAGGCAGGATACCATCTGGACCAGGGCCCTTTCTGGGGTTCAGTCGACGAAGCTGCATCAGTACATCAGTTTCTCGTATATCAGATAAGGGTGTATGGGGGTTGGTGTGATTAGGTTTTGGTTTGGTGGGATCTGTTTTCTCATATCTGCAGAAGAATTTGTTCAGGTTTTCCGCTGGGTAGAGGACAGAGGCAACAAATTTCACTCTTGGTTTATTCAGATTTTGACAACAAAAGTTTTGTTTTTATAGCCGAAGACTTTTATTCGTATTTTGCTATGTATTGTCACAATCAAAATAATGATAGGGCAGCCATGATCTTGGTTAGCACACAATATGGAACTCTTGATTCTGCTGAAACTGGAAGAATAACTGCGGATAATACTTTGTTGAAAAAATTGAGTGTAGGGCTGACTTGATATCTGCACTTAACTCGAGTCTCGTGCATCTTGAAACTCAGCAAACTTGATTAACCAAATCAAGCCCAGTTGTCTATTTTGGTGACAAGACATTCTGCATGACTATCTTTGCTGCCAGAGGGCATTGTGCCTTGTATTTTGATGAAGCAGCTTGTCTTGAGGGCATTCAATGTGCAGCCTAAGTATGCTGAACTTGTTGAATGCACGTAGAGTACTAAGTAATTATGCCGTGCAGCACAGTTGAAATTGCAAACTTTCTAATTTTATTTCAGCTGGGCTATGAGTACACAATTATGGAACAGGCCGATCTTATGGCTGCTATGATGCAGACTTTCAGAATGAAGGATGTTCACCTGTTATCTCATGACTATGGAGATTCTGTAGCTCAAGAGCTCCTCGCTAGGCATGTATTTTAAAACAATTAGAATGGGGAGCACAACTCAAATAGATTGAAATTGAAAATGGTTGTGATAAGTGCTGCATTGTAACACTCTTAAATTTCCACCAAATTAAGCGCTCATTTGTCTGAAATATATATTTATCGGTGGATCACATCTGCTTTTGGTAATCACATTGCCAGATGTTACCTAAATTTTGGGTCCTCCTGATCGAAACAAAAATATATGATCGTTTCAATCTAGTACAAAAATTGGTTGCACAGCCCTTATCTAGAAGGGATTTTATAGTTTTATTGAACCTCAGAAAAATTTGATATGGATTAGAAGAAAGTTTTATATTTTTCCATATGATGGCTCTACCAACAACGGACGAAGGTTTATTTATGTTCTTGTCACTCATTTTAGGCAGAATGAGGGAAAATCTAACTACAGTATCAAGTCCGCGTGTTTACTCAATGGAGGTAAAGTATTTCACTCATTATTGTTTCACTGACCTGAAGATAACATAAAAATCAGTTCAATTACTGTTTGAAAAGAGATACAGAACCCAACTAACCAAATTTATATCAGTAGTGTCAGATTTTTTTAAAAATTTTCAGGTCTCTGGTACAATTGCCTGTAGTACATCCTTCAGAAAAGCCATAGTTTATCAGTAATGAGCCGTGTATTCTATGTTAATCAGCCTACGTCATGCAAGATTTAACTAAGAAATCTAGGCAGGGCAGGCGAGATAAAGGGCAGGGAATGGGACAAGAGATAAAGGGCAGGGAATGGGACTGAGTGAGAATTATTACGAGAAGAATGAGATATATCATAGAGGTTGAAATAAAACTAGTCTCATTATTATTTATCCACTTTATTCACTGATCAAGCATGTGCTTATAAGACCATGTGGTTCATTAATAAGTCAGGCCTCTGTATACACTTTAGAGGAAAAACTATCATTTCACAGTTAAATTTATGACAACAAAAATATTTTGTGCCTTTATCTTATGGTGCATTCTTTAAACATTGATGTTTATTATCATAGCATGACAATTGAGTTCATCGAAAAGTTGAATTAAAAAATGTTTCATCAATTGACAGCAGCTGTCAGTTGAGATTGAGAATCAGATTTCTTGAGTCGTCAAAAAAGTTAATAGTTTTCAGAAATGATACCATTTGCTCTGCCTAACATGAATGCACATTGTATTGACATCAAAATAGAGATTCCTACTCAGTAGTTTTCAAATTTCTTTGCATTTTTAGGTATGTTCAAGGAGACAAACTTTCCTCGGCCTATCCAGAATCTGGCGATATACTCACCTACACTCACAAATATTCTAGTTAGATTTAGCAACTGCTTCATCTTTACCCGAGGGTAACCTATCACTATACATATAAAAATATCACAGATAACAACACGTCATTACACTGCGTTTCCTTGCTTTTGGGAATTGACAAAACTCTTCTACACTACTTGACAACATAAATGGTCTTTTCGGTTTCGGTCAATGTTTAGTAAATTAACTGAGCTGCAGATGTTTATATCAGGACTTTTTGATAGTGTATTGTTTTAACAACAATGATATAATGAAAGCTATTAGGTTTAATACGATTGGTTTAAAACTTTATAATAACAATGTGAATACGAGATGAATTAGATATGATATGTCCCTCATTTCTGTTTCAGGTTATCTGATGTGTTTGGAAATGATACCAAACCCTCAGAGGAAGACTTAGATGACTTTTGGTATGGATATTGTCGAAAACAGGGTTATTTGAATTCTGGGGATATTCTGCAATATATCAATGAGAGGGCCACACATAATATACGATGGAGGACTGCCCTCCAGAACAGCGTTATACCTGTCCATGTCATATACGGACCAGCTGACCCCGTCAACCCCAGGCCTTTTATTGACTTCTACAAGTGAGTTTTTGTATTTGTACGATTGTCTCGGGGCAAGCACTTTTTGGTAACGGGCTTGTCAGTAATTCTTGATGTGTTGTGGCAGAGATTTTGGAATCAACAGCATCAACCAAGTGTTGTTTGGATTTGATTGTGTACACACTAGATCATGGGTGCCCAACCTATGGCTCATGAGCCACCTCGGCTCATTTTGGCTTTTTGGGTGGCTCATTTTAATATTTGCAAATTTCACGCGCTTTTTGGCGCGAATTTCATGCATTCAATTCATGCATGTACAATGTACATTAAATGTATGTATAGTGTATACAAGTTCATTGTAATGGGTGTATATATGTGTGTAGAGTTGTCTTCTTGCAGACTTGCCAACCTAAATTTTCCAAAATGCTTATAAAAATTTGCAAAATGCTTAAAATGCTTACAAAACTCCAGGGCGCCTCATATGACAAGAAATTGCCTCAAAAAATTTTCGCGCTACGCGTATTATCTCACACAATGATTTTGCTTTGGTAATTTTGCCAGCACTTATACATGAATGAATATGATACATATATATCACTGACTGTTTCCATGTTGTCTACACGTGACGCGGCGTGGTCAGCTCATTTGGTGTGATTGATTTTTTAAATGGCTCATGTGAGAGAAAAGGTTGGGCACCCCTGCACTAGATGCTAGCCTCTTCTCATTTTCCTTTTTTCTTCACCTTTCTTTCCAGGAAAACAGTGCCTAAAGGAACCATTGATGTGTTAGCCGATCATATTGGACATTATCCACAGTGGGAAGATAGCGAAAATGTTGGCAAACTCTATATCAAGTTTGTATCAGGTACATGGAAAGCCTAAGGAAAAGGTCGGACGGACGCAAAAACGTCAAATAACAATCATCTATATTACCATCGACCAGCAATAACGTGTGGCATAATATGAGTCTATAGGTCCAAATTTCAAATTGTTGTGTTTACTTAATTCGAGAATTAGCATCAAATCTTATTTTGAAGTGATATTGATATATGATAAGTGTACCAGTTTTAATATGCATTTATTTACTTGTTTGTGCCAAATTCTTAACACTGCCAAAGACGTTAGACATTTTAATCATTTTCAATGTTTTTTTGTAATTTGGTTAGGTGAAGTAGATGTCGATGTGATTTTGTAGACATTGTCAAATTGCATACTTAGAGAAATTTATATCCGATTCCCCTTTAATCATAATAAATCTGATTAGTATATTGGAAAGTTACTGTTCGACATTATTTCCATTTCTGTTATGAATGTAGATATGTCAAAATTTTAAACTAGGAGCTAGGAGACAATTTTATTATTCACGTAAATTCCATTCATCCAATCCTAAAAAAACTTGTAAAATCTGACTTGCGACGAATAATATTCGCACCACGTTCTATTTAAATAGGTATTGAGTGAAAAAAATAAATCAAATATAAACCTATGGGTTATTGTATTTCTCTGGTAGTGATACAAGGATTTTTGTTCACATCCTCTGCATCTGTACCCAAATCTACACAGAGGTACACATTTGATTGTTATGTTACGTGAGTTAAGCCTGTCAATCGAGGCTCGAGGAAGTGGATTCACCAATGTGCTCAATGCCCAAAAGCAAGCCAGGGCAGGCTACTCAAAAGCCCTGACATGAAAATAATTAACCTAGTGATAACATTGAAAACATTGTATCAAACACAGGTGCTTGTGTCATAAAACTTTATACAGCTCCACGAGCTACTTGTCATAATAAAAAGCCCGAGCTTGCTACAAAAACATTTGTTGCATAACTAGCACCATAAATAATCCTGATTGCAAAAATTTACTCCAAATCGATGCAAAAATATCATATCATCATTATGTCGCAATAATACAAAAAAGTAACGTTAGTGTCATCGCAGGAACAACTCACAAGTAATGTCATGAGTGAACAACTCTGATGAAACTGAGCCCATTTTCAATGAGCCTGTGTTAGCTGAGTTTAAAATCACAAAGTTTGTGATATCATAAATAAAGATCCTTATCTGCCAGTGTAACTGTGTCACGTTTTATTTGATGGGCTGTGACTACCACCTTTATAATTCCAGCTGCTTATATCTCCAGTCCTTGTGAAGTACTGTGGAAATATAAATTAATAGTTTTATAAGCCAACAAGTGCTTGCTGAAAGGCATTATAGCGCCACACCAAATCTGCTTGACTTGTAAAAACAAGAGGCACTTCATCTGAATTTAAAGAGTGTCCTGTATTGAAAAAACGACCATTTGTTTAATTTCAAATTTTTTTATTTTCACCATCCTATTTGTGGAAATGGAAAATATGCAGTTTCCCAAGCTATTAATCAGTAAAGGCCTTTCGTGACCTTATTTATTCTCATGTCTAGATGTGAACTCACCCTTGTTGGAAAGCTTAATCCTTTCTCTTTTCTGTGTTTTTCCTCTTGCCTCTGTTTGGCTTCCAACTGTAATGGAGCCAAGAAATAGTTTATGATGGCAACATTTTTTTCAGTTGAAATTCACAGTGCAGTGATGATGACATTGAATGTCAACACAACGCTGACAAGACTCTTCAAGGACCGACATCTGTCAGATGAATTTCATAGAACATTATTATGATTCGTCTAGCATTTATAACTGATCAGTCCTAAGAATCAAATGATGAAATCAACTGTATTTTGTGGGGAGATAAATGGTTAAGGCATTTAGGATCTTTGAGATCGGTATACTTACAAGTGATTTGTGCTCTGTAGCAGTATTGATGTCATTATGACGTAACGCATTGGTAACATGCTGCCATTGACGCCTAGATTCATGCTCCCCTTGTTGTAATAATGGTCTGACTCTCTTTTTATGTACATGTAGTGATTGAGTATCAACAGTTCGCTTTCCAGCCTGTATTGTCAAATATAATAGAGACATGATATGAGTATGAGCTAGCAAAACCTACCCTTCCTGAAGTCACAATCTTACAAAGAGTTCCTAGCAGAAAGCCTGGGTTGAATGCATATGCATTTTTTTTCTTAAAAATGATTATGATGCCAATAGAAGTATTAAAAAAACTGCATTTGTTTGAAGAATAAGCAAATTTCAACTTATAAGCAATCCTCGATAAATTATTGTACAACCAGGTCTTTGCGTTGAGTTCGGAGTCATCTTTTCATTTACTCCTTGATAATTACAGTCTATGGTAATCTTCGCTTACCGGGCTAGTAATCTCAATTTCACCGTTCCAAGTTCCAGATATTTTAGTAGAGATGGATCCATCTGGACTTTTAACCTCACCACTAATTCTGTGTAACTTGCCGCCGTAAAATGGCTGAAATTCAAAGTTACATTAATGTTAACAATCTAGGACAGTTTATCAAGTAGTAGCAGAGCGTCATTGGTGTCTATACAGGCACTGATGTTGCAAGGTAGCTAAATTAAATATTGCGGAATAAGAATATATAGCAATACGAGGACGAGAAGTCAATCACTTGCTATAAACAAGGATTCACAAGAATTTGAATAATACGAGTAAAACTGTACCTCATGTAAAGCAACAGGCAAAGGAAAGAAAACTCTCTAGTGTGAAAGAAAATAGTTTTATTCAGAGAAGTAAGACTTGTCTCTTAATTATGCGGGTTCTGTCATTGGTGTAGGCTACCACACAACTTGTGTAATCAAACGGTTGCTATTCAAGGAATAATAGATGGATTTGATATCAGCAGATATTTAGCAACGGCTGACTCGATGCATTAAGTTTTGGTGCAAAGAAGTGTTGCTAGGATTAACTGCCAAAGTTTGAGAGAATCAATCTAATGTGCCTGGCTTTTTGTTATGACAAGCCATAGGGAAGTCGATAAGATCATGTGTTGATCGGTACACCCACACTTATCACTTACTGTGTCTTATTAGTGTGGGGTGACTTGCACTGTGAAAAAGGTTTTATTGAGCACTATGACTCACTTATAATTCATTGGCTACTTAAAAACAAGGAATTGCAGTATATGCAGATATATGCTCACTCTGAGATACAAATTCCTTACACTGAGAAATGTGTGCTCAATGTGCTTAATCTTTGCTGGTGTATAAATGGCGCTCAACTATCATCCACTGAGTAATATACCGGTATGTTTTATCCGGATGCTGACTTAAATTCAGTCATTCAGACAGCAGCAGCTTACTTCTATCTAGGCTTACCTAACTATGCACAACGGCTGGGATACTAGAGATTAATAATTAATCAACTATACCTTTGTATGAAACACTATAGACGCAGAATATCCAGACTTTTTACAGATGATTGTACATTTATCTCCCATCTCCACCCACGGATATGTGAGAATAGAGCGTGCATAGGCGCTAGGTAGTGTCATCACATAGTCCTGGAACATGAATTAATGATTATCATCAAAGTTTTCGTACAATAACAATTGTTAAGGCAGGGATTTCGTTGATTAAAATTTAAAAAAATGTTTATGTTCGGGCCACGTATATGCACATTATGACATATACAGAATAAAAAGCGACATGAGTAAAATGGTAGTGACGAAAATCTTAATAATACCTCATTGTGTTCAGGAAGAGATAGAGTTAGACCTCCTATCATTGTCACTCCTATAGACATGCCCATAAACTTAGACTTAGTCCAAACAGAGCCTGTCAGGCTAATCTGCTTTTGTGGACAGGATACATAAAACGCGGACACTAAAAAAAAGAAGCAATTTTGGTAATCCAGAACAGCTCGATTTCTTAATTACCAAGGAAGTGATTCAATAAAGCATATTCCTTTGCAGTTAGATGAAGCTCTGATACAGCGCAAAACTTCATGACATTTATTGGTACTAGGGTCTGATTTATTTCAAACTTCTGCAAATTCTAGTTAATTCATGTACAACATAATTCCATCGGCTATTCAATCCCTCGAACAAGGAATATCCAATACAAACACCCACAGATTTACAAATCTTTAGTTTTATCCACAAAAATCTACCAGATGTCATTTTTATTGATAAGCGAGATGTGACAATGAAGTGTGTTGTATAGTGGAGCAGCTTGCAGCCATAGGCCTCATCAATAATTCATACTCCCATCAATACAATGTGCAATCAAATTTACCAAGAATTAAAGGTGTCAGCAAATGTTCTGGTATTCCATAATCAATAGTTTTGCATAAAAACAGTAAACCTCCGTGACTGCCCATATTTTATTGTGCCAGTCAGCAATATATAGCAAAAATCCCAGCCCAGGGACTCGAGTATTGATATCCCAAAATGTGATTTATAATGGGTGTGACAGTTTCAGCAATTGCACCAGCATTATGCTAACAGCTATCTTTTCACTGTGAAATATTGTTCAGTATATTGATGTCACACTTCTCATATCTCGCTCATTATCATATTTCATCAGTGATAAATGCATCAATGCACCAGAAAAGAAATCCATTAAAACTTCCTATCCAGTAAGAGAGCAAAAATTTCACTTTTGTTGGTGAGAATATATCTGCGTTGATCTAAAAAATTGACAGCTGTAATCAGGCCGTATTATAACATAGTGTCAGTATATCTGACACTTACCAGGTGGGTGATGTGACACCTGTTCAGCTGTGTAGACCAATTGGTTGGTTTGTGATGTGTTCTGTTCATCAGGTACATGCCACGAGCAATGGAATGTCTCTCCAATGATAGGATTATATGGTTTTTTGGCTAAACTACCCTGAAACAAAAATGGACATATATATGACCGACACTGCATTGTATTGATTTGTGTATAAACTGAATCATAGACAGGCCTGGAAAAAAGGGACAGTATTATTATATATTGGGATCTTTGCTTACAGAGATTATCCCAGTAATGTTAGATGATTACAGTAATGGTACGCCTACGCACACTAAGGTAGCTGATAATATCTTATATCTACATACGACATCGATATACTTAGCAGTAATCTCTATATGGTATAATGAGGAGGTCAGCGACAGCAGTATCAATGAATGAGCCGACATCTAATATGCAAGATGTCAATGTCAGCATTGTCAGCATTTATGTCAACCTAATTGAGAGTCGGGATGATGACAGCTGAACTCTAACAAGAGCTACCCAAGAGATGCTCAAAATAGAGCCTTCCATTCATATCGTTCAGAGGCAGCCGCCCACTAACCTAATTATCATTTTATGCTATACTTATGCTATAATTTACATGTTTCACCTATCAATGTAATTCACCGGAGCTTGTTAATTGTGATTGCTGTCGTTTGATAGTTGCCAGCTAACGGTTTAAAGGACATTTGATTGTAGTAAATACCTTTCTGCCTTCATGGAATGATGTAAGATACCATTCAACAACGTTCAGCATTCGTTCTTCTGCTGTCGACTGATTGGTGATCCTGAAAAGACATTTAGTTTTGGTTGAAACCATTGAAAAGACTCACAAAATAAAATCTTGGCGTTGTTACTTCAGTACTTTGTGGCTTAGACGGCACCCAAGTTATATAGCACCAAAGTTATACGGATATGCATTTTCAGAAGCTTAAATTTTTGGGAACATTTATAATTTATGGTTTATGATGAGAGTAGGTGCAAAGGTGTTATGATCGTAATGAAATTTATACTGCTGTTTCAGTAAATGCAATTCCCTCAGGGATTGCTGTTACTTCTAAGAATTGTTTCACTCTTTCACATAAGACAAACAGAAGAAAATTAATGCATAATATTTGTTTTTCTGGAAATAACAAGTTTAGCAACAAGGTGCCCATGCAATAACGGCATTTCCATTGGGAATTACTTTTTGAGAAGCAGGTGAGTCTGATCATACCTTATAAACTGGTCAGGGTGTGCCATACAGTCTGCAAACATCTCTAACAAAGACCTTTTCTCCAGAATAAATGTTGGTAAAACCACCTTGGTAATAGTTAGAGACATGTGAATAACCAGGAAAGAAAACCATGGAGATGGGAGGAATACGTACAAACTACATGCTATAGATCAATTTAGCAGCATGACAAAAAAACTTAGCATGCAGGTCAATTAACAGAACAACAAGAAATTTCCAAAGACAATTTGTTGAAGTGTTTTTTATAATGTCATCAGTTGTCACCCATTTATTCCCTTGATAGGGATAGTGAGAGCAAATCTAATGAGAAATGGTTGATTCAATTATCAGAAATAAGACTTACCTTTGTGAGGTCCATACCGAGTTTAAGTTGTGATAGCAGGTGTAATATGACACTCTTGTGTTGCTCCATCTCTCCAAGATCTTTCTCTTCAAACGCCTCGGCATCCTGAACCTCTTCTTCCCTATTTATCAGTGGCACTGCAAGTAACAGCATTGTCTGACTTTAACAATCTCAGCACAGAATAAAAGTCAGCAGGTTATTAAGTCTGCTGGCGGCGTCAGCAGGTCTATCCGTGGACGGATGATTATCTGCACTTCTGTCCCGCAAAGTGTTTGACGATGACAGACAAGGGAGGATGCAGATCAAGTGAAAGTGTCCTTTTTACTCTGGCTGACTACCGGTATCGATCATTTCCACCAACAATAGGAGAGCTTATAAGTATCAAGCAGTAATTGTAGAATATTATCCTAGCGGTAATTTGTAAGCATGCTCACAGTAACACTGTAACACTGTATTAGATGATGATATTTCCTGCCCTTCTTATTGGTGCATTAGTCTGAATGCTAATGACACTACCTCTGAACATAAAACCTACCATAAAGCAGATTACTCATTATTGTACTCTCAACGTCATGTGATAAAAAATCAATAATCGGAGAAAAACAAATTTTATGCATAAATAGTGGCATTATCAATGTAATACACACATATTATACATCTTGCAATTTTTTGTTTTAATAATTATTTTTTCTACAAATGATTCACACTAAAATAGACTAGGAAGGAAGAATGTCCACAGCAGGATATGTCATTTAAAAGTCTGCTGCTAAAGCGAGTCCATTGTGTTTCCAACGTCATTGCTATTTTTTAGCCCAAGGGATTAAAGAACCCTTGATTTGTCAGCTGCATAGTAAAGTAAGTGTTTGCATACTGACCAAGCATACAACAACTACTACCCCAGGGAAATGTAAAACAAAAGTTTAGTGCATTACGGCAGCCACATCCGCATAGCCCTTGTCAATCAAATCAATCTGCGGTTCGGCTTGTATCTGCAGATAATAAGCTTGAATCAGCAGATAATAAGCTTGAATTGAATCCGCTCCAACATCCCAGATACTTATGAACCACATAACTGTTCCAAATGTCATTGAATTTTTCAATGTGAATATTTGAAATACATATAATGTACATCCTACCTGGGTATGGCTGGGTATATCCTAATTCACTCTGAGCTGCTAATATCTTGGTTGATTCTTCCAAAGGTGTAAGAAGAGCTGGACACTCAGAATCTGGTCGAGTTCTACAATAAAAGCAGCAATAAAGGAGTGGGAGGCTAATTGACTGCAGTCATATTATCCTGCATTGTCCCTCTGGCATGGCTTTAGGTCAAAATGAGTATGCAGCATTCAGTGCAGGCAAGCAGTTAGAGACAACACTAACTCCTTGGTGCGGGTGAGTGATGAAATGCAAGTGCATTGTGCCAATTTCATCCATCCAATTTTCATCAAAAAAGCATGTTTGAAAGATATTATTGTGTCATTTATTCATTCATTTCATAAGACATTTAACTTAATTGGGCACAACCAGCTTGGCCATATAAAAAAAAAACTGTTAGGTATAGAAATAATTAGATAAAACTTACTTGACATCAGATATCCATTCCACTTTAGCACCAGATGGTAAATGATGATTTTCATAAGACGCCCTCGCCAATGCATTCTAAAAAATCAGAGCAGAGTACTCATATCAATAGTTAGCAATAATATCTATACAGATAATAGTGTTATCAAGATTAGATGACCAAAACAGGTAACAGTGTTCACATGTTCTTTGACTACAAAACACAAATAGTGTATTTTCAGGGAATCTTTGGGCAAAAAGAAAGGAACACCAGAGACCGATTTTGGAACACAACCAATAAAAAATTTGTTCTACATAATATGATCATTCGATTCATACTTGAGTGAGCGGAATACATGTAATTATCAATACTAAGTATCATAGATGATGTATAACAATGTATGTAAGCTGCCCTCTGATGAAGACGGATAGACTTACGTGTTGTCTCTCTAGTATAGATAGACAATTCTCTAAGCACCCTAGAGTGGCTCTTGAGCAAGCTTTCAATAATAAAACATCCTGTAATCAAACAAGCACAAGTAGACTATCATTACCCATGATCAATACAGTGAAAATACCACTTGTAACATAACAATGTTGACACAATATATATTGGCAGCTATTTTTAACCAAGGAGAAATATATCTCCTATCACATAAGGTATGTATGTGTGAATATGACGAAGCCAACAACTTTGATAAGATCTGCTCAAAATACATATAGCCAATCAAAATGGAGAGTCAATGCACCTTCCTTGAGTATCCTGGTAATTTCATGATAATATTAGAGACTATAGACTAATAATGGATGATAATATCATAAAATATTTGTAAACATTTTTTATAAACTTGACTAAAATAATATAGGGATATGACAATTTACCAAATCAACCAAATAACCATAAATATATCTTTAGTATATAACAAAATAATGAGAGTATATATAACCTGATCGAGAGCGTTTATATGAGCGCCTTGTGCTGGTAATGTATCTATCTTATCAACTAGCTGCTCCTCTAGAGTGTACATCTCATGTATATACTCCTTCACCTCTACAAGGGCTGGATTATCATCTATACTATTCAGTGAGCGCTGACTAGATCTATCAAGTACAGGTAAAAGAATCTTACCAGTCAAAAAACCATATGCCACACATAAATCACATGCTTGGATCAAGGAAGTTCTGTTTTAGAACACTGTGCCAAGTTTTATAATGATGTATTTTTTTAGATGCTTATACATTTTATTTTATAACAGTTTTTTAGAAACCATCTTTTATTTGTAAATCTACTGAGCACATTTTTACAACATGTATTTTATCTGCAAAGATACATTAAACGCTATACATACAGGAGTTAGAGACACTAACTCCTCGCTTGGATACTTCACAAGAATTAACCACAAATTTTTATTGCACTAAAACAGTGGGTGATGTGCTCTAGGATGGAGTGTTGTATACGGAACGACTGTTAACGCTACAAGCTTGGGTGTGCAACACACAGACAAGATTAAAGTATGTTTTGACAGAACCACAAACTCTTTTGACAAGGGAGTGTGATTGGACCATAAACATATAAATACTTTTATATTTATATATATATATATATTTATATGTTTATGGATTGGACAGAGAATGTACTTCATGTTTTGGGAGTTGTCTACCATGGAAAAAAAAAACTTTCCATAGAAGACAACTTCTTTAGGCAAAGGCATAAGCCTATTACTATTACTTATTATTATCTATTATAAACTCTAATTTATAGTATATATAGGTCTACGGCAGTACCACTGGTCGGATGCAATCCCCAGGGTTGAAAGGACATCATACAATGATGATGAAAAGGGAAATGTGAATTGCATTAGCAAAGAAAACTGAAAACTGTTAAGATTGTTGATATTCAAGAACACAGATTCACCAAACGGATGGACTGAAAAGACTACATTGAGAAACTTGGACAACAGCAACACCATAACACGTCATAATATCTATCTACAATATTCAGTTTGACCACCATACCGTATACTGTAGCGGTCATATCTAAAAAATGACTTAATCATTGAAATGCAAATTCCGACACGTAATCATGACAAAAGACCAAATTGTGACACCTCAGAACGTTCGGTGAAAAGGGCAGCATGAATGGCTCGGAAGCTATATGACTGGCTAACAAAGCTGTGTCACAGTGTAACATGGTCTGCTTATATTTAAAGACATATGATGATGGAGACGTGAGACTGATCTATTTGTCAAGCTGTGTGACCAACCGCCTGCGTGTGAGAATAAATAATCATAACATACTTTTGACGAGGTTGCTGGTCGTACCATACACTGTTTGAGCTCTGTGACTTTCCATCATAGTCAAGAGTAGTGCTTGTTTTGCTACTGTTAGACTGTGCAACATACATGAGCCTGGAGACCCACTGCTGACGCATCTTCGTGTTGTCAGCTAGCAAAATAATCACTTGTTATTGTTAGAAGGTGAACAAACATATAAACATGAATATTATTTCACATGCATCCTGAGTTCTCAGTGACGAACTTTTGAGAAGTAGGGATTTCAGAATCTAACGTAATTCTAAACTATACTGACACAACCAATATGAACCGGTGTGGAGGTGAGTGTATACAAGAATAATTGACATTTTTATAGTCCAGCCACATTTTGGCACAGTCTATTTATATCACTCTGTTCTCATATGATACTCACGCCTTCATCAGCAGAACACAGTGACCTACCTCTAAGTCTGTACACCTCCCCGTTAGCAGCATGTATAGTAAATGTAACAGAATCTTCATCTGAAGGAGCTACTACAGCTCCCTGCAGAGTGATACCTCCTCTAGGCTTCTGATTTTTGCTGTATTCTTCACGCTGATAATGATAAACAGATTTATATATATATAATGTAGAAGTGTGATTTGAACAAGCACGTGTAAGTTTACAGCCCCTACAGCAAACAAATAACCATTTCCCGCCCACGTTTTTACTTTCACTTTCTCTCTTGTTATACGTTCGGAATGTGACCATAGATTACAGTGTAACGCTTACTAGTGAGAATTAGAAATCTTGTTTAAACAACATTACCTACATACCTCGTAATATTCTACAGTTGAGTTGGAAGGACTCAGTACAAACCATCTGTATTGCCAACCCTTCATCACGTTAGTATATTTTGACAGTTGCCCACACATCGGCTTGCTGAAAGGATAGGATAAACTACGCCTAAAACTACTTGAAAAAATTCTCCACATGCCATGCAGATTATGCAGTATAATAAAACACTAAACAACTGTTGGAAAGAATGAATAATGCAAATTGATGCAAAACAATATAACATATACTTGGAATTACTTCCATGATCTTGATGATATACCTCCATTTCAATTTCCCATACAAATAAAACATGAAGCTAGCTGCAGCTTTCTTGGTAAATAAGAAAGAAAAATTTCATTTATAAGAACATCAAAGACTCTTTTTGGTGAAACTAAAGACCTAACCCCCCCCCCCCCATCTGCATGAGGGAATTAATTTGGAAGGCACAGGAATTTCAAAGCACCTTTTATGGTTATGTTAACATAATGTCAATGACCGTCCTTAACATCAACATATTATACACCGTTGGAAAGCTGCCAAGCTGTTGAATATTAATAGCCGAACTTAAACCTATTTTGATGATGTTGCGCCATTTTAGGGAAGAAAAGGGGTAAAAATGTTGTTTTTATCAATGCATACGGTATAGTGAGGATTGTTGCAAGAAATCTTGAAACAGGTGAAATAAATTCTTAGAGTTTGTCAAACATTTTGGTATATGAAAAGCCTATCGTGTCTTTTTACATCACGTCATACAATGAATGATATTTTGAGAAAATATGCACATTTTCTTCCATGGTCTTTTTGACAGCGAGTTGACATTATGGTGCCTTCGATGGTCTATATGGTCATAGTTATATACGTTTCATTGTTGAAAATCAACCTTTAATCAAACCTTAATCAACCTTTTAATCAGTTCCTAATCATTTTTTAGAATTTTGCATATTTTACCAACTCGAAACAATCATTCATTTTATCTTTAATATTTTATATTTATTATTCAAAACCCAAATAATATGATGAACTCAATCTCTATAACCACATTTCACTTGTTTTGAATCTTAGCTCGACAGCTTTCCAGTGGTATATAATGAATTGATATTCGGAACGGTCATTAGTAATACCGTAATTTGGGCTGTGATTTGAATGATACTTAATCGAGATTTGACAGGCTACTGAGTCATTCTATTAATAACTTACCTAAGCCCTTCATCTTCTGTGAACTCAGCCATCCCTTTTGGTAATTGCTGCGCCTACAGACAAAATCATCACTGTTTATATTTTTGCCTGATATCACCATTAAACAAACATGTCTTCTTCATCATTCGTGAAAAAATCTCTTAATCTGAACAAAGCTATTTACCATGATAGTTGAAAATTTACAGCAATGAAAGCATTGGTACTAGACAGCCCTGATATGCGGTGGTTTAAATCGGTGGGTTTCCAATATCCAGCACTGCCACTAATTTGGTCACTAGTGCGCTCCAGGTGTGCAAAATATCAAAATGTTTGCAGCAGTTCATGAATTATAACGCCTACCTTATACACGTCTCTACTAGAACCCAACATAAATATAGGTACAATTAAAGGACAATGTAACTTACTGGGATTACCAATCAAACTAACATTAAAAATTTCAATGTTATCTTATATCATTACACATATGTTTGAGTATTTGATCAATAAACCTCTACTTGCATTTGGTGGTTCTCCTGTCCCCACCTCAAGGAAAGTGGTCAGGAGTCAAGGGGGGTTGTCAGGTGCTAACTGGCAACTGTGTAACGTAATAAACTGTCCCTCATCAACTTGCACCATCACAAAAAGGGATCAACCCTAATACCTGCTGGAGTACTGGAGTAACTAAGCCAACATTAACTCAATGCAGACAGACATGACACTATACAAGTCTTGTCAAGCACACTAGGCTCCTGCTTACATGCTAGGCAGAGTGGGTCACCAGACATAGAGTTGAGAGAGAGAATGAATGAGGAGGATTATCAAACAACCTGACCTTGGACTGGTGAATCTGAACCAATCTGAACCAATTACTAGACTTATGTAGGCTACTAAATAATTTGGAATAGGGAAACTCTTGTACCAGCAGAAGCCTCGAGTTTTAAGTTGTGATGGTAAAGAGGTATGATAGGATGATCTCAACTTACAGTAGGCAGAGAATCTTGCTCAAAAGCGAATGTAGCAGTTGAAAATCTAGGTGAGAAATCTTGTCCATGAAACAAACTTCCCATTTTTGAAAGTCTGAAATTTAC
The DNA here is from genome assembly GCA_914767715.1 of Membranipora membranacea. Classification (NCBI taxonomy): domain Eukaryota; kingdom Metazoa; phylum Bryozoa; class Gymnolaemata; order Cheilostomatida; family Membraniporidae; genus Membranipora; species Membranipora membranacea. The sequence continues at coordinate 8,469,367 of OU612065.1, forward strand.
AGCACGTAAGTTGTTATCACTGAATTTCGATTTAATATCACATGACTAGCCACTTTTAAGACTATATTTTCAACCGGAAATTATACATTTCTGTGTTGTAGTATTTTGATATTTCTGGGAATTCCCAGTCTGCAAGCACCAATGCCTGTATATTAAACATATTTTCAACTTCCTTCAAATGTCGGTAGAAAGAAAAATATATCTTTGCAACATTCCAAAATATTAATTGTTCAATGCTCATGTTTTACTTCATTTAGATAAATTTTCAAGCACTCTACTAAGATAAAGCTGCAAATTTTTATTTAAAAAGCAAAATGGCCTCACACTGTGAACAATCTGGTGACAATGGTAGGTGTTCATCCTATTCTATTATTATTGGCCATTTATTTATTTATTTGGATATTATTTCATACAACATAAAATATGATGTAATATAATATATATGTATATGATACCATAACCTCACCATACATACACAACATACATGATGCATGTCACCAATTGAAGCCATTGGACTTGTACATCACTGCATGCTCTAGTCACAGACACATGATGACCATGGTCTGGACAGGTGATACTTGGCTACATGGTTTGTCCACCATAGATGATAGTTAGTTAGTAATAGTTATGTTACAATTCCATGGTGGTGGTTTAATTAATTTGTTTAAAGTTTACAGTAGTTGAGACAAAATATCTCTGCTAATTCATTTTAATACTGTCACCGCTTAAAACTCATACATTATGCTGAATGGAATTTGACAATTCTTGATTGGTCGTGTGAAGCAGCGAACGGCGATAAAAACAATTTTGTACCCTGGGAATTTCATCGACAAAAAATTATTGCTCCTTGGTTGGGGATCGGAGCGACATAGTGCTTGGCTCCAGTCTCCTACCTAGGACTAAAATATCACACTGAGAAAACACCCTCTGTTATTCTCCTGGCAATCACCCCACATACAATCACCGTAAACAATTAATATTTTTCAACTCGGTTCAATTTGTTTTCAATATTTAAATATTACAAATGGTAGGCTATATTTGAAGGTTTTCAGTAAAATAGAAAATCTCCTCCCAGGAATGTTATTTGGTCAATGAGCTCCCTCTCCTGAGGAAGATCATTGGTTTCATTGAAGATGCGATCGCCTTCATCACAAGATAGCCGATACCGGCGGTTCAACAGCAAAACAAATCGAATCCCATCATTACTCATAACTGTTCTTATTTAAGGAAAAGATAAAGTGATTTTCCTCAACAAAGATGACTACATGAAGCCGATTGAAAGTGAAATTGCTAAAGTGGAAGAAGAAGAGGAAGAAGGTCAGTATTATCATTTAAAAAAAAACATTGTTACACAAAACCAGTGTGTTTATTCAGTTACCCCTGATCACTAACAATATGATTAACCGGATCAGTTGTGTTCTGACTCCTATTGATGTACAGAACAAAGCATGTTTTGGTCTGGCAGCTAGTTTTGCTGATCTTATTATTAGTTTTACAGTAAAAAAACTGAAGCTCTCCTGTGCAAAAATGCTGGACTGCATAAGGAATTACCCCTCCCCTGAAGTGTGATATCTTTCCTTAATTTTAAAATAGTCTTACATAGTTTGATTGATCATATTTTGATCTCTGTAATAGGAATGAAATGATCCAGTTTATTGTAAAATCCTTGCAGGTCTTATCAAAGAGAATGGAGACATTAATTGGGGCTGCCCTTGTCTCGGTGGAATGGCTACAGGTCCTTGTGGTCAAGAATTTAGAGAGGCCTTCTCATGTTTTCACTACAGTGAATCTGAAATGAAGGGTGAGTCAACAAATACCCGCTTGACATCAGTTGCTCGAAATTGGCTGCAATAATTACTATTGTATGTATTGAGCTTGCAGTAGTCTGATCACCTTTTTCCTGGTGCAGACTGAAAATAAGCTTGATCTGTAAATCCATTTTATTGCTTGTCGTTTGAGCTAGGATAATCTCGAAAGGAATGCTCTGAATTAGATACTGACACCGCACCGGCTATCTTTTCATTAGTGGTTGATGTCAGTGCAGCACTCGCTTCCACAGATAATTGAGACTGCTAATGACGAATAATATATCTTTATTATAATTGTAGGAAGTGAATGTGTTGAGCTCTTTCAGAAAATGTCAGAATGTATGTCAAAGTATCCAGATCTCTACCCCTCAGCTAGCGATGATGAAGAGGATGACAGAATTGAAGACACTTTAGAACAAGTATCTGAAAGTAAAACAAGTGACAAATCTACGCAAAATGCTGCTTCAACAAGCTGAGACTGCTTATAATGAAAGACAAATAGGCAATGACATTAGAAGCTAGCGTGGACTCGGCAAAGTGTAAGATTTCATCGAGAGATAGATCTTATTTTATGAAAAGAGTAACCAATCACTCCAATCTAACTCATTATGTGCCAATTTTTTACCTCCGACAAGTACATCAAAGTGCTCCTCTCTGAATATGGGCTGTGTAGAGGAGATAATGAAGGTGTGGTGTGCTATCTGTATGATATACTAATCTTCGAGTGTTAAAAAATGTAAAATATATTGTTTGTTAGACATTCAATGAATTGTTGTTTTCAGACTTGAAGAATACAAATAGTTTTAGCTCCCTGCGTTTCAACTATTAGTCATAGATACAGAGGCGGAAAGGGGCCAGTACAGATCTATGGTCTTGCCTGCCTACTCTCAGACCTGGTGGGAAAGCGTATTACATTTGAGTTGCCCCGTCTTACACTAAGTGAGAGCAACTCCTGTTTTCATGCTTTAAAACGAAACTGAGGTATAAAAGTATTAAGAAAAACTACCAAAAAAGCACTTGACGGCACAATAAGGCTACCACTTTGAAATGTGCTGTGTACCCAATTTGTCTTTTCTAGCCAAACTGCAAGATTAATGCAAAACTACTCTCATAAATAGATACTTTACTAGTACTATCGCACCTGTAGAGTACAATCATTGTAAAGTACAAAACACTGTAGAGTACACTTGCTGTATAATACAATTAGTTTATGGTACAATCGCATTGCTGTAACTAGGGTCATGGATTGGGCATCATAAGAATGTTATATTAAATTCATAGTCTGAGTATGTTATGTCTATAGTTATATTATTATTAGAGAGTTATAAGAGGATAACTCCAACCATCTTAGGTAAGCGCTTATATTGTCCTGCTGCATATATGTGCCCATATTGTGCCACAGTAATACGCACAACATCGATGTTGGTCTCGTGTTATTTTCATGCCAGTAGCTCCTTAACCAGACCTTACCACCCTGTTGTCTGTCGCTAAGTAAGTTGCTGTGGAAAATTATGAGACAACACCATAGACTTGATATGCTAGTATATTAGGTCTATGGACAACACTGATTTGAGCTGATGGTAATTTTAGGCGTACAGTCTTTCCCCTGGGATTGATGGTCCAAGCACATCAGTTTAGCCTAGGACAATGGATGATGATTGCAGACACAATGATCAGGCGAAAATCTTGGGTATGGGGGGGGGGGGGTGCGGGAAGAGTGCTGTAGCGCCCTCCTGCAAAGAGAAAATCTTTTGTGTTTGCTTGTGAAATGAGAGGCAATCTAAAACATTTCGCCAAAAATGCTGGAGCACCATACTTGCCAAGTCTCCATATTTAGGTGGGACCCTACAGATTTCCACTTCTGCCCAAATCCCACTTTTTGTAAATCTCACTATTTCCTCCAGATTTGATATAAATCAGCCTTTTCACAATTTTTTAGTAACTATCCAAACACTTGTTGATGAGTCCCATGGGCCTATGTGTTGGTGGTAAATGTTTCAAGTGTATTTCACCTCAGTTTGATATTTTAGTACTAGTACAAAGTACAAACATGTAATTATTTGGGATCAAATATGAGTTTTTAGATCTTCCTAGTGGCAAGAAACGTTCTCAGCGCATCAGCGGCCGTGGCTCTATCCCGGTCCCCATTGGGACTCACACCGCCCCAAACCAGGTAGATCGCTTGGGTGCTTTGCACCCTCGAAGCACCGCGATGCCGCGCAGTATCGCTGTAAATTGAAATCTTCCCCACTTATGAATTTAGATCACTTTGCATTACATGCATGACAAGTTGGCTGGGCTCCATATCTGGTGGTGCATGACCATGCGGGCTTGGTTGGTCTGGGGTACCCTGAAAATCTTCCGGCGGCACAGGGTAGAACCCGAGACGCTAAATGTTCGTGTTTTTTGCTGTTTTATTTTGAGAAAACCATAATTTGCCCAATTCTAGCAAGTTTTACACCGAGTTCTATTATGGAAAAAGTTTAATCTAAATGCAATTGGTTATAATAGGTTGAAAACTAGACCTCATGACTGCGGGCTCAGCAAATAAAACAGCACTAAGCTCTCAGGTGCAAAAGTGGGGTGGTTTTGGGTCGTCTGATCTCATAGGGTAATCAGTCAAAATATCTGGTGTTACCCTACGATATAGGGTAACTTGTCATGTGCTCCACATACTTGCAAAGTTTGCAAGTATTGGAGCAATTGTAACAAATAACTTGTTCATACAAGTCTGCCTTTCTTGTTCAAAATTGCAGGTATTCAAAAAATAATAACTACTATATTATAATAGAGCATCGAAATTTCAACGTCCAAATGTCAGGAAAAGATATGATCAAATAATTGTTTTGTTTTCACTGTTCTGAATATTTTTCAAAATTAAGCTGTTGTATAAGTAGACTGCACGATTACAGATATGGGGCAGTTATGATGTTTTTGTAGAATAGTGTCTTGGGGATTCCTAGCCTGTCTTGACAAGCTTTGTTGTCCCAAAACAAAGCTTGTCAAGACTGCTAGGGGCTTCCCTGATAGGTGAACATGTATATAGCGTAGCTACATGCATGATATAGAACAGCCTCTGTTTTGAAATCCTAACAATGATTGTTCTTACATATAGGGCTCTGCGTACTTGAACATCCACCAAACGAGAGAACGTGTTATAATTTTTACGGGCATAAAGCCACCATCAGGCCTCAAAGTATTACCCATTACCATTAGGCCACCGTGGCGTGGCAATAGGGCCGCAGGTTGCCCACAGCTGTTTAAGATAATAATAGTTTTCTCCTCTTTATTTGATGAGAGGACAATCCTCTTCTTGATGGTTCGATGGCAAGAGTTGATTTCCTTGATCTCTACAACTTGTTTCAAATATAGTCCAAATTTGTAAAACGCACACAAATACTTAGAATAGTATCGTTCATTCCGTCCTTCCACAGCATGTGCATGCATATAGTGAAGTTTTTATGCTCAAGCATGGAATTAGAAAATTAAAACTCAAATACTTGTTATCTGGTCCAACAATAGTGTATGAGTTACCACAGATCAGACTTGGTCACTAAATAGTGAGACCACTACTCTTTGGAGTAATAACAGTTACTAAAAGTGGTGCTCTTGCTTATGTGGATTAGTGTTGAGCTTCTCGTCAGTCAAGATCTGATTTTGATGAGTGAGTAGTAGTTGATTACTCTCTCTCTACTCTACTCTCTCTAGCATTATGGGGAAAGCTAAACAGAATGTCAATGGAAAAGGATCCTTCTCAGACCATGTCAGAAGTAGAAAGATGGCAAAGAAATCTGGTGCTGCCCAGTCTGTGAGAACAAATCCTTTTGAGATAAAAATCAACAAGCAAAAGCACAAGATTATTGGGAAAAACTTGACTAAATTTGACAAGGGAGTTCCTGGTGTGTCGAGGTCCAGAGCCATTAAAAAGGTGAGTCTCCTCTAAAATTTGAATTTATAATATATAAAAGGCTTGTCTATCACTCATTCACAAACTGCTTGTCACTCTTGTTTCCTCTCTTCTAGCTCCCATTCATTGTCTAACTTACATACTAACTAACAAGCTCTAGCCATAGGCATCTGGAGTTACAAGCATGCAAAATTTGCCCATGTTCAGTATCAACCACCCCCCCCCCCCCAATGGGTGGGGGATGGTTGATACTGGACATGGGCTCTAGCCTGCACTTGAGCTTTATGGGCTGTGACCAGCGTGGGCTTCATGTGACAAGGGGACTTTCAACCGTTCAATTTGGGAAAAAGCTACTGGTGATAAGGTTATGTTTGTGTCATGTATATGTTTGCTAAGGTGGAACTGCGTACATGGTAAATCCTAGATCATAGAAAGCTGGGTCTATGGAAAATCATTACACTACAAAACATCCCCTCATCCAATAGTGTGTATATAAGAGGATGCCAATTTGTCCTTCCTGAATAAGCCGCTGTAAAATTTCAGGTTTTCATTCAATTAATTTTATTACTCAAGTTACAAGTTCTGAGTTTTATTAACGGTCCAAGCTAAGCCGAATGAAATAGCAATTTGAAATAATACATCATTACATTTTTTGTATGCTGTCATTGATGTTGCCCTTTCGACTTGACAGCGACAAGAAACCCTTTTAGTGGAGTTTAAAAACAAGAAAAAATCCAACCGACTAATCGATCACCGAATAGGGGAGAATGATCCAAGTTCAACCCTAGAGGAGAAGATGATGGGCAGGTTCGCTGCTGAGGGGAAAAAGCGACACGGAAGGGGCTCTGTATTCAATATAGATGATGACGAGGATGGAGAGTTTGATCAGCTGACACACAGAGGGCACTCTCTGCTGGAGATAGAAAAGTTCGACAAACCGTTAGAAAGTGATGAAGAGGAAGAAGGCAACGAGGCAGGAAATCTCAAAGGTGTGTTGCGGCATCTTGTTAGTGGTTTCAGTTTCCAAGTTGTATGATATTTGATATTTGGACAAGTTCAAACTATTTTGCCCGTAGAACTGGCTGATATAGAGTGTGAACAGAATGACACCTATATTTTGGTTTGGTATAGGTGACATAGTAACAGAGGGACATTTTGGTGGAGGGATGCTGCAAAAGAAGTCTGGTTCAGAAGCAGAGCAAGAAAAGTCATGGAAAGATAGGATGGAGGAAATGATTGCCAAATCAAAGCTTGCAAAGGTATTTAATCAGCTGGTTATCCATAAGTTGTGTTTGACAGGATGTTATTACGCAAATATTGATGTTCACCAGTAGTAAGGCTTTTGTTGTGCCATGGTCGCAATCTGGCAAGCCAAAGTAACTGTTGGCTGCGCCAAACTTGTCATTTTACTATGAAATGAAAATGAATTCAAAGAGTTATGAGTATAATCCTTTTTACCAGCACGAGAGGCAGGCAGAAAAAGATGAAGTTGTGCAGATGACTGATAAACTAGATGATCAATGGAGAGTACTTCACAATGTAGTAGCAGCCAGGAAAGTAAAGGTGCGTCATTGGAAAAATGAATAACATAGAAAGGTTCTTGTGGACAGCATAACCCTGAAAATTATATGCAATGTGTGTATTTTGCATCGATTGGTCTTACACGAAGGCTACTAATAACTGTATAGTGACTGAGACTCTTCTTTCAGCAGTGAGTGCTTCTGTAATTATTGAAGCAATGCATTATACTGACATAATAATAATTTTAATTCAAGGAAGCTGAGCACATAGAAGCAGATGATTTTGATATTGCTGTCAATGAACTGAAATATGAATCCAGGGGAAATCCCACTGACAGACTCAAAACTGAAGCTGAAGCAGCTAAAATGGAGAAAGATAAACTGGAGAAGCTAGAGGTGAGTTTTGTATTTGTATTATCCAAGTTTGATAACGCGTTGTGTTGCAGTCAGTGCTCTCTTATGTTTTACCTACAATAACATTTGTGATTTCCTATCTAGATTATGATACTTACTTGTTATGATAAAGATGTGATAACTCACCTAAGAGCTGTTGAGGAAGGAATGTATCAGTTTTCAAACTGAAATTTATCTTTCTACCTTGCTTTAAAGTGACAGTCCTACTAGGCCATGTTTGGTATGGTTTTAAAGATCTCAGGCTGAAAATTCATTAGGGCATATGAAATAAAACAGCCTGTGAACCTAATTTCAGTAACACGCTGCAAAGTCTGAAAATTGGGATCATAGTGGATCATAATGATTTACTGCCTCCCCCTGAACACTATGACCTACTATGATCCTTGCTAAAAAAATTAGATAATAATTAAAAAAAACTTATTGCTAATTTCCACAATTTTTATTTTTTTGAAATTTTTATTTGCCCTATGAACTCACAATATTTGATTTACTGGGGTAACTTATCCACTTTTCTAATAGGACTGACCCTTTAATGAAATAGTGTGTCTATCCAGCCTGCAGTTCCTTACATGATTGTTATGGGATTATTTCTCAGAGAGCGAGACTGGACAGAATGAGAGGAGAGTCTAAGGGTAGATCACACACATCTGCTGATGATCTCGACGATGGGTATGTTAGTCGTCTGAGATAAGGAGAATGCTGTCTGAGTGTCTGTGTTAGAATTCTACTAAGCTTTCAAACAAGGGCTAGAGTTTATTGCATTTATTTCAATGATGAGGTGACAACAATTGCCAGAAGTATCCGAGTAATGAAACATGCTGCAGATTAACATGCAATGTTCAGATGGTTGATCATGTTTTTTATCATAACTGGTATTGCTTCTTCTATAAAGGATGGACTATGGCTCCTTTGGTGAAGAGGAGGAGTTTGAAGTGAAGTATAAGGACGGCAAACTGATATCCGCCGGTAGGAAAGATGAAGATACTGACGACTCTGATGACAGTGAAGAAGATGAAGGTAAACTGATAGAATAAATTATCAAGTAGTGATTAAAATCAAACAATGTATTTTACTCAATTAATTAATTAATTAATTTAGTGTTTATGATTTGGTCAAAGCGCTCTCCTCATTCACTGCTTTTGAGTTTGAGGTCAGCAGTGCTCACACTTTGTTTACAGAATCTGATGAGGAAGAGGAGTCTGGTGCCAGCGGAGATGATGAATCAGCCAGTGGGGAGGATGATGGCAGTGAAGAGGAGGATGAATTCAGGTAAGAGTTTTAGTTGAAGATTTTTATCACATTTCTCACTTAGCAGAGGGTCTGGACGATTCATATCCAGGTCTCTACTCTTGATATCACAAAAATATGTCACACAAGTGGAATAAACCTGTATATAATAGATTTGTATATGCATGTATTTGATGCACCTACTGATTCTCGCACCTGTCTGTGCATGTGCTGTTGGGTTCCTCACTGTTCAGCGCGACAAACAATGTTTTCTGGATGCTTATGAGCCATTCTGTCAGCATGCACAGAATCATGGATGTTAGCATGACATATTATGTTCGTCCTATACATAATGTTTCTATTTTCATATATCAAATTGTTGTTTTCATTTAATTTCCTGGTATACTCAACGTCAAGGTCGCTATCAAACAATATTAGGAACCAATGAGCTCTGATATTGTCTTCTCAACAAAGCTGAGAAGGCAACTCCTATTCCTGTGAGTTTTGTCACATAGTAGATACAGATATGTAGGGAGGGTAAATACAATAGTCGTTGTTGCTTTCCTTTTTGTGTTCTCAAGGTACACAACTAAGTATTGTTACATCAGCATGATCACTTCAACATAAGGTAGAGGGATGCGATGTTGGGAATCGTAAATTATAGGTTGCAAATGCCTCTACTTAAAACTGCAGATTGAACCTTTTGAAAGGTGAAAACAGAAACAAGAATTTCACTGTTTCTAGAAAATTCATAGCCTATAGCAGTAGGCCAAACAATTAAAAGCAATATTTTATCCAAGTACAGCTCCTTAGTCTAGATTAGGTATCAAGAGAAGGTCGGGATCAGAACAGAGCAATGTAGATTTTAGATGCTCATTAGTATGATTGCACAAAATATAACTGGAGATTGTTTGCATTGTAGCTTCTGGATTTATTAATCAAGTAAGATGATGGAAAAATTTATGATCATTCTGTATCTTGATATTGTTATCTCATGCTACATAATTCTCTTTCGATTCTTATAACTGCTTTGTACAGCAGACTGGAAGGTCTCTTGGACATTGAGGTGAGTGAGGACTGACTGGTCGCTCAGAGCTGTTACAGGTTCTCTGACAGGTACCTCTGCCTTGGCGTCCTCCACATTCTTTCACTGTTAACATCGGACAAATATCGTGAAACAGGAAATGGAAATACAAACAAGTGGTCTGTTTTCTGCTGTCATCAATCTGGCTCAACGCTATTCGTCAAAATATGTTGGAAAGTCGCACATACTCAAAGAATCATTGTGGGGTGTTTGTCAGTTGGTGAGACATTTTGATCTTGAACTGCAGTCTTATTGTTTGCAATGTAGGGATTTTATCTTAAGTGTTAAAGACAAATGAAGACTTACGTATCTGATACTGTTTTGCCGACACTAGAATGTTGGTCACAGCCATCAACACCAATAGCACTGCCAACACATTGCTGAAAAAGACACATAGCATTGCTAAAAACATAACAAGTTAAGAGCTATAAACAGAGTGAGAGACAATATAAACCATTCAGGGAAAAATAGAGGATAATAATAATAAGAATACCGGTTTAGTTTTCTCAACAACAGTAATGTCAACAACAGGGAGCAAACAGAATGAGTTTTACACTCACCGCAAATTTAGCATGATGAAGCTGGTGATTTACTGAGCGACTGATATGTCCTGAAAGGCTACACAAACTGATATTTACAAAAAAAGGCCCTTAGCTGTTTATATTTGACATTGAGCTTGTTTTGTCACAGCTTCCTTGAACAACTTGATATTACTTTGACATTGAAATGGATATTGCATATCCCTCTACATGGAGACACATTTCCTTAGTCATTATCAGATGAAAAGCATCACAAACCATGATGAACATCCTCCCTGACACGTAGCTCATAATAACTTGACATTATCAACCAAACCATCGACCTCTCAACCTCATCACAAGCATGTGTGAACTTAGTCGCCTATTGATGCTTTCATGGGTAACTTAAACATCTCTCAGATTCGGGTTCTTTTGTTCGTTTTGGACAGACTGAACAGGTTGTTGGGTCTGGTTTTTTGTGTCAAGTCATGTTTATTTTTCTCAGTTCCATCAGATTAAATTTTTTAGAATGCTTGATTAGTACTCGTGGCTATTAAAATCTGAAAAAAATGGTTGAATTGCGATAAGAAGTCGTTAGGAATTCGATTTGACGCAGCATCTGTAGGGGAAGATACAGTCATTCTTGTTAGTATATATGACTACAGTCTCGGTTCTAAAGCAGTGTCGTCTACAGGCTCCGGTCACTCCTTTTAGAGAGCATGCTGGAATGGGAAAATAGATCATGTGTGTGATAAAACTTCTCAAAGCATCACAAACATGCATGGATTCAATATGTAAATCATGGAAGGTCCAGTATTGAACTAATTTAAGTGCTTTGGTGACTTACCTAAGGAGGGTTTTACTAGTGAGGTCAGAGTAAGTAAGAACACTGGAATCAGAGAGCTGAACCACCGAAAATAAACAATAACATTATATACTAATACTGATACCGCTGGCACAGTTTGAAATCTATATGGGAAGTAGATATGTTTAGGAATATCAAACAAGTTAAGATGACCCAAACGATGTTGACGCCTCTGTGTATTTACTTATATATATAGCAAGTGTGTAGGTGTGTATGTATGATTGTTAGTATGAACTTGCCTTAGTATCCTCATTTTGATGACTGAATGCACTGTGCTTGTGACCACAGAAACACAAAAAGTGTGCGGGCTGTTATGATGGATTTCCTGTCATGTTCAAGTCCACGTTACTGGTGTAAGTGATCACGTGTAGTAGTCAAGGATAGAATATCCTTGGGATAATAACTGCTCGTACTGTTGGACTCGAAAGTTATGCTCTCGCAGTGATATGTTATACATCTTAGTCAATAAACTTTTTTTCTGGGGAAAGCTGCATCTTATGCATAATAATTTTTTTTATTTCACAGCTTTATTAAAGTCTGTTGCAGTTCATTCTAAAATGTAAAATGTTTATTATGTTAGTTCTTGCTCTCCCCCAGAATTGCGCTCTCACTTGACTTTGGTTATTGACGAATGGCTGTAGACTACTAATCATTGAGCTAGCTCAGCAAGTAGCAAATGATTTGATTGGTTTGGGAATGGGTTATGTGATGATGATGATAACCTTATGATTGTTGGGTATTGCATTGGAGAATACTCCCTCTCACAAGTTACTCTATGTGAGTTTAAATTTTGGTGCTCTGACCATAATGCTCCTGGTACAGTAAACACAAAAGACTATGTACTTCCAATTGAAATTTATTGTTTCAAATTCAAATAGTTGAGTTTAACATTCATAGTTTGGTGAAGTTTCTGTCATCTTCAAGCCTCTCTTTGTTAGACACAGCATTTCTCTGAAGATCCACATTTATGCCCGTGGTAGATCGGTAGCTCATCTCCAAAGCAAAATCTTCTGCAGTTTCCTTCCACTAATCCTGCTTTCCCCCTTATATAGCACTCTTAAAAGATAAAATTAATTGAGGACATCACATGATTGCCATTATAATGTATAATGCCATGTGATCTCCTGTAAAATATTGCTATAGATATATCTTAATGTGTGAATTGCAGTGGGCTTGGTATATAGCTCAGTATTTATAAATCCGGAGTTCACAGAAAACTGTATGGCTCTCAGATTAAGGACAGAACACAAAGTGGTTATAAAATATGAGAGATTGATTTACCTGTTGAGTAGGTACTTGTTGTTACAGCCAGGACAAGAAGACAAACATCCATCAGATATCTGCAAAAATAATAACAGACATTGAGTTGTAGGACACACTGATAAAATAGAATTTTGAAAATGTTACCAGCAAAAAACACCATTATAACTTTTACAAGTAAATGAATTAAACAAGAAGGTAGACTCACTGTAACATATTCATGGTTTGTGTTGTGTGTGTGTATGTGTGTTCTGAGAAACGTGTAAACAAGAAATGACACTGTAGTATATGATATATATCAGGAACCCTTTTGTTATTGGGGCAGACACAGGCACTGCCACGCTAGTTATCATCAGCCACTTGTTGTTAACCTTGGCTCAATTGTCCTTTTGTCCTCTACCCTTGATCAACCTGATACTGCTGCAGTGCAGTACTCCAATCATAGCTGATTTGAATGGGATTGGATACACTCTTTCTATTTTGCGCTCTCTAAAATTGACTTTCACAATTAGTCATTGGAACCCAGTTCCTCTGTAGAAAAGCAGAAAGTACTCTCGGTTCATTAACTTTAACATTCTAACTTTGTGTGCTTTTAGCATTTGGAGAAGTTTTGTATTTGAAATTTAAACATGATTCCCAAACGTGATTAGATCTTTATTCACCATTTATGTTGGTAGTTACTGAAATGGGTTGGTTTATATTGATATCCTAACCAAGTCATTACTAGACAAAGGCAAATATAAGAACTGCTGCCGTCAAAATGGTTAGCTTCAGTCTCCACACTGTGGACGTCATGGTGCCAAGAAGTTTCACCTAATGTCTGTTAATTCTGTTCACAGGCTTATGTTTGAAACTTTAATTAGCTTCTGATTTCCTGGTTTCTGGTTTCTCTTTTACCCAAGGACATAATCTCCTAATTAGAATCAAGATACAAATATAAATATTGTATCAAATATTAATCAATAAACCACATAATTGATTTGCTCGGAAGATGGATGTTTTATTTCCTGAATTCAACACCATTCATGGATAACAAAATATGTCAATCACTCAATAACATTGATCTCTTATTGGTGTGTCATCAGGAAATTTCCAGTGTTTTAATCTTAACCAAAGTTAGGCTTTGGCATGCAGCACCTTCCGCTATCTTCACAGAAGCCAAACCAGTTCCACCTCTCCTCTGTGTGACAGGATGTTCTGCATGATTCATTACATCTTGCTGTAAAAAAACATGTATACAAATATACATAGCGCTTCTTAGCCAAAAAAATTAATAATGTAGGCCTGTGTGATTTGATAGGGTTTTTTGAAAGGAGCGTAATATGTGGAAGCATGAAGATCACACTGCAGGTTTAAATCCTGTCAATCTTTCACTGCGAATATGCAAATAATATATGCATGTATGGTCAAAGATAGAGTTTGTCCACCACTTAGGTCATCAATGTTAAAGACGTACCAAATACTCTTGCTTCTTTTGCTGCTACAAACTGTGCCGCAACAGCCAAAACCAGCATCAGGAAAACAGCTAGTGCCCTATAATTAAGTACAAGGAGATACCATCAAGTCACCCACATGACAAGGGTAATCAAATTAACTTCTACGAATGAAGATATTGGGAATATTGAAGGTTGGAAGGTATTTTTGACATCCAAAGTCCCTGCTGGTTTAATATTTGGGTCCTTATATCCCAACAACTCGTTTACAAAGAATCTATAAAAAAACAAACGTTCGTAAGCTGTAATTGTGATCACAACTGCAAAAAAAACCAAGAACTGCTAGGGAAATTATCACCACTTTAATATGTCAAGTTTCATAGTAGAAAAACGAAATATTATATTTTCTCTGAAGTTTGTACTTCTATAGTGGTAATGATGCTCTCAAATTACCATTGCGCCTACAATTAACTCCCAAGAACTTACTGAGATATCTTCATGATTTTATGTCTTCTGCTTGACAGTAAGCAGACCCAAATTCGAATGGCAGATGTTAACAGTTAGGAAAGAAGGAAAATAAACCTCATGACATTTTAGAATTTTCAAGGTGGATGATTAGCCTTGAGCTGTGACAATAAAGGTCGCGAAATAGGAACCGCTGGGCTCGATCACAAAACATAAGTAGGATTCTCAATGTCATACTTTATTTTGTTTATGCATACAATTTGTTACAGAGAGGATACAAAAGGAAAAATAAATCTTAGGTGGAGAAAAAAATGAGGAACAAATGCCTCTATTTAGTTACCGAGTAGAAAATTTGTTGTTATAACAATAAACAGAGAGAGAGTTCATTGGTTAAAATGACACAGAATGCACTTGGTAGGTTGTTGAGATCAAATATGTCATAGTTATAAGTGATTGATCGGAGTCTAAATGTCTTTGGTGCAGCAGTAGTTATTCCCACACGATTTGTAGCCTGCCACCATCTCACCAATCTGACAGCTAGGTCGGCACACTCCTTCATGTACTAATACCTTACCTGCTGCCCATACAGCGCCTTCACATGGTCCATCTGTAAAGGTTTTATTAGGTTATTAAAGAGGGGGTACGGGTCAGATTCACTTTCTCCCGTCCCTATCCAGGTTGATAGATCACCCAATTCAGATTATGTACACGTGCTCCTCCGATTTTGCGCCAAATACATCATAACAATTTGTTAACATTTATAAGCAAGAATATGATGTCATATGTAGGACTCTCATAAACAATGCCCTATCAATCAATAATGACTGATTTACATTTAGCGATTTTTCTCAGTAAATATTTAGTATTTTTGAAAATCATTCCTCAACTATATTTGACTCTGCTGATGTAGTTTTGAAACCTAATTTTCTTTTTTTAGAAGAAAATTAGATGTAAAAAAGTGTAGTAATAAAATAATTTTCAATTCAGTTTATAGTTAAAATACAGTGTCACAATGTGTGTGAAAGCAGGTGCACTGCATGATATTGATTTTCTAATGAATTATAAATCAATATATCATTAATCATCATGCTTTACGCTATTAAATATGGCTCAATGTAGCCTGTCTTGACAAGACATGCTATGCTCGTGTAATTACCGTGATCTCATAAGTTTTTAGGATTTAATTTTGAGCATAGCAAATTGGTAAAAGTAAGTCTCATAAAAAAAAAAGTTGGTCCATATTATTACTCCCCGCACAAGTAAATCCTTGTAGATAGACTACCAAGTGTCTACAATTAATGCTGGATCTGAATTACACTCCATCTTTAATAGGTATTATAAGCATTACAAGGCAAATATTTCATCTGAAATTTCATCCTCGAGGCTGTATACTGATCGATTTACCTACCATATCTATTGTCAAGCGAGGTTACTTGAGCTATGTCCACAGCTCGCTGTCCATAGGTGGAGACCAGCCATCGGTAGACATTAGCTGTCACTGTCACACCATTATAATAATGAGGTAGTTTTATCACTGGAGGTTGAGATTCTGTAGAGGTAACAGTTGGAAGTGTCTGTCCCATATTTACTAGTACCAATAATGAAGCACATGTTAATATGAGCCTACAAAAGCGAGAGGGTATTAGCAGAGGGGAAGATACATTGAAAAAGAATACTCAGGATGCATCGGTCTTATAGTTCTCACCAAATTATCTGGTTCATGAAGAGCAGACTTATGTGATAACAGACATTTTACTTACCCACTAGACATGTTGGTAGAATGCTGATATGTTTCTTTAGTAGAATGTTTGTGTATTGCGGTTGAGATTTGTTGCTTACTTTGATGTACCTGTTTTGATGTGGCTTGAAGTTGAGTTTCTCCCTGGCTTTATATCTATCGCAGGCCATGCTGTTTGTTCTCATGGTTGCTGTTTTTGTTTGCTCAAACGGTTTTTGTTTGGAGCTCACACTTTTGGGTGACCTCTTAGCAGGGTAAACAGCCAGCACTGACATTGGGACCAGAAGACTCAATATTTTCGCAGTGCGATAGAGTCCGTTGAATCGCCTTAAAATTTTTGTTTACCCGGTTTTTACACTGATGGCTATTCAACAACACCACTGATAACTCAGGTTAAACACACATTTTTATCAGTCAATGCTATTTGAAGCTTCATGTCATAGCCGTATCCTATAACTGTTGTTTTGTAAAGGCGAAGAAGTAGGTATATCTTATGGATCACCATACTACATAAGCTAAATATGAACCTGGTACATGATATGTCATTGGAAGTTACATCACTATGTCTTGCTACAATATGCCACATATTTTTTCAATACTGTATTGGCATCTATATCTATATATATGGTGTACATATCAACCGCTCACAGTTAAGACATATTGTTCCAATTATTTTCCAGTGATCTGGAGTCAGAGGAGGAGGATGGTGATGAGAGCGATGGTGGGGAGGAGGATGAGAGTGTAGAAGTTAATGCTCCACCAACTAAGAAGAAAAAAAACAAATCTGACATATCTAATTCCTCCAGTCAACCTTACGCCCATATTCCCTTCACATTCACAAGTAAGAATTATTTTATGCAAACCGATGATAGCCGTTTTAATTTGGCCAAAAATAAATTGATAAAATAAATTATACCTGCAGAAGTCTTCTGTTTATACTTCACTCATATTTTCACTCGAGAACATAATGTATTTCCCCTTTATGACATGGTATTATTTTGTAACCATGGGGTAAATGGAACCCGTCCTCTCATTCTGACAGTCATATTTACTTTTGACAGTTCCGGAAACATTCAGCGCTCTGGCCGAGCTTCTGGATAAATATGAGTTAGATGAACAGAACGTGGTCATAGAGCGAATGAGGAAGTGTAACCATGCCAGTCTAGCTGAGGGTAACAATCTACATCTCGTGGTAAGTCTACATCTACTCACCAATCCGATCTCTAAGTAAACAGCGTTAAGCTTAACACTTACTTTTTTTGCTGTACAATGTTATTTATGTGTGTATTATTATTTATTTTATTATCATTATTATTATTGTGTACATTATGTACACTGTTGTGTGATATAATAAATGAATCTTGTTGAGTTATGATGATAACTTCTTATTAACAGAGGCTGTATGGCTTTCTACTGGAGTATTTTGGCGACTTGGCTCTGCGGAACCCAGTTCCTATAGTCATGTTAGATAGACTGACTGTACACTTATATGACATAGCTAAACAGTTTCCTCAGCTGACCTGCAAGCACAGTAAACATATAATCACTGAGAGACAGAAACTTTTCTCTCTCTACTGCCAGAGTAAAGGTGGTAGAGGGGTGTGGCCTTTTCTTGATTTGGTAAGTAAGATTGCAATGTGAGTGTGACCAAGGAGTTAAAGATTGTCTTTAACTCTTTGGTGTGACACATGCTCTGTAGTTTTATCAATACTGTCTGTCCTAGTGTAAAGACATCCTTGTCTAATTCTATGTCAGCTTGTGCACAACTTCATTGCTCATCTTTTACAACATTGGTATTTCTATTTGCTGTAAATAAATCATGTTACATATTGTTATTTCTCTTGCAGCTGATGTATTTTAAGTTACTGTCATGTATATACCCGACGTCAGATTTCAGACATGAGGTTACCACTCCCGCCATGTTATTCGCCTCTCAGATATACAGCAGCTGTGCAGTGACTAACCACAGAGATGTGGCTGTGGGCCTTATGCTGACCACTGTGATGGCCGAGGTGAGAAATACATAATGTTTGTTAGGTTGATATGGATTCATGTAAACAGAACAGCAATTTGGTGAAAATCCTAGATTGACTTTTGTCTGGGCAAAAATCAAGTGTAGGCTCTATAAGTGGTAGTTAGTCTCGTGACGACACGACCTGTGTCAGCCTGTGAATTACATCATTGTTATCTGAGATTTCAGGAAAAAGGCAAGGCCATACAACATCCTAATAATGTAAACAGTATAAGGTAGCAGGAAGGAACCTTGGCGTCTAGAATGATACGGATCACATCCTTGTTCCTCAGCCATGATGTGGCATCCTTGTGTAAGCTTGTCACGTTTTTGCCAAACATAAGTCATGTACACTATACTTTCCCCCGTTATACTTGTTCTGGTTTGTTTCAGTATGTGTCCTTCTCCAAAGCTGTTATGCCGGAGTGTATCAACTTCCTATCAGCATTATTATACACTGCCTCCTCAACTGACTCCAAACCCAGTAAAGGTAAACTATTGCCCTACTTTACTGTGGTATGATATACGACATGTGAGTGTTCATCTCATAGACTGTGTTTTGTCTATGATGCCAATTAAGATGTGTACCTGATCATCATCCTCAAACTCTTGGAACAAATCCTATTTCATAAATCTTACTAGTATTGTGAAAGGACTGAGTCATGATATATAAGTGGCTATGAATGTGTTTAATACATGGATGTTATCAATGTTTCCTTCTCTCTATTATTGCAGTGAATGTGGCCACGACGACCTGCCGGGCCAACCTACTCAAATGTAAAGCATGTGGAATTGATCTGAGGTGGGTAGTAGTTATTAATAAGTACAGCTACAGGCTGAATCTCGAAAGTAATAGGAGTTCTAACCATAGACTTAATAATGATAATAAAATAAATAATAAACCTAGACAGGACACCATCCATATACAGCTGAAGTGAGTCACTTAATTGTGGGGCGACGTAACGTCATTGGAAGGTGTAGAAGCAATGATGCTATCATTGATTTACTGTCCATAATCCAGTTTTTTGTTCAAAACTCAATCAATTTTGATAGGATTTTGCATTTGAATATTGCTTTACGATCAGCAGCATCTTGTTATCAACTTGATGCTATTTCTTCTTCAAAAAAATTTGTTTGCCTAAAATTAGGATCAAACTGTTCAGGACAAGCTGCAAAATTGATCGCGTCATCGACAAAAAACCTGGATTTTGGACAGTAAATCAATGATAGCTTCTTTGCTTCCACACCTTCCAATGCCGTTATGTCGTCCACAATTAAATGCCTCAATGCTAATGCATGCTCGCTCCATATAGTGTCCTGTCTATGTTCTAACAGTTCAAACAATATAGCATCAGTAGTTATGCTCTCTGTACTAAAGAGAGGACAACTACAGAAGGCATTCACTGGTTTATATATATTGGGTAGACAGTAAACATCTAGTACTGAGTACAGCACTAAGCTTCACCATCCACCTCCTACCTTTTTATCAAAACTTTGGATATAACATACAGTGGTGACACAAGTTATGTCTCTCTTCAAACAGGAGAATTACGACTAATAATGCACTCTATCTGGTTATAGGTCTAAAGATATAAAACCCTTCAACCTGAATCAGGTGATAGCTCGTGGAGTTGGTAACTCCATATATAACACAGATGAGTTTATTCTCACCGCATTACAAACTGCTGCAGTGCTTCTTAAGAAATTCATAAGCTTCTACACAGACACTCCAGCCGCTGCTGCGCTGTTTAGTCATGCGAGGTCAGCGGTGGATCAAATCAGTACTGAAGATTACCCTCAATCTCTGCAGGTAAAACAACTCATTATTTTCTTTTTGCTTGTCTACTCTTGTATATGTAATACCTGATCACTTGGATCTCAAAAGATGTACTTTTCATCCATGTGTTTTCTGCTACTAAAAACAAAGTCAAGAATGTCATGTTGACATTCTGATGCAGAAGTCTTCAAGTATAGACCATTGTATCTTCTATTAACTGCAAAGATGTTATGTGTGAATGATGAGGAACAACACAAGCCATTCTCACAAATCATTTCTCTGTTTGACAGGCACAACTCGATGATCTGGAAGAGAGCTTAGGAAATGTAGGGCCGACTAACTTGGGATTTGTATGTAGAGAAAAGAAAAAACCCAAAGTACTCCGTCTGTATGAACCTGACATCGAGGATGAGTAAGTCCATAAGTCATTTGACCACTTGCAGCAGACCTTGCATCGCTGTGCAGCATAATTTTGGGAAAAATTGCGTTGGATGAAAGTTTCTGAAAAAAACTGAGCTGATCCGATGGACACATTGATACGTTTATTGTGGTTGGCCAGTTAAGTGCTCACTGGCTAGACAAGGATAGATTTGTTTGTGGAAAAGGACTTTGAACTAAGCTTCAAAAACAGAGTTACAATGGGTATGCAAAAATAACACACAACTTTGAATGATAGGTAATTTGGATTTGTCTCTGATACAAACGATCACATAGATGGAATGAAGAAGGGAAAATTAAAGAAAGAATATTTCGATAAGGAGCACCAACAATTCTTTTTTCTATGATAATTGAAGTTTCGAGGCAGGGAAGAAGAAGGTGCCGAAGGACAAAGTAGCTGCTGAGAAACAGAAACTGAAACAGCAGTACAAGAAAGAACTTAAGTCTACTATCAGAGAAGTAAAGAAGGACAGAGCATTCATAGCAGAGCAGAAGATTAAAGAGCGCATCAAGAGGTATATCAGCTGAAATTCTGATTGATTGATGACAGAAGTCATTATTTGGCGGTGTCTGTGATTCCTAGCTGTTTCATCAAATTTGGTTTCCGAGCCTATCCTTTTTTGGTGATGTTGGAAACTCAGTCTATGAGCGATTAGAGTTGGTCTCATGATATACCCTGCATTGCCTCTTAACACATTTCATGCTTCCTGCTCTGACCGTATTATAATAATGATTTTAGGGATGCTGAGAGACAGAAAAAGACGAACTTGATTCTTGCTGACCTGCAGGGTCAGCAACATGACGTCAACATGCATAAGAAAATGACAAATCCTACCCAGCGTCAGCGTAGTCACAAACATTAATAAATATGATATCACAGCACCCGCACCCAATCTGGTTTTACTATGCGCAAATTTTTCTACTGCAATGATTGACTAAGCTGGGCGAAGCATTTAGCAAATTTAATGGTTGTAAATGACAATGAAGTGCAGAATCTGTGAGGTTGTTATGGCACTGAAGTGAGCTATCAACATTGAAGACATATTGCGAGAAAATTCTTAAAGATGATAATACATATTATGACATATTACACTGAGTAATCATGGTTTTTGATAAAAAATAGTAATAAATGTGAAATGCTATAACATAGAGCATTGATGTGATTGGTGAGCAACAATACTATCTGTGTTAATTTACAGTTTTACTTTTGGTCTCATAGTATCAAAAATAATAAGTGGGTTTCAGGCTAGCTTGTGTGTGTTTTCAGCATGCCTTTTAGTTTATAGCTCACCTGTGATCTGTGCAAAGGTTTAGTTATGAAGTTCTATAGTTTGAAACACCTACTCTGATCTAAGTAAACGTCCAGATGTACTTGATGCTCCACAACACAAAAATCAGGCTATAGACCAAAAAGAAGTTTTTGCAAATTGATAAATTATTATCAGGTAACTCACTCGTAATGACATCAATTATTTTGTAGCATAATGATAGATTGTCTTCTAGTAAACCCTAGCATTTGCGTTTTAGCGTTTTTTTTCCCCAATAGGAAGTAGGTTAGTGTTAAACATATATGAGGAAAATTAACTCCAGTATTTAAAATACTTACATGGAGGAAGTCATCTATTTTGGATCGCCCACTGCCAATCCCTAAGGTGCCAAAAATATGCCAATCTCTCGGGTGCCAAAAATAATAATGGGTTTAATTGGTGAATCAGGAATATATAGTCGTGATTGTGTAGCGAGGTAGTCGTTGTCACTGTGTATGAGCGTAATTTAATTTTCCCCGGACAATTACCCAATCCTTAGAGTACCCAGAAAAATAGATGAAATAGTACAAATACCTTAGCTTTCAAAAAAAATAAATTAACCCTTGTGGGCACAACTGTAACCGATCAAAACAGGGTGCCTGATCATTTATCGCTTGGCAGAAGTTGGGTCTTGTTTTTGCGGCAATTGCCTTGATTTTTTGTATTTTGTCTTGTCAGCCAAAGAATTCCATTCAATTCACTAATTTCCCTGTCTCACCTTCATTACTCGGCCATATGTGCCTAATTATTTTGGGATAATTGTTCTTTTAAGGTCCCGTGAGGCTGGAAAACCTCTCATTTCTCTTAGAAGAGTTTTGAACGCTAGCCAATTGAAGTTGTTCTCGGCTTGTTTAAGGTAACAATTCTTACTCATCAATATTACATACAATTAAATACATCAACGTGACAAGTATTCAAATTTTTAATATTTAAGAGTTATCCTCTCTAGGAGGTTTTTCTCCTCGCAAAACCAGAGGTTAACACCAAAAGGCATTTTCCTTTATCATAATGATACTGACATAAAATATCATATTACTGTCAGTGCCTTGTCTTGGCATGGCGATCCGACGCTCTCATACTCAGTTTTAGAGCATGAATGATCAAATTAATAGATGGATAATGCTATTGAAAAACGATACAGGATTTTAATTAAATATCATGGGGAAAAAACTTGCATCGGGATCAAAATATGATACATATGCGCGATTGGTAAATGAGCTTGACAGATCAATGTTTTGAATAGCCTATGTTTTGTGTCATATCATTGAATACCACAAGAATGAGGAAAATTCAGTCGTCCTTGCCTTGATGTGACAGCAAAGGTCAAACTAATATAATCAGGTATTATTTTCTTTACTTGTTTTCAAAACCTGGCTATCATCACAACCAGGTTGCCGGTCATTACCTTACTAAGCACTGAGAAGTGGTGACTACCTTTTGGACTTTGCAGTTAGTTCATACAACGTAAGCTGTATTACGCTAGCAAATCACCTCAGTCTAGATGAAAATGCTGACAAAATCATCTAGGGGATTGGGGTATTTAAGTTCGTTTTTACTTCATTCAGTATTTAGAGAGGGAGGACCAATTCATTGGCATTTAGGGAGATGGGGTTGGAGGGATTTTATTCAAGATCTACTTATCAATTTGTTTTTCATTCTTGATCGATCTGATATGTTACTTATATGTGATCGATATGTTCATAGGCAGTTTTACTTGTGTTATTTGAGCGTGTAAAAGATGACTTAATGTACATGATTGAAAAGTAAATTCTCAAGGAAATCTGTCGTTGTTGAAAAGCTCATGCTTATTTTTGGGGATAAACTGCATGGTCAGATTTTACGAACTTGGGCCTAGTCTGTTCCTAAAACAAACAATGAATGGCTTTGTTTAACAGCTTAAGATTGCTAATCCTGACTTTAATAGGTTTATTATTTCAACTCTCTTGCATTATTCTTATATTTATTCTAATTTTCGGCTCTTTTCAGACCTCACCTCATTGAAAAGGCTATTATAACCTATGGTTTAATTTTTGTTCATTTGTATAGGGTTTTAAAAGTAAATACATTTACTGGTAGGGACTAAAGAGGAAGCTGTGACAAGCGCAACAGGTACACTTTGAGCGCTGCTGCTGCTGGATATTGTCAGAGGGATACGACTTTTCTCTTTCCTGGGTATAATCACTCTTAAAAGGTAAAATGTCTAACCCATAATAATCGATAGATTGATTTGTAATTCTATACATACATTGTCATGGCAAGGATGATAGAAATTGTATGCCAGGATAGCTCTCAATTAGGTCCTAGAAATAAAATTACTTTTGTGAAAAACCTATACTGTTAATTGTGACAGTGTCTTGGCCTGAAGCTAGATGAATGAGCACTGCCAAGGATATCCTTGGATTTGGGTTTAAAATAATACTGCCAAGTAGTTTGTGATGTTGATCAGCTAATTGGTAGCAACTAAAAATCATTCAAGTCAGTTGTAATGCTAAACACTGCTCCCCATACTCAAACTCTGGAAGGTTGACCACAACCATAGATATATCTAAGCTCTCAACACTCATATTTGTATCTTCTCAAGCCTTGCTCTGTTTTTATCTGAGAGGGAATGTGTAAAAAGCTGGGATGGCAGGCATGGCGTGGTTGTATATAAATGGACTAGACCTTTTTTGTTGAGCCTGATAGCTTTCAGCCTACATATGAGAACAATTTGAGTATTGAACTTGGTAGCTATAAAAATTCCCTTGCGTGGTCATTGTTTGTAATTTCTGAGATGCCATAGAATTGTTGGGGTGTCCTGTAGTTTATAAATAGTACTTTATACTTGTACTTTACACTTGTACTTTATAGAGCTAGGCAGAGTTTGGAAATTTCGAGCAACACCAGTCCTGTCTGTGATGTGGCCAGGGCATCGTTCATAATCCAGAAACAAGCCATCAGCTAATAGTTGTTCATTCTCTAGATACTGGCAATATTACTGCCTAATATGCCATTTTACTTGTTCATCCATACTACAAGATGAAGGAGCATGTCTACCCAAAATTCCAGTGGTGTTCACCATGTTTGTTCTGTTACTTGTGATTGCCTAGGTGATAATTTGGTACTGTATGTCAAAGTTTTGATTAAATGATTAAAACATATTGCCATTGCCAACTGCCTTTTTTTGTACTCGGAATATCGTGGACGTGGTAATACCTTTTGATTGCATAGATAGGCACCTGGAGTGGAGCAAGGTTTGTATGGCAATATTGGTGTCGTATATGCCTTGCTCATTCTTACTCTTGCCACTTGGTGTTGTCAGAAGTTTGACTGCCTTCATTGTTGTTATCTGACTGTTATCCATTCTCAAACCTATTTTTATCATCTAGACACAACGGCCCTAGATAAGTACTCGCATTAGGGAAGGTTGGCCTTTTTTCACATACCTGAATTAGCAATGTTTAATGTTAGCTAGCGTTAACTCGCCATCTTTCTTTCATGTGAAAAATTTATAATACAGTTAATTGTCAAATAGTTTATTTTGACATGATTGATGTCCATTCCTAGTCAAAGTGTATCTAAAGCCGAGCTATTCTAATATTAGAATCTTTTACTTTCAGCTGCCTCACTGAGTATTCACTGATGGAGTAAATCGCACATACCCCTTTACTGTTATTGTGAGATCTATAAGGAAGAAAACTGTAAGTAGTAGAATTGAAACAGCCAATAAAGGAAGCACAAACTTAAACTCTAGTCTCTGAATGCCTTATCTAGTAGAGTCACAGCATAAATACTTTTTAAATCTGGAAATCAAAATGCAGCATCTATAATAATCGTGATTTTCATTTTTTTTAAATCATGCAACCAAATATTGGCTGATGGCCGCCACTACAGACCACAGAGAGCCAGAGCAATATATAGTCTGACAGCTAGTTCTGCAGTTGTTATGCAATATTGTTACACAAAAAAAATCGTAGCACTTCCCGTTAATAATTATGTACAGTGTTAGAATTTGCCCCCCCCTCTCAAATATGAGGTACTAAAGCCCAAAAAGCTACCGCTTCCAAATACTTTAAAAAACTGATTTTTTTCACATAGGTTAAATATAAATATATTATCAAATTCAGGGATATGGTACAATCATAGACCTACTAATAATATTAGTAGGTCTATGGGTACAATACATTATTAAACTATTAAAATTTCATAATAACTCCAGGCTCTGGAGCCTTTGGCAAGTATAACTATTCATTTGCATGAGTATACTGTTTTACACTTGATCATTTTCATCGAGAAACTTGTCAGTCCATGTGCAGCAATTGTAGCAAAATCATAATAAATCATGGATCAAGATGCTGGGTATCTTCAGAGTTCTTCAGAGTATGTTCTGATTTATTAGAAAATAATGAATAACTATTCGATTGCAAAATAGCATCAGTCAATCAACATTTGGTCACCATATGTTTGCCACCTGCAAATTCAAATTCAAGTCAGTGCAAGAGATGACTCCTAGTTTTTAAGGATTGGCTTAGTTGGTTAATGCACTGGGCCTTCAACATACGGCATTCGAAACCCACTGCAGTCAATTGACAACAGGGATTTTGCTCTACCTGCCTATGAGCAGAGTATGGTTTGGCGCGGATTGCTGACTCGCCCTATTGTTGGCGGTAAAACCCCTGGTTTTCATCTGATGCTTGAGCGGCGAACTAACATTTCAAGTTGTTTATATGTTTGGTAATTTTACACTACTACCTAAACAGGGTTCCCAGCAGGCTTTTCTCTAGAACACTAGTTTCTTAACTCATTGTATTTTTAGTTGTGTCCAATGTCTTAGAGAATACTAGTTAGCTGGGTAAAATTCAGCTCAATGTGTCACTGAATGATGCAAATCCGCGTAGCATGTTGGTGATTTTGGTTGAGAAACAATTCTGTGGCATCTTGAACGGG
Source organism: Membranipora membranacea (assembly GCA_914767715.1). Taxonomy (NCBI): domain Eukaryota; kingdom Metazoa; phylum Bryozoa; class Gymnolaemata; order Cheilostomatida; family Membraniporidae; genus Membranipora; species Membranipora membranacea. The sequence goes on from OU612065.1 coordinate 8,496,065, forward strand.
ATCCCATGCAGCACATTATAATAACAATGCTGTTGGTTGTCAAAAATGAATATTATATTTACCTAACCCCTCTTATGTAAATAAATGTAGATTCTAGCTTTATTTGGTAAATTACAAGATAAAAGAGGCTTTGGGAAGCTCATGCATATTTTCTGGTTTTCATAATGATTAGTGGAGTCTGATCATGAATCCTGATTGAGCATTTACAAACATTTCAATTCAGCCATTCAAACTTGAACTCTGTGTATTTATTATCTATGTAGAGCTCTCAAGATGGGATTTCGGATAATTTACATGATGCTCTTACTGAAAATAGCTGCCTCAACCTCTACCGCCACAACTGCATGGACACAAACAACTCGCAATGAATCTACTACCACAGCCTTGCCTGCAGAACAAACAACTTCTGGACCAACATCTACTGATGGAACAACAACAACTGCAGGACCAACAACCACTCTGGGACCAACAACCACATGGGGACCGACAACATCTGCGGGACAAACAACCACTTGGGGACCAACAACTTCTGCGGGACCAACAACAACTTTGGGACCAACAGCATCTGCGGGACCAACAACCACTTGGGGACCAACAACAACTGCAGGACCAACAACCACTTGGGGACCAACAACAGCTGCAGGACCAATAACCACTTGGGGACCAACAACAGCTGCAGTACCAACAACCACTTGGGGACCCACAACAGCTGCAGGACAAACAACCATTTGGGGACCAACAACTGCAGGACCAACAACCACTTGGGGACCAACAACAACTGCAGGACCAACAACCACTTGGGGACCCACAACAGCTGCAGGACCAACAACCACTTTGGGACCAACAACAACTGCAGTCCCAACAACCACTTGGGGACCCGCAACAGCTGCAGGACCAACAACCACTTGGGGACCCACAACAGCTGCAGGACCAACAACCATTTGGGGACCAACAACAGCTGCAGGCCCAACAACCACTTGGGCACCAACAACAGGTGCAGGACCAACAACCACTTGGGGACCAACAACAACTGCAGGACCAACAACCACTTGGGGACCAACAACAGCTGCAGGACCAACAACCACTTGGGGACCCACAACAGCTGCAGGACAAACAACCATTTGGGGACCAACAACTACAGGACCAACAACCACTTGGGGACCAACAACAACTGCAGGACCAACAACCACTTGGGGACCCACAACAGCTGCAGGACCAACAACCACTTTGGGACCAACAACAACTGCAGTCCCAACAACCACTTGGGGACCCGCAACAGCTGCAGGACCAACAACCACTTGGGGACCCACAACAGCTGCAGGACCAACAACCATTTGGGGACCAACAACAGCTGCAGGGTCAACAACAACTGCCGGGCAAACAACAACTTGGGCGCCAACAACAACTTGGGCGCCAACAACAACTGGCGGATCAACAACCACTTGGGGACCAACAACCACTTGGGGACCAACAACAACTGCAGGGCCAACAACAACTGCTGGTTCAACAACTGCAGGACCAACAACCACTTGGGGACCCACAACAGCTGCAGGACCAACATTCTCCTGGGGACCAACAACATCTGCAGGACCAACAACCACTTGGGGACCAACAACAGCTGCAGGCCCAACAACCACTTGGGCACCAACAACAGGTGCAGGACCAACAACCACTTGGGGACCAACAACAACTGCAGGACCAACAACCACTTGGGGACCCACAACAGCTGCAGGACCAACAACCTCCTGGGGACCAACAACATCTGCAGGACCAACAACCACCTGGGGACCAACAACATCTGTTGGACCAACAACCACCTGGAGACCAACAACGACTGCAGGCCCAACGACAACTGCTGGATCAACAACCACCTGGTTACCAACAACATCTGCCGGACCAACAACAACTGCAGGCCCAACAACAACTGCAATGCCAACAACAACTTGGTCGCCAACAAACACCTGGGGACCAACAATATCTGCCAGATCAACAACCACCTGGGGACCAACAACATCTGCAGGACCAACAACAACTGAAGAATCAACAACAACTTCAGGCCCAACAACAACTTGGGGACCAACAACAACTGCCGGATCCACAACCACCTGGGTACCAACAACATCTGCCGGACCAACAACAACTTTGGGCCCTACAACAACTGCAGGGCCAACAACAACTTGGTCGCCAACAAACACCTGGGGACCAACAATATCTGCCAGATCAACAACCACCTGGGGACCAACAACATCTGCAGGACCAACAACAACTGAAGAATCAACAACAACTTCAGGCCCAACAACAACTTGGGGACCAACAACAACTGCCGGATCCACAACCACCTGGGTACCAACAACATCTGCCGGACCAACAACAACTTTGGGCCCTACAACAACTGCAGGGCCAACAACAACTTGGTCACCAACAACAACTGGCGGATCAACAACCATTTGGGGACCAACAACCACTTGGGCACCAACAACAACTGCGGGCCCAACAACGACTGCAGGGCCAACAACAACTTGGTCGCCAACAACAACTGGCGGATCAACAACCACTTGGGGACCAGCAACCGCTTGGGGACCTATAACAACTGCGGGCCCAACAACAACTGCAGGGCCAACAACAACTTGGGCGCCAACAACAACTGGCGGATCAACAACCACCTGGGGACCAACAACCACTTGGGGACCATCAACAACTGCTGGGCCAACAACAACTGGCGGATCAACAACCACCTGGGGACCAACAACATCTGCAGGACCAACAACAACTGAAGGATCAACAACAACGGTAGGCCCAACAACAACTTGGGGACCAATAACAACTGCCGGATCCACAACTACCTGGGGATCAACAACAACTGCAGGGTCAACAACAACTGCCGGGCAAACAACAACTTGGGCGCCAACAACAACTTGGGCGCCAACAACAACTGGCGGATCAACAACCACTTGGGGACCAACAACCACTTGGGGACCAACAACAACTGCAGGGCCAACAATAACTGCTGGTTCAACAACCTCCTGGGGACCAACAATGACTTGGGGACCGACAACCACTCGGGGACCGACAACATCTGCTGGACCAACAACAAATGCAGGCCCAACAACCACTGCAGGGCCAACAACAACTTGGGCGCCAACGACAACTGTCGGATCAATAACCACCTGGGGACCAACAGCATCTGCAGGACTAACAACAACTGAAGGATCAACAACAACTGCAGGCCCAACAACAACTGCCGGGCAAACAACAACTTGGGCGCCAACAACAACTTGGGCGCCAACAACAACTTGGGCGCCAACAACAACTGGCGGATCAACAACCACTTGGGGACCAACAACCACTTGGGGACCAACAACAACTGCAGGGCCAACAACAACTGCTGGTTCAACAACCTCCTGGGGACCAACAACGACTTGGGGACCAACAACCACTCGGGGACCGACAACATCTGCTGGACCAACAACAAATGCAGGCCCAACAACCACTGCAGGGCCAACAACAACTTGGGCGCCAACGACAACTGTCGGATCAATAACCACCTGGGGACCAACAGCATCTGCAGGACTAACAACAACTGAAGGATCAACAACAACTGCAGGCCCAACAACAACTTGGGGATCAGCAACAACTGCCGGATCCACAACCACCTGGGGACCAACAACAACTGAAGGGTCAACAACAACTGCCGGCCCAACAACAACTGCAGAGCCAACAACAACTGCAGGACCAATAACAACTGCCGAATCAATAACCACCTGGGGACCAACAACAACTGCAGGGTCAACAACAACTTGGGGACCAACAACCACTCGGGGACCGACAACATCTGCTGGACCAACAACAACTGCAGGCCCAACAACCACTGCAGGGCAAACAACAACTTGGGCGCCAACAACAACTGCTGGATCAACAACCACCTGGGGACCAACAATATCTTCAGGACCAACAATAACTGGGGGTCCAACAACAACTGCAGTACCAACAACAACTTGGGGGCCAACAACAACTGAAGGGCCTACAACGACCTCGGGACCAACAACATCTGCAGGACCAACCACATCTGCTAGACCAACAACCTCTGAAACTTACACAGAATCAACCACCACAATCTGGTCGACTACATCTACTGATGATACGACAATGAATGATTTGCCAACAACAACACAAAGCCAGTCTAGTACGTCGGAATATACCACAACTGAAAGTGAGTTTTACATGTTCTATGAATACAAAAGCATATATGCATGTTACCGAAAAACACACAGCTTCAATCTGGCATCAACTTTGCATGGCTTGGAGACACGTCCCGATCAAATTTTTGCTTGAAGTGGTAACATAACAAAGAGGATGATCATGATATACATCAATATTCATACCGCATATGTCTTTTGTTGTCATGATTGGTACCTTTTATAGCGGGGAGGCTCGTTTTTCATACACAAAGCCAGTAACTCAGATTGTTCTTGTGATGTTAGGATTAATCTTGCATGAGCCATTTAACTCGCTTACATGCTTAGATGTAACACCATTTTATGAGAATGAGTTGTAGTTGCAATGATTATTATAACCTCACCAGTTTGCAGTGTCTATGAACCAATTGATGGTGCATGTATCAAACCAGCAACATACTTACAAGCATGTGCACATTGCAATTGAATGTATAACATGTTTGATAACTTGCTCACCTTTAGCTGGCTCTGCTTATTTTAGCTGCTCAGTTTGAAATCACTTCCACAAGCTTAACAAGTTCCTCTGCTGGCCCAACCACCCCAGGCTCCACAACGTCAGCGCTTCCAACTACAAACGCAGACCAAACAACCACTGCCGAAGCAACTACCTCTGCAATACAAAGCACCGCCGCTGTTACAACAACCATCGCATTTACAACTGGCTCTGATGGATCAACTACAACTGCTGGCCGAACAACTTCGGCAAGAGCAACAACCTCTGCAGCTGCAACAACCTCAACCCTTCAAACTACCTCTGTTGGAATAACTACCACTGCAGGCCCAACAACATCTGCTAGAGCCACTACCTCTGCAGCTACAACAACCTCAACCCTTCCAACTACCTCTGTTGGACCAACTACCACTGCAGGCCTGACAGCCTCTGCCAGATCGACTACCTCTGCAGCTACAGCAACCTCAACCCTTTTAACCACCTCTGTTGAACCAACTACCACTGCAGGCCTGACAGCCTCTGCCAGATCGACTACCTCTGCAGCTACAGCAACCTCAACCCTTTTAACCACCTCTGTTGAACCAACTACCACTGCTAGCTCAACAACATCTGCCAGAGCAACTACCTCTGCAGCTGCAACAACCTCAACCCTTTCAACTACCTCTGTTGGACCAACAACCACTGCAGGCCTGACAACCTCTGCCATATCAACTACCTCTGCAGCTACAGCAACCTCAACCCTTCTAACCACCTCTGTTGAACCAACTACCACTGCAGGCCTGACAACCTCTGCCATATCAACTACCTCTGCAGCTGCAACAACCTCAACCCTTCAAGCTACCTCTGTTGGAATAACTACCACTGCAGGCCCAACAACATCTGCTAGAGCCACTACCTCTGCAGCTACAACAACCTCAAACCTTCCAACTACCTCTGTTGGACCAACTACCACTGCAGGCCTGACAACCTCTGCCAGATCAACTACCTCTGCAGCTACAACAACCTCAACCCTTCCATCCACCTCTGTTGAACCAACTACCACTGCAGGCTCAACAACATCTGCCAGAGCAACTACCTCTGCAGCTGCAACAACCTCAACCCTTCCAACTACCTCTGTTGGACCAACTACCACTGCAGGCCTGACAACCTCTGCTAGATCAACTACCTCTGCAGCTACAGCAACCTCAACCCTTCTAACCACCTCTGTTGAACCAACTACCACTGCAGGCTCAACAACATCTGCCAGAGCAACTACCTCTGCAGCTGCAACAACCTCAACCCTTCCAACTACCTCTGTTGGACCAACTAGCACTGTAAGATCAACAACCTCTGCAGGACCAACAGCCTCTGAGGGACCATCAACCTCTGCAGGACCAACAGCCTCTGAAGGTCCAACAACATCTGCTGGACCAACAACCCACGCAGGTCCAACAGATTCTGTAGGACCAACAACCTCTGCAGGACCATCAACCTTTGAGGGACCAACAGTTACTCAGGAGCCAACAACCTCTGAGGGACCAACAACCTCTGCAGGACCAACAGTTTCTGAGGGACCAACCACCTCTGCAGGACCAACAGCTTCTGAGGGACCAACAACCTCTGCAGGACCAACAGTTTCTGAGGGACCAACAACCTCTGCAGGACCAACAGCTTCTGAGGGACCAACAACCTTTGAGGGACCAACAACATCTGCAGGACCAACCACCTCTGCAGGACCAACAGTTTCTGAGGGACCAACCACCTCTGAGGGACCAACAACATCTGCAGGACCAACAACCTCTGAGGGACCAACAACGTCTGTAGGACCAACAGTTTCTGAGGGACCAACCACCTCTGAGGGACCAACAACCTCTGCAGGACCAACAGCTTCTGAGGGACCAACAACCTCTGAGGGACCAACCACCTCTGCAGGACCAACAGTTTCTGAGGGACCAACCACCTTTGAGGGACCAACAACATCTGCAGGGCCAACCGCCTCTGCAGGACCAACAGTTTCTGAGGGACCAACAACATCTGCAGGACCAACAACCTCTGAGGGACCAACAATATCTGAGGGTCCAACAACCTCTGCAGGACCAACAGTTTCTGAGGGACCAAACACCTCTGAGGGTCCAACAACATCTGCAGGACCAACATCTTCTGAAGGACCATCAACATCTGCCGCACCGACCGCATCTAACCAACTAACAAATTCTGCAGGACCAACAACTATTACATCGACTGTTTCAGCCAAAATTTCCACAACCACTTCAACATCAACAACGCCAACAACAATATCGACCACAATCAGTACATCTAGTTCAACTGCTTCTACCTCCACCCAAAGTACAACTCCACAGTCAACAACGGTGTCCATGTCCACAGGTTAGACTGATCATTAGCTTTTTGAGGTGACACTTTAGCACGAATGTCTTGTGACTTAGGACTTTTTGATGGCTTGCTAATGAAAGTTTGAATGGCTGTAACTAACTAACCAACCAATGATAATCCTATCAGAGAGCATGGCGGTAATGACATTGTAGTTAAGTCTAGGCTTTACATGGTCATCCTTGCATCATGTCAGACAAAAGCGTTAAATTTTGAATTCTCAGATTAATTGATACATTACATTTACAGAATTACAGAATTAATGATACATTATATTTCTGGTCGTATTGGACGTTACGTTACCCTAATCCAAATACAGCCACTAATTGTGTTAAAACAAAAATAACCTCCCTTACAGCATCAGCTTCGCTCAGATTCAGTAGACCTTCTGCCTGGGATTCAGACAGACTGTATTCGTGGGGAGAGGAACAAGGCGATGAAGATGCACTTCAGCAGCCAGAAGATTGGACCAAGTACTATAAATGCCGCTCTGTGCCCATCAATGGAAAAGTGGGAGTTGTATTCTTCGATGACCGCTATTATAATGCATATGTAAGTATAATTACACGGATTTTAATGACACTGTTATAGATTAACAATGATTAACCCAAACTAGATAAATTATTGCAATATCTGATTAGGCACACTGGATCCGCCCCAACAACAGCTACACTCATCTGGCAATAAGTGTTAGATTGATATACAATTTTTTTCATAATATTCATGATGACGATGATGAGTGCTTCATGCTTCCATCCTTGTATTGATGATTGTCCATGGTTGTAGCTGCAATGTATAAAACTTTGGCATTTATGGTCAATTTTAGATATGCAACAATGGTATGATCAGTTTTAACATGGAGTGGATGCAGCGATATCCTTATCCTTTTGGTGCATCTTACTGGTTGAGAAGATATGGAAACTTTGCTCCCATGTGGGGACGATCTGACGAGATAACCATGTCCCTAGTTGGCAATGAAACTGATGATTCCGACTGGATGCAGGCTCATACTAAAGTTTTCCATCAATCATATTCACGAGGGGCTGCTATGGATGACAACACAAGGCTTATACTGGATAGGGCCCAGCAGGATGTTGAAAATTCAGGTGATTACTTACAACCATCACCATGTACAAGCTTGTGTATTCAGTGCATAAGAGCTTTTGGCATAAAGAATCAAGTGAAGTAGTAAATTGTCAATCTAGAAAATCCTTCTTCAATGAATGATCTGTCAGGCCATCAGAGCAGTTAAAAGGACCGAACAATAACCAAAGATCTAAAAAATATAATATATTAATGCTTATGCATTCATTGTTCTCTGCCAACATTTTATTGCCAAGGATTCATTTGCTTCGACCTGCCAAAGCAAGATGTAAGTGATAACTGATTGTATTGCAGGAGATCCAGTCGATGAATTCATACCAAATTTTGTACTAGTTGTTACTTGGATCAACCTCGCTGATGATGTTGATAACTGCCGTTATTACTCATACTTACACAAGATTTACCAGGCATATTCATGGTATCAAGACAACTACCAAACTAGGGTTGAAAGCTGCATACTGAGAGCCAAGACACTCAACGTGAGTTAAGGGTGAAAGTATATACATCAGAAGGCTTTTGATGGATCTAATGCGCTACTTTTTTCAAAGTATTATTTCAGTGCTTTAAAACACAATGGATTGCGCCATCTACTGATTTACTGAATGTATATTTGTAGGCTCAACTTTTTGTTTTATGAATTAAAATAGATTGGACGGTAATGTGTTATTTCATTAAAACAAAATAGGAAAGGTTTATACATAACTGAAACTGGGATCAGAAGGTCTAACAGTGTTGTAATCACGCTCTCAACCAATCCTACCATGCTGTACCACACATAGCTCAGTGGATTGAGACTAGCCTATTACCATGCATGTGTTGGAGGGCTATGATTGGCAGCCTGACCCTAGTATTATCATCGTTTGATGCGCTGAACCTTGCGATTGACATTACTAAGTTGTCGCATCTGGCATTCTCATTTCTTTTTTTGTAGAGAAATCATTTCCAGGCAGTGTTGATCTCTGATGGTGTTTACTCATTTATAAAGTACAACTATCCAGAGGATGGTATCAACTGGGTATATCCAGGTGAGCTTGTCTCATCTATCATTAGAGATTCTCATATCAGGCTGAACAAATTTGTAGTTAGGTTGCTCTATGGGCCTCTATGGCCTCGCCTCTAGGATGCATTCTAGTTTACTAACATCCCTCTATAGGGGCCGCCCATCTTCTGTTTTGTCATTAACAGGGCCCATAATAGGGTGAACAATTTGGTCTGACCGTTTATATCTGCTTCATTAAAAAAATGTTGGGTAAAAAATCCAGATCTTCTCTCCACGTCGATGAAGGACACATAACATTTCAGATCTTGACGCTATGTATAACTTTGCAGGTATTGGTCCGATGTCAGATGAGGAGCTCTCCACTGTGATGGATAACAGCAGGTATCTGAGTAGCGTGGCTGTAGCAGGATATAATGGAGCTGATATTGATCTGGATGGCGTAACTCATAACAAAAACCTGAACAAAAGTAACACCCTCACCTTCATCAACATAGATAATGAGGAGGGAAATATGGCAGGTGGGTTACACACAACCGTTTCAATACAGTACACCATAATTTACTTTATTAAAATTTCTTTTATGCTTTTATGTCTAGCGCAATAGGACTACTTTTTGTAACTCTGTTTCAATTTATCATTAGGTCAGCAGTACACTCCCGGACAGACCCATATTTTGACAGTTATAGCTCCATAAGTATTATTCAATCAGATTGTTTGCACAAATACCCCATAGTTACTTGCATAATGCTTCTTTGAAAGTTTAAGATTTAAAGCACTACAAATTTTTGTCGCATGTTCTTGACTCAATGGTATCAGGCTGCATTCCGAATCTAAATTTGTTTCCTTGTGCTAATATTTACCTGGTCACTATGAGTTTTATACTAAGTCAGCAGATTTAATCTCAAACAAAAGCCATTTAATGTTTAATCTGGCAGCACTGCGGCTGAGTTCATTGCAGTAACTGATTTTGCATTTGATACCAAAATGGTTTATTGCGCATGGCCAGCCCTTCATTGACCGTTCAATGATGGTTCATTACCTGAATGATGTGTGGAATGTACTGTTTTATTTCAGATAAACGAGATGGTGAATGGTTGTATAGAGTTGAGGAATCAACAGGCGCTAGAACAGCATCTCTTGAATGTGGAATGTGGGCAATAACCCAAAATCCAACTCAATATGCTCTGTATAATGAGAACACTCCTTGTCCTCAGAATTGGTGGCAAGTCTGGTGGGACTTCAGGTAAAATATTTTTTTCTGTATTTACCTCCCTCAAAACCCATAGTTGTCATATTATAGTCATAGAATCATAAATAATCATGGCGACAGAAGCATTTAATTACTCTTACAACAGAAATCTTTATCTAGATGCCAATAAAGTATCAAAAAATAAAAGAAAAAAATCTAATTTGCAGATTTGTGCAATAAGCTAATAAACACTGACCATTATTTCCAGGTTCAGGTACTACAACTACAAATCTCAGGGCCAGTATAATATGGCATGCTATCGCTCCACTTTCCCATCAGGTTCACTTTCTCTGCGACAAAAATGTTGCTATGATTGGACATGGGGATCACCAAGTTTCACTGCTCTGATAACAGAGTTTCCTTATCATGGTCATGTCATGGATGGAGTGAGTAACATATTTATATAAATATTTCTATAATTAAGTTGAATGAATTGCTCAATTATATGTGCAAAAGCTATGGTTGCCAGTTTCGGAGTAGTTGTTACCATTGGCCACAAGTTGATTAACTGGACTGTTTCAACCAAGATATTGTGTCCTTTTCTTTGATTATGGTACATTTATACATGATCGCGTAAATCATTTCTATTGATATGTAACTACCATGATAGACCCACTTGGTTATTCATTTTATACAAGCTTAAACTCAATTATATTTTACCATTCTGCTAGCGGTAGGCCTGATAGATAAGATACATTGATGCAGCAAAAAAAAGCGTTTCAGACAAGGAAATAAAATTTTGTATCGATACTCAATCGCACAGATAGTATTTTGACTATTTATAAATGAATAAATATTATTCACTTTCACTGACACCAATGTCACGCTGAGAGCTGCATTTCCGTGACATGTTTACTCTAGTAGCAGAAAATGTTTATAGCAACGAATTGATTGAATGCTCTACATATTGGTTACCCGGATGACACAACAATAATAAAGTCTGTGTAATTTCAGCACGACTCGGACAGCGAGGAATATGGATATCAGAAATGTTGTGTTGAGAGTATCGGTATGTGCAAGCTATTCTATTTTACACGACCCTCCAGTGATGGTACCGGATATATCCCTGTCAGAATTAGTAAGTACCTCCTTACTTCTGCTTCTCATGTCAGCTCTGCGCATTCATAGGATTTGTTACTCAAAGCCAATTTGTATAAATCATAGAAGATTAAACATCTTGGTAAGAGTTATGGATACCATGCCTTGCATTAACCATTTATCTTTATTCTAAAGGACCATGGTTTGGAGACCCTCATATTGTCACCACTGATGGACTGTCGTACACATTTAATGGACAGGGTGAATACTTGTTCACAAGAATCGGCCACAACGAAACAGTTATCCAAGCTAGAACTGAGAGGGTTAAACTCAATGATGGAGGTAAGTCTGAATTTCAAGTATACCCGCTACGAGAGGCTGCTGATGACTATTGCAACTTAACTGCAGTAAATGTATATATACTTTTATTGGCAACCAGAGTCATCTCATTGGAAATGTTTTTCACTCAGTGCCATAACAAAAGAAAAAAGAAACAAAAGCGAAGCAGAAAGGAAATTGAATACAATATCATTGATGATGTTGATCAAGTTGATAACAAAAAGGGATGAATAGCAATGTTTTGAATGAGCTGAACTTCTCTTTAGGTCTCAAATGTAATGGTAAAGAATTGTAAGTAACAGAAACTATGATGATCCATTCTGGACAGAAGGAAAGTGATACACCGGTTGAATTATTTTACTTTGTAAAAGCTGAATTCACCATGGGATGTGAACATATAAATTTAAATATGCGTCGTTGTTAAACTTCATCTTTGTTTGTTGTAGGTTATGGTCAGGCGACGTATTTCAGTGCAATCTGTTTGGAATCAGTAGGATTACCAAGAGTTCAGCTTCAGCTTAATAAGGATACCAACTCTAGTCTGTCTGAAGACGCCATTCAGCTTGTTGTAAATGGTACAATGATAGATGTGACACAAATCACACAGGACTCTAACGAGACAGAGACCATCGATGGAGTGACAGACTCACTGCTGTTTAAACGGACAAATACCAGCGTCACAGTGTTGACTACTTCAGGATTGTCACTTGAAGCTGCAGCTGGAAACGTAAGTTAATGCAGTTGGTTACTTTTGTTTAAAAAAGTGACCAGAACTTGAACCACGCATTTCATCAGTAGTTAATGTTGAAAATCCGAGTTATTTTTAATGGCACTTGATTGCAAGATCAATCATCCATTTCGATCAGAAATCACTCTCCATTCCGACAGCTAACAGCTCTAATAATAAATATACACTAATGGAATCACTCATTCACAACTATGTGAGGAAATATTAAATTGTTTGCTTGTCCCACTCATTTTAAGTAATTGATAATGCGAGCTTCCGGGCAATATGCCCCACATGAGTTGTGATGAAATGTTTTGTCAGTTTCATATTTCATTTTTTATAGAAAATGCTGACGTTGACTTTGGGCTTGCCTACCGATGCCATTGGTAACACTGTGGGTCTGACTGGTGTTTATGATGACGACACAGAGAATGACCTCACTTTCCTGAATGAAACCGGTCATATATCCATCAATTCAACAGAGAGTGAAATTTTTGAGTGGGCTGAAACATGTGAGTGAAATGTTGAACATTATTGCATCACTAATTGATTTCAACAAGATTACCAGGAAAGGGTACAATGCAAACAGCTATTTTTATTCGAGCCCTCATTGCTTTTCCTCGCTTTTACTTTCATTATTTCTCTGGGGATGCCGTCAAATCATTGCTATCTTTTTAATTTGCCGACAGAGGATTTAGAATATTATATGAAATAATAGTTTATAGGATCTTGGAATTATTTTTACAATTTGTAAGTGACATTCGGACCAAATGTTGTCAGGCTGGCCATCATCAAACAACCACTTATTGATTTTGCAGTATTATTATTTCTCAGCAGATTCTGCTTCTTTTTCATGAGCTAATCTAATTTTGATGTTTTGTAGTTGCTGTAAGTGAGGAGGACTCGATCATGTTCTACACTGAGGCTGGGTCAGACTGGTTGACTTACAATAATAACACGTTTGTGCCTGTGTTTACTGACAATGTCGCTAATTGGGTTTGGAGCTCGGACAGCTTCAGAGATTCAGCGTATGACACATGCGGGGAGGATACAGCGTGTCTGTATGATGTGTATGTCACCGGTGATTTAGCTATTGGCGAGAGCAGTAAGGCTACTGCAGAAGAGAGCGCAGCAGCCAATGCGGCTCTAGGTATGTTCAATTGGTATATTAAATTGATTATGTATTTAAATTTTTTAAATGATGTGATTCATTAAGACCTATAGAACAAAGATCTAGTCTATTGTGGTGTTAGCAGTTAAATAATTGTCGATGTTTTATGTATATCACATAGCACACAATTATCTCTGTTCTTTTTTAGGTAATTTTGCTCCGACCATCAACGCTTCATCAAACATCCTAGTTACCCTCAATGAGGAGTTCACTTATAGTATCCTCGTTAATGACTCAAATGGTGATGACATCACTGTGTCATCTAGTTTGAACACATCGGCACAGATAACGGGTCCTAACGCTGCCGGTGAAGTGGAGATAACTTTCACCCTCCAACAGAGTGATTTACCTGAGAACGCTACAGACTTCAGCTTCACTGTCAGAGCTAAGGTATGATAAGCAAAGAGAAGAAAAGGGTTTGATTCGCAGAGCTCATTCTTCGGAGAAAATTGAACGTGTAACTTGGATAATTGGTCGGGTAGAAAAATAAGTATGACATAAGAAATTTAAGTTGTAAAAATAGGAGGAAAAGTGGGCTCACGTGGAATCAAGTGCTTTAAAACATAATACTCAGCTCGATGGCGACGAACTTTTGACATTGTTTTCCCCATTTCGACCGTTCTTACAAATGCTATTGAATGTAACCACTGGCCAATAGTTTGATGAAGGCTAGTGAGCTTTGATAATTTTAAACCTTTTCCTCTCGTCTGTTTTTTGTTAAGCCGTACTCAATTGAATACATTGCATAATAGAATCCACTTGACCATTTATTAGTTCTAAGAATTGTCGTTCTAATCAAATTGAATTTCACATGTGCATTTATGATTAAAGGACACTGCAGATACAGTAACAGCTTATACCCCACTGGTCATGCTATGCAGCTGTGCTAACAATGGTACATGTATCGAGCTCACCGCTACACAAATCGCTGACGCAGAAACAAGGTGAGGTTGTGAGGCCATAGAATGAAGGTAAAATCGTGCCACAATAAAATATAATCCTTAAGTATGACCTTGTGAATTGTTTATTAATTCATTACAGCTAAGGTGTGTGAATGCCACAAATTCAAAAGTACTCATGACAAACATTCAATCACATGATAAAAGGGCTAAAGCATTGAAGGGTGTGACATAAAATAAAAGAATGATCTTTTGTAAATTTTCACCTATCTCAAAAAAATTAATTGAAACCCATTTCCATTAATTTTACTCTGAGTATTGCATCTTGCTTTACCTACCTACCTCTACCTAACTCACTAGGTCAATATCCCAATACTCAACGTAGTTTGCTGAGCTTTTTTTCCTATGGAAGAAGTCCCTACACCAGGATTTGCTGTGCAAGCCAAAGAAGATTAACTAAAATTACTAGGATCTGCCATGTGATAAAAGATTAATTTAAAGACAAAATTTCATATTTATTAATAAGTATAAATTTCCTGCTGACCCAAAGATTACAAGCCTGAATTAGAAAAATATCATGGGTAGTTGCCCCCATCTTATTCCAGATTGTTGCATTATTACACGCTTGATTTCAACAGTAAAAAAAATTGATTGAAATATTTGTTTAACTGATAAAAAGTTTCCACCCATTCCTAAACTCCTCAACCATGAACTGCCAATAAAAGTTAAAAAAAAAGACCAGCTATATTTTTTCCTAAGTCAATAATATTTCTGTATCAATCTTCATGTATTTAACTGCGAGGTGCATATTGTTATATTACAGTACGCTGGTGTTGGACTGTCAGTGCCCGACAGGTTACACAGGAGAGCTGTGTGAGACAGATTTAGATGCCTGTGAGTTGGTCTCTAGCCCATGCTATCCCGGAGTTCTCTGTGTGGATGAACCAGCACCAGCTGACCATGAGGGATACTCGTAAGTGATTATTGTTGGTAACTGACAAATTTCCATAATCATAATACTATGATTAATAATAATCTGTTATATATTTAATAATAGAATTTCAAAATCTTCAAATTTGCCAGGTAAAATAATTTTCAAATATAATTTTGATACCAATCTTGGAGCACCTCTCATTTTGCTGACAATTTACCATTTAGACCTCATGCCAGTTTCTTTTTGTGTTTTTGATCATCGAGCTTGCAATAAAAAAGAATGCAGAAACCCAAAGAGGGCGCTGAGCCTACAAAATTTGAGAAAATAAACTAGCCCACTTTGAGTTTTCTCTCTATTACATCACTTATAGATGTGGAGCTTGCCCGGCTGGATACGACGGAGATGGTAAATCGTGCGCCGACGTAGATGAATGTGCCTTAGATAGCTGTGATCAGACATGTGTAAACTCGCCTGGATCCTTTGTCTGCTCATGTACCACAGGCTATACCCTCAATAGTGATGGAATCTCTTGTGATGGTGAGAATTCAGTTTTATCTATCTATATATACTCTTTTATATGAAATAATGTGGGTATAACTAGAGTCTGCCTAATTGTACGGTCCTTCATTCATCTCCAACCTCGTCGCTATGCGATGATTCATAGTCTTGTGAGGCTGCTCGGATATCATCTTATCCATCACTAATCTCGTATCCATAGTCTTTAAAATTGTATTATTAATAATAATTGCGTCTATCAATAGTAGGACGGCAAAACTGCCTTTATTCTTGATCAATTTGACCCAAATATTTTCTAAATTGCTCAAATTTGGTGTCAATTTTTAATTCATGAAAATAAATGTGTACAAAATTTTTTGCCACGTTACTGCTCGATTACAATTGCAAAAACATATTTGTAGTTAGGACTCATTAATATGACCCTCTCTGAGGGATTTAAAATAGAATGCTTCCAGTCTTAAGCAACGCTACACTCCAAAACAATAAAAAATAAAATTGTTTTTTACGGTTTAAAATGAAAATCCACCACGGCCTTTCAATAACTGTCATGTGTATTGAGACAAAACAAAAGAGTTATAGGTTTATGGATGATGCCCAAACTTTTCTCGGGTCATGTTTCATATTCTCTCACTCTTTGTGTCTCAATTTGTTTTTCTTCTACGATTTCATTACTAGACATCGATGAATGTACGACATTACAGCCATGTCACCAGGTGTGTAATAACACTGAAGGCTTCTACACGTGCTCCTGTGATGAACATTTCCAACTTATGGATGACAACATCAACTGTGAACGTGAGTTATAACAATTATTTTGTAAATTTATCATTTTTTGTGTACATATAATTTACACACAATATACACACAATGATGCCATTAAAAAATAAATTAGATTTGATAATTAATAAATTTAATAATAGATGAAAATGGACTCAAGAAAATCTGGGATTATCTGACAGGCTTATAACCGGCGAAAATTATTTTACAAATGCCTGTACTGTCAAAGGTTCACTAATTTTGTGATATATCGAGCCTGAGTATATAGTGGATGAACAGGAACCATAACTCTTATGTTTGATTTATATAGAAGTTTTCATGCACTCTCCATTCTGCTTTCATGTCACAGAATCCTCAGTTGTGCTAGTAACTCACATGTCCTCTGTGCTTTTCAGCATCAAATCCGTGTGATGATCAAAACCAGTGTGACTCGACTAATGGTTACTGTAATGTGGTGGATAACCAGCAGCAGTGCTCATGTATGAAGGGCTATGAGCTGAACGCTGACGGCTCTACATGTGATGATATAGATGAATGTAGTACCGGAGCGGCAGCGTGCACTCAGCTCTGTACTAATACTGCAGGAGGATATACATGTGGCTGTAATGAGGGATACTGGCTCGCTGTCAATGAGTATGACTGTAACGGTGGGTGGATATAATATTATCTTTACCCTCTTGAGATGTGTATTGCATACTATTGAATCAATGAGTGAGTTCATTGATTGAATATAAGAACGATATTTGGATTTTTGCTCCAATATTTGATTTCAATCATTTTGACCCAAACTCCCTACTGCCTGATTATGTTGGTTTTTTTATAGATTTTCTTATGAGTTGTCAGCTCTCTTTTGTATTGAAAGTGTTTACAAACAGTGTTTATATTTTTTTTCACAGATCTGAATGAATGTATACAGGGTTCATATGAGTGCCACTCTACACAGACATGTTCTAACATAGCAGGTGGCTATGAATGTGTTTGTGGTACAGATCAAGTCTTTGAAGATGGTGAATGCAGAGGTAAGTTTAGTGAGATTTTGGTATCACTCCTAGCATGATGTAGTGTTTGAAATATTAAAAGATAGATTTCAATGCTTGCCTAATATATAATTACGATCCCACATGATTAATTGCCAACTTGAACTTCATTCCATCTGCAATTTAGTAAACACCTGTGACAATGGTGCAACAGTTTCTGCAACGATGCCCGATTCTCTATATATTTTCTCGGAAATTCAAATAATAGGACTAGCCCTGACGCAAGCACAGTGCTCAAGGTTGTGACAACCATTTCATGTTGCCATCATAAAGGTTTCCTAATCACACATACTGCATACAAAACGAACAAAAAGATTTGCATTTGTCAATAGAATGATTGAAAGCAGTGCTGTCCCACTCCCAACCATGGCAATGGCCTCTCAAGTATTTTGTTTGTTGAACAAACTTGCAAGTTTGTGCTGACCACATGTTCTACTCTGTCAATAAAAAAACTGAAAGAGACTCTACATTGCAATGTTTGTGAAAAAAATGAAATGAACCCCCACACATTACATGTTGCGATGGAATTAAACAACTAAAAAACTTCCATTGATGTCAATGCCGACATTGTTTGTTTTAACTTATTTTTAACCTAATCTATTAAAAACCTCATAATTTATTAACATTTACTCATGAGTACTTATATGTTAATTACAGATCAGAGGGGCCGAAAGGCCATTGAGATAGAGACGGATATTTGCTTTTTCATTTTTTCACTTTCAATCATATGCAAAACTAGACTGCTTCCCTGGAATAAATCAAATACACAACAACATGAGTCTGTTTAAACCCAACGTATAACATTTATTTTATTACAGAGATTGTATACACGGAGCCTGTAGCTAATGTTACTACGGATGCTGCTCCAGAGGCAGAATATAATTCTCTGCAGTTTTCACTTGATGGTCTCACCATTGAACAGGTAAATAATTTAGAACATAATTTGACCAATGAACTAAACATTGATTTGACCTGCCTTTTTTGTTGATTGGGAAAGAACAACTCCAATGCGCTTAAATTATAATAATAATATCACGTAATGCTACTGAAATCCTTCCTTAACTTGCTTATTTTCTATCCCGATTCACTAAATCGACCTAGAGCACTTTGCTCACTTCGGTTTTATATGGGTGCTACATCAGTAGGTGTTACTCCAATAATGCTATAATATACTCACATAAGTTTTTGTGTTTCAGTACACAGTGGAGATGGAGATCCAACTTTTCACAGTATTAGCTGAGGAAGCCACAAAACAATGTCAAAATACTAGCTGTGATTTCAAAACCGTTGCCTCGGATTCAAAAAAGCGAAGGTATGTAATAAAGTAGCTTAATTAAGAGTCTTAGCTTATTTTTATCAGATAGAAGCAGCTAGGTCTCCCTAAATGACTTGTCTTCTCATGTTATAAAACAGGGCAACTCCCATGATTTTTACACAATATGCTCCATTCAGTTTAAAAACCATTCATTATTTAACTTTCAAATCATAATCTTTGGTCAGGTCCTCTCTGGTTCTGTTAATTTTATCCAGTCTAAATAAGTATTTTACTGATGATTGTGTTAAACAGGAAGAGAGATGTGTCAGTAACATTCTATAAGGAGTACTTCTCACGATTGCCGGGTTACCCGCAAATAGATGTTAATGGTGACTTACTGTTAGCTATATACTCATTAATACCTGGTACAGGAGTACTCAGTGCTTCACAACTACAACAAACTGTAACGTCCGCCTCTACTCAAATACAGAGCTCACTAGGTAAGTTAATATATCAATATATTAACTTTATGAGATAAGTACATTAAGGCTTGGAGCTAGGAACGTATATTTCTTACATGATCAACCAAGAAATTGTAGCAGCTAAGTTTCTTTAGTTGCAAGCGTTGTCATATAAGGACAACTACATGAGCGTGACATGAATATTATTGTTATACTTTTTTCCAGGTGTGACAGTACAGAACATTGCGGCTCCAATAACGACAACTAGCACTGTGACCAGTACAGATCCGGGTACAGGAGGCACAGGAGGCAGTACAACTACTGTCTTTCCTGTTACAGCAGCACCTGCAATAACTCATCAAAACCTCATCATCATCATTGGAGTCAGCTGTGGTCTCGTGGCGCTGACCATCATCATTGTTATCATTGCAGTCATTGTCAGACAAAATAAGAAGTAAGTCCGCCACTGCAAACTCCCTCTCACACATTAACTGAATATCCCTATGGGAGATTGTTTCATTCTCAATGTTAATCATCCCTGGTAGGATCTCTGCAGTTACTATACACTAGCAGTCTCTCATTGTAGATTCTTTGTCTTTGTAGGAGATCTGATGAGTATGTGTTTAGTGTAAATATTTCCAGTGTGTTTTTATTGCATTAATCTCACAACTGTGGCTCTGTTCATGCACAAAAATAAATTGGTGCCGCAATTGCTGCTGGAGTTCATGCTATCTTGCACCTGTTCAATATACTCAAAAAGCTCAATATCTGCTGACTCTAAAATGGCTACAGTATCAGTCACAGAAGATAGAATGCAACACATCACTTTCTCTTTCCAGGTCTAATAGAAAAGTAGCGCCTTCACCAGAACCCTTATTCTACAGAAGGAGGACCAGTATGACAGAGGTGGAGACAGTGGCTGATCCTCATCCCAGCAGACGTATGTACACAAGGGAGAGAACTCCCAGTGAGAGTAGTATACAGGGTACCAGTTATCCTAACCGAGCCTATGATAATCAATCCTATGAACCTGCACACCACAGTAATAGAGATGAGAGACAGGATAGATATAGAAGAGACGACAGAGGCCGAGACAGAGGTAGAGATGATAAGAGAGACCATCGATTGCGAGATGACAGCCGAGATAGGCAGCCAAGAGATGACAGCCGGGACAGACAACGTCGGGATGATAACGGAGAGAGACGCCACCGAGACAGCAGCCGAGACAGACCTCATAGAGAAAGCAGCTATGGTCGATACGACAATAAGGATCATCGAAGGGACCAGCGATATGACGAACCACCAAAGTATCGAGACTCAGACCCGTACTATCAGTCTGAGAAATCAAGATATCCGGAGCCGAGACACAATGATCGCTATGATGAGAAGTACGATTCTAAGAGACAAGATTCATTCGATCGATACGATGACAGGCGGAACCCACCAAAGTATCAGGAACCTCCCAGCAAACCAGCAAAGAAGGGAAGAAGGATACACCTTCACGGAGGCAGGAGAGAGGAAACAGGAAACGTCACACCTGTAGATAGTCCAGGTCAGTACCTTAATAAATAATTAATTGCTTAATTGCTGTTCAGTGCCCCTTTCGGAGCCAATGAGAACTCATCTAATAAGCGCACCCTTGTACAAGGTAAGGTTGGGCAAGCTAGGCTATTGTCCGGAGAGCTCACCTCCTTTAGCAGCATGCGTAGTGACCGGATTCGAACCTGCAACTCTCAGATTGAGAAGCTCTTATCCTAACCACTGCACCACCCTGCCTGCCTGCCTGCACTTAGATAGAGTGTCACACTTGTTATGTTATGTGAATATGTAAATATATAGCTGCCACATGTAAAAGTGAAAGCTGAATCAAGGGATCCAGTTCTGCAAAATGTCTAGTTGATAATGATGTATTTCTCTACTTACAGTAACCAGGAGATACTAGTTATAAGAACTTGGATCTATAAATATATTCGGTATGGAGAACAATCCAGAAATGCTCACCTACATTGACTTATCCTAAGACCAAAGAGTTACTCCTTGATAGGACTATGTCATACCAGTGTCTATATATTACAAACGTGCATATATAATACTTACTCTATTCAGAAGGTGTCTTCCTCGCCTGTCCCATACGATGCCAGTGTGTGTTCGACAGACTATAGTCTTCCTGATCTAATCATCAAATTATGCTTACCTTTTTTCTTGTGCATAGTTTGTGCTATCTAACTCGGTTGTGTGCTCTTAATCAATTATTTTTTTCCTATTGTATACGCAATACATCTTTACCACGGCGCATCCGATGGCTGGTCCAAGATCATCCTGTCCTCCATATTTTTTATGTTTCTATGTAATGTATTGCGGTACGATGTCCTGTTGACAGTTAATGACGATGTTCTATGCTTTATATTTACTCTTATCCTTATTTCCATCATTGACAATTTTTACGCTATTATGAATCTTTATTTTTGCACCCAAGAAATTTATTTTTGATATACTGGTTTGAAATTAGACCAAATAATAATATTGACGCTGACAATGAATTGCCAATCGATATAATATAGTTATATAACAGACCCATAGAGTTAAAATCTAAATCAATGACCAGGAAAACAGAGTCTAAGAAAAGAGAAATCCACAACTGTAGACTGAGCAGCCAAGATTGATACGATGGTGATGGCAAACCCTTGATACATCAATGAATAAATGATATTGCTATTAGCCGGTAACTTACTCTCTTCAGGTACATAAAGTAGATAGTCAGAACATTTGGCCTAATTGCATAATCAAAATTTGTATCATCATGCTTGTGCCTTGCTTTGATACATAATTCATCTAGCAACCTATACTGAAGGCATCTTTCTTTCTAATGGTAACGACCCACACCCATAGTAGTCTTTCTTCGGTATGACTCAATGTGGGAAATCCAAGTGCTCAGACGGCGGCGCCTACATTAATGTAGAACAACTACCAAATTATTATAAAGCATTCTTATGTAAGCGGGTTTTGGGGGACAGTGTTGAAGACATTTTAGAAATCAATTTCAACATATCTTATAAAGTATTATAATGTTATTTTAGGTATTGAAATATCTTTCTTCTCAACAGGGAGAATAGAAAATTTGCGTATAGGATATGACATGATTTGACAGATAATCAAAATAGATGAGTATAAAATAAACTGAGATTTGATTGAAGATATAGGTAATACAAATAGTAGAGGCGTATGCAAAAATATAGGACAATAAGAAATCAATCCAGGTTGAAAAATTATCCAGGATACGAATAAATGTGAGTGACAGATGTTTAAGACATGGCTATTGTCTATTAAGGAGAATGTTGGGTCAAATATTACAGTTGTCTACACGGCGTCTCCTCATTTTCATTCTCATCTCAATCATCGCTTTCCTCCTCATATTCGTACTCGCTGTCTTCAGACTCCTCTTCTAAATTCATGTCATGAACTAATTCATCGATATCAGCCTCAGCGGATTGAGATGCCTGAATCTTTGCTAGCCTCACCTCATTCTCTGTCTGGAGCAACTGGATGTTTTGTTCTCCCTCATCAAGCTGTCTTTTCATTCTATCCAACTCTGAACCGCTAAAACAAAGTACAACAAAGTCAAGTGGTGAGTAATCCCCAAAGATGTCATCAATGGCCATCAATAATTTTTGGAACAAAATTTTGTATAATCACCTTGTGTCTGTCCAGGAGACATGATCTCTTGCCGCAGTTTCTCTCATCTTTTTCGAAACTTCATACAGTTCCTTTCTTGTCAATGGCTTCGGTTTGTCTGAAAAAATTAAGTTAAAGTTAAGTGGGTGAATACTCCGAGACATCCGTAGTATGAATCAGAATCGGTCCCAAATACTAATATTCTGATATAATCTGAAGAATTCGACAGTTGTCTCAGCCACTTTAATGAAACAGTACCAGTATCTCACCCTCCTCTCGACACATTACCAGCCCGCACCTCTGCCGCGTCACCATCGCAGCCGTTCCGGTGATACTAATAATTGCAATTAATCAGAAGCAGTTATAATGAATGACTCCTGGTTTCAAACAAACTCAGTACATACCTTGTTCTTTCAATTTACTCTCCACTTGGTTTTTCACAGATGGCCCATCTTTAGTACCCTTTTTCTTCCAATCACCCTGTCTCTGTTTTTTTCTATCACTAGCACTTGTTTTAGCTAGTTGTCCATTTTGTTTATTTTTTCTCAGCCGAGTCAGAGGAATATATCTGGGAGTGTTGAGTACCGGATTTCCACAGCCTAGGAAAGGGCAGGTAATAAGCGATCCTGCCGGCTTACTACGCACATATATATCCATATATGCTTGCTAAAATCATGAATATGCATTGTAGTAGTATTGTAATTGTAATGGTAAAACAGAGCAGTAACAGTATATGAAGCAATGAAGTTTATTGCTGTGATGAAAAAAAATGTGTTTATGGTCACAAGTTTCAGGTTTGTTTGCCCTATAGGAATGACTGTCTCTGAATAAAACATACTGGTATACGATGTCGACAATCTGTCAGATAGATCCATCTCATTCCGTCAGTAGTTTTTAGGTCAGGAATGTCCTTTACTTGATTTAATAGACGGGGCAAATCACAAGTTGGACAAATATATGGACATGGCTCCCCACATAGTCCTGGGCATGGATAATCCTGCAAAATATGAAATATTGATGATAAACCAATCATATGCTATCCCAGACTGTCATAATAAAATTTATTCAAAACAAACAGCATCCTATTTAGTTTGAGTTTACTCGTAATAAGTCAGGCCCTAACATAGACTTAATAATTATCATTATGTCTATGGGTCCAATCTAAAAACTGATACAATACTGCCTGAAGATCATGTTAACAGGTTCCACATGTCAAGAAATACAAGTACTGACTAATACTATCATCACTGTACCAGTTCCAGTCATACTTAACACACTACCTGTCTGCATTTTCGGCAGTGGAGGGGTCGCTCACAGTCTTTATCACATGGTGTATGCGAGCAGGCCGCTTTACATGATCGCTGACATTTATCATGCCTACAGCCCCTAGTACATCCCATCATATTGTGGGGGTAAAAACATTCATCTTGACAGTTCTTCTGACACTGCACATCATGGCTACATCTGAAACATTGTCGGTAATAATGTCCATTAGTGTTTTCAGTCCTCGATAAGAAAACTTTCGTAATGTACTTTTGGTTTGAACGCCTTTCTAAGCAACACAATTTTTGCAGTTAGATGATTCCCAACAACTATACTGCTTCTGCACTGGTAAGAAGCACTACTAATAATACTAATGAATGAAGATATATTACAAAACATCTCCTCTTACAACGGAATATAAAATCACTGTCAATCCGGATCATCCCATCTGTCTCTTTCACTTTCTTGATGTACATCATACGCCATCATCACCACACATATTATATGTAAGGTGATGATGATGTATGAATGATGAACGTATGAACAATTTTGTTCCCTCTGAGGAAGCAAAGAAATGTCTAAAAAATGTGTTTCAAGGCGCCTCAATTCCCGAATTTTGCCGTCTGCCACCACCACCTTCAGATCATTTTATTATCTATCATTATCACTGGAAATATACAATAATATAGTCTGTTTATTTTGTAGCGCTGTCGCGCAGACGCTATCAGCACAATTATTCAATTTTTCCTTTGTTCACACATAGTTTTATACTGCGTTCAATTAGAGCATCCCCACTTTGCCTAACAAATAAATTAACCGAAACTGAAACCTATATGATTTTGATTAATGAATAATTATCTAAATTTTTTAGTTTCTAATTATTACATTTTGACTTTTGAGGCCTTTGAAGAAGCCAGGCTATTATCATTATTCTGTTAAAACTCACCGAAGAAGACATCTCTGGGTACATGGTAAACATTGGCCATTCTCAGAGCACTGATAGCATTGTTTGTCACAGCGATGCCCACACTCTAGTTGCTTGGCACAAAGTGTTTGACAGTCAGGGTGTTTGCCTAGCCTTTTGTGACTACAGCTACAAATACCCACCATATATACCTCAGTCACAAAGTGAATCAAGCATTTCCAGGCTGTGCGAAGACCTTATTTTTCGTCCACTATTGCTTTTATACTTCCTCACACATACTATATAAAATTGTGACATATCATCGCTATGTAACCAAAATGATTATACCAAGCGATGTACACATAAATTTAAACATACTGATGGGTGATGATGAATGAAGTCAGTAGCTTACTCACCAGTCTGAACAAACTCCATTACAGATGTGTTTACATGTAAGCTGAACTCCACATCTATCCTTACACAGAGGGTGTCCATTGGCACTGCTGTAAAGTAAGCACATCAAACATACAGCGTTCACAGACCAACGCATAGCCGCAGATGTTTAGATGGCTATGTGTTGGCTGTGATTGGTTGGGTTGCGTCTCCAAGCAAGCCTGATCTCTTTGGAGCCAACCAATCAGAGTCAATACAATGACTATGTTTAGCATACAATGTTCAGGCTAGAGGTGTGGCACAGCCAAATACATTTAAACTGAGGGATAGGGAGTTCATAAGTTACAACTTACTATTTTTTCTCAAAGTAGGCGAACTGAAGTCTCATCTCAGCAACTCCATTTTTGTTTTAAAAGAGGGCCGATGACGTATGGGCTAGGCCAACTGTGATTGGGTGTGAATGGATCGGATGACTTTGATTGTTTTTGGGATTGTGTTGGTGGTTGGTAGATCTGCGGTATCACAGGCATCATTTGCTGAAGGTTTTAAAAGTGAGCATCTTGAAAATTTTTACAAATACCCAACTATCGAGATAATGAAAATCTGATGTGTATGATGTTTCACTTACCAATCACTGCATATCCCTTGACAAACATGTCCACAGGGTAATATCTTTCCACAAGTTTCCATGCAGGAGATGTGGACTATCTTGCTAAAAGAACAAAATCACCCTGTCATGTCTGTGTGTTTTAGTTGTGAAAAGGTTGTTTAATCGGTATGAGCAATCAAGTGGAGCTCGCTAGTACTTTTCTCAGATCCCTAGCTCATTTGGCATCTCAATTGAAAATGGAAAAATTCTCTCCCAATCATAGACTGAGATGATATTGAGTTCCCAAATGGAAAAATCTCAGAGATCGAATAGGGCAGTTCTCAATTGAATTAATAATGGGACTTTTATTTTTCATGTTGTATCAACACTTTTTTTTATTTTCCCCTCAAATCACTGCATTCCGCACCCAAACATTGCTAACAAGATCCCCACTCCAGATAAATTAGCAAAACAACTTACCATTCATAGCAGGTGCCCTTACACTTATGTCCGCAGCTGAGTATGTCAGGGCAGCGAGTGTCACATTGATATAATGTTTGGTTGAGATTACCCACAAGCCTTTCTCTGCTTATGTAACAAGGTACTTTCTTTATTTCACCACATCGCGAACAGGCCTCATCTACATGCTGTTTACATGGATCCGTACATGGCTTGGAACATCTAACAAGAGTTCATTCAATATAATGTTGTAACGAGGCTGCATAGAAAATGAGGCATGTTTTGTTATGATGCAGAAGATGCTATGATATATCGTATTGCATCTGCATGTGAAGACAATTCACAGACAATGATGCTTTGTAAATGGGGTCTACATGGGTGACAATCGCTCAGTAAGTGAGTAAGTCAGTGAGTGTATTATTTGAATTCAATTATTATTGAACTTTGCTGATTGGAGCTGACATGAAGTAAAAATAAGCACCAACCTCCTTCGCGTAATAATGTCGCATTGCTTACTTTTCACGGCACTTGTGAGCACAGTTTGGGAGAAGCTTAGGGCACGGTTCTACACACATCACACTATCGTTAGGAATATGGCACATTACAGTGCGCACATGGAGACATGGTAGAGTAACAGGCTTTGGTACCATACAGGGTCTGCACACCTGGTGACATCTCACTGAAATTACAAACAGAAGGTTGTGGCATTATCATCTTTGAAATGGATATGATTGACTGTAGGGACCATAGAAGTGTATAATAAAATTTTTGCTCCTGACTGCTGTGTGAGTTTATGAAAAACTGCTTGGAAAAGTAAGTACATATGTCAAATCATTTTTCCCATTTCTTAGGTCAAAATCAAGCACTTAATTTGGTTAATTTTTACTTGACTGTACAGTACAGATCAACAAGATGAACCACTTCCAATACCAATTAATTAGAGTTAACACACTGAGGAACATAACACTCACAGGGACAGGTATGGTCGCAATCCACAAGTTTCCGGAGACATTTTTCCAGGCACTTGAATGCAGCGTGATCTGGATCTGTTATATGACAAGGCCGGGTACACTTGTGACTACATGATAGTGTCTCATCACAAATCTGGGTACATCCCCCTACAATACAATGACTTATGTTAGAGAAGATTTTCTCAAACACATTTCATGTTTTGATGTAGCAAATTTGTTGGCTCAAGAGATTTGGACTTCTCCTTGGTTGTCTTTATTTGATGAAAATGCCGGCAATAGGAGTCTACATTCCCGTAATGTTGGGAGGTATCCAGCAACTATCTAGACAATGAAATATATTATTATTCTTGAATCAGGTTAAGCATGTCAAGGAGAAACATTTGGACTTCGAATATGACCTCACGGTGCTCATCAAAGGACAATAACTGTTAAGGTTTGACAAAATGAACACCTACCGATAGGTGCCTTCTGCTTAAACTCTAAAGGTTTTGACACAACAGCCTTGTTGCCATGTTTAACACAACTTAGAGTGAACGAAGTAGCCAGGGCACCTGCTGTTCTAGCCTCTTCTGTAATTTTCCTCCATAGACCTGAAAATGAAGTATCAGATCAGATGTGTCCCAAAGCAACACAACATTATATTTCTATCAGTCAAAATACGACATATATTATGTCCATAGACTTAATAATAATATCATGATCATGGCTTTGCATTTATTTTTGCCACATCTATGGTCCATCTAAGGAGTTATGGAGACTCACTCTGGCGGGATTATATGTTAGACAATATATGCTCAATGTTCGGCATAGATTATTGATTCTGGTTACGAATATTATACAGCGACCCATAAATGTTTAGCCTCAAACAATCACAATGATATAAACTCACTTGAGCCTCTACTGAGCATGTCAAAGTCTCCGAACACATACATGCCATATTTAGCTCGTGACAGTGCAACACATATCCTGTTTTCTATCTTCACAAATCCTAGAGCGTCTTTATCATTACATCTCACAAGTGATACTATGACAATCGTATTCTCTTCACCTGCAAGCAAGGTGACATAAGATTACCCTAGCCAATAAGTTGGCTCTGATTGGTTGGGGAGCAACCAAAAATCAGAACCTACACATCAGCTAACTAAATAACCAGGGCCAGAACAAGGGAAATATTACTCTAGGCTAGTAGTTTAAGTGCTCAAACGGTGCAAGATGCTGGTAGAGGCATTTCATTATCGTGGTTGATAATGAAATGCCTATACCAGCATCTTGCACCGTTTGAGCACTTAAACTACTAGGCTAGTAAAATTTCTATGCATAAATTTTATTTCAGTTCAATTTAAACTTTTCTTCAATATTACCAACATGACAAAGAGAGTGTGAACTATGACAAAACCATTCTGGTACCTTGAAAGTTATCGACAGATGTGATTGTAACACCGTTAAACTCCGTCCTGGGCATAAGAGACTTGAGCAGGAGAAGCTGACCAGTGTACATAGCTATGATCGTAATCTCTCCAGGTTTGTAGTTCTGACTGATCAGATATCTGCAGTTTTCAATGAAAAAATCAGCAGCAGAAAAAGACCACAAAAAGTACGGGACAAAATACTTTGAGAATAGAACCATTGTTTTTTTATGATGATGATTGATAAGCTATTTAGCTATAGTAGTAATGCGGATCAATGTGTGGTGCTGTGCCAAGAAACTCCTTTAAATGCGTATAACTGGTTTTTTTTTCAACACCCAGACAACAGGAAGGCCACATTTTTGTCAATAACAGTGTAGAACTTGATCTTGAGTTTCACTAATTATTACACAGATCCACTATTTGGCAAATAAGAGTGTGGGTTTGAGACTTGACGCTATGAAACCTAGAAAACCACAAACCCATTTATGAAACGTTTGGATTTTCATCTGCAAAGAGGATAACTATTGGCTGTAAAGTGAACCCGGACTTCAAATCCAGTCTAAACCCTTAGATTTAATCAAACCTTCACTCTTGACTCTCATAGCTCTTGAGCAAGTATGTTCCCTCTGTAGACACCAAGGCATATTCAGAAAGCAGAGTATCAAGGCGCCGTGTCTTAGGGCTTTGACATGGCGCCTCAATACCCGACTTCTACAATATCACCTCAATCACCCCAGAGGGAACAAACTTGTTCTACCATAGCTCTCCATGGAACGGGTGTGCCATCAGCAATGTTTCATGGACATTCTTTTAGCCCTGTATGATCATGCTTCTTTCACCCTACATACCTTGTGAGGTTCGCAATCATATTTGCCTCAAACTCATTAGAGTGACTCATAGTACCAATGTCTGACTTTTCTGGATGCTTGTGATTGAATAACTGTACCGAGTTAGAAAGTCCTGCAGGTAATGGAAAGAAAGTTTGATTGTCAACACCTGTTCACAAGCAAAATGCAGATAGGTAGGATGGCTAGTTTGAGCACACTTTATTGACCATAAATATTAACCAGGATATGTAAGTGCCGTTTCACACAGATTGATTCGTTTCTTATGTAACCAGATATAATTCTCGCTGATGCTAACTATATTGTTGGTACCTCTGATTGGTTCTCTGTTGTACACACTCTGATGGTTGTCTAACTTGTCGTAGATGTGCTTCATAAATATAGAGACCTCAGGCCTCATTCTGTGCTGTGTATCAAGGGTGACGACCGGAAAGCCATTGTTTATCAGCCTCTCAAACAGCGAAACATCCAGGTTATAATCTTTAGCTAACTCATATACTGTGGGGTTCGGTTTCAGCTGTTTATGATCCCCTTTATTGTAGAATTAAAACAGTGGGAGTGGATGGACATTTGGAAGGTATGTCATTGAGACAATTAGTTGCTGGTGACTTAAAGATATAGTCCCTGACTATACATGCAATAGAGAAACTAATTAGTAGGTACAAGTGTAGGTGAAATACTTTTAAATTTATTATTTACAAATCAGAGCTCAATGATATTTGACGAAGCAATGGTAAAAGTGATATGAGAGGATTTAAGATGGATATAGAGCTCACCAATAAGAATGAGCTGTTCACAGCTTTCGCTGAGGGCAGTAGTTATGTGAGCTTCTAGCACTTCTGCTGCCTCTTCAACTATCACTATCTTCGGTTTCAGACCTTGTAAGACATCCTGGTATCTTGCAGCCCCAGTGGTAGTCATACCGACAACCTTGGCAGTTGCCAGAGTATTCTGATCTTCAACTTTTCTAGTTGAAGAGACAATTGATGAATAAATTTCAAGTGTTTAAAGTAATACTCGGGCAGTGGGCGGGTTTGCAAGCATGTACCTTTACAAGTACAAAGTACATGCTTGTACCCCTCAGGTCCCGTAGGTGAAAAAGCCCTAACCCTGGTGCATGACCATTTAAAGGCATGCTTTTTTTACAAATCACAACTTAAATGATTTATTAAATTAATGCTATTATTATTTTCAAATCTCTGCTAATTTGATATGCAAATGTGCAGAATTTGGATCGAGCTTGATCTCCAAGTAACCGTGGAATGGAGCAGATTGCGGCAGGACTTATCATATAAGTAATTGGCATATTCGAAAAATATAAATTACTATTATTTTAAGCGCATGAATATAAAAAGCAGCTTTGGTCAGGCCGCTGCAAATGGTAATTAACGTCTATTGTTCGATCCATTGTAGAATTTGAACAATAAATCTTTTCAGAAATTCCCAGCATTTCCAGGCTCTACTCGTTTTGATTCAGCTTTGCATGATGTATGTTTCATCATAATTGGGAGTTAAATGAAGATGAGAAAAAAGATGGACCCACAAGGTTGATGCTCGTTGCCATCTCAGTAGCATGTCTTGACAAGCTTTGTTCGGTGATCCGAAAAAAGCTTACCAGGACAGGCTGACATCTCAAATGACATTCGAGGCCATCCCACCAGCAATTTGTACTATTTTTGAGCCTCAATTCAAATTACCTCAAGGCTTTCTGTTGTTTACAGATGCGGTTATAAAGCTGCTGAATATGGTGCAGCCTATCGGCTAGGTGATTCTGATATCTCCACAACCAGAATCTATAAAGTCTCCACCTGAAACAATCTGATAAATGTTTGATCAAATTTCTTGCTGATTTGTAAATTCTCAACGAAGTCAACCAATTTTTTACTTCAATTACATCGTATACATATTGTAGTTATATATTTATTGGTTTGATAAAACCAATTGCCATACCGTTCATGTAGAGGCATATGGTATGTGATATCATATTGTCCAGAGCGAACTTGATTCAACAAAACTTCTACTTCTGCTGGTGACATACGGTTATTATCAGCAAGAAACATCTGCACTTGGTGTTGAATCATCCTCCTGGCATGCCTATGCTGAACCTCAGTCCAGCCTTCATCTGTAGTGGGGGCTGGTTCAGCCAAATACATGTCTGGGGAAACAGAATTCAATGTGGATCACATCTCAGTAATCCTGTTTGTTTGTGGATATAATTATCTAATGTAAGTCATTGCCGAAGCCTTATAAGATGGTTATAGGGCAATATCGTTATGGTTATTGGGTTATAATAGTTTATATTGATGTCGATTGAAAATCAAAACTTAGATCTATGGTCAATTGCAGAGTGGAAACCAATCAAACCTAGTTTACAGAAGTAAAAATAGAACCGTAAGTAGAGGAGCCTGATACCTTTTTCATTTACAGGCCCTTCAGTGAATTTTAGGTACCACTGGTCGTCATCGTGATCACCTCCCTGTACAGTTCTCTGTTCTCTTTCCCGCTCCGCCTCTCCAACTACATCTGCACAGTAAACCACATTGATATGCTGACCAGTGTGTTACCATTGTTTCTCTTGTATGACACTCATCATCTTCATCATGATGCCATATTTCACATTATAATTATCAAAATGCTGATAATGGTTTCTATTTCAAGCAGACAACAGGGTAAATATATATACATATATATTTATACTCAAATGGCTTTGATACTCAGAGCTGCATGAGCCATCCCCTAAGAGGCTTTCCCAGCTCTGTAAACAGGTCTTTAAATGATATATCTCGAAATAGCGGGCTGCTTCAGGTGCAAGACGACAATTTGTTAAAAAGCCTAGATTTCTTACCTATGGTTGGTTCCGCTTCTTCCTCTTGCACTTCCTGTATTCCATCAGGCAGGAAGTCCCTTCCACCTCCTTTAGAGCTCTGGTGGTTATAGGCTTGCGAGTATATATCTAAAATAATTTGCAGTTTAAGTAACAACACAATTATTTTCCTGCAAGCCCATTGTTCTTGGGGAGGCAGGGAGGTACAAATGCTAAATAAAGTGACCTAAAAACACTATGATGGCAAATCTCATTTCGGACTTCCATTTTATACATTGAAATGATTCGGAGATTGGTGCTTTGCCCAAGGCACCACATGAAGAGGATACAACACCCTGCCTGGTGGTGTGACTTCGCTCACTCAAGGATTTTCACCTCCCCAACCATTTGTTTTAATTTACGGCCCTGTCCAATGATAACACAATTATCACTTATTAAGTTTGTGTCTGATTAAGTATATAGTGCTCAGACAAATAGTTAAATAAATTTAGACGTACCACACTGGAGCCAGACTCGCATTGCTTCTTGGGGTTGATATCCATTGTATTGAATTGCCTGAGCAAAGCTCCAGAAGGCAAATGCAAACTCCGATTCTAATATGAAATTAGGTGTGTCATGAAATAGTAGCTCGAAGCCTGAGAGGTTCATCTGTTTTCGCACATACTGCACATTAGATGTCATCTGAAAGAGTTCACAATCATAATATATACACTACTCCCCAAACATGCTAAAAATTCATGTACCTCCTAATGATACGACACACCTAATAGTCAGATCAAATAGTCAATTCTGCATTCATTGATGAGATCAAATCAGATGAGGAACTTATTCACCAGCATGTACAAAACATCAGAAGTCGCCACACTGATTAATAGGTGGAATCCTTGCTTGCTCTTGTAAATAATTAAACTGAATGATAATATTGCCAGAAAAGACATCACCTCGAAATCCTCTTTTTGTCTCCAAAGTTCTTGATATCTCCTCCTAAGCTCATATGACCTGTCATTCCTCCTGTTGTGAACTCGAAGGTTGCAATCCGCCAGCACTTCATTTTTGCTTCGCCCGCCAACCCTCACAACATCTTATAATGTTCCACATATAATTGTTATACAATCCAGAACACTTTTTTAATGCTTGATGGAGTGGGTTATATATCGTCTGACTAAACAAATTTGTTTACATGGCAGACCAGAAAGAGTGAGGATTTGCATTTGGCTCCAAATACCTCGCTCATTCTGATTGAATGATCCTCAAGAGGGTCAAAATTCAAGCAATAGTTATCATTGAAAAATATACACATACTACCTATAAAGCATGATACCTTGTTTACAAATAAAGACCAAATATTACAAAATATCTTACCATCTTTCGTGCAGAACTTCAAGATACCTTCCAGAAACTGATCCAGAGCATGATTGGTGAAGCACACCACAAGAACTGGGACGGATACTTTCCGCTCACCACACATCTCATATCTATCTGTACAGCCTGAGGAGCTCGACATCTTCGCATACTGAAGTCTTGACATGTTCCGAGGGCGTTGAACTAGCAAGCGACTTTTCTGCTCTACAATTAACTCCATATATTTTAGAAATGTAGACAAAATGGAACATCGATCTTCTTATTACACACTCTGAGTGTGTTTGCACAAGCATTCAGTACAAACAAGATGCCTTTCTATTCACACTGAGGCTCAGGTTTTCCTTTGACCTAAACGTTTTGCTCGTGGAAGACTCCTGTTTAGTAGGCATCCGCCATGTTAGATTAAGGATGCTATCAGGTCATAAAGTGACTCACCTTTAGAGAGTCCTTCCATATTCCCAGCAACACCATAGAGATTGTAGAGTATAGTTTCCATTACTTTGAGACCGACATATGTCTTTCCAGTACCTGGAGGTCCTTTATATTAAAAAACAGTGTAAGTAGTTAGAGTTTAAAAAAAAGGGATTTTTTTTGCAAGAAGTATCATGTTATATTGAGTGTAGAACAAAGGATGTTAAAAGTCAGACTACCAAGGACACTGCAACAATCATATTTATGCGCTGTGAGGTTGTACTATCAGCAAACCTTGTATGACGGACATCTCCTGAGTAAGAGCTGACTTGAATGCTAAGTACTGTGATTCATTCAAGCCAAGAGCAACAGCTTCTGGCCATTTTGATTCATATGATGTCAGATTCACCAACTGGGTAACTGTATTCTTCTGTGATATGAACCGGAATGTAGAGACTAGGGTACGTAGATAGGCCGGATATGAGACATTCATCTCACACCTATAAGAAAATATAGAAAGAATGTAAAAACAACACTCTGGTTGCCGATATTATTTCTCTGTCCAATCACAATTACTTTATCATACTAAATGTATCAGTGGCAGCTAGATCACCATCCAAAAAACTAACCATAAACAAACAATAATGTTAACGGTAGTGTGAAGTAATGTATAAAAATAATAAAACATAGAGTATTAAAAAAATTCAGAGGTAGTTCACAGATCAATCAGCACATAGCATATACCATATTCAGAGGGTTGTCACACCATCAAATTTTCAACATTTCTAGATGACAGAAATTTAATTTGATCAACTAAAATTGCTATATAAAGAGTCAAGTTGTGCTCTCATTTGATATGAGCGGATAACGCAGGCATTATCATCCAGTAAATATCCTTCAATCACTAAGCAACTTAGCCTGTCATGACAAGCTTTGTTCGGAACAAAGCTTGTCATGACAGGCTATAAGTAACTGAGATTTAAACCAGGAGTGTATGAATGTACATTGATTAGTAGTAGATGATGATACATAGCTAGGTAATCTGTTGTTTGTGATATGAGGATATGCTCAGTGATTTAACAGTATTGGCTGAAATTACCTCCTCCTTACTCAACTTTGCACTTCACATGGCTTCGTAACGCTTTTTGGCTCTGCTGCTGCATGTGTCATAAGTTTTCTCAGAGCTTTCTAGCATTGTTAACTCAATACCAACAATGTTACGCTCGAATATATTAGAAGTGTCAAGGATGAACAAAATTATAATTTGCTACTCACTTGATGATGTATTGTTGGAGTGGGAAGCGATTTGGATTTATGTTCTGCATGCCAGAGAGTATATGAGTATAGGCCTCAAAGTAGGCAGTGGACTCAACAGCTAAGAATGGGCCTTTCTGATTCTTCAATTGCTCGTAGTCAACAAGGGACTCAGGCAGAAACTGTATTTCAAAACCCTCTGTAAAATATTAATCAATGAATGAATACAAGTTGAGTGAAAAGCGAGTAAAACTCAAGAGCTATTTTACCAATGCATTCGGACTTTTTTGACATCTTTTTAATCTACCATGAATGTGCCGCCTACACATCAAAAATATGATCATGATAAGCTGGCTCATTGGCCAATCTCAATGGTTGGGATAGTGTTTCTTCATCTCATTTCACCTTATTGAAAACATTCGCAATTTGATTATCTGATTTGTCATCAGAGTCAAAATATAATTACGTCTGGCTAACAATGCCAAGCAACTACCGTATCTGTTCCCATAGTCTGAAACATTTACCACAACCAGCACTATACAAAATTACCTTTCTTGATCTTTTCAGAGTCACTTTCTGCTATTGTCGCAAACAAGATAGTGGACTTGAATCCGTTATCAGAAAAGCACAACATGGAGCCATGAATCAGTCTCTTTGAAGATTTCCAATTTATTCTTGACAGATATGGATGATCATGCTGAAACCTGTTTGTTGAAGCAGAATACATAAAACAGTCAAGTTATGTCCAAGTCACTTGATCGGCAAATAAATTTGACATATATATATATTATTTTTCGGATATTCTATGGGCTGAAACTATTCACCGAACAAGTTTTTGTGATCTCATCAAGAATGGTAATATTTCATGTGCTCCAGTATAAAACAAACTTTGATTATTAAAACCCATTGATAAAGGCTATTACTGAAATTTTGCCAAAATCTTATGGATAATGGGATCAATGCTCATTTATATTATAAATCTTTAGCTTGAAAAACTACTAAATTAGAATACAATGCAAACTTTCTTTTCGTAGGTTAAGCTGTAAAGGGTTCTGACTACACTTTTTATAGTTGTCTTCACCCGGCTACTCAGCATTTCTCTGTCCAGATCCAAATTCCAAATTTGTTCTCTTTTCTCAAACAAGAGCAGAGTGTAATAATTCCTTGATAGGAGAGATGGGGCTCATTTTGACTCCGTGAATATAAATGATGTGTGAGCGTTTATTTTTAAGCCACTTGCCACTTCTCAACGAGGGATTCCAAGTCGAAAGAATCCTATGTTAGCTGAACCATGTGCAATCATGTGCAAAAAAATCGCCAATAACAAATATCTGGCCATAGATCTCACCTGGGTAAAGTAGTTACCAATGACCAGTTACCTAACAAGGAAATTCTGTATAATATAAGGCCAGGTTGGGGTTAAGGCTATTTACTGAGGAGTTCTTTAGAAAATAACTCACTTCACTTTGTAGGTCAATCCGTCACGACTGAAACATGGATGAGTTATGTACAGCCCATCATAGGCCTTGACATCTCCTGAGCGGAATCTGTTAGCGCCAGTGAGATTGGGATTCTCTCTATAATCCTTGATACCATTTCTCATGGTGGAAATAAAATCTTCACGCAGGAGCCGGAACTGAGTGTCAAGATAATCATCAACATCTTGGAAGTCTTAACAACAACAAAAGAATTAATGTATTTTTGTAGAATAGTGTACTAGACAGGAAATTTGAACATTGTGGATAATTTGAGATCATGGAGTGTCAAACTGGTCTTTAACTATCTTGCTCCTCAACAGCTTAACTTACCTCCAGTGGCTTTATTCTTCCTGATTTGTGGTTTGATGATTAGATCTTCCTTAGTTGGGTAAACAGGGATATCTCGGAAGTCTCCAAGCGGCCGCACATTTACTTCTTCACGTCCACTTTTCTGGGCACGTACTTGCCTGTGTAAAGATATTTTGCATATTTAGATTATAAATTTGAGATAAGCCTCGAATCAATTGCAATGATTTTCATCACATCGTTTGATGATTATAACTGTTGTCAAGTATTCTAACATATCTCTCAGGGTGACCCCTCACATGGTCAAGGCTATAAAGTCACTAGTTAAAAGGACAAAGCTAAAAAAACTGCTGTGTTAATGCCACTGACTATAAGGCCACAAGCCATGATCAATCTTATCCATGTGATATTTAGCGATTATTATTTGCTGTATTATTACATCTATTGTTTTCTATTAATAATATTGTTGTTAAACATACCATTTAAATATAAAAAACAAAAATGTGTGAACAGAAATGATATATCATTGACATATAATCATATACAATTCTAAACTGCATTGGGTTTTCAATCTGTCTTTAGCATAAGACCTTTTTACCCAAAGATTAAAGTTTCTTTCTGAACAAAAACAAAACGACAGGAGGTTTGTGGAAGCACTCACATCTTCTTGATTTCTGCTGCCTCTCTTTCGCTCTTCACCGCAGCGGCTGTAGAACTTGTGTAGTCATGCATGATTCCAGTCAACTGCTCATGCTCCATGGATGCAAACATGATTTGGCCTGCAAGTTCTTTCAAACAGGGCATCAGTGTAGTCAACGCAGAGGGGTCGAAGTTACAAAGATAATTGTAAATCTCCAAATAGTTTGACAATGAGTTGATGAGAAGATCTACTCTCATCATCTCTCCGCTAGAAGTCATCTCATCTCTGAACCTCTTGATACAAAGCTGCAAGTACAAAATATAAATCACTTATAGAAATAACAACAGTAAATTTATATAGGTCAACATTTGCCGTAATTTCTTTGGCCTTCTTTGGCTCATTATGTAAGACATCCGACAGGGACAATATTGTATGCAAAATAAAAAGTGTATAGTAAAAACTGGCCAATAGTTCTTATAGTGATGCAGAGATGTCTGAGCAAAAAACATTCAGAGTAAGTGATGTGTTGACAAGGTTGTATATGCCATATACTACATGTTAGTTCAGGCTAGCAAGTGAAATTTTGTTCCCAAAAACATCAACAACTGATAAGAAACAAATATCATCAATCAAGCAAATAATGAGATGCGCACAATTATGATTGCTGCTTATTTATTTACACGTTATCTGATTGTACTATTCTGAGGAAAAGAGGTCTATCAAAGTCCTGTTCTGACATCATTCACGCTATGATATACGATTCCATGACATTCTGAGCCAATTTGATAGGGATGATTCTTTCAAGCACAATGGTAAGAAGCAAGGATCGGATTGGATTGGCTTCAAATACCTCATTGAGGTGCATTTCCACGTTTTTTTGGGAAGTTTTAAATGGCGACCAAAGCTAAGGCTCAGTTTACCTACATATTCCAGGTTTGCATAGCTAAGAGAAATATGTGTCAGCCTGGTCAGTTAGTTATGGGGTGAGTTAATATTAGTTTTCACCTAATTTTGCTAAGAGTATAAACAGCAGTGTTAATGCACTCGAATTTGAAGGATCACATATATTGGTAGAAATATATGTATAGAAAAGGGGAGTAACAGAAAATTTGATATACGGTGGCTTACCTTGGTCAGGAAATCTGCAGTAGCATCATGTAACAGAAGATAGCTCAGCTCCTGCTGCAGGTCCCGTGACTCCTGACCAGATCTGAACGATTTATTGATCACAGTGAGCATCATATCAACCCAGTCTTTCTTCAGTGATCCCTCGTTACCACCTTCCAGCAATTTTACAAAGGAAGAGCCGATGCAGAATAGAATCAAGTCTTGGGGCGATTTCTCCTCTGTCAACTGTGCTTTCAAACTGGAAAGCGACCATTGATATGAATTTGATATAAATATCAGTGAAATCCACTCTCAATGTAATGTGACTAATTACCATAACAGGTTAGTACAATGGCTCAAATCTTTGCAAAGATGATGTCATAAGTGCCATGTAGGGCTAGTAGTGCTAGCAGTTTGAACAATGTCTGAAAAACTAGAATAATCCATGAGAAGGTTAAAGGCGCCCAACTATATAACAGGGGCTCCCCCCGTATTTTACTGAAGATTGAAGATTGAGGGTTTTAAAGTTGAAGAAAAGATTTTTCTCTGAAGAAATTGAAGACAGCATTGTGTGCAGGGAGCCCCATAACACAGTGTGTAAGAAATACTCACAGTAGTATTAATGGAGTAATACAGCAGACTTACTAACAACGCTGCTCCATAGGCAGGGATTACCTTGAGCTTTGATTCTACATTCATTGTCAAAAAACACAACATTGGGCTAACCAGAGCAACAATACTTACACATGGTAGTTAATAGGAACTGCTGGATGTTTTCCTCCTCTCCCACGTTCACCTCCACGGAACTGATTAGGTCGGCCTCTGTTGAAGCTTTCAAATGAATGACCACTAGGTCTGCCGTTACCGTCATTATTAACCTGCTGTGATCCTTGATATGTTCTTTCTTGGTTTGCTTGGCCTCCATGATTACCACTACCTCCGTGATTGCCACCACCTCCACGATTTGCACTGCCTCCGCGATCACCACTACCTCCTCGATTACCATAGCCTCCACGCTTTCCGCGATATCTACTGCCTCCACGACCTCTGCTGTCTCCAAAATGAGCGTTGCTCTGATCTTCCCTAGCTGATTGATGACCTCTTCCCCGACTGTTTCCCCTCCATTGACTGCCTCGCCCTCTGCCTCCTCTCCTGGCAGGCAACTCCCCAGAAAACATTGCGTTACCAATCTACTATTGACTCATTTGTCTAGTGCCACTTTTTTTCACGAAACACTTCATTCGAATTCTTGCACTTACTTATCATTGAACTTCAAGCTACTAACGAAAAAACATGTTGTTGCTGTTTTGTACTTTTTGGCATATGAAAGACTATGAACAAAGTATTCAATCGATTACACTGAGGTGTCTATTATGCTTATGCAGTCATATTGATTAGGGAATTCCCTGTCCAGCCAGTGAAGCTAAGGGGAAGTTTCATTTGAGAAGCCTGAGATCCATAGCTGATTTTTAATATTACAGCTCAATTACAAGTTGTATTTAGGGATCAAAAGCTATCAATCTATTTAGCCAATGACATTATAGAGATTCAGTGTTAGAAGGATCCTGGTAATGTACCGCAAAATGACATTGACATTGAAATGTTAGTCTTTATTTTCGTATTTGGCCTGACACACCATTACGGCCATATATACTCACTGACTCTTATCATCGCTCTGTCTATATTTAATCACAAAATGACAGCTGACTTTATTCACAGATCATATAAGCATTGCAGTCTGATCTGAAGAAGGCATATATTCAAAGGTTTCTGGTCACATACATGGTTATGTTCATATGACTTCTTAATTGTGTTTAGCAGGAAATCATCTTATCTTCCCAATGCTGCCAGCTACATAACAAGAATATGTACAATATGGTAGATTAATTGTTTGTTTAAACGAGACGGAGACGCATTGATAACAGGAAACCTGGAAAATTGAAAAAAACCTTAGAAACAGACAACACAACAAACTATGTGTGATTCGACAATTTTCTACCCTCAAATGATATCCCCTCCTTGGAATGAAACGACTAGCTGGTTGAACTTGAATAACCTTGACAAATCATAAGGTCACACCTCCTGCTTTGCAGACTCTTTGAGCAGTATTTTACAGAGGTCCGAGATTCCCGTATTATTTCACAACATAAGGAGGTTTATCATTCCGTCAGCTTTTATTAGTTAATGGAAAGTCAGTATCAGCATCATATTTTGAAATACATAAGAAATTCAGGACAACATTTCCATTATGTGCTGACTGGCCAAACACGCAAAGCTTCAATAAATAAAACGCTTGCATTTTCTTGCCCTGTCACTTGTATCAGATATTATCATCGATTACCTGCCTCACATTACCGCGAGGGATTTCCCTTTAGGGCCAGCCTCATATCTTAATTCATGGATTAAGATACTGACTTAGTGTGAACAATTACATATCTATCAATCGAATCCTTGCATATTTTACTACTACTAGATAATCAGATGGCCTGCCATGTTCATCTGAATTGAATAGGGCTAATTCTGAGTCCAATGCAGTCTTTACCGATTTCAGTAACTTGAGTGACACGACATGCTTGTCCCTTGTATTCAGGTAAATAACAGGCTCCAGATAACGGACACTTGATCACAGGCCTTCCTCTACAATCAAGTAAAACAGCAAGTCAATATCAAATCTCAAACATTATGTCATTATCACTATATTTGTGGTCAAAATAGTTGACATGCAGGCAATCTATCACACCTAGAGACTAGTAACATTCAACCAGTCTTACTCCATAAAATAAAAACCTAATCAAACCGAGGCAATTCAAACAACAACTACATCAGATGGTCAAAGATGCCACGACTCACGAATAGCCCATTGTAACACCTTGCTCGCCTGGATGATAAGATAAAACATGAACAAAACTTTGATGATAATAAACCTCCATGATAGGCTGTATTTGAGCTTAGTGTAGATGGGAATGCAGGCATTATGGTGTACATGATTCTGACTAACCTGTATATGGGTACATAGCTAGCAGCGCAGATATCAAACGGATTATGCTCATCATATTGTAACTGATGCGCGTCTGTAGGAGTTTTCTCACAATGCTGTAATAATTTCCTTGTCTAAAAAACATCATCATATTATATCTGATGGGAAATACTACCCAGGTAGTCTTCCGGTTCAAATGATAAATAAGACAGTTTTATAAAGCAATTTAGAAAATTCACAGTAGGAAGTTTTAACAAACTGATAAACACCATTATTTATTTATTTTATAGATACACAACATTCAAACCTGAACATTTCTGCCGAGATATTCATGTTTGTTTGGTTACTTGACAGGCCTATTTCATATATATCAGTACATACCTGTTGAGCTATCTCAGGTTTGGGTCCGAGCTCTAGAAGTCTTCGTGCGAATGATCCGGCAGTTTTGAAGTTCTTAAGTTTGAAGAAGAGGGTCTGAGCTGTTTTGAGAGTAAGGATGAGATGCTGAGGCTGCAGCTTACAGTGAGTGAAGTAAGCGGCCATTTCACACAATCTCTTCTGATCCTGTAGTGTAGCTTTAGGTTGCTCTCGGCGAGAAATCTCCATCGATAATCCTATTATGTATTCCTTACATATCTCTATTAGCTGCTGAGCCTAAAATCCCACAGGTATGACTGATTATCTCTGGTTACAGTTGGTAATGCTGGTTTTTATCAGCTAAAAAGAATGATTTTTAGCTGAACAGTGTACAGTTTCACGCTGGAGTTATTCTACTGCTAGGCCGAACGTAAAACATGAGTAAGAGTAAGACGTGCACATTAATGACCTTGACATAGTTACCTCAGTGATGTCTTGTTTGCTATCCACTATGAGAAGAGGTACACTGAGAAGAATGTTTCTAAATTTTTCTGCAGCATCCTGGAATTTTCCAAGAGTGGTGAGTTGATATGCCTGCTGTAAGCGGGTGGCTAAGTGTGTGAGTTTAACTCCAATAGCTGGGAGGCCACTCTTGGGACCGGCTGTCTGCCTGTAAAACATACAAAGTAATCAAGGATGATAAAAGTACATCTCAAACCATCGTGCAAGTGAAAAGCTGTTGCCCAGAAATGTACGGGAAAATAAGTTTTGCTGCTTATCAACACTGACCAGCTAAAACACTGACGCTGTTTCGAAAGACAATCGGGAAGAAAAAATCAGTTTCTCATCCGACCATCACAAGAGATTACTGAGGCAAACCAACATAAACATGTCGTCAATTATTTCTGATACAGGGTATACATGACAGGCTCTTACCAATTTCTGAGAGGGTAGCCGCTAAGAGGAGGCAGAGAAGGAAGGGCTACAAAGTTCGACTTAGCAGCCTGCATGGTTTGCATGAAAACAGATTTATACTGATCGAACTGTACCACTCCAACCTGGTCGTGTAAGAGCTGCAAAATCAATTGATACTGTGTTAAACACATTTTAATGACTGACATAATCATTTCAAATAATTTTTTGCAGTAGTTAACAAGTCAATTCGAGTCAAAGATGAAGTCTGATGAGACAAACGAAGAAACATATGCTGTACATGGTATCACTTCTTTTAGATGATAGATTTTTATATACATACC
This sequence comes from Membranipora membranacea, assembly GCA_914767715.1. NCBI lineage: Eukaryota > Metazoa > Bryozoa > Gymnolaemata > Cheilostomatida > Membraniporidae > Membranipora > Membranipora membranacea. Next base: position 8,540,102 of record OU612065.1, read on the forward strand.
CTCATTGCTGTCTCAAATGATCCTGCCAGTATATGGTCAGCTGGTAGCTGGGAGTTGTTACACCATGTCTGTGTGGGGTTTGTACCTTTAGTTGGCACAGCAAAGAATCCATCACCACCGATATCATCCTCAACAGGCCCAAGGTCCTACAAATGGGTATAATAATTTGTTAAGTATGTGTCATGACACCAATGATTATATAAACATTTATCTGACAACCAACCTTGGTAGGATAATCGATGTAAATGAGAACAGAAATGCAACATAGAAAATAACAGGTATTCACTAACCTCAAGTTCAAGGTCATCATCCTCGTCTTCCCAGCCGCCTCCCTCAGCATCGACAAACTCATCACCATCCTTAGTGTCTCCTCCAAACTCATCTATTAATCATCATAATATACATGATGTGATACTGAAACTACTATCACGACAAAGTTAACTGAAGCTTAGCTCACAATGGCAGATTGGAAGCAATAGTACCAGAACCGCTTTAACGAGCAGTCATGTTTCAATAATATTTCAACGAGTATCTACAGAGAACCACAACTCACCAAGATCATCACCACCCCAGCCTTCACCTCCATCGTCCAGGTCGACAGCAGCTGCTGCTGCAGCAGCGAGGCTTGACGTGGCTCCTCCTGTAGCCTGCTGTCTGGCCAGCATAGCTCCCTCAAAGAATCCCTTACTGGTGGTGAGTAGAGGCCAGTTACTCTCCTGCTGTGAGACAGGCATAGGAGGTCTGAGGAGCTGGGCACCTGGCATCACATCAGGCAGCTTCTCACCTTCAGCGAACGACTCGGCTATAGAGTCAGTCATCTCAAGACCATGTGTGGCAGCTGTCAGGTACGCCAATGACTCTACAATACATAATGTATGGTCACAGAATCATTTCTACATGAATCACCTCACTACTCATGGACATTGGCATTTACTGACCCCAGAAAGGATCGTTATATACCTCAGGTTCATTTTATTTGGCAATAGTGACATATCACAATATTTGTTAGTAATGCTTTTCTGATTGTCGAGTAATACATCAGCAGACACATATTCTCTTTGTATCACTGAGTATAGATGAGGAAAGTACTCACTCTGTCCACAGCCCTTGAGTATTTTAGCTCTCTCCTCTACATCTCCCAGATATAGAGCATTCTGATAATGTCCGCTAGTATCCTTCCTAATCTCAGCTACAAAAAGAACAATGAAATATTTATACACTAAACAAGGAAAATAACTCCCTTCTTAAATTATATCTATGACGTTGACATGATGTTGGTATTTCGAGTATTCATACAAATGTTTGAATGAACATCTGACCAAAAAAATCTCGACCAGCAGTAAAATTGTACAAAAAATGTCATCAGCCAGGACACTCACCGATCTTCATCATCTTTTTGAGCTTCTCAAGGTTTCCTGTGATAAGATATAGGAATGAGAGCTTGTCAAAGTTCTTAGTCCTCTGGTATGCCATCTCTACTATCTGATGATTACCCTGCAGTAGAGCCACCTCTCCCAGCTTCTCCCAACAATCCTTATCATCCAGAGCTCTAGCTGCTTCAAGAGCAATCTGTAAAAATTACACGTCAACAATAATTTAGGCAACTGAGAGAAACCAAAATAACTTGTTTCCAGGCGGCAATGTAAAATTTAATAGTTATTTTCCGTGATTCGTGTGAATTAATACACCTTATATATTGATGTAGCATTATTGAGGTACTACTTATTGCTAAGTACTTGGTATGAGGTAAATATGTTAGTTATTGCTAAATGTTTGATATGATGTATAAATATATATAGTCTGATTCACTTACATCAATGTTTCCACATTCCAGAGCGAGACCAAATCTGGTCTTCTCATCCTTGACAAAGTGCAATGCGACTTCTGGATATCCCTTCTTTTGTAGGTATGAGATGATAGATTGTCCAACTAGTTTAGCTGTCTTTACCATATGCAACACCTAAACAATAGAATAAATTTTTAGATATTATTTTGAAATGAGGTTGAGCAAACTTATTTGAAGGGTTCACACTCCATTCCAGTCACACCAACCAGTGAGATTGTGGAAGTCACTCAGAGCAGCCATTATGAGCTGAACTGCCCAATGCTGCCACACAGGCAAATGTGTGTTTATTGAATTCTGTTTAGCTCAAAATTAGTAATATTACGAGGCAGCAATCTCACCATTGTCATCTATTGGGCAAATAATTTGCACAAACTGAATGTCAAAATCGGGATACGAAATTCATTATCCTCGTAATTATCTATGTAGTTACCGGCTTACTAGACTGAAGTCATCAACAAGTGCGTTAATTACATACCCTGATTTTGCCCATTAGGTGATAATTCTGAGAATAAAGCCTCAATAAGTTATCTTGGAGCTATACTGAATTCAAGGAGCACAAATTTGCCTGAGTGACAGCAGTGGTTTAATCATAGGATCACTGAAGCTCACCTCGTCGTAATGTCTGTTGACTAGAGCTAGTTTGAACTTGTATTCTGTGGAGTCAATGTTGAGAATCCTAGGTCTACACTCCCTATCCATACAGTACACCTGACTTCCCTTCACTCGAGTGATGTAAATAGGCATGTCTAGTGTTCTCACAATACCAGAATCACTATTATAACACAACAGACAAATCGTTAAATCTATGATAGGGTGGTTGAACACATGGGAGGTTACAGCTAACCAAGCTTCAAAACGTATTTATATTGTCATTACCCTTTCCATTACAGCTCCACTTTCCTATGCTGCATGTGCTAAAGAGTACCAAAATTGGAGAGGGCAACTCCTAAAATATGCTAAGATATGAGCTCAGAAAACTGTCTATTTTTCTCATCGACACATATATAAGAATTGGTCTTACCCGCTTGTCAGGGCGTATTTGACATGGTTACTGGTGGTATAGACAAACACACCATTCTCATCCCAGGCTCCGCTCTTAATCCTCGTAGATTCCTGAATAGTAGCCAGGGTAGTAAGAGATTTGGTGCAGATTGCTAGCACTGTAAATATATGTTCATCACAATGAGCGTTACTGGTTAAATTATGCATAACAGATGTCATGAAAAAGTAGGCATCAAAGAGCATGACAATGATGACATATCCATGGGCAGCTCAAGAGAAAAAAACCATAATGGATATATGGATGTAATGGATACAATAGAATATTGTGCAGCTAGCGATCGTAGACTTACCGTGTTTACTGAATAAAGCCACAAAGTTCATATCAGCTGACCATACAGAGTATCTTACTTTAGAGACCTTCACTGTAGCCAGGTTCCTTTAATGAAAATAAACAACTCCATCATTAACAATATAATACTTATTATCATTATTATTATGTTTTTATTGGGGTTTTCATAATATATGGTTTATATTTATTTTATATTTATATATCATTTTATATCAATGGTTTATATTTATATGGTCTGGTCCTAAAACATTTTGTCAAAATTTTGTTATTTATGATTTAAAGCACGGAAACTACACAAGGGAGGAGCTGTGTGTGTAATATAATTCATTATTCAATATTTTGTAATTGGCATGAATTGAGAAGTTATCCTCTATAGTCTATACCAACATGTGTGGACAACTCGAGATTTTTATAACAGATTGTTGCATATTTGTCTGACAGGGGAGACAAAGTATACATTACACCACTGTAAAAGCAGACATGATTTGAAATATAAAACTCACTTTCTTTGCTGTAGGTCAAACAAGGTAACACCATCAGCATCTCTGAGCAGAAGTTTACCAGTTCCAGCATACATGATATCCTCTACATTGTTAGCTGGTATCTTCTTACTGACTTCATTAGTTAAACCTTTCAGCACAATCTGTGATGAGAAAAGAGCCATACAAATAGGTTTGAGTGTAACAGCTTGAGAGCGTTCCATTTGCTGCTTTAGGGCTGTCAAGTTTAATATCCCTTGATGACACCAGTAAACCCCTTAATAAATAATAATTAAATAATTTGACGTAAACACATTATTCTTATACAGGCTCACATGATTCAGATTGAGTTCTCACTACTACTTACTTGAGAATGCCATGATATAAGATTTGATACTGAAAAGAAAAGTAGAAAAACTCTTGAAATATTGCACATCAAATAGATACACTTACAGTTTGAGTTCTGTCGAGGACAGCGAATCTGTTTCTAGCCACCCAGACTGATGTGAGACCAGACGATCTCTTACCCTCTGGAGCATCAGGGTTCTGACTGTCGCTGTCCTTAGGTATCTTATGTAAGTCATAGACTGAGTTCTCAGCATTTGGTGCTCTCTGGAAAATAGATAGGAGGGTATTTTATTTTATCCTAATAAATATTATAATTAAACTGTTCGTTAAGTGCACAATAAACAACTGCTGTGTATATTATAATTGATACATTTGTTATCCATATCTCTACAGCAATTATTGCACTACCAAACCACTGAGTTGACAGAATGATTATATAATAAAGGCATATATAGGAGAAACTTACAGTATTGAGTAGTACTGAGTTTTCTGTAGGATTGTATGACATGCTGTAAACAGGCGATCTGGAACCACTACAATGACAAAGCAAGCAGTATGATCATTAATACTACTTAAGAAATACACTATAATTCAGTGTCTAGCAGATGTTTCTCATGTATTGATATTTGGAGTAGTGGAACATAATTTTAAGAAGAAGCGTACCCTCGGAGCTGCATGACAGCTACATCCTTGGATGTTCTGAAGTCCAGTTTTCTCAGATACTTCTCTTTGCAGTAATATAGGACATTCTCATGTACAGCATACGCTGGTCTTTCTCTCTCGAGCTTGAATACTATCATTCCACTATCATGACCTATAAATATTTCAACATTCAGTCAGCCACATGATTTCCACCGTAAGCAGGTGAAGCAGGTGTTTCTACTAATCGCTCCCCAGAATATTTCATTGTTGAAATTAGTGAAATATCTTCCAATTATTCGGAAATTTAAGTGTTCTGCCCATATTTATAGGAGGGTACAACAAAGTTTATAGTTGAGTTAGTATTACCTCGTGATGATGCTTTATGGATCCTTAGTTTAACTGTTGTCTGATTACAAGCTGGTTTTAGAATCAAAATAGCATCGAATGCTGGTAAATCACTATGACAAAAAAAAGGGAAATATGTTCAATTTCAAATGAAACAGAAGGGTAAATTCGGAAGCATTCAGATCAGAGAGATGTATGTCGTATGCATGTTTTTTTTCCAAACTAAGCACTTGAAAATTTGACTTACCACACACCAAAAAACATTTTTGATGCCCATCTCTGAAAAAAATGACCAGCTGTCACAGTCAGTACATTACCTGCAGCAAAGAGGTTTAGGGTAGGATGAGCAGCTACCACCCAGAACCTATCATGTTCACGTCTGAATGTATGGAGACAGGTTCTCTTAGTAAGGTCCCATACTCTGATACTCTTATCCTCACTGTTACTCATAATTATATCCTGTCTAGGGTGGAAAAGCACACAGGAGATGTTGTTGTAATGTCCTCGGCAGGTATCAACCTCCCATGCTTTAGAGTCTACAGAATAAAAAAGCCAAAATGATGATTAAGTCAGACAGGAGGCTTACAATACTTGTAAGTCATGAACATTGAGTAACGAATAGATATTGTGAATCAATTTGATTTGAAATATAATAAAATCTAAATGAATAAAGCATTTAGCGACAGTATGTGAATACACTAACCATTCATTCTCCACAGTTTGACTTGTCTGTCATCGGCTCCAGACACAAGCAGAGGTAGTGTAGGATGGAAGGAGACCCAGTTGACTCCCCTATCATGACCTTCCAGCACATGTTTGACTATAGCGTCGGGTGTGCCAAACAGTTCAGTCTGCTGAAGATTAGGCTGCCTCTCATTACCACCTGAACCAGGTGTTATATTTTTCCTCCTAACTCCTGAGATGTGACAGATATAGATATGAATGTGATGTGAATGGTCACAAGCACCTAAGTATGATATGTGTGTACAACTACTGTGCATTTATCATATAGCCATTCTGTTAGTAAACCAAGAGTGAAAACTAGAGCGAGGAATGTTTATTTAAAAATTGCCAGTAACAGCCATTAACATGCTTGTAACATGCCAAAACTCAAGCACATAACACTGGGTAGTAAAACAAGGTTCATCAGCAATAAAACAAATTCCTATGTTGCAACAACATAACCCTAAGCAATCTCATTGTAGCTGTTATTGAGTGTTCCCTCCCAACACCTTTCTTTACACCCATTTATCAGCATTATTTGGTCAAATTATTGATGACTTCAGTAGTAAATACTGGGCATAACCAAGCCCCACCATGACCCGGACATTTAGACACTCATTGTTGTTGTTTAAGAGATAGAAGTAGATTAGACAGCTAATGATTACAAACCGTCGGCAATTTCTCGTGAAGCCAGAGCTAAGAAAAAACATGACATTAACATAAAAGTATTTGGAAACATGAACTGGGGGCTTGGTTATCCACTACATGCATACGCACAGCTTTAATGATCATGCACAGCTTAAGAACAAACACTTATATTTTCAGTATAGTGCGCCAGTTCCTGGAGTTGACATGAAGTGCATGCATTCCTGGCCTCAACATGAAGCGCATGCAAATTATCATATCAGATAGCTCAATAACTGAAATAAAAAAATTAAATTTTTTCACATAAAATTCTGATTATGTTATTGTGGGAAATGATTTCTAACCTGAGATGTCCCATACACGAATGGTTTGATCTAGAGAGGCCGAGGCGACCAAGTCTTCAGTAGGATGGAATGTGGCACACATCACATAGTGACTATGACCTGCTAGCAGGCTAACACACGTACGAGACTGCCAGTTCCATATACGGATCGTCTGGTCATCTGAGGAACTCAATATCCATGGATAGGTCTGTACAAAAACGCATTAGGGAATATGATATCCAGGTTTTGATGTAAGATGGAAGAATTTATATTCACCATTTTATATATTTAGTCAGTATGCTATACAGAGGAAATACGTATCAAGTGAATGCAATGTGGACATGGTATATTTTACTTACATGATGGAACACAGTAGTTCTGATGTAATCAAGATGACCTAGCAGTGTGAAGAGACATCTTCTAAGTTTGTAGTTCCACACCTTAAAGGGAAACATCAATTGAAAGTTAAGAGGATCATGGCAATCAAAAGTAGCCTTCTTAGTAAAAACTGTGAGAATAATGATTGTTATTCTCAGGAGCATCTGACCACCAGCACACATTAAGCCAAAATGTAGATGACAATATATTCCTCATATATATCCCAACAATCTACATATGAGACTTTTTATCATAGAAAGCTACAAACGATATTTATACTTTTCATTCCAATGTACAATTCAGATTCATAATAATTCATACACACCAGCTACACAACACTAACCTTAATTTTGTAGTCATCTCCTCCTGATACAAACAGTGGTTGTTGTGTGTGAAAGTCAACGCCTCTTACTGGACCGTCATGCTCGTCAAACTTATCGATGAGCGTACACATTCGATAATCCCATAGCTGAATGAGACCATTGTGCAAGCTACACAAAACCCAAGGTCTATTAGGATGAAATGTCAGACCTACAAACATGAATTCATTTGTGTGCACATATTTCTCTGAGTGTATATTTAATATATGCCTATGTGGCGCACACAACACATCAATACATAAAAGGCAACCAATGGCCGCTGAATGTTACATTTTTCAGGATTTGAAGCGGACGGTTATTGATTGTAGGCCTTGCATGTGGTATATGAGGAGGGAGTTTACGCTTCTCACTTCTAAGAGTACAAGTGATGTCAGGAGGCCTTAGTGTCTTAGTTAGGTTAACTCATAACTGCTAGCTAAGACCACCACCTACTCTACTGCTTGTCTTGTTTCACCCAGTCCCAGGTGTCCATCGTGGTGTTTTACCCATAACAATGTGTGGCCATTCGTCCAACAAAAGTTTTTTGTCTCAGTATTAGCAAGAATAGGTCTAGGAAGCATGATGTCATACACAGTCTATGTTCAACAACATATTCATAATCATCATGACTGTTTTCTTTCTATTCTTCTTATTATATATGCTAGCTAAGACTCAGTTACTAACTCTAAGAGTCTGAGAGAGTATCTTATCTAAACAGCAACAATGTACTCACCCTTCACACGGGCTGACTTTGATTCAAACTTTGTTAACATGGCTTTACTGTATGAACAGTTGTCAGATTCTGAATAAACTAACAGAATTGCACCAAGCTGGTGTCCCTTGGTTCTCTATCATTCAATTCAGTAAATTTTCTTCTTTTTTTCACTTTCAGCTTCACAGGAAGTGATGAGTCCGAACACGTAATTGAATGTGACAGAATATTTCATTGGTTAAATTACCAACGCCACAATGTCAAGACTCATCTGGTTGGCTTATAAGTCTCTTGCTCTTTGGTCTAAGAGGTGAAAACCATTGTAAAGACTGAGAGCTCAGACAACTTGCCAGGCATGGACGTTGCGGCTACCCTCCTTCCAAAATGATTTATCGGGTGCAGGTCTATGTTCCGTTCGGATCTATGTTCCGTATGGGTCTATGTTCCGCTGATTTTTGGGTCTTTAGTCCGCTGCTCCTGCCTATACTCAATGCCCATATTATGTTTCGCCCCAACTGATACTTGATAACTCCAAAAAAAGGCAACTCCCTATAATAAAAAAGAGAATACAGGGAGAGTGGGAATCATAGCAAAACCCAACTGTTATCAATGAACCAATGAGTTGGTAATACACTTGAGCTCAACCATTTAAGTTGGGTTTGGCAATATGCCTTATCTTCTCATGGGATTTATCAACCTTGACAAAAGTTAGCATCACGCCATTTTTAATAACCGATGGAATTTGCATTACAAAAATTTATGCTGTTCTGAATGGGCATTAAAAACAGGCGCTGGCAACAGGTGTTGTAAGACGTGTGGCCTGTGCTGTATGAGACACATCTTACAGCACTCAAGGCCTATACAGTTTTGTTGTGTTCCATACAGCACCTGCCACAGGTCTTATAACACCCATTGCACCTCAGGAAGTTGTATGAGTGTTTAATGGAACTGAGTACTTAAAATGCATTTAGTACGCAACACTGCCTGCACCATCAAACTCTCTAATATGATATTTTTTATAAGATTGGGGACACAGTTGAAACTAACAGTTGGACAGCATATCGAACGGCAAAGTTCTGTTGAAATACAGATCTGATAATTTCACGCTGGTTATCGTTATGCCGGCTGTTGCTGCCGAGTGGTGAAGCCTTTTTAGAAAAATCCTGACAAACAAACGTTGCTCAAAATCCTCGCTCCTTAAGTCTTTCAATTTAGACAAATTCATTTCCAAATTGTCCATTCAGAATATGGTTCCATCATCCAAAAAGCAATATGACTTGCAATTTGACATGTTACAGGCGGAATAATCAGATAGCGATTTTAATGCTTTTTAATCAAACACCAGTTGTCTCCTCTCTATCCATGGATAGACAACTAGCTGATAATTATAATAATAAAAATTCATTATTTAAAACACTCGTAAAAATTTTTGATTACTAGACATTGAACATTCAACATTATCAATATAAATCGTTTTCATTGATACTTATCACTGAGTTAAATGAAAAATCTAGCTTAGAATTATTATGAATAGCTTGTCAACTTTAGTGACTTAAGCGGTAAAATGCCTCTTTTTGCAGGCGAAAAGATGGTACACAATTATTATATTGTTAAGCAGTGAAACAGGAAAAGTTCCATCTAACATTTGATGTTTTTTGATGTGACTGCAATTATAATAGTATAATCAATGAGTTTTCAAACACTAAATCAACAGTTTGTGTCATCATAGTCTCTGAGAGAAAGGTTTCAGAGATAGGCACACTCTCTAATGTAGCTCAGCCACTCTAAAAATCACCTGCAAAAAATTGTCTCGCTTCTATTCCTAAGTACATAAAAAATGTCATGAGACTGTTTGGAAATAAGGTAACCGGTTCAAACATATTCTGAACTGGGTAAAAACTGATCCAATATAATTGAACAGTGAAAACGTATTTAATCGATAAAATCAATCTACACTTTTTCCCATGTTTTGAATTCAGAGTTTTGGGCCCTTATCAGTTAGGAGCGGAATGATTCAAGGACCATACATTTTCCTCTGTTATAGATTTGTATGTCTATATATATATATATATATATATATATATACATGATATATATACACATAGTATTTATATGAAACTTAACTCTACAACAATGGACTAATTGGGTTTCCCTAGATCATGTTTATGAATGAATGTGATAGGTTACCAAAAGTTGAGATGTAGGAATTATGTTTATTAAGTTCTTGAGATATAAATTAAATATTGAGGAGGGGCACCTTGTTTATATCAGTCAACATGGTAATGAATATGCGGAATGTTTTCAGATTTGCCATGTTATCACTGTTAACAATATACTGTTACCCCTACAGATGTCACAGCTATTGGGGGTAGTTACATGTTGAGTTGGTGAACTGAAAAATCTAGAACCTGACAAGACCAAACTCATGAGTACTAGTGCTGCGGATCTGTATTTTTTATATCATAACAGCATCATCCCCGTTTACTGTTGGAATTGTCCAAACAGTGTGATCATGAATTTACGACAGGCGAGCTCTATGTTAAAAGTATGCATGTAATTGCAGTAATTATTGACAGGGCACAATTAAACTAAGACAATCTGCTTGAAAGAGACAGCTGACAGCGCAACCTTGATGGTGAGCTTTCTGGTCAAGGAACCTGATATGAGCGCCCCTACATTTCTTTTCTTGTTTGAATATGAACTTGCTTGACATGAAGGAAACATTGTTGCTGCCGATTTTTGCTCTGATCTGTTTCATTTTATTGTTTAATTTTAAATATACGGAGGCGTGTATATTGAAAATTAGATCATTTTTGGAAGTAGAAACTCTATTTATGACGATCTCTGCAATCAATAGATTCAGCAACACTAGCTGAAAAAGTTGCCAAGTTGAAGATGTATCATTTACCAATCGTCATTTGATTATAGAACCATGGTATAACTTATCATATCAATTTGAATCACAAGGTACTGGTGTGAGTGTATTTGTAGATTTCAAGATCAAAGAAACTAATAAAAATCAAACGCGATACTAGAACAATGCTAAAATTGCAAGAATCAAATCTACTCATTGGATCGAACGAAACCATGAACAGGTCTTCAAGAAGCTCAAGCCGGAGTAGTGTATCTGGTTGCTCATTTTAATACATGAAGATTTTTTGCAAGGGTCATTTCAGGTAAACAGTATCACCTACTTAACTCGACAACTCTGCTGTTTGCTGCGTCGCAAATGATGCTGGTGGTGGCGTCAAAACCATTTTGATTGCACAGTGGAGTGCATTGAATTCAATTCAATTTCTCTCAATTTTTTTCTAGACCACATAACGCTATACTTTGGCACCCTGCAGCGAATATAACATAATACCCTGATGTAGTATATTTTTTGATGTTGTAGAGGTGCTCCAAAACCGGGGCAAATCCATTGGAGAAGGCCATCATTAACATACATAATATGAAAAACAATTCAAGTTCCCAGGTTTCAGATATCAATTGTCATTTAATGAGGTTGTATTTTACGACATGGTGAGCTATGTTGGAATTGAAAGATCAGTAGTTCTTCTATAATATTTCAATAAGCAAAAATCAATGCCCATAATGCGGCAGACGAAATACATGTAATGTCTGATTGCCAAAACTATGTTTATAAAAGCAATTTCACATGATACTTTTTTATGTATACCCGAACATAATTTAGGTTCTTACTCCTTAGATGGCTGCAAGTGCGAGTTTGTGGCATCACATTACAACTATTCACTTTGGTTTGATAATGTTTGTAAGGAATTTGATGATGTGATGCCTCAAACTTGCATATACAGCTATCTGAGCACTTTTAACGCATCAGAATGTCTGTTGAAGTACAAATTGGAGTTGTCTGCTACGGGTTGTTGAGCAGACAATCTGAAAGAAGCTTGGCTTTAGCTGCACAGCATATTCCCGAGATCTATTGCTGCGGGACTCAGGCCAAAAGCAAGAGCTAAAATTGACAAAAATTTGTCGTTGGGTGATAGCTCGGCCACCAGACTACCTGTCGAGCAGCTCTGCAGGTTTAGCAGTACCCTGGTGTCCAGCATGTGGATGTGCAATATAGGCACTACGCAAACTAGCAGGTACATCAAGTCTATCATTAAACATGAGACATCCTTTGTACCCGGGCAATTTATGACTGCTTGTTTCTTCGCCAACCCTCGACCAAATACTGCTTGAATTTAACTGCGACATCGTCAGTCACGGTGGCTTCAAACGCCTCTATTTCATGTATATCAGGGACTAAGTCCTCACAAATACTGTCAATAAAGTACTCAACAGCTGCACAATGCTTCACACTGGCTGCACTGTAAGCCTCGTTGGGTCGGCTCAAACTATCGGCAACAAACATCTTAACACCAAAATTTTTATATCCATACCTCATTATCCTCATTTTGAACCTTTGCACCCTCGGTGGTAGATCACTCAGATCTTTACCACCTAGAATTTGTACCAAGGGTTTATGGACCGTTTCAACTTCAAACTTTCGACCTATCATATACTAGTCAAACTGCCCACATGATGACAAGAGTTTCCTTCTCTACCATCGAAGAGCGTGTCTAAGTGTCAGTCATCTTACGCGAGGCATATTCCAATGGTTGCCAGATATCTTTACCAGATTCCTGGAGAAAAACAGCACCAAACGCGCTGGATATTGATAACAATCGCAACTTGCATATTATTAGGAAGTTGCTTAGTCCTTGGTTTAAAAAAGACAAAATTTTGGTTATCCATCACTCATTACATTGTATTGAAGCTGTTATACTTTATCAAAATACACCATAAAATAATCGTATAAAATGAATTTTAAGCTTTATTCTCAGGGAGAGGAATAAATAATTACCGGAAAATACATTTGAGGTTTGGCTGAGATCTATGGGAGCACAGAGGATAGAGTTCCATTTTCCCCTATGGGGATTATATAAAAATTATGGAAATGGACCAAAATATAAATCCTCGTTCTTAAATCATTATAAATGGCTACAACGCCCATTAATTTTTTTTAAATCACAACACTGATGCTTCAGTAGGTGTGGTTATTTGTTTGCTTGTAGCTGGTGAATGGTACTGAGTTTCTTTAAGATGCTCTGTCTTTCTATGGCAGTCTAAAAAATAAATAAAGATTACAATATCCAGAAAGCTAGCTGCAACATTGATTGGCATCGCAAAGCTGCCAGAAAAATAACTATTAGTATTAGGTTATTATGGGATTATCATGTTAAAGGTGCTATGCAATAACTAGCCACTAAAGATGCATGTAGTTTTAGCTACCGAGTGGGTACTAGTGTAAAATTAGGTCATTAGGTCATTTTGTGTATAGGTTTGTCATAATTATCTATATGGGTATTTCTATCCCTTGTCCGATATGAGGGAGGGTAGTGGTGTGAGACTGCACATTTCAGAGAGGTAATTGACACCCTAACTCGAAGACTGTTAGACAATTTTTTCTTTCATGTGTGTTTATTGCTAGAGATAAAATTGATAACATATATAGATAAAGTTCAATTGAGTATGACTCAGAGAAAGGCAAAAAAAGATTTAATCAAAAATTGTAGATAATTGCAATAGAAACATGTCAAAAGCAAAGGGACAGTCTTATAGCCTGCGCTAGGGCGTAGACAGCCCAATTGTAAAGCTTGAAGGTCAAATACGAGACACACGTACAGGACAAGTGCCCCTTCCAGCTGCAGTCATCACTGCCCCCCAGACAGGAAGCCAGTGGGTAAAAACAACGGTAATACAGGTCAACCATTGTTTTGCTATCAAAATAAGGGAGAGCTGCCCTAATCAATGTTAAAATTAGGTTGAATTTTCGGCAGTGGTCCACGAGGTAATTCATATCAGTTATATTAGAGTCAAGAATAATGCCTAAAAAATTGTGTTTTACAGCTGAGATCAATTTTATATTCCGCCAAAACAATTTGCTTTTTTGGCGATTTTAAAATAATTTGGAACATTTTTGAATAATTTAGAGTGAGCCTGTTGGCCATGCACCAAGTTTCAACTTTTGAAATTTCTTGTCTTCATAGGTTTATTACTGATAGACAGCCTCTTTGATGTCGGTAGACTAAGAATGTTCCACACAGTATAGTTGTAGAGTCGTCGTTAGAGAAGTGGCGACTTTTGAGTCAGTTCAGTTGGTGTTGGTTTATGTTGCTCGGCGTGTTATGGGATATGAGCAGGGAGATCTCTCATAACAAGAGGGGAAATTGAACCCAGGACCTCTTGCTATCAAAACTTATAACAACTGACAACAAATTTAGGTATTGTGATTGTAAAAATACTTTCTTTCTGGGGAAAAAAATTTGCTGATTGCTATAAATAGAAATATAAACACTTCCGCAGAGAGAAGCTATTTTTTGGTTACAGTACTTATGGAATGAAAATGAAAGTAACACCTTTGTACATACCCATATCTCGATACGCGGTAGGCATGATGGACACTACCTCCAAGCGGCTCAACACCTCAGCTGATAGTTCACATCCCCGTACATATCAATTCTATTTACCAACCAGCACTGTAGGTCACTCTGAAATAGTGTGAAGATGAACAGATGGACACTTTCTCATCTTAGCACTGGTATCCTGTCATTAGGGATAGGGTGATGGGTTGATGCAGACCTCCCAATCAGGACATATTATGTTTTTCGGTACAAAATTACCTTGATTGAAACTTGGAACCAAAATAGTTTATCCGCAAGGGTAGTTGATATGATGTACATTCAATGTCAATATTTTTACTGCCCAACTGCGAATTACCATATGCATTATGTCTTTCAGCTTTGTTTTTTTTTCAATCCTCATATTGTACCTTCTGGGCTCACTTATGGGGCAAAGGCAAGTGGTATTTTTCACGTTCATGATAACTTAACAAACCTGATGTAGATTGGTGGAAATCATCTCAAGTCGCAGCCAAATGCACAACTAATTTTCTCCGCATAGGATCTGATAAAAATAAAGCAAAATAATTATGTACTTTATGTATATACCTACATGTCCTGGTGTGCTATGGCAAGTGACCAATTCTTAGCTGGAACAGGTAGGGGGCAGGATAAAATATGAAAACTAGCAAAAAAGTCAAGAACAAGACCAACAGTTATTTCTGCAATAGAGGTGGTTGTTTTGTAGATATTATGATATTATGAAAAATTTGCTTGAGGAATGTACAATCCGGTGCCAGACTCAGCCAGTCCCAATCCTGGATAGAGACGGGTTCAGCGACAGGCAGAGCATCCGGCCGGAAAAACTATGCCACAGACTGTAATAAAACCAGAGAGAACCAGACTATGCCAAGGCATCTCCCTTGTTGGGGACCTTGTGGAAAGTAGGCGAGCGAGGTAGACGATTATCAAGCTAGCGGCCCTAAACATTGCTACACTCACAAATAAGAGTAGAGAGATAGCTGATACGATGGTGAGGCGTAACATATGCCTACAGGAGACCAGATGGGAGGAGAAAGGCCTGGAGGAAAGGCAAGATACATTGACGATGGCGTCAAGCTGTACAACAGTGGCGGGATAAGACCGAGGAATGGTGTGGGATGAGTCATGTAACCAGGTAATCTGAGGGGATTATCAATTTGAACTTGGTGACCAAAAGGCAGACCTATAACATCGTTTCTGCCTATGCGAACAGCAAGACTGTGATGTGGAGGCCAAAGACAGATTTTGGACAGTTTGTTGCAGTGCTGCAGATGTGCTTATCTTGGCCGGAGACATGAACGGGCATACTGGAAGTGCAAGTTGATCGCTTAGAGACAAATGTGCAATAGCCATCAAAAACAGTGGAGTTCGAACAGAGATAAAATCGCATAACACAATGAACTACTTCCAGAACCAGGTATAAACAATATGCTAAATTTGTCTTCTCGGACTTTGATAGCTATTCTGCGATGAGAACCTACTATTTGGCAGCCGTCGGTTGCCCAACGGACAAATAGGCTTCCGGTTGCTTTTAACGCTACCGGACATAAAATTCATGGGACAGGATTGGCTTGTAACAGATGCAAATGCACTTTAGACAGAGATGGGTTTTGTTACGGTGGAGTTTGCTGTGAAAGAAACCCATCAGGACGCCTATTTGGTGTCCAACGGTTGCCAAATAGCCATCCGGATGGGTCTGTTTTACAATTGACATCTGCCATGAAGCCATCTGGTTGCAAAATTTGCAACAGGATTGGTTTGTGACTGCCGAGCTTTGAAATTGATATAATGTGAAATGGATATTTGTCATGAGTGGATGGACCTTTAACGTAAAGATTTGTGGTGGACCGGCCACATTTTTCGCATTATAGCTGCAACAAACCCATCCAGACAGGCTTGGAATAGTAATGTTTGCTAAATTAACTCCATCCGGGTGGGTTTTGTTTGAGCAGTAATATTTGCTGTAACCATTCTTCCAGATGAGCCAAATGTGTCCGGTAAATGGCCATCAGCAACATATCTCCATAAAAGGGCCATCCGCTTATGACGAATACCCATGCGGCAATGCTAACTGGCCATCCATTTCACCTTGTATCAATCTCGAAGTGTGACTGTAACAAACCCATCCGAATGGCCATATGGCAACTGATGGTTGCCAACTACTCATCCATATGGGCTTGGAGCAGTAACAAACTCATCTGCATAGGCTGAGGATAGACCAGAGATGTGTGGCGGATGGCCATTTACAGAAAACATTTTTAGTACAACAGCTTGTAGCAGTAATACTTTCTGTAACAAACCCATTTGTATGGGCTTGGAGCAGCAATTTTTGGTGTAACAAACCCAACCAAATGGGCTTAGAGCATTAATATTTGCTGTTACAGCCCTATTCAGATGGGGTTGTCGCCCCGATGATGAGTGACTACAATCCATCCTCCTCTGCTACATACCAATCCACCTTTGTCAAATACGTGCCTGGATGCCTTTTATGTAACCGGATGTCTATTTGGCAACTAACAGATGTCGATGCCAGGCAGACATCTAGCGGCTGCAAATAGCAGAAACAGAGAGAAAGCATTTCTCTTTGCCGACATGCCTATATATAGGCCTGAAGTTACCACTGAACTCAATTAAGCATACCATACTTACTTGATACTTGTAGAGTAATCGTTTCTTCATCTGAAGTTTCCAGTATTTTTTCAGACTCGTCTATCGGTATTAGCCCGTGTCATAGATCGTATAACCAGATTTTCACCATTTACTGTAACCTTAACCTGCCACAGGAGGATCTACAAGTATCAAAGAGTGATAAAAAAGATCATTTCACAATTTAGCGGGGAGACAAAGAATCTCTTTTTGTGGAGGTCAGTGCTGCAGTGAGGTATTAGGTACTGTGGGTTGTGCCTTCTAGAACTGCCAGGATGTGGGTGAAGTTGATGTAATCTCCCATGTCAGTCTCTACTTTACCAAAGTGGATGGCTCGGAAGAGTACAATTCTTCGCCATTCTGGTACTTAGGTTTTTCCATTCTAGTTGTTCAATCAGCTGCGAGGTGCTAGTTGTGTGGTCTGACCGCGGAACATTGTAAACACATGCGCACGGCCTTGCGTTACACAGCTTCGAGCTTTGTTGCTTGTGCTTGCGTCAGGCTACCATCCCATACTGATGATGTGTATTCTAGAATGGGCCTGACGAGTATGGATGGGGTAAGCTTTTGCTCTGAGATGTTTTAGAAAGTATGGTATTGTGTGCTCTTCTTATGAACCCTCACCTTATGCTGGCTGCTTTGTTGGTAATATAGTTGAAGTTTTCGTTCCATCTAAGAGAGCTCTCCAGCCTTAATCCTAGGTATTTTACACCCTTTGTCTTAGGGATATCTGTTTCATTATGTATGTGGTTGTTGTTGGCTCCTTTAGTTCTTTTTTGGGTAAATTTAACATGTTCGCATTTGAGAGGATTGAACTCCATCTTCCAACTACTCTCCCATACTTGGAGGGCATCTAGATTTTTTTGGAGCTGGAAAAAGTTTTCACCGGTCGAACAGATGACGTATCGTCTGCGAACATGCGGGTTTTGGATATGACTGAGTCAGCTAGGTCGTTTATGTAGACCAGGAACAGGATTGGGCCAATTACTGAACCCTGGGATGACCTTGGCGTGGGCTATAACTATGGCCATCAACTGTAAATACTTGGGATTGACCTTCTAGTAGACTCTGTACCTAGAAAGTAGCTTGAGGGGTAACTCCGATATAAGCGAGTTTCTGAAGAAGTTATTGTGGTCAACTTGGTCGAAAGCTTTACTGAAGTCTAGGAAACCGGCATCCGCTTCCTCTCCTTTGTCAAACTGTTGTGAAATGTCGCAAATCTGTTCTGTCAGCTGGCTCTCATAGCTTCTGAAACCATGTTGGCGCTTGCTTATTTACCTGCGTATTTACCTGCGTCTTCTTCGTCTCAAGCGCCAGCTCTCCAGCTGTGACTTTAGAAACTTCTGCTCAAAATCGGTTTAACATTTCCGGGTCATTAACATGTGCTTAATTTGTTGCTTTAATCGAGGAATTTTGGAATCTGACTGGCAGCAATGACAATGCAAAAACAACAAATTAAGCAAGCGCCAAAATGGTTTCCAGAAAATACAGAAGCTATGAAAGCAGGACAGTCATATAGTTCCATAAGTTAGGGTTTGCATCACAGGCCTTCTATAGTTGGTGCAAGTCCAGTGGTAGAGTGCCCCAGTGGTCGAGGCCTTTTCTCTCAAGAAAAGGCCTCGGCCACTGGGGCACTCGACCACTGGACTTGCACCAACTACAGAAGGCCTGTGGTTTGCATGTCATGAGTCAGCAATGATGTCCTATGCAATAAGTGTACATTCAAACAGGGTTAAATTGATTCAAATCACTTACTCATTTTTCCAATGCACTTAAATAGTCCATCATTAGATAATGTAAGAGTTAAAGTCAGTACATGGACTGGTGACTCAGTGGGGAATATCTTCACAATCTATAGATTCAGCTGTGGAGTTCAGTCACTCCTTGGTTTAGTGGTCTATAATGGGCAAGAAGGTCTAGTCCTATTGATTAATTTAGTCCTTGATAATGGGCTAAACTAACATGGAGCAGTTTGTATGGATGAATAAGGATCGATACAGTGGTCTAAAAAACAGCGGACTATAGACCCATTTCAAGCGGAACATAGACCAGCGGAACATCGGCGAAGCGGAACAT
Source organism: Membranipora membranacea (assembly GCA_914767715.1). NCBI lineage: Eukaryota > Metazoa > Bryozoa > Gymnolaemata > Cheilostomatida > Membraniporidae > Membranipora > Membranipora membranacea. The sequence continues at coordinate 8,559,421 of OU612065.1, forward strand.
AGAACGCACCCGGATTTATCATGGCTATATTAAACTTGAGAATAATAAAAGATGTAATTATTTTGTGGTTAGTAAAAACGCAAAATAGATAGATGATGAAGTGAAAAACCACATATGGAATGAGACTGATTGGCAAGTATGATATTGTTTGTCATCAATATCGATAAATAGGGCAGTAAAAAGCTGCCCACTTTCAAATCTGAACCTAGAAACTGCAGCAATATATACTTACTATCATTATAATAAATAAATAATAATAATAACAATATTGAATTATTATAATAGAAATATCAGCATATTGATGTTGTTAAAAATTATTTTAATATGGATTGTTAACAGATTTGTGTTGTTACTATATACTATATAGATTTTAAATAAATATATATATAATATATATGATTCATTCCATCAATTCCATATTATTGTCATTTACCTCTCTTCAATCAAGGATTAACAGGAGACTCCTTGCTTCAATGCACCAATGACAATGAGTTAGTGAGAAATCCTTAATAACCACCAAGGACAATTAGTAATACTAACTACCCCTAGTCCTCGAATGCGCTAAGTAGACCATTGGACTGGTCCTGGAATGGCAACTGTATTGGGTACTTGCAAACCTGCATTTTGCCCATGTCCAGTACTCCATCGCCCAAAACTATGGGTGTTTGATACATGACATGAACGGAATACAGGCTTACAAGTCACAGGGGCCTATGAGAAACTATTGAAAAAATGAAATCACGATAGTACCAACCTTGCCAATCTTGAGTATGGTTGCATAGACATCCCAGGGTAAGTACCGCACTCTTTTTCTTCAACGTCTCAAGATAGGAGGTATTGACTAGTGTGGCGAGTTTCTCCTCATCAACACAATAGAATGGAATGATTAAATGCAAATTTAGAAAAAAAAAGTGGGAAAGTTTATACCAATTTAATTCCAACAAAAATGTTTTGTGTCCAACAACTGAGTGACTTTCTGTGTTATTTTTAGGTGATAGGTGTTAGAGTATATTTTTATAACAATGACTTCATCCGATGCCAGAGTAGGAAGTGTTTCATTACGAGGTAAGTGGTACTGAGCTATCCTTTCCTTCTGCATATCATATGTGCATGACTATTTCACAAATTCCTATGTCATCCACTCAGTGCAATGTTCAAAGCCACTAGTCTAGAGTGGTTTAAAAAATATATGATTTAAATTTTTCTCTTGGCAGTACAAGCGGGTAACGGTTGTTTCAATATATTCATTGAAATTCTGACCCGTTGTTTGAAATTCTCTTCAGGGTACCAAGAGAACAGAGTGTCTGACACGCTATACCATGATGTTCTGTGGCCTCGTCTTGAAGCAGCTATCGATCTCATGCTATCAGTCAAACCTGGTGAAGCCATAAGAATGTCATTTGAGGAAACTTACAGGTAAGTTTTTATTGCATATTTTAGTGCATAGTAGATTATTTAGATTAGTTCGGATCCAAATTGCCTGCACTTCAAGTCGATCCTTTTGTACTGGTATACCCTGGTGGCATGAGGGGATCAACTGCTACTGCAGGTAAATTGGGTCAAACTAGATTTGCATATTATCTGCTATATTCAGGCTCAGCCTTGTTAGAAATTGCGCTGGATCGGATCAGACCAGGTTGTGAAAATTCTGTCATTTCATATTTCCCTTCACTTTTATGCCAAAGGATACATCTGCATAAAATTTTGTTATTTAAAGCTGGTAAGGATTATGGATCATGAGCAGCAAGAGCATAATGCAGACTGCCCGTGTTGCAATCAGTATGTTCTACAGGCCAAGTGAATGGTGTTTCTGTCGAAAGCTCCTAACAACTAAGGAACTTAATCTTCTCCCATCCTGGATTATGGCATAGGTGCCGTGTTGAGTTTTTATGGATCTCACTAAATTCTCATTTTTCAGTGCTGTCTACAGGATAGTGTGTCAAGGATATGGCTCAACTTTATTTGAGGACTTAATGCATAAGAAAATAGACTGCTTCATAGACACACTTGATGAAAACCTTCAAAAGAGCCAGGTATGATGGTAATGGTTTATAATGAAGTAAGATGGAAGTGCTGCTGAAAATACTAAATTTCCATAAACTGGTTTGTCCAATTAGGATGTGTTATCAGAGGTCTAGCAGCGATAGTTGAAGAGCAGCAATATTTCACAGTGCCAACTTTGTTATTTTGGTTGCAATAGAGTTGTTCCCACCTGCGGTAAATTCATAACACTATATCTAGGAACCAATTCGTCTTTTCTGTTTGCTTTCAGAATATTGGTACAAAGGAGTATGTTAGGACATTCAACGATATCATGAAACAGTTCACGCAAGGAGTGCAAAGTCTACTGTCCGTCTTTGCTTACTTGGTGAGTACATAGCGTTTTCAATTAATCTAATACAAAGGCAAATTATGTAATTGTATTCCCATAAAGAGTGCAGCAATTTTGGAGTGCACCTTAAAATTTTTCTTAAACTTGCTTTTTAATCAGATTCAAATAATATTTTAGAGTCGGTGTGTGGTGGAGGGAGGTCTTCAGAAAGCCTTGTACGGAAGACTCAACGAGAAACTAGTCAGCAGACACATCAGGATGGTGCTAGGTAAGTAACGTTGTGCACCGTTTGGAGACTGGCTCTACTCAGTATTCTATTGTGTAAGTGACCTTATGGTGAGCCAATTTACATTAGAAGTAAATCATACATTAATGAGTTTGTGTTTGTGTAATGAGTTTGTGTTTGTGTTCCTCTTCTTACAGATCACTTGAGAGAACTGGAGAGTCGACCATTTGAAGTAGATCCAGCAATCTGTGCCAGTATTATTAAAACTCTGTATGGCCTTGATGAAGGTGAGCAAATACTTTCAAGTTTATTATGAATGGTGATTTATATGTTGTTTCTCTAGTTTCTGTCCAAAGACAACAATTATATATATCAGTTACGCAAGTGTCTGGCTATCATTTTTGCACACCCTATTAATATGGTAAAAGGTGTTACCAATATTCTGGTCGGTGTACTCATATCATGTGCCTGTTTGTATTTTCCAGACAATGTCAAACTGCAGCCTGAATTATTCAAGAAATTCATTCCGGGATTGATGATCAGTACTCTTCCCTGTCAGCTATCATATCTCTCATCAGAAGCCAAAGTGATGTCACAAAATCTACGCAATGCTCACACCAGTCAAACGTTAGTATGGCCTCTCTATCTCTCACAAATATATACGTGAAATTGTGTAAAAAGAACATACTAACTTTTGGATTGCTGTCTTTCTGATAATTTTCATGAAAAAACTTCAGCTACTCAGGATATACATTGCTGGTAAATGTCAAAAAATAAATTGGTTCTCACCAAAGTCATGTTAACTCCAGCTTTTTTTAGCGCATACATACCAGAATTAGAAAGGGTTTGCTATTGCGTTCCTTCCCGTGTCATTATCAATTTCTTCACCAGTTAAATCCTTTTTGGGTGCCCCGCAAATGTCCTTTCACTAAGCTTTACCCAAAAAGGCAATATCCATGGAATTGCAATCAGCACTTTATGGAAAATGTAGCTCAGTTGAATTAATCCCTAAATCAATCTTGTTGAATTGGTACCAGTATACATTTCCGGTTATTTCTCGTTATTTACAAAGTTGAAATACCACAGTGGATACCTAATGTAGATATAGTTACACGTCATTTCAAGCAGCCTTTATTGCTAGTATGGTCTACATAATTTCAGTATATGTAAGTAAACCTTGACCCCAATTTGTGATAGTTTACTGTTGTTGCACCTACACTCTGAATCACCTGACTGATAACATCATATTTTAAATTTTCCACTCTTCAGACCACAAGATGAAGAATGCTCAAGAAAGCGACCACACGAAGACGCAGAAAGTGGTAAGTAGTCTGTGTATTCTTGCCCGAAATTCATGCATGATTTGAGAAATAGAAATGGATTTATTCGTTCAAGAAATTAACCAAAAAACAGCTTTCAGTCTCACAAAGTTTGCAAATGTTCAAAAGAATTCAATTCTTGTTTTTCTGGTTAGACACATGATATCTCCATTATTTGTGCAACTATATAACTTTGCTTGCTTAGATGACTACTGATGACGAGGGGCTGGGCTAGACAATAAAAGTTCAAACATGCGACTCCTAAGACAGCTTTAACTCAATCCTGATTATTTTCATAACTATACCCGAGATATATGCATTCATTTAAATGAATACGGAAGTTGACCTTTCAGTAGTTGATTCTTAAAAGCTTTTCCTTGAAACTCCACATCACCTTATATAGTGTATGCATAGAATAATATGCGCCTGAGTCTAGAGAACATGAATATTGTCTTAAAACATGATAGTAAGCTGAGTTCACCATATAAATTAAAGACTTGTTCTATGTTAGAAGTGAAGTCAGTTTGGCTGATGTGAAACATGCATTTCTTTCGTTTTAATTTCAGCTATGGACTTAGATGAAACATGACAAGACTGATTTCTGGTCATCTCCTCAACACATGTATCCATCATCTATCTGTCGCAGTTGACCATGTATGACAAATACAGAAAAGTCGCAAGCTGAGCTTAAATGAAAGATTCATAAATCGGCTCCAAATAAATCAAATCCGTTATGCGCTTCCTTCGTTTACATTTTTGTATCCACTCCCATTTAGTTAATTGTTTATGACGTCATACTTGTCCATTGCATACAAGTCTGACATGTTTTTTTTATTATGCCTTCATTGTTAGACTAACCTGTGCAATGTACACACAGTTGACACATCAGAAAAGATTTTTTACTGTCAAAACGATCATCGAAGCACTTGTTGTTCAACTGTGTAGAATTCAATGGTTTCAGAGAATGTGGTTGATCTATTTTATTACATTATTATACTGTTTTTGATCTGAAACTATAGCTGATATTTTTCAAATATGCCAAAGTCGAATTTATTCTTACTTTTAAGAAATGTGCACTTTAGATTGTTCTTTTTCAAGTTTTGTGATTTGAATGGGAAGTCATATTTTACTCAATCAAGTCTATACTCAATAAATCAGCTGTTGCCAAATAGGATGCAGCATATACGAACTCGCTGTGCCCTAAGGAATACCTTTTGATCAGTGTAAACATTTGGAACTACTATGGACCTGGCAGATTCTAGAGTAAATCTAGTATGCATATATTACTATTAGATGACATGTTAGAATTTCTGATGATCACTAACTGCCAATACCTAGCATTTTGGAATAAAATTAATTGGATAATAATATTCAGTTACTATGTGGCAACTACTGATATGTTCATAACTTACTGTATTACATGAATGTAGAAAAATGAGCTCCACACTTCAAGACACCTTATTGTGTACAGAAGTAAATGAATATAATTTTTCATGGTCAACTCAATACGAATATAATAAAAACACAACCAAAATACAAGATATTAATGAGTCCCTGAGGTTTTTAGAGCCGACATGATGCAAAGATTTAGAAATTTCTGGATAGGAAAATATTTCTAGCACATGGCAGAAAACAAAAAAAATAGAACTACAGCTGTTTACACTTAATATATATAGTGTTAGCAACATGGATAGACAATAACATTGCTTTTAACTCGTTGAGTATGTGATCAGAGCATAAATTTAGCGAAACACAGTGTCATTTCAGTAATCCATGGTTGAAAACAATGTGTATACACATGACACATGACACATGACAAAGCATACGGTAACTAATCATTTAACAACAGTGCCTAGGACAGAATATTATTTGAGTAAGAGCATAATAATACTGTTGCAATCTCATTAAAGGGGGAGGTAGTTACAAAGTTAGACGGAGCGAGTGACTTTAGGAGGTAGACATGGAAAGACACAGCTGAATGGTGATCCAGTTGTCTTTAAGGCGATCCATCTCAATCTGGTTTCTGCAGACAGCTCAGCATGTGTTCTTTCAGCGTTCTCAGGTTGTTCTAAGGGGTGTACTCTATTTCTGCTGCCTTTGATGAGGGCAGTCTGACTGCTTTTTCTGCTGTCTGCAGACAGAGTGTGATCTGAGAGAAGACTTAATATTGAGTTGAACTTAGTCATCTCTGAGGACTGGAGCACTCTACTCTTCACCGCATCATCAGTCAGATAGTTCTCAATAAAGTTACTTAAATACTCCAAGTCAGTCTTTAGCTGTTCAGCTCCATGCAAACTAAAATTATAATGTCAATAATATGATTCATATGGAAAAGATCACCTACCTCCGATATTCATCTAATTACCAACCATTGCCTTTCAATTTCCCCCAGAAGTCGTGGCTGTCTACAGAAAATACATATAAGTAATCCTTGCAGGGTGTTCTGACAGTTAAAAGCTTACCTGATTTTTATTTTGTTTTTCAGGAAATACTGACTCCATGTTTTGCACATTCCATCGACTACAGTTGCCAATGCAGCCACCTGGTCCTCAGTACCCAGATGTTTAGCACCATCAGCTACAGGCATCAGCACACTGTCTATCAAGTTCTCAGCATAGCTCTGCAGCTCCAGGGGTTTATCTATAAATACAGATCATAGATTAAAATAATCAATCATGAGTACAACAATCACATTTATTGTAAAATATATCACATTGCCTAACAAATGGTAGGTTTAAATGGCGTAAATGTAGCTCCTCATACTTCCTAAACACCCAGGTTTGAAAGTTTCAGTGAGATCTGAGATGTAAGTTTGGTCAACAACTCCCTGGTCCAACCAACCAATGAACTCCCTTCATTGAACCAACCAACATGAACCACCCTCCCTGCTTGAACCAAAACCCATGTCAAGGAGGGCGGGGAGTCGTCCCCTCACAAAAACGCGAGAATAACTCCACAAATAGCTATGAAAACAGAATTAACTGAGAGTAGAGGTTGAGTTATGTGCTTGCCTTGTTTTAGATCCATAGATCTCCAGAATCTAGGTTTAGGTATTTGACTAGAGATAATATCTTCAGTAAGCTGACTAGCTTTGTCACACAGCTGTTGTTTCATCTCAGAGTAGAAGAGAGCTAACTTATCTAACTGCTGCTGCATCGCATGCATCTGATCTGCATACATGTCACTGTGTAATGAGTGCAGAGCAGTCTGTAAGCCCCGATGTAATATCTAAAATGAGGAGAGTCCGAACTGAACAAACTGAAAACTGAGATGAAATTTAAAGAAAAAAAGACTTGTTAAAAGAAACCCAATTTCACTCTTTATGAACCAATGCATTACTACAAAATTGTATAATTGTTTACTTTGCAATTAATAGCTGAAAAAACTCAAGCTCACCACAAGATCGCCGTGAGTGATGAGTACAAATGGTGCAATCTTATAAGAGCTGAGGAATAGCTCCGCCTTTGTTATGCACCACTTTTCTGTTAGTCTGATGATAATCTGTAGTCTGTTTACCGCTGTAGAACGTATCCTGTAATCTACGTAGTTATGATGTGAGGGGGATCCTACAACATGAAACATGATCGATTCATGATTGTCCCCACATCACACACAAGAAGACAACCCAAACTTTTCGGTGTTTTATATATTCCCTGAAACTGAAACTGAAACGTATTATTATTACACGCTTTTATCGAAGTTTTCATATATATATAAGTATGATAGCTTTAATGATAGAACATACATTCATGGCATTTCTCATTTTTTGTCCACGTTTTAAGATCGCTAATTCAAGACGGCTTAACCGAAATCTAGAAAATAATACTTTGAACCGTCCAAACATTGCATTGGCGATGTAGGGCTTTTGAAAATGACTCTCTAATATTGATTTCATTAGCTAAGTATGCACGAGGTACAAATCTAAAGGAGATGAGCAAACTTTAGTCAAGAACACGTAAATGGCTTGACATTGATCTAATATGTTATAATCTAAAATCAATGATGAAATTCTTTGAAACCCATCATAAATGTTGAATTAGATTGAAATTGCAGTGAATGTTGTGTATTCACATGCACGTCATGAACTACGACGTTTTCACCTTAAATCCGTTCAATGTTGTGCAAGAAGTTGAAAAAACAAAAACTTGAAAATTTACCTTTGGCGGAAGATAAAGCTTGGGCTGTAGCTTGATGGCCTCTCAGCTGTGGAGTTGTTAATATTACAGCATTTCGGAGTAACATTGCAGTTTTAGTACTCTTCTGCCCATTTAGAAGTGGTATGGCATCAGTTTTTCCTTTCTGTATTGAGGCGAGGCACTTGGATATGGTAACATCACATGAGGTTATAGCGGCTCTAGATTTCACCAGGGAAAGAATCTGTGACACCTGTTGACTTCCATGATGTGTGAAGTATCCTAAAATCACATAATTAGATGATAATGTTCACTGACAATAATATTTTTTGCTTGTGCTAATAATACTGTTTCAAAATCTAGGGCTATTTCATTTTAAGTGTTAATAAGTTTGTGGTAACCTTGTCAGCACACTGTTTGTGGTCAGAATGATTGCTTTGGTCCAAATACCTTTAGAAGCAGCATGTTGGAGAGATTCTGTAAAAACAGTTAAAGCACCATCTGAGCATAAATCAAGAGATCCCAGACTGGATTTGTGCCCCCCTGGGCGACTCCAATTTAACTCATGACAAAAAGCATCCTCCAACTTCACACCAAACGCCTTCCACAAAGCATCATCATACCTGCAACAGATTAAGAAATACTGATAAGCTTTTATTGCAAAAGTTCTTGTGAAAGAACTAAGACTGCTCGAGGGGCCACAGCACGTTGTGGACTACTACTGGAATATTTCGCATTGAAGGACACTCAATAACACTAAGCTCGTCAGCTAACGCATATGTATTCCATTATCAAACGGCCTTCAGAGGAAGGGAGATAAATAAGCCTTCAGAAAAAGGGACATAAATAAGCCTTCAGAGGAAGGGACATATGAGCCTTGTGATGAAGATTCAACACAACATTTTTTTAAATATGATGCAGGTACTGTAGCGGTCCAACTGAAATACCAGCATTATACACATTATTTGAATCATAATTACTGCAAAAATACCAGCATTGCAGAGTAACTTCATTATAAGGTAGGACTGTATTTACATTCATCAGCACACATACGCATTGATACCTCAGAATTTGTTTACCTACATAAAACGCATATAAATGAAGGTGAGGGCCTGCCCATGAATCAGGAAATGTGTGCCAACTTCTAAGCATGCTCTGTGGTTGTGTTGGTAGAACAAAGAGCTCACTACTTACTTAGCACAGAGTTGTCTACACACAGACATATCATGGCTATCTCCCCAGGATACAGATTTCCGTTTGGAATCCTGTCTGATAAATGAACTGGCTTCTGGGTCTTCCATTATCGCTGCTTCATTAGCTAAAAATGTGAGGAGAAATACATCAATGGTAATTGTTGAATACTTGTTATTCTTAGGAGGAACATCATTCCCATATGAAACCAAAAGTTTCCGCCACGAGTTACACTTCATGTTTACTCACTTATTAAGAGACAAAACTGAACTCACCACCGAGAGATTGAGATCGTTTCCCTGCACCGCTACCAACAGCAAACTTATTCTTTCGGAGAAGGGTGGTCCGCTGACACGTAATCTGTATTACTTTGCTGATGTAGTCTCGCTCCTTCTTCCCAAAGTCTAACAGAGGTGAGGCACCTGATGTCACGTCCACCATAGAACTGAAGTCACACTCAGAGCTCTGGTGATTCATGGAGTCGCTGAAATAGTCTGAGGTCGTACCAATTGGAGAGCTGGATATAGACGCTCTTGTATCACCAAAGGTGGGAGATTGACGCGAGGGTAGATGTGACGGTTCATCTATCCGCACACAGCGCTTCTGCTGCATAGTCTCAATCAGAAGCGGCTGGTTGTCTGAGGGAATAAACAAATATTAAAAGAAGGAAGCAAAACAGGAAAACTAAAGTGAATAATTTATTATTCATGAAATGGTTAGAAAATGGCATCACGGTTTTTTTTACCTTTACAGGTGACTACCAACAAGGAGCTTAGCGTACATTAGCAGAATTTCTAGTTTCCTAATATGAAGATTAAATAATTCTTTTTCTTATCTTTTGGTACAATGAAGGTAGAAAATGAATAAATTTATTTCCATAGAGCAAAATATTGACCAGTCTAGGTCTGATCCTGATTGCAGTATTATATGACCGGATTTCCAGTCAAACACACAGCATGTGGTGTAATTGTCGCACTATTAACCTTATGTCATGCGCAATTGACTGCTGTGTTCAATAAGTGGAATTCAATAAATAATTAAAAATTTACCAGACTGTTTTTGTGCAAATTAGACATTCTGTTCGGCCTTGATAGACCAAGAAATTCCATTTGAAATGAAAACTCAACACAAACAAAAGGCACATTATTGGTTTAGTCTGTACTGTAATAATTTCTATTGTTTAAGAAATTCTTGTGGAAAAACAAACATTCCTTTCATACTGGATTAGATGTATATTGGCAAATGCATAAACTTGATCTACATAAACATACCAATGAAATGCTTGGTGATAGCCACTGCAGATTTAGCCCACTCAAATGCCAAGCTGTGAAGCAATCGTATGAAGTTGACAGACTTTGTTGTGTTAGAATCTATAGCACCTGTCGGGGTATGCCTTGTGAGATGGTTGCCAATTGGCTGACTTCCGGAAGCTGAATATAAAATTTGAGAATAATGGTATATGTGGTGTCAGTATATTGTGGGTGAACTGTCGATGAGAAATGTGAAGCTAATTCAAGCAATAATCCATCTAACATAGACCTAATATATCCATCAAATTTTATTCAGCATGACAAATAAATAAACTTTGCTTACAAGGATATTGTGTTTGTTCTTGAGTCGAAGATCTCATTTCTTGGGTATTCAATCTGACCAGCAGAATTAGAGTGTTATATTCTTCAATTCCTCTTACGATTGAGAAAACATCATTATATGTGAGAGATCGACGATCAACATAGGCAAATACGTTCATTCCTATTCTCAACAACTTCTCAGTCCACCTGAAACAACAATTTAAAACATTCTTATCATATAGCACTATGTGAGTAGATACACTGGCACATACAAGGCAGTTATTTCTCTAACAGTCATAAACATAAATAAAAAAAGCTTGAGCAATATTTTCAGCTTTTTTTAACTTCCTGCAAATATTGGCTTTGATGTTAACATTGCGCATGAACGATAATATGCAATATTTGACAGCTGTTACCATATATATATAATTATATATATGTTTATGGTAACATCAAACTTCAAAGCCTATATTATTGCAAAGAGTTGAAATAAGCTGAAAATATTGCTCAAGCTTGATGAATTAAAATATCTTCATGCTCTATATGATCTGGATGTTTGAGACGTTTTGGCTACAAGGATTATGTCCTCATGTACTCATACAAGATCAGTGTATAACTACAAGCAGCATGCTAATGATAATACAATTAAAGTTGTCTTACCAAAACGCTGTTTCTTGGAGCTGCACAAATCGTTCACATATCTCTCCAATCTCGGCCATCATACCAGGTAGCATTTCTCTGAGCCACCTGTTGTTTTGAACTCTCTGTTTTATACATATCCAGTGATTGAGATGCATTCGAAACTCATCACAAATAGAACTCAGAGCCGTCAAATTTGTCTGATGATCCTCTAATTCTATGTCTGCAAAAGTAGGTCAATGAACTGACTGATTAAAAAAACTAATTGAAGCAAACCGCTTCCTCTACAACTGCAGCCTCACCAAATTAATTTATTAATATAACCGATTTAATCTCAGTGTTGTGATTGATCATGCTTCCAGAACTGCTATTTTGGGATGAATCACATGCGTTCAGGTTCCAGATAAATGGGTTCAGGACAAATTAGTTCTGGATAAATAAGTTGATGGAGGTAGATTGAGAATTAAGGTGGGGAAAATATGGGATATTCAATAGGAAGTGGAAGTGTCACAATATGAAAATCCATTTATACAAACAAGAAAATCAATCAAGCCACACTCCAATTACAAAATCCCACAGCAAGACAGAGCAGATGGCACAAGTATCAGTAATACAAAATTGTAAAGAACTTAGAGCATATCACAAGTCTACCAACCTTTACCAAATGCTAGATCTATAAAGGCAATTGTTCCATGGTCATTCAATTTCGAAAGTAACTGGTGTCAACGTATGGTTAATCGAGATAGTGCTAACAGCAAGAAATACAGCATAGCTTAAAAAAAATATGTTTTTAAACTTGATAGATTTGTCACACCAGGACCAACCATTTTAAGGCTGCACACATAATTATTGTGATAGGATGTCCATTAGCCAATTAACCTTTAGAGTTGTTGATGGCTTGCCATGATGATGTTTCTTCCTGGACCAATTTCTTGAGATTTCGGATGAAAATCTCGAACTGATGGATTCTGTGCGTTACGTCCTTCTGGAGCTGTAGATGAGAGTGCTCACTGAGAAGCTGCCTCAGCTGCTTATACTGTTGCGCAATGGGTACGCTAATGGGACAGTGTGTAAATGAGGAACCTACATAAGAAAAAAGACTAAATATATTTATCGGCTTCTCAAACTAAAACATTCATATTTATTTTGTTTCTATTTCATCGAAGTAGTTAAAATTTAGGAAACTAGTAAACATGAAAGTCAAGCAGTGATAAGGCAAATATGCGCAATAGCTTTGAGAATGTTGCGGCAATAAAATTAATTAAATTATTATGAAGAAAGTCAAAACATCAAAGCCAAAAGGTAGCAACTGAGAGCCGTTTAAAATGCTGCCCGACTATTCACTGATTTCGGATTGTCATGGAGGGATACACATAAAACTACTATGATAGCAATATAAGTAAGCTTACCCGGCTGGGATCGCTTGAGTGGCTGACTTTTGTGGTAAATGAAATGTTTTCTCAGAATATTGACGGAAGAACTTGCAGTAGGGAGAGTCGCTCTCACAGCTGATGTATCTGAAACCCTGTCTGCAGTGAAATCCAGAGATCCGTCATCTGTAATCAAATACATTGTGTATTTTATGTGTTGTATTTATCTTCTCTCTTGTGACTATTTTGATCATACAAAAAAGTAACAATATAAATCATTTCCAAACTCACCACAATTTAATTACAAAAAAAGGAATCAAATATGTTTCATAATATCTCGATGACTGATTCAAAACGAAGATAAAATTGTTTCTCTGTCCAGGAGTTTTTTGGTTCTCAGTGATAAGCTGACTAGTTAATTAAGCCTAATTAACAGTTTATTACCATTTTCATCATTAGACTGAGCATACTCTTCTAGTTCTTCATCAATAAGGCCATCAATATCTTCTTCTTCATACATTTTTCAAATGTATTTAGCGTGTGAACGTCATAACGGCTTCTCTGCAATCAAAGCATATCACTGCTGCAACCATAAACATATAAATACTCTAGAGCGTTTAAATGATTATGTCTGCAACCCCCAGTCATGAATGAGCAATTTTGACAGTGTCTTCTAGCCAGATCAGTATTGCAATTGAAACTTACTTGTACATACATGATCCCCCTCCAAATTTTCACACAGGTTATTTTCCTTTAAGCCCTCGTTCATCTGTCTTGATATTCACTGTATATCTTACTTTTATCTTTTATCACATTTTATGATTGAGACTCGATTTATTGAAATACTATCAGCTTTTATGGGAAATGATTAAAATTTGTTTAACTTATATATATATATAAGGCATTACATGTGGTTTAGTGTGATTGTGGCAAAGTTGCAATGACCTTGGAATGGACACTAAAAGTCAGGAATGTCACTGTACTCAATGACATATTGCTATCGTTTCCAATATGTTCCCAGCTTCCATTAGAATGGATGCCACTGACAGCAACTCGTCAATGTTTAGTTTGAAGACATAAAAATTAATCTTGCATACTTATCTGGTTTGTATGCGATCATAGTTGATTGCGATGGGTAGACCATCAGGTTGCCTTGTAAGTCTACCACTGCTATATATTATATACGGCGAGGAATACTTAGCATAAAAATAGTGAAATACTAGGACACCCCGTCAGCAGGGCTAGAACAAGTTGTTCCCCCAGATGGCGCAGTGATATTGCAAATGCCATGTATTGAGGTGACTTGATATACAGCTTTTCAAATATCCCTCCGCCACCCCAGGGCAGAGCACATGTAGACTTTGCCAAATGCCAAGGCAAAGGAGGTTTATATATGTGTAATACTTCATTAGCGGAGCCCCCTTTAACTCCTTGCTTAGCAAAGTCTCACACAGCGGTTGGCCTAAATCTGATTAAGAAGATAGGAAAACTTTAGAAAGAAATTTGATAATGGATCATCATTCAGCCAACAAGGGAATCAAGCTAGTACAAAATCTGCACAGTGCTAGTCTCTGATCTTGTTTTGCAGTAACACATTCCAAATTGGTTAGCCCTGCGGTATGAACAAGGAGTATGAAGACCACATGTACAGACTGAGTGAGACAGATTGTTATCTATAGCTCACTGAACAGAAGTAATAAGACTCAAAGACAGTGACAGGGGTCACACTTCAGATAGGAATACCACAGAACAGTTCCTCTCATAACCTTACAATAAAGCTATAAAAAAAGGTACTTACAGTTCATAGCATATCCAAATTGACAGTGAGTCACTAACTCAACTTGATATAGAAATATATGGCAAATCAGATCAAGATGAATCTAGTGTCCAAAGCTGCTCATTTATTTATTCATTCACAACTTCACAAATAACTTTATCATTCATTCAAGGTACAATGCCAATATTGTCCAATCAACCATGATGATACATTTAGCCCAAGGTATTCGGATAAAAGAAGGGGTCACATTGAGACACCCACACCACTTCGAGCAGTAGTTTGGAATTATTTGTTTTCGTAACCTAGATACCAGGCCAAGAGCAAACAACTCTGAAGTGATACAGTGCACCAACTTAACTTCCAGGGGAAGGCAACTTTACAATAGATAAGCTATTTTATATGCACAGATCCCACCAATGAAGTCCCTCTTCCTCGAAGAGGGAGTTCATTGATCCCACCTTCCCTGCACAGATCAAAGAGTTAGTGTACCCCTTGTGCAGACTTATAATACCAGTCAACTGTGCATTACTGCAACCAAGAACCTCTAACTCCTTGCTGCAACCCTCATGCAATTCTTCAATGAATATAAATAATGAAGAAGAGCCACATTGAAAAACCAAGCTTGTTGCAATTTGTATCACACATTCATTCATAAGTCTGGTCTCCTTTAGCCTGTCTTGACAAGCTTTGTTCGGTGGGGAACAAAGCTTGTCAAGTAAATGATGGTTTGTCTGATAATATTGGCATCAGAATCAGATGTCATGCAGGTTTGCAACCCATTCTGAAACACAGCAGATTAAGTGAGAAGGGTATGAGATGGACATATTAAGCAGACACAAAGCAAATTTGATGTGACCAGTTGCTTTTCCATGATTTTCCAAGTCGACACCATGTATATACATAAGTTTGTCTTTATCAAGGAGTGTTCTTTGGTATATATAAATGATTTAGGTTGATAGAACTACACAGATATCATTACCAACATACAATACTGTTTTACAACAGTACGGAGGGACACAAAACTGACTTCATGATCAACCAACAGCTTGACATAACACTACGGGGCAACTTCATGTTCATTCTGAATCTATTTGGACTAGTATTATTTGCCAGTTAGCCCTTATACACTTGGATTCAACCAATAATCATTTTGTGTAAGAGTGGTCTTCACTTATCAAATTCTAAACAACAACAGCCCTGCAAGGTTGGCGCACCCACTCAATCTCAACAACATTTGGAAATGAGAAAGATGAATAACAGTAAAGACATAACAGCAGTGTCTGCGCACACACTGGAATAGATATCCAAAAACAGTCATCTTTCCATTACAATTTGAGCTTTACAAGTATGAAGTTTGACATTCGATGTTGGTAGTTTTGGAGCAATATTGTAACAATTACATTGTGATATTGCTGAGTATAGTTGAAACTGAGTATCAGCTGTTTTTAGAAGAAATGTCATCAATGTTCAATATGGGAATACTAATAATACCTTCAGGCTGTAAACTGCCCAAAGAGTTTTCTGAGTCAGATTGAAGTGAGTCAAGTATATGAGGAACAGACTCTGACATATTAAGAGGGAGAATTACCTCCTCCGCTACACTGTTCTCTATAGCAAGAGCCGTTTGTCTCACACGCTTTTTATACTGACGATCTCTTTCTTTTTCTACCGCTCTTTGTTCTGGATTGTTCATTCTCGCAACTCTTCGACGCTCCCGATCTCTCTGCCTCTCTAGTTCCCTGTATATGGGATCACTGCGTTTCATTTTCATTCTCATTTTAGATCTCATCGTCTCTTTTCTCTTATAATCAGCAGTCTGACGTAATGCTCTTTTCCTCATTTTGTCCCTGTGTTTTTTATCCATAACAGCATCGGGTTCAGCTAATATCACGGTCTCTGTTACATCACAGTTTGATATTGTGATTATGTCATCACTGTAAATGTTTGATGCATGAAGGTCATCACCTCCTAATATCATCTCAACTGAAGCATTCATAGGTAGAGAGATTGTTGCATCTTCAATCACTGAGACTTCAATTTCAACACCATTTTCATCTACAACACATAAGAGTCAAACCGAAAGGTATTAAAAATGTTACGGTCTTGACAGCAACCTTCTGTGCTTCATGTTACCTGTATATTCAATGTTTTCAGCCAACAAAAAAGATTCTCATTCATAGCTAAAGCAAAAAATAGCTTGCAACTCAAAAATTGCATTATTGACCCAGATGATCCAAGACAAAGAGAGCAGACCACTGTTACCCATTTGCGTTGATATGGTATCATTGTTATCTTATACCTTGGAGCCCACGCTTAATTGCTTCCGCCTCGGTCCTTAGGTTGGACACATGATTTCCGTCAGTTCCAAGTGTGATAGATGACATCTAAAAAGATTCCAAGGATTAATGTGAAATTGTGATCTCTTCTTAAATGACATACCGGCACTGGTAATAGAGCCAACTATTGGCAGTGTTGTACTATAAAAAACACTTAAATGCAATGAAGCAAAAACCAATGAAGAGAAGTGAGGTTATTTTAACACTGCTGTAGGGCAGTCGTACGCAATCATTTAAAATGAAAAACTCCCCACTTGACTGCCATCGAGACTTTATAAAAACTGAACTAGGTTTACTGAGTAGAATGGTTACCGATAACGAAACAGGCAGACAGGGAAATAATGATGATTGTCGCTTTGTAAGGTACCCAAGTGGTCAAAGCCTCTGTTTTCTCTCTCTCTCCCTCACTCTCTCTTTTTCATAAGAGAAAAAAGGCTTTTACCCCTGGGGAGCTCTCAACCAATCAACAATCACTGCAGGGGCACTCAACTCATCACAGGGGCACTCACTCAATGGACTTGCAGAAACTACAGAGAAGGCCTGTGATGCATGGGGTCTTTCATTTAAAAACAGCAAAATCAGAATCTGATCAAGCGACCTTCTAGGGTCTAACTCACAAATCGCTCACTCATCATTGATAGAAATTATAGATTCTGAGTGAGTGATCTGGGAACAAAATGGTCGAATTGAATCAATGAACTAAGGTTTAGTTCATTGATTGAATGACCAAGTGGGTGATCATTTTAAGCAATGTGATAGTAATAATTTTCTTTAGTAAAGCATGACTCATTCTAATTGAAAGCAATGAACTCCCTCTCAGTCTCATTGTTGAAAAAACCCCTGGAATAGCCTTATGTCAAAGTAAGTGTCACTCAAAGGCCCCTATTACTATACTATTTGGTTTTCTTTTTTCGGGGCAGAAGAGAAAACAAAACAACAAAAGGGGCCTTAGAGATAAGTCAACCCTGGGCATTGACCACCATTGTGAGCAGATGATGAACAGAATAATAATGATGTAGTCTTCAAATATATATGTATATTATAAATAATAAATGGTAAGGAAGGTGGCTGAGAAAAAAAGTCCACTGCACTGCAAAACTCCTGGCTGGGGTAAGCACTGTAAATACTTCTCCATCACAATAAACTCAAACAGTACCAGGTCATTCAGGCTACCAAACTATATAATTATTGAATTGGATCAGAATCCTATAAAAAGTGACACTGCTTCAGACCAAGGAGTTAAAGACTTGTACAGACAAGTCCCAACAAAAAAATAGACTTTATTTCAGAAAAATAAGTGTGTTCCACCGAAAATTGCTACAATGAAATGTGTTTGGTCAGCTGTCAGGAGAACCTAGGTTCTTATAAGCTGATAAGACAGAAGGTGGGCTGGACTTTCGACACTCCATTAACAAAATCATTCTATGGTAAGACAACTCCTTATTGGAGGTTCAACTCATGACTTGTAGATATTCACTCATTTCATTCCTGAAGGAAGTGTCTAATATTAACTATAAAACCTCGGTGAAACCTATAGTAGGCTCCTTATCAAGGAGCAAAAAGCATCACAGTTCACTTGATGTTGGGGTAGCTTGGCATACATTCTCCAAAACCTGGACTGCTCTCTTCTTTGGTAACATAGGACTACTGTATTTCCTGACAGTATAGTACTGTCAGGAAATACACTTTTGGCCATAATGATAATACTGAGTATTATCATTATGGCCAAAAGTGACCAGGAAAAATTGGCAATGTTGAATGCCCGCCAAGTGTAGTTTCTTTCTCTTCTCTTCTCTTTTTTTTTTCTGCTTGGTCGGACCGGTCTGGAGGTGAAATGAAACCTACAAATATATCTTGCCCCGAAATAGCATCTAGGAATCACTGAATCTACTTTGACTTCACTGTACCAGACAGACCTCTCTTTTACACTTGGTTTATACAAGTGTGACTCCTTTACTCCTTTCCTTAGATTATGTACCCACTCTGAGGTGATGCTCAGTAGTAACATAAACAGCCCCCCTTTTTCTTGTTTACATTACAAAATAAAGTACACCTATGCTGTAGTATGTTGGATAGGCCCTGGGGGCCGATGTCAGGGAGACATGCCCCAATGCACCTATGAGAGTTGTGTAACAAAAAGCGTTTTGTTTGGTGAACAAAGGAGTACAATGGCAGGCAAGGTGTGCTTGTCTGAATGCATGTTGGATTCATGTGATTGCATGCTGGGGCGCGTGTATGCTAGGCTCAGCTCTCTACTTTTGCTACACTCATTTGTGGGTATACACAATCCACCCGCTGCTACGATATGTAGGAACCACTGGTAAAGGGTATTTCACAACTGTACTTTATTTTGTAATGTACTCATAATAACAATTCAATGCTGTTAAAACATGAAACCGGGTATCACGAAACCACCTACCCCCCCTACCCTCCTACCCTACCCTACCCTGGAGTAGATTGTCAGTGTGTCCCCTGCACACCTAGGCAAGACTACCACTACTACATATCTTGTTCAGAAGCAACCTGCTATTGGTAGGATGGATTGACCTTGAGCTGACCTTTCAGGGACCTACATTGATCTGTTTTTAAATGGTTGGCTGACACTATCATTACAAATTAAAGTACAGCTGTGAAATACCCTTTACCAGTGGTTCCTACATATCGTAGCAGCGGGTGGATTGTGTATACCCACAAATGAGTGTAGCAAAAGTAGAGAGCTGAGCCTAGCATACACGCGCCCCAGCATGCAATCACATGAATCCAACATGCATTCAGACAAGCACACTTTGCCTGCCATTGTACTCCTTTGTTCACCAAACAAAAGGCCTTTTGTTACACAACTCTCATAGGTGCATGTCTCCCTGACATCGGCCCCCAGGGCCTATCCAACATACTACAGCATAGGTGTACTTTATTTTGTAATGATTGCAGAAGTTCAAAGGCATAGTACTTCTCATTGGCAATTGTCAACTTGTTTTGCACCATGGGAGGACTACTCCTTCATGAGATCCCAGAAAATATCAATTACTTGGCATAATCTTGCATCTGAAGAGAAGACAACTAACATGTAAGGCACATGCAAACAATTTTTATGTTCTTGTACAATGGGACCACTTTCCTTGGTGGCATCAGGGAACCTTCGAGTGTGAACTCACAGGTTCCCTGGTGGCATCGACAGTACTAGTATGTAAGTTTTGAGTAGCAATGTGTCCTCGTGCATCTTCTCAAGGGCGGCATGGAGTTCCACGATCTTATTTTTATGACCGTTCCCTCCTCCCCGAGCCATGTAGGAGATATTGGGCTTTGTTGAACTCTACATTCACCAGTCAATTCTCACACATTTTCCAATTTATGGCCCTTACCGTTATGTTCCAATCATCAATTTCATTGAGTTGTGCTTCAACAGTGCCCAATAATTGTGCACTGCGGTGCCAGGAAAATTTTGGGACAATATCCTTGAGGCAAGGAGTTCCAGTCAAACTGGAACTCCTTGCTTGAGGCAAAGTCAATTCACAGAACATTTTCAATCCGTCGATATCCCGAATCAAATGTTATATTTCGTGATTGCAACAATCCGTTAACAATGATGATCACAGTCAAAGGAGAATACAGCATTAGAATAAAAAACCAACCATAGCCCGCTGATTCATAGAACAAATAATTCAAGTTTCGTAAGTATACCATACACCAATGAATATAAACACAACTGGGAACTGCTGTAGTCACAGTCAAATTCTTTTTACAAAAACAACACTATCAAGATGTAAGGTCTGGAAATAAAAAATGTATGCTCAAATTGTTGACAAACTTGTCAGGCTCAACTTCGGTAAAAATGGTGATAATACAGCATTAGAATATAAAAACCAACCTTGGCCCGCTGATTCATAGAACACATAATTTAAATATCGTTAGTATACCCCATACACCAACAAACATAAACACAACAGGGAACTGCATCTATCACGAGTGTCAGATAAACGCTTCATAGATATAGAGCAGTTCCGACAAGCAGCGGCTTTATGGCCTGCACAGCTGAATTCAGAGTCGGATCTATCACAACTCTACCTGTGAATTTAGGGTGACTTTTTGTGACACAGTCTTTCTGTAAGTGGAAATGGTGGCTCCCTGGGTTCGTCGGTGTGAAGCTGACCAGCTTTCAACTATCATCCCTCTTCATAAAAGATTGTCGACATGTGTGTCGCAGCACAAATCTTGCCCCAAGAATCGTTGTTCTACACCCATTGCACTTTTCTCCTTGAGGTCCCTCTTACTACGAAATACTCGCCATCATCATTCTGCGTTGACGGTCGTGGAACAGCGGTGCGCCCACCTTTACGTACAGAGGTGGCCGACACTTTCTTCCCGGCAGCTGAAGTGGGCTTGAGCTGCAAGCTGAGTGAGGGAAGCACGGATCGTTGCACTAGAGCTACAAAGATACAACACGCATGTTAAAATGACATCGGAACTAGCTTGGATTATTACATCATGGTAGTCAATAGTAGATACTCAAAGGCAGGCAGCCCACGGTAGTAAGATTTTGTAGAGGTTTTGAAAGTAAAGAAACTTTATGGCCAGCTTTACTAGCAATGATCAAAACTTACCTCACTCGTTGTCGTTTCATTATCAGCTGCTAAAATAAAAACAATACAGCTAAAAACGTATTAACATTGATTGAATATTGGGCCATTAGATAAGTTTTACCTCGTTCGTCCCTTTTCAAATGGCCATAAAATCAAATCCCTCACACCCATTGGCATTGAATTGATGGAAATAGTTGGACTATTTCAATGTCCATCAATACCTATGCTCGCGCCTTATTATTGCATGCAAAATCAGTGGTGCCTCATCCCTCAGAAGAGAAATATTGTCCATGGAAACTGTCAAAATCAGAGATTAAAATAACCATGCTTCAGAATAATATAAATAAGGATAAAAAAATAAAATTATAAATAATAAATGTTTGCCCTCCCTCATCAATTTTCAATGCAACTTTGACCAATGACCATTGACCAATGACCAATGCTTAAGGGCTTAAATTATTTAAGCCTTGGGTATAATTTATTTAAGTCTCGCTTGGGATTGGATAGTAGTTTGAAGGAAGATTAGATTAGCTTAGATCTATAGATATGATTACATTCATTCATTGGATTGATTGAAGTGAAAGTTCTTGAATGAATGAATTTATTTAGTTGCTTGGAGAGGGTTCAACCAGATGGGTAACAGTCATGTTGGCACCTTACCTGTTATTATAGATAGTGATAGATATAGTAGTAAACTAGTAGTAGGCCTAGGACGTTGGTTGTACTCCAAAATGTTCCTTCTTGGCTCCGAGGTTGATCTAGACTCTAGAGAGAGAGAGGGCTAGCAGACAAGAATCAAAGCTAATACTGCATGTTTCCACTTCACTTCATAAAAATAGTATGTTAGTATAATCAATCACTCGGTATTGTTATAATAATAGAGGCATTATTTATGGAAAAATTCTTATAATTAAATTAGCAAAAGAAATATTATTAGAATTTTTTTCCACACGAAACTCTCTGTTATGGTACTGAGTCACAAAATCAGACAAAAATTCTCTATCTCAAAAACACAAATGACCATTGATCCAACTTATATTGGCAAATGCATTCTTGATGTGATTCCTGACACACTGACAATCCACTCCAGGTAGTTATGTGACCAGGGTAGGGTGGGGTAGGGTAGGGGTAGGGGGGTAGGGTAGGTGGTTTCGTGATACCCCATGAAACCCCCATTAATAATGATAACAACTAAATAATGGACTTTCTGATCATTACTGACATATTTCCAATTAACTGTGCTACAGCCAATCAAGTAAACACTAAATATCGCCAATTAACGGAGCCCAAGCTCAGACGGCGATCAAACCATCGGATGAATCGGATGAAAAGGGAGGGGCAGTGAAACATTGCCAAAGGGTCTTGCAGTAGACCTTTGTCTTGATAGCATGTTTGTTTTGCCCAAGATCAGCCACTCAGATCCGTCAGTTCAGAGGGTGGATGATGATTGTGAAATTGATATGTGATGTATTGGACTTTCATACAGACAGAGGTTGTACAATGCTTGTACCTTGGTTTTACTTATGTATGTAAGCATCTGGAGCATGTGTATGCTTTGTCAATGTTCATTACCTATGGGAGTGGTGGACCATGGACATTCCCAAAGTATACATAGTGGAGTTTTTAACTTCGTCAGATGCGTATGGTATGGTTTTACATCAGTCTTGCTTGTGCACTGAGGTCATACAGGCCTTAACCTAGACTTGATGTACAGATAAGACCAGAGACCCAGGTTGAGAGGAGACCTGTGAGTCAACTGAACGTTGAGTTTGAACTGCCAAGATACGAGAGCTTGATAGAGAAGGGTTGTGAGACTGGTAGAGATAAGCGATAGCTCGTCTGGCAGAAAAAGGGACGCTGGATTGCTGAGGTGACAAGCTTGAGCATCATCACTAAAGAATGCCGGTTGATGCTTCACCTGATCTGGTTGTCCTGAACTGCTCCCCCGAGCAGATCGATAAATTTGAGGTTCTTCATCATATACACTTCTGGCGCGTCACAATGTACCAAAATCACAGACAAGAAAGATGCAGAGCTGAAGATGTAGGTCAAACACTTGTCAGCTCCAACATCCTGCTTCAGAGTGTGATAACATTAACATATGAGTATGCACCTATGAAATCTATGCAGCAGTTATGCCGCATCTGGCGGAACCATTACCAACAGGTAAACATGACATTGTGTTCTTTGCCTTGTTCAAGCAAGTACCTGCCAGTCTCAATCACCTTTGTCTTTCTTTGGGCGGTGAAACCGCTGCCGGTGATGAAGACTGGAATCTGCTTTCCTCGATCCAATTTGTTGTTGGTCACGGGCATAAATAATGCTTAACCGAGTGGTATAACCTGTATGTTTTTAACGACTCAATAAGTCCTCGAGTGGCAAAGGTTGACACAGGATGCTTCAACAATTATATACATGCCTGAAATCTCGGTGCGTGTATGGACATTCTCCACATTCCCTAGGATGATATTAAATGTAATAATTGGCCCCTGAGTTGGCAAGCGTCGTGCATATGCTTTAAATTTGACAACAATTTGTCAACAGTCCAACATACCATCAGATGATTCACTGAACTAAAATTTGTAGCCGCTGCGCTATCATGGGAGACCATTAGTCTTTTATAGCTATGTCTTGATTTAATCTACTTCATTGAATCCTACTTTTTCTGCAGTTGACATGGAGCTGACTGATCTTGCCGAAGTACCACCTGAAGTCTTAGTTGCGGTGGGTCTCTGTAGCTCTTTTGCTGCTTGGATCTCCATCAAGCTGCTCAGTTCAGCATTCAAGACTCGTGCCAACCACAAGATAAGAGATAAGAAAAAGAAGAGACTTCAAGAAATCAATGGTAACTGGTACCATCAAGCTCAGAGCCAGGTGAGCTTTATTTTTTCTAGTACCATGATTGGTTGAAATTCAATATCTTACCTCTTATGATACAGCCAATTGGCACATTTTTGTCACAAGTAGTGGGGACTTCTGCCAAAGAGCTGGAAAAGAATATGCTGGATGGTAACCACTTGAAGCATATAGCAATCCAATAGCGTCCAATGCATTTTGAATGCAGTGGGGACAACTTACAAACTCTGAGCTGTAAAAGGGAGATTTAGGATGCATATTTGGGTATTGTTTTTCGATTGCCATATTTAGATTTGTGTGATTGTTACGGGACTGTCCCATTTATCATTAGATCACTGCTGATGATGCAGAGAGAATTGTAAAACTAAGTTTTGGAGAGTTGAGGAGAGAATTGCTGGAGGGGGAGATCACTCCTACAAAGGCATTGCACGCATATCAGTTCAAAGTGGCAAAAGAGAATCAAACAATAAATTTCATGTGTGAACCGATCATGGAAGCTAAGGTAAGTATTATGTACAATATTTGTGTTATCAAATGCTTTCCGAAACCTGTTGAAGTGAGGATCTGCATGAATGATTAATTACCATATAAATAACATATGTGAATGAGAGGTGCATACTACTATACAATGAGCAGTCTGGCATGGGTATTTTACTTTCTTTTCCCAACCAATCATTGCATCACAACTGCCACAAAGCTATAAAATCAGTGTTAGATTTTCCCAGTTACCCCCAACAGTATCCCAATAGTATTGGAAGCGTTTGTTTTACCCCTTCAATACCTTTGTAATCTTAAAGTATGTTGATTTGTTCAGTTGAATCAGTCAGTTTGATTTCCAATTGTACCAGCCATTGGTTATATATCTTTGCAGCCACCACTTTACACTTAAAACGCATATTAATCTCTCATCTTGTTCTTCCAGGACACAGCCCTGAAATTAGATAGGATGAGTGAGAGTGAGCGACAAAAGCTTCCATTGTTTGGTATCCCTATCAGTCTAAAGGAAAACTATTTTCTTGAGGTGAGCTTCCATACTTTTACATATCGGGTGCTTAGTGATGGTGGCTTTAAAGTCCAAAAAAATTTCATTTGTAATACACCAACTCAATCAACCTAGTAATGGTTGACTGAATATACCATGACTACGGTCAACCTATGAGTAAAGTGTAGTGGTTCATATTGATTGTTCAACCTATTCTCAAGGGGATTGGTAAGAAAAGAATTTAGCCCTTTGTGTCTTACCTATTTGATTATTGTTGTGTTCTGTTTTCTAGGGAGTAAATTCTAATTTTATCTTCTACCAGGTTGGTTAGTTGGTACTCATTGAAGCCACATTGGCAAGGAAGCTTAGACAAAATATTTCAATTAAACTACGAGATTGAATATCATGAGCTTGTATGCATAGTCATCCTCTCACTATTTCTTTGTCATATCTCTAATACATCACTACCATTCTGTGATAATCCTAATTCTGCTAATAAGTGCCACAATCTGGAATCTATAACAAGTTGTATGTTGATATTTTCTAGGGATATGACTGCACAGTTGGGTGTGTGAAGTACATTGACAAGCCTATGAGTGTCACATCCTGCATTGTTCAAGTGAGTTATGGGAGTATGGGAAATCTGTAACAAGGAAAATATCCTGATGAATCAATGAGCTATACATGATGACATTACTCACTTGTTCCTGATATAACTGGAAAGCATGATTTTAGGACTTCTTACTTCCTCTCAATAGATGCCTTTATTTTTGATGAATCACCATCAGGACAGTATTTTGAGAATTAAATTATGGTGAGTGTTCCAGTGCTGCTGTTCCTGTTCACAACTTGGAGTTATTGATTTTGATTGAAAGTGGGTAGCTTTCTTTAAGAAAGGGTGAAAATACTAAAAGGTAACAGTAACCAATCCGTGCGAGCGGTTACCCATTGTCTAGTCATGTAGCAGTAAAGTTTTGACAGGAGGGAAGGTTCGCAACTTAGCACATGCTGGAAAAAGCTAACTTTTAAGCTAGCTAACATTTGCTCACCCTCTTTACATTATATACACCCAAACTATCCAAAATTAATTCTAGCTAACATTAAGTTGTCTTAAAACTAGCTAAACTCCTCTAAGGTATATTGATATAATATTATCCGCTGTGATGATTTTTGTGACATTGGTCAAAACTGGAATGTGTTGAATGGAATGGATGGGCTTGTTGTTAGGGGGTGCTTTATTTGTTTATTATGATTGTAGGCACTAGTTAAACAGGGAGCCATACCTTTCATACGCACCAACGTACCTCAGACTTGCATGTCATTTGATAGCACAAATCCTATATACGGAGTCACTTGTAATCCTTATAATAAAGAGAGATCATGTGGCGGCTCTTCCGGTGGTTGGTTATAGTTTCTTGTCTTTTCAACATGTGTATGAATTTTAAATACTGACATTCTACCATGTGTATGGTTATTCAGATTATTCCTCCATAATTGAGTTGGGCATGAAACATTATCACTATCAAATTCCTCAAAGCTGTTGCAAGGATTATTATTTCCATGCTTACATCTCATCATTCTCACTTCTGCAGGTGAAGGCGCAGCTATTGGTTGTGGCGCTTCAGTTCTAGGGTTCGGTAGTGACATTGGTGGCAGTGTCAGAATTCCAGCTGCCTGGTGTGGTATTTATTCATTAAAGCCGACAGCAGGCAGGCTCAGTCTCTATGGTGATCTCAGTGCAGATCTCAATGAGAGAATAGGTAAGTGAAATATCATGTTATGTATGGAAGAGTTTCAGTAGACTTCCTGAGGTTATCCCAAATTTTATAGTTTTAAACATTAAAATTTAAATTAAAGAGATAAATTTAGGCCTCTTTTGAGACTACAACAAGGCACATGAAAACCAAAACTCTAAAGGGCTCATGTTATGTTCTGGTTTATTCTCCAAGCAAATTCTATTTCATTACCTCATAAAGATATTTCTTTTCCTACATCTGTCTACACTCGGAGTTATTTTTCCTCATCAATGAAGTGAATTCAATCTTACTGTATAATATACGGGAGTAACATATATATGCGTAGCAGTTGGAATTTTTTTTGGATCTCATAGTATAGTGCTGTGTAGCATTATTTATATTATGTATTATTTTGTGTTACTATTTATGTTTGCAGTGACAATCACCTGTGGACCTATGGGCAGAGATGTCGATTCCCTGATAGCGTCAATGAGAGCGCTGTCCACAAGTGAAAGCTATGATGTAGATCCTTATGTACCTCCTGTCACATTCAATGAAGCAGTAAGTACACTTGTAAATCGTGATGGTGGTGGCAGATGATTATCAGTATAAAAGCGACATAGACAAGTCTTGAAGATACGATTTTGTATCTAAAACCATCTTGTATAACAAAATACCAATGTTGCAGTCAAGTGAGACCCACAAACTGCATTGTTGTGTATGTGTTTATTTTCAGACACTGAAATCAACACAAAAGTTGCGTATCGGATATTTGGTTGAATGTGACCCTATTGATACTTGCTCTTCTAGTAAACGGTCTGTCAATATGGCCATCAATACGCTGAAATCTCAAGGACACGAGGTATGTACAAATCATTGTCCATGTATTTTTGTGTACTGTTCGTCCACTCTGCTGTGTGTATCCAATATTATTCTAGCTCTTATCCTTTACCATACAATATAAATTTGTCAGCACAGATTATGAGCTAAAAGCACGAGGAGTGGTATTATATAAGTCCAAGTACTCAGATTATTGCAGGTGCAAGTTTGTTGAATTACATTATTAAATAAGACTTTCTTGAAAATGTTATGATGCAAACTCACCATTGCAGCAATCCAAGCACTCAGACAAGTATGATATCAGTCATTCCCAGGTCAAACCCAAACCATCCACGCTCTGTTTGTGTGTGGGTATAAAAGATAGGCGTCTTGACCCATTTTTCTCTTGATGACAATGTCTGTATCAAGAAAAGGTTCTCGTCAATTTTGAGATATTGAATTCTCACATTTTGCAATTTAGAACAAGATATATGTTATATTAGCAATGCAATGACTGGCAATACAAATAAATTTTCCTCTTTGTTACCTCTGGTAGTCTTATTACCATTGACTTAGTGTTTTTTTGCGTTTTTAGCTTAAACTGGCTGTTATTATAGACACCTTCGTTTATTGAGCAATGGCAGAGTAGACATCACTTAAATGTGCAGGCGCACAAGATCTTCACATACATTTTGATGTTTTTTAGCTGGTTAAATGGATGCCACCTAAAATAGAATGGGCTATCAGCGTTCTCTTTACAACTAACTTATTCGCTGATGGTGGCGAAAAATATCTGAAGGCAATGTGAGTATGAACGACTCTGCAACTAGTGAAATAATATTCAGTTTGAAAGATAGTTGTTATAATCCCTAGAAACCGTGAAACTTGGACGGCCTTCCCATTGCTATAGAGTTTAGGCCCCACTAGTAATGTTCCGGTCCGGCCTGATATTTTGGATTACCCGTAAGCTTGTCAGTAGTATGTTTTGCTCTCAGATAACTTCCAGTTTATATTTCAGTGAGAATGACCAGTGGGAGAGTCATATTGTGGAAACCATCCTAATAAGCAAAGCACCAACATGGCTAAAACTAGCTATGGCAAAGGTTCTGACCCCTTTTGTAAGTCATCATTCATATGTAATGCTCGTTAGGCTGACACTCTTGGCACTCTTGGCATATGTTAGTAAATCCATACATTTTGTTTTATATGAACACAGTATTTTCCCCTAACCGTTGGCTTAATGATAAGTATATGCATTGAACCAATTTTTAGGAACACTATCATACACAATACAGCTGATACTAAAGTTGGAGATAAATCTTGATATTTTTACATCGTTTGTGTGTCCATAATTCTCAGTTCTTGTCCAAACTGTTTATCGTGTTTATTATGTGGTTGATATACTAGTCAGCCAGGACAGTTTTTGAAGAAAAATTAAATTGATGCTAACAATGCTATATATATGATATATACTATAGCTATCTATTTCATTTTCTAGTTCCCTAAATATCAAGTAAACTACCTCAAATCAAGCTGTGGTTCAGGAACTATTGGCCAATTATGGCAAGATGAAGCTGATATTAAGGTTTGCAATCCTCCAATGTGTTATATTTATCACCTGAAGCACCCAAAAATTTGATTAGCAGCATACCAGTTTCATTCTTTTGGTCCGTGTTGAGTTTGATACATATTGTCCAGATGTATTTTTGTGAAAGAATAAGCCCGAGTGACGGATTATTATCCAGAAAAAGAAAAGGAACAATGATCAATCGATGAGTAAGATGAACCTTTCAAAATATTTTGTGTACAATGCTGTCCTAAGGGAACCTGTCACTCAGTATTCAGAGATGATACTTGCATGTTGTTTCGGTTTGTTTTTAAATGATCTGTTTGCACCATTGCACCATTAATTTCATCTGTCTTGTGGTTCATAAAAGCTCAAAATTGTTGTGGTATCTCATCACAAACTCCTGCTCACAGAACCTGATCTCACGGGAAGGGTATATTTCTATATTTTGCTGTCAAACCCTACAAATGAAGACATCGAAATTACATGGGTTTGGTGCTGGTAAATTTATGTGTCAGACCAATAACCTTGAGATGTGGGCTTATGATTAAGCAGAATAATACATTACCTGTGCCTTCCATCTGCTTGATTCTACAATCTAATTTATTTTGAGCTTATGTATTTGGTCATCTCTAGACATACAGAAGAGAGGTGGTAAGGGAGCTCCAGCAGCAGGGAATAGATGCTCTCATATTCCCTGCTATGCCTGTACCCGCCATGAGAATCGGTGAATGTAAGGATGCAGTCGGTAGGTTAAACAATAATATACGCTGCTTGGTTTCTGAATGACATAATTCTATTCAATTAAAAAACTAAGCATTTCAATAAACTCGTCCTGTGTTGGTTGATTAAATACTTGATGCTATGTAATAGATAGAAGGCTACTGCTAGTTAATACTTTTTGAACTTCTCATCACTCATGCTGCCTCATGTACAGCGATCCATTCAGCAGGATATGAATTCAATGTCTCTGTCGAGTGTTGACCATTATACTATGATGGATGGTGCAGCTACTATATGATCTGTTTATGTATTATATAGCGTGAAGAATATAAGTCAAGAAACTGATAAATAATGCCGGACTGGAGATAATCTAGTTTCTGTAACAGTAGTACAGGTTCTCTACTAGACTTGTCCCTTATTAATCAAGTGTTGATGTCCCTCCTCTATTTATTTGTTGCAGGAGCAATAGCTTACATGGGCATGTTCAATCTGCTCAATTTCCCTGCTGGCGTTGTTCCAGTCACCCGTGGCACAAATGAAGATACGCTGAACGATCGACAATTATTTTCAACTAAAGATATGTTCCACAAAGCTATGAAATTGGTAATTACTTTCAGCTATCATAAACTGACAAACGTGAAGGATATTCCAACACTTTTTCAAGCGTTTTCTCCAATGTAAGCTCTATTTTTTCTGTCCTCACATGTTGCTTGCTATGATGGTAAAACCAGAATATCTTGTGTCTCTTAAAATGAAGAAATGGGGAACAGGGCTATTTTTACAATGCAAATGGTGCAGAAATTTAAGAATACTAAAACATTTTCTCAGAGTACAAGATCATCGTATCATACGTTAAACCCTTTTATATAGCATGTTTAAATATATTGGAGTGTCATATTTGAAACACATTTATGTAGATATGAGTTGGCTGCGTCCTAATCGGGTAGTAGTCATCTATCTAATACACCTTTTTCATACTATAATCACTATTTGTTTAGAACTTGGAGGGTTGTGAAGGACTACCTATGAGTGTACAAGTAGCTTCTCTGCCTTATCGTGAGGAGATCTGTCTCAGAATAATGAAGGAATTGGAAACTTCTATTGGTTATAAGGTCTAGTGATTTACAGCAGCGGTATCTGCATCGGCAATAATTAGTTAGTCTCAAGGCTGGTTAGAAATTCCAAGCGGGTAATAGACCCATCTTATCATCATATCATGCCCTTACACCTGAAATAGGCACAGTATGTACTTTTCATAGTTATATTTTATATGTACGAGGAATAGATTATAAGATAAGTACACGCTGCCTGCGCCTATAATAACTGTATTTTTAACTAACTTACCCTTCAGGTCAGACACCAACGCATCTATCAACATTATGCAACAATGATCTCTCATTTGTTTTGTAAAATGGAATTCGATTTTTGTAATTGTAATTTTTTTTAAACTGAATAATGATTGAATTTTGGTATCAGTGGTTGTATATAGAATTTTTGCTTGTTCTACAATTACAAGTATGCGTAATAGTCATTATTCATCTCTCCATATTGATTGCAATATTGTTAATTATTGACACTTCTTTACCTCAGCAGTGCTTATTCACATGACTTACTAGGTGCCGGGTAGTAGTACCTGACTTTTCTGGTATTAGCAAGTGCCAGATGAGCCAGTTACTAATCGCCATAATGTATGTGGTGTTACAAATCTCTCTATCTGTGAACGATTTTTATTATCGCTAGTCAAGTTTAATCGACTTTTCAACTTTGCAAAAGATTGTGAAAGAATTGTGCAAAGTTGAAATGTCACGCATATTATTGCTATTTTTCTGAATGATTAAAATTGAATAGAAGAATACTTTCAAAAAACTAGTCTCCTGCATTAAAAAAGTCTAAGCAATGACCTTTGACAGCATTCTAATCATAGTGATTGAAGGTACAGGCAAGAAAATACACCATGAGAAAAATAAAAAAACATTTAAACCAGTCATACCAAGGTGAATAGAGTAAGTGATGAGACTTATACCCAATTGTGTTTGGCCATCCTATAACAGCATCAATTTCTGATCGAACAAGAGTGACATATTAGATTGTGGAAACTAGTTTTTTTATTAGAAACAGCCAGTCACACATAGCTCCTTGGAAGGTATCAAACTGAACAATGTATCTCTGTGGTCCTCATGATAGTTTGCCAATTACTATTTTGAAAAACATGGTTATATTTCACTAGTGAGCTATTGGCATAAAATAATCTATTGCCCAAATCTGCAGTTAGGTAACTTTCACAGAGGGGTGTCTGGCTCTGATCCTGAGACAAAAAATAAGAGCTCGAGTATGATTTCTTAGACAGATAAAACCTGTCAATCATTTACGGTTCAAACATTGGATAAGAAGAAAGCAATCTGAAGTCAGAAGAAAAATGTAACAGATTGGTAGTCAGCTCATTCACTGCAGAGGAAATCTATGACCGACAGTCTGATCAATCACACTATTCTCACAATTTACTGTTATGGCTAATTAAGTCATGGCAGAAGACATAAGTTATGACACAAAAAGAGCTTACAGTTTGCCTGTCAACTATATAAGTGTAACTCAATTTGTAAAATAGACACTGTGCAGTCAAAAATAAATTTCTGAGTCCAGATAGATAATTTATGGCATCAATTTACCAACTTAATAATGGATTATGAGATTGTTTTTTGTTGGTATTTTTGCTAAATCTAAAGCTAAAGCTAAATCATCTCCCCATTGTACACTCACATATTGTGCTGAGAAGCTAGCTCAGAACTCGTCAACTTGTATGGTGATTGGTTGAGTACCTGACACATCCTGTTTAGCGAGTAACAAAGCTTGCTCATTGTCCGACACCGTTATCATCGGGATTGCTTCACCAGAATTACTCTGAGTGGCCATTCTGTTTAAGCCCTCAGATGACCGACTCGCTATCCTAGTAGCCAGTGAGATCTTTATCCGCTCTCTTGCACGGAATGAATCGGCCCTTTTTATGGCAGCCATAGATTTGATAGAGCCACTTCTTGTTTGTCTCATAGCTGATATCTCAGGACTCATCACAGTATCTAACCCGCTAAGCATGCTGCCTGTATTAGATGCCGGCGGATTACCTGGCAGCGTCAGACTGTCTTTGTTTGTCAGATGTCTACCTGGTACTGTTGTCCCTGCAGAGTTTGTCACTCCAGTCAGCCAATATGTCTCCATATCACCTGTTTGATATCAACAAAATGGTAAATGCCTTTGACTGGTATGCATGCCTTCATTTACTTGTATCATCACATATTCTTTGAAATGATAACAATGTTGCTGATGTATAACGACGAATTTACAGAGGGAATTACTTTGGCTGCTCACTAATCAAGCTTTGTAAAACCAAGAAGTTAGAGTGTCTAACTCCTGGGTAAGACTAGTTGGACAGTTGAGTAAGGTGATGTAACAATTTCTGACTTTACTTACCTTTGCCCTTCAGGTTGACTGTTCCTCTCTTGCTATAGTAGAATCCTCCCATTTTGTCCAGA
This sequence comes from Membranipora membranacea, assembly GCA_914767715.1. Taxonomy (NCBI): domain Eukaryota; kingdom Metazoa; phylum Bryozoa; class Gymnolaemata; order Cheilostomatida; family Membraniporidae; genus Membranipora; species Membranipora membranacea. The sequence continues at coordinate 8,593,105 of OU612065.1, forward strand.
AGTTGTCGAGTTGTTTCACTCATCTGAATTTTCATAGCTGAAAAAAATCACTCAATATCTGTGCTGGTGGTCAGAGAAACACTGGTGGTATTTAAGGAAGTTGCCCTCCCTTTTCCATGTCTTGGTAACTGTTGCTTCCGAAAATAATAGTCGGGCATTTATTGTTATTACGGTACACAATAATTAAAGATGGTAATGTGGGATTGCAATACATATATGTTCCTAGTAATAATGTGTGTAAGTATGTAGCCTTATTCCAACCGAGGAGTTTTAAAATGTTATATACATTTCTTCTATACGATAATCATAATATGTATGAAATATCATACAATATGGTATGATATATATAACATTTATAAAATAACATAATAATGTTTATGGTAATAATGTATAGTTACTCACGTTCACTAGTAGTTTCTAGCCTTGAGGCTACATTTACAGTATCACCAAACAGAGTGTACCGAGGCATACTCACACCTACTACACCAGCTACACATGGTCCTGAGTGAATACCTGGAACATAACGTCCAAATGTCAACAACTATATTGATCGCTGTTAGCAATATTGTCCCTCTTGGGTACGGAACAAAAATTATCTTTATTTATGTCAACCCACAGCGGTTATTGTATGATCAACAATAGTAAAGTTGTTATCATCATCAACCATTTGTCCCTGCCCGTGAAATGTGGAATTCGCAATTTGTTACTGCAACAAAAACTGCCATATAATGCTTATTGCTCAGTGATATTGAGCTATTTTCTGTATAGTTACCTATTCTCATTTTGAGTTTCCCGTCTTTTGGGTATGTGGATCCATTTCGGTCAAATAATGTGAAGCCTTGTAATGTTTGTATGAACTCAAGGGCCATCAGTGCTATCTCGGCAGCATGCTGATCACCATTAGGGTTTGGCAGACCTGACACACACAGATAGGCGTCGCCTACCGTCTCTACTTTGTACACATCATAGTGACGTATGATCGTATCAAACATGGTGTAGAGATCATTCAGCAAAGAGATCACCTGTGCACAAAATAGTCGTCATTATAAACAAGCAGCAGAGTATCTTGTATAGGAAGGTTGTATGGAGGTTTAGCTAAAATATTTTTACACCCTATATTTTGGAGGAGAAGATTATCATTAGAATATAGCTTTTCTGAAGCTGAGCGCAATAAGGGCCCATTTATTGCAGTTGAGTGTCCAACAATTACAGACTCAAACCATCATTTTAGAGTGTTTAGTTTGACCCCTACCTGATATGGTGTAGAAGCTGAGGCTAGGTTAGTAAATCCACAGATGTCCGAGAAGAAGACTGTTATAGAACTGAAGCTCTCCGGTGCCACACTCTTACCCTTCACTAGCTGTTCTGCTACTTGACTAAAATTGAAATACGGTACCCATGAGAACATGTGGAGTATAGCTAAGACTCTTCATGCTTGCATGTGTCTAGTAGACCAGCAGTAGAAATAAAAGAGGAGGATTTGGTTCTCTCGCACAAAGTTTTTAGCAGGAAGAAAAACAAACATTAAAGTTTAAACACACTGACAGCGGTTGCAACCTCAGCGAACACATCAATTCTCTTAGGATTAGCTGAGGCTTATATGTGACAATGTGATGTCATGCCAACGCTTTTCAATCTGAGGTGGCAACCGCTGATCAAACCGCTGAGGCTCCAGGGAGAATATATTTTGCAATCGCGGAGGTGTAAAAGCCTCCAAGGCTGCAACCACTAAGTGCGCTTTGTTAGAGAAGAGCAAAAATTTACCATGCTTGACAGAAATTCACTCGTAAATAATGTCTGTGAAAGAAAGGGAACAAAAGTAGAAGTAAACCTGTTTTTGTTAGCAAACTAATGATGAAGATAGTATTGGCATGACAAGTGGGAATATGCAGCCACATAGGGTTTTGTGAACCAAGCAGTGTCTGTGCAATGCTTGTCATGTTTAGTCGTGATCATCCCGTTACCGGCAAAGAAAATGGAAGATTTTTGCTAGTGAAGCTAGTAAGTGAAAGGTTAGCCGTTGTACGGTATACTTACTTGTTGGCATGTACAGAGCTGGTAAAACATTATAGTAGTAAAGTAAATGAGACCTAACAAAGGTTTTGAATAAGTTTCTTCAGATAACATTTAATGTAGCAAGCGTTCATGGCACACACAATCACAACCTATGAGTGGAGGGGAGAAAGGCGAGCAGGCAAATTGGTTCAAATTAGATGTAGGGAAGACCTAACAATTTGAATAAGGGGCATAGATTTATTTGAAGGAATTTGAATGCGTATTTTGTTAAAAAAGATCTGATCGGCCTATCGCATTTCTGCGGATTGATCACACCAATAAAATTAAAATAATTTGAAAGATGATCTAGTGACAATATTGAAACAAATTAAGAAATCACAACAACACTGCACACTCAAACAGGTTACAGTAGTTAGTTGGCGCATGCTCAGGCAGTTAGTTACTCACGGAGGAAGCATTCTATGCAAGAGATTTTCGGTTTTCTTTTTCTCAGCCATAAGTTGAGCTGTTCTTTCATCAACTAAATCCTCAAGTCTCATTTGATATCTCTCCATTATAGTTAGTATATTATCAACTATACTACGACCATTCCTGATTAGTACCACAACAATGTAAATCATTTTGAAGTTTTTTCGCTGATACATTGTCTGTGTGTATGGCAATGAGTTATTTCTGTGCTGACTCCTAATCCCTGGAGTTGCTTTAGATGGCAAAGCATATTATAAGTTGAGAGATTTGAACTCATAGCAGAAAAGATTAATAGAGTATTTACAACAGAGGGATTCATTAACAAAAAATAGAAGGAGAATGATTCAAACATTTCTCTTCTCGTACTCACAGTATAGCTCTGAATGGTTTCAGTTGGCTGTTTAAAATGTGGAAATCTGGTCGTTGCTTTGGTGGATTCTGCCAACATGAGATCATGGTATTTTTCAAGTAGTCTTCACAACACAGCCATGATGTTTCTGGCACGTAATTTCCGGATGCCTTTTTCTCTATCAATGCTAAATATGAAGATTTTTAGCATAAATGAATGAATGTGGTAAGCTATATACTATCTGAGATGAAAACTTCAATGTAACATAACTGTCTTGGTGCCATTGCTTGCACGACTGATGGATTATTGTTCTGTACAGTAATACACTGCATTCACAAGAAAGACATTGTTTTAAAAGGTCTTTTTTTTGAGACGCATAGTTCTAGAATTTTCACATATGAGACACAGTGCACCGTATCAAGAAGGTGAGACACTCTGACCAGCAATCTTGAGAAATTTAAGGACTTACTGATGAGTTACTTGCAAGGCATAAACACTTAGAGACACATGTAGCTGCCCTACCACCGATTCTTGGTATGTTGTGGTAGATGAAATATTATCTGAGTTTGAAACGCTCTTTGTTTGATGCAATGCCACTGATATGACAAATAATCCAGGACAGCATTCACAGATTTCTCTAATGATAGTTTGCCCTCAGTGCATCTATTGACAGTTACATTGTACCCGAAGCGCTGTACTTTTATATCACTGACCTTGTAAGTCCTTGTCAGTGTAATGATATCCCGTACCATATGGTCCACGTTTACCGATCAACTCATACAGGATAATTCCAAACGAGTAGATGTCCGCTTTCTGTGACGCCATTTCTTTGTAGTTGATAATTTCCGGTGAACACCACAGCATGTCTTCATATGAAAATGAAAGCGAAGTTTTGACAATAAAACAAGGAACCATATATTTTGTTTGAGTGTCAAAACATGATTAGATTGGGTCCTTCCTTTCATGCTGCCAGCAACAGGTTAAAGTTTGTGATACCGTCCGTGATTAATGAATAACCAGTGATAATTTCATCTGACATCTAAAAACAGCTTTAATTTGGAAGAAATCTCGTTTATCACACAAAAGTACCTTCTACGCAGATTAGCCACTATGACATTTGACAAGGTCTTTACAAACCTTGAGGCATGGCATGTTCTTTCCCAGAAAGTGAACCAAAATACATGCCTATTTCTGGTTTAGCGTTATATAATGTGCCATCAGGGTTAGGGCAGTCCCTGTAATACAAATGACCTTCTGCTAGGTTAAATCCAATGGCAGTCGATGTATGTACGTCTTTCGCTTGCTTACCTCTGTCTTTCTTGAACATTGTACGGACATGTGGTAATCCGAAGTCAGATAGCTTGACGACCCACCGCGCTGTCACTAAGCAGTTTCTACTCTTCAGATTGCCGTGTACTCCGAGTATGCTCTTATGAAGGAACATCATACCTTTTATTATGTCACACATAAGGGAAGCGGTGAACGTCTCGTCTAAGTTCCCGGGCTCATACATCAAAATCTCCTGCTCATCATACAGAAATATAATATCATGATCATAATGAAGACAACACCATGCAGGTGTAATCTATCCTCACACAAATGAGTGCGATATGCCAGTTGTCATTCACACAATAAATACTCTAACCATCTACTGAGTGGCAGATGTACGCAAATAATGAAACCATGGATTGATATAATATCATTTCGTAAACCCAGTAATAGAAGTGGTTAAATACATATATATTCTAATCCTATAAAATGTAGTATTAACTGTTTACATTTCTCTAAAAATTACCTCCAGACTCCCTTTGATACAGTACTCGATAACCAGGACAAACTCAAGCTGACTCACACATACTCCATGAAATGTAGCCAAATTCTCATGGTGTAGACTCGTCATCTAATAATAAGAACACAAGTGCAATATTCAGCTGATGGTACGGAAAAAGAAAAAGAATTATCAAATTATAGAATTCCAAATAAGTTTTCAGACATTTATCAAAATAACATTGTGCTGCAGCAGATATATATCTCTTTCATGGCTCACGACTGTCATCAAGTGTGCCACAAAAGAATATATATTTTGTTGACTGACCCTTTAAGTCTTATGCAGTGGACAGCGGTGTCTATGGCATTGAGCTCGGGATATTTGGATCTGTGGATTGTGAAGTAGACTCATAGATTCATATTAAAATAACGTTTGTAAAAAAATACTGCATGTTCCCTATAAGTTATGTCCCTAGTGCCCAATACTCACCACATCCAAGTCTTTACTGATTGCTTTAGTAAGCAGGAATCCATTACTAGACCATCTCTTGAGCGCGACGGGCTGCTCTCTATAATATCCAAAGTCAATGACAGGACAGCCGCTGCCACTGTCAAATATCGGGTCCAGCTCAACCTGCAGTAATCGGCGAGAAACTTATTATGAAATACACCAATAGGCTAAAATTATACTGCTGTAACTATGCCACTGTCACCTTTGTCAGATTTTCATAATTTTTATATTTTGGCAAGATTAGTAAAAGTAGTTTGCCCATATAGATCTCCTCTATAGCGATTGAAAAGTGCATCATTGTATAAATTGTTATTATTCGCAAGTGAATTAAACTTCTCACCGCTGACATCCCATCTTCGGGCTGGAAAGGGCTGATCTCATTAAATGAAATGTGCCAAGACTTGGGCATATTTCTTTTTCCCCTGCGATGAAAGCCCAGCTTATAGTATATGAATACAATAATCCCAATAAAGAGGATCAGCGCTAGAATAACACAGAGAATTATCAGAGCTGTTGTTGATGCCATCTTATCTGCTGAAAATAAAATAAATTCATGAATGTTTACTGCTAGCCAGAACTGAGATAACATGTTTTTTCTTTGACTACCTTCCCCTTCTCCTGCATAAGCAATCCTGTTCACTCACCCCAAGCATCGTAAACAGATGAGAAGACAAAAATAACTAATGCTTTTCTACATAGGCTTAATGAACTTCGTAATTTCTTTTTATTATTAAGTCTTAGTTGGTTGAAAAAAAACCTGTGAAAATGTAGCATTCATTTGGGGTCAAACTTTAACTGTAACAGTATCACATCTTCATAATTGTGCTTGTATCAGTAACAAGTTGTCAGTTTTTAAAATGCCGCATGTCTTGGAGAGGCTCAGTGATACCTAACATACCCCTATCCTTAGTTGAGATTTCAGGTTTAGGGTTCTTAGTTGAGTTTGATGATGAGAAACAAGGTCTTGTCTGTATGACCTGAAAAAAAGGAATGAAAAGGTGAAAATTAAAGAAAAAGGTTTTGTGCAGTTTTAGTGGTGCCCTGTTGATAAAATAAGATCTCCTGTAATGTAGATTTACTAGTTGGCAGTTTTTCTTACCCAGCTGTGGTGTGATTGATTAAAATCTCCGATCAGGTGGAATGTGTAATCATCGCTCTCATCAGCCTGTGATTTCTCAGATGGTGCACAATTTCTGAACCCTTCCGCTGAGGGTGAGGCCAACTGGTAGAGACTAAACTTTCCGAGACTCCAATTCTCCCCATCCAAGCAATAACTGCTTTCTACGCCTGTAAAAACGGTTGCACTAACAATTGATTGGTTTGCTGTAAAATAATCATTACCTTTTTATCAGAAATAGTTCCGGATAGTCCTCGGTGACATAGCATAGACATAACGAATCACGATCTACCAACTTCTCTTCTCATCTACAATCCATCATTTGCCATCTACATTTTTTCCAGCCTACCTTTGACACATTGATGTCGTAATGAGTTGATAACTTGATGTGTCTGTTGATCTATAGTGAGAGCATGGTTGCTCTCCTCACGTGGTTCAGCTCTCACCTTAGCCCGAGCCTTCTGGAAGATTGACAGACTATCTTTGTACATCATCATTTCTGATTGCTATAATATAACATAAAAAGTTTAGAAATGTCAATAAGGACTCAAATCAGAGGTGATACCGTGGATGTGCTTTGAGAGTATATCATCGAAATGTCAGATTCCAAAAATAATAATTCGGTGTGCCCAAGGGTGATTAATATATCCTTGGACCGCACAATGGCCTTCATGTGGGACCTAGCAAGCGGGTCAGAGCAATGTTTTTGACGAAGGAAGCCGCAGCCATTGCCATATTATAAAATCTGTTTTGATATTCAGAGATAGACATTCTTTATTTTGCCTCAGATGTTGGCACACTACCTGTGTTGATTCTGTTGATGGCTGAAGGAAAAACAGCTTGCTTTCATAATTTGAACTATGTAAGAGCTCCAAATCTGAAAGTAAAAATAACATGCAGTACCCAACGATTTGAGGCAACTCATTCGCTTAATGAGTTTCAGGGAAGACAATAACAAGGTAACACAGTTTCTATGCATATATATATGTATATATGTATATATTTATATATATATATATACTTTTATTGTCAGCAACAACTCATTATTACTAATCTTTTTCATGATGTGACATAAATGGCAAAAAACAAAAATAATACAAACAAAGATTCAACAAAAATTAAGACTATGCCAATAAACTGAAAAAATGTTGAATTAGCCTTTATTTATTTAAAGTAAGAGTGCGTCTCAAAGTTATGGGTAAAATATTAAAGTTTGTTGCTATTTTGTGGTTTAAGTTGTCTAATGGAGGTTTAAGTAAGCGTGTATCTCTTCTTGGAAATCAGTGTGGTGAGGTAACGGAATAAATCTGAGATGTATGGAGGGGATAAATTATTTAGAGCCTTAAATCCCGTAACGCAAGTCAAATACTTGCTTAGTATTATTTTTTTTAAATATATATGTATATATTGCATGAAACTTCTTTTTTTCTGATTACCAGGTCCTGGAAAAATAATTAAGCCTGATTGACATATTTCTGAGGTTTTGTAAGCGTAAGATACATACACAGCTCATTCGGATTGATATGCTCTTTGGTTGCCAGAAGGACAGCAGTCCAGTTTACAAACTTGTGAAGTTCAGCCTGCACCCAGGTGCCGATGTGATCCGGCTTGCCATAAACCAGTAAAACCTCACCTACAAACAATTGTGAGAGAGATAAAATGAAAATCTGCTCCAATTCATCAGATAACAAGCATAACGACTTTTTTTAGAGAATTTTCAAGTGGGTTTTTTGTTAGGTAAGGGGTTTTTGATACAAGGTGGTATATGCTGTCATGTAAACTTGAGCTACGGAGTAAAACATTCCTTGTATGATACCTCTGTCAATCTGTTAAACTGTTGACAGTTATGTTTTAAAACATCAGTTTGACTATTGAAAAATGAACTGTCCGATAGCTACCAAATCTCTCCAATTCATAAAGGTTAATGAACTAATATAACCAATAACAGCACCAGAACTCATATTTTGTCAATTCAATAATAATAAATAGCCAACATGATCAACTAAAGTGGTATTATTATAGCGAAGAGCCGTTTTAAGTAGATAATTCCTTCTAAAGATAGAAGACAGGTAGGATTAGCATACAGGATCACTTTCAGATTGTGACACTGCTATGGATAGCGATTAATACAGGGAGGGTGGGATTAATACATTCAAAAAATCTAAATTGGTTGGTAATTGTACTCTCTTTTCAAAAAAGAACACAACTACCATTATTAAAGGTGATACTGATGGGAGCAGGGAGGGTGGTGACCGGCGCACTAACCAACGGAGCCACCTCCTATTCCTGGGTGGGAGGTTGGGTGGATGTGCTATAGATTATATTTTGTATTGTCAAACAAGGAGTGCTTTACTAGCAGTGTCAAGCATTATTGTACAAAGCATGATATATTTCCTAACAATGTGCGGTACAAAAGGGGGGTTTGCCATGGGATTCTAATATGATCAGGTTAGGTGAGTGCAAAGCAAACTGATGTTGTTAACTAAACTCATTACCGTCAGTGAGGGATGGATCGGTACAGTTGTTTGGGCACCACTGATCCAAGTGATACGGATCTGAATTAAACACAATGACATGTCAGGATCCACAACAAAGTAGAATATGAAGTGAATGGAGAACTTTACATGGGGTATCTGCTAACAATTAGTGCGTCCTGATAGGATTTCTTGTTCATGAAAGTAATGACATCATCTTCGACTGTCTCTAAAAATGATATTGTGTCAATAGAAACTTTTATGAGCTCATTTCAAACACAGTCACTATCTATACCTTGATCGGGCTTTTCAGTGCAGTTGGTAAAACACCATTCTGTAGGAATACCTCTGTAGGTCAGATCTTTTTGCATTTGTCGCATAGAGCTTGAATCTGCTCCATGGGCATTGGTGACAACCAGCTTTGGTCTGTCTGTGCTGTAACTGTAACCATCCTCCCTCTTCCAGTCTGTTAGCAGGTTCGCAGTAAAGTATATACTCTGTATATATGGTATGAGTGAGAACACGCTGGCATCGAGTCTAACGTGAGACCAGTACATGCTATTGGTGCGCATGTTAGCAGTCTCCTCATCAGGGCAACCCTATAAAATACATACCGATATGCATCAAAAACAAGCTAGGTACGGATTAATAATACTATCATAAACATGAAGTCTATAGGACATCTTCCTATCTATAGCAAGAAAGCATTTCAAACAGGTACAAAAGTCCATCGGTAAACTAAAAGCATGAAAATTACCGTGGCCTTGGCATTTCATGAAAAAATACCTGGAATGTTACGCTTGATCACATACGGCAAATCTAGTATATAACTTTATTTACTTTTTTATTTTGACAGATTGAATGTAACTATTACACATGATATTTATTTGTCGAGACCAACCTATTTTATCTGCATGGCTTAATTCGATATTTTTATATTCTGCTCGCTTGGTGTATAACAAATTTCAACTAGAAAGGTTGGTGTATTAGCAGTTAGTAACTTCAGACCCCAGATCGTATGAGGATGTGACATTGGAATATTGTTAGAGGTTAAAGGTACATCGACGCAGCCAGAACTTTGTGCACTGACAAAGGATCTATTTTGTTCTGTTATTGGTGACCTTTTTATGCAAACACAGAATTCCCTTAGGCCTAAATTATTTAAACTCAAGAAGCAATTCATGTTTTACCACTAATGCCTAACAAAATGAAAGCGTAGTAAAGCACAGACCACTGTGAATTGGTTTAGAATTCTTAATTGGATGCAATTTAATTCAATATTACTACATTTAAATGTCATCATAATTATGCAGGCTTGCTAAAATCAATTATCAGCCTATTTGACATCAAATGTTTTGCAATTATTTCAAAGAAAAGCTGGCAGCTCTTAATCTAGATGGTTTATAATGCTTCATATGTTTTGTGGTCGTAATTAGTACTCTTCATCAGCGTATATACATGGCAACAGCTGAGGATGCAACTTGCTGTCACCAATCTCCATCTGTCTAGTGCCACTCAAACCCTACTACACTACAGTACATGGTAGTATATACGGGAGCGGTTCAGTTCCAATTCGCCAGTCATCACTACAAGATAACTGTGTCCAAGTCAGCGATGACGATATCCCAGCGGTACGTCCAGTGTATTCTGATTCACAACATCAAGTATATTGTGTTCATGTCTCAAGGGTAAAGACATCCCATGGGTTCATAGCATTTTTAAATCAGACAGGCATTGGGCAGCTTATCGTTTTTGTCTAATTGACAATAGGATAATAACAAGTATTGTAACAGTAAACAATGCCTAGCGATATTGCTTGTTAGTTACCAGAGGAAGAATAACCATAATTTATTGTGCTTACGTTTGCGAACCTCACGCTACCATTTCTTTTTGCCCTTTTGAAGATTGAAACTTGGGTAAAAGTGTGTAAGGAAAATAAGGGGCGGACATCTTAAAATATTGTAATATGGTAAAAAAGTTGAGACGATTCACCCAGATTTGGTGATTTTAGATTGAATTTTAGATTATGAAAGACAACGTTCTCAACAGCTTGATAACAAATTTAGCGTAACAAGCTCATTTGGTACTATTTGGAAAGTAGAAATATAACCCAAAGCCCGAAATGCTATGCGGTACCTCATTCCTTATAACTATGTGGTGAAACAAGAAACGTAACTACCTTGTAAAAAGTCATGAGATAAAATTGATAAATGAAAAGTGTCTCTTATCTAGATTTTAAAAACAGGAAAAACTTTATGTCCTGGAATTTATTTGGATATTTTTTCCGCTCAGTTCATAAATACGTGATTCCAGTTTTGTGAGATAAGGCAGTGATTTTAGTGAAAATCAAGAACTTGTCTCTTTAACCACTTGGGGACATGTCTGCAAACTAGGAGATTTACAATGTTTTTCTCAAGCTTGATGTCCAATGAAATAATAGCTCCTATTTAACAGCCCATCATGACAATGATGTTAAAGTAAAGCTGTGATGTTACCGTTGTGAATGCTGGTATATTCCAGGCCGCTGCTAGCTCCAGAGGTGTTGCACATCTTGTGAATGACCCAAATAAACCCTCAAGTCGTCTCTCCGCCCAGGCTGCAGTAAGTGATGCTGTGGTGGAGAGCGAAGATGAGTTACTCGCTCTAATCCACACCACCTCCAGGCTGTCATCATGACGAGACAACACTTCAGTGGTGATCTGAGCGAGCCTGAAATCACAGAGTCAGTGGTCAGACATGAAATGGTACCTGGTACTTAACAATAGGTTAGTGGCCTTATAATACAACATTCATCAAATATACAATATAAGTTATTCCATGAATGAAAAACCGAATTTTGTATTTTTGATTGGTGCTGGAGGTTTTCATGATTTCAACCATAAGATAACATAAATGTGATCTTTCTTAGTAACCAGTGCACCAAGCATTTTGTCAGCCAATGTAAGATTGACCTTGGTGATGTCAGAGGCTTTCGGACGGGGCAAAAGTCTGGCGATGATTCAGTCAGAGCATACAGCAAAGTACTATGAGCATAAGAAGATACAAGAGGCGCTTTATTTGAAATCAAGATAATAGGTGGCAAATTACAGGCATGATATTACACATTCTGTCTAAAGTAATATTTATTTACCTAACCAAATTCACTTATAGCTGATCAAATTTTACTCACCTATGAGAAGGTCCGGTAGGTGAAGTGACAATAGCTATCCTTGATGACGCGCTGACACTATTACAGATTAGCAGAGCGATCCATGAGATGATATATGAGCACTGAAAAGCCATATTGTCTTACCGTGACTCCACTATGTAAATTGATATGGATGTCGAGGTCAACAGCTCTTACCACATTACTTTCATGGAATACTTGATAAAACCTCCTCGCAAAGAACAGCCTTCATCTTTTCTGCTTCATCGAGGAGCTTATCGAGTGTGATCTGAAATATAGAAATTTCCGGATAAGCTTGTATGGTGGCAAAAGACTACTGTGTGCCAGTTCAAAAATGGCTTTTCAACTGGAGATTTATCATAAATTCAATAAAATTATCAAATATTGATGAATTCAAGTTACGCTTAGACTACTCATAATAATGAATGGTTTATAAATTATTCAGAAAAACAATAAAGCACACTTGTAATATATCTCACTCTTTAAATTGTAAAAATTGAGCTTTCAGCTTCATTGCTTGGCATTAAAGCAAGAAATAATTACACCTATAGTATGTATGTCACGAGTAAAAATTAGATCCATAATTTGGCTGTAAAAACTGGATCGATGTCAGACACGGCTAAGATGCAGCATTCATGACCACAAACAAATAATGAGTTTTTACCTACTTGATGAGTTTTTACCCATACTTGGATACAGTTATATCTTCTATGTTTTTATCATCCAGGCCATTAGCTGATTAGCTCCTTTTGTCTTTCTGGAAATGAGAATGCTCCATTAGCGATATTAATTTTTTTCTCAGAATGATTCTCATCTGTTTGTCACGATGTAGTTAATGACGAATAATGCATCTCCTTAAGATTCCTGCCGTCTCCACAGAATTCTAAATGTATGCACATATGACAAATGATAATGCATTACGTGCTGTACAAACACTAGCCAGCTTGCATTCTTACATACCAGTTACTTCGTCAGAACATGCTGCCTTGCTGCCATAGAGTTCAAACTTGTCGATATATCTTTTATACAATTTTGATTGACTTGAGGCAGCTAACTACTTGAGGATTTCTATTTGTTTAGCGAACCCTTGTGAATCGGTCTCAGCAGAAGAAGCAAATCTATATTTCAATTGTTAAGTAGAAGTTAATGACGTCTATTATTAGGCTATTCCGACACTGTGTAGGGAATATTGCAACCAAAAAACAACTTTCATTGGCTGTATAAACAATGGTTTAGAAAAATACGGTGTAAGTTTAGCAATTCTTTTGCACAGACACAGTCTAAATATACTCACATATGTCTGCGGTACGAGAAGGAAAAAAATACTGAGACTGATCTTATCAATGATATTGTGGATTAATTAAAATTGACCTCATTCCCACCTACCAGTGAAAGTGCTCAATCTGTAAAAGTGCTCAAACTGTATCAAGACTAAAAATAATTATAAATATTTCTGAAAGGAAATGTTTCCATCGAACCAACTTTTAAAAAACCTGTTTTGTAAATAGCACTAGCTTCAAACAACACATGATTCTATGTCAGCATACTTTGAGACAGGATATAGGAAAAGTTAGGAACAATGAAGCAACATATAAGCCATTAACTGTCCGCTGCCATTATTTCCATTCGGTACACTTTGGCCTCTTCCGCTTCACCAATGAGAGGCGCTTTCACAAAAAAAGGGAGACAAGTCTAGGTCAAATCACTTCAGACTTACTTGTATGATTTTCCTGCCAAAGCTTACTGCATTACTGCATCATAGACATACAGGCCGTCAAGCTATCAGTCTTACTGGACTGCCTATTTCCCAATTGAATAAAACAATAAACAACCTAACCGAACACCTTTTGATACCTGAACCCTTTAGGTTATTTGGAAAAAAAGAGCTATACATTCACAAGACTATGTAGTGATCAGTATAAAGAGTTGGTGACTTTTATTTTAACTTAATTTTTTTATGACTTTTATTTTTTTTGTGATTTACCATATGAAATAAAATACTATGAGGCTTGGTTCATCAGAAAGAACAAGAAAATTTTAAAATTTTATTGAATACTCTCAAGAAAGAAGATTTTCATCGGACTTCCCTCAAAGGAAATTTTCAAATTTTTCACATCAAAGGTTTGGCTAATCGCTGACAACACTGATCATTAAATTTTGGCTATAGACTCAATGAATGCTTGTATACAAACTGCGTGATTGTAGTGACTTGTAATATTACATAAGCCTGATAATTAAACAATCCCTTGCCATGTCGTTGTATTTAGCTCCACAAAACCAGGAAGGTATTTCATGCCTCCAATATTCTCTCCACCTGTAACTATGAGCAGATAAATCCTATCTGAAATGACATTGTAATATGTGTGGTGAAAGCAAGGAGTTCGATGTCACATCAATCTCCTTGGCTAAGTTTAGCGTTGTATGGATCAGAGAAATATCGAGTGAGAGAAGTGTCAATACATAAGAGAAGTGGCTTTTTTTTCTTTGATAAATTCATACACATGGCTACCCTTCTTTTCCTATGGCCTGGCCACAAACTGCTGCCCAAAGTGCGAGTACTAGACAAAAATTGCAGAGGAACCATCAAAGTACAGACAGATGGTATCCTTTACCTAGCCAATGTGTTGGCTCTGATTGGTTGGTCACACCACCCAACCAATCAGATCAGAGCCAACAATTTGGCTAACCCTGACCATCAATGTTTGCAAATACCACAATCGGGATACAAGACGACAGGGATGAATGGCTCAATGCCACAGCTTGTAAAAGAAAAATATCCTTGTGTCTTTGGTGAAACAATTGTAATTGATAACAAATATGCCCTACCCCTTGGCCCTACTATTTGGTGCTCCGGTCCCTGTACTCAATGAACTACTCAGAACCATTGCTGCACCATTACTGCTCGACAAAAGAGCATTAATTACGTCCTGCCTCTCACATGTGTAAAATAATGGCGCTTGAAAGCTTTAATGAAACAAGACATATGATTGGTCTGAAAATGTATTTTCATTGGATAGCAAAGGTCAAGGTCAAGTTTATCATGTGACCAGAGAAGAAAATTTGTAAAACCCACAACTTATAAAAGTTAAATCTCTTCCTTGTTTTGGCACAAACAGTTCTATTTATATGTGGTTCTATTCATACTTCTAGATATAAACTCTGGCTGCTGAACTGTCACCCAGCTGAAATGACACTGCTTAAGTTGTCAATTATCATCCTTGCACTACTAGTTGCAGATATATTTTCCATTGAGGAATGGATATCTTCTGCAAAGTCTCATAAGAATGAAAACAGTAGTAGCTTGAAAGTGAAGAAATATAAGTATACAACTGCATACTTTACCCAGCAAGTAAGTATGCTTCATTCTTGGTAATGAGCATTGCACCAAGGACTCCCTGATTGCACATTAGTTCCCCTACTTCCTAAGTTAGGAGTGCTACTAGTACTGTGTTACAAAAGTGTGCCTTGTTTCCTTGACAGATCGTCAGTTCACACTTGCAAATATGCTGGCTGAGCATATCACCTATCTTTTGAAATTGGTGCAATTCCAGTGGTCGAGTGCGGCCCCAGGGGTCAAGCCCTCGACCATTGAACTTGCACCAACTACAGAAGGCCTGTGGAGCTAATGGATTACTGTGTCCATCGATTATAGCATTTATTTTGAGTTACTTCTCTCATGCATGCAGCACGTTATTTGAGTGCATGCTTTTCAAACAGGGTAAATTTTCTTCATTACTGCTGACTTTTGGTGGTTGCCTACATACAAAAATTTGTGTGCAATTCACAGTCACAGACAACACTGATCACCTTCTATGCTATCAACTGCTGAGGTTAACCTAAGTCCCAAACTAGTGTAACCATTAGGGAATCAGTGAACCGACATGACATGGTCATTGTAATCTGTGGCGCCAGTGAATGCACAATCATCATTCTAATCTCAGAATGTATTTCAAAAGATGTGTAAATAGCCAGTCATTCTCGAAGAAAGTTGGGGGACAATGGCTTATCTGTATCTATCATTTTGATTATGAATGATATATTGTTCGTTTTAACATCATTTTTGCAGGTTGACCATTTTGGTTTTACGAACACAGATACTTATCAGATGAGATATTTAGTCAACACTGATTATTGGAATAAAAACAACGGACCCATTCTGTTTTACTGTGGTAATGAGGGGGATATCGAGGACTTCGCAGAAAACACAGTGAGATTTTAGAACCTATTTGCACCTTTACAGTCCAAGAAATACAATATGCTGGTGCAGCAAAATATCATTACCATGTAATGTTCTGTCTCCATGTGGTGTCCTGAGTCGTGTCCACCCATTAATTCTTACGCAGAAATAAAATAATCTATAAATTTTTTATCAGTGGTCATGGTGTTCTGACATAGTTGTTCTAGTTGTCTTAAGCTTTGATTGTTTTTATATTCGATTGGTGTGAAATTTATTTCTGCCGCTTTTGTGCAGGAGAAAACCCTAAGCATCAAACATTTTATATTGATGCCTCCACTGCATTGTGCTGTTGTTATTTTCAGGGTTTTATGTGGGATATCTCATCTCAAATGAAAGCGATGGTGGTCTTTGCAGAGCATAGATATTATGGTAAATCTATGCCATATGGCAATGATTCATTCAAGGTGAGGCTTAGGAATATTTTATGTAAAAACTCTGTCACATGATTAATGCGATGTGATCACATGACCAGGCTCAACACTCAAGAGTCATGACCCTAGAAATGCACTTAAAAACAATACACAAATTCTGGTGACTTTGGATTGCAGTGATCTAATTGCACCTTATCTCTGATCTGAAAAACAATAAGGGTTTGTCTGATGGTCACACATAAGCAAAGATTATAAATACATAAGTATGTGAAAAGCTACTTCAAAGAAGATCATTGTTTGTCTGATCTATGACTAGGACAGGGCATACCATGTGGTCACAATCATGTTTTTGTACTGAACTGCAGTGATGATTATGCCCAATTTTAGGATGCTGGACATAGAGGTTTCCTCACATCAGAGCAAGCGTTAGCTGATTATGCTGTATTCCTTACCGAATTTAAGAAGACAACTAAAGGTGCAGCGCAGAGCCCTGTGGTAGCTTTCGGTGGCTCATATGGTGGAATGTTGGCTGCTTGGATGAGAGCAAAATATCCCCAAATAATCATCGGGTAAGTTTCCATATTATGAGCTTGACAATGCAAAAGAAAAAGCTGTCGGAAAATATTGCCAAGCAAAAATTGTTTGTTGCAAAGGAGTTTCCAATGAAGAAACTAACACGCCTGTGTGTTGTACTAGAAAGAAGTTTCCGATGCACTGCAAAGTCTGTGGAAAATCAATAAAAAATTGGTTCATTTGTATGCCAAAAAGGTGGTGAAACCATGATCTACAAAAATAAAGGTATGGAAAGTGAATAAAATGTGAAAAAGTGAATACTTGAAATAAAGTGACAACCAAACGCTACCAAAAGACAATGAAGTCGGCAGTACAATTTTTTTTACAAGTTTTCGGGATTTATTGTGTTACCAATGTGGCTGAAGGACTGTTGAGTGTTATGTCTTCTCTGGTTCATTTGTGAAGAGATGAACAGAAACAATAGGAGTTAATTATTTTGTTTTGGTATATTCTAATTGCTATTCTCTATCCCTCTAGTGCATTGGCTGCCTCAGCACCAGTATTGCAGTTTGAAGGAATCACACCTTGTGAATCTTACAACAAGATAGTCACAGATACATTTGCCAGATACGGTGATAATTGTGTTGAGAATATCAGGCGCTCATGGAAAATACTGACTGATACGTTCAACTCTGGTGGTGAGTTAAAATCACTCACTCCTACCTATTAATATGTAGAAGGCTTGTCTTTCTGGTCACATAATATATAAATGTTTCACACAAATTGTTGTTTACATATGAAAAAGCTGTGTTGGCGAAGCAGCAGATTTTGCCTACACGACAGAATAAATTATCTACGACATACCCGCATCAATGATAACTGTATTGCCTGTTGTTCATGCTGTTGGATGGCAAATGGATGTGCTCACTTCCTTGTCATGTTTTATTTTTGTTACAACATTGATAACAGACTCATGCTTATCTCTGTGAAATGTTAAATGTTGTAGCTGCCGGAAAGTCATATATAAAGCAGACAATGAATGTATGTGGTGTAATGGAGACCACAGATGACCTGCAAGCCTTGAAGAGCTGGATTACTGGGGCATGGGGTAATATAGCTATGGTAGAATATCCTTACCCTGCTAATTTTCTTCAAAATCTCCCAGCATGGCCTATTAAGGTGAGTGTATAGTTATCCCTCTCAGCTCTGGCCTTTTTGTTCGTACTGACTGAATTATTTATAACTATGAGTCACCATCATGCTTTTAACAATACTTGGTAATAAATTTTAGTCAAGTGAGTGTGTTTAGCTAAAATATTCTGATAGCTTTGTTTTTCTATAACAAAAACCTCATGGAATAATCATAATTGCAATGATTGATGTTTGTAACAGCAACACATCCGTGAAAGCAACGCAGTCCCCTTACTATCTCTGGTTAACAGAAGGCAACGGATTATTTCAATGTTTACCACGTTGTGTTATGGGCAATATACTGCTGACTATGGTGTTTTGCAATGAGATCACTCTTTGTATTACCACAGGGTGTTTGCGCTAACCTGGATCAACCCTACTATAATGACTCTAAGGTGCTGATTAAACAGTTAGCTTTGGCCACGCAGGCCTTCTTTAACTACAGTTCCAGCTACGCCGGATCATGTTTTAATACCCGAGGCGAGCCTGATAATCTAGGCGCTGATCAGGGATGGAACTTCCAGGTATGCTGCAAACAATGAAGTTGGCTCGAGATAAGCATAATTTTATTCAAATTTGAAGAACAAAAAGACAAAGATTTGTTTCTGGGAAATGTGTTGCACCATTCCTACTTGTAATTTTGGGTGTTGACCTTGGTGTACCCTACTGAGAAGAAATGTTGATAAATAAATTTCTAAAACTTATCAGTTTAATGTTTTCTCAATTCTTTGCTTTGTGATGCCAATTGTTCCATGAAGGTGCTCCATATTAAGATTTGCCTCACATGTGTCTCCATTCTTCAGAAACACAGGTTAAGAGCTGAGGTTACTGTTTGTGATGTACTGTACTTGGTACCACATCAAACATGGTAGAGCATAATTATGTTAAATTAAGATTACGCCAATGTGTCATACTATTGAACTATCTGATATTTTCCTGCAGGCCTGCTCAGAAATGATAATGCCAATGTGCGGAGATGGTGTCCAAGATTTCTTTGAGCCTTCTCAGTGGGATCTCAATACAGAAGTCAAAAGATGTGCCATGGCATACGGAATCTCTCCACAACCAAGCTGGGTAATGACCAATTACCTAGGAGTTAATATAACTGGTGCTACCAATATCATATTCAGGTGAGGACAAGTCTTCTTTTGAATAGTTACATGGTAATAATTATGAGCTACATCCTGTTTCGTACTATTTATTCCTTTTTGTTTAAGCAAGTTTCTGGTTATCAATATTAATACATTTTCTGTCACTGCTGTCCTTTTCCATACAGCTGATATGCCTCACTATTCAGAGTGCACACAACAGGCAATAGTCTTTTATTAACTATCCTTATGTTTATGTGTTTTCTTTGGTGCAGTAATGGAGTTCTCGATCCATGGCATGGAGGCGGTGTACTCAGGAGTTATCCCGATCAGAATATCACTGCTTTAATCATTCCCAGCGGTGCTCATCATCTTGATCTCAGAGCCACAAATATTGCCGATCCTGTAGACATCATTGCAGCTAGACACACAGAAATAAAGATCATGACACAATGGATTAAGGACTACAGACCTAACTCCAATATGAACTCTAATGATTAAAATTGTTTAGCCATACCCTGTGAATGGCACTGCTGCCCGACCAGACCCCTATAATATTATTCTGATAGACATCCATATGATGGATTCTTAACATTTTACATTATATACGCAAGAACTCTCTGTTTTCTATCAAGTTTTGCTTTCCAACTTATCCTACTCAAGTGCTCAATAAGACAAGTCTTATGTTTTCCTCAAAACACTCCTTTGACAATAATTTTAGCAAAGATCGAATTTAATGTGAAAATATTGGTTGCTATTTTGATCATTTCAAAATGTTCAAATCCCATATCAAAAATAAATGAAATAAAATCTCTCTCTTGAGGATAATGGATTTCATTTAATGGAGACCATCAACTTGTCCTATGGCCTATACTAATATGGCCGACTATACTGGTGCAATAACGGCTTGTGTTGTAAAAAATTGAGATGTTAAAGAATGTAGTTGACCCACTTTTGCCAGTAGGCAATTAACTCCTGATCGTTCAATAAAGATTAAAGGGCAACCAAGGTATCAAACAACTTCGCATCGATTAATAGCAGATTGCGCCTTATGTATAGGGAAAAAGACAAAATCCAATTGGGATGATCATTCAGCCAGAATTCTTGTGAAACATTTCATCCATCAGGCACTCAAACTCTGCTAAAATAGAACCTCACAGAGCAGTTTTCCTTTTCCTGTTATATTTAGCCTAAACTGAAGTGTTACCCCATTCTGCTTGCAGGATAGCCTTGTGACATAGTCTATCTCTGCAGCACAGCAGTGGTGGCGCTGCCTTCCATCAAGAAAGGCAACTCCCAGGGTTCAAGGTTATGAGATATCAAAACCAGTGTTCCATTTAGGCCCAAATATTTCCAAATTATGGGTTTCCATTGTTTTCCCAATTTTGGTACTCAGACTAGGTGAATTAGTTCAAGCCCTATGCTGCAGAGACGAACGTATGCCTCAACAGTTTGCACATGCGCAGACTGGTGTTACCCAGCTTAGAGTCAGCAACTACTTTGAGTTTTGCACCACGTCATGCACAAAGCTGATGCTGCCTAGCACATTCTTTCAGAGCTCTCAATCTGGGAGGATCCAAGTCCTGAGTTTTGCCTTTACTTTGTCGCGTAGTGGCACGTATAAGGCACAAAACGCCCAGTGTAAGGACAGCGAAGGGAAATTAGATCTGGTTGGTTTTCCTCTCAAGAGCTTATCACAGAGTTAGGATATACACTTGAATCATCTCCCCTTCTAAAGATAGGTTCTCATTATGAATTTGCTCAAATATAAAAGCTCAGGTTTGTTTGCGAGGTGAGAAAGCCTAATTTATATGGTTTAAAAACCTTGCCCCTTTTGTAAGGCCATGTCTCCTCAATATAGTCTGTTTTTTTAGGTTTTATCTAGAGAGAAGTTAGCATGCGATATTATATCACAGCTTACATTGAACCTTGTGACCTTTCTTTGCTCTAAACTTTTACATTTTAGACTAAAGTTTTGCACCGCCAGGTTTCCTTACAAACTAATTGTAGCTCAATGTTCACTCAAGGTTTTCTGTGTGTGACTGCAATGCAGGAAATTTCTAACTATCACAAAGCATCATTTGCAATACTTACCAGTTACCATGAAACATTAGCAACATCGAACCAATCGCTCTGCCTAAATGTTTCGCTACAAAACTTGCAAACTTGCAGTATCCACAAGACCAGAGAAAACTAACTTGTGCCCTCTCTTCCTGTTGCATACTATTTTTCAGAAACGAATCATTTTTTGTATGGTTGCATACATTTATTTGCTCAACTCACACTTTTGACAAAAAATAATTGTTATTGATGTGCGAGGTAGTGAATAAAATAGTCATCGGCGCAAATTATTCTTGACACAACTCTTCCGTAAAACTTGCGAAAGGAATCTACATGGTAATGGAAAAAAAAATATTTGCATTAAAAATTGCAGTTCTCAAATAGCAGCAAAGTTACTCTCTGGGTTTATGGTGCCTCAGATTTTTACGTTGATTCTATGAGCATTTTGAAAAGCAGATAAGGTTATTTGAGTCCTCTGACTAAATGACTAGAATGAACAACTTACATCAGAGCTTTAGTCACATTATTGCCCTGCCAGGCACTATTTTGAGATCACCTGAAAATTCATTTCACTATCAAAACAAGACTTTGACTCTGACGTTGGCCATGGTATAACAAGGGACATAGTAATATTTACATTAAACAGTCAAAAATTTGGTCGTGGTATTGAGTGACTTTTTAGAGGAGACTAATGGGGCATAAATTCAGGTTAGTAACTATAGTTTGAGTGATTTGAAAAGGAAACAATTTGGACAGTCGGTCTGTGGAGGGTGGGATAGTCTCAGTCAACGCAGTCAGTTTTGTCAGTAAGAGTGGTCTACTAAATTTATCCGGTAACACAACTTTAAACCAACTTTTTTTTGATTGAAATCAACATTTTTTCTCATGTCAATTATTGTTGCCTAATCAATCAACGGCTGCAACTTCATCATTTGATTCAGGTATTTATTTGTACAACACATCAAAACATTCCAGTAAAAGGTCATCATTTTTGAATAAAAATAATTCTGAGTAAGGTATTTTAGCGAAGAATAGGAAGCCGACATTTTGGTGAATACCGATTCACCCCAGCTGTGACAAATTAAATCTTAGTGATTGTTAGTCACTGGCTTCAAGATTGGTCTCCAAACGCAACTGTTGATCTCTAAATCGTGGGGATGTTAATATTTCACTGACATGCTGACTTATTGCAGATAGCATTGTGTGGAAAAATATTGTTTCATGTTAATTGAGACTCAGTCACGGTCATTCACTTGCATGTTTCACATTACATCAGTAATCCCTAATAAAGCTAACTCTACCCCCCCCCCCCACATACTGCACAACAATCTCATACAGATTACAACACTACGTATATTAAATTGTATGCTTACTATTTATTCATTTATTATGTATTTGTTGAGTGATGGCTGTTACCATATACCATATACCATATATCATATACCACATACCACATACCACATACCACATACCACATACCACATACCACATACCACATACCACATACCACATACCACATACCACATACCACATACCATATACCATATACCATATACCATATACCATTTCCCATATACCATATACCATATACCAGCAAATAATTACACACAGGCGGAAATGAACATGATAAGACCACCGCCACCGAGAAAAAGGCTGCGAACTACTCAGCTGATCTAACCCCCCTCCCCATTTACTCATGTCAAGCAAAAAGATAATAACTAAAAGCAATAATAGTGATTTCAAATCATAAACAGTACATGGTGATCTGGTATTAGGTAATGAAGGATTAGGTGCTACAGAGGGATAGCATAATCACTATATCTTTCATTATAATTACCACTTAAAGCTATTGTTGGGACCACTGAATTAGATTCTTCTCTTAGAATGGAAATAGTATCATAGCGTTATACGGTTAGGACACTAAACACAGGGACCCATCTGACTGTTATCTGATTGGCTGTCCCTAGTAGCATGAATAATTAGCCTGAGAAGTTGTCCTGTTTACAATGTTGCAAACAGTATTTATACCCCTACAGTGTCGATGATTAGGGCATTTCTAGATTGCTACTAGGGACTGGCTATTTTTGCAAGCCCTTTGTTTTGCAAAAGAAAGCTAATGATGCTATTCCAGATATGGAATTCAATGGTTGGGACATAATTATTATTAGCATTAATTCTCATCATGCGATATAATATTAATATAATCGTTTTCAGAAGGAGCTCTTATTAATAAACACTTACAACTTTTTACACTCATTAAATAATTATGGTTTGTCAAATATTTACACCATCAGGAAGTTCCGTTATGACCTACACCAATATGAACTCCATATATCTCAAATAGATGGGGGACAAATAATACTGGTTTCCAAGAGTCCAGACATATTTACTTAAAATACCATAAGATAAACTCAATCAGAAAAGAGCCACCGAATTCGACGAGTTACGTCCTGCTACATTACAAAGCACCACCGCAACTCGAATAAATAGAGATTGTATTGCAACCCTTGATGAAGTTAGAGGCAAGGCAATCGGGCATCCCACATAAATGCAGTGCAATGACCTGTGCCAGAAACAGCGTGGTCTTTGAAGTTCATAAAGCAATCTTGTCGCATTCACCAAAAGGTGAATTTTTTAGGTCCTGGCCAGTTTATCGGGTTACTACATTTGCTAAGTTTGCTAAGTTGACCCGCACAAGCCATGCATCGGTGAGCTAGGTTATGTAATCAGATTAAAGCTAATTCAACATGAAGAAAATCCACAAGTGTGTGCGAGGGGATATTTTGCCATATGTTGGGTTGTTTTGGCTTATTATCTAGCGACTTGTAAATTGTATATAGCTGGGCTAAATTATTCATATTATTGAATCAATTAATAGAATAGGATAGAAATAGAATGTTGGCTGAGTGATAGCTAATTGAAACCCAAATTAGAGAGTGGCTGTGTCTTTAGCTGACTTCTAGCAGCAAATCTGGTCTTCTGCAACTGGCTTTTAAGAACTGAACTGGGTGAATTAGATAAATGAGCACCTATGCTGCATTGTTGTGACACAAATTGCATGCACTAAGCGAATAACGCTGTGTTGGAAGATGTTTTCTGACCTTGATGTCTGCATAAGCTAATCTACAGGCATTGGTTCTCTCTGAGCGGCCCGTGTCCTGCATGCCTGGGCTCTCTCTGAGCAGCTGGGGCAGGTTTCAATTAGGATTTAGCAGACACTTAGCTTAGTTTTAGCCAATTTTGGCCAGATTTAGCCCCTACTGATTACACTTTGATCGGTCGTTATTTATATTATTAATCAATTAGTATATTTATTATATATGAGTAAGTGATAGCTGCATGATTCAGAACAACCAAGATATGGCTAAACATCAGCAAAGTCTTTGCTAAATTTATGCTTATTAAAACCCAAATTAGAGAGTGGCTGTGTTTTTAGCTGACTATTAGCAGCCAATGCGTGGCTAAAAGCCAGCTAAATCTGTAACCGAACCACTCCCTGGTGTCTTTGCATGCATAGTTTCTCATAGCAGACAAGGACATCTCATCAGCAGGGATGACTTGTAACTTCTCTTCTGTTCGTAGAAACTATGACGCCACATGTTGAAACGTCAAGATCTACCATCAGCAGAAAAGCAGAAAATGTGGTCGTAGTAATTTGGTCGTCTTTGCTAAATTTATGCTAATTGAAACCCAATCTAGAGAGTGGCTGTGTTTTTAGCTGACTTTTAGCAGCCAATGCGTGGCTAAAAGCCAGCTAAATCTGTGATTGAACCACCCCCTGGGGTCTTGCATGCATGGTTTTTCATCGCTGACAAGGACATCTCATCAGCAGCGGTGACTTGTAACTTCTCTCTCGTTCCTAGAAACTATCACGCCACAGGTTGAAACGTCGAGATTCACAATCAGCAGAAGAGCAGAAAATGTGGTCGTAGTAATTTGGTCGTCTTTGCTAAATTTATGCTTATTGAGACCCAATCTAGAGAGAGAGTGGCTGTGTTTTTAGGTGAATTTTAGCAGCCAATGCATGGCTAAAAGCCAGCTAAATCTGTGATTGAACCACCCCCTGCATGCATAGTTTCTCATAGCAGACAAGGACATCTCATCAGCAGCGGTGACTTGTAACTTCTCTCCCGTTCCTAGAAACTATCACGCCACAGATTGAAACGTCGAGATTCACAATCAGCAGAAGAGCAGAAAATGTGGTCGTAGTAATTTGGTCGTCTTTGCTAAATCTATGCTAATTGAGACCCAATCCAGAGAGTGGCTGTGTTTTAGCTGACTTTTAGCAGCCAATGCGTGGCTAAAAGCCAGCTAAATCTGTGATTGAACCACCCCCTGGGGTCTTGCATGCATGGTTTTTCATCGCTGACAAGGACATCTCATCAGCAGTGGTGACTTGTAACTTCTCTCCCGTTCCTAGAAACTATCACGCCACAGGTTGAAACGTCGAGATTCACAATCAGCAGAAGAGCAGAAAATGTGGTCGTAGTAATTTGGTCGTCTTTGCTAAATTTATGCTTATTGAGACCCAATCTAGAGAGAGAGTGGCTGTGTTTTAGCTGAATTTTAGCAGCCAATGCGTGGCTAAAAGCCAGCTAAATCTGTGATTGAACCACCCCCTGGTGTCTTGCATGCATGGTTTTTCATCGCTGACAAGGACATCTCATCAGCAGCGGGGACTTGTAACATCTCTCACGTTCCTAGAAACTATGACGCCACAGGTTGAAACGTCGAGATTCACAATCAGCCAAAGAGCAGAAAATGTGGTCGTAGTAATTTGGTTCCTGGTCTTCTGCAACTGGCTTTTAAGAATTAAGTGAAAACTGGCTTTTAAGAATTTAAGAAGGGTGAATTAAGTAAATATGCATCTATGCTGCATTGTTGTAACACCAATCACTTGCGCTGAGCGATTAACGCTGTGTTGTGAGATGTTTTCTGATCTCGCTGTCTGCATTAGCTAATCTACAGGCATCGGTTCTGTCTGAGCGGCCGTTTCCTGCATGTCCGGGCCCTCTCTGAGCAGGTTTCAATTAAAATTTAGCAGACACTTTGCTTAGTTTTAGCCAGTATTGGCCAGATTTAGACCCTACTGATTACACTTTGATTGGCCGTCATTAATATTAATAATCAATTAGTATGTTTATTACATATTATGAGTAAGTGATAGCGGCATGATACAGAATAGCTAAGATATGGCTAAACATCAGCTAGATCTTTGCTAAATCTATGCTAATTGAAACCCAATCTCGAGAGTGGCTGTGTTTTTAGCTGACTTTTAGCAGCGAATGCGTGGCTAAAAGCCAGCTAAATCTGTAATTGAACCACCCCCTGGTGTCTTGCATGCATAGTTTTTCATCGCTGACAAGGACATCTCATCAGCAGCAGTGACTTGTAACGTCTCTCCCATTCCTAGAAACTATGACTCCATGGGTTGAAACGTCGAGATTCACAATCAGCAGAAGAACAGAAAATGTGGTTGTAGTAATTTGGTCGTCTTTGCTAAATTTATGCCAATTGAAACCCAATCTAGAGAGTGGCTGTGTTTTAGCTGACTTTTAGCAGCCAATGCGTGGCTAAAAGCCAGCATCTGTAATTGAACCACCCCCTGGTGTCTTGCATGCATAGTTTTTCATAGCAGACAAGGACATCTCATCAGCAGTGGTGACTTGTAACTTCTCTCCCGTTTCCAGAAACTATGACGCCACAGGTTGAGACGTGGAGATTCACAATCAGCCAAGGAGCAGGAAATGTTGTCAGTAATTGGGTCCCTGGTCTTCTGCAACCGGCTTTTAAGAACTAAACTGGGTGAATTAAATAAATCAGCACCTATGCTGTATTGTTGCGACACCAATCGCATGCGCTGTGCAAACAAAGCTGTGTTGTCAGATGTTTCTACCCTCGTTGTCTGCATTAGCCCGTCTACGGGCATGGATTCTCTCTGAGCAGCCCTTGTTCTGCATGACCTGGCTTTCGCTGAGCGGCTGGTTTCAATTAGGATATAGCAGACACTTAACTTTAGTTTTAGCCTGATTTAGCAGCCACTTATCAATGTTGCAATTGTTCCAATTCGCCCTGCTGTAACTCAGCCAAGTAGATTGATATTCATTGTGGAGGAATCTTACACTTTTACTGAACACAACAGAGTTTATGTGTCAGTGATTTTTATGTGTCTGTTGTTTATGCTAATTGAAACCCAATCTAGAGAGTGGCTGTGTTTTTAGCTGACTTTTAGCAGCCAATGCGTGGCTAAAAGCCAGCTAAATCTGTGATTGAACCACCCCCTGGTGTCTTGCATGCATGGTTTTTCATCGCTGACAAGGACATCTCATCAGCAGCGGTGACTTGTAACTTCTCTCTCGTTCCTAGAAACTATCACGCCACAGGTTGAAACGTCGAGATTCACAATCAGCAGAAGAGCAGAAAATGTGGTCGTAGTAATTTGGTCGTCTTTGCTAAATTTATGCTTATTGAGACCCAATCTAGAGAGAGAGTGGCTGTGTTTTAAGCTGAATTTTAGCAGCCAATGCGTGGCTAAAAGCCAGCTAAATCTGTGATTGAACCACCCCCTGGTGTCTTGCATGCATGGTTTTTCATCGCTGACAAGGACATCTCATCAGCAGCGGTGACTTGTAACTTCTCTCCCGTTCCTAGAAACTATCACGCCACAGGTTGAAACATCGAGATTCACAATCAGCAGAAGAGCAGAAAATGTGGTCGTAGTAATTTGGTCGTCTTTGCTAAATCTATGCTAATTGAGACCCAATCTAGAGTGTGGCTGTGTTTTTAGCTGACTTTTAGCAGCCAATGCGTGGCTAAAAGCCAGTTAAATCTGTAATTGAACCACCCCTGGTGTCTTGCATGCTTGCTTATCAATGCCACTTATCAATGTTGCAATTGTTCCAATTCGCCCTGCTGTAACTCAGCCAAGTAGATTGATATTCATTGTGGAGAAATCTTACACTTTTACTGAACACAACAGAGTTTATGTGTCAGTGATTTTTATGTGTCTGTTGGTCACTGCAGACTGCTGGGTAGTTGTTTATGTTTTCAATCAATGAGTATATATTACATATGAGTGAGTGCAAGCTGCTTGATACAGAACAGCCAATATACAGCTAAACATCAGCTAAGTCTATGCTGAATATATGCTAATTGAAACCAAAATTAGAGAGTGGCTGTATTTTTAGCTGACTTTTAGCAGCGAAAGCGTGGCTAAAAGCCAGCTAAATCTGTAATTGAACCACCCCCTGTCCTACATGCCTGTGACTGTTCTCTGTGGTGGGCACACAACTCTATGTTGTGAGATGTTTTCCACCCTTGATGTCTGCCCATCTACGGACAGGGCAGGCATAAAATATAGACGCATCCTGTCAAGACAACGCCATTTTCACGTCACATCAAACGAGTTGAAAACTATTTGACAGCATTAATTCAAACTTAATTTGTTTAAAACGGTTATTAAATTTTTATTATTTAAAATCGCCATTGCGATGTATATTTAAAGAGTGTCCACTAAGATGAACATTGGAGGGCTCATTTTGCACAATTATGACAGTAAATATTACGTAATTATCATTAAAACTTTCAGCGCAGTTTACTCTGTCATCATCTACAATGATGGACAATCAACCAGCAAAACCAAAACAAACATTTAATTTGAAATTAAAGACTGCAGTAATGTTTTTACATATATTATGGTAGACTAGAGGTAGAGACTCGATAAACTCTAAGCTCTAAGTCATTTCATAATCCAAGGACTTTCTCATAAACATTTCATCAGGCATAATCAAGACTTGCCAAGACTGCTTTTTTAATTGGCAGAGAGCAATGTAGCGGGCTAAGCAAAGAGAATAATTTTCTCACAACCCTTTCATTCGAGTGGAATAACGCGTTTATTTTTTTGACTCGTACGGCTTGTTTAGGATTCCTGTACGAGTATTATATTTTGATACAAGACAATACCACAAACACGTAGTATCAAAGCTATGAAAGCAAGGAGAACAAAGAAAGAGCAATAACTTCATCTGAAGCTGACTACTAGGACTTCCACGGTCATCAATGCTAATGATCTGTTCAACCCCTAGAACGGACTGGCTAATCTGTAGAACTATGCTGGAAGTAGACCTTTCTTATTCCTTTCATTTAATTATCAACGCACAAAACACCACCAATCAAATAACTACTATAATTAAAAGGGACATAATTACTAGTATTTGTTTTATTTATTTATAGAGAGGTTTTCTTAGAAGTGTATAGATAACAAAAATAATTCTTTTATAGGAATAACCTACCATTGGTTACTTCTAATAAGCTAATAAGCTGGAAATACTGAAGTATAAAGTTATCTCTACATAAATTTTGGTGATCATTGGGCTTGTGTGAACGATAGGTGAAAAGGTGGATATTTGGAAATTTGGCTTACTTAAAGATTTGATTTGATTACTAAAATTAATACACTAACCATAAATACTCTCTTACAGTTCAGTACATAATATGTTATAAGAGTTTTTATATTGATAGGTGTATCAACTAAATGCAAAACTATTGACTATAGGGGTCCTATTAGGAATATCAACAAACAACCATTGCTCATGTAAAGGCAAGTAAAAAAAGACTGCTAAGCCCTAATACTTACCGATATCAATCGAAATCCTTGCATGATAACCTTATATTACTGTCTCGCTAACAAGGCATGTTAACAACACTCTCGCAATGCAAAACATTTGTTATGAGAATTCCAAAAGGTTCTTTGCGTGTTGAGGTGTTTGGTGTTTGGTGTTTGGTGTTGAGGTGTACACTTTGAGTTTGGAGTAATGTCCTTTAAGTTAATGGGGACACAACTACTGTTATTTCTAAATGATTCGGTCAAGCTGTTGAAAATTGCAATGTAATCGATAGGCTGAGAGTAAGATGAAGTATATCTTGCTTTTACATACTGACTCTCGTGATCTGACTGGGCATGTAGATCACTGATAAACTAGGCTATCATTACCACAAAGCAGGTGTCGCAAGGCTAAGTATGCATCATGCGTGACTTGAATTTGCGCATGTGCAAGAACAATGAGTTTAGTTTGGGTTCTGATTGCAACTTTGGAAAGGGGAAATGGGATATCCCCTGCACAAACTGTCAACCAAAAGCAGCTAATAATGACAAGAGAGGATAACTATTAATAACAAATCCGCACGCTTTGGGGTGTATGTCACCAGAGCAGGTAGCCAATCAGACGGCTTCGGAATTCCGAGGCTCAATTTTGCAGAGATCAGTTCATGCCCAGAGCTGAGCATGCGCAGAATGTTGCTTTTATCATTGATTATGGCAGGATTATATTTCGGACTTATGTGATCCTATATTGTCAGTACTTAATCAGTTCATTGCTACGTTTTGTCTTTAGCATAGGAGCTATCTAACAAGTTCGATCAGGATTGTTACAATCAATGATTGCTTGTCTGAGCTTATAAGGTACAGGGCATAAACATTCTGGATATCGCTCCATTATCCCTGTCTCAAAAGTCACTCTCAATTAACCTGACCTTAGTCAATTGTCGTGGGGATGATGATGGTTAATATGAGAGTTAGTTTTTTTGGTCAACGACTAACTAAAACTATCTTGTTGATAGAAAAATCAGTTTTCAGGTGAAACTCATTTTTGGCAGGGATACTACTTTATACGCAGAGAGGCAGGATATTTGTGTTACATTCCATTCACTAAGTCAGAGGTCTCAATGACAAAAATAAAATCTAAAACATAAATTAAAAAATCTGTCAAAAATGCTCGACTCATGATACTCTCACCCAACAGTGTAATTATCAGATGGTGAGAGGTGTTAGCGTCTCCAGAAATTTGGCGCATCCTGAATTGCAGAGCAAAATTTTGTTGAAGCGTCCAAGAATTGTACAGAGCATCCAAAATCTATGTGATTTACCTGAAACAGAAAATAAAAGCCACCATTATTTACAGAGATTTGCGTAAGACAAGTATAAGCAAGACCATTTTGTGTCCTCTCAAGCCTGGTTCACATTGTCACAGACAGCTAACCAAGAGAGCCATCCCAGACAATGTGATCACAAATACGACACAATCCCAGGAAAAATGAGTCAGGGTCAGAAACAGGAAAGTTTGATGCATACAAACTTTCACATCACTTTCCCAGACTCATTTTACATCTGGGTATTTTGTGAATGTAACACTGGGACTATCTGGGACGATCCTAGACATTGTGAACACATATCATAATTTCTGAGATCAGTTTTGCAATGTGAACAAAAGAAACTCTTTCTGGGACCATCTGGGATCAGCATCCCAAATGCGTATCTGGGACAATGTGAACCAGCCATCAGTGTGGGTGAACGTGGTAACAATAAAACTTTCTCACTAGGAAAAAGTGCTGCTGAAGATCTTTAACATCAAATCAACAGTAAGTAAACAAATTCAAACAAGCCGTCTCGAAATCCGTTTCTTTGTGCAACAGAGAGACTGTGTTACACAACACATTGCGATGAGAAGTATTGTCTTACATCATGTTTCAGTCTCGCTCCACAAATCCCTCTCTCCCTTCACCTTGAAAGTTTAGTTGGTGAAGTTGATACTAGCTGTCATCCCCGTGTTAGACTGAGAACAAAAGATTGACTGATGCAAGGTATATGACAAAACACAGGGGGAAAATCAGCAAATTTAAAAAGAATTCCTGCCACAATCTTTAACTTCATTACTCCTAACTGTCAGCACAATTTGTTTCATAATGATGATCAGCTCAAACTAATCCAGAAACAATGTCAAACTCTGCTCTGTGGATCATAATGGAATTATACTACCATCGCCCCAGGCACATTTTGTGAACTGGTTACAAATGCATTCCAACATGCTTTCATCAAGAAAACAAGTTTCTTACCTACGGATGTTAGTTTTTCAACTGATAGTTCATCATAATACAGTCACAGGTAATTATTGAGCACATCAATATAATCAACTCTTCTTCTGATTAACTCCCTGGTAGGCTGTGACTTCTCCTCAGATCCTAAAACGGTACTAGAACTTTTCAATAACTTTAAAATGTAGGAACTGCCACAGACCAAGTTTGCCTGCATTGAAAATTGCTTCTCCCTACAACTAAAGAGTGGAAGGGAGCAAACGGAAATGCATGCAAACTTGACCCACTTGATCTAGGACGCCCAGATCAAGGACCATCTTTATGATTTAATTTTACTATGGTTAAGTTTTCTCGCACATAACAGCACATCAAGGCTTATAAACAAAAACAAAAACAAATTTAACAAAACAAGGACAAATTGCCTGATGTAACAAGATTATTTGTGACATATAAAAGGTGAAGTAGATGAAAAAAGGCGCGATAACCAACCAATCAGTGGTGTCTGGGGTCTGTTTTTTCCCTGCTTGTTTCAGTGTTGATTTGTGGATTCTCTGGGTTGAGATTTTGTTTATCTTCCGCAACTGATCTAATCTCAACACGCGGCTTATTTACTATCCTCTGGTTTCCTCATTCTACAACAAAGATAATTAGCAGTGCTGTCATTATTTGCTCATTGCTGTGTGCTTATTTCTGCTCATTTTCAAATTCCAGAAAGTGACAATAAAGATGATCCATTTACAAAAATAAAAATAATTGGGAGATGAACGTGTAAAACTGCTCTTTGAGAAGAGGCTCGTCTTGTCAGTATGCATACGTGACATAACAAATTTCACCAAGCCTACTAACAGTATCAACCTTGTCTGACAATTTATTAACGCTATGACTATTATCACCTGGACTTCCTTACCTAAGACTATTGGTCTTTTAACTGATGAGATGGATAGTCCATCATGAAACATACACTGGTAATTATTGAGCCCATCATCAACAACTCAGACCTTCTCTTGATTAACTCCCTGGTATTTTTTGCTTTCTCCTCAAATCCTGAAAGAAGAATGAAACCTATGTTATCAATAATTTTGCGATGTTGGGACACCCAGCAGGCCAGCAAAATGGGTCATGCACAGCTGCTATGAGACAAATCGTATTTTTTATAGAACGCCAAAGGCACGTACGGACAGATTTCTCGATAGTTTTGTTCCTTTTAGTATTCGTGTATTAAATACCTGAATGTTCCTTTATTTTTTAATTCACAGAGAGCGCCTTAATTGTAATGTGTCCCTGACATTATTACCGAATTAATCTCATTCATTCATTCATTCATCTCAATATTTTGTTGACTCTTAGCTTTCTCTCATCTAACAGCACAATTTGGGTAATACTTCAGGACTACCAAATGAAGAAAAAAACGAATGAATTTTCAGCTTTAATGACCTCGGCTTACAGTCAACTCCCTAAAATTTGTTGAAAATGATATTTAGAAAAAATACAACACAACAAACAGTTATTTTTTATTGCAACATATAGGGTGAGGCAGACAAAAACTAGATGGGTGTGTACTGTGTACTAACTGATAAGTGGGGAGGGAGGGGATGGCTGCATTTTCCTGCTGACGTCGATGTGTGTAGGCATTCTGCAGACCTGTCGCTATTGATCTGTCTGTTTACATGTAGATTATCATACATCTACCATTTCCCTCATGCTACAAGAAAAATAATTGAAGGCGTGGTCAAAGATAAGGAAATATAACAATAGTTATGTTGGTATGAAAGCAATCAAGTGAAGCCACAAATTTGCTGCATCTTATAAATAATCATAATATGAATTTAAATTTGCTGAACCGGATCGACAAAAGTGTAAAATCAGTTCGTCTTACTGCAAAAAAAATAAAATTATTTGGATGTATCTATAAAATGGCTGTGAGATTCGTATTTTCAACATGCATACAGAGTCAGCAACACCTCACTGAGCCTGCAAGTTCAGGGCTATAATTCCATACAGTTTAAACTTACCTTTTCCGAAGAAGAAACGGGTCTCTCACATAAGTAGAACTTATAAGTACTGACAGTGACAACATTGATCATACTGTGGTCTGTGGATACAAAACACTAATTATATCGTCTCATGTCAGTCTCTCCTTGTCTTACAATAAAATACCACTCTGTGAGACGGTATGTCATGCTGGTTGTTACACACCGCATCCAATCTGAAACCATATTTAGTGATAGTATTTAGTGATAACTACAAAAAAAGCTTCTTTTTTTTTGTTGCTAATTGAGCCCATTCAGATGATATATTTACTAATTTTGGTGAGCAAACTTGGGAGTGAGTTTGCATCATCTGGCTTCAAAAACCCCACTCGATCGTATTTAGAAACAGCTCAGATGTTTTTTAACTCCTTGCTATATAAGTGTTTCGAAATCCAACCATAATGTCAAACCATAGCCTTGCGATGAGATCACTAGTTACATAGGAATTATAGTCTCACATTGAATGATGAGATAACTCTGTTAATCATGTGGTTCGAGGTTCACATGATTGAATACATACTATGCTATAGCCAGGGGAAATCTCACCATTATCTTTATCAAGCGACAATGTGGAGTAGCTTCAAAAAGGTGGTATAGCTTGGCAATCGACTTCTGAGTTCACTCCTTACCATTGGTATGCTGCAATAATCAACATTGTTACACTAACCAACCTTAGCCATCCATAGGATAGGTCTCTCTATCTATCGATATTAAATACCATGCCCAAATACAACAACATACTGTAACTGTTGGTTTGTTACTCAATCAGAACAAAAACATTTGCTACTCAATTTTTGGATAAATAAATGGATGAAAATGTGAAGCAGAATGGATAGTAATGATTGCTGATACTCTGTGCTGCCACTCCAGCTTTGTGAGTATGTTTACATCGATCAGTAAGATATCACCTGAATAAACTGACATTGATCGGAATCGTGAGAACTCACCTATTTCTGGTCACATCTCGATAGGGCATTAGAGTTCTAATTACTGCTCTTGTACACATCAGTTAGCAGTGAGCAGTGAGCAGTGAGTAGTGAGCAGTGAGCTGTGAGCAGTGAGCAGGGTCGTAAGTATTCTTCTCATTCAGTGATCGCCGGATCATTTTCTGAGACATTGCGAAGTAGTTAGGTGATGCACATTGTCACAACGTCTGCTACTTGTATTGTTGGGTTTGTATCCTCATGCTGAAATGACATAAGGGAGAATGAGCCAAAATAGCACAATCGCTTGTATTATTTTTAAAGTCAGCAAGGTAAAATTCCTGGGGGATCTTCTGAAAAAAAACAGCAAAAATCACTATCCCATCGCTCGATTTGCTAGAGGGTCTCGTTCGTTCCCAAATTGCTTACTCATTGATGGAATTGTAATATACATTGAGTAAGCAATTTGGGAACAAATTTATCCAATTGAAAGACCAAATGAGTGAGGATTGCGACAAATCGGTAGCGATAATGGTAGAAGGATGGCAATGCTGTGAAATGATGTCGGTACTATATTATAGCTAATATGATGCATGACACCATGAAAGCACTCCACTGCCTGTCCTAAGTACAACCAATCAACATTACAGAGTAGATATGGAAGAACATATATACCTAGCCTGTGTAAACCCACCCATGGATTGCTTTGAAGAGGCCCTTCCTCTCATGCTTTTTTGCCAGCTTCGGATTGAAAAAATTTCCAAAGCCATTATCACTTGTGAGGTTTTTATGTAGAGAACATTGTCAAAATGCAACCGAATTTGGTTGGGATCATGTCGACATGCTGAAAATAAAATAACCAATACCTTGTGAGAATGTGAGTCAGCAGCAGCAAGAAGAACAATTGAAGTCAGTGGAGTGCAAAAGCATATTTGGTTTTGGTACTAACACTCAGCAACAATAGGCAACAGGACTAACATTGGTTGTGCAATGCACCCCCAACTGTGTCTAACTGGTGACAGCTACCTTATATTTTACCAATACACAGTGTTTATTGGCCAATTTTTTACTGTGAGGTATCCTTCACATGGAATTGGGCAGTCAACATATTAAACCTAGCCTGCCCAGGCTATATTACACCCTCAAACGCCTCTTCAAAATATATTATGGCAAATTAACAAGCAAAACTGTCTTAGTGACGATGCTTGGAATAGAATGATACCATTTGCAAGTAAATCGGCCATAGCTGGTATCATAACCTTAACTGTAATGTTTTTACCAAGCACGGGTGTGCAGCTGAATAGTCAGGCTTCTCTTCTCAGGCTTCTGAAGAATAAGAAACGCATACTGGTCTTGGTTCAGAAGTCTTGATGTCAGAGGCCTTGTAGTTGCAAACTCTCTGCTGCTGCAAGTGATAAAATGAATACGATTATTAATAGCAGATAATATTGTAGCCGTTGAAATCAAGAGGAGACATTCGCTTGTTTTTAAACTTGCAACCAACAGTAAATATAGCCAGAGATAACAAAACCAACAGTAAACTTACCAATTTTTGTTGTTTGCATTTTAATTATCCAACTAATAACCAAAGGTAAACGATCAAATTAAAGTCTAAAAAAGAAGACTCACCATATCGCAGCTTGCTCCAGCAGCCAATCAGTTTTGCTGTTTAATTCGGGTTGCAAAATTCAGTCCAATATATAATATTGCAGCAGCTGACTTACATGATTTGCTTTTCATTTCATGGAATCACTAGTTGAAAAAATGTTATGACATTGAGCTGTACCATTGTGTAACACTCCGCTCTTGTTTCAATGACATTTTTAAATATTACAAACTACAGAGTTGTCCTCCTCTACAACCGCAGGGCCATGTGCAAAAAAAGGACTGCACTGATATATTTGTTTTCCAATGTCCATGAACCGAAAATATAGAAACAGCGCTCTGAATAAAGCATTGCAGTACTTGTCCTGATTGGCATTAACCGAGTCTATCAATCGGCTAACTTATAAATGCATAAAAATAGGAAGCAGTGTCTTAGTTCCTCCAGCTTTAACTGACACTGTTGCATAGTTGGCATCAAGTTTTAAAACTGGCCTAAAATAACTAAATGTAGCAGCGGAAGGCAGGATATAATGCTTTCTTTTCAGAAAAATTCTCAGATCAAGAAGCCATAGTTAGCAGGTAAAAATTTGCAAAAATAGCACATATACGTACTAATCACTGGTATATATTTTATGGATGAGTGGCACATATCTGACCCTGAGCAAGCGTATGACTGTGAGGGACGAAAAACGCACACGACCCTCGTATTGAATGTTAATTACAAGAGTAATAGGTCCCGTCCTGCACACTTCTTGTGTTTGTCATATAAATTTATAATTCAAATATTAATACTATAATTATCGCTTTGATTGGTTTGACACAAGGTAAATTTTGGTTCTATTTTGTGTAATGGTGTATGTGTAATGGTGTTACTATATAATGTGTAATGGTTAGCACTCTTAACTTTATGGACCTCTGAAATCCACCTAAGCAATCATTAACTTGATTATGTGTGATTCCGCAAAGTTCGGCCTAAACATGTGGTTGAGTCGCGAACAAGTGGTTGCCCGTACTCTGAAAGTAAAATGACCGTCTAAAGTTCAATATTAAAATAAAATTTATAGGTAGTAAGGATAAATATGACTGCAGTTATAAAATATTGGATTTTATCAAAAGGTAGCGCGACTAGTAATAAAATAAGCGGTATACTCTGACTAAATGCTCGCCAGGACGACTCAATGTATGAGGTGACAACTTCACCTTCAATAAGACACAAGATTCACTTGATCCTCTGCAGGATATTACAAATGGCAGACTCGCCAATAACGATGGAGCTTCAACAAAATTATAACCGATGATCAGTCGATATAACCAAGGACTTACCTTTGCCTTGAACTGGAGCTTTATAATAATTATTTTATCAAACAAATTTCAATCTGAATATTGCCACGCAATATTAATAAGAGTTTTCACAATTGTGATGAACTTACCTCGTCAATTTTTCCGACGGAAAGATGCTCGCTCCCGACGGCCGGAATTCAATATGTATGTTTCTGAGTAATTCAGTAATTTCACCAAGTTCTTAATGTGGAGTAGACATTTATTTAATTATAATTATTCCATAAAAATTAATCCAAGTAAATTGCACATAACACAACCTTCGTCAAGACTGTACCAAAATGAGCTTTATCTTTACTGAAAGTATAAGTTAAAAATCAATATTCTTATCAGATAAATCAATGTTAACTAATCCTAAACTATTCCTAAGATGAGCTGCTGCTTGCGTTTTTCTGCTACTCTTTATATAGTCACAGGAATGAGGAGAGGGAGCTGATTGGTCACAGCAGGGGTCGATCCTTAATCATTTCAATCGGTCGCTTAAATGGCGACATTATTGCGACACTTTCTTTGTGCCTGCATACAAAGGTCTTGCTACCTTTCTAAAGGGCTCTCGAACATTCTTATAGAGTTCTCGAACGTTCTTACTCTAGTTTAACTATTGTCCCTCATAAGATAGTAATCTTTTCATCATCCTGGCTGTTTTGATTTCTCAATAGCATCGGCATTGAATGATCTTATTCAGACGTTAGCTCTTAAACCATAAAGTTTTGGTTTCGCAAGAGATTGTATTGTCACTCTATCTTTATATAACTAAGAATCTAAAATTATCGAAGCTAAGAAAAGTAATATCGTGCAGTAACTCATAAAATATTGTAGCAACTGGAATTTAAAATCATGAGAATCTAAAATAATGTCATACATTAAATCATAAAAATATTTTAGAAGTTAGAATCTAAAATATGAAAATCTATAATAATCTCAAGTAAATTAGATATAACAGCTAAAAGTGGTAAAACATCATAATATAAAATTGCACATTAATGTATTAGTTATCAGGTACTTACATGACTATTCATGTATGGTTGCTGGACCGCATTACTCATCTTTGATTGGTCCACAAGTCCAGAATCTAGAATAGCTGTCCCCTGAAATATCTTGTCAAGCAGCTTGCCTGAGATTTTGAAGGTTGTTACAGGGACTTCAATCAATACATACCGTAGAAGCTGCCTTTTTTTGAATCCTAACAGAAGGGTTTTTCGAGCCCTGGGAAGCTGGTGTCACATAGTGGCATTTCAAAGGCAAGAAACGCCCTGCGCAACACAGCTGGTCCGGTCTCCATATGTTAGAGAGCAACTTTTGGCTCTGCAGGTTAATTATATTGTTTTTTTAAAGTTGTTAGCAATTCATCGATTCACTGTAAACTGCATAAACTGCATGGCTATTTCATATATTACAACATTAAAATGTTTGTTCATAATCATACACCAATGACTACCACTGAGAGGAATTCTCCATGTTATACGAATATGAGGAAAATCCGCGTTTTTAGTTCATATTCAAAAATCATCAAGGGATTTTATAAAGATTTAGTTCCCTTTCATCTTTTCAACATATCTGTTGAGAGGAAAGATCTCACTGTCACTTGATTGATCCTGAGCCAGACTGCCTCTGCTGACATGAGACATTGAGAAGTGACACAGTGTCTTCTATAATGTGTGTTTTGCTGTAAAAGGGATATGCAGGCAAGGATTAAAGTCGAGGATTGCTGCGCTAAGATCCCATCCAGACTCTTATTTGGCAACCGCCAGATTTCAGTGTGGCATCTGGTGGATGCCAAATAGCGGTTGGCATTCGGACAACCACTGGATGCGGAATAGGCATCCAGTTGCATAAAACACATCTGGATACGGATTTGACAGAGATGGATGGGTTATTAATAGAAGAAGATGGGTTGTAGAGACCCATCATCGGGCAACAAACTCATCCTCACAGGATGGTTACAAATATTACTGCTCCAAGCCCATCTGGATGGGTATTTGGCATACAACAGTTGCCAAATGGCCATGTGTTTGTGGCAGTCACACTTTGAGTTTGCTACAATATGAAAAGGATGGCCTGGCCAGTTAACACTGACGAATTGGTATTTGTCATATGCAGATGTCCGTTTCACAGTGATATGTGGTGGACAACCCACCTACAGGACATATTTTTAGCATGACACTGTATATATATATATATATGGTGAAATCTTGCAAAACATGTTGATTTTGATTAACAGCTATAGTGATTGAGAGAAACTGAGGAAAGTCATAGTCATTGATCACTGCAGGTTCATTTTAATCAAGCCTTAATGGCAAAATAATTTTTACCCATTTGATGGGCAGATGGAGTGCCAAAGTACATGCTCAATTCTTTACTACCTATTTATGCATTGCTGCCAAACCTTGGTTGCCCCTTAAATAAATGGGTTAAATTCCAGAATCTATATTTCATGTACCTGTGTTTTTAATTCTCATCGTGCTAAATAATATTTACTCCTTTAAATCTATATAATGGATTTGTCATTGACTTAGGCTGACATAATTGGGGATGGACTAGATAGATACATATTGTCTATCCTTTTTGTATTCTGACACATGATGAGAAAAGAAACGATTACGCTCACAAATCAAAATGAATGTCAATGTTAACCTTTATCTCTTAGGTCCATAGCATAGACCGAGTGTCGTAATGAATCCCTCATCAAGCGTTGATAATTGAGTGGTCCATACACCAGCTTGAATCAAGATGCTTCAGATGGTAATAAAGCGACATAGAGGCTGTGGACACAAAGTGAAATGGCCATAGTCTATGTTAAATAAATGGTCAAATATCCAATCAAGTGTGTTGAAATGGAAGACAATCTATGTCATCAACTATCACAGGTAAGCACTAGTACGCATTGGTGATTGAGTGTAGGTTATTAGACATCTTACTCATCGCTCGACATTTCTCATCATCTGAAGTCCTATTCGCTCGGAGATGACTATTTGACCGAGAACAGTAATGAATATGGGATGGCGTGTAAGTCTCTTTTTCATTCTAGGAATGTTAGTTCCAAAGATCTATGGAATTGAACATATCTTTAGTACCAAACAAAAGATATCATCCGCAGGTTACGGCTGGAATACTGGCTACTTCAATCAACCGGTAAGCATACCCTCTTTGATAATTGTTCCAGTACCTAAGAGTTATTCAAGATAGGTATATGGGGTTCATCCCTCCATATATGCAATACAGAATATCTTGCACCTGGGTTTGAGAGCAATTTTCCATTCGCTTTCTATTAATACATATCATGTAAATTATATTATTTTTTGTTAATTATCTATTTTATTTCATTTCTGCAGGTTGATCACTTTTCTTTCACAAATCGTGACGCATTTGATATGAAATACCTGTATAATCTGGAGCATTGGGATGGAAAAGATGGTCCCATTTTGTTCTATTGTGGCAATGAAGCTCCAGTGGAATTTTTTGCTGAAAACACCGTGAGTAATATCTACGAATGGCGTTATTGTATTTTCTCCCTGATTATATAACAAAATACAAATGGTGTGAGATTGAATATATTTTATATGTTAGAATCATAAAGATATACCGTTCAGAGTTGATTGGTAATGAAAACATAAGTTGTGCTATAAAATATTAGGGAACTTAGTACCCTGCCAGTTTTGGTGAACAAATCACCAACGCGCTAAGATTCAGATGTAGTTCACTGGACTGCAGCCCACGGCATACTTTTTCTGTTCACAGACAATGACCCAAATTCAGAAAGATCAGTAGCAAGCTGCATGCAACTGACTGGAACTGTGAAATCTTTCATCCCCAGCCAATAGGAATATGACAGTTGTCAATTAATTCTTGAATATGTTACACTGATAGTGAGCCCTATTTTACTAAATAGACAGTATATGTGAAGCTGAAAAGTGTTGAAATTTCAAGGCCTAGATTTCCTGCACCCAGATTCATATGATATGGCTCTACACTTGGTAACAACTTACATATTTGATAGCCATTGTATGAAATGATGTACTCTTGATTTAACGTCGCCATCTGCGTGTGTCACCTGAGGTATACTTGTCTGTTTTAGGGCTTCATGTATGAGGCTGCTGCAGAGTTGAGCGCTATGGTAGTGTTCGCTGAACATAGATACTATGGTGAGTCATTACCTTATGGCAGCAACTCGTTCAAGGTAAGCATATTATATTTAATATTTTTTAATACAAAAATTTAAAGCTTTTGTGTATGTGCTACTTAAAATAAAAAATGCATTCATATTTGAAATCATTATCCATAGATATAGAGCCAATAGAAACCTAGACCGCTCTTGGGAGTCGCCCCACTTTTCGCCAATCGCCTGTATATACAAAATCAGTGGTAGGGTTTCTTTCAAGAATGAAATTAATGGACTAGCTGAAAAACTAACCCATTAGCCTTACTACTATCTGGGTGTAACAGGACTTTTTTCTTGACATCGAAATTCATCAAGATAACAGGCTATCCCTACCAATGATTGTGGTTAACCAGTAATAACGAAAACTGCAAATACTGGTTAGGCATCTGTTTATCGATGTCTATGTCATTATCACTTTTTTGTTGTTGAGTTGTTGCGTCTTTTTTTAACACAGTAGTGTGTGGCCACAGGTGAGTTGATCTTAATTGGAATCTGTTCCGAACTTTTCCACCTTTGAATACTTTACTGCTACCCTAGGGTATTAAATTTTCATTTATTACGTTTCACTCTAGGGCGTCCAGCACTATGCTTACTTAACAACTGAACAAGCTTTGGCAGACTTCGCTGAGTTTATCACATGTCTTAAGAAGAGAACTAGTGGAGCAGAGAAGAGTCCTGTTATCACTGTTGGTGGATCGTATGGAGCTTTGCTGGCCGTTTGGATGCGATTAAAATATCCCCATGTCGTTATCGGGTTAGTGGTTTATTGATAGTTTAATTAATCTTTTTATTTTGGCTCAGTCCATTGATATTTATTATGGATCAGTGGTAAAATGCACATTGTAAGTATTGCTGAAATTTTCCGTTAGTCTATAACTTTGTGTCAGTTACTGGGTCTAGCTTAAAATCT
Source organism: Membranipora membranacea (assembly GCA_914767715.1). Taxonomy (NCBI): domain Eukaryota; kingdom Metazoa; phylum Bryozoa; class Gymnolaemata; order Cheilostomatida; family Membraniporidae; genus Membranipora; species Membranipora membranacea. Next base: position 8,636,268 of record OU612065.1, read on the forward strand.
GGCAGCTTTTACGCTATGCATTGCTTGACATCCTAGTATCAACCTTCACAACCTGAGGCAAGCTGCTTGGCAGCAGTTTCAAAACCGGCCACTACGGTAAGTTCCTGAACTTGTGGACCTATCTAAGATGAGAAATGCCTACCAGCAACCATACATAAATAAAAATAGCAATATACTTGTTCAGGGTCTGATATGTTCCTTTAATCCATTATAATACACACATATTATACTAAAATTATTTTTTGCTGACATTCTCTGGGGCTGGACTGGTCTTGAATATGACTCTGCTTTAAAACATGGATGGGCGTGTATGTTATTCCTCCTCATCAATCTGAAATTATAATAATACCTGTGAAAGTAAATTATAGCCTAGGTCTAAAAGAGCCCAGTCAAGATTTTGCGTGGCCAGTTTGAGAACGCATTAGGATTGTTGAACCCACAAACGTCGCAATCTAGCGTTCCACTAACGTCGCAATCCAATTTTTAAAACGTCGCAAACCCACAAACATCGCAATTTTTTAAACATCGCAATAGCTCAAATCCACTAACGTCGCAAATGTCGCAACTCAACAAAAATACGAAGTTGTCTTCTCATTTGATGCAAATTGGTGATGATGATATGTTGCGAGAAGTAGAAAGGAGCATACAAACTGCAAAACACGGTGGGGAATTGAATATCAACATTATATATTGTGCCATGCATAATTGTTGTGTATTTTTCAGGTTTTTTGAATCATTTTTTCACTTTCTAGGGTCGTTTATTGTTACCTCAGAATCCATTAATGCTGTCATAAATGGGTGCTAATCAAGATTTAGCACCAGTAAGGCAAATATCTGCATACATGTCAAGCTTGAAATATACTGTCATGTTTGATATAGGCTATGCTTAAAGTTGTTAAGAGGCTTTTGTGACCCAGCGGCTTATTGTTAATGGCCATGGTTATATAATAAATGGGTTTCCCTAAAAAATTAAATCAAATTATAATTGGCCTCAATATACTTTGGTAATTCCATTGATATGCATTATGGGAACCGTTAACCTCTTAAATTTTATCGAATTTGTTATTGTATACTCTCTGAAAGAGAAGTCTTCAAAGTGCCACATCCTGCAAGACCATGGTAAACAGTGGCCTTTCTTGACAAGCGTTGCAGGAAGGAGAGGGGAACCCCTCCGACAAAGCTTGTCAAGACAGGGTAAGGGACCAGCAGATGAAATGTTTTGAGATATCGTGATTTGCTTGTTTAGTAATGAAATCAATTTAAAAAAATTGCAGCTCAACTATGCCTGGGTACCCAAGACTATTATCCTACCTCTAAAAATTCAACCTGCTTTTGCCTATCTAGCCAGCAAGTTAAGCAGTATCTATCTATTCTTCCTATACATACAGTGGGCTGCCTATACTATCTATTCAGTGGTATGGATGAGGGTCAATGAATAAAATAATAAAGAGCTGAGAAGATCTGCTGCAGCCATAGCCTACTTATTATCCATATTGATAAATAAATCTAACATGGTCAGCCAGCGCCTACATCATAGATATATATTATGTATAAGACAAAACATCCTCATGGCACACAGTATTGTCTAGGAACACAGGTTTTTGTTTCCATTGATCAAACTAAAATTAACTCAATAAACACGCTCAGGGCTCTCAGATGGTTGTTCATGTGCATCAGTTTGTAATCAAGGTTCAATAATGTTCAACCAGGGAGAATGGATGAACTTTCTACCATACCATTTTATTTCATAAGTGGGATGTAGAAAACATGTTATGAGTCTTCTATTTTACTTTGTGAGGAAACAACTCCCAACAAAATGACAATTAAAAATTTACATGGTACATGGTATATAAAAAAAGTTTGACTTTATTTATCTGGGAAATCCAAAGCGTTGCATCATGGGAAGGCTGTGCAATTTGATGGATTAAGGCCATGTCAGCAAGAGGAAAAAATATAGCACTCAAGCCAACTGTGGCAATACCTCTTGACAAGTTCAATCTTTGGCTAAATCAAACATTGAGGTACATCACAAATTGGTATGTCACTATATCTGCTAGATAGTGATTAGCATCCCTTTTATGACAGCATTAATGGATTCTGAGGTAACAACAAACGACCCTAGGAAGTGAAAAAAATTATTCAAATAACCTGAAAAATACTCAACGATTATCCATAGCACAATATATAATGTTGATATTCAATTCCCCACCGTGTTTTGAAGTTTGGATGCTCCTTTCTACTTCTCGCAACATATCATCATCACCAATTTGCATCAAATGAGAAGACAACTTCGTATTTTTGTTGAGTTGCGACATTTGCGACGTTAGTGGGTTCGAGCTATTGCGACATTTAAAAAATTGCGACGTTTGTGGGTTTGTGCCGTTTTAAAAACCCTTCGTTGCGACGTTTTTTGGATTGCGACGTTAGTGGAACGCTAGATCGCGACGTTTTGACGTTTGCGACGTTTGCGGGTTCAACAAGGATCCCTTTTTTTTCTAGACATTTATTGACAAACAGTAATAAATAAGTTGCTGAACACGACTACATTGTAGAGATATTCTTCTTGTCAGATTTAAATACCATTACTGGAATTCAAGTCATTCATATGCATTTAGTGGTGGCGCACAGGGAAAGATGTTTGTGATGCTATTAATAATGATGTTTTTGGCTAAAGCTCCCAAAGCCAGACACCCCTTTGTAGGTAAAAATGACTGATTCCAGGTCTATTTAAAAGCAGGAATTTAATGGTGCTAAAATATGACGGGTTTTCAAAACAACAGAGAGAGTAATATATACAGTGTATTACTAACACTTGTATTGACTGCGGTCAAAACTCTCTTTAAAATTTTCCATTTATGATTTTGATTTAGATTTTTTTCTGCGAATGATTTACAATGATTTTTATTTTTGACAACACTATAATGTGGTGTTGTTTATAGAGTACATGGCGCACCTTGTTGATGCGTGATTCAACACACTCACATCGATCTACTCTAAATTTCAAGTGCGCTGGCAGGCTCAGGACCTTTTCATCTGTATGATGAAGAGTTTTCATGTGGAACATTCAGAAAAGCGGTAACTGACTCATTTGCAAGGTATGGACACAACTGTGTGGAGAACATCCGCAGATCATGGAAGACGATGACAGATATGGCAAGTACAAGTAGGTGAAAACAATACCATAAAAGCCTCTTCTATTGAGCCACATATTATTTGATAGCTTCAGGAATTTAGGCTAGTAATACATCTCAGACTGTGAGCAAAGCAATTAAAATGAGACCGAAGGGATTGATGAAGATTCATGCGTCACAAAATATAGAGAACATGATGAGAAGGAAACAATGGTGTCCACATCCCTGTGAATCTTTGGTGCTCTATATTTACAAAAAAAAAACAGCACAGCAAAATACCCAGCTACACAAATTTTTCTTGCTTTACAGAGAGTGGACAGCAGTTTATCCAAGCTGTATTCAAACCCTGTGATGATATGGAAACACAATCAGATCTGGATAATTTGCGGAAATGGCTCGCGTCTGCTTGGGAGTCAATCGCTATGGTAGAATATCCTTACCCTGCAACGTTTGCCCAAAATCTCCCAGCATGGCCAATCAAGGTGAGATAAGATTGAGCCAATCAAGTTTGATCCAATTTGCCTTGCATTCGGGTTTGCTCCCCTTCCACTGTGGCTGGTCAGTAGGGGGAAAGCAATTCTGAATGCAGGCAAACTGAACCGAACTAGATTTAGCGTTCTACTGATAGGACAGTTATGCCAATAAAGTTTTTATAAAAATGTGTCGACTTCTGTGCACTGTAACACGGTCACAATTTTGTAACAAAAATTTGTCTACAAAAATTCTTATCAATCTATGATTTTCAGCATGTGTGTGCAAACTTAGCAGAGCCGTACTGGGACAATCCGAAACTGTTGGTACAGCAGCTTGCTCTTGCAGCTCAACAGTACTTTAATTACAGCAGCAGTCACAGCGGTGTGTGTTTTGATACAACTGGTGGACCAGTCAAAGGTGTAGACTTTAACAACGCATATGCTTTTCAGGTAATATTTTTTTCTGCTTCAAAGATTTTGTGCATATATGGGGAGTTGATTACTCTGTGATGAAATTACCAGACAACAGACATTCAAAAATATTCATAAGTTGTTGAATGAGATCATGCCAGTACAATAATATTGTTTTGAAAGTGCAATATGCAATTAACAGTTCACACATCCGGAAAGGAGTTAGGGGTCTATATTCTGGCCAGTCACACAAAGCAGCACTGATGCTGCCTAACTGGTATGTTGATGTCTCACTAACACCTTATGCCATGCCAAGGAACCAAGTAACTGTCCATTTCACAGCAAACTCGGTCACAAAACAGACAGTTAAATAATTATCTGTCTTGCAGGGTTGTTCAGAACTTTTCGAACAAACTTGCTCAGATGGAGTGAATGATTTCTTCATGCCTCAAGAGTGGAACACAACAAAGCATTCTGAAGATTGCGCCATGATATACAATATCACTCCACGACCGAATTGGGTTGAAACTAATTATTTAGGCTCAGGCATCGATGGTGTGACAAATGTCATTTTCAGGTGAGAAACATAACTAGCAAAAAGTAATGAAGCCGGATGAGACATTTGTGTCTTTATGATTTCAGATTAAACTTCGAGTGATATCCTTCCATCAAGTCGAGCACATGCAGGCTGGCTGCACATGAAAATTTGGTGTTAAGATTTGGGGTTTATGTAGTCTTATCTCAAAGTTCCCAAACCGAAAATGGGACCCATAAACTAAAGTTAGATTTATACTTTATGATTATTTACTAATGTGTTACAGCAATGGCCAACTTGATCCATGGCGACCAACAAGTGTACTCAAAAGCTTTCCACAACGAAACATTTATGCAATTATCATACCAAATGCAGCTCATCACCTTGACCTCCGAGCCAGCCATCCTGCTGATCCAGACGACCTCACAGCTGCTCGTATAGCAGAGCTTACCATCATAAAACGGTGGATTGAAGAATATTGGGCAGCGAAGAATGGTGGATGGGTGTACGTAAATTTCACCAAGTTGGTAAAGACAGTTTTGATGTTTTTCAGTTGATTTAAATTTTAAGAGGTTTCTAATAAATTAATACATTATAATAGAAGCTATAGCCTTTAATCGTATATTGACATTTCCAGCCTCATCGCTGCTGCCCATTTGTATGCTCCAACACGTGATTTTGTTCTAACCAAGAAAAAACAGGGGCCAAAATGATAAGTCATAGCCTTTACATTTTGAATTATATTATATTGCATTTTGCTTTTTACATGCAATTTCAAAATTGTGCTATTTAATTGTAATGAAAATGATCTGTACAACAGTAAAGGCGTGATTGTCTAACTATCTATCAAAAGGCTGACAGGCAAATTCGAATGGCATATAAATATTTCAACATTCTACTGTACAGGCCATTATCATTCAGATCATCAATCTTCAACAATATTTTTATATCAAGTTTTCAAACTGGGATCGTGCTTCTTAAAATACATGGAGCTGAAAGAAACGCATGGGACTGAAAGAATTGAGTGAGAAAACGAATAATTATGTAGATTGGAATGAGATGAAAAAGTCACAACTCTGTGATCAAGCTTGCTGCTGTACTGGCTTATCTGGTTGGTGAGTCGGAGTGTTGCCGGTTTTTACTATTCGGGGTTCAATAGTCAGCGATTGTTTGTACGTTTCTTCATCAGAGAGAAGACGATCTCTGTTGAGCAGATAGGCACACACTAATGAGTTGTATTGAATAGTATAAGTTTGTTGCTGATATTCTTGTATCTCCCGAATGACATTTGTTATCTGCAAGCAGATTTAATATACTGCAAGTAACCATGGTGTCCAACATTATAAAAGAAATCACATATTATTGAGCATTTGTCTGGTGACAAGGAGTTTGGGACAAACACCCTGCTGGCAAGATCACTGGAATACCAAATACCAAATGTTGCCCCCTCATAGATGCTGAGGGGACAACTTGAGCTTCTTGGAGTCGTTCCAAACTCTCTGTTTTAACTTGGCCTCAACCTTTGTACATTCAGCATCATTCCTTGGTTTAAAGAGTGTCTAACATCACTGACCAAAGATATATCATCAACATAAGAAATCTTCATCTTTCAATAACTAATGGAAATTAACCAGCAATGAAGAGAACTTAAAATCTCCAAGTGGTAAACACTTACCATTCTCATTTTGGAATAGTTCACCAGTCCTTCTTCTACAAAGTTAGGTGAACCTTCCTCTATGAAGCTCAGGTCTGATAGATACATTCCCAGATAAGGTATGCATGCATTGTCGCACCTGCAAAAGTTAATGTTGTGAACAATGTATAAACATGCATTAAAAAGGATCTTGTAAATCTTGCCAATGAGTGATAGAGCAGTATAAGCATGATTTATGGCGCATACATGCGCTGTAAAATCAGTTATGATGTTGCAAGCTAAAGAGTGCAGTTCAGATAGGAAGACTTTACCTAAGATACTTTATATAAATTATATTATAGTTTATGTTTACTTGTGAAGAGCTTCTCTCATGTTCTTGAATCTGCCTTCTGAGGAGACGAGATTTTGGAGTTTGGATATGATCTGTTTTGTTTGTTTTGTGAGTCTTTCCCAGGTCTTGCTCAGCCTATATATAGAACTGTTTACAAAGGCTGCGCATATTTGTAACACTCCATTGAAATTATGAGTGCATGCCAGTATATCTGCTATAGCTGCCCACTTCTCAATACATGTTACTCGGTCTTGTATATTTTGTTTTGATATGATCTCAGTCACCACCAGTTGGCTCACCTGTAATTATAATCGTTTTGTAATTAGAAAAAGCGGAAAACAAATTGTGAAGGTGGTGGAGGGGGGACAACTTAACGATGCAACAATAAAGCTTATGTACGTTTGTCAAAATGTGATATAACATGTGATTAAATTATTATTGTTTGTATTAATAATATCAACATTATTTCATGACTGGGTATTGCAGATTTTAAAACTGTGATTTTATTTATTGCAATCGAGTTCCAATAGAGTAACCAGATAGATTACACCATAATTTAAAAGCTGTCTTACGAATCTTTAATAATGTAGTCGAATAAAGCTTGGCTTGGCAGCCTTTTGTAACAATGAAGCAATCTCACACTTATCACAATTGCAGTAATTTCCACTAATAACAATAATAATAACAATAATCTGCAAAATGAGAAGAGGTTGTTGAACTACACTTACTTCATTGAATCGCTGGCTAGCCTGTATGACATGTGATGCCTTGACATGCTTATCTGGTTTCATCCATGCCAATCCTAGCAACTCTCTGCAATAATCACCATTATTTAAATGTAACAAAATTCTCATGGACTACTTTACCTCGACATATCATGTTGATGACATATCAGTGTAAAATGAATCTACAATAAAAGCTAGAGCACAGCCTGCACCGTGAGCTAGTTCAAAGATTGTGTCACAAAAAAGGTAAATATAACTAATATACACAATTGGTAACTAGATCTTCATATTTGTTACATTATTACTACTCACTCTCCTGATATAGACATAAATATCTGATGGTCCAGGTAGGTGATTTGTTCAGCGATGTCTATTGCAGCAATAGTCTCAAATGTGCCAATATCGTCGAGAACGCCTGCTGAGGGGGAAGTTAATAAGCCATAGAGGTCTCCACTTCTCACCACCTGGTCCTCTAGCTCCTGAAAGAGCAGGTCAACATGTGCTGTGTTACCCTGTTACCTGCTAGAATCATGATGGCATATCCGTGCGTGCGGAGATTTTAATAAAAAGTCAATTTTACTCCTGATAGTATTATTAACGTGTGGTTATCTCATGCATATGAAAGCAGTTTGATCATCATGAAACCATACCCTATCGAAGCAACACGATGCAAAAGTATTATTAATTCAAACCTTGTTCAATGATTTGAGGATATTGAAAGCCAGCTTCTGTTCTGTTGGTACTAAGCAGGGATGACATATCAAATCTTCAAGCAGGTTTCTCACATCACAGCAAAGGCTTGTGTCTTGCTTGAAATCCTATAAAATTAAAAATGATGCCCCTACATAGATATTGCATCATAGCAAAGTGTGGACGTGTCAATTCCTTATATGTTGACTCTCGAGCTCAATGATTCTTGTCATGAAATGTTATTTTATGTCTTCATTTCTCTCTGAGCAAGATACCGGTAGCTAGATCTGCATGAGAGAGCAGAGTGTGGAATCAAGGAGTTAGAGGGTGGAATGAAGTATGGTACCTGTGGATATTTTGAGATCCAGTGTTTTATCACATTGAGAGCTCTCATGACTGCAGTGAACGTCCCATTAACTTTAGAGTTGCTGTAGTTGGCTGAGAAAAGAAAGAAACATAAAAATTAATCAAAGAGTGTTTGAACCAATGAAGCAAAAACCTCACTCTAGGTTTTTATATGTGCAGTGTGTCAAAATAAGTTTATCATTACAAAAGATATTCACAATGGTATTTTTGTTACATAAACACCAAGACATGGCAATAATTGATGATACTCCGATTTTAATTTAATTCAACCATTCTAGAAAGATGCATTTAAAGTTGTCAGTACCTGTCAGGCCCACCGATCCTATAGTAGAATGTCTATTGTACTTGGCAGTCGAAGCTCCAGCTGTTGCTACAGCAAATGCGGTAGTGGCAGCAGATGAGCTACACCTATAGGATAAAAATAAAACAGAGGGATATTAATTTTTAAAAAAGGAGTCGTCAAATTTAAAGACAGGCATCCTAGGTAGTGCATGTGCCATTGATGTTGTCCAATAATGTCTGGATGGGTTATATTGGCCTGGAAAAACCTCAAGTGTAAATTTCACACCTATAATGGCGGTTGTCTAGCTCAATTGGGAGTAAAATTGATAGACTGAAATGTACAACTCAATTACAAACTACATGGGTGAGTTCACAAGTATAAACGTTAGCTCATTAAAACGATCGATAGTTTGTGATCACTATCAGCCCAAACATAGGAATGCACCTCTGAGAAGGGGTATTTATTTGAAGTGTGATTTGTGTGGGTACAGTAGTATGCTGCAACATCAAAAAGAGCCCCGTTGCTTTTGAGCCGTCTGATATGTAGAATTAATCTGATATGTGCAAAAATGTAGAATTAATCAGAGATTGCTATACGTATGAGCTATATAGAGTCAGCAATATAACATAGCCATTTATAACATAGCCATTTATGTCAGCAATCAGCCACCCATAAGACATTGTTCAAAATCAGTAGTCACTTTTAAATATCACCAGGTAATGAGCTTCACTCAGTATCCTCTGCTACAAAGTTGCTTCGACTTGATTCACATAAAAATGTTCTGCCCTAAGCCAATTTATAAGTAAGGTGAGGATGCAAGGAGCACAGTATATATTGTTTGGTTAGTTACAATAAATGCATAACAGTGAGAAACCTGAACTCAAAAGAGATGATTTTTTTTTATATACACAAACACCAGATTCATTAGAATAACACAGTCTACGCATACTACAGAAATATCAATCATGGGAATTCTGCCTACGGTTCACTATGGGAGTAGAATACTCATCTTTAAACCGTTATTCTAACAAATATTAGACTAAGGAGAAACCTTTTTTTTTGCAGCACTGTGTATCATTGTCAGATCGACCGGACCATGCAGGTTGTACATGTCGACTTTAATTGTTGGAGATGGGTGAGCTGAGTATTTAATCACGCTTACTCATCAAACACTTGCTATGTTACTGAATGGGTTGCCTAAGTGACAATGTTCACCACAAGTTCATAACTAACAACTATAGGAAAAGTGGTGATTACCTCCTGTGAATGAGTAAACCCATTGAGTGCACCGTTGATGATCTATCAGAAATTATGAACATTGGTGATGCCAGTAAAGAACATCATAATGACAATTATTCGACAGTTTACGAGGGTTTAACAGTGAAGCACAGCATTTGTTCATTTGGCCAGAGATGCCTGTGGGATTCTCAGTCAACACACCTCAACCAAATCCTACCTTCCATATAAGTTTTGCCTGAGTTTAGAAATGTTGTCAAATTAATTTTTGACAGCCGAAGTATGTGTAGGAATAGTAGAAATAGATACACCTAAGGGTGGTGGGGCTGGAAAAATCAAGCAATAAATACTCCTCCAATGGGACATCGGATCCACACCCCCTGCCTAATGGCTTAGCAGTTAACAGCATACTGAAGAAAGAGTTGTACACTCAGTTCCCATTTGGCTCATTTCACCACCGCCACCCTATCTACCACAGCATGCATGAATTAGGGTTATTGGGTCAATGAAACACATTCATATTTGCATAATGCAGGAGCCAGAAGCGATAGGGAGAGCTGGGTTGGAGAAGAGTAAAGGGTGATAAATGTGCTGCTGGGTTTTTTACATTGTGGTTTAGCGTTTCATTCTATGGTGTGCATGATGATTACTGTATTAAATGCTTACCTCCTGCGAGAGACGCGCGATGACGTTATTACACTGCTTGCAGTCGGGGAGTTGTCCAGGTTGTGTTTGCATCCTGATATTAGAGAACGCGCTGCAAACATAAAAATTGTGGCCAATGAATCAATTGAATTGAATTGAATGCATCTGTTCAGGAATTTGCCTCTTCCATTTCTTAATCTTTCAGTGCAGGTTTAAATTCGACCAAGCTCAGCTTTGTCAAAGCTTGGTCAATTCTACAATGCCTGTTGCTGAACATTACATTAGAACTCACATGAGTTTATATGGGAGAGGGTTGGCGAGTTAGATCTTCCAGCTATTTGTGATTTACATGCAAATGATTTCGATAATCCAGCTGGTGACGGGTTTCTTAGTAAGTTCGGTGAGATAGTCTGAGAACTAGACCCAGTGTTATGTATCTGCTGACGTGTGAGCATAGGATGTTTCTTGTGCAGTTGATTCAGCTGAGGCATCATGCTGCTAGTGCATTTTTTATCATTGTCAAACACGTCAGTATCCTCTGATAGGTCAGATTGTTCAGCATTGTCTTGAGAGCTGCATACTGAGGTCTGGCTCTCCTGGTCGGATATAAGGCTACTGGTACGAGACACGGAAACCTTGCCATTCTCCTTTTCTCGCCATGTTACCTTCTAAAAAGAGCCAGAACTTGTGTTGTATAAATGGTAAGGAGTCCAGTTTTACATCTTGGATGATGCAGGTCTCATATTGCCTTAGGAAGCTTGCCTATCATTTCCAATAACTAACACCTGGTTATTTTTGTTTTTTATTGACACATATTTATTCTCTTTATAAGTCTTGTGGCCACCTCCATGCTATGCCAGATTGGAGTAAATCATTCCTGAAATAATATCATGTATGTACAAGGGCATCTACGACACAACTTCATTAAAATAAGTAATTAGTGCTAGAAGTGATCTTTGTTTCAGTGTATTTCGTTTCAGACATCGGTCACATGACTAAGTCAGGGCTACCACACTCTCATGCCCGAGTTACTCAGGTTTTGTGGTTCAATTCAGGGGTTTCGGAATATGAGCTTAAAACTCAGATTTTGCCCCATATTAATATAAGATGGGGAATTCATTTTAGTGTGGTCTAGTTGTACAATCATATTCAACAACAACTCTAAAAACCAATATAATTCATATGCCTTTAATTGCTCTTTAGGCGTCGGCAATCGGACCCGTTGAGGAGGGTTATGGAGCCCTCATACCCTAAGCTGTTTATGCACAGCTTGTTTCACGCCTTTGAAATGCAACCGAACTGCACAACCAGGTAACGGAAAATCTCAGGATTTGAATCCTCCAAAGTCCCTAAGTCACAAAGCTACAGGCAGTATTTCCAATCACAATACACTGAAATGTACCTGAAGTGGTGTTGAATGTTAGTCACACATTGTTGATATATGTATGTAGTACAGTTTCAAGTGGATTTACAACATAGTATAAAATAATAAAGAAAATTTATTGTGGCCTTCAAGGTTGGGATTTCAATTTGTCTTTTGATATCACATACCTGCTCATCTATAAATGGCAGATCGTCACATGGTTTCAGTGTGACGCACACTTCAAGGAGAGATGATTTATCTTCCTTCTCATCCACATATTGAGATTCAGTTTCCTCACTTTTGGCTCGGAGTCGATCTACAATATAAAGATGTATTATCATAGAATTGATGGTCAAGTTTGGGCATCAATTTGCTTTTGTATAATTGTTGAGTGGAATTTACCGTTTGATTTAAAGATGAGCATAAAATAATATCAGTGGAGCCATCATCCCAACAGCACATAGACTTGACTTTCTTACCCCCTGAGATGAGTGATTCCGGACTGCTATTGTGGAGGAGACCCATGATGGTGTTTGCATTGCTGTCCAGCTTATCTGCTGCTGCAGGATCATAAACAGGCTGCTTGTTCTTTAGTTGTGATTGCGATATTGTATCAGACTCGTAAGCTATCTCTTCAAGGATCAGATCTATCAAATATATGTGGTAAGTGTACTAAAGCTGTCCTACGTGACTTGACACATGTTGACTTAACTCGCCACTCCTAGCTCCTCTCTGAAACAAATCAGCACTTGACCACTTGCTCTACCTGCTTGTTGTTGCGTATGATTGTGTATCTTACATTGTTGCTGTACTGCATGGTTGTGCACCTTACATTGTTGCCGTGTATGATTGTGTACCTTACCTTGTTGGGTCTGGTGAGAGGTGGTGGTAGGACTTGAACAATCTGATTCCTGATCAACATCCTCTCCTCTGTAAACAGATAGAAACAAATAAAATAATATACAATGTCTACATGGGCTAGCCATTGTGTATGTATATGCTGGTGTGTTGTGTATTAACATACATCTAGTTTGAGTGCTATGGCTAAAGCTCGCTGATAGTGGCACTCCATTTTAAATCACTGGTAGACCAAGGAGTACTCCTTGGATAGATGGTGGTTGGGAATAGAGATTCACTTACAGCCATCTGGACCAAAGTTTGAGCACTTTAACCTGATTTAGATAAGCGTGTTGGTTTTAAAGAAGAGGTAATCTCACGTTTACGTAATGGAAGTTAAATGTTCCTGTCTTGCTTGTCTTTGTATTTTGTGATCATACTGCGCAAAAAATCTCACACCGTGTTCATTACTACTTACAGTTGTCATTACTATTTTCCACACCATCCTGTATGGTGTGTAGGCATGACTGTATACAATAATGACTGGGTAATACCATCATTGATTTTAGTTTATCCTTCACACCACATAAGACAAGAATATTATCTTACAGGATCTTTGCAGTATATTATATCTTAGCCTGTTTCTGATGGCCATGCATATCATTATCAGCTTATTAATTTTCCGTCAAATGTGTTTATTAAGTTATTAAGATGAGGTTCTTAAAAGTCTTAATAATAATATTGTACGAGCACTCACGAGCTGCCCCCACTACACTCATCATTCTCCCGAGAGTTACAGGCTGTCTTTACCGTCCTCTGAAGGGAATCTAATATCGTTGTGCTGTTAGTGAAAACTTTATATGTCAGCAAAAATGTGTTGAGAAAATCTATACTGAGAAACCTCGGGTCTGTCAGCCGCTCAAGTAATTTCATCACTGTTGCATGACGAATCTACAACCAGTAATAGCATGATGTGAACTTGGCCTTGGCCCTGGATGAAATGGCCCTGGATACAAAAGCGAAACATGCTCCTAGTTGCAACCAGCACTAACAGGCACTGAAAACAAATGATTAATTAGAATATTATAACAAAGAATATTTTATATTACATAGAGTTCAAAAAAAGAATTAGTGAGACCTTCGTTCAACGTTGTTACTATTATCTTGGTACGGATTTCTGCATGGATGGATACAAGTTTCAGTATATACACAACTTACCTGTGGAATTTTACATGAATTATTGACGGTCCTGCAATACTTTACAGATTTATCGTCAGTGAATGCCTTCGGATCAACTCTACAATAAAAAACTAAATCTATTGATACATAAGATTGTGAAGATATGGATGTATAAATTATGTTCATTATATCCAACTAGACCAAAAAAAAAACGAAATGAAAATAGTGGCTGCATGGCAAGGCTTAGCTAGACCAATGAAGACCTGGGGTCGAATTGTAACATCAACTCTACGAGGATCTGAGATTATGTCATGCACTTCAAAAGATTTTTACATTTAGATTTTTGCTATCAAATCTGCCTATTGCAGGCTTTTCGTGAGGTAATTCCCAAATTCAATTTGTTTTTCACAATACCCCCCTTGTATGTAGTACATACATTTACATCAGTAATTACATGCAGCAGGAGAATTGGTGATCAATAGGAGACCTTATAGGATTACATGTTGATACCAGTAAGTATGAAGGTATGATAATAATGTACCTGACGGATTGTGGTAGTCTGTTACTGCTAGAAGAATCACTCAATATATCTGTATAGTGTAAATTCTCCATACACTAAAATCATAAATAGCATTTTTTGTAATTTTTTTTAAATGTTACACCTCTGGTGTTAAGGTAAACAGACAAGCCAATCCTAGTCTAAGTATGTTCAAGACATGTGCTTGCCAATCCTTACAGAGAAGTTGACTAACTTTTTTATTATTATCAACTTTTTCAATCTTATGCATCTGTATTACTTTCGGTGACCTGTGACCAAAACACATCATTACATTTCTGAGCCGCTTGGTGCTACCACCTATAGGGATTTCTTACTTAGCAAGGAAAAGCTATATATCCTTCCTGAATGCTTGTTGCATTAATGGCAGAAAAATGGTTATTAATCAGTCCAACTTTCTAACTGGAGAGATTAAACCTTATAAAACCTTTTAGAACCTTATAAAACCTTATAAAACCTTACAATACCTAGCTACTATAGTGTCTGAGAGATAAAACCTTACAATACCTGGCTTATATCACTGCACCACGCTGACTTTTCTTGTAGTGTAGATGCGACGAACGTGAGAGACAAAGACGGCATCTCCTTCTCTTTGGCCTGTACTATTATTCTGAAGGCGTTGTTGCAAGGTTGGGAGTTAGTGTGGGAGAGTTTGTTATTATTCCCGTTCTCATTTGAAGCTGAATTCGCTAAAATAAAATCAGTTGCTTTTTCAGAAATATTGAAGAAAATTTCTTAGTACAATATCCATGGGGATACTACCAACAAAGATATCCAAAATCTATCGGAACAGGTGTATCTTCCGTGGACACTTAATTTTGCTTTCAGAGGATCAAATCAGATGAGGCCGTGATCACAGTACAATATGTTGTCTGGACTAGCTTCACACTTACCTTCATCTTCATATAGCTGAACATCAGCTGCACTAGTATCTTCTATCAGCATACACTGTGCTAGTGGTATCTTACCATAGTTCTGAAAATATATAAAATAACACTGATAACCAACTGTAACCAGATCAAACTTTGAACAACCGGATTTACCAAAATAAATTGTGCGTCAACCTAATGGAATCTTTAAAGGTAAAAGTGCTAACCATATGTGGGATGTGCTTCGGCACACCGCTGATGAAGAGATCAAGAAACTTGTACTGAGATTGAGAGTGAGAAGCCACCGATAAGCAGGTATCTTCTCCATCATATACTTTCTCCCAAAAGGATGTCGGAGTATCCGAGAGTTAGATAGTTTAAAAGAAACCTGACACAATTACACCTAAGTCAATAGATCCATCCCGATTTATTTCACATAGAGAATAGTAGTATCATATTTACCTTAGCTAGGTGGAGACGACCATTAGAGAGACGAGTAGCTATCAGTAGATGGTGAGTGAAGAGGAACACCTTCCGAGGAACCTCCTTCTCCTTGAATGTGGAACTAAAATTACCCAGACGTAACCCTCCGTACTTCTTCTCATTACCCACTTGTAGAAGCATACCTGCCAGATAGATGTAAAATGACAAGTATAGTGCTAGTTCTCACTATTATTGTTTCAATCAGAACAGTAGATGAAGGTACCAATCTATTTTTTTCTTCTGTCAATGATTTACAAGACAACCAACTGCAAGGGGGGGGCTTTTAGGGGGGCAACTGAAACGCCATATCCGGGTTTACACTCGTTAAGTTACAAATAAGTGTTTGTAATTTAACATAAATGTTTTCTACATCGTTTGTTAACTTTATTGGCTGCCTTTAGATTGCCATCTGATCAGAAGAGGTATACACCCCAGGGTGCTGGGGGCTGGAGCAATCACCCTTGAATGCTCCCCCAATGGGATTCGAACCCACAACTCTTACGACGCCACTCGACTGGCAGTGAATAGCAAGAACGCTTGCCGATTGCGCCATCCCACCGTCCCCAAAAAAAATAATTGGGTGTGCTCGCGCTAATCTCAGGTAGAAACAGGGATCTTTAAGTTCTTAAGACTACATGAAAACCCATAGTATCGATAATCTAGTGATAGTGTTCTGTTACCCTACCTTGCCTGACAAACACTTGGGATGTATCAAGTAATATGTCACATCCCTCTATAATCATTCTCTCTATTGATAAATTCCTTCTGATGTTTTCTGTCTCACTCACTTCGTCATGCATGACCTTCAATGAAATTACAGATCTGTCTCAATCTAAATCAGAAGGTTGGCATCCTCCAGCACAATATATTTATTGGCATAAGATGAAAATAAAACTATAACGCAGCATCGGACTGATTAGATCTGACAATCTATGATACAGTAACCTGTCGACGGCAGCATGTTTAATAACAAATAAAGAAGGAAAATGGAAAAACGGTCACCGTTTCATTCACCGAAGTATTTTTCTGTGACAGAACTAAGATCCAAGTGTATCGAATTAAACTTGTCCTGGATTCTTACCATTGTACAATACTATGTACAATGTACTGTTTTTATAATAGGCATATTCAAGGGAAGAACTTAAACCAACTCCTTGATTCACAACACAAAAGTCCTTAACATACCATGGATAGTTCCTCGAGTTTACTCTTTGCATATTCCAGCTTCTTCCGTTCCACATGTTCATAAGGGGTGTGAGCCAGAAGTTCATGTAATGCCAAAATATATTTTGGTATCTACAATGAATTAAACATGAATCAGCAGGTCACAGAATCCTTATGTCACCTTGCTTAAGACTTGTTTCAAAGCATACATAGGAAAATATCAGTATAATAATAATATAATAACTTGTGATCTGACTTCTAGGTTAACATTTATGCATTGGAACTAGGTTAACTGAAACTGATAACTTAGTGTGCTGATCGAACATAACTGGCTGGCACCACTCCGCACAACTGCGGTGCCTCATGTATCTTTGATTTATATCAGCGAGTCAAATACGATTTCTAGTGCTGGTTAGATCTCGTTACTTTAGCCGCACATCTCACTGCCGTCAAAACTGAATGTTACAAGTTCACCATCTGCCACCTTCGTGATGTTACTGGATTGATAATAAATCCAATATTAATAACATCCCATAACAGACACACTCATGTATAGCACAGTAAAGTACAGTATAAGATACTCAAACCTTCAAACTGAGTAAGTTACAAACGGACAAAATTCCCTATGTGTCTAAGAGTTCCTAAAACAAAGCAGACTGATAACAGGTAGTTACTTTAGGAGTTTTCTGCGATGCCTCTGGCGATATTCTTGAACTTTTCAGGCTGAACCATCTCCTGAAGCGATCTGAAGAAAACCTGTTGCTGCGATGTTGAGAGGAAGACATCAAACACAGATTACTAAACCAGGTAGCAATCAACGCAACAGCTTCAGCGACTTCAGCATCAGCATTTGGCTCAACAGTAATAAACCATCAACTTTCTCAGGTTATACATTCCCAGGCACTGATAGGCTTCAATCACCATTGGTCGTGTGAAAAATTCCGCGTTCCAACAACCAGTTTGGCTTTATAGAAAGTTCCACATTATTATATTGATCAGTAACAATCATATTAAGTAGAGTCACAAAGATCCCCATGTTAGTCAGTAGAAAGAGGAAAAATACAGAGTTTTTACACCTAAAGAACTCATTTTTTCTTGAGCAATGTGACAAGGCTCAGTTATTTAATAACCCAGTACTGTGTTATAACTGGTAAAATTTACTAGCTTTTTCCTGGCCTATGAGCCTCACATTTTGTAGTTATCTTATCTTACCTTAAGCATTATCCTGTACCACGGCGCACCTTATAGTGAGTTTATGCAAATTTACTTATCTCGTCAGTTCGCGGGTTTTTCTCATCCCATTCATTCTAGACAACTGAAGTGACAAGTCGTCTTTTCACAATTCCCACCCTCCCGCCCTAAAATACTACCTTATGTTACTATATTTCTCAGTGTGTGAAAGGTGACTTGGGTGCATGTGTGGTTGGTGCTAAATTTTCTGCCTTTTCAAAAATATCGAGGCCGAATTTCCTCCTATAAAGTTCTTGCCCTGCCCATGCTGTTCTTCAGCAACTTACTGTACTTACTTTAATGTTTATTTCTAACTTATTGGGGGTTAACCAGGAAATGGCGTATTAGTCGCCCCCCTCCTAGAGGGGAACCCCCAGCTATCTTGTTAATCATTGAGGTAAGAAAAAAATGTATTTTAAGCACCATTGATGTGACTTTCATTGGTACATGATAGCGTATAAATAGCTTGACAAACGCCATAAAAATATAATAAACTTTATAATAATGTTAGTAGGTTTATGACAAGAAACTGGCAAAACAAGGCTTAATTGTTCTGTCTTGATTGTTCAAACCTAGTCGGTAAAGGGTGGGTATTGTGGAGCGGCCCTCACTTTTATCTATCTGAAGAACCAAGATCAGTTAGTGAGGCGTGTTATAGAAAACAATCCTGTAAGTCCACGTGAATGTTCATCAATAAGTTCGATGAAAGTAAATTCCATATTGGGCATCCAAGTCAGCCAAGGTAGACAAGATAAAACAGAAATGTGAACGGAATCCAATTATCTAAACTGCATAGCTGCTGGCTGGCTTAAGCACAGCAAGAATTATATCTAGAATTCTAAGAGATTATTTTTCGCAGGGTTTTGTAACAAACTGAAACCAACTAACTTATCTGTTATTACAGTAAACATGATACTGTGGAGAGTTAAACTTTAACGTTGTAAACTAATTATCCATTTATTTCACACCTGCAGTAGTCTCGATTAAATTTATGCGTCAGGGTGCCTCGATGGTACAAGCCTAGTCGTTCCAGGGTTTGCATAGCTGCCCGGCCCACACTTTTTTCTTTCAGAAGCAGGTACATTACATACAGAGTGATGCACAATATAGGCGTGTAATCAATGCTGTTAGTCAACCTGAATGTCATCAATAAGTTCGGTGAAAATAAATTCCATGTTTGGACATAAAAGGCAGCCAAGGTAAAACATATACGTCATATATATCATATTTACTGAGTCAACAGAGCTGGTACCTTAGGCAGCAGGAGCTAAATCATGTTCTCAGGGTGTTAGGTGATGTCACCTAGGAGTCACAGATCATCTCTTTCCCTGGATTCACCGCTACTCGGTCACAGGTCAACTGTTGGCAAATTTAACCGCACTACTAATAGTTATCTTAGTGAAAACCGCAACATTTATTTAGTTCTTAGCTTACCTAAATATTGGATATTGAATTTCATGCTTTCGTAGATAGTATTGACCAGCACACACACTCCTGGTCTACATAGTATACACACTCACCTGGTGCATAGGATAAGTGAGAAACGTCTCTAGCACCCTATTCTCACAGGAAGGTTTCTCCTCGAAGCGCTTGAGTAGATGATTAAACTCTGGTTTCTGTTTATACTCAGCCAATACTTGGAGACTATAATGGTGATTTCTAACATACTCCTGATATATACCCAGCATCGGCAACAACATGTCGAACAAGTCTCCTGTGTTGAATAAAAACCGCTTATATCTATATATACTGATATAAAAAAGTACATGTAAAAGTACAATATATGACAAGAAATGAAAACTGCTTTACTATTTTTTCTACAACTTGAGTTTGTATCTCTGTCTTTTTCATACCAAATTGGTTTTGAAAACATCCCTATGGTGGCTGGGTTCCATAAAGTGTATCTATCTGCACACCTGGGTTGGGAATTTAGTTTGCTAAAATTATTACCTGCTATAGACCACTCACTCACCGATAACTAGTGTTGGCCAGTTGTCCATTCGTGCAGTCAAACCTTTCAGGAATATCTGATGCAGGAACAGTACTGTTTCACTGTAATTACAAATCAGAATGGGAATTTCTAATTGCTTTTTCTATCCAAGCTTGGGATATCTAATTTTTTTCTGACCAGACAAAGGTCACTACATGCTCAGGGTTTCAGGCACAAATCAACCAGGCTTCAGCTTTTGTGAGGATGACTGGATTCCAAATGTAAATAGGTTTATGATTTAGTTAGAATACCTGTTCAGGAAGATAGAGTTGACATCGCCATGAGTTATGATGGGCTTTTTTGAGCTGGCAGCCATCCTCAAAGGCCTGAGGAAACATGTGACTAGAATAGACAGGTTCTTTACATAGTCTTCCTCGTCCTCTACCATTCCTGTCAATAAGATTGTGTACTTAAATAAGTATTCTAGCCATTATAACTGCCAGAGCCTCAAATTATAAAGATTATAACAAATATTTTATTGGTTGAGGAGTTGTGTGCTCTCCTTGATGTTGGGCAAACAACACCTGTCCAGTATGACGTACCACTGTGAAACCAGGGAGTTTGGTCCCAAACTCCCTGGTTTCACAGTGGTATGTGTGGCACAGTAGTAGTGAAACGGCATTAATAGTTTCACAATCAAAACATATTAAAGTACAAAACCTAACATCTTTTGACTAAGATTCAGAAAAACTAACAAGTTCCCATCTAACATAGGTTTGATTCTCAACAGTTAGCTTATATTGCACCGTATGTAGCAAAACAACCCACCAAATACCACACTATTCCTAGTTCTCATACTCTCAGCATGCGGTGACTTTATATACAACTCTACTATTTGTTTCCATCGTCGCCGACATAACCATCCTCTGAAAAAGCTTTGCACCTGCCAAACAAAAAATATCAGTAGAATTGTCTCATGAAACATGCTCAGGTAAACATCTTCCACGCCGAGATCCTACACTGTGTGGTAAGTAGTATGTGCTTGGTTTTGTGGGATGCAATGCATCAAGTCTTTCTGTCAAGGTCTTAGACAATAAATCATTAATAATATGTGAGCCATTTGTTTCCAGAGAAGTACACGTGTAAAGTATGCCTCATCTGAGGGAGATTTACCAAGTAAGGATCTTTATCACAACAGCAGGGCATTATACAGGAGGGTTTGAGGTGAACCAGCTCCAAAAAGGTAACATAAAGGGGATCATGCTCAATTTAACCATTATTTTAGTTCAAAGGTATTTGTACATTCTACTCATCTACACATCTATCAACGGTGTCGTATCAAAGCCCTATTTTCCTGTGGATTATTCCAGGAAATCTGTTATTTGACATAAGTGTTAAATCAATTGATGCTCTTGATGAGGCTCCCATGACAAAAAGTTTTGCCAGAAATTATATAAAATAATAATGGAACATATTATACATTGTGATGCCTTATAAAACGGACACAGGAATATGATAGTTTATATCTTTACAGTAGCTAGATCAGAAACATAACTAGTATTCCTGCGGTCTTTTTACAACTCACTGTTGGGTTTTCCAACAAATCTATCTTTAATGGCAGAGATAAACAGATAATACATGCAATCAAGAATGGGAAGTAAAGGAATATTCACTATTGTTTTCCATCACAAATCTGGAATTCCTCAGGCTGTTGTCTGCAGCCACAGCTTAAAAATGAATACACTGCACAGATTGTAAAGTCATAGAAACTTATAAGCTGAAAGTCAATTTAAAGCTAACCATACTTGCTGTATAATAATGGGACAATCAATTTTTTCTGCAGCAGATGATGTTTCAGATAATTGTCTTTGAAAAGGAGTTAAAATGACTGCCTCCCCTGTCGCTGTAATTTCCAGCTCATTGTAAATGATATGATAGTAGGCCGAAAGAAAATGACCAATGAGCAAGTCGCAGTGCTGTATATACATATTTATGCTGTGAGTGGCAGCTCAGAAAAATGGCATGATATTGATAGGGATCACAAGAGAGAGAAGTAAAAATCTAATCAGAGTGTAATATTAATTTTATGTAATATTGAAGATGATTTAGATAACTTTGACCAGTTTGGTCACTTTGCTGTTAGCTCACACCATCACAAAAGAAGGCAATTCCAAACAAAGTAAATTTAGTAGCGATTGGGATCTAGATTTCAATTTTGGATCGTAGCACTACAAGGTTATATATAAGTCACAGACAGCATACAGACAGGAATAATAATGAAACATGAACACTACACAATGATAACTAGACTGATTGAGGGTGTTTTATAGGAGTGAGACTAATATACTATCAATCACAGTTAATACTTAATCACACTCTGCAGATCAAAGTGAGATGACCCTCCCCTTATCATTGATGTCGATTTGACAAGACACAATGTAGTAAACCCCAGGCTCATCTCACTTAAACTGTGCAAAAAATCACACCGCTGTTACCTTTGCTATCATTTCCTCGGTGATAGGCTTTTCATCCACATGTGGATCAGCCTACTCAAAATAATGTGCATCAAGCCTTATATTAAAGCAAGAGAGAAAAGAAAAAGAGACTGGTTCCATTTCCTTGGGAGAATAAGACACAATGACAAGTGATAGTATAGAATGTGTAAATAACTGTTAGTCCAAGACCCAAAAGTTTAAATTTAAAGGGTGTGGTGGGGTAACCAAACAGGCCAAATATGGCACTACCTAAAGACGTGATCTCACTTCAAGTTCAGGTTCTCGGTTCAGGGGTAATACAGATGTCTATGGAAATATATTACAGTACCAACTGACAGTTACTATCTGAGCACTCAAAGTTAACAGACTTTGGACAGTTTCATATATGGAAAGCTACTAAACAAAGTTATGTTTCAAGTCATGGACACTATTTTCTTACCTTTTTCACTTTCCTGATTTCTGCTGTTTCTTCGTCTTTCTGTTTGTTGTAAACTTCTGCTTTGTGTTTACGAAGCTATTAACCAATACATTATAGTAATATTATAACTGTTTAGGTCAAACCAGGGAGAATGGACCATTCTCCCTGATCAAACACACAAAGATACAAAGCTTTAATTTATTTTCACAGTGTCAAATCTTTCAGTTATCCTCTCTCTTTTCATGGGGAAACAACTCCTGTCAGAAGGTGATATTCATCAGGAATGAATGACCTGGGCGTTTGATTAAATTAGTTCAAATCTCTCAAAATGAAATGCACACAATACATAGTAATTGATAATTCTTTACCTCAGCCTTCAGTTTCTTCACTTCATCGTTCAAATCTTCAATCTGTCTTATATTCTGCCATTTAGCTTGGGTCTCAGCCTCAAGTATATGCAGAACATGTAGATGCTTCTGTTCTAGCTGCTCCCTGTCTTCTTGCAGCTTACTGAATCTGGGAAATTGTGAAGATGGCAATCAATATAATGAATCATTACTATCCTATTGGTGGCAATTTTTGATGGTAATACATGATGCATTATGTGTGTGTCATAGACAACTCCTTGGTTTGACTTGACATATGACTTTAGACATCAAAATGCTTTGTTTTTCTCAACAGAATAAGTGTGATTATATTTTCAGCTTAGCATGCTGAGACACCAAGAGCACTATGCAGGTGCTCTTATTTGACAGGAGTTAGATAATCATAATGATGAGAAGCCAGTGAGACATTCTCCTGTCTCTATATTATGACTAATGCTGAATTAAGAGTTTCCTCGGCATTATTGGAATATAATAAGGGTGAAAAATCAACTCTGGAAAGTCCTCCCTGATCTTATTATTTCCAATCCATGGCAATTATTGAGGCCTGCAGTTTAGCAACTCCTCAAAATGAGGGAATGAGTCAATGAGTTGCAGGTTCTTCACTGGTTCAATGTCGATTGTCTTTTAACCCATTTGTATATAAAAGCTGGAAAAGATGTTAAATTTTGCCCTTTATTATGAGTGTATTTCGTATCTTCTCCATAATTTTAACAATAATTCTTTGGCAAAAGCAATTTGATAAAAACCGGAAAAGCTTGCTTAGTTATTCTAAAAGTGTCGGTGTGAAGTAACTGGCTTTTGAAAATCAGTTTGTTTGTAGCGAACAGAGAACTCAAATAAATTATGTATGCTTCGGTCAAGAAACAAATACTGTGTACTCTGAATGAAGACTTTATTGATTAATTAGCTTTGAGTTCAACATGCTATCTTATGGACTCAGGTAAACTACCAGTATACACACATACATATATATATATATATATATATTATGTATATATGAAAGGGGCAATTCTGAGTGGGATTGAATGGAGCAATCTAGGATGACATCATGTATATTACACCTGCACATGTCACTGACATTACAAACAGGTCACAGAATTGATTGTGACATTGTTTGTAGTACATATTGCATTGTTACTGCTCTGCTTTGCTTGGTATGGAGGCAGTGTTTATAGGTTTAGGTTTGATCAGGATTAAAAATGATTATGTCAACAAAGGCTTGAAGGTAGGCAGTGACGGGATCACTATCCCAGAGTCATTTCAAGAAAAGCTAAACACGTTACCCAGATTATGTGATGAGTAGCTAATGTTTAGATTGGCCCATTTACATGGGATTTGTGTGTGTAGTTGGTGTTAGTGGGAGACAAACCCCTTAAAGGGATCCCCAGAGATTATTGTGTTGAGAACAGTCAAGGAGTAAACTCCTGGGAACAGATATACAAGTATATGATACATCATTACCAGACTACTGGCTTGCGATATTTCTTTTTGCACAGGGGTGTGGCTTTAGCATTACAAATAGGCTAACCGGAGGGCAGACAATTCGGTCACATATTTGTGATGGATTAAACTGGAAAAATACCATAGGGAATATGGCTACAACTGTCTGCATCAAAAGTGTCTGCAAGAAACCAGTATTAATTTCCGATGGAAAAACAGTAAACAAGCTTTCAACTTTGATGCAGCTATTACGCTTATTACATGGATATCGGATCTTGTGATCTGCCAAGAGAATTATCTAAACTACATGTATTATCCTTTTCCAACTTCCGTAAAATATAAGTTATCAAGACATAACTCGATCCATATTATAAGCAGGATTGCAACTCTCACGCAGTAACCCACTATGTTGCTATTGTTGAACCCTTATAACACATTGACCAATAGGTTACCACTACAATATCAAATATGATGGTACTGCGGTTGGATACATAGTATTATGCTGGTTCTGCAAAATTTTCATTTAAATGGCTAACCATAGAGATAAACTTATGTCCACCGATATCTCAGTGTTGTCCAAGAAATGTAATATTTCACAATTAACTTGCAATAAATAGTGTGCCATTCTATAGGCCTAACTAACCAGAATCAGGGTGGACATCGATGTGTAAGTGGTGTCAGTTATCAGATTTTTGAGGTAGGAAAAAACCATCACCCTATGAAATTATCACTGTTTCAATTTATGACAACATCTCATGAGGTAAGTACACCATTGTAACACAGAGTAAGAGTTGTAACGCCTGGCCTATATAGGTCATATATTGCACAGCCATGTCACACAGTTTTGCTCAGAATAAACTTTAAAGACAGTGGTGTTGTTTTTACATCTAAGAAAATTGGCTTTGTACTTTTAAAGATCTGTCATATTTCTATCCCCAAAGGGGATACTTAGGAAATGGCATATCCGTTGTGCATACAGTACATACAATACAGGCGTTATAGAAGCAAGAGTCAATAAAACTAGTCAATACATCTGTCTCCGTTACACCTTCAATTCCAGAAGGTTGTAACGCTATATCTCACTCGGGTGGCCTGAAGCGCCTCAGATCTCAGACTGATTGAGTACTAAACGGGCTGCGTGCAGGCTAGCAGCATACCTGTTGCGTTGAATCAAGGGCTGCTTGAAGTCTATCCATTTTATGTTTGTTAGTCAAAACTCCTAACCCATGCCCAACCCCATCTCGAAAATTATTTTCTCATAATTTTGAAAAAAAAAATTCAGTTGCACTAAACAGGCGAAGTATCCTGTAGGCTAGCCTGTCTTGACAACCATTCTTTCCCCCCCCCCCCCCACCGAATAAAGCTTGTCATGACAGGCTACCTGTAGACTAGTACGACATACCACTATATCAAACTGACCTTGCACTGTTGATGCTCTCTATCCACTGTCGCAATTCGAACTCTCCATCTGCCTTGAGTTCACAGAGCTTAGTATGATCCTTTTGTAGGAATATAGCATACCCATACTAAAACAAAAGGTAGCAGAGTATTTAACCTAAATCAACAATAGTCAACTTAATCCCTCATACAGTACAATGATACAGAGGCTGATGGCTTGTTACCATACTGTGATCATATTTTGGTTCTTATATCCGTCTCTGAGCCATGGCCAGCCTTTAATGGTGTTCAGGATGGTGATCACGGCAGTAGGCAATCGTTCGCGATCGCCATTGAGGGCTGGCTGGCTGGCTGGCTGGCTGTGCTCTGAGCTATGAAATCAAGATGTTATTTCTGCAAATATCGATAAAATTGCTGTTGCCATTGCTGCTAAGTCTACATGCAGGAAAGGCCTTGAAGGGACCAGTAGAAGAAAAGTAAAGGATTGCAGGCCAAAGAAGTCCGCTATTGCACATTAGAAAATCATTCTACCAAATCCCTCAGGTAGACAGGAATTGAATGGCTTCCGATGATTACAAAGCTGCAATCTGATGGTGGTTGTGTCCCCATAGTGGTATTTCATCTTATGAGATCCGATACTACATAAACAACTGCAATATTGTCAAGACATACCTGTTTATGCTCTTTTATGGCTGGTAGAATGATCTCTTCTGCATAACACCCTTCCAATAATATAAAGCTGTTCAGCTTCTGACTCCCCTCCGTATCATAGCAGAATAGTAAGTTATGCTGTAATGCAAACCACTTTAGCTGCCATTTAGCAGAGTCAATATTGCGTCTGTGTAAAGCTCCGCAGTTTGCATTCTCTACTCTAGCTTTGGTAGCTAGGAAATTGAGTTGGCTATCGTTAATCCGTAATCCTTTCTGCATGCTGGTTATCTGTGTTGTGCTGGGATATAGGAATGATCCATCTCAGTTGTTCCCGTAAAGAGCAAAGAATGAAGGTATAGTCTGTTGCACAGATAAAGCAAACTGAAATATTGCTACTTAGATGACATCAACTTCAAGGTCAGTAAAATACTGAACAAGCATGCAAACAAAGCTTCTGAAACAAGGATTACTCATGGCCAGCATGTGGAAAAATATGATATCTATCTACTTCCAGCTGCCATCAATTGCTCACTATCAGCTAAGCTTCAGTTGTAACGGCAAAAAATCACTATTGCTTGCAAAAATGCATGCATCACTGAGTCTACAAAAAAACTGACTTTTACAAGTTATTGACATCACTTGCATGCAATAGACAGTTTTCTGAGCTCTGATTTAGGCCTCAGTTCGGAGTTGTCCTCTCTCCGGTTTGGTACTTTTAACCCACGCCGCATAGGAAAAACGTGCTGAAAAGAGGGTTTTCTTGATAACCGCTTATAATAGGATAAAAATGATTTTTGTTTCAGAATCTGCAGCATTGAAAACTCATATGGACATAGTTTGGGAAATCATTTTAGTATTTGGATAGTCAATTATAGCATTTTCTGCCAGTTTTGCGGACAATTTGGCAGAATTTTTCATGAGTTTCGTCACTAAAATTAAGATTGATCAACATTCAAGCCTCCAATGTTTTGGAAACCCTGTCTCACAGGGTTTTCAATGGTGCAGACTCTGAATCCAAAATCAACTCCGAATTGAGACATAAATAAGAGCTCAGAAAACTGTCTATAAGCCAACTAGAGTGCAATCATAACATGTACCCTACCAACGTGGTGCTATATAATGACCCTATCGAATAAATTTGGATAAAAATTGCAAGGGTTCGTCACTCGCCACATCGTGGCGGTGAAATAGTGTGTGCCTTAAGGGCGAGGCTGCAATGACTGCGCCAATTTGCTCTCAGTTTTTAGGCAGGTTGGAGCACACCTGGGGGTCCAACAACTCCCAGTAGTCAGTAGACTGCAGTGGGATTCGAACCCATGACCTTCAACACTTGCGTGCTGAAGGATCGGCGCTCTAACCACTGAGCCACCATAAAATTAAAAAACATGCAAAGGGTGAAGTTTTTCCAATTCCTTATGAAACACCAGATAATGATCCCACAAGAGCTAACTGCGTACTATATTTTCCCACAACTCACTCCAATTATTAATACCTACATCATCATATTCTCATCAAAACAATGATATTCTACAATAATTGATTCAATTTTTACGCCAATAAATCCCATGAGTAAAGACTGGAATTATAAGAGCCGAAATAGAGCATTTCCAGTCACATATCATCAAATCAGAAGGGAAAGTGGTCTGTGCAACGCAAGCCAATCAATTAATCACCAGTGAGAGCTTCATTACAATTATTGATTTCAGTGACAACTGCAACTTTAGCAAACCTGGGATTAATGGGATATTTTGTTAACTCGTAAAACTCAATCAGAAAATTGTGGCAGCCTATTGGTAACATGTTGGCATGAGAGACTCTTTGATGATGTAATCAAGAACCTGGGGGCTCCTGAGCTTTCCTTGGTAGCCCTCAGGTTCTCGATTCCGTTCCTCCCTCTTTCTGCCTCACACCCTCCTCATATGATTTACAGACTGTGCATGTACCTTTTGGATGGTTTGTATGGGATAGATTTCCCTACCTGCCAGACAGAAAATTTATGCAGAGAGGATGAAGAGATGTTATTTTGAATATCAGTGTAAAACATAAATTTTAATTCCTTGAAAATCACTACACACATGCACATTTTTGTGGTCATTACTTGATGCCAAATATCATACTTGAAGTGGCAGTCATAAGTCTAGTGGAGCCATAAATCAATGTCATGTCAATCTCTTACCTAGTTCAAAAGCATAACATGCAAAAAGGCTGAATAACCTAATTTACGAGAGTCAACGCCCAGCTTGGATCTAAATGACTTACATCCTTGGCGAGCATGTGTACTTAAAAGTATTGATATTTTAAAATACAATTTCAAAACAGCAGTTCTTTACAAGGCCATTAAATATGCCAGCCATTAGCTGCTACTGAGTGAACGGTATAGATGTGGTTATGGTATAGCATACTAATATTTTCGTTTGTAGTAACAGCATTAATCAAGTGCCCTAAATAGATTCACTGATTTGTAGCTGTAACAAACTAATAGATCCTTCATAGAATAGGCAACTCACGATAACTAAATCAGGACGATCCGTCCAACCAGGGCGGGTGGGAGATCCCACCCTCCCTGGTACAACGAAACTGTGCCAGCTAACTGGGATAAACAAATACTAGATAATACAGTAGACCAACCGCAGAAGCTCTCATCGAACCCCGCCGACCTGGAGCTCTCATTGAGCTCTCCTATCTCAACTGATTGAGTAAAACTTCGGTCGTCATCAAGTCTAACATTACATTGAATGCCAGATTGATAAAAAAAACTCACTATTGATGCATACCTCAGCATTCAAGCCAAGATGTTGCCTTAGCCTTACCTTTTTTTGCGCTATCCAACTAGTCCTGAATCTTGCAGGTTTATGAATGAGTTTAAAAAGCACTTGGCGAGAACTTCATATTCATGCATACCACACCTTCATATGGTGCAGAGCAAAAGAAGACATCTATCTGTCAGTTCACAACTATAATTATGCTCTTATTCCCTTACTATACACTGATGTGATCTTGCGACCTGCCAATTCAAACAATAATTGAAGGATGCTGAAGCATGCCAATTATTCACCATCACAACTACATCACAGAAAAATTATCTGCATCTATATCTAGCTATATTTCTTATAGCGTATTGAGACTGAACTGATTGTGTACCAGTATATACCCTGTTGGATGCCATGACTAACAGAAGACCACTCAAACCATGTCAAGTATTGTAATGCAGGCTATCAGGTACGTAAGCCATGGACACAACTATTTTTGACAATAACAGCAGCATGTTATATTAGGCAGCATTGTTCTACCATGCCGCGTAATTAGAAATGGTCTTCTGGGAGCAACAAATAGATGGAATAATTCAGAGCCATACTTGACATAAACGGTCGGTTTCGAGTAGTCTATTGTCTCTTCACGTCTTGAAAGTTCAACTAACAGATATGAGCATTCTCTCACTCAACGGGATGATTTTACACTTAGATTGTACACAGTTATAGAAAATATTGCATGTTCTGAGAGTATTTAGAAATGTCAGTAAGGCAGCGATGCACTAAAATCACTTTGCGATGACATTTAATGAAAACATGTATCCGGGTCAATGACTTCCGTTCTCTGGATAGTCGCGCTAAAATATACTCCTATTTCTTGATGACAGCTTTTAATATCATTTTATATGTAAGCAAAATGCAATGTTCGAGAAGTAGGGGCATTCAGAACCGTGCCAAAAAGGAGATCAAAGCGTACCATACCATAATTTCAGCACGGGCGAATTTTGGAAACGCACCTAACCTGCTGGTAGCGAGGAGTTATCATATCACATCCGACCATAAAACTATGCGAGCGTCTGCTTTACTTTTGTCAGTCAGAGGCAGCATTTTGCCTTGAAAAGGTATCATGAAGATTAAATATTCAAGATCGAGATTCGTCTCCTCTGAATTTCCTTTGATCTAACGGCCACCAACCTTTAAATTTGACCTAATCAACAATATCCCAAACTCTGAATACCTTTCTACGAAAAGCCTTACGAAAAGCCTTACAACTCACATGGGACCTAAATTGTAACTGTCAATAATTAAAATGAGATTCGATCAGATCCAATCACATTAGCACAATTGTAATTGATTAATGCGTTCATATTTCATAGGCTACAGGAAACTAACCTTACAGCTTACTGTTTGTTAACAGGATATGGGAAAGTGAAGGTATGGTAGAGTCACATTGTCCATATTAGAAAGCCGCTCTTAATCCTCTCCTCACTCTCAGATAAGTTATGCCTCAGGCAGGTGTGATACAGATCTGTGTAGCGTCTATTTATGGCCGTCCTCTCGCCCGATCACTTAAATATTCACAGAGTGAAATACAGAGCTCTGACCCAGCATGCCATGTCAATGTGATGAAAACTTGACCATCTGATCAGTTAGTCAAGTTGGTCCATCATATTGAGTAGGTTATGTAAGATTTATCTAGAATACTTCACACAGGCTGTTTTTTCGAATCACTTTACATCACTAAGAAATTTAAAGATTGGTATGCGATATAACATAAAAATCGCACCCTCTGCAAACTTTACCAGGTTACAGACTAGCATAGGCTCATCTTGGAAAACTAGCCTACAGAGTCTTGTACCTGTTCAGTAAGTCCAGCATTCATAAGATACATGTGTTTAAAAAAATATCATAGTCATAAGAAAACGGGCTACATGCCAATCCATATCCTGAAGCAAAGAGGGAGAATACCACAACATTGATATATAACATGGTAATTTCAGAACCAACACCCATCTGCTGGCTCAGTAAGAGTGTAACAAGTCAAAGGAATGTAATAAACATTCGCAAATAATCAGCATTGTGAGGGACAATCCCTCACAGGTCTGATTCTGAGCTTTAGATTACCTGGTGAGGTGTTGATATTACGAGCTGTTTCAGTCTATATATGACACCTTATCACCTCCTGCAGCCACCACTTTTATCTACCAATTATCAGGTTAGCACTAGACACTTAATATATATATATGTGTCTGATGACCTGTATGCTGTCACTCTGCTCTCAGCTCTCACCCTGCTATGTGAGGATACAAAAAAGACTAACACTAGCAGAATAATAAATAATGCTAACTTAGAAATGTTACTGTCATATTATGCACCATAATTATCACAATTATATCTATATCTATCAATTCAACTACAGTGCCTGTTATAAAACATTGAGTGTGCTGATAAGAGTATTTAAACAGATATTGATCAGCGAGGCTGCCTAATCATCTAACATATAACAAGCTTTGAATACTTCTCTATAGTGCATGCTATGACGTTAGGTTGGCAGCAGCCAATTGACACCATGCCATTCCATTCCCGATCCAATGTCCGCAAATATTTACCATTCTTTTACAGAATCTTGGTGAATTTGTTAAGAAAACTAAAGGCAATGATATTTGAGGTCAGTTTGAAATGAAAGAAAATTTTGAATGGAGCTGTAAAGAAATAAATGAGTATCCTAACATCATTTAACACCACCTTTATTTTGGGTATGTCATCAAAAAACGGACGACCATGAAGATAATACGTTTGGATGGATGGATTTTGAGAACACTTCTAAAACATCCGCATAGCTTTGTGCAGCCAACCGAAGAAGTAATGTTTCATATCTGTTTTACGAAAAACACGGCCATAAAGTACAACCATCACTATTTCGAGGTCTCATCAATTACCTCGAAACTCGTAAATACATTTTTAGCTCATTCCGAGACCCAATAGCTATCACAAGCTTTGAATGATGTCACAGGTAACGTATGTATGTATGTGTGTATATCTGATATAATGGTAGTCTGAGCCCCCAGACTCTAGCCCTCCCCTGGCTGAGGTGAAACTTTACACAGACAGAGTTAGAAAAGCCCCTTGATGCTTGACATTAAGGTCCATATCTCTTGCATAAATGGAGTTGAAAATTTAAAATTATGAGTATACATAGAATGCTATAACTGGCTTCTTTTAGGCCATAGATATTTACACATCTTACTAATATATATTTTGTCAAGTGGTGAATGTGATAATTTGCAAGTAAGATGCTTGTACGGATCGGTGTGCAGTGACTGTAGGGGGTGGTACATAGACTGGTACATTGCCTAGTATCAACACTTCATCAGGTTGTTTGGCGCTCAGAATCAGATTTGTGAGCGATCCCCCCATCCACCCAATGCAGAGATTTCTGAACATTTGTCGATTTCAATTCCGATCATGTTACATTCCATTGGAGCGAGGAGACAGCGCTGGTGTTACAACTGCATGAATATCAATATTTTCCAATACCATTGCTCAGTGCTCCTGCACTGAAATACCTGAGACTTGCAAGGACAATCTATGTTTGTTTTTTAAATTTAAGATATTGATACATTTGTATTAAAAACTGTGCCATATCGGTAGATCTTTTTACATCATTAATTAAAAGGAAAGTTCAAAATGTGAATAGCAGGAATGGAGCTGGAGATTTTTATTTGTAAAGAATGGTACCTGAATTCATTCCATAACCCAGCCCGTAAAAGATATAGTTTGATGAAATGACAGGGCACTATTCAGGATTCTCTACATGAGAGCTTGGAGTTGAATATCCAATGAACCAGATATAATAAGGAATTATAGCAAATTAGGCTATCGTTCCTTACATTTAAATGGAAACTCAAAGAGGAGAAAACTCTAGCTCTGCATTCAGCTCACTGACTGTTATCTGTAATCAGGAAATCAGGGAGCATAAGAATAGAACTGTCTCTGAGCCTTAACTCCCTGGCTGGCATTTTGCTCAACAATAATTAAACATGCAATATATAATTGTCATATCGACAAAGCGTGGGGAGACAACTCTGCTTACCCCCACTACCAAGTCATATAAATATACAACATACATCATTGTTTTGAAGAGTAATCGCCAACTTCAATTTTGAAGGTATTAGGCAATATGGCAAGGCATTATCCATTGATTGATTCCAGGTCGGCTAGGGTGAATGTCCCGCGACAGCCAGATCAGGTAGTACTAGACAAACAGTGCACCCGGTGGGGTTTGAACCTTGGACCTTATGATCCCAAGTCAGCCGCCCCCAACACTGAGCCTATCAAACTGTCCGAGAATAATATTTATATGAGACCAAAACAACGCTGCCCTCATTTATGTTTAAAAATGTAGTACATGTATGTATACTGGTGCATAAAGTAAGAATAGATATCGGAATGCTCGATAAACCCTTTAAGATGGAAATGTCGACAGTTGGCAGCTTGCCCCGACAGTGGGTCTTCAGCTGTTCTCTTTACACAGTTATCCCGCAAGCGTTGAAACACGCTGAGTATCTAAGAATAAAAATAACATTGATTAGGTATTGTAAATACATCAGTCAGAGATGAGAGTCGTTAATTACAAGAAGAAAGCGTTTGAGGTTCATTCATCGGTCCACTGCATCACTAGCCTAGGCTGACATAGGGGATGAGTAAAACATTGCAGTAATTTCATCTTGATATAGTAAAACACAGCAGAAGATTGATTACCACAGACTTTTACTGTAAGAATGCGAAATATTTCATGTGGAACCACTGGACAGTTGAAGAAGAGGCAGCAGTTGATAATTGCTTCCCGGAAGGAACAGACTGTAACAATGGCTGGATATGTAGAAGCTATGAGTCATGCTGACGGGCCGCTGCTGTGCAAATCTGAGATAGAACTGAAGGAAACAGAGGACAACAAGAGAAAAGCTCTAGAACAGTTGACTAAATACCTCGTCAAAAATACTAAGCAAAGTAAGCAGACTTACTTACTGCAATAGTACACACTCCTTGGTAGGCAGCACTCATAATGTTTTATTGTCAACAAATGACAGCAGTAAGCTCTGTAAGTGCTTCTCTATAAATATTTACACAGTGATATACATAATATTATGCCTGGTACAGAGAAGGAGTCGGGGTGGGGAGAGCTTGCATTACTTTTGTATCCACCTTAGTGTATTGTTTACAATACATTATATAAACTTTATTACTTCAAACTGACGAATGATGATTTTAGATTTACGGACACCACTCGATGAGGACTTCCTCTTGATTTTCCTCAGAGCTCGCAAGTTTAAAGCAAATAAAGCTTACGATCTGATCTTATCTTATTACGCTGTCAGGCAGCGCCATGCTGATATTTTCCGAGTGTTCACCCCAGGATCTGTGAGGAGGGTATTTCAGAGTGGAGCTGTACTCTCCTTACCACGTCAGGTACCACTCAGACCCCTCGCTGTACTCGTCAGAGTCTGTAAGTAATGAAATTAGGATAAAGAATACACCTCATTGAGTCAAACAAGACCCCTGGTTATAGCTATGTGACTGTAAAAAAGGTTCAATGGGATGTATGATGGTAAAATATGCCGGCGACCTGCACCATAATCACTTTTGGGGACCAGACAATCTGACAGTAAAACTATGTTTTCAACTCAATAATTTGAAGAAAGGGCAAGCTCCGAGCAGGAATGTGTTGAATTATTATTCTATCATCGATAGAATGTTTTGAAGTATAGGAGCTGAAAGATTATGATGATTTACTGACGCTGAAGTAATATAGTGAAGGGCACAACCTGAGCCTCCCTCTAGCTATCACTTAGGCTACAACTATAAACGCCTCAGTCTATTTATGCAGGAACTCATTGAGAGATATTTCATTACTATTTTATGCCAAATTTATGGTTGAGGCGCTAATTTAACAGGGGTTTGAGAGGAGATATTGTAGGGCCTTAAACATGATTAAGAGTAACCCATTTATTGTTATCAGTTTGGTATTGATAAGATGCTGACCGATGCAGGAATGTTATTTACTATCATTGAGATCATATTATTATTTTGTTGTGCTCTAAGTTCTTATCATACTGTCATTAAATCATTGTGGCTGCTGAACCTCAACTGTGTGTATATCAAATACAAAAAAACATGAGTCTGACCCGTGTCAGAATGCTGGATTTGTTTACAAATCAAAGATGAGGAAAACAAGTTAATTTTTTAACGACAACTTGCCACATATTTTTGGTCTGTCAGTGTTGTTGACAGCTTTAATTGAAGCTGTAATAATTACTCTATTTATCTGTGATTGATATACTTTCGACACACATTTTAATTATCATTCTATCTTGCATTCTTCATTTAAAGCAAAATGGAATGTAGAGGAGATAACCCTTGAGGAGATCTTCAAGGCCATGCTGATAACCATAGATCATACGATACGGGTAGGTTCACATGCTTCAACAGTATGGTGGTTTGTGTCAATGAGCACTTCTGTAATTTAAAAAAAGTCTCATTGACTTATAGCCTGCTAAAAATGTTTCCATATGTCGCCAGGGATGCAAAGGATACCACACCGACATATTATGGAACGGGAGTAAAGTATCATGAAAAATATTTTGTATACTATATTTGCATACCAGGAAGGTGGTCATGTAGGTTTTGCTAAGAAAAGACTAAATACGAGATGGCTCTTGGGAAACTTTTAGCACCAGAAGCACTGTGTTCCAGTGGCGTGCACGTATATGGTGAATTTTATTGTTATAAATTCCATTAATGACCATTGTGGTTTGCAGTATGGATATTTTTTATATAAGTAAACACCATATCTATTTTACCTCACAAATACAAATTATTATATATAATGTATTATACACTTTTATTCTCATTACCAATTCATCTTTTCCATTTTGTATTTCAGAAAGATGTGACCAATCAGATTTCAGGATATAACTATATTTTTGACATGGCAGGCCTCTCGTTGTCACACCTAGCACAATTCACACCATCTTTCGCAGGCAGGGCACTTTCTATGTTGGAGGTAGTTACTCATTCTTTTTCCCACTAATATGAGATTTTTAGAACTTATCTTTCTCAGAAGCATGAGGTTTAGTAAATCATTCAAAAACCAAAATGGTTAAGACTAAGAAGAGTCAACCTTACAATAAGCAAATGAGTTAAATACTGAACTGCTTGTGTTTCTAACGTTTAGTTCCCAGAAAGACGTTGAAACCCCTTTTACATGTTAAATAATTCCTTGATTGAAGGATTCATTCAGATTAATATTTGTAACTGCTGATT
This sequence comes from Membranipora membranacea, assembly GCA_914767715.1. Lineage (NCBI taxonomy): Eukaryota > Metazoa > Bryozoa > Gymnolaemata > Cheilostomatida > Membraniporidae > Membranipora > Membranipora membranacea. Next base: position 8,673,220 of record OU612065.1, read on the forward strand.
CTGTAGAATGCCTTCCCGGGTAGAGTAAAAGCCTTACATCATATCAATGTACCAGCAGTGGTAGATGGTGTCTTCCAGGTCTTTAGACCATTTCTATCTGAGAAGATGAGGAAGCGGGTAAGAGGGGTACACTACTTTTCTCTTTTGTCTTTGATTGTATATATAGCTCCTCAAGGGCAGTGTGTATGGATGACAGTTGCAGAATTTGAGTTCATATTGTTTGGAGAGGGGAGACATCATTGATCAATCAGGATCACAATATCACTTTCTCTACTTTTAGTTCATGATGACCTCATCAGGTGACTTTATTCTCAATAAATACCCTGCAGAGGAGATACCTGAGTATCTCGGTGGAATATTAGACATTGACACTTGTCACCAGGTGAGTGAAAGAGATTGTGTGATTGGTGGAGCTATACAAACAATCTGAACCTTTTGTCGTTGTTGTATTTATACCCAAGTACATAGTTGCTAATCTTGATAATATATTTATCGTTAGGTTGACTTTGAATGGATGTAATTCTGTTAGGAAATTGTCAGTGTCAATATCTACTGTTCCAATTGTAGAGTTGGTTGGATGATATCCTTTCATCAGAATCTGAAAATGCTTTCACAGCTAGGTCTATCTGGGGGTTTTCATCAGAATCCTCAAACCGGAAGAGTAAAGATTTCACAGCAGATATAAAAGACAAATATTATGAATGTGAAGACTGGTGAATGATCAATAGTTGCCACCACATACAAGCTTTACCTTATATAACCATCTCTGTTAAGGGTTGTCCCCTCATATGTCAAAAAACAATAACTCTTAATACCCTGTTATTCTCTTCAACTTAATTAATTCAGGACACGAAGTGCTGTCAATGAGTTGTGGGTTGACCTTTATGTGACAGCTTATGATTATTCATCAATATCTTTGTGGGAGATAAATTTTGATATTTCCTAGAATAACCCAATATGGCCTTCATGAGACATGAATTATTGAATAGTTTTTCACTTTGTGTTTACAGTTTACTTATTAATTACCAATTGTAAACTAAATTTAGCTATCAATATTCCATAGTGACTATCTTAAGTTGACTGGCCACAAAAGTGCAGACGAAGATTCTGTTTAGGAAACAATGGTAATCCCCAAACGGTTTCACTGGAATTCCTGTCCAGACCTTAATGATAATTGAACTTTTTATTTCCTTCCAAACTGAGACAAAAACTCTTGGAAAACATATTAAACAATTATTGTATTGAGGATTGGACTTCAAGTCAAAATTAGCTTCTTCAAACTAAAGACAGTAAAAATCAATAAACCCATGTTTGCATCAGATGTTATAAAAATTAATACTCAGGTCAGGATTAGGTTGCTAAGACGTAACAAATAGAGGAGACAAAACATTTATACATGGCAAGTCAGTGAGCAACTCGTGACAAGTCAGAGAGAAAGTCTCGGAAGCGAGATTCTTATAGTAAGACTTAACCTACAACAGCAGATTATGATGAGATGTGAGAATAGGCTAGTATGTCAGAAGAGCAAATCAGGTGAGCCATTTTTGTTGTAAACTTGAGTAGCTAGTTCAGAAACCATTTCCATACAATTTTTGACAATAAGTCGTTAAACTTTGGTAGTCACCAAATTTCTCAACGTTTTTAACAACATAAGCACACAGGCACATAACAGTCAAATTATCATCATGATACCAATCGATTCCAGAATGCCAAGTCACAGATTTATGATCCTGGGAGGTAGAGATAGCGGAAAGTCGAGTCTGGTTAAATCCCTGACGTCAGGAGTATCACAGCTATGTAGAACACCGACAGAAGGTGTAGAGGTTACTGAGTGGAGGCCATGCGAACAGTTTGTCGCTAGTAAGTTAAACTAACAGAAAGTGATGATTATCGTGACCCACAAGGTCAAATTTGGCACTCATGCCAATCTGTTGAAAGAAAATACTTGATATATTGACTTTGATGATAGTCCCAACCATATGCATAACACTGCCTGATATAAATACCATTAGCCGTTCTAACTTCCGATAGGTGAAGCCATGAGAGAAATGAATATAGAAGAACCAGCTCAGATTAACATAGATATGTGGGATATGACTGGAAGAATGGTAAGTTTCAGTTCAAGTTTACGACGCATATATTTATCGGTTCATGTCAATATGCGTCACCCTGCCGTCTTTGTGTGTGGTAGAGAGGGTAGTAAAATACATATGAGTTGATCTGGCTGGCATCACAGCATGAATGTCAGTGATATCATGGAAATCTGATCCACCTCTTATTTTAAGCTGATACGGTGAGATTGCTAACTGACATCGTGTCCCATAATGTTGTATTTGACAGTGTTGCTGGTCGATCCACCAGGAGTATTTTAGCTACTCTACAACATATTTGGTCACCTTCAACTGGCAGAGACAGACCAGCATTGATGCAGCGCTGTCACTACTCAAACTAATCCAGCAGAAGGTCGGTGAGAATTTTTATTATTTTTGTTGTGACTGATTGCGTCCAGCGATGGCAATGATTAGGAACAGAGTTGCGTCAATATCGATGTCTATGATTCGTTTCAAACAGGATTGACCAGCTAATAAAGGATTTATCTCTTGAACATGACTAATTTCAAATTACCTCACCGTACCTTACTGGTTTATTATGGTATAAGCATCCTGTTGATTTCTCATTTGGCAAAGAGGTTTATTGGATGGGATAGACCCTCAAACAGCTGATTATCTCTCTTAGTAAAACAAAGTCATCAATAAATAATTGAAGATTAATCTTTGCCATACAGCCTTAGCTTGCCTAGTCCAACTGTTTCCACTCTCCCAATGTACAACACCTCCAGCATTTTATTGGATATATGTTGCCCATATCAGGTATCTCTAAAATGTTAGAAAACTCAAGCTGCTATGGCATATTGCATAAGTCGGGTATCGAGTTGCCCCGATACCCGACTTTTGCAATATCCCTCTGCCACCACAGAGCTACATTCATTGTGGAACTTTTTATCCAGGTCCCAGGGAGCCAGGTCATACTGATAAGCACTCATTCAGCTAGTATAGGCTATGGTAAGGACCCCCAATCCATCAAACTAGATATAAAAACTGAGATTGAAGAATGGGAGACAAATCAAACAAATACACTTATAGACCAGCTTAGTAATGTCCAGTAAGTGAACATTAGATCTTTCGGGACGCATACTTTAATATGACTTATTTTCAGACAGACATAATTATTAGGTCTCCAGCCAATGTTTGGAAAAATTGAACAGTTTGACCTGGACGAGTATGGACAATATGAAAAGATATGATACGCTTGGATTGAAAAAGAGCAAGTCGCTACTGTCTAGTTCAAATTCAGTAGGAGAGGACAACTTTTTATTTGCAAATCGGTATTGCATGGTATAAATCGGTGAAAATAAAGTTATATATGAGTTTTAATGTGATATTTGTCATCCTACAAAATAGGGAATGGTCAGGTATTGGCCACACAGTTAGTGAGAAACAGAGTCTAGAAGACCTTCTATCCAAAACTCTGAGAGTTTATCCAGACATTCTAGATATCGACATGGAGCATAGTCAGGTATGTGAAATGTAGAACAAATTTGATCCAATTTGCCTGCAGTCCGGTCACTCCCTTTCTACTGGTGAGATGGCAGTGTCTCAAATCCTAAATGCAGGCAATTTGGATCATGCTTGATCTATGTGACATGGTAGTAGTATCGGCTTCTATTCAGTAAAGTGAGATATCAAGGCTATTGAAGTGATAATAATCATAATCCTCTGCTTTGATACAAGCATTTTAACGCTAGCTTTCATAGCATAGAACCGGGATTCCATGAGGAAAGAACAAACATTGAAAAACTCTTTAACAGGATACCAGAAAAGTCACAAACCACACCAACTATATGTTTTTTCATTTTTACGGAAGGGATTAGAAGCTTGCACCAGAGCAATTTTAAAGGTGGGGTTAGAAAGACCTGGGAGCCATCTCCTTCAAAGATCCACACTACCACCGATTACAAATACAATGTCTCTGATGGTGAAGCTAGCTGAACTCAGAAGTAGACATAAGATTGTAGTTTCTAAAGGGAGCAAAGATCTTAACATGGCTCAAGATATCCTCAATCTACTGTGCTCAACAGTAAGATCATTGCTTATTATACTGTATCTATCCCACAATGCAACAATATTCTATCTCCAACAACTTATATTCAAACAGAACATGCATTGGAGCGGCCCTTGAGTGAATTCATTGATATTCTGATCACTTACTTAATCAAAGCTGTATTTCTGTTCAATTATCCATGCTTCTGCTACCACAGGGGCAGATAATGAAGTGTGATACTCCAACTTTAGATGAAAAGAACCACTTGTGCATCGATCCTAAGCAGCTAGCTCATGCAACCTGCTTATTCCATTTTGATGATCTATCAAAGAACTTCAAGTTTGAAGCGTACAGGTTCTGGCCTAAGGAGAGTGGAGTTAACAGACCAGATCCCTCAGTGCTTGTCAGTGCTCTAGAGGAGATTCCCACATATGGGGTCATAAGAGAAGCCCTCTTTCCTTTGCTGTGGCAGGTGTGTCTAAAATGATATTAAATTAAGTAGGAATAAGAATAAGATATTCGCAGGAATGCAAAACTTCGCACATGCATGAAATTCCTATAATTGAAGATAGCTAAACTTTGCTCATCCCACTTAACTTAAAAGAGGCTCTCTCCTCAGCTAACCAAAGCTTTGAGCTAGCAAATATTAAGCAACACCATAACTAGCTAAACTAAACTCTAGCAAATATTCACTCCTCCTGGGATACATGACAAAATGAGGTGTACCAGAAATGATAATCTAATATATTTTCCTGCAGGAAAAACAGTACTCGGAGGAGCAAATCAAACTGATCATATCGATTCTGACTGAACAGAACTTGATCTATCAAGATAGTCAAAGCAATGGACAGTTACCAGTAACAGAAAATCATGGCATTAAAAGTCTTGGCGATGAAGACCTGTTTCTGCCTAATTATCCGAGCCTCTCTCCTCAAACAAAATACTATCTACCTCTACTTGGATCCTTGAGTGATATCAGACCAGTGAGTATCATATGGTGTACTGCCAAACATGATGATATTTTCCAATTAACTGTCGGAAATAACTCATAAATTCTCTAAATGTCACAATGCAGTCATTGCACCGAAGTGAGTTGACCATTATCCATATTAAATTTTATATTTGTTTATAGCTACGAAATCAATGAATTGCAACTCAGGTACCATTTTGTGTGCCATCTTAAATCCTTTTATATTCCCAGGGAGTGAACTGGTCAGAGGAATTATTCGAGGACGATATACATTTCGGTCTTGTGTTTACTTTTCCAAACAAAGACATTACGGAATCTGTAGCCAAAAAGTTATTGGTGAGGTGCAATGAATGTGCTCGGGGTCAAAGCTATAAGTACCTGTGGGATAGAGGAGTACTGTGTAAATATAACGATGAGGTAAGAGGCATATCATAATGGGGGTTAGGAGTTCACTCCACCTGACTTGAGACATAGTCTTAAACCAACCACAGTAGTACTGTACAGGTAATGGTGGTTACCTTGCGACCCTGTCTTCTCTGCTTGTATATTCACTTTAAATGCGGCATCTGAAAGTTTAAACCTTCTCTATATTAAGACTCAATTTTTTAGAGGTAAAGCATCATTGAAAATATGTATACCAACCGTTTGAGATAGATGGACAGTAAAACGTACTCTGTGAAATATCGGCCAAAATCTTGACGTTGCCCTCAGTCTTACGAAATGTAATATTGCAACATACCCGACTCATCCAGGTTAAACAATCCACTTGAACTCATGAGATGTACACTTCAAACAGGGTAAGTTAAGTATAAACAAAACTAACCTTTTCCCCAGCCCTAAGTTAGATTTTATTTTTCAGGTGACTACCAACATATATTATGATGAAGATCAGCGGTGTATCTTTGCCAGTGCCAGAGGTCCGTTTGAAGTAGATGACCAATTACTGGCGATTATGTGGATGACTCTCAAACCAATGTTCAAATCTATTACGTCGACACTGAGTGAATGCCCAGGCATTGTCTATGCAGTGAGTATGGGGGCATTCTGATACACCTGCTAACAGTTGTCACTTCATGTACTCACACCTAGATCATTACTCATCTGTTCTCTTTTTCACTAGAAGCTGATTACAAAAATGTCCAAGATACTTTGTAATCTATCACCTTTTTTTTCTAAGTTCAAATTCAACGGTATCAATATTATATTATATCAGTATTATATTTATGTACCTGTAGTACCAGAAAATGTCATAAATTAAATGCACTCTTTGTTTAGATTGATCTTGAGGCAAGAGGGAGTCCGCTGCTGACACAATTAACAACGGGAAAGAAAAAGAAATCACTGAGGAGTGCTTTCTGGAAGTGTGCGCACATATACAATAGCGGCCAGTCCACGCTACAATCAAATGGTCTACAACTCAATCTGGATATGATATTTGATCCCATAAAAGGTATAATAATTATGTTTGACTGTTTGACATCTACAATCAGCCCATAAAATACATTTCATTTTTACACACAGGAGTTCATGTGCCTGAAGTGCCCTAATATCAAGTGTGACATCTCACTAACGTCATCAAACTATTCTATTTCGTTAGTGACATTTTTATAGATGATTTCTTCAGAGATACGAGTTCAGGCACTTGGATTGAAGCGTTGCTTCCGCATAGTTGCCTGGATGATTTCCTGATCATACAAAAACCCGGCAATCATGAGCATTTCTCCGATAACAACACACGACAGAGACCTTCAAAGAGGACGGTGAGTACTGACCATGTTATTTGTTCGGGATAGCAGCAGCCTTAGGACTGCTAATTAGCTTAAATTCCCATGTTGACTTCTCAGTGCAATCATAGAGTTTTCTCTCATTCAGTTGTACAATGACCTTGATTGTGACAGCCTCACTCGAAACTTCAGAGATTTAGGATAAAAATGTAGGACCATCTTTGTACATGTTTGAACCAGGTGACATCCGTATCGGCAAAGAGTAAATTACGTATGTATTTGTTATAGTAGAGTGTCCATGAGACTTTCCTATCTATAAACATTTTCGTGTTAGATTTTGGCTGCATTGCTGTAAGCTCACACCAATATCTGATAGCTGAGAGCGCAATTTATAAAGGAATGAGGTTTAGATGAGGTTGAGTCTCCATGTAACTGTAAGCTGGCCATAAATTTTGCTATAACAAGCGTGTGCGAGATGGCAAAATCTCTCCCCTACGAACACTTCACTCCTCTATATTATATGGTGTTAACTCAGAACGCTGTGAATATGGTAGCAAGAAGGTGTCAAGTTTCAGGAGCTTGCTAATTTTTTACAGAAGGGTAATGTTAACTGGAAGTCAGAGATATCACAGGTGATAGATATGGAAAAAAAAAGGCAAGAGGAAGAATCGAGACCACATATTGTACCTGACAAGGTTATGAGAAGACAAGTCAGAAGGATAGCTCACTCACTGGTCACTTCAGTTATAACCTCGGCCATTGTAACAGTTCTGGTCAGCAAAGGGAAGATAACTCAACAGCAGGTACAAATGTCAAATAGTACTCTACATTTAATTGACTGCCTAATACGAAGTTTGAAGTTTGTTTATTGCCTAATTTCTAAAATCCATCCTGTAATAGGTTGATAGCATCGAAAGTACGGCACATAAAGTAAACAAAATAAAGAAGCTGCATTAGTTGAAAAATCGCAAATAGAATTAAAAAAAGGTGTTTCGTCTCTTAGTGGTTCTAAACTTGGATAGCTGATATTCATCTATCTTTGCTCTATTCTACATGAGTGTCTAATGCTCTAGACTAGATAAGGGCATGCCAAAAACTAGATATTTCCAATGTGTTTAGGCTAGATATATGCCATTTTTTCCATCCCCAACACAATCCTTGTCTACCGATAATAGTAGAAAATGGTAGATTGCAAGAGCTTGTTTGGTAGGAGTTGTCTATATGAATTTGAATTATTTATGACGTGGATGTGTGCCGCAGTTCTCAACTTAGAGCAAAAGAGAATTACATTTCTATCTTTGGTATTGTGACATGAGTAGCTATCTTTAGGCGGTTGAGTATGAAAAAGCTCTTGTTGTTGCTATGTTATGGGTGGTGTTTAAAAATTAATATTAATTTTAATTGGGCGATGGAGCTCTTTAGTATTAACTATGTTCTGTCAATGAAAGAGTCCCTACCCCCAAAAAGCCAAGACAAAAGCTAACTGGTACTAATATCAGTTTGAAATCTAAGTGTTGAATTATTAGGAGCCTTTGGTGGAGTTAGTAGCAGGTGCAGTGACAGCAGGACACAGAGGTGACACCATACTAGCTGTGGAGAGTATCAACAAAGCAATGAGACTCATACAGCGAGCACAGGCAGAACAAGACGCTCCTCGTAAGAGTCAAGTTTGCATTATACTATAACTTTTAAACTGAATGACATCTTGACACTCTACTTGTGACCTATGAGCATAAAAATTTATTATTATTATTATGATTAGTAATCTGCCGTTAAATTATGATGTTTTGATGATTCCCGTGTAAAAGACCCAGACCACTGTCTGCCACTGTTTATTTCACTTAGACTGATTGTTTGAGATATCGTAATAAAACCAAGTAAAAAATTGAAATGTCTTCAATTATATTAAATTTTATTGCGTAAAACTAATCTCAAAAAGGTTAAATATTATTTTGAACAACAAGTTTACAAGAGTTGTGTGGAATAATTGAGCGTAGGAATGTACCACCACTATTTTGCATGTTACAACATCAAGCAGCAATTGATGCAGAGAGTAATATTATTGCCACTTGGAATCTGAATTGTATACAACAAATTAAGATAAAAATTCTATGGACGTTAACATTCATGTCAAAGGAAAATACCAAATATTGAAATAGTGTACTAGATCAGGGAGTTTTGAACATTTCCCCTTTGCAAAACAATAGTTTGCTTCAATTTGGCCAAATTAGGAGTTGCACTCCCTCTGCTGACAAACCTGAAAGCAAATAATCTTTCACCTGCAGGCGGGGTGTTTGTCCCAAACACCCTGCCTGCAGTTTTCAGTAGAGGAGAGCAACACGGAATTCCGGCAAGCTGATCAAACCTGATCTAGATAACCCATAATTTATATAGGGAGTGTGTCTAGAAGATGCCAGCTTTCGACACGGCATCAGAGCTATTAATTAGTTTAGTCTACTAGCCATATTCAATCCTCGATCTTAGTAACCCAGACCTCATTGTGCCTATCATAGAACTTGAATGGAGCATCATATGCTGTTGTGTAGAAGTTTGTATTGTCAAATTTCTTTCCGTCTTGCGTCAATGATGCTTTCAATTTGTCCAGCTCCTCTGCCCAGTAGTTCTTGTTGTTGAAAAAGCCCCGAGCATAGCCACCGAACGTCCTGTAATACAAACAAAGTTATTTGTGATCATTAGCAGATGACAATAAATTCTTTGGCAGGATTTGAAAAGTTAGCTTAGGCAATCCACACATACTGCTACCATAGGTGAAATTAGCTATCAACTTCACAAGCTGGTCAACAACGGATTTTCCTTTGGCTTCATGCTGTTTCGTTATTGATGTTTGATCACTACCGCTGTTGAGGACATGAAAAGATCAGGATTGAAAAGCAGCTAGATGTTATATGACTACAGCGAGTAAACACACATTTATGGCCTCAGCTACTCACCTGACATAGACGAGTTGTCTGGGTACTGTGATAACTTTAACCTCTGATGATGTTGGCTCTGGAGTGTCATCAGCGACATGGTGAGGTACCATGAAGGCCATGTCAACCTTCTTAGCTGTATGCTCCATACGTACCGGTACTGTCATCGGAATTTTCTTGGCTATAATAAAAACATGCTGCTCATCTGACGATCACATTACACCACATGTCGGCTGTAGATTTTCATTGTGTGGCTCTAAAATGTTTATGAGCAAGGGTGAAAGCAAGGAGTAGACGTTTATGTGCATTACTGCAGCATGTTGCAACTTTGATATGGGAATTATGCCTCGGCTTAATTTCTGTGACTCTCAGAGCAAATCAATCTAATCTGAAGGTGACAAACTTTGGTCTGAGAATCAGAGAAAGGCGCCGAATTTCATATCAATGTTGCAGTTAAAATTTAGAAGAGGGTACCATAAGCACTACTTGGCGTCTCATCGAGCCACAAAAAACTTAAGCTGGACTCATAATCATAGGAATACTCATTTATTTGTTTTCGGCCGCACCAAACCACTATATTCAGCACTCGTGTGTAGAAAACTAACTCACATGCACTGTTGTTCCCTGAGATATACTTGAAGAGCTTAGAGAAAGGTGCGCTTGTTCCACCAGTGGTCTCCCATTCTCCCTCAGTTTTCTGTATGTCTGTCAAAGCCCATTTTGTCTCCTCATATTCCCTCAATTCATAATTCTAGAATAGTGAGTATGGAGTGAGGCAAGGTTTAGTACACGCAAACTAACTTGTGTACCTCATCAACTGACAGCAGTAACATGAAATATTGGTTGAAATCGAGTGTCACATGACACACGCCATTCTGTAGGGTGTACAGCAAATTAGTTGTTGGGTTACTCTATCACCAGGTTAGGGTGAAGGTATATAGCTACTTACTTCAGTCTTTTCATGAACAACAAAGTATGGTGTATCATATCCAGCGGCCCACTGAGGTCTCTCAAGTTTTGATGCATCTAGCTCTGCGGACATCTTGTAGCTAGTAGTTGTAATTTGATGCTGCTTGTGATAATGATCAGGAGACCTGTTATACTGTGAGAAGTGTACTTGTCTATGTGATGTGAAGCTTGGTAGTAGCTTGTGTAATTGTAGAGTTGTTTTAATCATTTGCTACGATCACTTACATAACTAAACAGTTCCTCAAGTTATGAAATACTAAATTACTAGTCTTATGACTTTCAGAAAGCTACTGACTGGAACAACTGTGCACACATGCAAATTACGTAGCAGGAACGTAGCGCATTATAAAATCAAACGCTTGCATAAGCATGTCCCAGTTTCTGATCCCATATTATGCGCTTCCGTGAGGCACCATACAAGTTTGTTTAAATGCTGGTGCAGGAATTTAAAACACAATTTTATCTGGGCTTAATTTGACCCACCATTATTCTGTAAGAATTACAAATTTGTTCTTATGTCTTCATAAAATTTTCAAGTTGAAAAGTTTCTATACTTTTATCAAAAGAATTGAAATTTAGCTATAATATCATAAGCATATCATAAGCATATTGGAGTATATCAGAGATCATACTGTAGTATGTCAGAAGATAAAATATTGTGCACCCGCCAGTCTCCCTTTACATGATAACTTGCTCGTGGTTGTGATCATTACACATGCTCTACTTGAGATCAACCCCAAAACACCAGACAGCGCTCTCAGTTGTAGATATACCACATGAAGTCATGAAGCAACATCTAACCACTCAACTAAAACCTAACATTGCATCAGATGATCAGGCCCACGTACCTAACCATGCCTCGTCCCTGAACAGAGAAATGAGTCTTACCTTACATTTTGAGCTGTGATAGATGGATTAAACCACTGCACCACATGACGCTAGCAGCATAGTGAGGTTCCCAGTTGTTATTTAATAGTGTGAAAAATCAAAGCTAACTCTATTTCGGATTAAATAAGAATTTTATTCTACAATCTCACACTACTCAATAACTAGCCTGATAGTCAGCTCACATGCCTTTATGTGATATTGTACCCATGCTGAGTAAAGATCTTATCCCATCAGTTGACAGCACACAAGCCGCAGTCAGCTTATTTCCAGCACATCCTGAGCATGAAGAATTAGTACATTTGTTTGTATTCATCGTTGTTGTGATCTGTTCATTGTTTGTACTTCCAAGCTTGAATACCATTACCCAAGTGATTCGTCAGAGGGTATAGTATATTTTATCTCTATTGTATGGAAATCGAACCCATGTCAAGCCTGAAAAAATTTTAATATTCTCAGTCCAGTACCAATGATCGAGAGTAAATACTGAGCTCTGATTGACCAATTATTATGAATGCATGCTCCACCTCTCCTACCCTCCCTGGTCAGAGTGTACCCCAAGGGTTATCTCGACAGGTCTTGATTGAGAAATGATCTGTGTGATCATTGATATTTAGAGGGGGGGATACAATCCAAGTATAGAGGCACATAAAAACTGAATTAATTGCCATTCTACATGCTTTGACGCGCAATGGCATGTGCTAAATTCTCTGCTATGATAGAATTCCTTGTTTCAGAATCACAATATAAACTGTATCGCAAACTCACTTTTTACAACACCATGTTCCTATTCCGCTGCGCATGATGCAGGTCATTTATAAATAATCAATTATTCTAAGGAGAGTACTTGTGGTGATAAAAAAAAGCATTCGTAGGTTTGCTGTGATTCAATCTTTTAATTTTTTTATTATTGAAATATAAATGGAGAAAAATGCAGCACCATAATTACTGCGTAGGGATGACAATTAGAAAATGTCGATTGTCGGCGGATACATGAACATAACTCTGACATTCATTTAAAGAAGTACTCAGATCAGTGGAAAATAGTAAGTATAAAAATGATAAAATTGATCCTGTCAAACAAGTGAGATTACTTAATTCTTTGGCACCCAGACCTCGTTGTGTCTGTTGAATAATTCCCAGGGAGAGTTGTAGCCGGTGGTGATAAACATGGTCTCATCTATACTCTGTCCAGCTCCCTCGATCTTATTCAGGAGCTCTGTGAGGTGTGTTTTATAGTTGTTAGTTCCAAAGATAGGAGTATAGCCAAACCCTCCGAATGAGCTGTAACACGGGAAGAGACAAATTATATACCATGGACAGGATGGTGATTTGTCTTTTGCTTCAATAGTGACAATAAAATCTGTGCTGCAATGCATCATCTCTGATCAACTAGTAAAACATTCAATATATTTATATTTTACTTACCGGACATAATATTGTGCTTTTGGTGCATTGGTAATGGAGACATCTGTGTCAGTAGGTGCCGGTGGGCTGGCAGAGAATTCGTTTGGAATATAGAAGGACATACCAACTTCTGTTCTAGTGTGTGTGTTTACAACTGGTACTGTCATATCCATTTTCTGACCTAGAAAAATAAAATCAATTTCATGTCAAGTCAAGTCATGATTGGTTATAGCTGGTTGACGATATAGAGAACGATGTAACAAAACCAGATCCAAACAGCAAAATGTTGGTATAATATAAGAAACAAAATTGAGATAGATGAGCAGAGTTGTCACACATTGCATGTTCGACATCAAAGGAATTCAGTGTTTCTATTTCTGGTTAACCTAGACATTTTTTATAGAGAAAGTAAAGTAAGTACAATCTTACTCTCTTTGTAAGAAACAAACAATAACTTACTGTCAGCATTGCTTCCTTGGATGTATCCGAAGAGTTTCATGAAAACACTATTAGCTGATCTGTCTTCCCAGAAGTCCTCAGACATACCTGACATGGCAGTAGTTACCCATACGGAGGCGTCATACTCTCTCAACTCATAGCCCTGTTATAAATCAAACAAATAAGTCAATTGTAATAATCGTGTACACACACCAAGCTGACTCTGGCAAAGAAAAAACAAGGTTGTGACAAAATTTAGAGTCTCTACATGTATTGCGCAACAATATATTAATTCCAAATAAATCATTCAATGTGTACACATGTGTAACAGTAACTCACATCATAAGACTCGATGACTTTGTATGATGGGCACTCATAGCTCTTGCAGAAGTCTGGTTTAGAGTCTACTGATTCGGCGCCTGAAAGTCTCTGCCACCATGGAGCAGCGGCAACACAAGCTACTGCTAGAGTCAGTGCAGCTAAAACCTTCATTCTGATGCGTAAGTGTGTGTGAGTGTGTGTGTGTGCTGGATGTGATCCTTGGATGAACTGATACCTGTTGAGTGTCTCACTGAGCTTTTATAGGTTTGTGCAAACGCTAGAATTTATGCAAGCGGTGAATACAAGCGCGTGAAACCTCACGTGATGTGCAGGTTATGAAACGTTATTTCCCAGGCATTATCATATTAATCAGAAAGGCCATTCCTTAGATCCCATCAGCAAATAGGGATTACTAGACTGTTGCACCGTAATTACCAACAATCAAACCAAATGTACAATTGTGAGTTGGGTAGCAAGAGGTCAAATTAGCCTAAATACACAGAGTTACACAACACTGTGAGGCCAGCCCAGTTATTGAGCCTGCGACCAGACATGAATAAACAGACTTGGAAATTTTCCGATCAGAAACCAATGAAATCTTGTGCAACACCCGTATAAATAAATTAAATTACTTTTTTTATGACACCCAGATGTGTTCAGTTAATGTTTTTGGCACTGGTGTACTAAGCAACAACAATAAATCCCAAACCTCAATATGAAGATTACCATCTGGCAGATGATTGCAAATTTTTGACATTTGGCAGCAACAGCTTCATTGTGCCAGAAAACAAAACAACAGCAGCCAGATTTGAGTTCAGATTAATTGTTTCTGAAGTTATTCATGTCCAGTTCCACAATTTCAAGGATGCTTATTTACAGCAGACATTGCATTTCTCAAAACTGCAAATTATAAGCACTTTTGAAATAACGCTGCCGACCTATTCAATTGGGCTAATTATCATTCAGTGGACTGGCCGACAGTGAGATGAGTATTTCTCTGCCCCTGGGGAGATAATTGCAGGGCTACGATAAGTGAAGGACCACAATTACGAAAACTTTCAGTTGTATAATCTTAGAATAAGGCCGCTTATGAAACCCCAAAACTTAGCCATGACTCAACAGGTTATCTAGTGTGTTTATTTACACAAGGCCACACAAAATTGCTATTAAGAAAAGAACAGCCATTTCGAAAACAATAACAAACTCAAACAGGATATAAAGTGTTGTAATAAATCAGGCAATGAAAAATAGCATATGACAGAGTAAGGATATCCCCACTCTGTGAGCATGACATTCATGGATGTATCACTTTCTCCAATCATTCACATATTGTTTTGTCTTTAGCTGACCGATTAAAATTGATAGAATTGAACAAATGAGTGTCTTGCAGTTTCTCCTAATTTGAGGTGAGCTTGATGAGACTGACTGTGCTGTTCAATAAGGATGAAAATATAAACAGAAGTAAACAACCATCCGATTAAAAACGAAAAGTTCAAAGAAATTAAATTTCAGTAATAATTCTGTTTCTATGTTGCCATTGGAAATTGAAAACATTTAATTGTAAGTGGAAAATAAATTCAAGTTCAAATTCACAATTAGAGCAAAATTCAAATTCTTATTAGATTATCATCCCATAGAGTAGTTACCTGCTATCATTGCTGCTGTTGTGATTAACTTCCAGCATTCAAAGCTGCCTCTCCCTTAGTGACGAGGCAAGCAACCTTGGGCATGTTAGTTATAGAGTAACTGACATCTTGATTTACTTACAAGGACCTTGACGTTGTATCATGACATAATTTCAATCTCCATAAGTTTGAGGGCACAGAGTTTTTAAAGCGGAATTCAATTCAGGGAAAGCATAATAGAGAAATTTAAAATTTGACAGTGCGGTGATCAGAACTAACAGGAGCTAGGCAGTAGATTGAAGCTTGAAATCTAGCACTATCGGCTTACTGGACCAAGAATTGGTGTAACCCATAGACCTACTAATAATACTTATTATTAGTTAGGTCTATGGTGTAACCATAAGTTCAATTCACAGAACAATGGACAATATAATATCAATCAAGATTAATATCCTGTTACCTGACCTTACCAGGTACAACCATTCACTAAATCATACCACACTGACAACCACATCATACAATCACGGCCACACTGACAACCAATCATACAAACAGGGCCACACTGACAACCACATCATACTAACAAGGGGATGGTAGAGTGAAGCACTGGATGACATGAGATATTTAGTAACCTGACACCCACTCTCATCAACTCCTGATCGAGGTTAGACGTGGTCAGAGAGAAATCAAAGAAGAAATGGATGAAAAATAATGAAGTTACAAGTATAAGCTCGGTCAATACAACATTGGAAAGGTTAATAACTAGTACGAAATTTCTTACCTACAAAGAAATCTCTGCTGCCACAATTTCGTGGGAGAAAACGTGACAGACAACAAATAATTAGTTTTGGACATGAAAAAGAACGTGTTGTGATAAAATAATTTGTGCTTAGGTTGAAACACCTTGCAGAGTACTTTGTAAAATAACACTTGGAGATAAGTATGATTACAGATTACAGCCTACATCTCACATTTCATTACATAAAACTTACTTCTACAGGCCGTAGGCAGGGCACATGTAATGTTTTCCATGCTTTCCCCGATGCAATCATAACCGTTATACAAGGACTGAGAGCAGTTTCTATATCTCTGCATAGTTCCGTTACCACATGGTATTATACAGTCTGGGCCACAGTAGTCTGAACAGTTAGTCCACTCTGTCCAATTTGACCACGTCCCGTTAACTAGAAAGATGAGAAATTGTTAGAAACAAATAAAATGATATTTTTTTATAAATAATAAGACATCACAACATCAACATCATGATTATAATTACAATTAAACAGTAAGTGAATTTCCCTCTGATATGATTTTCAATGTTCTTTTAATAATAATTACACAGTTACCACACAGCTACGGGTTACAAAATAGGACAACAGATTAAAACAATAATATACAATAAATATAATATAACACTGCAGGTATAGTAGGATGCATGTAGAGAGTGGTACATAACAAGGCATGTGCAGATATGTACAAATATTGACATTAGGGTGAATCAGATATGACACGACATTCCGCCCTGGATCCTTTGTGATATAACTTGTCTAGTCAAAAATTATAAGGTTATAAGGTTATAAAATGTTTTAGAGATTTTGTAATATATGTAGCAAGGATCCTTTGTCTGTGATTAGCTCATGTCAATGGTTCATCTGGAATTTAAATTCGGCTGAAAAAAAATGTTGTTTTCCATGATGATGCAGAGAAACGCTGTTGTTAAATTTATTTTGTGACAGCTATATAATTCCAGTGCACCGGGATGGTTGTATTAAAATTAATCATTTCTGAGATTTGATTTTAATCTAAAAAGTTACAAGATATGCATAAGAATATGATCAGCAGTTGTCGCGTGATTCATGAACCGATACATAATTTTATGTTATTCAACTGTTCAGGGTTCAGGTTTCAACATTCCAGATAATAATCCCGAAAAGTAACTGCCGAGGGAGTGGCGCCATACTAGCTATTTGAACATGAATGTTGAGTGCGTATTTGCTCTTTTGAGCCAAGGCTAAATAATTTGCTGCTACTTGAATTATGGCTGTATTATAGAACAATATGAATCAGGTATACCGACGCCTTGATATTCTGAAAGCATAAAATTGTATATTGTGCAGTCAATCTTACCTGGACACATGATAGCGTTATAACAGCCTTGAACATCCACAGTAACATTAGCATCTGGACATTCATCTCCATCAAACTTAGGAGAAGGATTAGTACAACTTCTATTTCTGGTCTGTGTTCCATTCTCACAAGTCACAGAACAATCTCCCCATATAGACCACTCAGTCCAGTTACCGTGTACTGATGGAAGAAAAAAGCAGTCAACAGTTTTTCATGCATACCTCCAATATTTCTTTTGCAATGGGGGATCATTTTTTATCCTGATCATTTAGACATGGTTGGCACCCAAAATATAGCAAGATATCATGGCCTCTAGCCTTAGTGCTCAGACAGCTGCAATGCGAGTTAGTGGCACTACATTATCTAACACTCAATTTCATATTCCAAAAATTGTGAAAATTGTGAGTCGTGAAATTTAGTGTTTGATGATGTAATGCCACCAACTCGCATTGCAGCCGTCTGAGCCCATGATGCTCATGAGCTCATGAGGCCACATGATCGTGCAAATTTCCACTAATTCTTGCAAATTAAATTTCCTACAAATATTAGCCTGCCACACATGATTTTCATTTCCCAAATTCGTACTAATGATTTATAGGTGTAATCCTACTGTAATCCTCTGCAGCCAATCTAAACCATGGCCTACAGTGATAAATAAAAAATTAAACCAAGGAGATGCTGTTTCTTCTTGTTTATTATACCAACCAGTCCAGTGATTCAGCTTCTGGATATGCTTAGGCTCAACTATCTCCTCATATTTATTCAATTTGATACCCCATTAGTCATTGTATCCCTTCTCCCTCTTGCTCCAGGTCCAAATCAATGAGAAGCCCCACATATTGATCAACCATTCCATCTTTTTAACCAAAGTTGTTAACATAGATACGGCCTTGACTTATTGATCAAAACGAGACAGGAAATCAATCAAATCTGACAGCCAATCAGATAACATTTCGTGAAAATTTACTTGATTCGGATTCGTGCATCGTGAACATCAAACGTTTCACGAATTCGTGGAAATCCCTATTCGTACGAAATTATTCGTGAATAATTTATACGAATTGTGAGAAAACAGCCTCGTGTGGCCTTAGCTTTAGACTACATGGCCTTGAGCTAAAAGAGTTTCGGAGCCGGGTCGGAAGACTGCAATTGCATATCACCAGAGATACCAGCCACCAACTACTTACTTGGACAGTCCAAAAGGAAGCATCTATCCACCTCCATATCATCCCCAGTACAGTTAGTACCATTGTGTGCTGGTTCTGGGCTATCACAAGTTCTCAACCGAAATATTGTACCATTATTACAAGAAGAGCTGCAGTTAGACCAATTGGTCCAGTTAGACCAGCCACCATTTACTAATAAATAAAAATAAATGTTTTAGCAATTCTATGAATAGAAACAGTACTCATTTAAATATATTAAAATAGACACACTCATTCTATCTGTCTTATAAGAGTTATCTTCGCTTCCAAAACAGCAAAATACAGATGAACGCCAAACAGCTCATATTTAAAAGTGTAAACTTTCAGAGCAGACCCTATCTGCCAAAATAGCATCATTCTGTACCGCGCAGTTGTGTGTTGTTAGGTGTATGATGGGAAATAAATAATAGGTCCGTACATGAAATCGCATTCCAATTCAAATTTTTGTTGTGAATTTTAACTGCATCTTAAACATTATGATGAATAACGAGACACTCAAAATTGCAGTAAAAATGACT
Source organism: Membranipora membranacea (assembly GCA_914767715.1). Lineage (NCBI taxonomy): Eukaryota > Metazoa > Bryozoa > Gymnolaemata > Cheilostomatida > Membraniporidae > Membranipora > Membranipora membranacea. The sequence goes on from OU612065.1 coordinate 8,692,440, forward strand.
ACTGAAATAATTATTTATTTATCCTCTGCTGATTGAGCGTTGCTTCCATCTGTAACCAATAACTATTCACATGACGTTTTTTGTTCTAGAAACATGACGATTACTTTACATTCAATCTTACCTGGACACATGATAGAGTTATGACAGCCTTGAACATCCACAGTAACATTAGCGTCTGGACAATCATCTCCATCAAACTTAGGTGCTGGATTAGTACAGCTTCTATTTCTGGTCTGTGTTCCATTTTCACAAGTCACAGAGCAATCTCCCCACATAGACCATTCAGTCCAGTTACCATGTACTGAAAGCATACAGAATGTGAGCTGAATTTCATCTATCAAATATTTACATGAATTTAAAAACATTTATCCAAGTATCAATGCAAGATCATCTTAACAGAGAAAAAATAATCCCGAGTGTCACGTCATGAAGCTATTACTAAAGCATGAGGCTTCTTACCAGGGCAATCAACAATGAAACAGTCATCAGTTTCAGTATCATTTCCAGCACAGTCTGTGCCGTTAAAGAGAGCGAGAGGGCTGTCACAGGCTCTTGTTCGTGTTGTTGTACCATTATCACATGATACACTGCATACAGTCCAGTTACCCCAGTTAGACCAACCGCCATCCTCTACAGAATAAACAAAAAACGCAGAGGGATCAGAATATGGCACTGGCAGTATAATCAGATTTTAATGATTTATACGTTACTGGTTACATGATATATTCACTGAAAGTTAAAAAAAACTGAGCATATCTGATTTATTTCTGTTGTTACAATGATAGGCCTGATAAATGTAGGCTTGCATAGAGTGAACCGTGAATTTTTCATCATTAATGTTTTTTTAAATTAGCTCCAAGGGGAACATTCATGGTTACGCAGTTCCTACCAAATGGTCATTAAAAGTGATTTCAAAATGTCTTCCATGAACCTTGATAACATAAAGATAAATGAATAACATACAACGTAATTCAATGAGCTGCATAATGTGTGCTATCACTAATCATGGCTGTGATTGTGACTACGAATGAGAACATACGTGGACACTGCTCATTGGCAGAACAGGTTTCAAATTGGGTGAAGTTTCCTGCACAGTCTTCACCGCCATGTTCAGGGGTAGGGTTAGAACATGACCTATTTCTGTGTTGAACTCCCTGAGCACAGGTCACACTACATGCTGACCAATCTTCCCAATCAGCCCACTCTCCATCCACTAAAAATACAATAGAAGAGATCTAGACTGACTATGGAAAATACACACAAGAACACGAGGCACAAGGAAGACGTTTGGTTAGTTGGTATCCAAGGTAACTAAAATTTACTTTTGAAGCCAGCATGCCAAATTCTTGACCAGTAAAACAATGAACACCACAGAGCACACCAGATGTAGAGATTTTTGGCCACATGTCATAAAGGACGACAACTCTTCATAATTTTACTTGTCCATTCTTGTCTGGTTGGATTTTGTAAATAACGCACTGCACTCTCTAAAGCTTTTCATTCCTTATTACTGATGACAGAGATTCGCTGCGTGGAGGTCATGGTTTGGTAATAGAGAGAGCAAATATAACCCAAATCGATAATATTCTTGTCAGATTGATCAGTTCCGAGCATTGAGTCTTTCAGGTTATACTGATACTTCTATTAATTGAGATGAATGTTATTCAGTGATTATAATATATACCTGGACAAGGCGTAACAAGAGTACATATCTGAGACTCCAGAGATGATCCACCACATTCTATACCACCATGAGCAGCTGGTGGGTTATCACATGTTTTATTCCTAGTCTGTGTACCGTTACCACATATACCCTCACATATGCCCCATTCATTCCAGTCTGACCAGCCACCATTTACAGCACCGGCTATAAAGTCATCAAAAATTGTATTGTTATATTTCATTACAGGACAATATGATGAACATTAACTACAGATACATTCCACATACAGCATCCTCTGAGAAGAACTGCTCCTATTATCCCTGTGTAATACATTCTGTATGCCGATTAAATTGTTGGCAAGAGTTATTGGTAGCTCTGCATCAAGATCCGATAACTCTTATATCATGAACATAAACAAGGCATTCACTTGTATACTAATTGAGAAGCACACTACCAGATAAACTTACGTAGATCACAGTTAATACCACCCCAGTTACCGTCACATACACAGTAATATCTCTCGTCTGTCCAAGGATCCCAGTAACAGGAACCACCATTCTGGCACGGGGTCGTTGAGAGGTCACATGGGTTCTTAGCTGTGAAATGTTAGAAAAGGCATGAGCTTTCTTCATAAGTTTGGGCTAAGTGGAAATAAAATTAACATAGAAGACATTTGACAAAAAAGCAAAATGTTTTTCCATCATTTTAAAATGATACTATCTACAAACTGGTGAAACATCTGATTTAATTCACACCTGTACAGTTGTCTGCCAGTGGATTAATAATTGTATCCGGATCATTGACAGCTGGATTGATACATTCACCATTAGAATGACAGCGACACTGTCCCTGACATACTATCTCATCTTCTGATTCTGCTGAACAATCCAGTCCCACTGTTGATGTGGGTTCATCTGAAAACAGGGTAATCCATAGAAAGTCATCACATAGGCATCATTTGTAATAGTTTGAGATAACACAAAGTTAATAGATTTTTTTCTTTTTAGGTATAATTTTTACACTACATAACATCTTCAAAACATCAGCAGTACATAAATTGACTTCTGTTTATCTGTGAGAACATAACTTCCCAATATCATTGTTTCGGTGTATCAAATATTGTATTGCTATATTAATGGTGGGCACTGAGTAGCCACTTTAATGAGTGATATGTTGTTGGCCGTTGTTGGGATATTGCGGTTGGGTGGGAAATCAAGATCAAAGCCAACACATTGGCTAGGCACTGAGCAGTGTATAACAACATATCGTTTGATTACATACTAGATACTTCAGCAGTTAGCTGTGATAAGAACATTCTACCACTTCGATAGTAAGATCCATGGTCATAGTAGAGTCGGCCCATGTACAGAGATGTAATAGGTAACAGTTCTGCTCTGGTAATAGTTGCCTCATCATTTAGCCATCTCCATATATACCAGACATTAGCGCAGTTACAGCCGATACCATCTGAATGATAGAATAGCGTTAAGTGCGTTCTAAAGATACCTTGTATTTATCGGGAGGAATTATTATTTGTTTTAACCACAATAAAGGAATAAAAAATCAGAAAAATTAGGTGAAAATTTCCAACAGGGTTAGTGAACATCATCACTTGATAGTAACTAATCACTTACATTGACATGTACCGTCATTAGCACAGGCACATCCTTGTCCATTCTCGGGTGTGCCAGCGAAGGATTCCTGTATCACACCATCTGGTCCTGCCCAGCCCCCATATTGTACTCCATCATAGTAAAGAAATGAGTTCAGGCACCTGCAATAACACATTACGAGTAATGTATATTGTAGTATCACTTTACAGGCAGTGTGCTGATTGTAACAATTAAACCTTGCAAAAACTGAATAAAGCATCATTTTGGTGTTCTGTATGATTTTATATGAGCTATAACGTATAAGATTGCAGTTTTTTTCTCACAATATGGTAGATCTTTTGCATGTTTTCCACTTTTATGTTTCTAACTCCAGCTTGTCAACTCACATGTAAGTGACTGTTTGTTGTGCAGATTTAGCTGTTTGTAGGAATGCACTGATATCTTCAGGGTTGTTTGGTGCGTAGGTATAGTCATAGTCCCAGCTGAAAGGTTCAATGTATTGAGAACCATACCATCCCCAGGCGTAGTAAAGACTAGTCCATGGGAAGTTATGTGTGATTGTCACAATGTCAGAATCATAATCACATAATACATAGACGGGAGGCGTACCACCCAGCCCGTCTGAGTCTATCCACACATAGCCCTCAGTCTGTCCCATGGACTCATAATCAGCACAAGTGAGATAAGCTAAAACGACAGCATTAATTAATACATGATATTTTTCTGCATAAAAATTAGCTTGTTTGGAACTGGGCCTGTGATGGATTGGACAATACTTCACTATTACATGATTGTAATACCTACCTGGATCCTCATGTGGCAAAATTTTTTGCAAACTAAACTTCTGTAAAATACATAAATGAAGTGCACACCTTGCTGACATCGCAGTTCACCGACTTGATGAAATCCTAGAGATAGGTCTTCTGTCTGTCCACCATAATAGACCCGCCTTATAGGAAGTTTATCCATTTCTGTGATATAACCAATATCCTGTCTCCAGTAATAATCATTATAGTCACAGTTACATCCATGATGATCTGTAGAAATTTACCAATATGCAAGATAACAATAAATTATTAGATTCTTTTGTGACAAAATTAACATTTCAGTGGAACTTAATTTTTTGACATTTTGAAGTGGTAGTGTTTTATTGTCGCTAGCATTACACCTTGCTATTACATTGTGATTATATACCTGCCGGAGTTTTGTTGCGTCTTGTGTGATACAATACAAAAAAGTTTTCGTGCACTGGATTTTTTATCATCCATCTAACTTTGATTCCAGCTACATTAGTTTGGCCAAAAAATTTAACAAGAATTTTTCTGCAAAATATTCAACCAATTGGCTAGGGTAGGTCGGGTCTGCACTTATCAGATCTGGTGCTTTGGAGTTACTTCATATATTTAGTAGTAGCTGTGGCAATATAAGTCTGCTGGAACAGTTAATCCGATTTGATAGAGATAAAACCAGTAAATGAAGGATGAAATGCATAATAGGTTGATGCCTCTCTCCAACGTAAAACAATAAATGATTTGATTAGATAGTTGTGGCTGAGCCTACAAATTTCCTGCATCAAAACATGATCATGACTGAAACTTACAGTATGTGCATCTCCTGCCATTGAGACAATTACAAGCCTGTGTTCCCGTATCAAAATAAGTATATTGTGTAGCGTTATCTCGTCCCACCCAAGCATAGTTCTGCCACATCATGTTTTTATAGCAATCATACTGCAACTTCTGGCTGCAGCTCACACTAGACTCAATCAGTGCCAATATATACTATAACATAGAAACAAAACATGATATGAATTATAGGAGTTAAGGTGAAAGAGCATGAAGATATGGAAAAAATACGCTGGTGGTGTTCCCAACCTTGCTTTTAATTGTTCAAGTTGTCTTCCCTTATTGTCTGAGTAGATAGCCCCTGAGTAGGGTCCTCAATGAGAGGCTGATATGCCAAAACTTGTTCTTCTTTGGAGAAAAGCAACAGTTTTCATCAGCTGAACTCCAAAAACATATTGTACTACCACGGAGAGATGATGGATTGCTAAAGGCTGTTTATGGTTGCAAATCCTTCTTAACTCAAAAGGAATAATATTGTTTAGTATGGGGTTAAATTCAGTTCATAAGTGCACTGCCAAGAAATGACAAAGAAAGTCTACTTTACCTCATCAGGTAGGACATAGTCGACCTGCATAGTGTAGTTTTTAGAATCTCTGTGACCCTGGACTTTGTTATCACATGAGTTTGTAGTGTGTATGATTGTAGTGGGAGGAGTGGTCGACATATCACAATACGCTAAGACTGGAGGAAGAGGCCCACTGTATCCGTCAAAGTCCAACTCATACAAACCAGACGGGAAACATCTCAGCTGATAGTCTATACATGATGATAGTTCTGTAATTAATATGTTTTTAAAGTATCAATGGCAGCAGCAGTTTTATCAAGTATTTTTTGATGTTAATGAGAAATAAGATAGGATAGAGTGCATGAAGACATGCTTATCAAATGCAGTAACTCACCATTTCACTCATTTCATAACCCAATATCACATTATTTACAGCTTTATGACTAGGGGTTATAAAACATTATCGTTTTTTCACATCTTTTATAGCATTGTAGTTGGACTTTTTTAAACTTACACCGAAACGTATGTAACATACCTCCACAGACAGGTGGTAGACCACTCCACCTAAGATCTGACTGACATACACGAGTAGATGAGCCTTGTATTAGTGTACCCTCGCTACAAGTATACTGTAGAGTGCTCCCTACTGTATAATTATGGATGTTAGCTGGTATACCATTCACTAGAGTATCCTCGCTGTCGAAAAGGTCATAGAGTTCACCTGTATCTGTCAGCTGTCAAATAAATCCAAAGCCATAAAACTTTCGTTCTAAACTCAATTTGCCATGAGTTCAATCAACTGGATATAAAGTGTAGCAATTCTTTAGCTCAGAAGAGAAATTTCGAACATGAAACCTGAAAAATGGGTAATGGCTACAAATACATTGCTATTTTTATTTCAAGAAATTGGTTCACTATGACCTAGTTTCAGGCAAAAGCTCACCAGAGTGACGTTGGTGTTAACAGGAAACGGCTCAAAGTCACAGAGCTTAGGTATTTCACATCTCTCACCAAGGAAGCCTTCGGTACACTCGCACTCAAATGTCTCCAGATAGTAGTTAGCAGTGCAGGTACCGTTGTTCAGACAGGGGTAAGATGCACATGGCCCCACAGCTGAAAATCAACTTCTCAATAAGCCACACTGGTTATGACAACAATATAATCACAGTCACCATTCGAGACTCGTAAAGATGCAAAAAAATGCTGTGCAGGTATCCTGAATGTTGGCCGCATAAAGGAAGAAAACTCCCAAACACACCACTGTCGGTAGTATACTTCAGATAAACATGTACTTTTTTTGTTACCCAATATTCATACTGACCTTCACACTCATCCATAAGCTCAGTCTCGTTCCAAAGTGTGATCGGATCAAGAACTACGCTTGTGAAGTTTGTCATGTCAGCTTCTACCTCTTCTTGACTCACTGGAGACATTAAATATAATTATATTGTTGTGTATTGCTAATTATTTCTGTCTTCACTAGCAGACTTTTGAACTGGTGACACTTTTTGATCGGCAAAATTCCATTAACTTAATCAAAGAGTGTTTTCTGTTTTTATGGAAATAAATCAAATAATCTTGCTTTCAGAGTTTTTTCAAGGATTTTGTCATTAGATGTGATATTAATCTTTCTAGAGAGGCTTCCTTTAACTAGCTTTTAAACCCCTGGTGATTTAAAAAAAATTGGTCCTTCTAAGTTACCAATGATGCAGTCGCTGAATCTTAAAGAGCTTTTTTCATATATACAGAGTAACAGAATACAGTTTTCCAGATAAATCCATTCTGACTGTTTGTTTCCTATGCCGGGTGGGTTGATCAGTACCCAAATCAAGAAGGGACAACTCTACAGATATGCTCAAATTCATATAAATGACTATAAATACTGATAATATCGGTATTTATAGTCAGGGCTCCTCTGTTCCTCACCCATCATAATATGATGGGTGAGGAATAGAGGATCAGGTTAACTGGAGTAACTCTTCTAAATCAACCAACACAAAAATGGTTCCTTGAAGGAAAATGATTTACTTATGATGTGTGTTCTCTCGCAGATAGACCACCACCGGCTATCAGCACAGTCCCAATCAATCGTGCTCGCTTGCACACTCCACAAAACACACCCTTTTCTGCTGGACGTTGGGTAACCTGATCTCCAATCAGAGAAATCATTTTCTGTAGTACCATCCAGCCAAACATACATATCCTCAAATTCGCTGTGTTCATCTGCGGAATAGAATAGATTATACAGTCACCTGGTGTATTCACAACTTTCATCTAGTAAAAATAGCACTAGTATCAAATGTGAGGTTACTGGGAATGCTTTACACACACGAACCGCCTGTTTTAAGGCTGTATTTTGCCACAAAAGTATTGTCAGTTATAGCAGAGGTGGTGACAGAACTCCCAAAATGTTAGTATAGTTACTAGAGAGAAGAGGTGAAATTCCATCCTAGACAGGACGACTCGAACAGGCACCAGTGCACAACAACCTAAGAGGAAATGTAACACCTACAAATTTACACTATCACCGACCAACACAATTAAACTTGATGACATACAACTGAAAAAGCATTATTTTGAAATTTTTGAGCAAGTAGGATACAATTTGTGAACCTTAGGAATGTCAGACATTTCTATGTTATGTGCTCTGTGGGAGTGGGGGTTAGAAGACCTGCAGTCAGCGTGTGCTGTCGGAAACAACACTTTGTTTTTTTTTAAATAGCAGGTGTCAAATACATGATAAATGACATTGTATAGGGACCGGAAGGCCAGTTTTCATCTTTTTTTTATGATTCTATTGTCTTAAAATTATATTACACATACAATTATATTACTTACAAACTTCGATTTCTCTAAGATTGATGTATCCATTTCCGTATGTAGTGTGCCCGTTTTTCATCAGTGGGAAATAAATGGCTACATATCTTGCCCGGCCACTTGCTGGTATGTTTTTGATCTCCTCAGTCATGGTGTCTGGATGGTGACCGATCACAACCCAGTCAGCAGATGTGTCAGAAGGATCAGTATTAGCTGTATCTGAGCCAAGTATGAAGAACTCCCCAGCTCTCCACTCTAAACTAATTCGGTTAAAGATTCGGACATTGCCAATATCCTTTTGAGACTCTAGATCCACATACCACCACCATGGTCCTGTCGAAGCAGCTGAGTGGATCATGTTGTTATTGTTAATAATACCATCCACAGCTTTATCAGCAGCATTCCCAGGCGTAGAATAGGTATCTTTCTGCCAGGCCGGTTTGTTGAGGGCGAGATTTGTCCCTCCATAGCCTTAAAACAGTAAAGAGCAGGATTAAATTTATTTCACTACACTGTTTCCATTGTCTATCATCGATAGTCTAAATAATCTAAATGTTCACTTTACACTCTGTGTGATGATAATAACAATAATATCCACCAATCGTAATAATAACAAAAATATATGGTAAAAAGAAGGCATGTAATCGTAAAGGTTATTATTGTCCTTGGAGCTATCTTCAGCCTGAGTGTCTCAAAAATATTTCCACAACAAAAACCAGAAGAGACTGGATACCATTCAACAAACTGCTCAATTAGAATTGGCAAGCACTATCAAAACGCTACTGTCCTACTGGAATCATAGCAGTTGATATAGCAGCTGAGAGATATTGATTGTGTGATTGATTGAGTGAGTGATTGATTTATTGTGTGATTGATTTATTGAGTGAGCGATTGAGTGAGTGAGTGAGTGATTGAGTGAGTGAGCGATTGAGTGATTGATTTATTGAGTGATTGATTTATTGAGTGATGCATTGAGTGATTATTTTCTTGCTGCTAAAGTTACAAACCCCATAATGCATGCATTTCAATATAAACTTAGAAAGTTACAAATCACAAAAAAAAGTCCATTATTGGTAATGTGTTAGTTCTGATGCCAAATCTACCAATGTATTATAATATAAAACTGGGATACTATCTACCAATAATAATATTATTGCATTTATGACTATATTTAGTTGCTGTGGTCTGCATTTGTACAGGTATGCGCATATTTTTTTTCATAATGACTCAAGGTCATGCCTCGCCTAGGATACTAACTTGAGAAATACTGGTCCGATTTCCTTGATTTTTCATTCAAATTGTAGCTATTCCTTGTTTAGCAATTTCCAAACCCTCAATTATTTTTAATATAATTTCTTATGATTGTGATTGCAATTTATAAAATTTAAGCCACCGGTACCATGCAAAAGAATAGGAGCTGTCAATAACTGGGAGCATCCGGCTCAGACGCCTCACAACCATTTAGTCGTATCAAACCAGGATCGGCAGCGCAAAGTAGTCCCAATAAAATTAACTTGTGACAATTAATCGGAGTAACAAGCCTTGACATGAATTTCAAGTACTAGAGAACGAAAGTTTTATAATAACAGACAGGAATTAACAAGCCAGCTTGTGAACTATTGTAAAATTTACTAATATGACTGGATTTTAGAGATTTATATTACTACGCCAAATCTGGTGCAGAAATATATAAGGCAAAAAACCATAAAAGGCTGGATTTTCATTTGTATTCATGAGGCATTTATTTCAATTCGAATAGAGATGTTGATTCAAAACTTGGGAATATACAAAAAGGATATGTTTGTAGGTAATTCCCATACAATTGTTCACTCAATATATATTTTATTTGAAATAAGCTGGGCAAAATGAATATTGAGTTTACAGCCTGCCTCTGAAAGACCGTATGTTATGCATTCTTATTATACTCCTTCTCCAACACAAAAGTTTCATTTTGTTCAAAATAAATGCCTAGTGCCCTCACCAAGGCTTTGGAGGATGCCCCTACCAGAAAAAAATATTTCAGTCTCAGTACTGTTTTCACATATTTTTACGTCTCGTTTCATCAGGTCAAAGTGCATTTTTGTCAGTATTTTGACTAGTTTAGACGTATGATAATTCCAAATTGCCAACTGGCACATTATTATTTTTAAATCAATACTGGTCCACCTTGGACAACAATTGACACAGCTCACTTTCTTTATAGCATTGTCAAAACTGATGGTTTAGCTATCAGTATGTGAATTTGAATGCCAGTTTTTTTCAAGTCAAATTAAACATTGAACATTATTGTTGTTACAGCTTCATGATATAAGGGTAGTCTTTATGTATTAACTAAATTTTTTGCTCCAAAAACTTGCAATTTCTTTTTATATGGACAATAGTGACAATAGGTTTTGACACGCTGTTGAAATTCAGTATCCCGCTATGACGTTACGTCATGTCATAACGTCATTAAATTTTGGGTTTAGACTTCTTTGATGATGTGGATTGAGAACCCCCAAAAAAATTTTGGCGAGGCATGACCTTAAGACTCACCAACATATTCCAGTCCGATGTAGTACCAGTAGCCATCGCTATATGAAACCTCCTCAAAATATTCCATATCTTCAGCTGAGTTTATAACAGCTAGGTAACCATTCATCTGCAATATAATAAAATATCAATCTCCATGTAGATGAAATAACTCCTGTTATCATCCCGAGTTTAAAAATTGCACAGCAGATAATAATATGATCAGTGTTTAGCCAATGCAGTTGACATTGGACTGTAAGGAATATGAAGTCATAGTCTTATTTATAAGATCTATCATAAGGATAAGCCAGTTAGCTGGAAAAGCTGGAGAGAATAAACGTAAAACATACATCCTCACAGTTGTCTTTCGCTCCCTGCTGATTGTAGTTTGTCCTCTGTATGTAATAACATGATCCGTTACCAGTGACCCAGTCATTTTCACACTCAGGCACTGTGCAAAACAAATATGATATGTTTCTTTATACAAAAAGCGCGGGGCATTTTGTTTAAACAATGCTCCTAAAATTCACCTAAGCACAATCAGAATCTGAAAATTAATCACTGAAGGGAACAATATTCCTAACCCAGTAGTTGTTAGAGACTCGGTAAACTTTAATGCTATCTATGCTACAGTTCTGCACATCCAATTGGTTATGAAAATAACCACAAGAGGAAACAGGTAGTTACAAACATTGAACAAAGTTATTAAGATTTGAAATTCTCTAGGCAAAGGAAATGAATAATGTGATTAAGATTTGATAGCAAAATATGGCTGTTAAGAAAATATGCTGAACGAACCTTCATAGCCTTGCATACTGCATTCTACTTCACTTCCAGTGCTCAGCTTATACTGTCCAGGAGTTGTGTGACCAGCGATCTCATAATGATAGCAGGTAGGGAAAGCATGGGCTACAAATATCATTTAACAAACTTATTTGGATGCCAGAAGGCTTGAAAAATTAAAACATTTTTCTCCAAAAGAATGAAATTTATTGTCAAATTATTTGTCAAACTGTTCTCGTTTTGCTCAATAATTCAAATGTGATTGCTTCTTTCCCATTATTGTCCTCTCACACATACTTAAGATGGTCATACCTTGATATCCCTTCGATCTACTGGGATTAGTGACCCAATCTCTCTCTCTGCACAAATGTCACATCTTGCTGAGATCTATATCCAAAAAACTTTCGCAAAAAGCCCACAACAATGCGGTTGATGATCAAATTATTTGGTGTAGTTATCAATAAACAAACCTATACATTGTAGGTGGCTGACTCTCACATATGTCATCTCATTGTACTGGTCGACATCACCAGTATAAAACTCTCTGATTGGTAGTTTACTTCTATCAGTGATGGTTATTGTGTCCTCTCGGTATATCGCTCTCTTCTCTCTGGTGTTACATTTTCTACCATGCTCTGTCAGCAAAAAAAGTGTTATGTAAAAGAAAATATCTATGCAAGCAATACATTTGTAGACATTAGTCTTTTACGGCGTATAGCACACAAAGTAGAGATATGGATTGCATAGAGACGGATGGGGTTGTAGCAGAAGAAGATAGAATTGTATCACTCATCATTGATGTGACAAACACATCCAGGGGGGTCTTACAATAAAATCAGCCAAAATCGCTATCTGATCGCTCACACAGCGTGTGAGACATACCTGCTAGGGTCTCGCATACAAATCGCTAACTCATTGATGGAACTATATACATTTTTGTGCAACGTGATGGTGATAATTTGCTTCAAAAAGCATTACTCATTACAATTAAAACCCTTGCACAGAGATGTGTGTTGCATGGCCTATTATCTGTGAAATATTTATCACAACAAAGTGTAAAATATTGTTGAATTTTCATCGTATGTTTTGGGCCAAACACTCAGCCGTTGCATGCTGTTAACCTTCATCAAGATTACGTGATGGTTATTCCTAACTAATAATATCACGATAGAAATTTCAAACTGCTGATAGGGTAATTAACCTATGACTTGAGCACATACCAGCACAATCAGGGTTACAATCACATTCCCAGTAGGTACCAACAGTCTCTGTAATAGATGTCGTGCCGTATTTATACTTAGACGTATAGGCTCCGCTGTTATAAGAATGAAATTCTATCATTTGGTGACAGAAATCTGCAAAAAAAAAAGCAACAGATTTCACAATTAAATGTTTTTCCATGCGCTGAATATATAAAGAAATTGGTTAGTACGAAGTTGCCCCACCCTTGCACAGAATTAAACATTGAATAGTGAGGCATATTCTATAGTCATAACTAAGCTAAGCTATTGGATGATATGCCTTACTCGATGAGTCTATGAGAGATTCTAGTTGTTCATCAGTGTAGTCATGGCGATAAGAGACATCAACAACTTGTTCATAGTAGTGATCAACCCCACTGATCTCTCTGTATGTTCCACCACAGGCAGCATTATTCTCTAGTATAGTGATTGGAGGAGCGTATGTCATATCACAGTACACCTCAAATGAGTCAGTACCAGTACCGTGACCATCAGGATCTATGTAATAATATCCTGACACAGAACTGTGCAGTGATTGAAAGTCACCGCATGTAGGTAACCCTGTCAAAAAAAACAACAGATTAAAGACCCTATCATTTTTATGATACGTTTTTCTTACCCATTTCCTACTAAGCAACTATGCTACCTCCCCATTTGATCAGCTTGAAATATTCCCTTGACCAGCTGGTAAGGGTATATATTATATACAGTTGTACAGTTCAGTTGAAGGGATCACATTGTCCCGCCATATACCGTATGATACCTTATGATACCGTAAGATACCGTATAATACCGTATGATAAAGGATGATACCATTTAATATCATATAATATACAATATAATAAACAATATAATATTCAATACAATATACAATATAATACACAATTTAATATAATTTGATACATGTTATGATATACATAATGAAGTTTATGTATGATACAACTGAGATTGCAATGACTCACCATCCGTACAGTTTCTTGAGAGATCAGACTCCACCACACATATACAGATATACTGATGCAGTCTGTCATTGATACATCTGGCCTGACTCTTACATGGATTGTATATTAAACAGAAATCTACACCTTCATCATAGTCTTCATCTACAATTATCAAGCAGCTAACTTGCATCTGAAAACATGGCCACACCATCTTTGATCATATACATGACTTTATTTCGTAGGCACTAGGCAGTAGTAAGTTTTCACTTTAGAATAGAAATTAAGTAATAATGAATCTTTCAGACACTACTACATACAAGGCTCTATGAGCAACACTTACATTCTACAGTGTAGTTTGTTGGTGTAACAGCTCCTGTTAAGTCTGTAGGTTTTCTTACAGCAGTGTCTCCTGTTAAAAATGTAAATACTCAAATTGTAGTTAATATAATATATCCTGTGTGACTTCCCTCAGCCTGATGCTGCCACAGATCATGGAAAAAACAACTCACAAAGTTCAATGTTGGTAGATAATCAACCAATTATCTAATATGGTAGAAAAATGGTTCGCTACCGATTATAGCTCCACAGCTGGTTCTCTAATTTAGGTGAATTATACAAGTCCTACGGTGCAGAGACCATTCTTTAACTGATGTCTGCAAAGAATGAGGTGGTGCTACTGATATATGAAATTAACCTGCAACAGGCAGCAATCTCTACTACCATTGGAGTAGAGCAGGCATCAGATTAGGAGTATATTGATATGAAAGGAGTATATTGGTAACCTCGAGATCCTATAACTCACGGCGTGGAAAAATTTTAAGTATATTTACAGATTATTGACAAACAAACCAGAGTAGCAGAAAGCAGAGCCTTGGTAGACGCTGTTACTACCTCCAGTTCTCATACCAACACCAGAGTTTCTCATACCAAAGCATAACTGAGCATTTGTGTGAACTCTGGGCCTTACTAAAGAGTAGGCCATCCCCTCCTGTACCTGTTTAAATTGTAACAATAGGGATATAATTTCAAGAAAATTAGGAATCCAAGCATAAATGCAGAAGTTAACTCTGTACTGGGTTCCCGCATATAAATCTTCACCTGCTGAAAGGAATTTCTAATAAGAACTCCAAACAAAAAAATACTGAAAAATATCATTTTTCACTTTTTGATTTCTCATCACAGGACTAAAAGTGACAGCAGGTAGTTGTCCACACATCTACATCTCTTATCGTTTAGCTAAGATTGTAACAAGGGGAGAGTCTAGTCAGAGCGTTGAACTTTATGATCATTGGGGTATTCGTTGATTTCTTCTAATGTAGATCAAAACAAATTTCAAACAGCCAGCGTTTCTCTTTAGGTCAGAATACTGTCATCATAGATATATGCCAATACTATGTTAAAAGCCTTAGAAGTTGACAGCTTATAGATTAGAGCAGCCTTATAACAGGTGAATTATCACTTACCCAGCCCCAGGTACATTCCGAGTCAAATCCAGCATCATGAGCTTCCACAAGCTGATCAAAAGTAGCCAGCTGATGTCCGTTATTCACACAGGCTGCGGCAGCGGTAAGTAACACATAGTTATTGGATATTCTGTATACATACTTGTACGGGTCGGCTAGAAGAATAAAAAATTATCATCAACTTTCAAAATGTACATTATGTACATTATGGCACTAGAAGTTATCATTATTTTTGTCTATTGTATCACATGACATAAGACTAAGAGGATAGATGAAAAATTCTTTGAAAAAGCGAAAACTTATATCTGTGACACATTTATAACTGCCTTATGTGAATACCACACTGAATTAGATTCTTCTCTTAGAATGGAAATAGTATCATAGCGTTATACGGTTAGGACACTAAACACAGGGACCCATCTGACTGTTATCTGATTGGCTGTCCCTAGTAGCATGAATAATTAGCCTGAGAAATTGTCTTGTTTACAATGTTGCAAACAGTAATTATACCCCTACAGTGTCGATGATTAGCATACTGACTCTCGTGATCTGACTGGGCATGTAGATCACTGATAAACTAGGTTATCATTACCACAAAGCAGGTGTCGTAAGGCTAAGTATGTATCATGCGTGACTTGAATTTGCGCATGTGCAAGAACGATGAGTTTAGTTTGGGTTCTGATTGTAACTTTGGAAAGGGGAAATGGAACATCCCCTGCATAAACTGTCAATAAAGATCAGCTAATAATGACAAGAGAGGATAACTATTATTAACAAATCCGCACGCTTTGGGGAGTATGTCACTAGAGCAGGTAGCCAATCAGATGGCTTCGGAATTCCGAGACTCAATTTTGCAGAGATCAGCTCATGCCCAGAGCTGAGCATGCGCAGAATGGATGATTAGGGCATTTCTAGATTGCTACTAGGGACTGGCTATTTTTGCAAGCCCTTTGTTTTGCAAAAGAAAGCTAATGATGCTATTCCAGATATGGAATTCAATGGAATACCATTACATCACAATACTGTTAGCAATTGTAAAATCAAATTGCCCACTCCACTGTAATTAGAAACTTAACATACCAAAGTACATATTGACAGCTCCAAATGTGGCTGTTCCTGTGTGTGTATTACCATACCACTGAGTAACGGGCAGTAATATGTCACTCCTCAGAGGGAGAAGATAACCCTCATCTACCTGAACTCCTTGTCCAACAATATGAGTCAAGCAGTCAGCAGAAGCTGTAAAACAAAATCAAATTTCCATAACTAAGAACTATCCAATTTTGTTTTGACAAGCGATAACACCAACCATGTCTATTCTCGCTCCATCCACCCTCTCTGATCTCAGGTAATAAATACCCTGGCTACTACAAAGTCATATGAAATATATAAAATGCAATAAAAATTCAATACCTCATTCCCAACAATTAAAACTATGCTAGCTGCTAAAAGAATATTGGGTTGTTTCAAAATTACGCCTGGATAGTTTCGTTTATTAGACTACATGTGGGAGCCTCTTTGAATGAAGCAAACCCAATCCTAAAATTGAGCATTCAAAGAAAAAGGAACCTCAATCATCACATATGGCCTGAAATAAATCGATTATAAACAGCCTATAATCAACTACCATACAGATAGATTAGAACTCTTAATAGTTTCATTACTCACTTCCAGCACAATTTCCAATATTGTCACACATACAGTATCTAGGATATAATGTATTAGGATAATAATAGCGGGCGTGAGCGTCACCGTGCTCATGGTAATACCAGTGTGAGGTGCTTGCGGTTCCATCTGTCTCATACTTCATATACTGCTCATTCCAGCTGAAATCAATAACAAAGCCCCATGGTGAAAGGTCAAACATCTCAAAATAAATCAAATAGAATGGCAACATCCTACTACGGGGTCGTGGGGTCGTGGACGGGGGCAAGAGTCTGGGGGGCTCAGCCTAGTTTATGACCTATGACTTATGTGCGGTGAAACTAAACAGATTTGTCGGAAACAAGGAGTCAGACCAAGAACATCGATATGAACTGTAACCTGAAGCTATCAAACGTCAATGTGTGACACTTGCCGAGTAAAACAAAGCAAAAGGTTAAAACTTGCTCACAACAGGGATGCACAGCACAATGCTTGGAACAGAACTCTTTGAACTCTTATTTCAGTCATTCACACACTGGCAGAATTCCTCAATGGGAAATGATCCCCAGCCTCCCAGTCCAATAAACTATCTCTATCAACAGTAAAGACCAGGAATCAAACATCATCAGAAACCTTGCCTTCAGGTCACAGAAACTCAACAATAGGCCTATGTGTAAAGTAAAGCCTTGCATAACTCTCTCTTTTAACTTAAAAACCTTACACTGCGTGCTCCATGAGTTCTTCGATATGTTCTGTAGACCATTTCAGACTAAATCTTGTTCCTTCTCCATAATGTAAAGTCTGCTTTAGACTATTAGGTGTTGACTCGAACTGAAAATATAAATTTACCGGGCATTGTACCAAATATATAAATATCATAATTTATGAATATCAAAATATTTTTTGCTAACTCAATCCATGTTTTTATTCTCAATATGAGATTGGTTCACTATGAAGGCAGGAGAAAAACTATCATGATGTATACCCATAGACTTAATATTATTATTATTATTATAACAATTATTTAGTCTATGTGTATACCAGTTTCCTTTGTGATGACCATAGGACTGCCACGATTGACATCAGGACTGTCCAAATAATCTTAAACTATGTATGGAACAGACTCTAACATTTGCAGCAGTATCACCATACTGTGTAGAGGAACTCTCAAAAACTCTACTAGCAAAGAGTATGTGTAGGGAATTATCCTACCTCTTTGATATCCGGATAAACTACTCCCATAGATTTGAGACCGTCAATGAAACACTCCACTTGAAATGGAGGATGGTCACCAGCAGCACCATCTGGGTCGAGCCAATATATCCCTGAGCTAAGACCGGCAGCACTAACCTCCTCGCATGTTTTAAAAGCATTATAACATCTAAGGGGTCCAGGTAAGCGATAGTCTAGTGTGCTCAGACCATTGGATGTAGAACCTGCAATAAGATAATATGATTGATATAATTCAGCAGGCAGACATTAAACTTTTTTGTCGATGGTTGATCGCAAATAGTGAAAAACATTTTATAATACGGTGCATAAAGACAAGAGAAGTGACGAACCTATGTGTATCTCAGTGACTGGATGATTCCTTCGCCTGACACTATCAATCAATCCTCCATACATGCTGAACCATTCCCTTCTCCATGTATAGCCGTGTGTACGATCAACCTCAAGTAGGAAATCTACTCTCAACTTGGGATAATCTACAAACTCTACTGGCTCAATACGCACATATCTACAATACAGGAGAAGAGTATACTGTATGTGCATTTAGACACAATAATATGAATAAGAGATAGATAGAATATAAAATATTCCAATAAACCACAAATGAATGTAAAGGTGAACTCAGTCTAGAAACTTACCTGACAGGCTCGATATGAATGACTGACACCAAACTGTGATAGTCCATTTCACTGGTGGGACTGACAGTGAGTGTCTCACAATCACTGTTCACTCCTGGAGATACGTAGCATGTGTAGTTTATACCGTTTGCTGACATGTGAATTCTGTGATCAAAACAAAGTAACAATTGATTGGAGGCCATATTTTTTGTATGAAATCCTGGTTATGGGGGTGGTAGCTATTTAGATATATGGGTACTTTCTGAGAGAGTGAGACTTACTTTCACAATAATTAACAATGCCGCGGGAACATCATGTACTGATATGTCAAGGAAAACACCTGGATGTATCATGAACACAAGCACTAAGCTCAATGTAGCTTAGTTCGAGGTTTCAAACTAGATGCCGTTTGGTCATTATAATGGATATGGCAGGTTTTGATAATAACAACTTGATAGAGCACTCACTTGAACTGAGTAACATAACCCGAGGAGAGACCTTGTATCATCAAGGCGCTGATATAGTAACTGTTTTTGAGATCTATTTGTAGGTAATATTCATCTCTAACTTCAGCAGTCGGAGCACACCACGCTTTCTCTCCAGATAATCCATCACTGTACAGATATGCGCTGCTGGCATGACAGTCCATATCTGGCCTGTACATACCACTGAACGCGTATGATGGCAGATTGGACCCAGCATAGCGAGAGGCTGTAATCAAAATACGACAAAAGAAATATGAATGCGGTATCAAATTTTGTTGAAATGTTCTACAATGTCAAAATTTGTGGCGGTTGTTGTGGGGTGAAGTGTGCCTTACTATTTTTCATGGTATGCTTAAACCCGTCAATTCTCGGCAATATTATATTGTTAATATTCGTTCCGTACATACAACTTTGAGAGTTTTTCTCATACCTGATGGTCTTATTTTGATGATTACTTCTTTGATGACATCATTGTTAGTATCTGGATGTTGGAATGTTCTCCAGTTGATACCAGTGCTAAACCCAACTTCAGAGGAGCTATCATGTGATGGGTAAGCCCCAGTGAGACTTGAGTCACAGTCAGGGGTGTCGCTGAACCACCAGAACGAACCACAGCCAGAAACGAATCCAGAGTTGTCCAGAGACATAGAATCACCAGCTGGTTTCAAAGCTGAAATCAAGACATAGTTATGAGCGTATAAAAAAAAAAATATATATATATAATATACACAATATTTTCCGTGATTTGTCTTTTCATGTTATTCCTTGTGTTAGAACAGGGGTGCCCAACCTTTTCATTGTGGGTGCCTCATCCCCATATTGCAATGTCCCAAATGAGAAATGTTATAAATATAGGGGTTGGGCAGCCCTAGAACTTCTCAAAATTGACCATGCTTTTTAAGCTAGTACAAAAGTGCTTCTATAAAATGGCCGTCTCATACCGGTGATTTTGTAGACAGAGTTGCGCCAGGGACCTCCGCATGTCTGGTTAGAATTCCCAGCACAATCAACATTACATTCAGACTCTTCAACGGCCCCATGTTTGTCATATCCGGTACCACAAAAACATGCGTATCCGTCCTGGACGCCAAAGTAGGGAAAACCTATCAAACAATCAAATCAAACATGGTAATAAAATCAATATCAAGTGATTTCAATCAGTGGTGGCAATCCAAAGCAAGCTCATGAGGGAAATGACGTTGACATGCCCTTGATGTATAAAACATGCAATAAAAATGTCAGAACCAACACTAGGCTACATATGCAAATTTATGAAAGCAAATGTTATAATACATAATATGTATGAAAGCAGTGATTG
The DNA here is from genome assembly GCA_914767715.1 of Membranipora membranacea. Lineage (NCBI taxonomy): Eukaryota > Metazoa > Bryozoa > Gymnolaemata > Cheilostomatida > Membraniporidae > Membranipora > Membranipora membranacea. Next base: position 8,712,896 of record OU612065.1, read on the forward strand.
ATATTTTAACAAAACTTACCAGTATCTGTACAATGCTCTAAACACGACTCCAAGGAAAGAGGCTCATCTAAAGACACTCTATGTTCCATCGCTCGATCAGCTTCATCTAAGTAGCACCCAACGTAGTCTACAAAACAAACTATATTTCATTGTCTTGTCACACAAATTAACAAATGCGGCATATAATGGTGGTAGAACAGTATTGTTTTTTTTTCAGAGTGCGCAAAAAACACCCTGGCAAAAACTGTAGGTTTCATGTGAAAAATTGAACAAGTCAATAATACCAGAGAACCTGCTACCTTCCAACATGACAACGTGCCTGTAGCTCCAGAGTTAAGTCCCTTAAAACAGAACCTAAGATAATGGAGTAGTTGTTCAGACCGACACCACTCCCAATCAATATTTGGGAAAAGTGACCAAAACTTATTTGGACATCTGAAATCTGAGTATGTAAATTTGATAGAGCCCTTATAACAAAATTCATTGTCATTCAATGTCGTCCACTATAAGACACTCTAATGTAGCTATATAAATATATGCAGTATAACATACCAGCACTTTCTTCTCCACTGGGTAGATCTACATATACATATCTCAGGGCATAATCATTCTCCCTCGACTTCACCTGGATATTGGCAAGTAAATAAATGTCAAACAAGATAGTTTCAAGTTAAGATGAAGTGCTTATGGCTTATGGTACCCCCCAAGGATATACCTGAGTGCAATCGACCAAGAGCAGACTTTGCCAGCCTTGCTGTGTCTCAATGTTAATGGATCTTGCTGTTTGGTTGTAGCTTACTCTTCTGCACCGGGAGAAGGAAACTTCATATAAGATTAATAAATTGAATGGTCTTAGCCTGATCTGACAGTTCCGCGAGACTAGCGTTAGATCGCCTCAAACCTGAATCAGATTGAATACAGACTGACAGCATAGGCTAGCCTGTTCCAACTCACCTATAATATAGGTCAGCTGGAACAGGCTAGCCTATGCTTAAAATATTATTTTACTGAAGTCAGAGTATTGTGCTTTATAACTGTTTCTAAAAGACTTTTCATTTCTGCAAGAAAATCAGTTATGCAGCAATCTACACAGAATCATACCATACCTTTGTTGCTCCATAGTCGACCTGTACCGTCGTCCCTGAAGAATCTACAAGTTCGATTCTCATAGTATGAGGCATATGTTGAGTAAGCTTATGCATAGCCTCTAATCCTAACCAGAAATCACCAGACATGCTGTCTGTACCGAACCCGTCTATAAAATCCTGCAGAACAGCCGTGTCAAAACCACTGCTAGACTGGTTCCTCCTCATCACCAACTGAAACAGCCAATGATCATGTTTAGTTTTTGAAAATCAAACTTTCTCAAAATTTACTCCCTATTGATCAGAAGTACTTCTCTCTATTACAAAGACAGAATAAGAAAACTCCCAATTATGCATTGTGGAAATGAGCATAACTTTCAGAGCTCGCAGTAGCTAGTATTCAATAGTTACTGTAACTGGTACGAATGATTTTCATGATTAATATGTCACATACTCATGATAAATCATATCTAAATTGTAAACAGAATGCAAAAAAGGTATAAAATAGACTTACAATCCAGTCACTGTCACACCACACATTGACTGTATGATTCTGATCTCGAGGATAGATAGTATGTGGTCCTGTACCCAGTCCTGTGTGACAACTTCTCGGCATATCTAAAATCAAATCTATGATAGAAGAAGCTACTTACAAAGCTAACCGTACCCATCATGGCCTTAACTAGCCAAAATTTGCAGATATTGCAAAGTACAAGTATCTAGAACAAGTAATATACCTTCAAGGATAAATGATTACTATAGTGCTACACAGATGGATGTTGCACATGGAAATTCATGAAGTTTGTAGAATAGCTCAAGATTAATTTCCTAAGCTCTATCGCTACCGTGAAAGCTATTATCACAACAGCCAATACTTTTGCAGGGAGCCATCAAAACATGCAAATAAACAATATCGAGAGGAGTTTTTTTTATCTGGCTATATCTCAGGAAGTTATTCGCATCCATCCTCAAAACTTAACAATAAATGTAATTTGAGACATTGATGGATATAATGTGAAAGTAATAAGGCCATTGACCAACTAGCCTAGAAGTTATGAGCGAAAACCATGCAGAGAAGCATGATTGTTCTACGGTAGAGTTTAGTTGAGCTAGCTTGAGGATGAATTAATGTAAGTTAGCACTTTATTTTGGCTAGCTGAGGTGGGAGTCTATACAAAGTAGAGAGGGTGAGTACTAAAGATTGCTGTCATAACCATGTGCAAAATGGTAGATTTCCCTGCTCATTCAATTCTGATACAGTCAAACGGAAGTTACAAATACATCGCAGAGCTGAGCGCACTTTCTTTTTTTTGATGCTGAGAAATGGGAGAGTGAGTGTATATTTTAATTCCAAAAAACAGTTATTATTTTGGTTAGCTCACTCGTGTCAGATGGTATCTTCGCGTAGAACTCTAGAGTTGTAGAAATCCAAGTTCCAACATAAGTTTTTGGATACAGGCGTAAGAATCTGGAAAGAGAGATCTTCTCTGCATCTAACTCAATCACTCTTAGTTCATACATTCTACTGTTGTGTGCTACATGACCACTGGTCAGGTCCTACAATTCAATAGAAAGTGAAAATCATAACCCATTCATCCAGTCACTATAAAAACTGGGGACTCGCAGTTAAATTCAGCAAAAGTCACCCGACAAACGGGGATTCTTTCTGCATCTTGGCGAGCCAAATTTGCTGATTTAATTGGCAGAAGTGAAAGAAGTAAAGTGAAGTAACCACAGAAATTGAGTGAACGAAAGCATTTTAAAGCTTGACACAAAATAATGTCACGGTTTTAGGTGTATGGTTTTATGAGTCTGTAAGCTAAAATGAGTTTAGATTAAGAACATAGGAAAGGTCAAGCACACCCGGTTTCGAGGATGGCAAGGCCAAAAGAAGCTTTTTTAGTTCTCAAACAAGTTTGTGAGTATTGTAAACTGCAAATTAAGGTGATAAATTGGTTATTAATTTATTTTTGGGATTTATTTTAGATGTTCAAGTAATTGGACAGATTTTTTGGACCAAATTATCTGTCCAATTAACTTGCATATATGCATCTTTGTTGTCAAGACAGGCTCACATGCAGCTTGATAGTTTTTGTTCCATTGCAGTAAAACTTCCTAATACCGAGCTAATCGTCATTTGCAAACCTGAAAATTTCATGGTTCACAAGGAAATCAACTGATGAATTGCTGAGAATTAGTTTTTTTATACATCCGTCCTGTATATGTGAAAAAGCTGAGCTGGCATAACTGAGAAAAATAGAAGACAACTGACATTGTGATCTTTCCTTCTCAAAGTCCTACCTCACATGTGACACCGTCTTCACCATAGCAATTATAATTCCTACCGTCCAGTGAATAATGAAGTTCATAATCACCCCAGCACTGCTTATGGGCACCATAAGCGGTTATGCGACACTACAAATAAATGCAATCAAATGCGATCAAGTAACTGAATGCATGATACTGAGTATGGGTACTAGTTTCATGCCAGAAATGAATGGCCCATAAAGTGCTGAGGACCGGGGCAGCCATTTCAGTTATTCATAGTAGAAAATGGAGTAAAAAAATGGAAGCTTCTAATTTGAGAGTATGGTTTACAGTACGATTTGATGACACTTGCACGACCTGGAAAGTCTTTGCGCGACCGAATCACGGACCGGAGAAATAGCATAAGCCTACATATCTTAGCTTCTATTTCACTTTATTTCAAGACATGTTTTCAGCCTGAAGCTATAGTATACCTGGGTGGCGATGGCTGTAACTATATAGATGCGACCCAGCTCTGCCTGAATCCAGCTGTTTGTTTGGTAAGAACTATAAAGAGGGTGGAACGCACAGTTAGTCATGTCATCTATATCACAAGGCATCATCCTAGCCTGCAGGACACCATAGTCAGGAGGGGTACAACCATGTACATCACACCACCCATCACCAATGTATGCTGAATCTGGTATACTGGAAGCAACCAATAGCGGAAAACTCTCTGGGTCACCTATTATGAGAAAATTGAATGTTTTATGAAGGCACACAGCTGAACAGACCATATCCGTACTTATTTGTACTCATCTGCTCACGATTTACGAAGTTTAAGCATTTAAACTAACTCACACGGAATATAACATTATACTTCACTTCAGTTCCGAATACATGCTTATATAAACACTAACATAAACAAAATAACTTGTATACTTGGTTTACCAATATATCAAACATGGCAGCAGGCTGTTTGAATCTTGAATAAAATGTACCAAAAGAGTATAGTTAAGATAGATATTTTATTTAAATCGGAATCACATTATTGATATTAGGGTATCTCTTCTGGTGGGGACACAAAATGAGGCTCTGAAGCAAAAAATTACCAGGAAAATACCAATATGATGTCCAGCCTTTTAATGCTGGGAATTGCGTTTAATATTGACATACCGATTCTGCGAATTTTTAGCTCTATGATCCTGTGAGGAGCTGACGCATGAGATGATCCCCTTTGAAAAAGTAGAAAACTCTATTGATTGATTGATGTACTCAACAGATTTTTGTATAAGATGAATTTAGATTGTCTACTGGTAACAACCATTGCTGTCTTGTTATGGTGAGAGGGGACAAACTCTTCTAAAATCTTAGCACAGACGTACAGGCATTACACTGAGCACAGTACAGGCGCTACACTGAGAACAGTACAGGCGTTACACGGAGCACAGTATAGGCGTTACACTGAGCACAGTATGGGCGTTACACTGAGCACAGTACAGGCAATACACTGAGAACAGTACAGACGTTACACTGAGAACAGTACAGGCGTTACACTGAGCACAGTACAGACGTCACGCTGAGCACAGAACAGGCGCTACACTGAGCACAGTACAGGCGTTACACTGAGCACAGTACAGGCGTTACACTGAGCACAGTACAGGCGTTACACTGAGCAAAGTGCAGGCGTTACACTGAGCACAGTGCAGACGTTACACTGAGCACAGTACAGGCGTTACACTGAGCACAGCACAGGCGTTACACTGAGCACAGTACAGGCGTTACACTGAGAACAGTGCAGGCGTAACACTGAGAACAGCTACTTACCATATAAGGCCACTCCAGGCAGTGCAGGAACCAGTCAACTCACATCCATCAGCCCCTTCGGAATAGGCTCCAAACAGGTTTTGGTGAAAACAAGTATAGAAATATCCCGCATTAGTCCACCAACTTCCTGATGAACCCAAACACGAAAGTTTAGAGGATTGAATTCTATCTCTTGTAGAGAATCGACCATACCTCATCCAATGGGCATGAGGAGCGGTATTTGTTGCATCCTCTGTAAAATAAAATGAAGTAATATTAACAAATGGGGACATAAGTGAAACAAAATGAGTATTATTATTGTATCACTGCGATACAGCAGTTTGGGTTCGTTCTCAAATCACCTCAAGCTTTGTATATATAACACATCTCACACACTTTGATGCAATCAAAAACATAAATTGAATGAAAACACTGATTGATAAAACATAATCAAAGCGTTGAGGATGGTCTATATACAGACTCACGCAAGTCTCCGACACCATGACCAAGATTGACTGCATAGTCATCCGTTTCTGGCATTATTACGAAGTGCGGATAGACAATGCTTTCCGTAACATTATCATAATCAGTAGCCTCCACTCTGAATTCATATCGGGCGCTTGTCGTGATTCTGTGCATGTTCTCTAAGCCTAAAAATACATGTAGGCATACAACGTAAAGTTGAACATCATACAATGTATACTTTATACAGATAATTGTTAAAATATTATGTCTATAACCCATTTGTGCAACAGATAGATAGATGGGTTATCAGAGCCTTCCAAGCTCTTCACAGGTGTCCTTTGGCATAGCGTTAATCAGAAAAAGAAATCACCATACCTAAAAAGTGCTCCTCATCCACAGATCCAAAACCTCTCCTATATCCATCCCAATAGTGATCAGTATCCAGTTTTTCACTAGATCTACGGTATAGTTTCTATAAATGAGAGTAATATGTACTGTGATCTGAACAAGGCAATGATGAAAAAAATATCACTATCATGTATCATCATTGTGTACAGAGGGTAAAAATAAATTTAGCTACTACACCTGCACGAAAAATTTTTAAATTCATGGGATAAATTATTGGCAACTTTTGCTATTTACAAAAATCACCATAACCTTGTGATGGAATAAATTGTGAAATTTAAGTGATTTGCAGAATTTAAAGCTGCCGATTAATTAATGAAATTAAGCACAGCTCAGGTGGCTTCTCTCTGTCGTGACGAGGATAATTATCATCATTTAAAAAATAGTGTTTATGTTTGGATCGCAAATTCATAGTTTTTATTCTCATAGGCATGTAACATAAGTTTAGAGCAATATCTTTATATATATGAGTTTTCAACAGTTAGCAATACCATTATCATTATCATTATCATCAACATTATCATCAAACCTAACCTAACCTAACCATATGGGAGCAACGAGTGGAATCCAGCACTAAGTATCAGTCTATGCCACATGTGAATCTACATATGCAACTAGTCATTATGTAATCAGTATTTAAGCTACAGAGCTGAGAGTCAAAACTGAGCAGTAACAGTATATCATGAAGGCAGCACTAAGTTGCTGTCAAACCATAATAATTAATAGCTCTGATAAATAAGTGACATACCGTCCAGCCTCCACCATCAGTGTCCAAATCACAATAGACAAATATTCCCTCCTGAGATCTGAATGGATGGATCTTATAAACACCGCTAGTTTTACCTTCTACTCCGACAAGGTCACCACAATCTCTGATATTCTCAACATTCCCAAACTCTATGAAAAAGTTGCATCAATCATCAATAGTCACCCAAAAAACTGCAAACTACATTTTCATAAAATTCACCAGTCTAAAAATATCATCCTAAATAAAGTATCCATTAACACAAACAAACACAATTTTTCAGAGAATACCGCAGACGTTCAAACCCACAGATTTTGCACTTACACAGACATATGGCCATTCTTGTATATTCGAGGATTATAATATTCCCTCCCATTGATTGGCCTACCAGTTCATTAATGCTAAAGATTTCCAGTTTGAAATCTTTTGTAAGCATCTGAATTTAATTTTGAGAATGCCAGTTTGAAGGATGATCTCAGTGCCGATGCTAGTCTGCAGCCAATTTATGTGAATGATGGCAACAGCTGATTCTAAGTCCACAAAAAATTAAAAAATCCTGACAGGAAGTTTACAGAATAGGCATGCAAGGTGTCAGCTAAAATCACTGAGCAGCTTTTTTGCAACAACTGAAGGTTAGAGCTATTGTGTCGTTCCAATACTGCTATTTTTTTGGTGAATTGCAAATAATGAAGAAACGCAATTCACAAAATTTACAGTGATTGTTGGTAATTATTTTAGGCCATTTTGACATTTGTGGGTCAAACAGCCTTTACGCACATGCAGAAATCCACTTGATCAGTTTTATTTATTTTAATAGCATTTATAACTTCATTTGGCAATCGTAGTTTTGTATCTACAGTTTGGAAATAAAGAAATGATACAGACAGTTTTCTGAGCTCTTATTGATGCCTCAATTCGGAGTTGTCCTCTCTTCAGTTTTGTACTTTTTAACCCACGCCGCATAGGAAAACCTGCTGAAAGAGGGTTATCTTGAAAACTGCTTATGTAAGTTAAAAATGAGTTTTGATTCAGAGTCTGCACCATTGAAAACCCTGTGAGACAGAGTTTCCAAATCATTGGATGCTTGAATGTTGAAAAATCTTAATTTTAGTGACGAAACTCATGGAAAATTCTGCCAAATTGTCCGCAAAACAGGCAGAAAATGCTATAATTGACTATCCAAATACTAAAATTATTTTCCAACCTATTATCATATGAGTTTTCAATGCTACAGATTCTGAATCAAAAATAATTTTTATCCTATTATAAACGGTTATCAAGAAAACCCTCTTTTCAGCACGTTTTTCCTATGCGGCGTGGGTTAAAAGTACCAAACTGGAGAGAGGACAACTCCGAATTGAGGCCAAAATCAAGAGCTCAGAAAACTGTCTATATGTTGCGCATGGAGGTTCATGAAGTTTGTAGAATAGCTCAAGATTAATTTCCAAAGCTATCTTCAAAGCAACCACGAAAGCTAATATCACAACAGCCAATAATTTCATTACACAGAGAAGACAGGGAAATTGCAACCTCCGATCTCACCTTAAATGCTCTCACTATTATAGTAGTTTATTACAGGTGGCCTATTGCAGAATTGCTTCAAAGTCATACTTCCATGATGGATAAGATGCAAAAATCAATCAAAAAATTGTACGATCAAGTTGAGTGAACTTACTTTTATTATCATCCATCAGTGACATGACATCCTCACACATCTGGTCATCCATAGCCATGTCAAAATGCATAACAGTATCACTGATTTCCACTGTAAATAAAAAATCGCCTTTTAGCAGCATAACAAACGCCTTCTAGCATGGCATGGCAGGAATAATAGTAAATCATTCATTTTCATCATTATACTGTGTTTAGTTTACTTGTAAATTAGAGTGAGTTCACTTGTTGATGAAACACTGAGATTATTTCACAAAAATGAGTAGTGTTCACTGCGAGGAGCTGTCGAAGACTTACTGTGTGGGTATCGATTCGCTGAAGTACGGCCAAACTGAAGACTCTTTATATTTATATCGTAAGCGATAGCAGGATCGATACTTTCAGAGACGGTATGATGACAGTCACGCATGAGTGATATCGTGCTGCTGTCCTGGTCATAAGAAATCACTAAACTCATCCAGGTGTCCAGAGGCACATCATACATCGCGATATAATGCTTTAGGCCACTACTGCTCTCGTTATAAACTTGAAAAATGAAAACAAAGTCAGTGATGTTCTCGAATCGATGATCGGTAATCAGTGTTGGTATCCCAATGACCGACTCAAAACATCCTTGATCTTTATTCAACTATGGTTTTAAATCTCATGTCACCTAACTATAATATACTATCACAGACTCAGGTCATATATAGATGTCCCTTCACTTTGATTATATACAAATTATCAGTAATATAAGGTCAAGGCAGAATTAACAGGCTCTTTCTTTGTGATTGGCTGAAATATCACCACTTTTGTTATACATACGACCAACCAGATGTGAATTTAAATCTTTGAATTATCCACAAACGATTTTAAAACAGTTATTTTGAGTGAAAGATTACCAAATTAGGCCTCGTTTCTTATTGTTTAGTAAGAAACAGAAGATTGGGCTGCCCCTAAAAAGGGACGCAAGGTGCCATACTAAAAATGTGGTACATTCTAGAATACTAGAATGCATCCTAGATGTGAGGCCATAAAATACCTCCTAAACTGGGTTTGCAGCAAGCTGCCAAAACTGAAACTGGTACTAATCAGCCATTGGCAGTGACACCTTGATCTTAGCCAATAGACCGAAAAGCCATTCTGGTAGGTTGTACAGAAATGGCCTCCTGATCTCTGGAGGGACGAGTTAGTTTCAATTATTCAAAGTGTTCTAATGAAGGTGCAAGGTTACTTACAGGTCATGCGAAGTTGTTGTTTCCCATATTTTCTCACGATAAAAAAAGGATTTTTGCGATGAACGGATTTCATTACGTAAGCGTTGTCCAGATGTGTATCGGAATATAATTTAAGCACCGCGAATATAGAGAATGAGCCAACGGTCACATTGTTCCAGGGTTCCATCTCCAACAATGTAAAATCATCAGAAACACCTGAAAGCATCAAACAGAGAACATGCATATCATAAAATAATGTCTTTCACAGCAGTGGTCAGTGACAATCACCGTTATTTTGTAACCTCGAAGATGACATTGCTAACATAATGTATATACTTTACCTAGTTCCACAGATCCTTTAGGGTGCCCATTCCTGCCAGGTTTTGTAGCTAGTGGAGGTGCCATAGTCCACATGTTAGCCACATGGCTCATCAGCTCATCATCTGGTTCATCATTAGACTCTTGCTCCACAAACAGATGATCATCTTCTAGGTTTCTAAAGCTATCAGAGCGCCATGACTCTTCTTTTCGTCTCCAGTATGCTGATCTGAGTGAGACACCTCTGCCGTGGGCTTCAAATGGAAGTTCACAGCTTACAGATCCATCAACTATCTTCTCAACCTGTATGAATAGATACTAAGGGGATTAGAATTGAGCTATATACTAGTTAGAGAATAGGAAAGAGGATTAAAGGCTATCTTCTCAACCTGACAATTATTTTACTCCAAAGGGGTTAGTAGTAATAAAACGAGGTTATTCTGTGCCCAACATCAAGAAGGCCTTATGGACAAAACTCACTCCTGACAAGTCAGATGGCTGATCGGCACACTATACTCGGTGGTGTAATGCAGAATTTGGAATAAAAAATTCTTATTTGGCATAGCAATGTAGGTAATAATTAATTTTCATATCTACACTGTTAGGCGTGGACATGCAGAAATGTTGTACCATAATGTCCTATAATCTCTATTTAGTCTATTATCTTGCCAAAAATACTTATTGACCTTTGGTCTTTAAAAGGCCTCTGTCAACAAATTTTTGGGGGAGGATTTCACTTGGAAACTGGTTTATAGCATAGCGCTAACAACTGGCATGCACTTGTTTTCATATTTGATTTGTTTAGCCTTAGGATTCGAAAAGGTAGGCATTAAATAGGAACCAGGCTTTTGTATGAGAGGCTGTAGATCTTGGCGTTTGTAGGTTGGGTTAGGCACCCCGTTCATAACTAAGTGAACACAAACTATAGTTGCAATCCCTCATCAGGCTGATCATTCAAGAAAACTTTGAGCAAAAGGAAATGCGTAGTAAAAGTAAGTCTCTCACCCCAGACTGACCTTAGTTCGATTGAAACAGAGGATATTGTTTTGTGTGGATTTATTTGCAACCGAACTATTAAGTAAAATCCTAGTGGTACGACCACTCGAGGCACCAGGTGCCAAGACAACACTCCTTGAAAGAGCAAATCCTTTGAAAACTTCCGTGAAGAGTTGAGATCACAATTTGAGTGTCTCCATGCTCATTATGTCACAGTCACTATGTATGCCGGACTGACGCATTTTGTCACACCCAGATGTAGGGCATTATGGACTTTGGTCTGGTCAATATAACTTTAGAAAACAATCGAGGATCAGTAAGCATGAACAAAAGGAACCCTAGTGTCTTTTGGCACCCCAAACAAAAGGATAATTGACTTTTCTTGTTGGCCTGGATAGAGACATTTTAAAAACAAAAGAGTAGAATATTCAATCATTGTCCCCTGGTTTATACTAACGTCAGAGACAAGCTATATTCAATATCTCTTCATTGATCAACATTTACCATCACAGAGGTAATGAATTCCTGTCTTGAAATATCATCAAGCATCTAACTGGCACAGTAATCACGTGGTAAGCTGTATATCGTAATATAATATACATAAATACATACATACATATGTACGTACATACATACACGTGTACACATGTATATGTATAAGGAGTACTCCTTGCATACACACATCCGGTTTTAACTGTGTACAGCCATGTAGAGGGTATCCATGATTGGGCACAATTAGTTTAAAAGTTGCTGAACTGAGGAAAATTAAGAAGTTACAAATATAATATAACATAGTAAGAGATTATCCTATGCAAAGTTGTCTGATTTTATCTTTATGAGACAGGCGTAAATTCTGAGCAAGTTACTACTGGGATAGTTACAAATGAAATAACTCACCCATTCTGATGGTCATAATGTAAATTCCACTTAGTGAACCAAAGTGATGAATCCTGAGCCCTGATCAGTACTCGTACAAAGCTGAGAGTAATAATATCTTAATATCTAATATGTTTTTCTTTTTTGTATTTTTACTAACCATTGTATGATCGAGCGAGTACTCCAATGTATCCACATGCTCAATATGCAGTAAATGATTTTTAGAATGCATCCACGTTCCTTCCCTATTATGACTGAGAAGAGTTGCTGCAGGTATAGTAGACATATCACATTGTATCTGAAGGGCATCATAGTCACGTTCCTCTCCATCGATATCAATCCAGAATAAACCACTGGCTGGAAATCCATATCTTAGCTGTGCCTCAACACAACTCTCAGGTGCTATAAAATTAGTTTAAATCATGTTATATCATTGAAGATAGCAAAAAGTTAGGCTTAAACTGTGCCGGGTTAGCTGGTTGTAGCATTGCATTATCAACCACTTTCCTTTGATAATGAAATGCTACTACAAGCTATCCCGGCACAGTTTAAGCGCTAAAACAGTTTTGTCTATGTCATTTATTGAAATAAAAAGACTAAGTGGGTTAAATTGTTTGGTGTTTAAAATAATTTAAACGAGCACATCTGGATTGCACGGCTTACTGGAATTTGTTGGCATTTCTATCTTGTTTGGATGGCTTACCTGGATAGCCATGAGCGCTCATGACCACAGCAAAATTAGGGTAAGCAGGGTCGACAGGCTCTACTTGATAGAGACGTATATACCTAGCAGGTATATAATCTCCACTACTTAACAGCTGATTCTCACTGATAACTACAGCACTCTCTGCGTGGTAGTACTCCTGAGGTATAAATATGTATTTGATCAGGTTGGTATGACAGAATGCTTTAGGCTGCCATACACAGGGGATATCAGTTATTGTGAATACATCCAAGAACTTAGTTTTGGAATATATTGGTTGAAGCTAAGGAGGGAAACAAAACAATAGACTACCATTTTACTCAAGCGCTATGTGTAATTAAAATGGTTTTCAGCATGATGCCTCCCTGATCCCAATTAATTGATATCGCTAAAGCTGAATCACTGTTGAGTTGACAGTTCCCTACTAACCTTACAGTCTGATTGTCCTGGTTCTTTCACACATTCTATATCATCTTCTGAAGAGTCTGTACCAAAGTGGATAGTGAAATATCTGGCGGCATAATGTCTACTGTGTCCATACTTCCCCTGACAGAGACACAATTAAAGCATGGTCATGATGATAGAGTTAACAACTACAATGGTCATGCCAATGCGCTGCAATTGTTTCCATATAAAGTTGTATTTTTGTTGCCATTTGATTATTTTTTAAAGTTATCTTCATTTCATCGATATACAAACGAAATTTGTGTCAAAGTCTACCAAATGATAGAAATCATTATGAGTTATGAGTTATTATGAAGTTATTATGAGATATAAGCTTACCCTGTATCTGATATATGACACATCATACACAGTACTGAATGTGAGCTGAGCCCATTCAGCTGACACACTAGAGGCAGCATACCAAGCAATGTGGGCGTGGTTATACTGAAAGTACACTGAGTTCATGTGGTGCTGTATGTTTGTATTTGAGGAAGCGCTGTAGGCCAGATGAGCTGTAATCTGAGTACGAAATACTACAAACAGACAAATACGAATGGATAATCTTGATTTGATTCAATAGGTTTCCATGTGGTTGAGCTGAGCGAATTTCGTTGTTGTGCGAACCATGGGAATGCCTCCCGGTTCGAATATCCTGTTTGCGCCGAGTTGCTCATGCTATTGCGAGCCCGGACTGCTGAGCGTTTAGCATTGAAGATTGTAGTTCGGGGGGTCCAATTATGTCCCTCGATTGTGGCCAATTTTTTTTAAGTTTGAGGTCCATAAAAATGGAATTATATTTTGAGGGTGAGGAAAGAGGTGACAGCTCATCTCAATCTAGGCGAACCTCAAAATCCACATGGAAACATGATGATTATATTCAGGCTTCATTTAAATGTAGAAACTTTCTGAGTCGACTCTGTCCCTTTTCACATAGCTCCAATAAAGTTGATAGACAATGGTGAGTTTGATGGGTCAGTATAGAGTAAAGCTTACACTTCTTGTAGCCATTATATCCAATCTTAAGCTTCAGAGCCCCATCATACTCCAAAGGTATAACTCTGATAAATCTTGTCTCGATAACATCTGGAAAAGCTCCATTGGTGGTCTGGTACTTGCTGGCTGTGAAATTCTACAATGATCAGCAAGGGTCTGCGCTTTGAAATACATGCATAAAATGGCATTATTGTGCTAGATAAGCGAGAGTGTTACTCGATTCGACTTGAGCTTCATTCATGTTTTATAGTTTATAGTTTTGTGTCATTCGGTTTTCCCAAGTAGTTTTCTGTGCCAGCTATAGCCAACTTTCTGCCATGTTATAAGAACAGATTGTTGTCGATGACATCATTACATGCTCATAACTGCCCTCAGAGGGTTTCGAGGCATCGCGCCTCCACCTTTGCATTTAAAAAAAAATAGTATACCGTTGAGTGTGTTTTAACAGAGTGATAATCGGTAATTTAACTTACAGCACATTGTGCACCTCTCTGAATGCACACCCATTCTGTGTCGTTCTCTTTGTACGGGCTGTATTCGAACATGAACTTGTTGACGTATCCATTGTTGAGACCCTGAAACATAGAAAGTGTTGCATATATGATTATTAAACTTATCTTAAAATTAATCCTGGCATTTTCATATCTTGACAAACTTTCCTCAAAGAGCACAATGAGTGCAAAAAATTCTGCACAGAGCTATAAATGAGTCCCCAAACAAAATTAGAGATCAAGTGGGCTTACCTCAATCCCATATCCGTAGAGCCTGAAAACGGTTCCGAGATCAACAGCCAGCCACGCACCTTCATCGGTGCTAGGTATCCAGGCGTTACTGTATTGACTTATCTTAGCGTTTATAACACTCCCAGATGATGCATAGAAAGAGTTCACATGAATGTGTCCGCCATGTCTAGTGCCAATATCCGCATGGGCGAGGTCAGCTGTAATGAGAACACAAAAACATGATAAGTATTCAAGAATGAGTCATACTTGGTCCGAAGAAAAAGACCTTTACAAAAACTATGGTACACTTAATTCAGGTTAGGCACATACCATTACTGAAATCGGCACATATCACGACTCAGGATAGCCACTTACGTGAAATTATATGAGAGTCTACAAGAATTTATCTTACCCATGACACCATAAGCTTCCACTCTGAGAGCAAACTCAACATCAGCGCAGCAGATGGGGTAGAATCTTATCCCTGAACTGCTGACTGGTTCTAAGATATCATTGATCACTCCAGTGGAGTCATCAGTATTACCTTCAAAGTCCTGTTAAGTGACAAGAATAGAACATATTAGGCTTGAATGTGACCTGTTTTATTTCCAATGGTGCTATGTTTTCGAGTTATCTCCCTTGATCATTTTCAGAGGCGACCATAATTTTGCAAAACTTTCTATAAGTCATAGCGGAAGCAGATGAGACTTTTTGCTGTGAAAACTCGTTTGTTTCCGTTGACAGAATTTTACCAATATTTTTGGTAATCAAAAAATTCAATATATTATATGCTCATAGGAATGCAGGCTAACCGCTTTACATACTGTAAAAGGTTTTAAGCCTGTGTCTACTCAAGGAAAAAGACAGCTAACTTTTTCATTTATATTAATAAAATCAAACTTGCCTTGGTAATGCCAGCCTCTGTGTATTTAACCCACTCTCCATCCACATAGAATGCCAAATTATACTGCTGGACATACTTTGAACTTTTGCCCTGCAAGTAAACAATTATCATTCATATCTTTTCTCCCAATTATTAATTTATATATTATTATATACTGATGGATAAATTTTATTTACCTATCTTTATTATAGATAAGTAAATAAAATTATTATACAAAATAAGCACCACAAATTCAAATAGGGTTATGGAAACTTGTGACTGAGCTTAGCCCAGCTTATTAGCAGCCTACTAATTCAAAGCTAGGCTATTGCAATATTATATGAGAGACAATAATCAACATACAAAGTTAAAAAACTTGGTGTCTTCTGGATTCAATTATAGGAATATTAAATTATCAATTTAATATTCCAGTAGTACATATTTATTCCGGGAAGGTCTGATTAGGCTGAATAGCTTTGTTTGGTGAAAACTGATGATGACACAATTATGTTTATAGTCATATCCGCCATTCTTCTCATTACACAGCTAACAGGAGAAGCCTATGCTGTTATGATTTCTCCACAATATTTTTATCTTATTGTCTCTGCATAGAGGTTATCCCAAATTTAAATTGGCATCTAATCAACTGCAAGCATAGACGCAGAATGCCCACTCACCTGGGTTTCAACCTGATAGATAACCCAAACATTGGTGAACGTCATCTGAACATACGGATCCGAGTCAGAGTCTGACGGCGCCCAGTGGTTGTTAAAGTTCAGTCTGCAGTAGTAATCTTGTGTAGAGGGAGCTTTAGAACTTGATGAGAAGTCATTGTTTGACACCCGACTAGTATGCTCTATTCCAACCGGACTATATGCTATAAAGTGTGTTTAAATGTTTGGTTACTCTGATTACAAAGGTAATATCTGTGCCTATTTTGCTCTATCAAAAAGTCAGTATTTGCTCAGTTTAGGTAAGTGATTTGGATAGTGATTTGCCTACTATGGAAAGAATTGATATTTTTACCTAGTTTTAAATCCCTCAACTTTTTTTTCAATATTAGCTGGATGACTTTTACTCAAAGTGTTTGTTCATTAGATTTACTAGCTATCTGTCAAAATTTTGTTGTTGGAGATATTGTCTAATCTACCATTTACCATCCTCAGTCAATCTCACAGTTGAATTGTCCCAGTCTAAATCTTGCAAAGTCCCAAATTATGAGGGGTATGGAGATGCATATATACATAGATTAGAGTGCTTAAAATAATTTTAAGGTTGGGCATGATGTTAATAAAAAATCAACTCTGAACTGTATATTTTTTATATTTTTAATATATAAAATATATTCATATTCAATCCAACCGTATTTTGTGACATAATAAGGGGGGATAAAAAATAATTTCGAGGTTGATCAAGTAATTGACTCAATATACTTACACTTCAACTCGAGGTTTTTAATTCCGCTGAGAACCAAGTGTAATGTACAAGATATGATTAGAAGAAAGATGAGCTGCACGGAGTGCCTCATTATGAGTTTAGTATCAGCCTCAAAATCTCCTGCTTTTATCTCATGATAGCACAGCTTAATATCTCAGTCTGTCAACTTCTCCGTCAAGTACAGGTAGAGGCTGCCCAAATAATGTTCATTCTTAGATTCCATAGAGGACTGATTAAATATCAATAGAGCAAATAGCAAACAATAACAAAGGGAAATAAAACAAGGTGACAAAATCTCACAGTAACTACGGCCAGATAAATATTGAGTGATATGATTACATCACAATAGATGTGATCACAATTAATTTGGAAGTGTTGTGGTTAGCAAAGCTTCCAATAAATTATGTTAAATAATTGATCATCTAAATCAACATCTAAAACCATAATGATTGTGAGGGAGTTGAAACTCAGGGAAGTGCTATTGTTCTGATTGTTAAGAAGTAACCTGCATTTTGGCCTAGAATGCTTAAGAACAAATCAATTATACAACATTGTCCATCTCTGTTAATCTAGGTACATTATACGTACATGAAAGGTCATACTGAATTGTTCGTGTTAGTCTGTGTGAATTGGACAAGACGTATGACGCAATTGGGGTCTACAAGAATATCTTGCTTTTGCCTGCTAGGATTAATTATTAATGTTGATTGTTTTATAATAATAATAATAATAAAGTTTATTTGTGAAACGCTTAATAAAATTGCAGAGCAAAAATTTCTAAGCGTTATTACATTAAAACCAATAAAATAAAGGTGAAATAAAATGGATAAAATATGTGCATGAGAATAAAATTAAAACATAATTCTGATACTGCTATATAAATTAAATATATTAACAATTTGATATTGTTTCATCAAACATGTATCAATTCACAACCTTATGGTTTGAAGGCTCTCTGAATTGGAATGAGTTTCGTCTTGTTTCCGTCACATATAGGCAAGAGTCTAGATTTACCTGCCAACAACATAACTGATGAAAAACTAGTATTATTGCCACGACTTACGAATAAGCTCTAGCACGTTTAATTTCTTTTACTTATCATTTTGGTAAATACTGATGATCAAACCTTATATGGATATAAGGTTTGATCATCAGTATATATAAATATATGGATTAAGCATTACGAATGGAGGTTTATCATTATTAATTTTGTTTATATGACACAAACTTTGAACAGATGTTTTGTCCCCTCCCCTACGACAGATCTGCGCATTGATACAAGGCTTGGAAAAAATGAGGGTTTGATGCTATCCAAGGACAACCACAGGTTCTCCCTAGCGAACTTTGGTGCCAAACTATACAATGACTTGCCCATGATCTCAAATTTTTCAAGTTAGCCGTGAAAAGCCATATTTTTAGCGTATAAACTATTCTACTTCTTAATACTTGCATTTTTATTCTTCATTTTCTCCATAAAATAGTAAATTTTTAATTGCGATAATCTAATTTACTTGAATACTCTGTATTTTATACCTTTGTGTGTTCCTATTAGTTATATATATATACATTTTTTTTGCAACAATCATCATCCGAAGATGTTCTCCCTGATGTGCAAAGAAACCAAAAAAAAAAATCGAAATAAAAATCAAGGGAATAAAACTCAATTCAATGAAAACAGATGTTTTGACAATGCAAATTTAAATGTACGTAGAGTTGTTGATGAACGAAGATGTTGATGAAGGTTGTTAAAAGAAGTAGTCATATGAATCAAAAAGAAGATTTTGGGTTGAGTAAGATGTGGGTATCACGAAAACAAAAGTGATGTCCAGTGCATGAAAAATCATTGATTATATAGCTTGGGGTTAGACCATGAAGTATTTTATAGCAAAAAACAGAAGAAAAATAAAAGGCGAGATCTGACAATGTTAAAAGATTCAATTTTATACATGAATGCCGAGTTGGATTCAGGTATATTGGAAAATTTGTATTTGCTATAAGCCTGCTATAATCTCTGCAGGGTGTGTGTTGTGCAGTGGTACGCGCACCACTGTATGTTGTATCTCCTGAAGGCTTTTTTCTGGAGGGTGAAAATGGGAGTTGTTAGATAAGATGGAGACATATTGTAAAACTTCAATGCGGCACCACGGTTAATACAGAACCGACATTTCTGGAGCAATGCCAGACTGGACCTCACAGTTCTGCAAATGTGCTGAATATGGTCAGTCCACCCAAGAGTATCGCATAAATGAAATCCTAAAAGTATAGTCTTTGATTCCCTGGCAAGTACAGTACCCTCAAAGAAAAGATTAAAAGTTTGTGTGTTTGAAGAATTGCATAGCAGGAAATGTGATTTTTTCATATTGATGGTCATTCTATTTAAAAGGCACCAAGATTTGATGCAAGCCAAATCGTTATTGCATTGTCTCTCCTAAAGCATAGATATTCAGGTCTTTGGCAAGAAATGTTGTGTAATCTGCATAGACAAATGAGGTTGAATTTAATGGTAATTTTAGGAGATCATTTATGAATATCAAAAACAGTGTAGGGGCTAAAATGGATCCTTGGGGAACTCTAACACTAATTGGTAAAGTTTTTCTTTTAAAAGAAATTCTTCGTTTTCTGGACAAAAGTCCATGGACTTATTAATTCACCAGAATAAATATGTAATATGTATTCACATGAATAATTATATCAATCCATGGGGCAACAGGTGAAATGGCATGTCAGAGATGGTTTTGTATATATATCAGTAATCATGCCAAGGGATGGTTTTCTAATCTTATGATCAAGAAAGTACCATTCCACTGTTTGCCTGACATTCCATAAATGAAATCCAGATATTGCTAAATGAGCTTTGTCAACTAGATTCAAACAGACAATCATGGGTAAAATACTGTGGTGGTGGTGCACACTTATGTAAATTCTAATTTTCAAATACATAGATTCAATATACCATCTTTGGAAGGTGTACATTCGGTATTGCTAGTTATACACATACTAGTGGCACATTCAGATTGGCTGCTGGGCGGGGCTTCCAATTGGAATGAGCAAGGCCTTTAAGCCACTATCATTGCTTACGCTTGGGAAAAATCCCTCACTTTCACAATTGGACAAGTTCGTTCCCAAATCATTCGCTTTGAGTCAATATAATTTATTATTGGGCATCTTAATTGTTGCTTGTGGTTTGCTTAATCCAGCACAATTTTATGAGGCTGTGAAAAATTGCTTCATTTGCTGGCTAGGTTTTAAGGGGGAGGGGGTTACGTGGGTTGAACTGATCAAAAGAACTAGCTATCAGGTCGGGTGTATGAAAATTTGTCTAAGCTATTAGGGATTTGATTGTTTTCAACTCATCAGGGGTTCAAAGACGATTTATCAATTCTATTGACCAAATCCTTAGTAAAAATCTAAAAAATGAGAGCAGTAAGCTTTTGCACACCAACACCAATTCTCTACAATTTGACAATGGTGCTGATGACTTTTGTAATGCATGATTGAAAGAACTTCATAAAAAGCCATTCTAGCAGTACATCCCATCCCTATGTAAAACTGTCATTTCACAAGTTATTATAATGTAGCATTTCATAGAAATACACTCACATTTACTGTTTGTTTGCAAACTCTATTTTCGAATGTTCTTGATAAAAACTACAATAAATAAGTTACAGTTGACCTTCTTTATTATATTATGAGACTTTCTAAATCGAACTTGGCAATAGGTGAAGGTGCCTTGTTGGGCGGAAGATCTAAGGGACCATTATTTATTTTGGTCACATACTATACATAATAACATACAAATAATATACATACAATGTATATAGCAAGATTGTACACGGATCTGATGCTTATGACTAAAAAGCATTAGCAATATTAAAAATATGGTTTAAAAGGTATTAGAAAATATTAAGCACAAAGATATAAATAGAAACCAAGAAGATAAAAACAACCGGTGACAATTGTTTTTGATATTTGTTTTTGATTTAAAAAAAATTTATGTATGGTCTTAAAAATCTATGAGTTCCAACTGCAGTTTGGTGTTTGAACGCTCGCAGTCTGCCTGATTTGAGTTAGTGTTAGTATATATATTGGTGATATCTGGGTGTCTTTGTATGAGAGGAGGCAGTCATTCATTATTGGATAGAGTCTAGAGGCTACACTGAGTTTTTGTCGCATTCAGAATGATGGTAAAAAAAAACTTTACAAAAGAAAAAAATGATTCAACAACAGCACCATAATTTGATTTAGAAATCACTCACTCTTCAAGGCAGTAAACATTAATGTCAACAGTACCAAGCTTTTGAGATACTGTTACTTCTGAACTTCGGTTCACTTGGGCAACAGCAAACAGACATCAGTATCATTCCCAACGCGGGCAAACCGATGAGGAGAGTTAGTGGACAGGGACAGCCTCTCTTTCATGTCGTTCATGTAATACAACATTACTACATGAAGCGATACATGACCTTAAGCAGCACCATTAAGATTGTCAGCCTCAGTCTCCGGAGGCTCATTAAATGTATAAATGGATAATGAAGCAACACAGAATAATGACACCAGTAAATTCTCAAGGTCACACTGAGTTATATCGCTCCAGACTGAGAAAAGCATCACTTTAGCCTTGTAGAGCTTGTTGTCTTTGATACACAAACATCATGTTTTAACAATTTTATTGGCAGTCTATTTCATTCCTTACCTGTCATTTAAATGGAATCTTTACCTGATATAGAAGGCTCACTGTTTGCTTGCATTCCATGAATTGAAAACGTAGGTTTCTGTAGTTAGAGTCTCCCGAGATGGTGTCAATCAAATTGATCATGGAGTAAATGTACACAACATCCCACAATCAAACAGACAGTAATGGTGAGTCATTCAAGCCACATGCATAACATTCAGAGCATTCAAAATAGAACATAGGACTCGTTCAAACATATAGTGGTTTCACTTTTGGGTGAACCAAGCATTCTGTTCATAGGAATATAGGATGGCTGGCAGAATATACCAGTGTATGGGTATAAGAGGGGGTTAGAAGGTCACAAGGGCATACCTCCATCAGCTTTGTACAGACAGATGAGGCCTGAGCTGAAGAGACTGTTTGTGAGAATCACTCAAATACTAGTCTCAATATCAGCATGGATGGTCAGAAAAAGATACATGAAACGGAAGATAGTAAGAAAGTTTATGATGATCTATCATTTCACTCATTTTGTATGGATCTAATAGCTAGCTGGACTGGTTTCTACGCAGATCATTTATCATTGACTTCAACAACCATGACACAAAAGAAAAACAGTCTGTTTAGATATGCAAGTAATTGTGTGGAGCATGACTAACTGCAGTAACTAACAGCTTGTACCAGAACTTTTTTACAAGAAGAATGAATAAGAGCTTCCTCTAGTTGGTTACATATCACTTACTTCTACAGGCTGTAGGCAGGGCACATGTAATGTTTTCCATGCTTTCCCCGATGCAATCATAACCGTTATACAAGGACTGAGAGCAGTTTCTATATCTCTGCATAGTTCCGTTACCACATGGTATTATACAGTCTGGGCCACAGTAGTCTGAACAGTTAGTCCACTCTGTCCAATTTGACCACGTTGCGTTAACTAAAGGGTGAAATAATGTTAGAAACCGATAATATGACTTACAACATCAATAACAATAGATTTTTGAAATGTTAATTTTACTGATAAAGGTTAGTTTAGTATACTATAGCTACAGATGTGAATTAGAAACAGGTTGAAATTAATGAGAACATAGGTCAACAATATAATAGAGCACTTCAGTAAAAAATCAAAGCAGAGGTAGTATTTCGAATGGAGTACAAAATTTACCTGGACACATGATAGCGTTATGACAGCCTTGAACATCCACAGTGACATTAGCATCTGGACAATCATCTCCATCAAACTTAGGAGCAGGATTAGTACAGCTTCTATTTCTGGTCTGTGTTCCATTCTCACATGTCACAGAACAATCTCCCCATATAGACCATTCAGTCCAGTTACCGTGTACTGATGGGAGAAGATGATAATAAAAAAAATTAACTCACTACGTGTTTTATTGTTTATGTGTGTAAACCATATGGTCTGTTTCGTTTTGTTAGGTGAGCTGTTATATGGAGAAAAAAAACTCGTCATCAAGCAGCCTGTTTTGAAAATAAACCAAAGTTTATTAGACAAGAAACATCCACAACAATCACACTTCAAAGACAATATTCGACAAGAAAAGTAATTTTTCATGTTACATATATTGTACCATTATTTGAGAAGTAATCCTCTCGATGTTTATTCATAGTGTACTTACTAGGACAGTCCATAAGGAAGCATCCATCCACCTCCATATCATCCCCTGTACAGTTAGTGCCATTGTGTGCTGGTTCTGGGCTATCACAAGTTCTCAACCGAAATATTGTACCATTATTACAAGAAGCACTGCAGTTAGACCAATCTGTCCAGTTAGACCAGCCACCATTTACTTATAATGAAAATATAATTAATTTTTTTTTATTATCTCCTAAGGAGAAGTGATTTTCAATAAAATAATATGGGAGCAGTAAGCCCTTCTACATTGCATACTTATTAATCCAATGAATAAGGAGATTATGTCTCGCTTGTACACAGTATCCGCTATAAAGTGGGCTAATCTTGGCATGAGATGTTGTACAGTATGATGGGAATTTTCACCAATTACAAGTAAAATATTAATCTGAAATCATAACTCATTTGATTGCATTCAATCTTACCTGGACACATGATAGCGTTATGACAGCCTTGAACATCCACAGTGACATTACCATCTGGACAATCATCTCCATCAAACTTAGGAGCAGGATTAGTACAGCTTCTATTTCTGGTCTGAGTTCCATTCTCACAAGTCACAGAACAATCTCCCCATATAGACCACTCAGTCCAGTTACCGTGTACTGCAGGCATTAAAAACATGAGCTCATAATAATGCAGTCTTGTGTCAAGATATCGGCTACTGAGCCATTGTGTTTACTATTGTTGATAAAACTTCTAACAGGGCAGAAATGGTGAAGACAGGAGATATGAAGTTTTCATTTGGGTATGCAGCTTCGTCTACATAAATGTTCAAGGGGATGTAATAAATGGAAGTTTCAAATTTGTTTAACTTTATTTTTACAAGCAGAATGTTGTACAACTTCCACTTACTGGGGCAGTCAACAATGAAGCAGTCATCAGTTTCAGTATCATTCCCAGCACAGTCTGTGCCGTTAAAGAGAGCGAGAGGGCTGTCACAGGCTCTTGTTCGTGTTGTTGTACCATTATCACATGATACACTGCATACTGTCCAGTTACCCCAGTTAGACCAACCGCCATCCTCTACAGAATAAACAGAAAATGCAGAGGGATCAGAACATGGCAGTATAATCAGATTCATAAAGTAATTTGCAAACTAAATGTACTGGTATATCTTGTTATATCATTCTTTTATTTCCTTCCAAATGACGAGCATAGTGACAGCAAAGAAAAATGTCATTGGCTCCTCAAAAGTGGCTGCAGCCTTATCTCTGAAGTGCGGCCTCAATCTGTAATATTATATTTTTAGAGACGTCCAGGATTCACAAGTTTTATTCGCCGCTTATTAAAAGGTTACTCATGTGTACGGACACTTGGTGTTTAACTATCTAACTATCTAATATTCCTTAATGATACATGTATCATGTTAGCACACCAGTGTGTTAAAACCTTGATGGTGACTACTCAATGAATGAGAACATACGTGGACACTGCTCATTGGCAGAACAGGTTTCAAATTGAGTAAAGTTTCCTGCACATTCTTCACCGCCATGTTCAGGGGTAGGGTGAGAACATGACCTATTTCTGTGTTGAACTCCCTGAGCACAGGTCACACTACATGCTGACCAATTTTCCCAATCAGCCCACTCTCCATCCACTAAAAACAAACAATAGTGGTGGTATTGACTGACTGTGGAAAATACACACAAGAACACGAGACACAAGGAAGACGTTTGATAAGTTGGTATCCAAGGAAACTAAAATATACTTTTGATAGCAGCATGCCAAATACTTGACCAGATAAACAAATAACACCACGCCGTACACCAAATGGTGAGATTTGTTGCCACATGACAAAAAAGAAGACAACTCTTTAATATTCTTTTTGTCCATTTATCTGGTTGGATTTTGTAATAGTTTGCTACTAAGGAGAGCAAATAAAACACAGATTGGAAATAGTCTTGTCAGTTTAGATCAGTTCATAGCACTGAGTCTTTAACTTTATGAGGTTATTGTGATACTTATATTGTTTGAGATGAATGTTATTCAGTGATTATAATATATACCTGGACAAGGCGTAACAAGAGTACATATCTGAGACTCCAGAGATGATCCACCACATTCTATACCACCATGAGCAGCTGGTGGGTTATCACATGTTTTATTCCTAGTCTGTGTACCGTTACCACATATGCCCTCACATATGCCCCATTCATTCCAGTCTGACCAGCCACCATTAACAGCACCGGCTATAATGTTATTATAATATACCGTATTGATGGATATGATTACAGTAAAACATGATGAATATTAACAAGTAAACTGCAGACACGTGTACATTCAATATACAGCATCCTATGAGAAGAAATGTTCTTATTATCCCTGTGTAATTCAATCTGTATGCCAATTGAATTGTTAGGATGTGTAATCAGTAGCTCTTTGCATCAAGATCCGATAACTCTTATATTATGAACATAAACAAGATATTTAATTACATACATGTATTTGAGTAGCACACTACCAGATAAACTTACGTAGATCACAGTTAATACCACCCCAGTTACCGTCACATACACAGTAATATCTCTCATCTGTCCAAGGATCCCAGTAACAGGAACCACCATTCTGGCATGGGGTCGTTGAGAGGTCACATGGATTCTTAGCTGTGAAATGTTTAAAAAGGGCATGAGCTTTCTTCTTAAGTTTGGGCTAAGTGGAAAGAAACATTAACAGAAAAGTTATGTGTCAAACATCAAAACTATTTTTCCATCATTTTAATATGACCCTATGTGCAAACTGGAAAAATATTTGGTTTTATTCAAACCTGTACAATTGTCTGCCAGTGGATTAATAATTGTATCAGGATCATTGACAGCTGGATTGATACATTCACCATTAGAATGACAGCTACACTGTCCCTGACATATCATCTCATCTTCTGATTCTGCTGAACAATCCAGTCCCACTGTTGATGTGGGTTCATCTGAAAATAGGGTAATCCGTAGAAAGTCATCACATAGTCATCATTTGTAATAGTTTGAAATAACACAATGTTGATAGGTTTTTCTTTTTAGGTATAATTCTTACACCACATAACATCTTCAAAACTTCAGCAGTACATAAATTGACTTCTGTTTATCTGTGAGAACATAACTTCCCAATATCATTGTTTCGGTGTATCAAATATTGTATTGCTATATTAATGGTGGGCACTGAGTAGCCAATGTGTCAGCTCTGATATGAGTGGCTGTTGGGTGGGAAATCAAGATCAAAGCCAACACATTGGCTAGGCACTGAGCAGTGTATAACAACATATCATTTGATTACATACTAGATACTTCAGCAGTTAGCTGTGATAAGAACATTCTACCACTTCGATAGTAAGATCCATGGTCATAGTAGAGTCGGCCCATGTACAAAGATGTAATAGGTAATAGCTCTGCTCTGGTGATAGTTGCCTCATCATTTAGCCATCTCCATATATACCAGACATTAGCGCAGTTACAGCCGATACCATCTGAATGATAGAATAGCGTTAAGTGCGTTCTAAAGATACCTTGTATTTATGTGGAGCAATTATTATTTGTTTTAACCACAATAAAGGAATAAAAAATCAGAAAACTTAGGTGAAAATCTCCAACAGCGTTAGTGAACATCATCACTTGATAGTAACTCATCACTTACATTGACATGAACCGTCATTAGCACAGGCACATCCTTGTCCGTTCTCTGGTGTGCCAGCAAAGGATTCCTGTATCACACCATCTGGTCCTGCCCAGCCCCCATATTGTACTCCATCATAGTAAAGAAATGAGTTCAGGCACCTGCAATAACACATTACGAGTAATGTATATTGTAGTATCACTTTACATAACAGGCAGTGTGCTGATTGTAACAATTAAACCTTGCAAAAACTGAATAAAGCATCATTTTGGTGATTTTATATTAGCTATAACCATTAAATTCCATATCTGGAATAGCATCATTAGCTTTCTTTTGCAAAACAAAGGGCTTGCAAAAATAGCCAGTCCCTAGTAGCAATCTAGAAATGCCCTAATCATCGACACTGTAGGGGTATAATTACTGTTTGCAATTTTGTAAACAAGACAATTTCTCAGGCTAATTATTCATGTTACTAGGGACAGCCAATCAGAGAACAGTCAGATGGGTCCCTGTGTTTGGTGTCCTAACCGTATAACGCTATGATACTATTTCCATTCTAAGAGAAGAATCTAATTCAGTGGCTATAACGTATAAGATTGCAGTTTTTTTCTCACAATATGGTAGATCTTTTGCATGTTTTCCACTTTTATGTTTCTAACTCCAGCTTGTCAACTCACATGTAAGTGACTGTTTGTTGTGCAGATTTAGCTGTTTGTAGGAATGCACTGATATCTTCAGGGTTGTTTGGTGCGTAGGTATAGTCATAGTCCCAGCTGAAAGGTTCAATGTATTGAGAACCATACCATCCCCAGGCGTAGTAAAGACTAGTCCATGGGAAGTTATGTGTGATTGTCACAATGTCAGAATCATAATCACATAATACATAGACGGGAGGCGTACCTCCCAGCCCGTCTGAGTCTATCCACACATAGCCCTCAGTCTGTCCCATGGACTCATAGTCAGCACAAGTGAGATAAGCTAAAACGACAGCATTAATTAATACATGATATTTTTCTGCATAAAAAATTAGCTTGTTTGGAACTGGGCCTGTGATGGATTGGACAATACTTCACTATTACATGATTGTAATACCTACCTGGATCCTCATGTGGCAAAATGTTTTGCAAACTAAACTATTGTAAAATACATAAATGATGTACACACCTTGCTGACATCGCAGTTCACCGACTTGATGAAATCCTAGAGATAGGTCTTCTGTCTGTCCACCATAATAGACCCGCCTTATAGGAAGTTTATCCATTTCTGTGATATAACCGATATCCTGTCTCCAGTAATAATCATTATAGTCACAGTTACATCCATGATGATCTGTAGAAATTTACCAATATGCAAGATAACAATAAATTATCAGATTCTTTTGTGACAAAATTAACATTTCAGTGGAACCTAATTTTTTGACATTTTCAAGTGGTAGTGTTTTATTGTCGCTAGCATTACACCTTGCTAATACATTGTGATTATATACCTGCCTGAGTTATGTTGGTCTTGTGTGTGATACAATACAAAAAAGGTTTCTTGCACTGGATTTTTTATCATCCATCTAACTTTGATTCCAGCTTCATTAGTTTGGGCAAAAGATTGAAAAATATTTTTCTGCAAAATATTCAACCAATTGGCTAAGGTAGGTCGGGTCTGCACTTATCTGATCTGGTGCTTTGGAGTTACTTCATATATTTAATAGTAGCTGTGGCAATATAAGTCATGATCATCATTGGAGTAGTTTACTCCTTGATTGGAATGCTGCTGGAACAGTTAATCCGATTTGACAGAGATAAAACCAGTAAATGAAGGATGAAATGCATAATAGGTTGATGCCTCTCTCAAACATAAAACAATAAATGATTTGATTAGATAGCTGTGGCTGAGCCTACAAATTTCCTGCATCAAAACATGATCATGACTGAAACTTACAGTATGTGCATCTCCTGCCATTGAGACAATTACAAGCCTGTGTTCCCGTATCAAAATAAGTATATTGTGTAGCGTTATCTCGTCCCACCCAAGCATAGTTCTGCCACATCATGTTTTTATAGCAATCATACTGCAACTTCTGGCTGCAGCTCACACTAGACTCAGTCAGTGCCAATATATACTATAACATAGAAACAAAACATGATATGAATTATAGGAGTTAAGGTGAAAGAGCATGAAGATATGGAAAAAATACGCTGGTGGTGTTCCCAACCTTGCTTTTAATTGTTCAAGTTGTCTTCCCTTATTGTCTGAGTAGATAGCCCCTGAGTAGGGTCCTCAATGAGAGGCTGATATGCCAAAACTTGTTCTTCTTTGGAGAAAAGCAACAGTTTTCATCAGCTGAACTCCAAAAACATATTGTACTACCACGGAGAGATGATGGATTGCTAAAGGCTGTTTATGGTTGCAAATCCTTCTTAACTCAAAAGGAATAATATTGTTTAGTATGGGGTTAAATTCAGTTCATAAGTGCACTGCCAAGAAATGACAAAGAAAGTCTACTTTACCTCATCAGGTAGGACATAGTCGACCTGCATAGTGTAGTTTTTAGAATCTCTGTGACCCTGGACTTTGTTATCACATGAGTTTGTAGTGTGTATGATTGTAGTGGGAGGAGTGGTCGACATATCACAATACGCTAAGACTGGAGGAAGAGGCCCACTGTATCCGTCAAAGTCCAACTCATACAAACCAGACGGGAAACATCTCAGCTGATAGTCTATACATGATGATAGCTCTGTAATTAATATGTTTTTAAAGTATCAATGGCAGCAGCAGTTTTATCAAGTATTTTTTGATGTGAATGAGAAATAAGATAGGATAGAGTGCATGAAGACATGCTTATCAATTGCAGTAACTCACCATTTCACTCATTTCATAACCCAATATCACATTATTTACAGCTTTATGGCTAGGGGTTATAAAACACTATCGTTTTTTCACATCTTTTATAGCATTGTAGTTGGACTTTTTTAAACTTACACCGAAACGTATGTAACATACCTCCACAGACAGGTGGTAGACCACTCCACCTAAGATCTGACTGACATACACGAGTAGATGAGCCTTGTATTAGTGTACCCTCACTACAAGTATACTGTAGAGTGCTCCCTACTGTATAATTATGGATGTTAGCTGGTATACCATTCACTAGAGTATCCTCGCTGTCAAAAAGGTCATAGAGTTCACCTGTATCTGTCAGCTGTCAAATAAATCCAAAGCCATAAAACTTTAGTTTTAAATTCAATTTGCCATGAGTTCAATCAACTGGATATAAAGTGTAGCGAATCTTTAGCTCAGAAGAGAAATTTTGAACATGAAACCTGAAAAATGGGTAATGGCTACAAATACATTGCTATTTTTATTTCAAGAAATTGGTTCACTATGACCTAGTTTCAGGCAAAAGCTCACCAGAGTGACGTTGGTGTTAGCAGGGAATGGCTCAAAGTCACATAGCTTAGGTATTTCACATCTGTCACCGAGGAAACCTTCGGTACACTCGCACTCAAATGTCTCCAGATAGTAGTTAGCAGTGCAGGTACCGTTGTTCAGACAGGGATACGATGCACATGGCCCCACAGCTGAAAATCAACTTATCAATAAGCCACACTGGTTATGATAAACAATATAATCACCGTCAATATTCGAGACTCGTTAAGATGCAAAAAATGATGTGCAGGTATCCTGAATGTTGGTAGCTTTGGAGAAGTTGATGTTAAATATCAGTTCAATCACGACAAGACGATAAGGCTTGACCGCATAAAGGAAGAAAACTCCCAAACACACCACTGTCGGTAGTATACTTCAGATAAACATGTACTTTTTTTGTTACCCAATATTCATACTGACCTTCACACTCATCCATAAGCTCAGTTTCGTTCCAAAGTGTAATCGGATCAAGAACTACGCTTGTGAAGTTTGTCATGTCAGATTCTACCTCTTCTTGACTCACTGGAGACATTAAATATAATGAGATAGTTATGTATTTCTAATTATTTCTGTCTTCACTAGCAGACTTTTGAACTGGTAACACCCCCTGATTGGCAAAATGTCATTGAAATATATTTAACTCAATCAAAGAGTGTTTGTTTCTTGTTTGTATGGAAAGAAATCAAAGAATCTTGCTTTCGCAGTTTTTTTAAGGATTTTGTCATTAGAAGTGAAATTAATCAGCTTTCAAATCCCTGATGATTTTAAAAACATCGGTCCTTCTAAGTCTTCAATGATGCAGTGACTGAATCTGAAAAAGCTTTTTTATACAGAAGGCAGTTTTCCAGATAATACATTCTGACTGTTTGTTTCCTATGCGGGGTGGGTTAAACACAACCAAAATTGAGAAAGGACAACTCTAAGGATATGCTCACATTCATAAAACTGACTATAAATACTGATAATATCAGTATTTTATAGTCGGGCTCCTCTGTGCAGGTCAACTGGAGTGCTCGTCTAAATCAACCAACACTTTGTTTGTCAATAAATATTTGAAAAAAAAACACAAAAATAGATCCTTGAAGGAAAATGATTTACTTATGATGTGTGTTCTCTCGCAGATAGACCACCGCCCGCTATCAGCACAGTCCCAGTCAATCGTGCTCGCTTGCACACTCCACAAAACACACCCTTTTCTGCTGGACGTTGGGTAACCTGATCTCCAATCAGAGAAATCATTTTCTGTAGTACCATCCAGCCAAACATACATATCCTCAAATTCGCTGTGTTCATCTGCGGAATAGAATAGATTATACAGTCACCTGGTGTATTCACAACTTGCATCTAGTAAAAATAGCACTAGTATCAAATGTGAGGTTACTGGGAATGCTTTACACACATGAACCGCCTGTTTTAAGGCTGTATTTTGCCACAAAAGTATTGTCAGTTATAGCAGAGGTGGTGACAGAACTCCCAAAATGTTAGTATAGTTACTAGAGAGAAGAGGTGAAATTCCATCCTAGACAGAACGACTTGAACAGGCACCAGTGCACAACAACCTAAGATGAAATGTAACACCTGGACATTTACGCTATCACCGACCAACACAAACAACACAAACTTGATGACATACAACTGAAAAAGCATTATTTTGAGTTTTTTGTGGGAGTGGGGGTAAGAAGACCTGCAGTCAGCTAGTGTGCTGTCAGAAGCAACACCTTGTTCTTATTTCTTATATAGCATGAGGTGGCAAATACATAATAAATGACATTGTATAGGGACTGGAAGGACAGTTTGCATCTTTTTTTATAATGCTATTGTCTTAAAATTGTATTACACATACGATTATATTACTTACAAACTTCGATTTCTCTAAGATTGATGTATCCATTTCCGTATGTAGTCTGCCCGTTTTTCATCAGTGGGAAATAAATGGCTACATATCTTGCCTGGCCACTTGCTGGTATGTTTTTGATCTCCTCAGTCATGGTGTCTGGATGGTGACCGATCACAACCCAGTCAGCAGATGTGTCAGAAGGATCAGTATTAGCTGTATCTGAGCCAAGTATGAGGAACTCCCCAGCTCTCCACTCTAAATTAATTCGGTTAAAGATTCGGACATTGCCAATATCCTTTTGAGACTCTAGATCCACATACCACCACCATGGTCCTATCGAAGCATCTGAGTGGATCATGTTGTTATTGTTAATAATACCATCCACAGCTTTATCAGCAGCATACCCAGGCGCAGAATAGTTATCTTTCTGCCAGGCTGGTTTGTTGAGGGCGAGATTTGTCCCTCCATAGCCTTGAAACAGTAAAGAGCAGGATTAAATTTATTTCACTACACTGTTTCCATTGTCTATCATCGATAGTCTAAATAATCTAAATGTTCACTTTACACTCTGTGTGATGATAATAACAATAATATCCACCAATCGTAATAATAACAAAAATATATGGTAAAAAGGAAGGCATGTAATCGTAAAGGTTATTATTGTCCTTGGAGCCATCTTCAGCCTGAATGTCTCAAAAATATTTCCACAACACAAACCAGAAGAGACTGGATACCATTCAACAAACTGCTCAATTAGAATTGGCAAACACTATCAAAACGCTACTGTCCTACTGGAATCATAGCAGTTGATATAGCAGCTGAGAGATATTGATTGTGTGATTGATTGAGTGAGTGATTGATTTATTGTGTGATTGATTTATTGAGTGAGCGATTGAGTGAGTGAGTGATTGAGTGAGTGAGTGATTGATTTATTGTGTGATTGATTTATTGTGTGATTGATTTATTGAGTGAGTGATTGATTGAGTGATTGATTTATTGAGTGATTGATTGTGTGATTGATTTATTGAGTGATTGATTGTGTGATTGATTGAGTGATGCATTGAGTAATTGAGTGATTATTTTCTTGCTGCTAAAGTTACAAACCCCATAATGCATGCATTTCAATAAACGCTTAGAAAGATACAAATCATCAAAAAAAGCCCATTTTTGGTAATGTGTTAGTTCTGATGCCAAATCTACCAATATATTATAATATCAAACTGGGATACTATCTACCAATAATAATATTATTGCATTTATGACTTTATTTAGTTGCTGTGGTCTGCATTTGTACAGGTATGCACATATTTTTTTTCATAATGACTCAAGGTCATGCCTCGCCTAGGATACTAACTTGAGAAATACTGGTCCGATTTCCTTGATTTTTCATTCAAATTGTAGCTATTCCTTGTTTAGCAATTTCCAAACCCTCAATTATTTTTAATATAATTTCTTATGATTGTGATTGCAATTTATAAAATTTAAGCCACCGGTACCATGCAAAAGAAAAGGAGCTGTCAATAACTGGGAGCATCTGGCTCAGACGCCTCCCAACCATTTAGTCTTATCAAACCAGGATCGGCAGCGCAAAGTAGTCCCAATAAAATTAACTTATGACAATTAATCGTAGTAACAAGCCTTGACATGAATTTCAAGTACTAGAGAAGGAAAGTTTTATAATAACAGACAGGAATTAACAAGCCAGCTTGTGAACTATTGTAAAATTTACTAATATGACTGGATTTTAGAAATTTATATTTCTACGCCAAATCTGGTGCAGAAATATATAAGGCAAAAAACCATAAAAGGCTGGATTTTCATTTGTATTCATGAGGCATTTATTTCAATTCGAATAGAGATGTTGATTCAAAACTTGGGAATATACAAAAAGGATATGTTTGTAGGTAGTTCACTCAATATATATTTTATTTGAAATAAGCTGGGCAAAATGAATATTGAGTTTACAGCCTGCCTCTGAAAGACCGCATGTTATGCATTCTTATCATACTCCTTCTCCAACACAAAAGTTTCATTTTGTTCAAAATGCCTAGTGCCCTCACCAAGGCTTTGAAGGACGCCACTACCAGAAAAAAATATTTCAGTCTCAGTACTGTTTTCACATATTTTTACGTCTCGTTTCATCAGGTCAAAGTGCATTTTTGTCAGTATTTTGACTAGTTTAGACGTATGATATTTCCAAATTGCCAACTGGCACATTATTATTTTTACATCAATACTGGTCAGCACTTGGTTAGTGAGGGCACTAGGGTAATCACATTTGTCCACCTTGGACAACAATTGACACAGCTCACTTTCTTTATAGCATTGTCAAAACTGATGGTTTAGCTATCAGTATGTGAATTTGAATGCCAGTTTTTTTCAAGTCAAATCAAACATTGAACATTATTGTTGTCACGGCTTCACGATATAAGGGTAGTCTTTATGTATTAACTAAATTTTTGCTCCAAAAACTTGCAATTTGCTTTTTATATGGACAATAGTGACAATAGGTTTTGACACGTTGTTGAAATTCAGTATCCCGCTATGACGTTACGTCATGTCATAGCGTCATTAAATTTTGGGTTTAGACTTCTTCGATGATGTGGATTGAGAACCCCTAAAAAAATTTTGGCGATGCATGACCTTAGGACTCACCAACATATTCCAGTCCGATGTAGTACCAGTAGCCATCGCTATATGAAACCTCCTCAAAATATTCCATATCCTCAGCTGAGTTTATAACAGCTAGGTAACCATTCATCTGCAGTTTGATAAAATATCAATCTCCATGTAGACGAAATAACTCCTGTTATCATCCCGAGTTTATAAAATTGCACAGCAGATAATAATATGATCAGTGTTTAGCCGATGTAGTTGACATTGCAATGTTAGGAATATGAAGTCATAGCCTTTTTTACTTGATCTACCATAAGGATAAGCGAGCTAGCTGGAAAAGCTGCAGAAGCTAGAGAGAATAAAGGTAAAACATACATCCTCACAGTTGTCTTTCGCTCCCTGCTGATTGTAGTTTGTCCTCTGTAGGTAATAACATGATCCGTTACCAGTGACCCAATCATCTCCACACTCAGGCACTGTGTAAATTAAATTGAACATTACAATCATACAAACGTTGATTTTGAAGATGTTTCTTATGATCACCAAGCAACCAAGAGTAGTCAGAATCTAAAAGTTAAAGACTACGGAAGGACAACAGCAATATATAGTCTGGCAGCTAGTTCTGCAGTAATTATGCAATCATATATATAATTTAGAAAATTCAGAGCACCCCAGGGTAAAATTTATGTGTAGTGTTAGGGATTGTCCTCCCTTCTTATCTAAGAGCTATGAGGTATTTATGTGCCCTAGTGCTGTGCCAACCTAATAACGGCTCAGCTGAAGCATTTCTGAACTTTTGGACCACACTGACATTGAGATTACACTATTAACATGTGTATATCTGATTGTTAGAGTCAACCTAACATGTACCCACCCCTAATTAATAAAATTGAACACGGGTTGTCACACCAAATTCCTTGCGATGGTAGTCATACTAAATAATTTTTTCACTCTCTATCGATCAGAGATTGCAATAGTATATCACGTGATCAGTGTGCTTTTGGTGAGAAATTTTTTCTGGCAATCATGCATAAATTGACATATGCTTGTTCAAGGTCAGATATGTTCCCCCATCCATGAAAATATATCAGCAGTTACCGTAGGCAAAAAGAGCTCTTAAAATCCTGAATTTTCTATTCATGGGATAGGGAACAGAGCATATTAGCATGTGATCCAGTTATGATAACTTATACAGCTGCACTCTGTAGAATGACCTATAATGTAAGAGATGTGATGCAATGCTTATCAATTAAATCAGCTAAGCAAAAGACTAAATCTGTCCAGCTCAGAAGATGAGAGGGGAGGTATACATACGAGGGTGCTGGGGGGGGTGGGGGGTGAAACAATCAACCTAGAAAGCTCCCCTAGTGGGCGAAAATTATTCATGTATGTTTTAACTGCTGATACAACAAATATGCTGAACGCACCTTCATAGCCTTGCATACTGCATTCTACTTCACTCCCAGTGCTCAGCTTATACTGTCCAGGAGTTGTGTGACCAGCAATCTCATAATGATAGCAGGTAGGGAAAGCATGGGCTACAAATATTAAAATCAGTTACAGAGGTTGCGGATAGTTTCTTTGTATCTTTTTGAAGCCCTAGGTGCAGTAGATGTGCCCCATCCACCTGAGAACATGACTTGGCAGCCGAAGCATATGGTAACTCATTCATTATTGGACAGCAGGAGTGACATTTAAAAGGAGCAATTTCAAATCAAATGTGTGCGAATGTATTTGACACATTTAATGACTGGACAGTTTTGAGCAGACCGGTGTTTAGACATTAAACATCCAGGCAGCTAATTGTTGAAGCGTTGTCGACCCAATCATTTAGGTTAGTTTCAAAAAGCTATTGCGAGAAGCCCACAACAATATGGTCAATGATCGATTAGCAGTTGTTATCAATAAACTAACCTATACATTGTAGGTGGCTGACTCTCACATATGTCATCTCATTATACTGGTCCACATCACCAGTATAAAACTCTCTGATTGGTAGTTTACTTCTATCAGTGATGGTTATTGTGTCCTCTCGGTATATCGCTCTCTTCTCTCGAGTGTTACACTTCTTACCATGCTCTGTCAGCACGAAAATGACATGTGAAAACATCTGAGAGGGCTTCAATCTCTTGTCAGATAATACTTTTGTGACAAAGGGAAAATACAGTTGATAGACCGACCCGGAGCTTGTGTTTGTGTTACTGTGAATCTATGCTAAAAGATTTCAAGTTATAAAATCCAAGCTACGATCAGGGTAGTTAACGTATGACTTGAGCACATACCAGCACAGTGAGGGTTACAGTCACACTCCCAGTAGGCACCACTGGTATCTGCAGTGGATGTCGTGCCGTAGTAGTACTTAGACGTATAGGCTCCGCTGTTATAGGAATGAAATTCTATCACTTGATGACAGAAATCTGCAAAACGGACAAAAACACTACAATAGATGGTTTACCCATACATTGAATATATGAAATACAATGATATTATATGATATTGTCCCCTTGCTCAGAATAGGAAATTAAACAGTCAAGCGTAATTAAAAGTTAAGTCAAGCAAAGCCAAGAGATTAAATCAACCAGTCATACTTGATGAGTCTATGAGAGATTCTAGTTGTTCATCAGTGTAGTCATGACGATAAGAGACGTCAACAACTTGTCCATAGTAGTTATAAGCCCCACTGATCTCTCTGTATGTTCCACCACAGGCAGCATTATTCTCTAGTATAGTGATTGGAGGAGCGTATGTCATATCACAGTACACCTCAAATGAGTCAGTACCAGTACCGTGACCATCAGGATCTATGTAATAATATCCCGACACAGAACTGTGCTGTGATTGAAAGTCACCGCATGTGGGTAACCCTGTCAAAAGAAACAACAGGACATGTTATTGCGTAAAGTCAACAGTATTTTTGAAAGTGTAGCTTACAGTGTAGCCAATTTCTACAAATTTGAATTTAAAATAACCATGATAAGGTTCAGGTACTGTATGATGTATAGGGCCACTTTGAGGTGCGTATTTGGTAGTTTACCCTGACAAACCATCGATATCTGCCTCAAATGCAACATTCCGCTACAGATTACAATATATATGACTAACTACATGAGGTAACACAAGGGGAGACAATACATACAAGATATCACCATGACTCACCATCAGTGCAGTTCCTTGAGAGATCAGACTCCACCACACATATACAGATATACTGATGCAGTCTGTCATTGATACATCTGCCCTGACTCTTACATGGAGTGTATATTAAACAGAAATCTACACCTGCATCATAGTCTTCATCTATAATTGACATAAAATAGCAGCTCATATGTTAATACAGTGGATAAAATAGTCCTAATTACATGTATGTTTAGTTATAGAGTACCAGCATTGCTATTTTGTCAATAGAACAGTCAGAGCTACAAGACGAAACAGTCATGTGGTAAGACACATGTTGCTCTGTCAGCATGACTGCCAGAGTTGTAATTAGAAAATTTTAGATAATAATGCTGACACAGTATTGATTTGGTCTCAAGCAATAAGCCCAAACAACTTTTACTTTGTTATATCCTACACTGAATGTATACATTTGGTAGAAAGAACTAGCCTCTGATTCTACTTTCAATTTAAATCATCTTTTATTGTTTATTGGAAATGTCTTGGATTTCTGTGAGAGACTTCAACTCAAGGAGCCTTTGAACAACCTGACATGATTCAATATATCTGAAGTCCGGTCTCATAATCGAAAAACGTTTCAGGAAGCGCGTCATCACACTTTAGAGTTTATTTCCACATAGTAGAGTTTTAAAACCTCATTTTGCTCCATATGACGATGTCAAATGGGTGATACCATGAGTGAATGTCTTTGATGTATTCATTCTCTATCAATGTAGACATAACAATGTGACCAGAACCTTTAACAGGCACGATATATTATGACTGAGACAGTACCAGCATTGACTTACATTCTACAGTGTAGTTTGTAGGTGTAATGGCTTCTGTAGACTTGATCTGCTTTCTTACTGCAGTGTCTCCTGCAATAATTATCAACTATGTACCGCACTGTGATATGAAGTGAAATTCTGAATTTATGTAACATAAGTACATATAGGGGTTTGACAAGTTTGTATGCATTTCGAGTTGCTATCATTCTAATGGTGAACCAGGACCACTGCTGGTGACACGAGGGAGAACAACTCAAGATACGGTATAGGGAGCGCAACCAAAGTTGGAGTCACAATTTCAAGATGTCTATGTCTCGAGAACATCCAAAGACATAGTGTTAGTATACTCCCACAAGCGAGCGGTGTAGGAAAATATTTAATGCATACTTTGTGTATACGTATATATTGTTTTATATCTACTGATTAACGACCAACAAACAAACCAGAGTAGCAGAAAGCAGATCCTTGGTAGACACTGTTACTACCTCCAGTTCTCATACCAACACCAGATTCTCTCATACCAAAGCATAACTGAGCATTTGTGTGAACTCTGGGCCTTACTAAAGAGTAGGCCATCCCCTCCTGGACCTGTTTGAATGATAACAATAGGGATATTATGACAAGCAAAATATGAAACCCAAGCAAGGGTCGCTCAGAGCATACATGCAGAAGTAATTTCTGTACTGGGTTCCTGAAGAGTCATTCTTTTTTGAGAGTCACAGACTTTTTAAAAGGAAGAACCAATGGTTACAATAACAAAACATATGGCTCTCAGAAGGAATGACAGTGGGTTCCTGATGCAAATTAAAGCATCTTGTTTGCTAGGATATTAACCAGTCTACCATTTTTGTGTCATATATTGAATTCAGTACCAAAGTTGTGTAGTATTGGCCAACGGCCCATGCATTGACCACCAATCCAAAATCAACCATCTGTAATCAGGTAAGTTGTATTTTTATGAAAGTTTCACTGAACAGGTGGTCCAATCAAAGCCTACAACCAAACATTAATTGCCATATGGTTGTGCCAGCTCAGATATTCTTCTTATCAGCGATTTCACCCATACTATTTGACTCGGAGTACATGTGCTGTTTGAGCTTACATAGTCCATAGCTAGGATCAGTCAAGAGGTAACAGCTGTCTTTCCTGCGTGATGAGCATGTCCTTCCATGTATTAGAAAAATAAATAAAAGTGGTGTAGATGAACATCATGTCAATTATCACTTACCCATCCCCAGGTACATTCAGAGTCAAATCCAGCATCATGAGCTGCCACAAGCTGATCAAAAGTAGCCAGCTGATGTCCGTTATTCACACAGGCTGCAGCAGCGGTAAGTAACACATAGTTATTGGATACTCTGTATACATACTTGTACGGGTCGGCTACAAGAATGAAAAATATCAACTTTCAAAATCCAAAGCATTTTGGAGCTTCTTTCCGATGCTCTTTTGCAAGAAAATATGGTCTGAGATATAATTGCTATTTTTCTATTGCAATGATAGTCGCACACCTCCTCCCCTGGCAGTTTCAAGGTTGGAACGTGGAATGGTGAAGGTTCCCAGCTTAATAACTCAGCGCTTTCGTTTGTGGTTTCTTTCTTCTGGACCTGGACCCACAGATAGATAGGTGTTGGTAATCTGAATACTTAGTCAAATATAGCGTCACAGCCACAATCCAATTTCAAGACCCCTTCAATGATAGCAGACTGTAGCAATTAATTAGATGAAAATTCCTTTACATACCAAAGTACATATTGACAGCTCCAAATGTGGCTGTTCCTGTGTGTGTATTACCATACCACTGAGTAACGGGCAGTAATATGTCACTCCTCAGAGGGAGAAGATAACCCTCATCTACCTGAACTCCTTGTCCAACAATATGAGTCAAGCAGTCAGCAGAAGCTGTAAAACAGAGAATGTTCAGTAAGTACAATTTATCTAACCGTGTTTTACAAATGATAACTGCAATCGGGTCTAATCTTGCTGCATACCACCGTTTCTGATCGCAGGTAATAGATATCCAGGCAACTTAATCTAATAAAAATTGCATAAAAAATGCAATTCATTGCACTGCAAAGAGAAAATTTAAACATTCCCATATGGCACCTCTTGAATGGGTTACTATTTCCAATGGGTGATAGTGGCTTATCACGTCCTTCCTACTTCAACTCTAATAAGAGACATGATAGAGAACTGCTGAATAGTGTTTGAAAATTGTTTACAAAACTGGGAGCATATTTTTAAAGCCCAGACGCAGACTTAAAGACTCTAATCAATGTTGGCCCAATACTCACTTCCAGCACAATTTCCAATATCATCACACATACAGTATCTAGGATATAATGTATTTGGATAATAATAGCGGGCGTGAGCGTCACCGTGCTCATGGTAATACCAGTGAAAAGCGCTTTCAGTTCCATCCATCACATACTTCATATACTGCTCATTCCAGCTGAAAAATGCAAATTAAATTTCTATGACAATGATTAGATAGATAGCTATAATGGACAGAATATCTGGACACTTCCTGCTCCAGTAACAATTTTATATATAATGGAAAATTAATTGTGATTATATTGCTTTAAAAGCACAACTCATGAGTTATCCTCCTCTTGTCATTGAGGCATAACTCATAATGTGATTATGCTGCTCTCTGAGATTTCAAGCAAGTCATTATTCTCAATTAAGTATGCTTGCATATAGAAAAGTATCAAGGTTTTTAATTTGATTCGATAATTTAAATTGATAATTTGACAACAGTAAGCTATCCTGATTACATAAGTTGCTGTTAGTTTTTTAGCTTGTTCTTTCTGAGTCTACACTTTAAAGCTTACACTGCGTGTTCCATAAGCTCTTCTATATGTTCTGTAGACCGTAGTAAGCTCTGTCTTGTGCCTTCTCCATAATGCAAAGACTGCTTACGACTATTTGGTGTTGACTGAAGCTGAAAATATTTTGTCAGATGTCACCAGGGATATCAGATATAAAAGCTGCAGGTAGATAACCACTAAATATAAGCCAAAAAATTTCAAATTTAACAAGATATTACGAGTCTCCACGATGAATGTTTTTAGGGCCTTGTGCATTGTAGAGTAAATCAAGAAAAAACAAGAGAGTGAGTTTTGATTTAGCCAAGACACAATCAGTACATGCACTTTGTTTCCAGTGATTTTGAGAGCTGCTATCATACCTCTTTGATATCTGGATAAACTACTCCCATCGATTTGAGACCTTCAATGAAACACTCTACTTGGAATGGAGGATGGTCACCGGCAGCACCATCTGGATCGAGCCAATATATCCCTGAGCTAAGACCGGCAGCGCTAACCTCCTCACATGTTTTAAAAGCATTATAACATCTGAGGGGTCCAGGTAAGCGATAGTCTAGTGTGCTCAGACCATTTGATGTAGAACCTGCAATAAGACAATATGATGGACATATTTTAGTAGAAAGTTCTTAGTTTTGGTTCTCTTTTGGGACAATGACAAATAGAAAAGAAAACATAGCAAAAGTGTAGTGTTTCAAGACAAGAGAAGTGACGAACCTATGTGTATCTCAGTGACTGGATGATTCCTTCGCCTGACACTATCAATCAATCCTCCATACATGCTGAACCATTCCCTTCTCCATGTATAGCCGTGTGTACGATCAACCTCAAGTAGGAAATCTACTCTCAACTTGGGATAATCTACAAACTCTGCTGGCTCAATACGCACATATCTAAAGTAAATGAGCATAGTACTGTATGTGTATTCAGATTTTGTTATATGATTCAACACAGGATTTTTAAGGAATATAAACTTTAAATTTGAATGGATGAGCAAGTCGTATTCTGTTGAGCAACAACAAAAATTAATATTTACCTGACAGGCTCGATATGAATAACAGACACTAAACTCTGATAGTCCACTTCACTGGTGGGACTGACTGTGAGTGTCTCACAATCACTGTTCACTCCTGGAGATACGTAACATGTGTAGTTTATACCGTTAGCTGACATGTGGAATCTATGAGCAAAAAAAAGGATTGGTGGGTGGGCGCAGTTGTCTGCCGGAGTCAACATGACATAAAGTTAAAGAGAGGCTCAACTTCACGGTTAACATGAAAAATAAATATCTAAAACCAGCACATCCATGATGATTACTTTTATTTGACAAGACATATAACAAGGCCTCGCCATTCATGGCATGATCGGTGGTCAAGAAAATTTCAACGCTATTGACAATAACAACTTGATAGAGCACTCACTTGAACTGAGTAACATAACCCGAGGAGAGACCTTGTATCATCAAGGCGCTGATATAGTAACTGTTCTTGAGATCTACTTGTAGGTAATATTCATCTCTAACGTCAGCAGTCGGAGCACACCACGCTTTCTCTCCAGATAATCCATCACTGTACAGATATGCGCTACTGGCATGACAGTCCATATCTGGCCTGTACATACCACTGAACGCGTATGATGGCAGATTGGACCCAGCATAGCGAGAGGCTGTAATCAAAATATGACAAAAGAAATATGAATGCGGTATCAAATTTTGTTGAAATGTTCTACAATGTCAAAATTTGTGGCGGTTGTTGTGGGGTGAAGTGTGCCTTACTATTTTTCATGGTATGCTTTAACCCGTCAAATATCGGCAATATTATATTGTTAATATTCGTTCCGTACCTACAACTTTGAGAGTTTTTCTCATACCTGATGGTCTCATTTTGATGATGACTTCTTTGATGACATCATTGTTAGTATCTGGATGTTGGAATGTTCTCCAGTTGATACCAGTGCTAAACCCATCTTCAGAGGAGCTATCATGTGATGGGTAAGCCCCAGTGAGACTTGAGTCACAGTCAGGGGTGTCGCTGAACCACCAGAACGAACCACAACCAGAAACGAATCCAGAGTTGTCCAGAGACATAGAATCACCAGCTGGTTTCAAAGCTGAAATCAAGACACAGTTATGAGCGTATAAAAATATTTATTTATATATACTTATATATATATATATAATATACACAATATTTTCCGTGATTTTTCTTTTCATGTCATTCCTTGTGTTAGAACAGGGGTGCCCAACCTGTTCATTGTGGATGCCCCATCCACATATTGCAATGTCCCTGGGGGCCCCAAACCTCACCATAAATAAAACATTCATATATGGGTGTGCAGTATTTTCATCTCTGCAGTGGGGAATTTATTTATTGGAGCTCATTCAAATGCAATGGTTGGGGAATTCCAAAATACTGTGACTAGATGTAGAGCGATCCTTATTATTGTACAAATGAGAAATGTTATAAATATAGGGGTTGGGCAGCCCTGTGTTAGAACTTCTCAAAATTGACCATGCTTTTTAAGCTAGTACAAAAGTGCTTCTATAAAATGGCCGTCTCATACCAGTGATTTTGTAGACAGAGTTGCGCCAGGGACCTCCGCATGTCTGGTTAGAATTCCCAGCACAATCAACATTACATTCAGACTCTTCAACGGCCCCATGTTTGTCATATCCGGTACCACAAAAACATGCGTATCCAGCCTGGACGCCAAAGTAGGGAAAACCTATCAAACAATCAAATCAAACATGGTAATAAAATCAATATCAAGTGATTTCAATCTGTGGTGGCAATCCAAAGCAAGCTCATGAGGGAAATGACGTTGACATGCCCTTGATGTATAAAACATGCAATAAAAATGTCAGAACCAACAGTAGGCTACATATGTAATTTTATGAAAGCAAATGTTATAATACATAATATGTATGAAAGCAGTGATTGATATTTTAACAAAACTTACCAGTATCTGCACAATGCTCTAAACACGACTCCAAGGAAAGAGGCTCATCTAAAGACACTCTATGTTCCATCGCTCGATCAGCTTCATCTAAGTAGCACCCAACGTAGTCTACAAAGCAAACTATATTTCATTGTCTTGTCACACAACTTAACAAATGCGGCATATAATGGTGGTAGAACAGTATTGTTTTTTTTTCAGAGTGCGCAAAAAACACCCTGGCAAAAACTGTAGGTTTCATGTGAAAAATTGAACAAGTCAATAATACCAGAGAACCTGCTACCTTCCAACATGACAACGTGCCTGTAGCTTCAGAGTTAAATCCTTTAAAACAGCACCTAAGATAATGGACACCACTCCCAATCAATATTGGGAAAAGTGACCAAAACTTATTTGGACATCTGAAATCTGAGTATGTAAATTTGATAGAGCC
Source organism: Membranipora membranacea (assembly GCA_914767715.1). NCBI lineage: Eukaryota > Metazoa > Bryozoa > Gymnolaemata > Cheilostomatida > Membraniporidae > Membranipora > Membranipora membranacea. The sequence goes on from OU612065.1 coordinate 8,757,847, forward strand.
CTTATAACAAAATTCATTGTCATTCAATGTTGTCCACTATAAGACACTCTAATGTAGCTATATAAATATATGCAGTATAACATACCAGCACTTTCTTCTCCACTGGGTAGATCTACATATACATATCTCAGGGCATAATCATTCTCCTTCGACATCACCTGGATGAAACAAATAGGAGATGAGAGAAATGCTACTGAAAATGTACCGTTGCAAAAAATATTTCATAACATATTTCATACTCTTCGGCACAGGTCGGTTGGTTACGAGTTGTCACCTTATGACCGCCACGCATGCCGTAATTTGGACTTGGGACCTAACGCCGTAAATAAGAAAAAGAGGCAGTCCTATGGTTGTGACATACAGATGTTTGCGGTATTGATTCCGCTTCTACTACTGCCACTGCCACTGCAGATCTAAGGGTTATACTTAAATTAGATTTAAATATTGCCAAGGCATTGGAGACAATTAGTGAGTGTGCGCTGTTTCTCTAACTATGGTCTTTAGAGATCTAGACAGAATCTGTGTAGCCCCATACCTTTGTTACTCCATAGTCAACCTGTTCTGTCGTCCCTGAAGAATCTACAAGTTCGATTCTCATAGTATGAGGCATATGTTGAGTAAGCTTATGTATAGCCTCTAATCCTAACCAGAAATCACCAGACATGCTGTCTGTACCAAACCCGTCTATAAATTCCTGAAGAACAGCCGTGTCAAAACCACTGCTAGACTGGTTTCTCCTCATTACCACCTGAAACAGTCAATGACATGGAACTCAAACTTTCATAAAATTAACTCCTCTTTGATCATATGTACTCCTCTCTATTACAATGACAGAATAAGAAAACTCTTAATTATGTATTGTGGAAATGAGCATAACCTTCAGAGCGCGTAGTAGCTAGTATTCAATAGTTACTGTAACTGGTACGAATGATTTTCATGATTAATTTGTTACATACTCATGATAAACCATATCTAAATTGTGAAAAGAATGCAGATAAGGCTTGTAGGTACAAAATAGACTTACAATCCAGTCACTGTCACACCACACATTGACTGTGTGATTCTGATCTCGAGGATAGATAGTATGTGGTCCTGTACCCAGTCCTGTGTGACATCTTCTCGGCATATCTAAAATCAAATCTATGACTGTAGTAAATACGAGTCATTTACCAATCTACTATCATAATCACACATAATGGCTTTGATGAGAACAACTTTTTTAAATATAATGGAGACAACAGTAGTAGTTAGTTGACTGGCTGTTACGATTTACCGGCTTCTTCACATGGCCAGTTCATTTTTTCACATTTTTCCCTCACCTGTTTCTGATGGTATTTTCACATAAAACTCTAGAGTTGTTGACATATAACCCCCCACTTCACTTTTAGGAAGCAGACGGAGAAATCTAGATGGTGAGATCTTGCCGGGGTCTAGTTCATTGACTTGAAGGGCATACATATGCAGTCTGTCCGCTATGTGGCCACTATTAAGAACCTGCAGTTTAATAAAAAGAACAAAAAAAGTTAGTGCTGTTATCAACCGGGCTAAAAGCTAGGCTTTTTCCTGTCAGACATCACCAACATCTCATATCTAATTCATAGAAACAAAATCTTTGTAATCACAACCATTAATATGAACTCTAGCTTTTACATGATAAAACTAGCGAAGCATTTACTCTATCAAAATGTCTATGGTTATCCACAGTTTGTTACCCAATTGGCAAAGCATCTTGGTAAAAATGCCAGAAATTTTTTGCTGATCAAGTACGCCCTGTGCATCGCTATCATTCTACTTTAATAAGATTAGCAACCATCCGAGCCATCCACTTTTTAGTCATATAAGATTTAATACTTTTAGATAATCCTCTCGCAGACCTGTGATTTTTAGAGCTGAAAAGTGTAGGACTGAGAAGAGAAAGAACAGCTTTTTACAAATCTTTTATGAGACACAATAACTCATAATTCTTTTTCTTCTACTTGTACTAAGCCTAATGTTATCGTTATTGCAATGATAGATGGTTTAAAAATACACATACACATACATACACATCACTAGAGTATGTTATCCCCCCTTAGATGGATAAATACTAAAATATTTTTATGGTTTCCAGCCTTGCTAAACACTGTCACGAGGCCACTTTTTTGTGGCCACATGACAAGGCTGACACCTTGGCCTTTAGCAATAACCCATATGAATATCAACATAGCTGGAAGTCCTTGAACTTGTAGTTGTAATATAATCTGCCTAATAGTAGTTTTGAACAAAGGATCACAGGCCACCACCAAATTTCAGTTTCCCACTTCAGGCAGGCAGGCAGGGAGGGTTCAGGTATAGCACGGCATAAACGAATTGCATTTAAATAAAAGCTAACTTTTAACTACGCCACACTGTCAAATGCACAATGTCAAATGCCATCGTAAATCCTGAAGATGCAATCTTCTTTTCATAATAACTGTTGACCAATTGGGATAGAGCCATAATTTATTCGAATGTATTATTTTTGGTAAAAATAGGTATGCGGAACCATGAATGTGCTGCAATGAATTTTGTCATTTGGAAGTATTAACTATTAACTTCATTAACTAATAGCTATTTGAATTAGTACTGATGCCTTTTGCCTGTTGAACACCATGAATTCAATGACAAAATATGAATTGTGTTTATTCTTTTAGGCCCCTACAATTATGAGTACCATTGCATTACAAACTGACTAGCCAACTTGACACCCTGAAAACGGAAAGGTTCTGCTGAGTTCCCTACCTCGCATGTGGAGCCGTCCTCACCATAGCATTTGAAGTTTCTACCATCATATGAGTAGCGTACCTCATAATCATCCCAGCATTGTATCCAATGACCACCTGCTATGCTTCGACACTGCATCAGAGTAAAGCATAAGAAAAGCCTAATTTCATATTAGGTATTTGCATGACATAATTGCATAAAGTTGAAAAATTAAAGATCCTGTGAAAAGGAAGACAGGAATTCAGGCTTGTTTATTTTGATGATATACACTGTGTGGGAGCCCATTATGCTTTAGTTTCTCCGCAAAGTGTTGCCGAGTAACCCAAGATAATAATATTTTGTATTCGGGATCGTGATCTACAATCCCAAAAACTACTCTTCTCAGGGTAAAAATATGACAGATTAAATGGTTACCAGAAAGAAGTAATGCTTTGGAATTATACCATAAAGTCTATAGGCTGTGTGCACAGTATAGTGTAGCCTGTCTTGACAAGCTTTGTTCGGTGGGATGGGGGATCCCCCCATCCCACCGAACAAAGCTTGTCAAGACAGGCTAAGTATAGTGCTGCTAGTATAAAGAGGGATTGATATCTTATGCCATAAACATAATTATAAATTTATATGTTTATGGCTTAGGCCACACCAAATTAATGTCTTGATCTAGATGACGAGCAAGAAGGAATTTTGGAGGAGGGAGGAGGTATATTATTTTTCATTTTATGCGAAAATACTAGAGGAGGCTGGAGGTAATTCCGTTTTATTGTTTTATCTTTGGCAATTATGGAGAGGACGCTGGAGGGAAATTCATTTTATCACACAATTTGTGTTATTTTTACAATAATTTAGAGAATGATCAGCTGGAGGCTGGAGGTAATTTTAGTTTATTTCTATGATCCAGATAATATTTTAGAGGAGGGAGGTATATCTAGATCAAGACATCAATTTGGTGTGGCCTTATGCAAATGACACCAAATTTTCTTTTCAGAATGACTATTACATTGATGTAGAACAATGAGAAACATTGATGGATGATCATTCATAAATATTGGTTGTACCAACATGGGCTCAATGAGAAAGTACTGTTTGTGAAGACATTTTGAGACTTTTTGGTGGTTGACAGGGATCGGTCTTCTCATCTCTTAAATACTTCTGCATAATTCATTAACTCCGATAGTCCAAGGGTCTACATGTAGACTAACTGAGCTTAGAGTTATGTAAGACCAAAAAAACTTATGACTTGGAGGGTGGCTCTACTTTTAGGCACATACGCTTATAAGCACTTCACATCATCCCCAACTTCATATTCTTACAACGTGGCCAATTTTTCGTGTAGCACATGATACCTTCACAGTAATAGACATGGATGTTATCGCACAGAACACTTTTTTATTCCTATGTCAATAACGAATGTGTGAAATATGTATAAGTGAGAATTTTATACATTAATTTTTATGTTATTTATATCCTTTTCAATCCGAGATGCCAACAAAATGCAAGTTTTATGCAGTTTTATCATTTTGTTTTCTTTCCTGTACCAAAACCTGTGACTGTGAGGGTGGCCACTTTTCTTAAGGTAGCATACCAATGGTTTGAAATAAATATTATATTATTATATAAGAAATACCTGTGTGCCGATGGCTGTAGGTACATAAACATGACCCAACTCTGCCTGTATCCAATTGAATGTTTGGTAAGAATTATGGTGTGTGATGAACGCACAGTTAGTCATGTCATCTATATCACAAGGCATCATCCTTGCCCGCAGAACACCATAGTCAGGAGGGTTGCAATTATGGATATCACAATGCTGGTCACCTATGTAAGCCGAATCCGGTATACTGGATGCTACCAATAGTGGAAAGCTCTCTGGGTCACCTGTAATGAGAGCAGCAATACAGATAATCAACAGGCATGCATGGGTAGCTTCACCAAGCAGGACCAAATTATGATAGGGTGGAGAATTGTTACAGACGGATTATAGCGTTCAGTTTGTAGATTTGCACCTGCAATTTTCTCTGATAAGCCTGTCATATCTTAGACAGACGATTGCAAACGATATTTGAAAAAATGTGATAAAAAAACTTGAAATTTGGAGTGCTTGTTGTTAGAGGGGCTATGACTAGTTTGGGCCCTCCCAACTCCTGCCCCCATCCAACAGAATTAAGCCGTATGACTCGGAACTGCTGAGCAACATTTATTGCAATGCTTAGGGAGTTTCTACCATCATATGAGTAGCGTACCTCATAATCATCCCAGCATTGTATCCAATGACCACCTGCTATGCTTCGACACTGCATCAGAGTAAAGCATAAGAAAAGCCTAATTTCATATTAGGTATTTGCATGACATATTTGCATAAAGTTGAAAAATTAAAGATCCTGTGAAAAGGAAGACAGCAATTCAGGATAAAAAAACTTGAAATTTGGAGTGCTTGTTGTTAGAGGGGCTATGACTAGTTTGGGCCCTCCCAACTCCTGCCCCCATCCAACAGAATTAAGCCGTATGACTCGGAACTGCTGAGCAACATTTATTGCAATGCTTAGGGATGTTCTACTGCAAGTTACAATGACAGATGGTATATCAAATATTATAGTTAGTCTGAAAAAAATAAGCCCTTGTGACTTAAGTATGCTTAAATAATCATCTAATATTTACTCATTGATCATAAAACATTACAAATGATTATAGACTTACCAAACCTGCGGATCTTCAGCTCTATCATACGTAGAGGGGAACGCTGAGTTGAAGAACCCCTAAAAAAATAAGAATAATAGAAAAAACAATGATCTACAAGCGGGCTGTATGTTCCTTCATGTGTCTAAATCAAAAAAAAGATCAGCTAATTTTGGATAATGTGGAAATGTGGCCAAATATTTTACTGCTGTAGCTGAGGACTAAAATGTTCATAACAATAAACAGTTTGTCTGCCCTACCAGGTATATACATTGTCCTTTTTATTACATTCTGAAATAAAAAAAAGAAAGAAGTTATTGAGGTTTTTTATTTTGTGCCAGAATTATATCCCCTTTTTACTTGCTTACCATATAAGGCCATTCCATTGAGTGCATGAACCAGTCAACTCACACCCATCAGCCCCTTCAACATATGCCCCAAACAGGTTCTGGGCAAAGCAATTATGGAAGTATCCAGCAAAAGTCCAGTAGCTTCCTGAATCTAAGCACCTTCGTACATCAGATCCAACTCTATCTCTAGTAGAGAATCTGCCATATCTCATCCAAACGGTGGAATCAGGCTGGTTGGTTGCATCAACTTCAAAATCATAACATTACTATCATATTAAATCTGGTCTCAACAACTGTACATATAATCTCTAGGTATCCAGTGAGAGGAGGCGTGGATTTGGGTTTCAACATTTAGAATTTCAAAAAAGTTGCAACTCACCCAAGTCTCCAACACCATGGCCAAGATTGACTGCATAGTCATCCGTTTCTGGCATTATTACGAAATGCGGATAGACAATGCTTTCCGTGACATTATCATAATCAGTAGCCTCCACTCTGAATTCATATCGCGCGCTTGTTGTGATTCTGTGCATGTTCTCTAGGCCTGAAAAATATGAGACGATCAATAATTTTTTTATATATATTTATATATGGCTTCATGTATTCCATACTAAAAGTACAATACAAGATTTGGTAGTGTAACGGCAACTGTCTTTCCAAGTTGGCAGCCTGAATAGCATGGGAGCCTATCTTGCCTCTGACCGGAAGAGAACAATGCATGTCACCAGTTGCGTCCAAAAATTGAGAAAATGGCAGCGCCCTCTCCAACAAAAATAGAGGGAACAACACAATAGTCAATTTCAGCGGCAAAGCTCGTAAGCTTTGGTTTCTCAGAATAAACTAGCACTTGTTCTGATGTCAGTGAAATTTCATCATCACTTACATCATCACCTGAAAAAATATGCAGGCTTACCAAGAAAGTGATCCTCATCCACAGATCCAAATCCACGCCTATATCCATCCCAATAGTGATCAACATCCAGCTTCTCACTAGATCTTTTATACAGTTTCTATAAACGGTTCAATTAGTTCAACTGTTGGGTTTTTTCCCCCAAGTGATAAACAATCATCTAGTGCTGCAAATTAATCTTCCAATCATGAAAACAAACACTGGATAAAAACGAAGATCTTTATCATTAAATTCGCTTCATTCTGCCGCTCCAATTTGCTGTCAAACAATAACTATTAACCGCTCTGGTGTTTTAGTGACATACCGTCCAGCCTCCACTATCAGTGTCCAAATCACAATAGACAAATATTCCCTCCTGAGATCTGAATGGATGGATCTTATAAACACCGCTAGTTTTACCTTCTATTCCAACAAGGTCACCACAATCTCTGATATTCTCAACGTTCCCAAGCTCTGTGAAAAAGTAGCAAAAATAAATTATGAATACAATTGACAAGAAAGCATGATTTATATTATGTAAATGGAACTATATTCTGTATAAACACACCATGAATGTCACCATGAAAAATGGCTCAATCAACGGCATGTTAAAGACCTCGGATTGGCTCAAATCTGACTGCACTAATTTATATAAAGATGTGCAGTACCAACTTGTTTGAGAGTACTCTGGGAAAAGATGAGGGAACACCAAAAGGATTTGCATATGGTTTTCGTCGACCTAGAGAAGGCGTACGATACAGTACCTAGAGGCCTAATCTGGTACTGTCTGAGGAAGCGTGGAGTTCCAGAGACATATGTAAGTGCCATCAAAGACATGTGCAATGACTGCAAAACATCAGTTGTGACAAGTGTAGGTGAAACATATGAGATGGAGATAGAAGTAGGATTACATCAAGGATCTGCACTAAGCCCTTTCCTTTTCATCATTTTCATGGATGTCTTCACCGAGGAGATTCAGGAGGACACGCCATCGGCAATGCTTTTTGCTGACGGCCTTGTTCTCTGCGATGAAACTAGGGAGAGGATGGAAGAGAGACTAGAGAACTGGAGGGTTGTTTAGAAGATGTAGGCTTAAAAGTTAGTAGGTCAGAGACAGAACATCTGCCGTCAGCTTGAAATTTACAAAGGATAGAAATGAAGAAGTATGATGGAGAAGGTTCACCTGATCTGCCGCAGGTAACAACATTCGAGTACCTGGGAACCACAATAGATCAAAAGGGAGGATACGGAATAGAAATTCCAAAGAGGATAGAGAAGGCATGGAATAGATGGAGAGAGCTGACAGGAGTGTTTTACGATAAGAAAATTCCATGCTCGACGTTCTATTGTACAAGACGGCAACCTACACTGATGTACGGAAATGAGATCTGCCCACTGACTCAAAGACAAGAAGACAAGATGAGTGCAACTGAGATGAGGATGCTCGGAAGACCATGTAACAATTGAGAGTATAAGGGAGGAGGCAAAAATAGAACCGATTGCAATAGGCATGAGGAGGAGACGTCTTCAATGGTAGGGACATGTACGTAGGAGAGAGAGGGAGGAAGATATTAGAATGGTGGCTGAGATGAGGATACAGGGAAAGAGAGGGAGGCCAAAGAAAAGTTGGATGGATACAGTGAAGGATGACATGCTGAGATGGGGCCTCTCGGATGAAGATGTTGATGAAAGAACAAGATGGCACTCTCTGATAGAACTTGGTGCCTTGCAGGACCGCCTCCCATCCCGGAACACGGCAGACTAGGTGAGACAGGTGAGAAATGCAGTACCAACTCATTAATAGCATGAAAATAAAGCAATGGGTTTTTTGTATTTAACATCGGATAACAACGAAATTTACTTTGAGTATCGTCCATCAGTGACATGACATCCTCACACATCTGGTCATCCATAGCCATGTCAAAATGCATAACAGTATCACTGATTTCCACTGTAAATAAGAACATAGCCTTTTAGCAACATAACAAACGCCTTCTAGCATGGCATGGCAGGAATAATAGTAAATCATTCATTTTCATCATTATACTGTGTTTAGTTTACTTGTTGTACAGTACTTGACGCGGTGTTGGAATTAGAAATTAGACTGATTTCATTTGTTGATGAAAACACTGAGATTATTTCACACAAAAATGAGTAGTGTTCACTGCGAGGAGCTGTCGAAGTCTTACTGTGTGGGTATCGATTCGCTGAAGTACGGCCAAACTCAAGACTCTTTATATTTATATCGTAAACGATAGCAGGATCGATACTTTCAGAGACGGTATGATGACAGTCACGCATGAGTGATATCGTGCTGCTGTCCTGGTCATAAGAAATCACTAAACTCATCCAGGTGTCCAGAGGCACATCATACATCGCGATATAATGCTTTAGGCCACTACTGCTCTCGTTATAAACTTGAAAAATGAAAACAAAGTCAGTGATGTTCTCGAATCGGTGATCGGTAATCAGTGTTGGTATCCAAATGACCGACTGAAAACATCCTTGATCTTAATTCAACTATGGTTTTAAATCTCGTGTCATCTACCTATAATATACTATCACAGACTCAGGTCATATATAAATGTCCCTTCACTTTGATTATATACAAATTATCAGCAATATAAGGTCAAGGCAAGATTAACAGGCTCTTCGTGATTGGCTGAAATATCACCACTTTTGTTATAAATACGACCAACCAGATGTGAATTTAAGTCTTGGAATTATCCACAAACGATTTTAAAACAGGAGTTATTTTGAGTAAAAGATTACCAAATTAGGCCTCGTTTCTTGTTGTTTAGTAAGAAACAGAAGATTGGGCTGCCCCCAAAAACGGACGCAAGGTGCCATACTAAAAATTTGATACATTCTAGAACACTAGAATGCATCCTCGATGTGAGGCCATAAAATACCTCCTAAACTGGGTTTGCAGCAAGCTGCCAAAACTGAAACTGGTACTAATCAGCCATTGGCAGTGACACCTTGATCTTAGCCAATAGACCGAGAAGCCATTCTGATAGGTTGAACAGAAATGGCCTCCTGATCTCTGGAGGGACGAGTGAGTTTCAATTATTCAAAGTGTTCTAATGAAGGTGCAAGGTTACTTACAGGTCATGCGAAGTTGTTGTTTCCCAAATTTTCTCACGATAAAAAAAGGATTTTTGCGATGAACGGATTTAATTACGTAAGCGTTGTCCAGATGTGTGTCGGAATATAATTTAAGCACCGCGAATATAGAGAATGAGCCAACGGTCACATTGTTCCAGGGTTCCATCTCCAACAATGTAAAATCATCAGAAACACCTGAAAGCATCAAACAGAGAACATGCATATCATAAAATAATGTCTTTCACAGCAGTGGTCAGTGACAATCACCGTTATTTTGTAACCTCAAAGATGACATTGATAACATAATGCATATACTTTACCTAGTTCCACAGATCCTTTAGGGTGCCCATTCCTGCCAGGTTTGGTAGCTAGTGGAGGTGCCATAGTCCACATGTTAGCCACATGGCTCATCAGCTCATCATCTGGTTCATCATTAGACTCTTGCTCCACAAACAGATGATCATCTTCTAGGTTTCTAAAGCTATCAGAGCGCCATGACTCTTCTTTTCGTCTCCAGTATGCTGATCTGAGTGAGACACCTCTGCCGTGGGCTTCAAATGGAAGTTCACAGCTTACAGATCCATCAACTATCTTCTCAACCTGTATGAATAGATACTAAGGAGATTAGAATTGAGCTATATACTAGTTAGAGAATAGGAAAGAGGATTAAAGGCTATCTTCTCAACCTGACAATTATTTTACTCCAAAGGGGTTAGTAGTAATAATACGAGGTTATTCTGTGCCCAACATCAAGAAGGCCTTATGGACAAAACTCACTCCTGACAAGTCAGATGGCTGATCGGCACACTATACTCGGTGGTGTAATGCAGAATTTGGAATAAAAAATTCTTATTTGGCATAGCAATGTAGGTAATAATTAATTTTCATATCTACACTGTTAGGCGTGGACATGCAGAAATGTTGTACCATAATGTCCTATAATCTCTATTTAGTCTATTATCTTGCCAAAAATACTTATAGACCTTTGGTCTTTAAAAGGCCTCTGTCAACAAATTTTTGGGGGAGGATTTCACTTGGAAACTGGTTTATAGCATAGCGCTAACAACTGGCATGTACTTGTTTTCATATTTGATTTGTTTAGCCTTAGGATTCGACAAGGTAGGCATTAAATAGGAACCGGGCTTTTGTATGAGAGGCTGTAGGATCTGGGCGTTTGTAGGTTGGGTTAGGCACCTCGTTCATAACTAAGTGAACACAAAATAGTTGCAATCCCTCATCAGGCAGATCATTCAAGAAAATTCTGAGCAAAAGGAAATGTGTAGTAAAAGTAAGTCTCTCGCCCCAGACTGACCTTAGTTCGATTGAAACAGAAGATATTGTTTTGTGTGGATTTATTTGCAACCGAACTATTAAGTAAAATCCTAGTGGTACGACCACTCGAGGCACCAGGTGCCAAGACAACACTCCTTGAAGGAGCAAATCCTTTGAAAACTTCCATGAAGAATTGAGATCACAATTTGAGTGTCTCCATGCTCATTATGTCACAGTCACTATGTATGCCGGACAGACGCATTTTGTCACACCCTGATGTAGGGCATTATGGACTTTGGTCTGGTCAATATAACTTTAGAAAACAATCGATTATCAATAAGCATGAACAAAAGGAACCCTACTGTCTTTTGGCACTGTATATCGTAAAATAATATACAGACATACATATGTACATACATACATACACCAAGGAGTACTCCTTGCATACACACATCCGGTTTTAACTGTGTACAGCCATGTAGTCACATATATATGGCTATAGCTAATAATGCTTAGGGCATTGAGGGTATCCATGATTGGGCACAATTAGTTTAAAAGTTGCTGAACTGAGGAAAATTAAGAAGTTACAAATATAATATAACATAGTAAGAGATTATCCTATGCAAAGTTGTCTGATTTTATCTTTATGAGACAGGCGTAAATTCTGAGCAAGTTACTACTGGGATAGTTACAAATGAAATAACTCACCCATTCTGATGGTCATAATGTAAATTCCACTTAGTGAACCAAAGTGATGAATCCTGAGCCCTGATCAGTACTCGTACAAAGCTGAGAGTAATAATATCTTAATATCTAATATGTTTTTCTTTTTTGTATTTTACTAACCATTGTATGATCGAGCGAGTACTCTAATGTATCCACATGCTCAATATGCAGTAAATGATTTTTAGAATGCATCCACATTCCTTCCCTATTATGACTGAGAAGAGTTGCTGCAGGTATAGTAGACATATCACATTGTATCTGAAGGGCATCATAGTCACGTTCCTCTCCATCGATATCAATCCAGAATAAACCACTGGCTGGAAATCCATATCTTAGCTGTGCCTCAACACAACTCTCAGGTGCTATAAAAACACAAGTTTTTTTTGGATACAATTCTCATTGGTAACATGCATATATACTGCCAAGTGTCAGTCTTTTTATGAAAGATGGGAGGTTGGTTGAGAATTAGATGAGTCTGATGATGTAGGTATAGCTTACCTGGATAGCCATGAGCGCTCATTACCACAGCAAAATTAGGGTAGGTTGGGTCAACAGGCTCAACTTGGTAGAGACGTATGTACCTAGCAGGTATATAATTTCCATTACTTAACAGCTGATTCTCACTGATAACTACAGCACTCTCTGCGTGGTAGTACTCCTGAGATATAAATGTGTAAATGTGTGTTGAATAACTATCATGATAGGATTGTAAGAGGCAATGCTGTTAGCAGCCTTACAGAAGAGATGCAGATGGCCTTGAACTTATCTTCATTCTCGTTATGTTGACACTGTGTAGGTTTATGGTACCACAATCTTGCTACTCATAGTGACAATGCCAACATAAAAATTTACTAAAACGGTAGATAGAGGATAGTAGTAGAAGAGACATCATAGTTAGATATATAGTTCCATCCTCACCTTACAGTCTGATTGACCTGGCTCTTTCACACATTCTATATCATCTTCTGAAGAGTCTGTACCAAAGTGGATTGTGAAATATCGGGCGGCATAATGTCGACTGTGTTCATATTTCCCCTGAAAGATATCAATAAACAATTTGTAAGTTGACATTGCTACAGCTACAGCTACTAGTGATCATCACACATCAGTTAGACTTATAAACTTACAACATTAAACTATGCTAATTTTGCAATGACAGTAGGAAATACTAGCATCGGAAATTTGGTAACTATGGGAAGGATGAAGTGTCAAGTATTCTTGGCTATAGACAGTAGGTTTTGTGTAGTTATACATTTACCTACAGTGCTTATCATTGTGCCTAAACCTGGTTCTAAATCAAAGCGTGAAGAGAACGAGGTACAAGCTGGCAGCTTCTAGATCACATGAAACTAGTTATTATGAGATATAAGCTTACCCTGTATCTGATATATGACACATCATACACAGTACTGAATGTGAGCTGAGCCCATTCAGCTGACACACTAGAGGCAGCATACCAAGCAATGTGGGCGTGGTTATACTGAAAGTACGCTGAGTTCATGTGGTGCTGTATGTTTGTATTTGAGGAAGCGCTGTAGGCCAGATGAGCTGTAATCTGAGTACGAAATACTACAAACAGACAAATACGAATGGATAATCTTGATTTGATTCAATGTGTTTCCATGTGGTTGAGCTGTGCGAATTTCGGTGTTGTGCGAACCATGGGAATGCCTACTGACTCGCACTGAGTTTGAATATCCTGCTTGCGCAGAGTAGCTCATGCTATTGCGAGCCCGGACTGCTGAGCGTTAAGCATTAAAGATTGTAGTTCGAGGGGTCCAATTATGTTTCCCGATTGTGGCAGATGTTTTTTGAAGTTTGAGGTCCATAAAAATGGATGTATATTTTGAGGGTGAGGATAGAGGTGACAGCTCAGCTCAATCTAGGCGAACCTCAAAATCCACATGGAAACATGATGATTATATTCAGGCTTCATTTAAATGTAGAAACTTTCTGAGTCGACTCTGTCCCTTTTCACATAGCTCCAATAAAGTTGATAGACAATGGTGAGTTTGATGGGTCAGTATAGATTAGTTTGAAAATGGTAGTAAAGTAAAGCTTACACTTCTTGTAGCCATTATATCCAATCTTAAGCTTCAGAGCCCCATCATACTCCAAAGGTATAACTCTGATAAATCTTGCCTCTATGACATCGGGAAATGCCCCGTTGGTAGTCTGGTACTTGCTGGCTGTGAAATTCTACAATGATCGGCAAGGGTCTGCTACATGGCATTATTGTGTTAGATAAGTGATTGTGTTGCTCAACTTGAGTAAATTAAAAATTAGAGCTGTATAACTTACCATGAGTTTCACAGAGCATCTTTAGTCCAACTTAAATTGAGTTTCATAACAGAACTTAAGCCACAGACACAGATTAACACAGATCAAAATTTGTGTTGAAAATTGCTCATCCTTGCAGTGTATTCCATCAAAGACAGTCATTGTTTGTCATCTTATCATCTGGAGGTTTCTGTGCCAGCTATATCTAGCTTTCTGACATCAGTAGCTGATGCTATTGTAGTTGATAACTAGAGGGATTATATCATTACACGCTCATTACACCCCTCAGAGGGTTTTGAGGCTTTTGGCATCCACCTTTGCACTTACCAAAATTAGTTTAGAGTTAAGCTGTTACGTTAGTTAACAGAATGATAATCGGCAACAAACTTACAGCACATTGTGCACCTCTCTGAATGCACACCCATTCTGTGTCATTTTCTTTATACGGGCTGTATTCGAACATGAACTTGTTAACGTATCCATTGTTGAGACCCTGAAAATATAGAAATATATTTTTTTTATTTATCTCATCATTAATCATGCGTCATAACCCAATGAACTTTCCTCAAAAAACACATTGGACGTAAAAATAACCACAGAACTATAAATGAAACAAACTTCTAAAAAAAGTAGACTTCAAGCGGGCTTACCTCAATCCCATATCCATAGAGCCTGAAAACGGTTCCGAGATCAACAGCCAGCCACGAGCCTTCATTAGTGCTGGGTATCCAGGCGTTACTGTATTGACTTATCTTAGCGTTTGTAACACTCCCAGATGATGCATAGAAAGAGGCAACATGAATGTGTCCACCATGTCTAGTTCCAATATCCGCATGGGCGAGGTCAGCTGTAACGAGGTCACAACACATGTATTAGCCGGAAACTGTTAGAGAAACCCTTGCCCATTTCTGAAATCGCTCCTAACAAGCCATATATCACAACTTTGGTTAGCCATTTAGATGAAATAAAAGAAGTTCACAAGACGAGAAGTTACCTTACCTATGACACCATAAGCTTCCACTCTGAGAGCAAACTCAACATCGGAGCAGCAGATAGGATAGAATCTTATCCCAAAATTGCTGACTGGTTCTAAGAGATCATTGATTACTCCAGTAGAGTCATCGGTATTACCCTCAAAGTCCTGTTAAGTGGCAAGAAGAGAATATTAGACTCAAAAGCTCCTATCAGTTCACTCCTGGAAATGCATCTGTCTGTATTCAGCAGTGGGTATGAGTAAGTTACTGCTACTCTGACGGGATATGGTATGGATGGCGATTTGTTTTGTTTATTTCAGATATAGTCATACATGCTTCGGTAATTGACATTCTAAGATTGTCGAAATTCTGACAGCCAATTATTCAGGGTGTAGCTTTCTTGCTTGGGGAAATAGCTACAGTCTGAGAGAGCCTGGCTTGACATGCTTTGTTGGTAAAGGGGAGAGGCTGCGCCAATGCTTTCAAAGGTTAGTAGCATGGGGGGGGGGGTCTCTCAATTAAAATGAGTGATGCTATACTAAAGCAAATTATAACTATCACTTCGCTCAAAATTATCACTCACTGGTTTTTTCAATTACACAAAATCGCAGAATGCATTCAGATCCATCATTGAGTGAGCGATTTGAAAGCGAGAACCTAGCAGGTATCGCTCACTCACTGTGTGAGCGATCAGATTGCAATTTTGGCTGGTTCTAATTGAAAGACCCCCCCCCCCCCCCCCCTGGAAACAATGTTAAGAGATACTAATGGGTTTATGAGCGCATTTTAAGTTATATTATTAGTCTTACCTTGGTTGTGCCACCCTCTGTGTATTTCACCCACTCTCCATCCACATAGAATGCTAAATTATACTGCTGAACATACTTTAAACTTTTGCCCTGCAATCAAATTTTAATGAAAATTAGGTTTCGGGACTTATGGGGGTCTGTTTTTGCACCGAGATTTTTTCACTGATTGAAAAAATAGCCATGATCTAATCATCTTTTACTCCTTGGTCTAATTGCAGGGACATATAGCTATGCATGTCCTGCAGAATAACAAAAAATGATACTCACCTGGGTTCCAACCTGATGGATAATCCAAACATTGGTGAATGTTATCTGAATATACGGATCCGAGTCAGAGTCTGTTGGAGCCCAGTGGTTGTTAAAGTTCAGTCTGCAGTAGTAATCTTGTGTAGAGGGAGCTTTAGAACTTGATGAGAAGTCATTGTTTGACACCCGACTAGTATGTTCTATTCCAACCGGACTGTACGCTATAAACATACCAGGAAATGTACCGATTCCAAATCTCATTATACTGCTCAATCTTGAATAGTGGGAAAATTGTTAATCAGACAGTGTGCATGTCAAAACTATGCGACTGTCGCAACAGTGAACAAGGTTATATCCGAACCCAATCCAGACCTGGTCTAAACACTAAAAATAAAATAATGTTGATTTCAAGTGATTAAATAATGGTGACTAATAGTTTTCTTCCTACATTATATGCTACAATTACCGTTTACCATTTTGTGTTTAACTTTAACATAACAAATTTGCAGTTTCGGATGGATTTAGGAAATAACGCCAACGCTTGTTTAAACAAACTGCTGGTAAAAATAAACCAATAAAAATCGACTTACAATTTAACTCCAGATTTTTGGTTCCGCTGAGAACCAAGTGTAATGTACAAGATAAGATTGGAAGAAAGATGGGCTGCACAGAGTGCCTCATTATGAGTTTAGTATCAGCCTCAAAATCTCCTTTTTCTTATCTCATGGTAATCGCTCAATTTATGAGGCTGACAACTACTCCATCGAAAGTACAGCTAGAGGCTGTCTGAACAACATCAATAAAGATGTTCTGTTAGAAATAATTATCAATCAGTTATTGACACCAATGTGACAATGAAGGGAGTATTATATAGGCCCATGGATATTAAAACCATGCAGCTCCATAGGAGATGACTGATGTAACATAGGGCTAAAACAACAATAGAAATCAGGTGTCCACTCTAACAAAAGCTAACAAAAAAAAAATATATTCTTGACAGCACCCGATTACTTATAAGATAATTCTGCAGCTCTATAAAAACAAAGCAACACAGCTTATAAATGGTTTACCAATATTTATTTGGAGGTATTGTGATTAGTAAATGGGCCGACAAATTCTAATCAATTATTTATAGCTCAAATTATTAATAACGGAGAAATATTATGTTGACAAGCATACGGACAGGATTTTCGATGTAATAAAATAAGTGCGACTGTTTCACTTGCGTCAGTAAGCTATTGTTCTAATGGACAAGGGTACCAAAAATTCAGTATGGGTTACTCAAGATATTTAAACAAAGTATCTTTGTAACCTTTGTTGGTCTGAGTTCATCAAACAGTTCAGAATCACAGAAAATGTAGGATCAAATATTGGGGCATGTATAACGGTCACATAATAAGAGCCATAAACAACACAAAAACCACATTGAGCCTCTTGATTGGTCAGATCAACCCTTGGTCTAAACAAGCCACTCAAAATATACCTCACTACCTGCAATTGAACGATCACACTTGTTTCAACTTGGAGAGCGTTTCTATTTTCGTAATAAATGAAATTTTAGGATTTTGTGTAATTATGTTTATTTATGAAGACAAACAAGATGATCAGCTGCACTAATGTTGAACATCATGTGACCCACACTCTTCCCTCGTGGTGATTCAGTTTTCACTGTTTGAATTTGTCAATCAGATCTCTTACCACATTAATTAGCTCTGGGAAAACTGAATTCATGTAATGTCCCTTGCTATCATCAGCGTGGAATATAGCCCCAGTTTCCTTGGTGACTGTCTCCTGTTCATCCCATGGTAAGAATGGGTCATCTGATGATCCGAACTGTACAATATGTTGGCAGTTGGATTTTATTTTTTCCCAGAGCCAAGGTCGATCAAAGTACCCACTCTCCTTTTCAGTTTCGTCTCCCAGATCACTTATATAGGCAGCCACTAATATGATAGCGTATACTTTGTGTGTCTCGGCATAACGAAGAGCTGCAGCTGCACCCAAACTGTAATGGAGCGAATCATACAGATACAATCATTAGTGTGGCTATCCGTTAATAGTTGTAAGACAGTTTAAAGCCACCGAAATTGATCTATCATCAACATGACGGAGCCAAATATTAATCGATACATGATGGTTTTGTAATTTGAGAAGGAATTGTATGCCAAGACTTTTCTGTGTGTTAGGTAGGTACTAACATCCAAGCGATATAGACAACCCTTAGATATAAACGAATTTTTGTCTTTGAAAAATCCAAATAAATTAAGCGTGGAATAGCAGCAGCCTGGATACCCTAGCTAGCACTTATCATCTGTATATTCTTACGATTATGATCGGTTTGGAAAATAGCTTATATAATTAGTATACTGCTGTTTGTTTCTATACACGTTAATCATCAAACTATTCAAATATGGTACACAAACACCCGTCCAGATTCCAGTCTCTGCATAAGCCTATTACCCCTCGGAAGTGTACCATTTCACACTAGTCCATGATAATAATTCAGACTGGTATATACCTGTGGCCAATTATGACAGTATGCTTATCACAGTTAAGTTCTCCCTCCATATAAGGTAGCCACACACTCTCTCTAGCCACCACTGGGTCAGGCATGTTCTCAAGTCTAACCTCCTGCACTTCAGCGTTATCCTGCAGCTTCTTATACACCCAGCCATACCAGTTAGCTCTGAATACATCACCTCCACCATTCCCTGGTATGATCGCTATTTTCATCTTCATTTCTTTAACATAAATAGTGAAAATGAACCAATTTGAAGTTAAATGTGTTATTGTGAAATGGAGTTATCATGATAATAACAAAGACAAGACAACTCCCAAATAGGTGATGGGTAGAAGATTTATTATTTGCATGCAGTCGATGATGAGGATGGCATCCCTGAGGACGTATTCCAACACAGTATATGTATATTGGTATTATGAGAATCTTAGGAATACTGAAGCATCTTCAGTCTTATAGAGGGATTTTTTCAGTAATGAAGCAGGTGAGATTGAGATGTAAAGGGGAACATAGAAAGTATCCCTAGTAAGTAAGATTTTTTTCAATTTGCTGAAACTCCAGTTACTCTTTTCTGTCAAGCATAAATCATCTGGTGTGTATCTGTAACCTGTTTGTTTAGCAGCTCCAGCAGTATTCCCTGCTTCATCCGCTTGTGCACCAGTTTGTTTGGCAACTCGCAGAGTTTTGAAGTGCCGAGCAAGTCGAGAGTTTCGACAGGCAACATCCTCGGCAGTGTCTCCTGCGGTGTTTTTGATCGTGACATCTATGTCACTCTCTGCAAGGAGATATTTGATAACTGATTCAGCTTCACCGTTGGATGCTGCTAGATGAAGTGCTGTGTTATTGCCGTTAGTCACACTGTGTTTGTCTGCACCGAGACTCAGGAGCAGCTTGGCAGCTTCTAAGTTATCCCATCGGCATGCACTGTGGAACGGCTGCCAACCGTCCAATGTCCTGGCATTGATGTCTGCTCCATTCGTAAGCAAAATCTTGAGCACTTCCACATGTCCATTGTATGATGCTCTATGAAGAGGTGTGTACATGTCTTCATCTGTAGAACAGACCAACTGGGAATCAGATCTCAATAAAGTTTCTACTGTCTCTATCTCATTGTTTTCAGCAGCCCATAGAATGTGCTTTTTTGGATCAGCTTTGATTTCCTCAAGAGAAAATGGATCCTCAAATATCTCATCTGCTAGAAAAGCACTGGGCATCGAGCTCGGCATGCCATTCTTTGCAGCTAAAATCTTGATAAAAATAGAGAGCACATAAAATCAACAATTTGATGGATGGAATGCATTTGCTTCAGAATATATGATGATAGAATATTTCCAACACTCTCCATGCAGGAAACTACAAATGTAATTGATTATGTCGATGTAAATGTAGTTGGGACACCTATGTGGAGGGTAGATGGAGCATTTAATTATTTCTGATGCCTACTGATCATACAAATGAAAAAATCTTGAAATATGTTAGCAGTGATCAACCTTTCAAAGCCCATCCTACGTTGGTCTCCCCTACTGATGTTTGGTATATAAAAATATTAAGATTTGAAGATGCAATAACAATCACTAAACATAAAAATGCATTACATGACGTATAGTGACCTCATCATGATTTCTAGTGAGGGCAAATATGTGAATGCTGATCCAACATTGTATGCTGTGCGAAAGTTCTCCAATCCTGCATATCCTGCGTATGTGACGGCTGCAAGATGCATCGCCGAATTCAGTATTCGTGCAATAAGCACGAACAGTCATCATGATTCATCATACGATGCTGACAGTCTCATACCTGCATTAGAAGCTGTTGCTGTTCAGGTCCGAAGTTAAACATTCCCATTTCATCATCCGAATCTGAAGACATTATTGTTGTAATGAATGCCAATCTACAATATGTATAATATAAAAAGAGCTTGCAGGGTACGAGGCTTAGCATTTATGTCCAAAGAATGATCTAATCTTCTCACTAGCACTCGGCGTTATGAAAACGTTGTTGCCTTGAGGTGTGGTGTGGCAGTATATGTGGTAATGGGTTTAGAGAGCTGGTCTTTCATCATGTTGTATCAACGTGAGAACTGAGTTGTCCGTCAGTTCATATTGATGTAGCAGCATTAGTGAAAGGTGTTGTACACTGATGATGTTTAATGCTGAGGAAAAATATGGGATCAATCACCTTGCATAGAGGCAGTGCAAGGGACCTGGGTAGACTGAAGAAAGATTTGTTTGACGGTGCGGTTTTTGATTTTGAGGTTTACTTCATGTTCATCCTGCAGAGTATTTTGATACCACAACAACCTGCATCGTATGGACATTATTGGCACATTATTAAATCATATCAAAACTACCAGGATCAGAATGTGGTTCGTTTATTTTGAATCAGCTTAGGAATGCGGGACACCACGGACATCCTGTGCAACAGCTCAGAGTAACAGTAGTTGGGATGAGGGCTTTGCTTGGTTGGTGATAAGAGCTGCAATAGTTCATGCTGCAGTAATAAAGAACCATGGGTAGGGATGGTCTGAGTATACTGCGACCTCAGGTAACAGAACTGGTTCGAGATGAATTATGGTTGGAGATTTGTACCATGTAAAACAATTAAATGATTAAAAAAGGTTGATTTAAGTCAGGTGTCTTATGGCTCGCCCATCCCTCCAATTTGCTCTCTGTTTGCAGGCAGGTCGGAGCACACCTGGTGGCCAACGAATCCCCAGTAGAAAATGGACAGCAGTGGGATCCGAACCCACGACCTTCAACACTTGCGTGTTGAAGTCCGGCGCTCTAACCAACTGAGCCACCTCCCACTGGCAAGCACAAGTAGCATGTGAGTGGACTTGATGTGGGGAGCTTTAAGGCACATGATATGATCAGATTGAGCAAGCATGTAGCAACAGTACAACAATATGACAGTTGCTACATACCTTTTCCCATGCACTCAGG
Organism: Membranipora membranacea; assembly: GCA_914767715.1. Taxonomy (NCBI): domain Eukaryota; kingdom Metazoa; phylum Bryozoa; class Gymnolaemata; order Cheilostomatida; family Membraniporidae; genus Membranipora; species Membranipora membranacea. Next base: position 8,779,376 of record OU612065.1, read on the forward strand.
CCTACTGATACAGTGACGTCCTTGTATTAGCACTTGTATGAATATACCCCACCGGAATTCTGCAAATTGTTTGTGATAGATCTATGTGCACAGGTCGAAGAATTTTCTTCGCAAAAGAGGTTTCAGATAAAAGGAGCACGGTCCTTGGACCACAGGCAGTTGGGGCAAGTTCCAGCTTACCTCAGTGGTCGGGTTTCTGCAACTGACTGAGGGACTTAACCATTGTACTTTGCCCTATAAGTGTACGTACTGAGGTGTACGTAACATTACAAAATAAAGTACAATTATGCTGTAGTATGTTGGATAGGCCCTGGGGGCCAATGTCTGGGAGACATGTTCCAAGACTATGAGAGTTGTATAACAAAAGGCCTTTTGTTTGGTTAACAAAGGAGTACAATGGCAGACAAAGTTTGCTTGTCTGAATACATGTTGGGTGTGTGCGATCGATGGTTGGGGAACGTGTATGCTAGCCTCAGTTCTCCACTTTTGCTACACTCATTTGTGGGTATACACAATCCACCCGCTGCTACAATATGTAGGAACTACTGGTAAAGGGTATTTTACAACTGTACTTTATTTTGTAATGATTAAGCTGGTCAAAGGCTTCCATTCTTAAGCCTTCGACAAGTTTATGTACTCCCTCATCAACTGGGACTGAACTAACACTGTGCCAGTGTCAGGTGTTGTAACCAAGACTTGCTTGAACATAAAACTTGCTAAGAGGAGTTATTATATGATATTTCATTGACCACCAATGATATTGATACCCTAGTGACCACCACCACCAGCATGTGTATGGCAAAGGAGTAAAATGTAAAAGGAAGGTATGGTAATGTATGAACATGATATTCATCAGCATGGGGTTGTTGTGTTATATATGTATTGTTGTTGCATGCATGTAGACTAGAAGAATAGAGAGAGTGGTCAAGTCGACAAGTGAAATTGAATGAATCGAGGACTGGCTGGACTTGGAGGTTTGAATCAACTCCTTGTTTGAATGAATGCAAAACCACCAGACCACAGGTCTACTCCAAAATCCTAGGTTTTGTTGGAGTAGACCTGTGCACCACCAGACAGTTTTTTAGGAGGATGAGGAATTTGTTGATGTATTATCAAACAACAACAACTCATTGTCATTTGCAGTTACTCAGCTGTCAATTGCCGACATTGAGGGCCAGTTCATAAACTCAGTAAGGAGCTGCGTCGCCTGCACAATACAGAGCTGTTTGAGAGAATGAGAAGTTTCCATAGGCTCAATGTTGCCTCCGGACATGTTCAACAGGACCGCACATGCGCACTGACTGGTAACACATCAGATGCATTCTGGGTATCCAGGGGCTTCCTTGATCCGCCATGATAGTTGAGACTTTTGACTGACATCAGATTTTTCAAACACCAATATCTCACCAAAAACTGGATAAGAGTGGAGAAATACAACTGGAATGTGTTGAGAGTGGCCAATTCTGGAACATTCAAAAACTAGATATGGCAAACTAAAGCTTGGGGGAGAGAATTTTCAATTTTAAAAATCTCTCCCTTTTGAGAAAAATTCCAGGGTTGCAAAAATGAGCAAGTTGTCATTTAGAGCTCGGCAGCTCGATGCCTACAAGGCTATGCCGATATATCGAGCAGAAGAGATCCCAGAACTTGCAGATGTTGCAGCCATAAACCGTGCAGTACCGCAAATGCCTACTGGTATGGAGAAAGAGGAGGAAACAGTGAGTAGAGTCTGCAAAAATTTTGCCCAGAAATTCAGCCGCCATCTTGGATTGCATGGCGCGCTCGCACAATGACCCATATTTTGGTCTCTGTCCAAAACCTAGGTGTTACTGTATTAATATTGAAGATTAACATATCCCCTTGGTGCCTGATGTCTCTCTCTACCCCTCAGCACTCATCATTAAGGATATCATCGAAAGGGTCTGGTGAAATTGATGATTTTCCCAAGCGTTTGGTGTTGGGTCACGTGATTAGTTTCATGAATGGTCTGACGTCACTACACTACTCCAACACACCTTGATTTCAACCACGTGGGTGGCCTTTGAGCATGAGTCATGTTTTCTAGGTCATATAAACTAGATGTCATCACATTCCCAACTGGATCCATGCATGCAATTCATTACATTTTCAATGCACACTAACAATCCACTGGCTGTTTAATAGTGCTGAAGCATCAGATTGGGTATTGGTACTCCGCGCATGAGCTATCAACATCCTTATATAATATGAATATATATAAACTAGCATTGACATCACAGATGCTCAGCCGTCGTCATTGGTGATGGCCTTCGGACTTTTTTCTTTATGCTCAATACTGATTCAGCTTAACACGTATCGAAGGCAGCAATTACTTCAATTTGTTTATTTAGGGATGTCAATACCCGACCTGAAGTGGTTCATTTTGCGAGTATGTAATTGAGTTGTGTGAAACCACTCTGTGTTCTGATTTTTAGGAGCACCATCTCCAGAGAGCATTGTCGGCACAGCAGGTTTATGGAACGTCAGAAGCTTTGGTTATTCCAGTGCCGGATATCGATGATGTCCGCAGGGAATATGAACACACTTATCCTACTGACTACAAAACACCGAAACAGTATATTCATGCGCAGCCACTTGGTGTTGACCAGGTAATGTACTGTCATGTTCGCAGATGAATGCTCGCCTAATTAATTTTGAATCCGCTATCATGAGATTATTACATGTATCAAAACATGACCTGCAGTCAAACTTGAAATGGTAGCTTAGGTATTGTATGCATGTTGGGTTTTCATTTTATTTGCTTTTCTTCCAGGAGATACCCGATTACGACATTGACTCTGAGGATGAGGCATGGTTGGAAGGCCAGAGCAAGAAGATTGAACTCACAGCTAACAAGTTTGAGGAAATGATTGATAGGCTTGAGAAAGGTAGCGGTCAACAGGTAAATTAGCCATAACATAGACAATGTAGAGTGAATTTTTTTTCTAATTTATGCGAGGCAGAATTTTAACATTTTAGTTGTCAATGTCACCAGTAATTTTCACTCTGAACTGACGATAGTATTTTGTATACTTGTTTGCAGGTTGTCGAACTGAAGGATGCGAAAGTGTTACTTAAAGAAGATGATGACTTGATAATCACTGTGTATGACTATTGGCTCAATAAAAGACTCAAATCTTCGGTAAGTTCATGTGACACTTAACGCAAACTTAGTTGAAAAGGTGATGTATGATGTTGGGTACTGTGAGATCTTGTGCATATCATCTAAACATCAGCTACTTAGAAAATGAGAAAAAGGACCCATCAGTACTATAGCACCCTCATTATGGTGACACAAATATTTGCATGATGTACAAGTTATGTTCTCCTCTTAGGCTCTCGCATTGATTCCAAGTGTGAAATCAGAGAAGCGAGATGGTTCTACTACTAACAACCCCTATGTGGCATTCAGGCGGCGCACAGAAAAGATGCAGACAAGAAAGGTAATATAAATCAACAGAAACATATGGAGATTTCAATGATGAGGTTATGTTCCAAATCGCTGCTATCTCAAAGATCTTATAAAGTACAAGAAAACTAACTTTTCAACATTTCACAGCAAATAAAGCTCCCTTGATACAGTTGTTATACTTGCTTTCATATGGAAATACTTGATGTGAGAATCTGACTGACGGCATTGTTTCTGTCAACCACTATTTACACTGCCATTGTTATCCATGTCTGTATAGTAAGTGACAGAACATTCATTTTCTAATTTTGTTTGTCACAGAATCGCAAGAACGATGAAGTTTCTTATGAGAAAATGCTTAAATTGCGGAGAGACCTACAGCGAGCTGTGTAAGTGTACAAACACTAACTGCACACTCTAGCACCTCAGAAAAAACTCTTATTTGATGTTATAGAGTGAAGAACAGTTTACTGCACCACATTGTGCCATGTGCCCATTGCTTGTATCACATTTCTTGCACAGTGAAACCCTTTATTTCAATAATCAATGATATTGAAATACCGAGTGTAACAAAATCAAATACTTGAAAAGGGCAAGCTTTGCGATATGACAATGAGCAGCAAGTTTTTTACATGCTTTTTTCTATAATTGCCAACTCTGATTTCAGTTTTGATTATATTCTAGCACTGTTTTGGAGATGATAAAGAAGAGAGAGAAATGTAAGAAGGAGCTGTTACAATTAACCATTGAGATTCTTGACAAGCGCTATGATATGGAGGATTACATGGGTACGAATATGGCATATGCGGAGTCTCAAAAGGCACCGAGGCCTGTATTCTATCCTCTCTATCACGACCAGTATAGCAAGGTAGTCCATCAATCTATATTTCCTTAATGTTCTGTTTTATGCTGATTTACTGTGTGTATTGCAAGAAACAGGTCAATTTAGATGTTTGTGCTGTTGAATTCCTATCCTGTCCTAACCTATCCTGTGACCATCATCATAGATATTTGATAACATACAAGTTGCATACGACAGGAGGGTGAGAGCAGGAAGTTAAAACGCAAATACGAGAAAAAGAAGCATAAGTCTGGTAGTTCAGGGAGTGGACCTCCAACTGGATATCATAACACTGGTGGTGAAGTGGTAGATGTGATGGAATATGGTAGTACCGAGGATGAACCTCTTTCTCCAGTAAGTCATCATTAACAATAATTTTCTCTTTTTGCTAATTGTGAAGTTTGAAAGATAATAATCTCGACTTCAACCATCTGGCATACCCATTACATCTTCCCAGTAAACAAGTTGTTTTCTTTTTGTCTCACAGGTTGTCTCACAGTCAGACAATGAGGAGGAGTCTCATCCTGATGGTATATACGCATTCCGTCGAAATAAACTCTGTAGCTACCACGCTGTAAGTGTTGCTCTTTGCGTCAATACATGATTCATTGATGTCCTCACCTCAACATTTAAAGTCAAATTTAACACATAAGCTTGCAGTCTACAAAAATTAAGCTGAATTTGGCCAAAAACTTTGATCCAACCCTGTGTTTTACAAAATATGTGGCTTGTAAAAATCAAGGTAGTTGTGATAATTATAATTATCAGTAGTCTTGATTGCTATAATATATCTGTTTGGTTACAGCCACTGGATACTTGCGGTAATTGGGCTTGGGCCAGCCAGCAGAGCGGTGGACATTCCGACAAACGATATCGGTATACACTTACCTCAATAGACACTGGGCCTGAATCTCGTAAAGTAATGGGATATGCGCGACGAAGACGCGGCCGAGGTGGCAGAGTTATATTTGACCGAGCCTTATCTGAACAGCGGATAGGTTTTTGGGATCAAGCATTTGAAGCAACAGTCCCTGGGAAATCTGTTTCTCAATCCGAAGTTGAGAAGAGACTGCAGAAGGCTAAAGACGATGAATTTAGTCCAATTCCTGACTTAACCTCTAATCCTCAACTGCCTCAATTCCGTGATTTTGTCTCTGAACAAAAATGGTTAGTAAAGTTATGCCCCAGCACATTATACTGAACTTTATACTTATACCCAGATGATCTTGTGAGGGAAAATATTCAGACCTAATTTAGATCTTTATTTTGGGACTTGTAACCAAAACAGGATATTTTGGCAGGCTCTATGAACTGCAGAACTTATTTAATTCCCTCTGCGCCTTTTCTAACCAATACTCATTTTGAATTTTAGGTTACACTTCACTCCAATGGAGGAATATGATAGCACCAACGCACTCTTTAGTGGTGCACTACTAGATGAACTATCCTCTGAAGATTTGAATGATACCGTTGACCCTATTATAGACATAATACCAGATAACACTATACCTCAAGGCTATACGCCTGCAGTGACTTCAAATTCATTGGCACCCAGTGCAGAAAACATGTTATTAGATTCACCGTCGTTATGTGAACCACTACTGGCTGTTACGGATACCGCAACTTTAGCTAAAAGTAACACCATAACCAGTCATCTCCAAGTGACAGAAAAAAGTGACTCAATATCAGGGACATCATCATCACCACAGGCATCAATAATAGACATAGAAAGCGAGTTTGAGTTCCATCAAAAGCGGCTACATGCGCTGAAGGTTGGTTAGTCTATTCAACATGGCTGGATGTACTCATATATAACCATTGCTAACCGTTGCTTTGACATGCCAGTCGTTAAAGCCATAGTTTCGATTGATGCCATAGATGCACACTAACAAGCTACTCCAGTGATAGTGTGATATGAGAAAAAATGGACTGTGATATTCTCCTTGTGCTAGAGTTTATTCTCCGGTTTGTCTTGTTGTTTACAGAAAGACTTTCAAGACCAGCATGCTAGCAAAACAACCCCTCCAGCATCACCTGGTGTCACATCATCGACACAGGCAGGAATAATTCGAACTACTGTTGCATCCGCTCCTACTATCGTCTCAAGCACTACTAAAATCATCGCCCAAAGCCAAACAAACAGTACGTCATTACTGAGTAACATGAACAATATATCATCTGTGTCTCAAGCAGTAAACCACATGGTGGATTCTGGTAAAGCCACATTTGCTATGTCAGCACTTGTTAATGGCCAGACTGTACGGGGGAACGGGATCAAACACCTCAACGGACCCTCGACTAAAGGTTGGTAAAGGTAACTAGCAGTTCACTGTCTCCAATTTTCATTAAGATAGTTGTAAAAATTTGAACATTATCAAGAAATCCTCCAAAAAGAATTTCTCGCAATAATGATGATGGTTCGCTATACACATGGATATAATTGATGGTTCCAAAAAGCTCATAATGTTTTTCTTTGCATTTTAGTTGAAATCAAGCATGAGGTGAACACCTCGACCTGTGGTCCCAATTCGGTAAATAGCCTACGTAAAGTGAACTTTCCCCTAACACCCTCTAGTGACACCAGTGAGACAACAACATCATTGGTGTCAGACCTTATACATATCACCTCTGTACCTGGTGAGAGCGGGGACAGTGTCAGTTCATCACAGATGCTACAGTAAGTGGTTGATTGTGCGCCAAAATATTGACATACTGTGAATGACCCCCAAGTGTTAGTTTTTGAAGTTGTCTGTATATGTTAATTTAAATGAAATTAAGAGTTTGATAAGAAGGATGTCATTTACTTAAACTATTTTATTATGACCGTGTATTGAATGAGTTTTTAGGCCTTGTTGGAATCTTTGTTTCTTCTGTTAGCATTAATCAAAACTCGATAGCAATGTAGTACTAAGCTGAAAACCAACATTCGGCCTGTACAAAGTTATCCAAAATTTGATTATAACAATGGAGGTCTGAAGCAGCCCAGCTATGGATTAAGAAAATGGCTATAGACTCTCAGTGAACTGATTTACCTTGTTGTTACCTTGTTGAGCTCTTAACTTTAGCCATCATATTTCAGGTCAGAGAAAGATTTTACAGATTCAGCTGGACTGAACTCTCTACCTGATGTCGGCTCTACTATGGAGGTGTCCTGATATTTAACATTTTTTTCTCATCACTTGATTTTCACCAATCTTCCCAGAATGCCAAAAAAATCATGAAAAAAATCTGTGCAATAAAATTTTTTCTTGTAATGCTTCTAAAGCTGTGATTAGGTTTTTTTTTCTTGGAGATAATGTAGAAAATGAAAATTATATAAAAAGTGTGCCATTTTGTAAATTCCTTGTATAAACTGTACAGATTGAGGAAGTGACTGTAGTGAATATTGATTTTGTAGCGCATTGTACAATAAATCCAAACTCAATGACAATCTAAATCTGCTGAAAATATTTTTTTATTCCATGACCAAACCTTCCACCCGTCCATAATGAATGACTGTATGATAAAAAGAATCACATATTCTTGAAAAATTCCTAGAAAAATAATTTATTGGCTATTGTGTTCCAAATTATCGATTAAAAAACTGATGGTTATAACATGAAGAGTGTCTAAGGTGAATATTCCATCACGCATTACACTCGGATATAGCCACTCTGCATCATACTAGAGATTTTACATCTTGGCTTTCAATGCTTCCCGCATAGGTTTGACATATTTGTTGAAGGATGGGTGAACCTGGAAAACAAGGTATCACTAAAATAATGCGCGAAAGGCTGAAGCAATAGTGGACACGGCTGACAATAAACTTGTAGTTTTATTTTCATGCTTTTTATAATGTCAAACAGCTGCCAAGCAAAACCTAGAACTTTGTCAAGCATGTGGTGGGTAACTAACTATATGAGTAATATCCATATCAAGAATGCTTAAATTTTACCTGATGTTGGTTGAGGGAAGAACTCTTAGCGTACTCGTATAAGGCATCATACACCTGACCATCATATCGACCTAGGCAACTGTTTAGTAGTCGATCAGGAAAATCAAAAGCATCGACTAGAGTCACCGCATTAGGTCTGAGCTCAGCAAGGAGCTCCACTCTCCTCTCTGTCAGAATGTTGATCTGCTCAGATGTCAGTACGCCATTCTATCAAATAACAATTGCAGTATGAGCTGTAATCAAGAAAGACGGGAACCAAAAAGTATGTCCGGAAAATGGAATTGATGGTTATATATGTATCTGGGTTGGCTCCAAAGAAACGCTCGGTGATCAGACCACTCTCCCTGATTAGACTGGGAATCAGTCAATTATCTTGAAGTTATCTACTCAGGTCATGTGAGCAGACAACTCCACACAACAACAAACCAAAACTCATCCGCCAATAAAAACAAAGCAAGCACATGGGTTCACTCAGAGATGTACAATACCAGTATATGAGTAGATAACACCATATAATCAAAATCAAACACAATTCAGACAGTGCCTCATTGTTGGCCTGATTCCCAGGCTACTCTATGATGCTAATGTTTATCAACTGATGTAGATGAGCACGTATATGTTACAAGCTTGCTGGCAATTGGACATCATGTTGAACACTATAAGTAAGCAGTTATATTAGCTATCCAACCTGCAAAAAGTTCCCACAGTTTTCTAGAATTCCATTGACAGCATAAAATTCACAAATCTGGGTCATCACAGCTTTAGCAGTTGGTTCCCATTTTCTATCTTTGGCATCAAGTATATCTGTGAATAGTAGCACCGTCAGATAATGGGCAAACGCCTGAAACAGAGAGAAGAGAATATCATTACTTTGGGCTTGACTGTAAAGGAGACAACTACGACACTCACAAATTGGATCAAGCTTGGTACAAAAGGATCTATGAAATTGCAGCCAATAAAGAGAACAATTGAAAGCTGACCATGAAGAAAAGGATGTCGAGTAGATTTTAGTTACAAACCTTCGCAGCTACCACCAACTCTTGTGAGTTGCTGTTCCAGGCATTCTCAGGATCCTTCCCATTATTATAAATTGACTGCTGCATATGTCCTGCTGTGGTTGATATCAAGCTACAAACAGCACAATCTTTGAATCAATCATCAAAATGGTCTGGACAGGCAGTTTGGGACATCTGAAACTCTCTTGCCTGAACAATGCAAGACCATAATACACAAGTTGTCCTCTCTCTGAACAAGCGACTGTTAAGGAGACAACTGCAATGTGTCATGTAGGCAATACAGTGTGGGTAAGTATTGCATCCATAATATATTATCAATAATTCTTTATGAAAATATCTGACAATCTGTGTTTCATTTACTTACAGCAGTGAGTTGTACTTGTAAGCCATTTTGTAGAAGTCGAAGTTGAATGTCTTGGCAGTTTTGAGCTGATCTGGAATGACTGGTGATTCGGCTAAGAATTTTAGCATTTCAGGTAGTGGTTCCTCCGCTTGAGCTTTACTTAAAAACTTGAGGAGTGACCTACAAACACACCGCATAGAAGCATGTGACTGGAATCAACTTACATTGAATTGTTTACAAAAAAACAGTTGTGCACACAAAAGAGATTTTTTGTTTTAGAGTTGACGACAAACATTCTTACCTAGATCAAGTTTGATCTAACTGACTGCATTCCAGTTGCTCCCCTTCTGTGACCAGTGACTTGGGAGCAACTATGAATGCAGGATAATAGACCAAACTTAGTCTAGGTGCATCCCATATGAGAACTGTAGATTGCAGAGGCTAAGTAAAGTGTAATCAGAATTAATCTTACCCTCGTCAGTTACCAACTGGCGAGTTCCGACCCTTTTTACAGACCCGATAGCAGCTTAAGATACCAGGGGTGTATTACACTTACCTAGCACATTGAAGGTACATGACAGTGTTCTCACCCTCGTACGTACATCCTGGCACACATCTCAGATATATTTTAGGTATACCACTAGCATGGCTGTATCCATGTCCGCCGCAAGCTCTCCGACATACTTCTATATTATGACTGGCTAGTTCTGAAGAAAACGCCTTGAGACCCGACGTCAGGGCATGAATCTGTCCAAGGGAAACAAAAAAAGTGAGAATATTTTTAGCTACCATGAATTTCTTTATAGGCAAAACAAAATGTCACCGGTGATAGTCTTTATGTTTGCAAACAGTTCTCATGATATCACAGTAAAATTCTCCCCGCATCAATTTGCCAGAATATCTACAGGACACTCCTTAAATTCTACAATACCTCAGCAAGTCTTGATACATCACCAGTTTCCACCTCGCTGAGTATCTGTGTGTATATTTGACGCAGTGATAAGCCAGTGAAGAAGAGAGCATAGGCTGAACTGACAGCAGGAAACACTTTCATCTGCTGAGTCTGATAGTCTAAAACTTGGGGTTCTATTCTGTAATACAATAACATCGTAAAATTCATTATAAAATCTTGTACTTGTATTTCGATCTTTGCATGGTGTGTCACTTTTTTTCCATCATGTTCCCCTCCGTCGACATGTACAATGATGTAAGGTATCTTCTCATTAAGTGCCGCCCTAGAGTTTTCATCATCAATTAGCTACAATTGATACAGGAGGTAAAGCTCACTATTACCTTACACCTACCTACACCTTACACCTACCTACACCTTACCTAACACCTACCTACACCTAACCTAACACCTACCTACACCTTACCTAACACCTACCTACACCTTACCTAACACCTAACACCTACCTACACCTTACCTAACACCTTACACCTACCTACACCTTACCTAACACCTTACACCTACCTACACCTTACCTAACACCTTACACCTACCTACACCTTACCTAACACCTTACACCTACCTACACCTTACCTAACACCTTACACCTACCTACACCTTACCTAACACCTACCTACACCTTACCTAACACCTTACCTAACACCTTACACCTACCTACACCTTACCTAACACCTTACACCTACCTACACCTTACCTAACACCTTGCACATCTCTGCTTCAGGTTTATCTGTAGAGGATCTTTAGCATAAGCTGAAGGACAACACTATAATATGATGCTCACCCTTTTGAGTTTGCAGTTTGCCTTCTGACAGCGCTGTATCTAGTGGCGATAGTGGCAGCCATAGCCAAGTCATTAGAAGATCCCAACACAATAAGCATTCTAATCAATACCATGGAAAGATATGCAAGCTGTGGCAGCTTCTCTCTGGTGAACTTCCCGTCAGCTGAAACCTAACAACAATCAAGTCAGAAAAAAATAAGATATACGCTATAAACAATAATATTGTATTGTGTGCTAAAGTGGTACTTCAGCTATAAAAATACAGTGTGTGATTGTATTAGCAGTCTGAACATGACATATTTACTTGATTCCATCTCCAAGATATCCATCATTTCCTCTGTACAGTGTCATTGAAAACTAGTTTCAGGATCCAGTAATAACAACTTTGGTAAATTTATTGGGTAGACTTAGATCAGTTTGTTTTGATACTCTCTCTTACAGGAGATGCTCACAAATTAAGACGGTTTAACCATTGAAAGTATTAAAAAAATCTTTGGATGTGACAAACAACAGAAATATGCTCAACTAAATGTAAGCAAAGTACAATTTAAACTGACAAACAAACCGTCAAAGGAATGCCATTAATCAGAGTTTATAAATTTGAGTAGTGTGTCATTGCACCATTGCAACAAGCAAACAGCACACAGCCTGGTTGATAGCTTGGTTCCTACATGGATTTTTATTTAGCTGCAGCTTGAAGCATCTGGAATGAAAAACAGCTTCAGAACAATCTTACCTGAGCATATTTCATTAGCATGTTAGTTCTGGGAATTCTGTAGTGTGTAAACTTGAGGAAACCGTTATCCATATTTTCATAACCAAATTTGCTATTGATGTCACCTAGCTCAACACCTAAAAATAAAAATGAATATTTGGAGAGATTAATATAATCAGGAAAACATGAAAAATGAATATATCTAAGGGTGTACATCTGCGTTAGGTGCCCAATGATCAGAGGTTATACAAATATGTGATGTTGTTACCTGGCATCGGTTCGTGATCTGTTAAGTCTCTGAGCTGACACATGAATACATTCATTCCATGTTGCTTTCCGTCTATAATCAACTGTGCCATCACCACAGCATAATTACTTGTCTTCCCCACTAAAATGACAGAAAAACCAAACTAAGAATCACATTAAAATGACCAAAAGTAGACAATTGAATATGATAGAAAGGGTTTAACGTCACATAAAAATGCAATTAAATTAAGTGCAATGGATAAACACTACATTATGGCACATATGAGACAGTTTTCTGCAATGAATACCCAGTCTCGAGGAATAAAGAGTTCATTGGTTCTGTCCCCAAATAACAGGAGAAATCCAGTAAAAATTGACCCCAAGTGGATAAGAGCATTCCACAGTGGAAAGACTTAGGAAGACAGGAATAACAAAGGAGAAGAAATATGATTAAACCTACAGCCACCGGGCCAGCACTTGATAGAAGTCACTGTGGGACTGTGTAAGATGAACTGGTCACTAGCTCTGTCATACGTTGCTGTAGTCTCTAATCCTCTCAGAAACGTGCCTACAATCCAAAATCGTGACAGTGATGGCGTGCAGATATGACTACACTTGAAACAGACGAAGGCTATTAGAGAAAATTTTATAGTGTTTATAATTTATGCTGAGAAATACCTGTTCATTATCTATACATACCATGTCCAATTTCAGTCTGAGCATAAGTGCCTATAATTTCAAGTCTTTCAGCTTTCGGCAGAAACTCTGCTATCTGTTCATCGGTGCCTTGACTTTTTATTGTAGGAATAAACATGGAGTGGTGGAGACCAAATGGATATACTGAATCTATGAAGGCCGCTCTACAACATAAAAAACATTATTATTACAAGTATTTTTATTTGCCTTGGTCGCATTTTGTAAACACTGAAATACTAACTGAATAATCACATTTTTCAGATAAAATTGAATATAGCAAATTTGATTTTCTGTGAGACAAGGACTGTGTACGTGTGTAGTCGACAACTATTATCTCATTTTTCTCCTGCAAAATCACACATAAAATGTACTGATAAATTTTGATAACAGTTCCATTCCATGTCAGGAACTGACCTACAAAACGACCTCATTACTACACAGGTTGAACCGACCCAGAAAATGATCCATTAAATAGATAACTTGACATAAATGTGTTACTCTAATAAGTCCAAATAATTTTTACTCTTAAACTTACTCCATGTAAAAGTTGCGTTCATCTGAATCGACTTTCTCGTAACCATAGGCTTTTGCTTTCAGGGCAAATGATGTGTAGATTCTCACAGATTGGTCATAAACCTCATCTCTTGGCATTGTGGAGAACTTCTCGGCTATCTTAAAGTCGGGATCGGAGCCAGCTCTTTCGTCTACAGGAGAGTAATAATTGTCTTACGCTAAACCAATCAGAAATATATAAAATCAATCAAATATTCACCAGCCCAGTTACAAGGCATAGTTTCTTTATGGTAGATTTTAAGCATTATTTTTGTGTTGGTGGTGAAGGCCTGCTAAATCATCGTTGTACAAACGTCCCCTGTACTCACTTAGCAGCGATCATTACATGGGACGCAGCCTGACTTTTTTTGGAAAGGAAAGAGGATTTGTAGTTCACAAATTGGAGGTGTGATGCTATAAGATGATTAGAAATGGAGGATTCAACGGCCAATGAAAAATGCCTAGGGTTGAGTTCATATGATTTTCAGCAGTCAACTTTAGCCAAACACATGTGAATTAACATTATTGATTCAATCTTCAGACTATGCACCATTAATTAGTCCAATGGTTGGGAGCTCCAGTGGCATATACCACCAAGCCCAATGAATGAAAGGCAAAAGACACTCCTTGCACAAATGAGTTGGATTTCTTGCACAAACTACAGCCAGGAAGAATTCTATACACTGTTAAATGGTCCAGTGATAAGGTGCTCCAGTTGCCTACAGCATGGAGTGAAAGGTGCGCAAATGAGTTGGGTCTCTTGAGCAAAGTTTGATACCATATAAAAATAAATGTATTGTATGGAATTAAGGAGTTGACTTGATGGAACCATTATTATTATTATCATCTACTATTTATAACAATAACACATATCATCTAGGACTCACGCGCTAATCTTCTGCCAAGCATCCCCTCTCTGCCAAATATCTGACATGTCAAGTCATCTGGATTAAAGTTCCCTTGTTTCCTCTCCTTCGCAATATCTGGATTCACAGCCATAATCCCAAGCTGGCTGTAAGTAATGTAATGTCTGCAGTGTAAGTGTAAAATAAATTATAAAACAATGTATGTCCTTCTATGATAGTCTGAGAGTTGTATATGAGTTCAAAGTCTACATTGACGTCTTATCTTTTTCGAGGAGGCTCTTCGGCCAGGGATTTATAACATATCCTGCTTGTTTGTTTGCAGGAGGCACAAAATGTCTTGCACATTTTATACAGTTGCACGCCCACTAATCTTGTCAGTTTTGCAAGAAATTGTCTTCTGTATTGACTACATAATTAGGGTTTCAGTTTAGCACAGCAATATGTCACACAATATTGACATTGTGAAGGAAAGGAAATTGGCTTCTTTCAACCCTGATGACATCACTTGTCAGCTCTATGGAAGTGAAGAAATGCATGAGAGGAGAAGGGGATGTATGTTTACCCTCTGCTTTCATTGACTTAAATTAAATTTTCCATGTCAACAACATCAGCACAGCATATTTGCCAGTGCTAGACTATTGCATTCTTACAGACACCAGCATGATAATTGATAAGTACTCTACACTTCAGGTAATTCTACAAAGCTGAATGAGTTGATAAGTCTTATTTCAACACCATCATGTCAACTACAGTTAAATCTTTTGTTTTGCAGTTAAGTTAGCAGAAGATGATGCAGAATATAAAGTTGCAGAGAGATTTCCATATATGGATAGGGATGATGTGTACACTGAGCTTGTCAGGATATTTCCAATCGTTCAACACAAAATAAAAAAACTGGATCTGCTCAAACTTACACCAGAAGGCAGATTTGGTACTGCGATGATGGCATACGCCGAGTAAGGGCTTTGTGGGATCAAATATGTTTACGGTGACATTTAATTAATTAATAGTTCTATAAACTCACTTTACTTCATCCAAGGAGTCTAACTCCTTGGTTAATCACTGTAAAACTGATGCCCAATGTTGACGATTACTTGCATTTGAGAATTTTTCTATTTCAGAGCTGCTATGCTAGGACCCAACCCGTTTAGTCTGCACACTAGTATGTTCATGCCTGCAATTCGAGGGCAAGGCACACCAGAACAACTCGACAAGCTTCTACCTGAGGCTCAAAGGCACAAGTGCAATGGTACATACGCACAAACGGAAATGGGACATGGTGAGTGAAATATAATTGTGCATTGTAGACTGTGATGTTTATCCAAATAAATCCATGTCCTTGATGCTCTATGGCATGTATATAACCAGAAACCGCCCAACTAACTTATCAAATAAAAGTAGTCTTATCTAGATGAATATTGCAGGGCTCGACTCTGTTAGTACAAAACCGCTGGATTGTCATAATCTACCCCAGCCCTTTTTTGGGCCCGCTCTGGAAATTATGTTACTAAGAATAAATATAACAAAAGCAGTATGATACTAACTTTTTCATTACTTTGTATTTTCAGGTACTTTCTTGAGAGGTCTAGAAACCACAGCAACATATGATAAATCATCTGAAGAGTTTATTATTCACTGCCCAACAGCATCATCTATGAAATACTGGCCGGGTGGACGTGAGTTGACTGAATTGATTATTTACATCTACAAAATCAGCTTCTCAAACGTTTGAAGCGCAAACTTTGAGCTGCATTCAAAAACTTAAATATGATGGGAGCTCTGTGCATAGGAGTCACTGGTTACTCTCATCCGTAGACGGATAAATATTCAACATTTGCTCTCGCGACTCGGGCAGGTAATGAGAACCTTCTCACTATATGATGGTATAATTTTTCTTTCTCAGTTGGAAAAACTGCAAATGCAGCAGTCGTTATGGCACAGCTGGTTGTCGATGGGAAGTCTCATGGGCCTCATGCATTCTTCTGTCAACTCCGCGATTTAGATACACATCAACCCCTACCAGGTAGGTAAGGTGCCATGTGACCAGGGCATAGTCTTTGCGATCAGAATAACAGGAAGAAATTAGCACCTACAAACACAGATACACATCTATAGTTATTGTTGGCGAAGCTAATGCAATCCCATAAAAATCATCTTTCTATCGCTAGATTGGCTGTATTATTTCATCATTTTATAATCATCATTATTTTAACTTCTTTACTGTTTTTATTCGGACCATTTGGCACTCATCTTCATTTCTAGGTGTTGAAGTGGGGGACATTAATCGCAAATTTGGGTATGGAGAAGTGGACAACGGATACCTCAAGTTCACCAAGTATAGGATACCACGTACTAACATGCTTATGAAAAATGCAACGGTGAGTTTTTTAATTTTAATTTTGACAATGATGCAGATGGCTTTAAATTCTGTGTAACATCTAATACCTGGGATGTTATATCATGTCATGTTGTCTGGCGATAAACATTTTCCCATTTTAAAAATTACACAGTGATGTTTTTGAAGAGTGATCTTTATCAATAGATCTTCATCATTTATATTTGTCATTGACAGGCACCAAATCGGAGAATAATCAATCATTATTAGATATTTGATATGCTGGGCAACATCAATATAATAAAAGGCTCACAATCTGCATTCCACTGCTAAGGCTTTCATCACCCTTGATTAGAACATATATACCCCTTTATATGACTGTATCAACATTTGGGTGTCTAGGATATCCTTGATAACGATTTCCCTCTCTGATGTTCAGCTGTAAGTTATTGTCTGTTTTAGGTACAATCTGATGGAACATACCAGAGAAAGGCTTTGCCGCAGGTAACATACCTAACTATGACATTTGTCAGGGCCATGATTGTCGGCCAGGCTTCATCGGAACTAGCTAGAGCTGCCACAATATGCACAAGATACAGTGCCGTGAGGCGTCAGACTGCCAATACCAAGGGGTGAGAGATCGTCAATATTGATATTTTTTAAGTTTTATAAGCCAGCTAACCCAATTTGAATGAGTGTGTCTGTAAGTCCTGGGCCATCTTGACAAGCCGAGAAACCCTGAGTCCATGAAGCTGCACAGTATGTTATGTCTGACATGAAATATTAAAGCATGAAAGTGTCAGACTAGGTACGGCGCAATAATTTACAAAGATGTTTACTGCTTCAGGATTGAGAAGGTTTATTTGTTACTAACATTGATTATGTCACTATCCATAAAGCATTCCACTCTCCACCAATATCCTTGGGCATCACCCGTACACATTTCAAAAGTAGCACAATTTAATATTGCCACAGAAATGGTGGAGGTGTGTTTTTTACATACGTAGTGTGGTAGCAGCATTTGGTGATGGCATTCATATGTGCTTTATTCAGATGAATTTGATTTTCCTCATATTGAGATTCTGACAGCTTGTCACCCTGTCCTTTCTAGCTTGTTTATGAGCACAGAAGTGGAGATCTGTTAGAAAAACTTGTTTTTAAATTTTAGTGAAGAACCACAGATCTTGAGCTACCAGACACAGCAAATGAAGATATTTCCAGCTATAACTGCTGCATACGCATTCCACTTTTGTGCTCAGGTGACAAGAGGCTCATACTTCAGGGTTTATGCTGATGTTCAGAACGGAGACGTGTCCAGACTTGCTGAGGTGAGTAAAGTTCTAAAAATCTACTGATAGTTTTGAGTGTTCTACCCCAATAATTTCAAATGTATCCACAGCAGTTCACATAATTGCGAACATCAGATGGTTAGGATATATCCACTGTGGTCAGTCATAGGCTAGAAAGCCTCCTTATCCTGAACTGGGAATTGAACCTCGGATATAGTGGTCTGAACTGTAGACCACTAGGCCACTTGGACCAAGGAATAAAAGAGAGTCCTTGCTTGGACTGACTTATAAGTGTAATGACGAAAAACAAAATATAAGATTGCCCCAATATTAATTGTGTTGTTTGTATTCTAGTTTCTATATTTATTGGTTTTTTGTGTACCACAGCTCCATGCTCTGAGCTCTGGCTTGAAAGCTTACTGCAGTGATGTCTCCAGTGAATCGATAGAAGTATGTAGACGCGCTTGTGGAGGGCATGGATACAGTCATGCCAGTGGTATACCTAGAATCATCCAGCGAATGATACCAGCTGTTACATATGAAGGAGAAAACACAGTTTTATACCTTCAATGTGCCAGGTATTGAATAAAAATACTTAAATTTCAACCAACTTGTTAACTGTCTTGTACTTAACTTCTAATGACTTGCCTCCATGTAAATGCTCTCATGGCATGTTACTAATTTCAGGTCGCTGATCAAGTTTTATGGCATGGCTGTGAAGGGAGAGCGCATTCCTGCTACCATGCAGTTCCTTTGCAATAGGAGGGATTCGTCGTTCAATATAGAAGCTTCAAAAACTTTAGGATTACCTGAACTGAAATCTATGTTTGCGCTAAATGCCCTGAGGTAGGTCCCTACATTTCTTCTCAATATACAGTCAATTGCCTCAACTACTAAGCTCCTTGTATGAAAGAAGTTCACTGACCAACATGTATATTTATCAGCGTAATAAAAGAATAGATATACTACATATTAGTTGAATACATACAATCAACCTGGCCAGGTTGCCCATAGGTGTATACCTAATTACATTGAAATCAAACGAAGGCAGAAATAATCATAAGTCTAAGAGGAAACCTGCATAATTGTGGGAATAATGTCAGTCCTGACAATTTTACCTTTTGTCTTCAGAAGCTTCTTTTGCTTTTATGCTGTTTAGAATGATCGTTGATGTAGCTGATAGAATGAGGAGCTATGATAAAAGTCATGACTCTGAGATAGTCTGGAATAATCACACTGTGCAACTAGTACAAGCTGCCAAGGTATACTATAATATTTATACACAACCTATGCATGAATTATATAGTCAAAGTGCTCAGACCGCTGCGATGCAAATTAGTGGAAATACATATCATACCAAAGTGGAGTTATTTTTAATCTGGGTGATGGCGTATACTCATAAATATAAAATTGTTCCTGTGCATTTCGGTTACAAAAATGTATTCTTCTTTTTCAGGCATATACTATGTACCTGACTGTTGCATTCTTTATTGATGGTTTGGATAGTCCAGACTGGGAAACCAATGCTAAGTTAGTGATGTCTAAATGCTGTCACTTTTACACAATCCACACCTTACTAGAAAACTCTGGAATGTTTTTACAGGTTAGTTTCTTTTCATGGTGCCAATGCCAGGATTGAAATGACAACTGAAAAATCTTCTGTAATTAAACAGTTTTATTGACTATCTGACTGACATTCAATCCAATGTGTAAGGGCTTTTCATCTTTGAACCGAGCGAACACCAGATTACTCTCAACGAATTGTATTTAATATTCAATCGTTTAACAGACACAGTACAAACCACTCCCTTCTCTTTTGTAGAATAATGTACTAACACCGCAGCATATATCAATCCTGAGAGGTCAAAGAGTTGATATGCTAACAGAGTTACGTCCAAATGCCGTAGCCTTGGTAGATGCATTTGATTTCCCGGACAGACTGCTGAATAGCTGTCTAGGTCGCTATGATGGTCAGGTTTATGATGCTTTGTATGAATATGCTAAGAATTCACCGCTTAATCAACACCAGGTAAGGAAAAGATTCAGCTTTTACCTTGCATTGGCAACACTTTTCCTGAGATATTGTATAACTTTGATTTTAAAAGTATTTCCATAGAGCGGCAAATGAAAAGAGAAAAAAGATATTATAACTATATCAATTAAAAAAAGTTATTTACAATACAGCCTAATACCTGCTGTACGGTATGTACTGTGCTTATCAGCAGTTTGAACTTAGTTACCACTCCGGTCACCTGATCTTAGTAATCAGCAGGCATGCAGCCGTTCAGCCTCAAGCCAAAGTGTGTCTATGTTAGTTTTGCAGCTTGTTGATGCTATCACCAGGTGCTTGTAGATTCAAGCTAACTTCCATTCCATTTCCTTACCCATGATGCTTTCTTGTTGTAGGTCCACCCATCATATCACAAGTATGTTAAGCCTATGCAGCTTGCGCTGAAGTCTCAACTGTAAACGGACTGATGCTGTGGTAAAACTGTCCATAGTTTATATGCACATTTTCTGAAAACGCTATTATTGTGCCACTAGGTAAATTTTTCGTACATATGCACGACAACTTCTGCATGATGAGGACATGTATGGCATTCTCTATCCAGCAGAGAGTAACCCATCCCCCATTGACTGCAAAAGACACTTAATTTTATCAGATATTTTGTTTATATTTTTGTTACAACTTAAGCATTGTGATAATTAACCATAGTTCCAATCTCCTGTCTAGTCTTTTAACATAAATGCAAACCTATTTTCTCTATGATTTAAAGTGGCTATCTCTAATTCCCTTCTTACATTTATTACTGTTGCTACCTGATGGTTCCACAACCTTGTCGACTACAATTGTTGAAGGAAGCTGATAGATTAGACAAACCTTAGTCTATTTTTTCCAACGGCTGCAAATGCGAGTTTGCATTTGATAATGTAACGCCACAAACGTACACTTGCAGCCGTCTGAGCACTTAGACTAGACAAACCCAACTCCCCCTTCCCATGGAGTTGCTCGCAAGAATACTATGATTACATATTATTCAGTCCCTCACAGAGTAATTCTCATGACCAGGAGATAACAATTTCGTAATGTATGACTGTATGTACCATACAGGGTATTTATAGCGACCCATACAGACATAGCAGTTATGTCATATCGAAGTCGGTATATGGGACATTTTCATCTTATCTTTGACTGTTTGATACATCAAATCTTACTTAGTAGCTTATGTTTAGTAGAAAGACGTAGGTATACGTTCACCAGTGTACTTGTGGTTATTTATCCATTTATTCACATCAATTGATATACTCAAGGTTGATCTTGGTGAATGCTGGGAAATATTGATTATATAACGGAGAAATCAGGGAGTATGGAATACTCCCTGATTTTATTGACAATTACTTTTCAAATTAGATTATGTGGTTTGGCAAGTCATATCCTCATTCATGAAGTGCTGTATATAACCTAGTGTGATTACGGATGGGAATGGTCTGTAGGTTCACACTCCCTGCTTATTTCTGGTAGGGAGAATTCAGACTATTAGCTACTGTTGCACTATTCAGAGACCGAATTATAAGCAACATATGAGAACTGCAGGCTTTCTATCAAGCTGCGTAGAAAGCCTGCATCCCCAGCTTTGAGGCCCCTGAACTCCATATATCTTACATTGAACTCCTAGGCACTGTTGGGCCAAATGATGGAACTTTTCGTTTGAGGTGAAATCAGAACTGACTTGTTCCATGCCGAGGAGGTGATGCCTCAATGTGTGTTTAGTCTTACATACAGGGTAATGGAGGATATTGGTTAGACACAAACAACATATATACAAGATGGCCAGTATGTCAACATGATTGCGTGGTGTTTTCTTTTGCAAGGTCCATGAAAGTGTGAGGTATGGCCGGAAAGACAAACCCAGATCTGCAGCGAGAAAGGCAGTCCGCAACAATTGTACCAGAAGACATCACTTCTCAACTTTATGGGAAAGATGGCATGCATGTTAGACGCCTAGCTCGTGAGTTGGTTATAAACGAACCCTCATACAAGTGTGAAGGATAAGCCTAGATCTTCTGATTCTTGGTAGGGAGTAGAGTTTCTACGATAACTTGAAAAAATTTAAAAGTGTGCGATCAACTCTGTCTGGAAGTGAGACTGATCAAGCCATTCCAACCCCCCAGATTACCTCTCTGATTGAATCACATACAGTTTTATATATTTTCTTTTCCATTGTTCAGACAAGAGAGTTGCGGATGACCCTGAGTTAAAGATAGCGGAGACGTTTGTCTCTATGCCCAGAGATGATGTGTATGAAGAGGCTGTGAGGATATACTGCGTGGTGAGAAAGCGGCTCCTAGAGTATGGTTACAGTGACCCCTGGGACTCAATGACAGGTGCAGAGAACTTCTTCAAACAGTAAGTTATTAATATAAGCAACGTAACCGTACCGAATATTTCAAATAGTGTCTAATATCTTACTTTATGATATTAATTGATTGATAAGTACATCTGTATAACCTAGATCTTGTAAGATTTGCCCAGATACACATTATTTTAACTTATGATGTCAATCACTTCTAATGCTATCAAATTTGGTATTGCGATCAATGAGCAAACCATCCATTTAATATTATATCCTTTTATGGTCAGCTTTACACTGCATTTGTAGATTTGTTGCTCAGACTTATCATCTCCTCTCAGATCAGATGGTATGTTCCACCTAGTGGGTGATGTTAACCAGATATGCAAAATTTTCAATTTATTTGCAGAGCCTCAATAATCGACACAGTTTATCCGTTTGGATTACATCATACAATGTTTACACCTACAATACTCAGTCAAGGCACAGAGGAGCAAATAGCAGAATTTATGCCCCAAGCTGAAACACTGGAAATAATTGGCACTTATGCACAAACAGAAATGGGACATGGTATGTTTATGTCACTGACAAACTTTATTCATGGATTTTCAAAGTTAGACATTCATTTCCTTGAATCATCATGAAGGTGTATCCCAACCAACATGGTGATACCGGTTAACGATACATACTCACAAAACTTGTTTCTCTCTTTCCACTTTCATCCCATTGACCTTTTTCTAACATATATTTGCTGTAGGTACATTCCTGAGAGGTTTGGAAACAACAGCCACATTTGACAAAGAGAGACAACATTTTGTATTACACAGCCCTACTGTCACATCTATCAAGTTTTGGCCTGGCGGTTGTGAGTACAAAACAGGATTCAATTGAGGACTGGTATTCTATTTTTTTACAAGTTTCCAGGGAGACCCGTAACATATAGAAAAAGCTTGATCCAATTCATCTGCATTGGAGTTGTCCTTTTTGAGACCGTCAGGTCATCAGTAGAATGGAAACTACTAGAATGCAGTCAAATTGGATCAAACTTGATATAGGTAACAGTTAGATTCTGCGTAGTTAAAGTTTAACTCGATATTCATGGGACTTCTCAACTTATGCTGCATTAACGGGATGCTGTTGTTATTCCATCTTGACAGCGATGTGTGTCCGATGTATTTTCTGTCGTTTCCTCACTACAGAGTGCAATAAGTACATGTATTGGAACACAATATGAATGTTACCGGGAAGTGTATAGAGACACCCAACATCTTTGACACATCTTATTTCCAGCTCAAAGGTTTCAGATGTACAACTTATATATTGATGGATTATTATTTTAGTGGGGAAGACAAGTAACTATGCGGTGGTGATGGCTCAGCTGGTTATAGATGGTAAGAAGTGTGGTATGCAGTCCTTTATGTGTCAGCTCAGGGACTTACATACACATGAACCAATGCCAGGTTAGTTCAAACTCAACTGACTCTTACAAGATGTCTTTGTGATGTCTTTGTAGGACTACAAAAGGTGACGAGGGAGGTTTAATACTTGACTGCTTTGCCATATTACTTTCAAAAGAGTTGAAGGTGAAAACTTCAACACCTTCTTAACCACATCATCTTAACCACAGTATTTACCTACACCTAATCCGTTTACATACTTTACACACTCTAGATGTAGAGCTAGGTGATATCAATCAGAAATACGGCTATGAGTTGATGGATAATGGCTATCTGAAGTTCACTCACTATCGTATACCACGTACTAACATGCTGATGAGATATGCCCAGGTATCCAGGGATGGAGAGTTTACTAGACAGGCCATACCACAAGTTACTTACCTCACAATGACTCTCATCAGAATGATGATTGTTCTCGGATCTGCTGATGATATTGCCATGGCCGCCACCATAGCAACTAGATACAGCGCTGTAAGACGCCAGACCGCAAACTCTAAGGGGTTGGTAATTTTCATGGGTGTGCTTGAAATTTCACCAATTGGTTAAAAATAACTATAACTGACAACTTCAAGGTGACTTGGCAGGTGGTCCAGGTAGAACAACTTCATTTATGTGAATGATACTGACTCAGTTTGCATTTCTACCCCTTCCCTTTCCATACCCTCGGATAGCACCTTGTGGTAATACATTAGTTAATGCTGCATAATTGTTCACTTTTTTGTCAGGATTGAGCCTCAGATATTGGATTACCAGACACAACAGTTTAAACTTTTTCCAGCCATAAGTGCAGCATATGCATTCTTCTTTACGGGTTTAGCCGTCAAAGAGATTTATAGGGAAATACTGGCTGAGATGGAAGCTGGTGACTCCTCTAGGCTGGCAGAGGTGAGAGCCTTATCATCTCAGATGCACCCATCTATCTTCCAATAAAGCTGTGATTGACGACTCTCTAAGATCTATTTGATCGACTTAGATACAGTGATCTCTGATATGTGATACATGGTACCTTTGTGTTATGTGAACTCAAACCCATCCAATGTCTCAGCTGTTTGATTCATGAAAATATCATTGGTAATCTGAATATACCTGATGTAATCGTGCAATGTTGATAATTACATAAACCAAATTGTGGAAAACAAAACTTGCCGCAGCATTGTTGTCCGTCAACCGTCAACAGTCTTTTTGTATACATCATTCGTTCTTAAAACTTCTAATGATGAATATTTGCCTATTGATAGATTCACGGCCTTACCTCAGGGCTAAAAGCCTTCTCGACAGAGAAAGCCGCAGAGCATATAGAGATATGTCGGAGAGCTTGCGGCGGACACGGATACAGCCATGCTAGTGGGATACCTAAAATATATCAGAGGAGTGTGCCAGGATGTACGTACGAGGGCGAGAACACTGTCATGTACCTTCAGTGTGCCAGGTGTGTTCTAAGTATTTGTTACAAGGCAATGTGATTTTGACATTGACTGTCTTCACTTTACAGGATATATCATCTATCTGAATTTACTTTACAAGCGAAGCAGACAGCAATTCATACATAACCCTTGAAGCGGTATGGTTTCTGATTCCAAGTGGTCTGCATTCCCAATATGTTCCATGGATATATCCAGGATGATACTATTCTTTCTATTTTAGATCTTTGGTAAAGTTCTTAACAATGGCTCAGTCCGGTCAAGAAGTACCTCAGACTGTGAATTTTTTGAGAGAAGATACTACTGTCCCACAACACCTTGCGACAGCTTCCACCTTCAACAGTCTTCTTCTGAGACAAGCCGTCCGCCTCAATTGTTCAAGGTAAACACTGTAGCCACAGTGAGCAGATTTGCAAAAATCTGTGAGAAGTGCTAGGTACCCTTTATTTGGTGTTATTTAGAAAAAATGATATAATCAAATGTTGGATGACTGTGGCGGAGGTTAAATTTTGTTATTAAGTTAGTGTTCTCCTTTCGGGGATTTTACTCTGTGATTGCCGCTGATATTTTCAGGCTGCTGAAGACATCTGCTACTAAATTACAGACATTAACTCAGAGTATGGGTCTTGAGGATGCATGGAACCAATCATCCCTAGAATTAGTAGAGGTAGCTAAGGTAAGATATTACCTGAGTTACTGCAAAAATCCTGCACTGGACATAATAATATGTATTCTCTATCACTGGCTATGGTTGAATGCTGGTTAGTCATGAGGGACAATGATGCATAAAGAGTGATAGGTGGAGATCAAACTGTATTAGATCGAAGCAGTATCTATGTGAGGCCATTAAAGGCAGTGCATCATGGTTATATCCTTACTGCCGCTCATGCTGTGAAAGAGCTTCTACATAGTTCACTGAGACTGCCTATTACTTGTCATATGAATTGTGTTCTCATGTGAAAATAAATGACAACTCCCTCTGAATCTTTATTAACATTTTGTCAAATTATCAGTGGCAGGTCTAGGTCAGGTCATATTACTTAATGTTAGCATTGATTGCTCATATTTAATACCGGTGGCATTTTTATGTTCTTTCAGGCTTTTTCATTCTACATGACAGTAGACTTATTTACGGATGCACTAACTAAACGGAAATGGGAGGTGACTGCTAAGACAGCCATGTCTCACTTATGTGAATTCTATACAGTCAATGGTATCTTGAATGAATCCGGCACATATCTGCAGGTATGTGTGTTGGCAATATAATGTCTCAATGGTAAACGCGAGTAGGTATGGGAGGGAGGGAGGGAGGGAGGGAGGTATGCACTGGGACATGGTGCTCTGGCCTGCTGGTTTGTAAGACAATACCTGTATGTTCCACCCGGGGATACAGCAACAAGTCAAGGCTTCAGTCTATGTGGCGGGACCCTTGTTTTTTAAATTTTTTAATGTCTCATTTTTATATCCTTTATCCTTCAAGAAACAAAATTTACATTGTTTTAAATCTGGCTAAATAGTGCTTTAGTAAGCAAGTTGCTGTGTGTTGTCTCTATTAGTTTCATTAATATTTGAATTTTGAACTCTCAATGATAACTTACAGGAATTAAAATAAATGCTTCTCTGTCAACCGATATTGTTAGAAAAAATAGCCCAGGTTAGTAGATTAAATTCTATTGGGTATACATACTGACTCTCGTGATCTCACTGGGCATGTAGATCACTGATAAACTAGGCTATCATTACCACAAAGCAGGTGTCGTAAGGCTAAGTATGCATCCTGCGTGACTTGAATTTGCGCATGTGCAAGAACAATGAGTTTAGTTTGGGTTCTGATTGCAACTTTGGAAAGGGGAAATGGGATATCCCCTGCATAAACTGTCAATCAAAATCAGCTAATAATGACAAGAGAGGATAACTATTGATAACAAATCCGCACGCTTTGGGAAGTATGTCACCAGAGCAGGTAGCCAATCAGATGGCTTCGGAATTCCGAGGCTCAATTTTGCAGAGATCAGCTCATGCCCAGAGCTGAGCATGCGCAGAATGTTGGGTATATAACCTGCCCTTTATATAATGTTTTTTTTTTGCAAACCCCAATAAGACAAAAAAAATCCATTTTTTGGTGCATCTGTCATTATATTTGAGGTAGGTATGACTGCTTAAAAATATTTTATCTTAATCCTGTAATCCTACTAATTGGTAATCAAAATTTTACTTTGAACCGTAAATCCCAGGTCAGATAAAATTATCACAATCATGTCATTTAACATGGTGACTCCATGAAATGGTGCTATGTGCTCTGGTATCTTTACACCAAGCCAAAACTGGCCATTGCCGGACAAGTATGAGGACAGTCAAGTGCTACGGCATCACTTGTCTCATAATAATAAGTGCAAGTACACCAATTAGGGACACACTCAGCACCAGACACCTTGGGGCACCCTGGAGCAGTGTCACAAGGATTTTTCTCACATGCATCATGCTCTTTTGTGTGCAAAAAGCAAGTTTTGCAAAACTGGTCCAAAGCTGGAGGTAAAATTAGACAATTAAACGGGCAGTACGGCAGCGCTTCTCCATTCAGCTCATAGTGGTAGTTCCCGCAAGCGAAACAGTTGTCAGTAATACACTCAGCTCCCTTGGGCGCTGCAGGACAGCCATCTTTAGGGCAGGGATCAGAATCTGGACAGTCCTTCATCAATTCTGTCACATCACACGGCCCACAGAGCTTTTTCAAGGTTATGCCATCAATACGTGTCACCCACGCTGAAATAGGGAAACATTGTTATTTGAATGAACTGAAATGATGGTTTGTTTTGCATCTTAAAATCAATTTAATACTACCCAAAGACCAAAGCATGTTATAGTCAAGCAGTTACTTGTGTCTGATTTGCATGGTTAAAAATTCAGTGCTCTACTGGGCATGAATTTTGGATGGTGGAAAGAGTGCCTTCCATAAGGGAAGGTAACCCTCATTCTCTGTATTACGATATCACAGTCCCCCGGATGTGCTTGTTTCTTGTATTGCACATCCGGGAGACTGTGACATCATAATGCAGAGAATGAGAGTTACCTTCCCTATTTTTAAGGCACTCTTTCTACCATCAATAATTCCTACCATGTAGAGCGTTGGATTTTTATACCATGCAAATTGCACATAACGTTATATAAGTAACTGACTGACTATAACATGCTTTGGTTTATGGGTATGAATATATCATTCAATGAGGTAAGGGTTGTTGTTGTAGCTATTTCTCTTATGCTTAAAAGAAAACTTACCAATGATAACTAAGGGAAAAATCAGTTGTTTGTTGCTGCCTTCCATGTTCACAAGACTCCGACAAATGCTCAATTGTCATGTGGGATCCAGTATCTGCATTGCATTATCTAAAATATGATGTTTGAAACAGCTGTGACCGGTGCAAAATTGTCAAATATTGTAGAAATTACTCTAGCTTTTATGTGATCTTCAAATGCAGACGCCAGTGACCACATTACAAGATGACAGGTATACCTGATGTCTTATAACTATAGTGCTAGACCTTTTTAGATGGGTATGTTGACACCGGAGCAGATTTCAATTCTCGAATCACAGAGAATACAGCTTATGTCTGTTTTAAGACCTAATGCTGTAGCTTTGGTGGATGGATTTGATTACCCAGACAGACTGCTGAATAGCTGCCTTGGACGATATGATGGTCAAGTTTATGACGCACTGTATGAGTATGCCAAAAATTCCTCTCTCAACAAAGAACAGGTATAGAACAGTTTTAGGAGTGCCATTGCCCTTGGTCCAAACAGTCACATACCAGATTTGTTGATTCGGATAAATCCTTGAAACTTTTAAAAATGCTAGGTCAGCATAACTGAGTTATGATACTACAATGATTAATTATGTAATGCCATTGTAAATCTATTTTACAGGTTCATCCATCCTTCCATAAATATGTGAAACCAATGCGTGATGCACTCAAGGCCAAGCTGTGATCCTACATACACATAGGTAAGAAATTAGAAGAATCACTTAATAAGAACACCAAATGAGGAGGTTGTGTGTCACGACCAGGTATGACTGGCAGTCGTCTTCATATCTCAGCCAAAAAACTCATAATACACATCAATCAGATTCTGGGCTACAATTGATTGCAGTTAGGTGCACCTCCGCATCAAATGCCCAGGAATCAATATGTGATAAAAAGAGATATTATGTTCATTTTTCCTTTTTTACTAAAATACTCTAATTTTAAATGACAATTTGTTTTGTTTTTACTAACTTTTTGTTTGTGCTTATTGACTATCAAACATTTTGTTATAGGTTTATTCTTTTGTCGACCAAATAAACCATTAGGAAATATCAAAATATTCCACAAAAAGAATTTAAACTGTCAGTAGAAAAATTGATTGACAATATGGATTACCACAGAGAGGTAGTTAAGGCAGGGAGAATATAATACTGCATTTGTTGGAGAGATAAATGACTGCCTTAAATAATAAAATCTCTAAAGCTTATATTTTGCTTCAGGGGTCAAAAAGTTATTCAATGTTTAATAATCGCGTTCTCTTGGCAAATAAGAGCATAACTCCCTGATGATAAGTTTCATCCTGTATTGATAAGTACTTGTATTTGCTACTACAATTCAACTTCCCCTGGAATGGACCAGTTTAATCGAAGTGGCTAAATGCCATTCCCTTAAATTTGGAATGCTGTTAAGCATTTAATCTAATCATGTATGTATGTAATCAACTCTATCGTAAATATGAACACAACTAGAAAAAATAAAGCTTGTCTTGCCCCGTAAGTAATGAAGGTCATTACCACATATTTTTAGGCTATGACATCAATTATCTCCTCTTGTCTGGTTGTGGTTGCAGCACTGTTGCTGACATTGTCTTTTGTCATAATCTTATACATTCTTATTATATGTCCATCGTGTGCTGCATGAAAAAACTGCAACAATCAATCATATCTAGAATTAGTAGAGGTAGCTAAGGTAAGATACTACCTGGACTTGATAATAATGTATTCAATATCATTGGCTGTGTTTGGATGCTGGCCATGATGCAAAAAGAGTGATAGGTGGAGATCAGACTGTACTAGATTGAAGCACTTTCTAGTACATCCATGGACGGCAATGCATCATGGTGATATCCTTACTGGCGTTTCCCCTGTGAAACAGTTATTCTGGGAATACAAAATTTAGTTTACCGAGATTACCAATTACGAAATTTCAGTATATCATATGCCAGCTTTAATAACCATATCATTTAAAAAGTATGACTCTATGATATGATGTTATCCGCTATGGCAGGGTTACACGAAGCCAAAACTGGCCATTGCCGGACAAGTATGAGGACAATCAAGTGCTACAGCGCCGAGTGTCTCATAATAATACGTGCAAGTACACCAATTAGGAACACACTCAGCAACAGACATCTTGGGGCACCCTGGAGCAGTGTCACAAGGATTATTCTCACATGCATCATGCTCTTTTGTGTGCAAAAAACAAGATTTGCAAAACTTGTCCAAAGCTGGGGGTAAAATTAGACAATTAAACGGGCAGTATGTCAGAGCTCCTCCATTCAGCTCATAGTGGTAGTTCCCGCAAGCGAAACAGTTGTCAGTAATACACTCAGCTCCCTCTGGTGCTGCAGGACAGCCATCTTTGGGGCAGGGATCAGAATCAGGACAGTCCTTCATCACTTCTGTGGCATCACATGGCCCACAGAGATTTTCGAAGTTCACGCCATCAATACATGCCACACACACTGAAATCAGGATATATTAGAACTGACATGATAGTTTGCTTTAATTGTTACCATGGACTTGATCATTTACTGGATCCAACCCCAAATTAGTTTTGCATTTCAAAGTCAATTTATGAATATATCATTCTATAAGGAAAAAGGATTTTTTTACAAAGCATGAAGTTGTAGCGTTTTTACCCAAGCTCAAGCTAAAAAGAAAACTTACCAATGATAACTAAGGGAAAAATTAGTTGATCATAGCTGCCTGTCATGTTCACAAACCTCCGACAAATGCTCAATTGGCCTTGTGGTATTTACATTTCATTATCTAATAAAATTATGTTTTAAACAGCTGTGTCCAGTGCAAAACGAATCAAGTATCGTGGAAAAGACTCTTCAACAGCTTTTATGTAATCTTCCAATGCTTAGGCCTACGCCTGTGACCACTTTGTGAGATGGTGGCATGTGATTCGTTTCCCCTGGTAATCCTGATGTCTTAGTCTTAGTGTGTAACAATAAAACAGCGCTATACCTTCTTTTCTGATGGGTATATTGACACCTGAACACATTTCCATTCTCAAATCACAGAGAATACAGCTATGTCTGAGTTGAGACCTAATGCTGTAGCCCTGGTGGATTGGTTTGATGTCCCAGACAGATTGCTGGATAGCTGTCTAGGTTGATATGATGGTCAAGTTTATGATGCTTTGTATGAGTATGCCAAAAGTTCCTCACTCAACAAAGAACAGGTAGAGAAAACACTTTTGAATGTGCCGTCTTCCTTGGCCCTAACAGGAACCAGATTTGTTGATTTGGTAACAGATAAATCTCTGAGACCTTTTATAAATGCAAGTATCAGTATGTGATCCAAATGCTGCTCAATGGTATAAAGTTGATTAACGATGGTAGTTTTTTTTAATTACGTAATTCTATTGTAAATCTATTTTGTAGGTTCATCCATCCTTTCATATTATATAAAACCAATGGCACTCAAGGCCATCATTATAGCTTTTTAATGCAAACTTGATTTTTCTTTTGACAACCGCAAAGTTCCATTATATTTAAGGTTTATATTTTTGTCGACCAAATAAAACAATAGAAAATCAAAATAAAGAAAAATACCAAAAAAAAATATTCCAAACTGTTAGTAGAAAAATAGATTGAAAATATGGATTATCACAGAGAAGCAGCAGATGAGGCAAGTAGAGATAAATGACTGCCTTAAATAATAAAATCTCTAAAACCAAGTTGATAGTTCTATGAAGCTTGTATCAAAGAGTACTCCTTGCTTGTATTTAGCTTCAGGGGTCAAAAAGTTATTCTATATGTAGGCCTAGTAATTGCATTCTCTTGGCAAATAAGAGCACAACTCCCTGATAATAAGTTTCACCCTACATTGGTAAGTACCTCTATTTGCTACTACAACTCATTTAACACAATTCAGCGTTGCTAAATTTAATTCCCTCGCCAGGGGGCCGTCGGGCGAGGGGCAAAGTCTGGGGGGCTCAGACTAATAATTTAGGAATGTTGTCATGTATTTAATTGGATAATCATGTAGGCATGTGATCAATTCTATCGTAATTATGAACACAACTAGAAAAAATGTCTTGCCCCCGCAAGCTATGAAGGTTTTACCACTTATTCTTAGGCTACAACATCAATTATCTCCTCTTGTCTGGTTGAGGTTGCAGCAGAGTTGCTGACAGTGTCTTTTGTCATTACCTTATGCGTTCTTCTAACATGACTATCGTGTGCTGCATGAGATGCAAAGGCCTTTCCACAATATTTACACTGAAAATAGAAAGAAATACATAGTGAGGGTAACTCTTATTGGCTATAAAACACTCCCAGATTATACCATTGCGTGTTGTTTATGATATGATGGCTGACTGGTTTATCCATACCCTACCTCAAAACATTCTCACTAGACAAAGACATTGTACGGGACACTGTAAATGTAAATTGCAAATATAGAAATAAGTGTCCTTAGTCTATATTATATTTGGTGTAAAGCTATTCATCAGCTCAATAACGGTTTTAAGACTTCCTAGAGATGTCGGCAGAAGTATAGGTTAAAGTGACAGTGAGTCACTGTAATTAATTGGTATCAGTCATTACTGTTTGAACCCCTACTAGGGTCAGGAATCCCTTTGATTTTTCATAATTATAACTTTGGATAGAGTGCATCCATAATGTTTAGCCAACATAACAGCAATTGTCGGCATTAATCGAGCAATCAAGTAAACTGTCACCTCTATGCCAATGTGTCCGGCAATCAATCATCACCCTATCTTCCCATTTATCTGTTATGGGTTCACCTAATACCTGTGTATAATTAAATGATACATTTGTTCTTTAATAAGAGGGCCATCAAGCAGCGGAGAAATGTAAATTGAACATGGCAATCTCAGGTGGTACCTTAAATATTTAAACATGATTACAGGGGATTATCCTAGCTATGTTCCACAGGCATATACACTACTCTTCTATCTCTATGATCACTAAGGCACGCTGTAATCATTGATTAGTGTTGGAAAGTCAGTGCATT
Organism: Membranipora membranacea; assembly: GCA_914767715.1. NCBI lineage: Eukaryota > Metazoa > Bryozoa > Gymnolaemata > Cheilostomatida > Membraniporidae > Membranipora > Membranipora membranacea. Next base: position 8,812,907 of record OU612065.1, read on the forward strand.
CTGCTGATTAAGATCTGGATTCAAGTCCATTCATATTGAGATGGAGTCTGTTGGTTGTAGTGTGACATGATAGTGATGGTCTTCCAATATACTCAACACCCATAGAAAAGTCAGACAGCAATATCGTGAAGAAATTAAAATCCGTTGAGATTTATGGGAACAACATAGAGGAGCCGGGAAATGATGAAAAAGACGAATTATAGACTCACGGAATTATAGGATCCAAATGCCATATTATTTAACTGTTAATTTATGAGTTGACCAGATTGCTTATTATGTTGATCAGTGGGGGACAATGCCATTAAATTTCGGCTCTTGAGATGCTGCTATGATTACAATGACAAAGACAGCGGCATCGCTGCCAGATTGGCATCATATCGTGGGATGAGAATCAGGCGAGCACTTAGTTGACTCACGATGGGGGTTGGTTGTTTAGCTTGTACCTGAATGACTCCCGAGGTTTTAATAGAACCAGATAAATATATACACAGGAAGATGTTGTACTAAGTTGACAGGAACCGGATTGGTTACAGACGCAAAGTGTCCTCTATCACCAAAAGGTTATCGTGATAAAACATAGACTCAGTATTCTAACCTCAATCTCCCTGATTGTGATAAGATTGTCCAACTTATCATGGAGACCCGTGCAGACGGGTGCAAAATCTATGAATTAAGAGCTATCTATACACACCTTGAAAGGTTTTTCACCAGAATGCTGTCTTATGTGGGTTCGTAGTATGCTTGACGCTGTGAAAGCTTTGCTGCAGAACATACATTTATAAGGCCTCTCCCCGGAGTGTACTCTCAAATGTTTGTTGAGACTGGATGACTGACTGAACTGCTTAGAGCAGATATTGCACTTATGAGGCCGATGTTTCTCATGTACATGGAGTACATGTATTCTAAGCCTATCTCTCTTCTCAAACGACCTGTGTGAATAAAATATTGTGAAGACAATGGACTGACTGATAACAATAAAAGTACAGCGGTCTGATGGAGTGTGTCTGTCAATGAATGGATGCTGAGTCATAGAGGTTGCCAAGTGCTGCCTGAGTATATTGTATAAACAGTCTAGGCAATGATAGAGATGTAGGGAGAGAATGAACCTGTTGATGTATACCCTGTCGGAAAAACGTCTATTAAGTTTACAACCTTTTAACAAAAAGTGGGAATAAAAATATGTAATTACCTGCTGCAAAGTTTACATGGGAATTTTCTGTCTCCATTGTCCACACATCTGGTGTACTTTAGATGTTTGTCTCTGTAATACTTGTAAGCGAATATTTTACCGCACTGGTCACATTTGTACCCTTCATCGTTCCCTGCAAATACACGGAATACATTTCAAATATTTCATCTGACTGACAACATCAGTTTTTCATCACTCAAAATTATGCCTATAGGGTTTTTATTGGAAAAGGATACATTTGCATATACTGTTAGGATTCTGAAAATCCGCGTTTGATGGCCACCAAGCTTGAAAAATTTCATAATTGATATTTATACTGGAGTGTCGCACCATAGGCTACCTCTCTAAACATATAATCATACAAATGTGATATTTAGGATTTGCAGAAAAAATTAGAATAAAGAGGATTTGGAATACACCAAAGTCATTGGGTGTGATGTGAGAGTCATACAATTAGCAAAAAAAGTAATTAACTTTTGGATCATAACAAAAAAGTTGTCAAATCTTGTGACAACAACACGGAATTCACAGGCATCAGGGACTTTTTGCAGGGTCCCAACAAACACAACAACACGACGTGAAATCATCATTGCGTCTGTGTGGTTTGTATTGTTAGACAATTTTACCGAGTAAGGATAAATATATGTATACATATAAATATACATGTATGTCACTCTGAGGTGATATGCAAATTTTAAAATACATGTCTATTTATAGGAGAAGGAGATCTATGGCGTTATTTCAGCTGGTTTTATCATCCAATAAAATTAACTTTTTGATATTTTAACTCACTGTCAGTTTTGAATATGTTAGATTGCGGTAGTTTTATCTCAGGAGAAACAGGAAAGTCTGCACACGAATAAACCAACAGCTCGTTGCCAGAAGGTATCGACTTCATCACTCTGAAAAATACTTCTGAGCCAAACTGTATTGGTGCTAGATTGGCAGCAAGAGCATCAGAAGTTTGTGAGATGTACATCATCCACCGGTTTTGGGTTACCTGAAAATCAGAAAAAATGAGTTAGTTTGAGAGAGGTTTGAAAATACTTCTATCGATCTTTCAACAAAACCTATCGACTGCTGTAAGAATCCAACAACATGCTAAGAATAAGCATAAATAGTATTAAGAATAAATAATGACGAATTGCTAAATTAAATGGTGGGTTTGGATCTCAAGACTGCTTGACTTACCTCATTTTCCAGAGTCAGCCCTGGTAATGCTGGAGGTGGTAGGGGTCCAATCTTTTCACCAATCACAAGAATATCTGCTGTGGCAAAAACTCCTACTCTAGGAAGTGACCCGACTTCATTTTGTGTCAGCACGGAGAACCCTATAAATGGCAATTTAGTAACAATAATATAAAATCAATTACTATGTGACTATTGAGAAGGAATAAAATTATCGAGCCACCTAATCAGTTTCGATATTGGCAAATTGTATTGATAAATGATTGTATTTCATATTATAGTTGTATACACATCGACAAAACTGAAAAAAATATGGTATTTTCTTTCCATGTAGCCTTGCATTTTTTCAACCAAAGACAGCGATTCACAAAAAATATTCAATACAGCGATTTCAGATGTAAACAGTATGGAGTTGTGACAGTTGACTGACCTGGCGGGGAGGGTACAGGTAGCTGTGAGCTAGCCATCACTGCTGGAGGGTTGATTGTCTGTGAAGGACTCTTCTCTGTTGACTTTCCTATTGTCTGTGTATGTCTAACCCTGGTAGATCCATTCAGACCTGCTAAACATAACAATATCTATATTTACACAGGATCTGGTACTAATCTCTAATAAAATGACAACATTTATGTTGGTTACTGAATTACATAGATAGGTAGACAAGAGATGTGATGAACATCTTAGAGGTATGGGTTCAATACTAAAAAAAAACAAACCAGGTTATAGCTCAGGAAAAATTAACATCATACAGAGTTTTGGCTAAATAGATGTTTTGTTTCCTTTGAAGTTTTATTTTGCGGCATAACCAAGTTGAAAGAGATTGCCGTCGGCTGCTTAAAGACGGCTAGATTATCTGTAATCTATGTGAAACCCGTGTAATGCTAGGCAGTTTATGAGATATTTTAGACAGTGTGGGGCTTTCTTTTTGTAACAGCTAAACAAGAGTTTGTGTTTAAAATGCTTGGATTCTACAAACTGGCATGTAAGCTTTGTAGCTTATTACAGCATTAAATGGATTTTCAGTGGTATTCTAAATACTTGTGTAATACCGAAGGGTGGTAAGGCAGCCTAACATAGAGCCGCTAACTGGAAGTTTGATTATTGTTTGTAATTGTGGAGGTATGTATGTAAGAGAGCTGTAGCCTGTCATGCTTGTGCAATACAATTTTTCAGGTTTCTTTTCTTTCATAATTACAGTAATTAAAGAAGAATTAATGATTTCTGTGAATATGGTGGGATCTAACCTAACTGAGGCTTACTTCACACCATGCTCATTTATTCTCTACAGCTTTCAGTCAAATCAACAAGGTCGATATTTGGAGTTTGACACCCCAATGTTTAACATGGTTATGGGAGGAGATAAGTCAAACAAGGTTTTCTTTTACCTCCAAGTGAAACAATAATTGTGTTTGGCCTGATAGCTTGGTGTGAAATGGATGAATAATATACACAGAAGGCCTAAAAGTCAACTCTAGCACTCTTTGATGTTGCAAGCTGAAAATTTCCTACTTCAAACCAGTTGTACCAAGGATTATAAATACATTGGTTTTATTAAAACAAGAAATATTTTTAAACATGTAACAATAATTATCTGTTGCTGAATGTATTTCATTGTGTCGCCAAAAATAATTTTTTTGTCACTATAGTCTAAATACAGAAGCATCAAATGATAATCCCTGCAAACTTCAGCTGGTCACATGAAAATTATTGATCACAAATAAATATGAATTCTGATAGTAATTCTTTTAACAATTTACTCAGTTGTTTAATGTTTTGAGCCAATATTGTTATTTTCAAAATTGAAATCTTAGAGATAAAAGCCTTTAAAGTAGTGCTGCCGTAAACAGTAGGGAGATAAACTGTGAGGTCAATCATGCATTAAAGGAGTGGCAGCATTAACATAAGAGAGAGTACAGGTCCCCCCCCCCCCCCCCGACACTGGGTATCATTTGTGTTTCAGGATTAAAGCTTGTCACTTTGTAGGTATGTAAATATTATAAACCAACAACCGAAATGTTTCAAGTAGGAAAAGTTCAGACACTATTGTTTGTAACGATTCATTATCATGTAGTGTAACAGTTGTTCTTATGTATATTTGTCGGAGACACCTGATTGCAGTTCATGGGTTTAATCTTCGGGTAATTAAGGATTAAGTCTATTTATTTGGCCCGCTGATGCTGGAGTATATATAAATATTATTAACATTAAAACAGGTGTAATTTTCCTTTTGATGGATTAACTTATTGAAAGGGAGGGTGTATAATTGATAATTGAAGGTTAAATCATGGAATTAGATTTCATTGGCTTTATTGCGGCACCGAAAATCAACTTTGTGAGCATGAGAAAAAGGAAAAAGGGGACTTGTTGTACCATGTAGAGTGAGCGGCAAATAAATGTTATAGGTATATAGATATATTATATCTGCAATCACTTTAGTCGTTGACAATGCGAACATCAATTTCTAACAATTGCATTTCAGGTTACAGGTTTTTTTCATTTTCCATGCCACAATACTACGCCACATCAGTGAATATTCAGCTGTACAGGCCGCCCTGCCTTTCACTTGTAAAATTTTACTAATGGCTAACATTTTGAAATAGGAATGTGTGAAAATAATGATCTAAGAACAAAAACAAAATTTTGTATCATATCTAAAGAACGTAAAACTTGAATTTATAACTTACTGTGGTTGCGGTTTTGTTGGTGGGAGAGGAGTTGCCAGTACCTGAGTAGATATCCCGGTGAGGGCATGTTCACAGATGGCAGCGACAAAGCTGGCATCATCCTGTTACCGAGTAGATTACCCTGCTCTGTCCTGCTGTGAGAGTTTGTCTGTAGAGATGGCATCATCATTGGAAGTGAGGTTGGCAAAGCAGCAGAATAAAGCCTTCAATAACAAACTGTATATTACTTCTAGACATGCTACATTTTCATATAATGGAAAACCAGAACAGTAAGACATTTTTATGTATATTGTCTGTTTCCATCCACACAAGAAACTATTGCCGTTTTCTAGTCCATTATTTTTAAAACACTTATATTTTTAATTCCACACAAGCAAAATTTTACCACCATATATTTCTGTATTTTTACATCAATCATGTTGAGTATTGACAGGTAATAAAAAGCAAAATTAAATATTTATCCAGCAAAGCAATATTTTGTCTTTTAAATACCATTCAAATATACTTCAAATGTATCAAAAATATTTAAAATTCATTTTTAAAGGATTTGTAAAATTTATCTCTACAGCAAAATAAAGCATTATAATAACATAGTGTAAATTCTAAGGCATCAAGAATCCTCATAATTTGACCTGTTGTAAAGATAGCAATTGCAAAAATAAATGTGTGAAGAGTGCTAGAAAATGCTGCTTCCATATTTCTATACTTACATTGCTGCCATAAAAGGATTACTCTTTGAGTTGATCATGTCCATTTCTTCTTGTGTTGTTACTCGATTTATTACGCTCATCATTGCTGATTTACAAGATATCGGCCGCTGCCTTCCTGTTTCACCTCCTACTAGGATATGATTTCCAGCCTTGCCCTCGCTCATTGATAACCTCCAATATTTAGAACCTGGCTTCAGTATGAATCAGGATAGTCTTTAATCTGTAGCCGAAATGATGTCACCAAGTATTAGGGGTGGTACAAAGTGCCTGCTTTATTACCAGCGGCTAATAACCATTGATCACTAATATCAATGAACTGAGGGCTGAGAGAGAGTTCATTACTATTATGGATCATACATCAAAGGAACATGCCGACACAACAGGGAAATTGTTACTCTATTGTTGTGATTATGTAAATATACACCAATGATTGGATAAGATATCTGCTACCCCAGAGCTTGTTGGGAGCTTATCAGCGCTCTTACACCAAAAATAAAACAGCAGATTTTTGTGTGAAACTACGCTCAAATAACCAAAACATGATCATAACATGACCTTATAATTTTAATAACTTACCAACCATATAATGATACTCCTGTCCCTGGAATCATGTCTTGGTTATGAACGTGATTTTGACCTGCTCTGTTTATATATCCAAGTCAACAATAAAACTGTATAAAAATTCAGTTTTAAAAGTAAAATAGTGCAGGAAATGCAATCTGTAACCAAGTTGTGAGAGCATTTGCCTGCTATATTATTATGGTCACGCTTTGGTCGAGGAATAAATACTCTGTTGACAAAGCATGAACTTGTAAATGCTATCATGTTGGATTTTTTCCTGCTTTTAACGCTTTACTGGTAATGGATTTAATGCAGGAAATCCTCCGATCTAACAATCATTATAGGAGACAAAAGTGGATAATCTAACTGTTTGTGACCCTGATGTCTCTCCAAGAAAAATGTGTGGAAGTTGAGCTGCATCATTTAGCGTGAGGTATTTGATAGAGCCACTCTGCACTAAGCTAACAAGGATTATTCCTTTTTAATCCCGGTCAATCTACCAAATCCATCACAGAGCTTCTGGAAAATATTGTACTCAAGAAAAACAGCAGTATGATAAAACCTATTGCTTGCTAATTATATCACAGGATCTGATCAGTGGAATCGGTCAATTATTGTAACAGGTTACATCAGAAGACGTTTTTAGATTTACAGTTGCTTGGCTTTAACTCAACACCACAACATGTGATTATAGTGATAAATCGATTCCGATACCGATTTCCTCTGCCTTAATTCTTAGAAGACAATGGCCATCTTCATACATTCAATATCACCTTCTTTCACTGGAATATCAGGTATTTTAGTTTCCTGCAAAATTTTAGCGTGTACAATATTACGCTCAATGATGCACTAATTTACGGAACAAAAGAAACGAAACAAAAGGCTTACACATAATTTTGGTTGCAAAAATCCCAGTATGATGAACCAGCAGATAAGAAAAGATTTTCCAGCTAGAGCAGGCCATAATGCAAATTAAACAGTTTAGTTCATTGATTTAGGCACTAGGCACTACAATATTCTTCTATTGGACCAGGGAGATTGGACAAACAAATATCACTGATATTTTAAGAACCATTACTATGGTTACCAAGTAGCTCTGTATTTTATAATTCATTTTATCCTATCCTCCTAAATTTAATGGGCAACTTGATGGGCAAATAAAACAGATATACAATATACAAATATTTATATATTATAGATGATGCATCACTACCTGTTAATTTGAGTGAGCAAAAAGCGCTTGCAGATAAGTAAAGACTGGGAAGTCATCATAATTTAATTTGCTAACACCAATGAACTTCATTGCTTACACTAACTCCAATTTAGGTTTGAAGACGTTACCCTTATACTGTATGATTAAGATGAAGAATTTTTTATTGTTTGTGTGGTGTGAAACAAGGGTAGATAAGTTTGTTACGAGTGAAGTAGACACAGAACATATCAGTTATTGGACTTATTTCTGCTCATCAGCAGGAGATATTTGCAGTTATGCAAATCTCAAAAGCTGACACAGATCTGTTTAGCGGGACTTATGGTCCACAGTTAACAAATTGGTACTTTTATCTTTTACTCTTTGCTTTTATGCTCCTACAAAAATTCCAAGTGGCAAATATGGAATGAGTGTGTTGAGTATCAAGCCGAGCCCTTTTATATCGTATCAATTTTAATTGGCGGATCAACCATAATAAGTCACTGGGACACAAGAAATATTTATATTCATTAAACTGATAATTCGTGTAAAAGGAACTTCTGAACAGGGAGTTTGGTCCCCAACTCCCTGTTCTGAAGCAAGAGTAACAATTTTAGAGCGTCAGGAGTTGTCTTCCAGATTAGTGTATTCAGAAAACTCCCACCAGTCACTTTAGCCAACTCAGTTATATGGTTTTGCATGGCAGAAATTTCAGGCTTGTCCGTACCTACTATTTACATTACCAGACCACCACTATTTACAGATTGTAGTGAATTTTCAGTCCTTGTTTATACTTCTCATCCCATTACCCCTTGCCTCTTCATACTTCTTCTGTTTGTGACACAACATTGTTTAATAACAATACATATATCTTTCGAAACCAAATATAAATAAATGATAGGAAATTTGGAGAGGTTGAAAAGTTTCAAACCTGAGACCAATCGGCCACACAAAAGTGAGCTTGCCCAGACAGGTAGGACTTCCAAAAGTTCGAAGTAAGTTGCTCTCTTAACCACATCATTACCAAATTAGAACATGATTAACATAAAAATGTGGAACCGATTCAGCTAGTCCAGTTAAAATTATCTCTACTTATTATAGTATAGAACATAAACCAAGCATTTCTACATTCTCAGTTGTGCAAACACATTCCACTGTGGTACATTAAGCAACATGCTACCATGAATGAGATTATATTGAAAGTCTAAGGGTCTTAATGAGAGATCGAGTATATTTTGAAGAGGCAGTGTATATTGTTACTCTTCTTCAGGCTCTTTGTCTTTTTGATGTAGGATCTCAGAGGCATTAAGATGAGTTGAGGCAGTGTTAGGTTTATCTGTTCCCAGCCTTTGCCATCTTGAGGGAGGCCAGATTATTGCTGCAGCTTTACCAAAAACTAAAGACGCTGGTATTGGGCCATAGGTATTACTGTCTTTACTTAAGACGGGGTGATCACCTTCAACCCATATGTAACCCTTTGGTACAACAACAATGCGGTTCTTATAAGTCCTAGATTTTACCAGCTGATTACCAACCGCCACTACCCGCTTAATGTCACGATCATTAGGGCTCAGGGCATTGTGTAATGTCACTATCTCGCCTGGTTTTACATTATAACGATCCTTCGAAGATATCAACACCCAGTCAAGAAAAACGACTTTGTCTCCAATGAATTGCCAGGGAAGGCTGTCCTTGTATTGTCTCTTCGGTTCACATCTACCAGTGTTGCTTAAGTGAGGGTTAAGTGTAGGCTGCATGGACCGGCCACAAATTTGGGCCAAACTGTAACCAGACAAATCGATGAGAGTGTAGCCAATCGCACCAAAACCAACCATCGGTAATCCATAGCATTTCACTGTTTTCCACGCCATAGCCCATCTACCAAATTAAAAATTTGCAAGATTTTAACACGTGATAATCAAAGATTCCAAAGCAAGAGGCATTTTCCTTGGTGTTTTTCCTGCCCAAGAATTGCATGATATATCCACAAAATGAGCATTCACGAAAGACTGAAATTAGGGTGAACCTATTGTATTTTATGGTCAAAATTTGAGTAGATCTAAAACTAGATCTAGGGATGCTGTGTGTTTTCAGAAAGTCACAATAGCCAAGCTGGCAAAAAATACAAGGTCATGTTAAACTCACTCAGGTCTCCACATTTCACTGACTATAGAAACAGAGGTGTCAGTGATTTAGACTGGCAGCTGAACTCTAATCAAAGCATCAGATTAGACCTACAGATAGAAAGTCAGTTATATAATAATGAATGCTACCATAATGTAGGCAACCATTGGACATAGACTAAGATACCAAACATTTGTAATATCCCTCCGCCACCACAGAGGGAACATACTTGATCTAACGTAGACAGAGTAAGCAATAAGATCCGATGTTTATGTTATTATGGATATAAGATTGAGTTTGAGTGGACACACAGTATTATTATATAAGGTTTTCATCTTGAGTCACATTGAGCAGATTATGTTTTTTTCCATCCTAGCCTTAGTTGAGAATCATTGAAGCTTGTTGCAAGAATGAAGTCTTTATTACCAACAGAATAAAGAAACATGTAGCCATATTTAAAACAACCCGTAACAACTTGGTCCTTCCTGGTATGACTGGCATTATATGTTGCTCCCTTTTCACTGATATCAGTAGAGGGGGAGCAACTCCAAAGAGTAGGTAATAAGGTAAGGATCAGTGATGGGGGTGCTCTATATTAGAAAGGAGTGATACATGTATTGGATAGTTTGTATGTTCACATAAACCTGCATTTTGGTTACATAGTATATCGCAATCCATTTACCATGACCTTACGGGCATCTAGGGACTGTAAACTCTCTTTGCAAGCATTATGTATACAAATCAGTCTGTGTAGGAAACGGGATTGCCATTCACACCTCAGATAATGAATGTTGTAGTTTTTAAACATCTGACAGACCACAAATTATTTTGATAAGATGAGTACGTTGAAAAAAAAGGCTTTTACCCCTTAGGCTGCGATAAAGGAGGGCAGGCTTTTTGTCAAATCTTCACGCCCACACACACACATATAGTCGTTACAATAAGGAGGATGCCTCAACATCATCATCTCTGAAGCAAAGAGATATCCTCTCTTGAGTACAGGTACTGGGACCCATAGTACTCATACCAAGCCATTTACCCATGTGAACACAGCGTGGACTTCCGATATTTTTTAGACATGTTTCGGACTTGGTTAGGATGAATGGTGTGCCAGTACCAAAACGGGAGTAACTGGCAACGTCGTGAATTGATCCTGGAATTAAGTCAAGATCACAAGTCTGCATCCTCAACCATAGACCACTCCCGGTCTATATGCCCCATCAAGCAGCATCAACACATCACAAATAAGACTCATGCGTAGGTCTCAGGTCTTGAGCTTGCAATCATTATAATTTGTGCCCCCCCCCCCCCTCTTAATACATGATTATCATTTTGTTGTCAAGAATAATCTACTTTCTACTTGGAGACTTGGCACCTGGAGACGTTAGTTTTAGTAAGAAACAAATGATCAGTTATTGATGACGGGAGCATGGAGACGCATGACGGCGTCACACAACAGCTGTATGATGTTCTCATACAGAACATCCTGTGCAAGGTCTTGAGACTGTGAGCAGCCATGATGGGTTCATTGAAAAAACGAGCTCTGAAAGGTACATCACATGAGTCAATTAGAAATCAAAGGTTTAGGTAGGGTGAACTGATTTGATACACATCCGTGTCATGTGTTTTAAGTGCAGTGTAAGCTGGGTCTCTGCACTAGGCCTTGTTGTGCTAAAAATGTGTCCGGTAAATGGCCATCCTCCACACTTCTCTCTAAAAGGGCCAACCGCTTGTGCCAAATACCCATCCGGCATGCTAACTGGCCATCCACTTCGCCTGGTATCAATCTTGAAGTGTGACTGTCACAAACCCATCCGGATGGCCATTTAGCAAACTCTCGATTGCCAAATACCCATCCGGATGGGTCTTTTGCTTGGATGATGAGTGTTCACAACCCATCCTTCTCTGTTACGAACCAAACCGCCTCCGTCAAATTTGTGTCCGGACGCGTTTTATGCAACCGGATGCCTATTTGGCATCTGGCGGTTGTCCCAGTGCCAACCAGATGCCTATCGGACAACCCGATGCCCGATAGGCATCCGGTTGGGTTCTTAGCGCAGCAGACTGCCCCTAACTGCTCAACACTGCCTCACAACATCTCAAGACTGACACACAACCATGCCTCATGACGCAGTCATGTGAAGTTGTGTGTCAGTTTTGAGATGTAGTGAAGCAGTGTGAGTGTTTTTTGGTAGGTTGATACTGGATATTGGCAAAGTAAAGACATGTAAGTCCCAGGGGCCCATGCTTGATTTGTACCTTGATGAGTTTAGTTTCCAGTGCCAGCATCTGCTGTGACTTGAGAAACTTGTTTTCTTGTATGTCAGTTAACGTTTCCAGTCATCAACAATTTCATGATTTGGATGATTGAAACAGCTTATGACATGTTGACTGAGGTAAATATAAACTTTGTATTTACCTGGTTCATGGACATGCTTGTGACTCCTGTATTTGTCTTTAGTAAATACCAAATATATGCCTAATTACTAATCTAATGTATTATTGTATGTATGCACAGTAACAGCAATGTATGTGTAAGTTTTTTAAGAACAAAAATTTAAAAGAAGGGTTCCGGTCAGCTTTTTTGTGAATCCACACCCAGGCCAATGTTTGTACAAGTCATCTTACTAACCGCAGGGCATATGCATCTTGCCGAAAGTCCTTCTGTGATAAATTGAAGATTTATTGCTCTGCTAGTACTCAACCACACTTCAGACAATACATATGTCTCCAAGAATAGTACGTGACTACTGATTGAGTTCAGTGCATTATACTTCGCCGGAATCATTGCGTGACAACACGGATTTATCTGTTTTTTGTCCGCATTTTAATAAACCCCAAATTAGTCTTCACACAGCTTTTGATTGGGTTTTTATTGATAAACCGGCCAATCACATGCATGTTAACATGTTAAACCATGTTATTTATTGTGGAAAATCAGCTCACCTAAAAACCATATTATGTATATTTTGGAACATCATTAAATTGAACAAAGTTTATTGGATGAAATATTCACACTCTTGTTGTATTTAGTACAGCTACTTATTACTACTAGTACACAGCAAGAAGTAAACACACCACAAGCAGTTCCAGTTCACCAATCCGACTTTGACAGCTCTAGCTGGGTACACTTTCGGTTTGGATCAGTATAGGTTTGCAACTAAACTTGCCACCTCTAACTTACTATATTTCATTAGCATTGATTGATTCTAATTATCAAGTATTTATTTAATTCATTACCACTACTAATTATTATTAATTAATTAAAATGATCAGAGTAGAGTTGGGATTTAAGTCACACAACAACAAGCATTGAGTGAGTGTGTATTAGTAGGTTTCACAGGCCTACTTGCAAGCCTGGCTAAATAATTTTCTTAGGTGAATAGTAAATACATACACTACTACAGGTTTACACCCCCCAGGTCCAGGAGCTCATCATGTCTCTGCCAACATTTGGGGACCAGTCAAACAACATTATGTTGTTTGACCGGTCCACCTGTAAATTGTGGTCTTATTGCTCTTTTTACAGCATATGCTGAGAAACCAGAGGGGTCAAACCTTGCTAGAGACCACGGCTCGGTTGTACGTCCAATTGACTCATTTCTCTATTCATTGGTTGTCTCACCTGATGTCTCACCTGATGATTCTTAGCTCCTAGCGCCGACTTCAGGAACGTTAAAAACTCATGAATCGTTTTACGTTTCCGGGTCATTTCCCTGTAAACCAATAAGGAACAGCTTTAAATCTAAGCGGGGTTCGGGGCAGGAGCTGTTAACAGTGGGCAACCAAGCAGTAGACAGTTCCAGTCTTTGGCAGTTCTAACAAAGAAGAACCGGCGATAGTGCAGAGTACATAGTTCTATGGTTCTCATATCAAAGTCCAACGAGTCAACCCTAAAGCTTCTGGAACACTTTATTGTTCAACCCTGTTAACATTGTGAAATTTGCTAGCTGCATTTCTAGAAATATGTTGCAATTGTTGGAACGTTGGTGAGCCACAATGGTGATAAGGACATATTTTAGCAACTTATGAGGCCAGATTTCACAAGATAGTTGTTGACTAAATCAGCTGCCTATCAAAGTCCATAAATTGATTCATTTTTTAGCAAAATTCTTTACTATCTAACCAATGAGTATTTCGGATATTTAATGTAATTTTAATATATGAGGCTTATGATTGCACTGAAAGCAAATAGTTGGTTGCATACTTAAATTGAGCATCAGCACACAAGCTATATCCCGCAACTTCACTTAGGTTGTTTTCAGTTACTTGTGTAGCCAAGGTTTTCAAACCTGTTATGTTAGCTCTGGCTTAAGAGATATCCATAGATTTAAACTGAGCTAAATTCAAATATCATATACCACTAACCAATTTATTTTTATTCTAACAAATTCTTTCGTCTCTAGGATATTCAACAACAATGGACACTCCAGAGAATGAGAAAAGTATTTGTGATGATGAAGAAGGGCTCTCAACTAAGGTTGGATATTTTTCTTAGCGCAACAATCACCTCTGTTTGTGCACAGTTTTTTTTTCGCATTTCCAAACACTGGATTGTCAAATCACTGACAGGTTTAATTAAGTTACTAGAACATTAAGAAACAGAAAAATTCTTGCAAATTTTCCAAACATCTATATGCCGAAACCGGTAACATAGTTATGAACTCATATTAAGACAGTTGTTTGGGTGGCAGTATCAAGGAACTTAAGTGGTCATATGAATTTTTTCCGTAAATGAATTAAGTCTTAGCAAAAGGCAGTGTGAAACCAATTAGCTCATCAGTTTTCACATCTTTGTAAAAAAATGATTGATACTAATTAGAGTTCCAAACAAATCATGTGTTACTTTGCCATGAGTTGTCCATTTTATTTTCCAGATTAGTATGGATCTTGGATTTCCTCGTGTCACTTCTACTAATCTTTGTAATATGGAGCTCAAAAGAGAGGAAAGTAGCCATGAACATGAATTCACCACTGGTTCAATGTCCCCACTGCCTGATGAACAAAGTCCGGTGAGTACGCTGCCACACATTTCATAAAGAGATATAATAAGATTTTAATCAAGCGCTCCATCTAGTCCAGTGGCAGCCCCTGCCTATCTTGTCACTTCCATTTGCACTTTTGGATGGATAAGGTTTGTCAGTTGTATCTGGTACAGTTTTTCACGCTGATTGCAATGGTAACAATGTACCTTACACTAAATTGCACAATTGGCCGCTAATTGCCAAAAACGATGCCGGTAAAAGGGAAAGTGATCAAAAAGGAAAACTAAGAATACGCATTATTTGAAAAATGACCCACTCAGAGCATTAAAAACTGGTGTCATGCAATGGGAGGGTCAATACACAGTCACCATAAAAAAATCAGATCGATACAAACATTCGAAGCCTGTTTTTTAGGCAGCAGCATAGTTGTAAAAGCAGTTTCACTTTAATGATAGTTTTACACAGGCGATAAAAGGGGGTATTGCAACCGTTGTTGGCCACATCTCGGCTAATTATGATAGCAGACCCATGTAAAGTTGTAGATGCACTAATTATGACATGCTCTATCAGATCTTGGACATTTTGTAACCATATCATCATTTTTTCATCACTTTCCCTATTGTCGGCAGCGTTTTTCACTTTATCACTTTTTATAAGGTTGGTCATTCACTCAATATTTGAGATATCATCTTGATATTATACCAAAAACTGACCAAGGTATGTATGAATCTGATTGCAGAGTTTGAGTAGCTCAACTCATAAGGTGAGCACAGGACAGACCTTTGAAATATTAAAAAACAGCAATTTTGGCCATTTTCGGCAGCGTTTTTGGCAATTTGCTGCCTATTGTGCAACTTTGTGTAAGGTACATCATCACCATTGCGACCGCCTCAAAAAACTACCCTAGATTCCTCTCTTAGAATTTATCCATCCAATTTCGCAAATGAAGTTGCATTTCTAGCCACATTTTTGGTAGGCTGCCACCGGACTAATCTGCGGATGTTCTTGTTTCTATGGTATAAAAATTCTCAATTATTAAAACATTATTCTTTTACCAGACAATAATTATCTAGCAAGTTGATAAGATGAGTGTATTTTTTATAATAAATCACACTCGATCATGATGCTGACGGTCTAACTATTTGAGTATACAACTGCTGACTGGTCAAACTAGTCCATCCACCACTCATGTCATAATTAAATGACCTCATGATAGATTGATTCACAGGCTGTCTGATTAAAGCTCTTATAGACCTCAGTTTGTAACAAAATTTTGTTGGTCTGCAATCCGTTGAATAAGTTCCCACAATAAATTTAGCTCGTCAGATGGCCATTCGTGACGCTTACAATCAAAACTACATAATGATGTATGACTCTCAATACCAGTGTTTGCAAAATGGTAACAATTGTTACCATTGGCAAACACCAATTGCCGATGATTCAACTGATGCCATCCTATTTCTTCCTTACTATATTTTTGTGGTTCGTATGTGACAAATTTTGGTAGAAAATCCCCCTGTGGTTAAAGCGTGAAAAAAAAAGCAAGCCACTCATGAGTTGCTAAATTCAGTAATTGGAAGTACGTCTTTTCCTGGTTGCCCAACAATGATTTGCACTTTACCTGACGATTTAGTACAACTTACCCAAAAACAAGTACAATACCTGCTCATCACATTATTGCGTAATAGTCAATGTACGGCGCAGCGTCATTTTGGCGACCTCAATGGAAGCACACTCACTGTTGCTCCTAGCTCCATACTGCACTTGTGCACTACGTCTAATGTGTTATTCTGTTAAAATTCGAAGGTGAATTTATTATTGGTAGGTATAAGTTTGCTTCATCTCAGATTCCGGATTTTGTGAAGTAGTTTTTGTTCACGATGAACTTTATGAATCAGTTTCAGGGTATTTGTGGAGTTGTTCTGAAATGTTGTTAATGGTTTTTTCTTTGATTGACTTTATAATAGTGTATGTACCATCGTTCAGATGGATGAGGCAATAACTCAAACTGATCTGAAATTATGAAGACAAAAAATAGTCTATGTCTGTCACACGTCCCATGAGTAGTAATAATGTTACAGGATGATTCTGTTCGGGAGACTGAGGAAATGGATGACCAGAGCATGAAAAGTCCAGAGAGTGCAAACAGCAGGAAGATCAAGCCCAAACGAGAAGACAGAAAATGTACTGTATGCGGCGACAAAGCACTGGGCTACAACTTTGATGCAATAACTTGCGAATCATGTAAAGCTTTCTTCAGACGAAATGCCACCAAAGCCAAAGTAAGATTTTCTAATTAAAATGACACGTCATGCTGGTACTCTGTGAACTTCGATTTGGATGTATTGATACGCTGAGGAGTAAGATATGAGTTCAAATCAAATCCTTGTTATGTTCAAGTAATTAATAAAGTATTACAATAATCAATCGTGACGGAAAAGTTTTGCTGAACTTGAAAACTTACTATTGAATTTGAACTTATCTTACATAAATATATTGCGCTCTTGGTAAAGCCAATTGTAAAGTCTGAGATTATTCACTTACTCTATAGTAATAAATACAAGCTGTAGTTAAGTAAAGCTGTTTCGGGTGACTTAATGTTAGCTAGCACCAATTATCACTAGTTGAGGATGGGGTTAATCTAAAGTGATGATGTTGATTCTAAGCCATAAATTTCGCTATTTCAAGCCTGCACAATACTGGGGAACTTTTCCTCCTGCGAATACCTTTCACTTAAACTAACTATTTACCATGGCCTATTGGGCTTCCAAATTTATCAGTACATCTTCATTGATGCCATGTGTAGTTCTGATGAATCAATTGGGTATTAAAAAACTTGTCAAACTTGAAGGTGCTCCTTATCAGATTGAAAGTTTGTCGGAATCACAGTGAAAAGAAAGCTGAAGTCTTTTCAAAGTAAGCACAACAAATTTGCTAGTACAGTCACATCAGATTTGGTTCCTGTATAAGTTTTATTGAGCAATCGTGGAATCACCATCCCACATAACATGGTTTATTGACTCCCATCTGCTCGTTTGCCCTGATAAACAATTATTGACTTTGATGAGTTGCAAAATAGGGTAAAAAACATGAATGGTGTCTCCAGCTGATACAAAATGACAGATTCTGATCCGTTGAAAGAACATCAATAATAATCTCCTCACCACCAAAGCTTGGCATGCTTTTCCACTGACACAATATATATATACAAGTTGACAATCTAACCCGTTTTAACCAAAAAAGGAGTATAAAAATGATTAATTTAAGATTTAGGCAAATTTGGTTAGATTTTGGTTTTAAATCAAGCCGAGAGTGAAGTTTCTATTCATGGGAATCTTTGTATAATATTCTGCTGTGTGTGCTTTTAAAATATAACCGCTTTCTCCTTGATAATTTCCTATGACGTTTGTTTCAGCATCCGCGATGTATGTTCCAAGCTAAATGTACCATTGATCCAAACACAAGAAGATTCTGCTCTGCTTGTCGCCTCGAGAAATGTTTCACAGTTGGCATGAAAAAGGACATGATACTAGGTAGGTGTGATTTTATTATCAATATTCACTTTTCTTCAAAGCTGTAAATTACTGGTATTATAAGATGTATATTGATGCTCTATAAACATATAATTTACGTAATATAGACTAAATTACTAAAACTATATATGAATAAAGCGTTTTTTACTCGGATTCATTGGAATTTGATTAACTATATCCATAAATGAACTATAAATATACAGGTGATGATGAAAGACAGAAGCGTATAGAGAAAGTCAAACAGAATAGAGCAAAGAAGCTGGTTCAGCTACAGAAGCAGACAGGAGTCGACTATCTGGTCTCAAATCATGATAATCAGCTATGTGGTATGGATAGCAGTACCACGATGAATAACCTGTGTGATATTAAGGTAAACAGCTGGTAATTTTGTAAATTATCATCCAACCATTTGTAACGTAGTAAGTTTTAATACTAAAATCCATACTTATGAACGGAATATACAAAACAGAGTCCTATGAAGTGACTGCCCAGGGATAAAGACAACGCACAGTTTGTGTTTGCTGTTCGGTAAATGGGGCTGGTCTTTGGGCGTCCAAAGAGTACACCGTTTTATATTAGTTCTACTGTAATAGCCGCATGTAAGTGATTTCACACTGCGATATAAGAATATATGCCTGATTTGTGTATTGATAGATTGAGACAGGAGATGATATTAGCACACTATCGGACACTGCATTCTGGTCATCACTGAGTAATCATGGCTCTGTAAGTACGCTCGCACTCTCTCACTTTTGAAACTGCTTCAATTTTATAACTCACTGGTATGCTATGCCAAACTTGTAATCTGATCAGTCCTCGCTTAGGGTAAGAGCATGGCAGGGATATCTCCCCAAAGTCATTCGCTGCTTGATAATCATATCATATCATATCAACTCAAATATTTGGGAATGAAGTGGTATATTTGAGAGTTTAGACTTGCGGGATGCAATAGCGACGATTTGGCTCCCAAAATATTGCTCGTTCCAATTGAAATTAAGTTGTTTTCTCAAATATGATGGTGATTTATTTGTAAAGAAAGCTGTCTTGGTTTATACCATTAACTTATCTGAGTTAATGTAAGTGCTCACACTTGTCACAATATATATTGTAGGTGTCATCATCACTTTCACCTACTGAGAATGCTGATTCAGATAACGGTAGCCGTAGACTGCTCAATGAGAGAGAGCGAAACCTCATTGAGTTTTTAGATAAGTCTTACTTCAGTACATTTGGTGAGTTATTAGATGTGACTTCTAGTGTCCACCCCCTCCTCTCAAACTCGCACTCCCTTTGCGATGTTAACCATCACCAGTATAAATATCTCCACTATTAGACCTTTATTGAAGTCTTATAGCGTAGAGTCTGGTTAGAATGGGCTATGAAAGAGATTTTTCTCTCGATCGTATAAAATCTTATGAAATTTCATATCCAGAGCAGTTGTAATTCAACATAACCAGGTATCTAATCAATGTCTTGGAAATAACCAAGAAAATCAATTAACGCATATACACATGCACTTTTATGCATTTTAGCTTCAGCAAATTCGTAATTTAAAAATCTTTTCTTGAAGTATTGCTGTATTATTTTGTAGGATGCACATCAGATGTACCTCCTATACAACTAGAAAAAACCTCGCTGGAAGCTTTAATGAATCATATCGGTGTACTCGTCAAATTACTAATCAAGTTTGCCAAGAAGCTACCAGATTTCCTCACTTTACCTCAAGCCGCTCAAGTGACTTTGTTAAAAGGTGGGAGATTTCTTCATCTCATTATCACAACTCCGTTGAACAACTGTCACTATCGTTCACGCATGACATATAATAGTGATAATTTAAAATCACACATCGGTAACGGAACTGCGGTTGTGTAAGGAATTGCATGGGAGGATATCAACTGTGGTAAACGTGGACCTTAGTGCCTTAGCTGATAAATGTTTTTTTTCAAAAACATTCACAATGTTTTAAACAGGTGTATAGTCGGATGAAAAAAAAAATGCTAGCGGTGTTTCCCATAAAAAAAATAGTTCCATACAGGATATAAAACACATCAAATTTACAAATCCACAATTGTGAACATAAATAATATTTCTGACTGGTTTTTTGAGCAACTGATGAATTGATTCTACTACTGAGCTCTCTTTCAACAGGCTGAGGGGTAGTGGTATGTGGTAGGGGTCGTCAAATTGGAAGCTTGGTTCCTAAGTGTTCAAAAGTGTGATGATGTTGAGTTTCTTATTACATATCTTTTAAAAACCACTGGATGAAGACCGAACAGCTACAATAATTTAGTTCAAAATGTCTTGGATATCAAACCTAACTATTACTCATATTACTTGATAGGTTCACTCCTAGATTGCATAACATGGCGATCTGCTCAGTATTATGATGTTGGAAAAGGAACGTGGATACATCATGATGGCCAAGAGATACCTACTCAGGTCCTCAATGCTGCCTTCGACTCAGTCGACAATAATATCAAACAAGAACATGTGCGGGTTATCACTCAGTTAAAGGAGCTGATAGGCGAGGACACTACTCTGGTCGCTATGGTACAAACAGCCGTTCTGTTTACTCCGGAGTATTCTTCTCCAGGCGCTCGAGCCCAAACATCAACCATCCAAGACAAATACCTCTGCTTACTCAAGCACTATCTGGAAGCTAACCACTCCTGGGCAGATGCTTTTGAAATTTATAGCCAAGTGTTGTCTCTGCAAAATAAAGTGAAAACTTATTCGGCCAAACACAGTAAAGCATTCCTCAATTGTGATGCCTCTCAAGTAGAGCCACTGCTGCTCGAAGTTTTTGACATAGCAGTAAATCGCTCTGGTTTCTAAGTTTTACTCATATTATGTTAATTGCCCACCGTAGATTAATGCACAGGCTAGTTTGCATATGCAGTATTTTCCTTGCGCCATATCGGCACAATTTTGGGAGTGCAGGCATTCAGATATACTTCGTGTGTTTTTAAGTCAACACGTTTGCAAATCCTAGAATATTACTCACCAGAAACAGAGGTTATTCTAATGAATGTGAAGTTGTTATAATATGGTAAATCAGTAATGGATGGTTATCGGGTCCACAAGGCTATCGTGCATATTGTTATTTATGCAAAGGTATCATTATATTTTTACAGATTATTATATTTTTAAGTTCTCTTGTAATCAGAGTGTTTGTTATTTCTAATGAGACTGTCAGTGTTTCTGAACTGCTGTAAATAAATCAATGATAATGATATTGATTGCTTCAAATTTTATGTATGTTTTATTACCAGCATTTGCATGAAATGTAAAATATGATTTTTTTTAGTTATGATTCCATGGGTTTTTATCATCACTAGCTGATGATCTTGAACGTTAACTTAATTTACCTCCTGTCATGATTCTTTTTTTCTCTGTTTATGTAATTATAGACATTATTTTCCAACCATCTGATTGTTGTTACTGAAATGATTAAGTGACTCTCTGATTGGATGTCTGACCGATGTTGTGACCTGATTAGTGTGAGTAATGCTAAATTGTAAGTGCTCACAAAATGGACCAATATACATTATATTGTCAAATTTTTGCATCAAACTGTGGAGGACACCAACATTGTAAAAATCATAGATTTGATTTCAATCTATGGCAATTTGCAGTCGAAAATTTTAATGTAGCTTGCATGATTACCTGAGCATTCAATATAAGGTAGATTTGTGGGATCAATGTATGTAAGACTTTCCAACTGCTCTTGGGTTGTGACCTTTGTTTGCCCGATACAAGCGGAAAAGGTTGCACTAGGAACACTATACGCTGGCGGAAAGATGAATTCTGATAAAGAGAATACATAGTTGAAGTGCTCAATCTCTGCATGGGTTGGTGGTTGTGGCATTCCATTCTCAACCACACTCGATTGGAATGCCGTTGACGATCGAATGCATCTACCAATACCCGGGCAGAGTTAGAGCACTAAGACTAGAGAATGCATACTGGCAGTGGAGGTAATATCACTTGCATGCATTCAGTGCCACTCGATGCATGCAAGTGATATTGTGATACTGAATCAGTGGTCTTTGAAAGTTATCCATCGTTATATTTGTGGTAGACGATCCTTTATCAGTGCCAAAACTACAACTAGATTCCATGATAGTTTTATACCAATTAGATTTGTTTTTTAAATGAGCCACCATCAGTTACTTAATTTTGCTCCATCCTTGATGAAAGCAATGAACTCCCTCTCATTGATGAAAGCAACCAGTAAAATCTTATCTATCCTATCTTACATCATTGTAATTGGGTATCATGATTCTTTTTTTTAAATGGAGATAAAGCTACTTTATGGCTTACACTTATGTCAGATTACATCATAGACTTAATAATTATAGTCTATTGATTACACACATAAAAATATATACAGATTCTTTATCTAACTTTTCACTTTTGTGTTGATTTGCCCTAACATTTTTTCCATCTCCCAATCTATTTCGTTGGCACTTCGTTGAAAACACCCAATCATCAAGATTGATATTGATGCCACGATTGAATATGTTTATATACTTACAGCAAACCAGGTTTTTAACAAAATCAGACAATTGACATCAGATGAAGAATGATGAGCAAATAATGTATATTTATTAATTTTCAAAATAAATAGAATCGTTATTGTGAGTGGACGGATGGAAGTCTGAAAAAAAAGCGTAATATAAAATACATGTATACGGATCCTGCTCATTGTAACAACCTTCTAATATGGACAATAAACGACACGCGTCATCAATAACATCCAATAAAACGTAAACTTATCAAGTTTTCAGGTGACATCCTCATCTAGTAAGACATTTTCAGTTGGTTCATCAGCTATTGAACAGGGTATTTTATACTGAAAAGTCTAATATCTTTTGTCATAGTCTGCCACAAACATTCAAGTTGTACCACAGCATATATAATAGGATATGGACACGGCCAATGTTCTTGTCACATGAAATTAAGAGTTATCTTTCCACTTGTACAAGGGCTGGGAAGGTTCTCATTCTTAGCCTCTCAACTTCAGCACGTAATACAGCCACTTCATTAGCCTGAGCCTTAGCCAGATCGACAAGCTTCCTTCTCTGTACTATCTCCTGGTATCGTCTCTCTCTGGTCGTCTCAAGGTTCTTATCAGCTACAATATAACATAGAATACTTGTATCAGACTGGTGACTGCTGTCAATCAATGTGTTCCTGTTTGGCACAATCCCTATGAATTGCTAACTGCTGTATTTCCTTATGCAATCAATTTGTAGACCGGTTTAAATTCTGATGTTCTTAAAATTGTTAGTAGTTCTGATTGATTACAATGGTAGGAATTATTTCACAAGACAATGGAATAAGTTCACATCAATACACATTATAAGTAATTAGAGAACGGTTTAGTAGCCTGTCTTGACAAGCTTGACAGGCTAAACGGTTTAGGTAATGGGGTTTTAGGAAATGCAACATTAGGGATTTAAATCATATCGATTGAATCGGGAATCATACTATGGAATTGAAGAAAGAATAGGAATCACGATTAGCGTTACTACCATTACAATGGAAACACTAGGACTAGCAGCCATCTTAATAATTTGAGCAGAAGGTATTGATATATGAGGATAGATCCATCTGCCTTTCACTGCGATCTAAATTAATTGGTGAGCAGCGGAGCAGGAGTAGGGAGGACACTCCACAGATTAGTTTTAGCGCTCCAACTCTGCCCGTGGCGCTTGTATTGGTATTCCACAATCAGCGGTTGATAGTGGATTGCCACTACCAGCATCACGGCAGAGTTTGTGCACTTAAACTAACCACAGATAAGTCATGGGAGGGTCAGTAGGAAAATACTTACGCAGGCTGTTGGCTAAATAGAAATATTGAGTCAGGGTTTTATGCATAGTAACTATAATGGCCAAACAACTTTCTTGTTGCCATTATCAAAATTTGTAATGGATATTTATATATCAACTATTGATATTTTTCCCTTCACGTTAGATAATGATAGTGTTGATAAATAGTCATTCGGCTTGAAAGATTCCTTAATAAGAGATGAGTTAGCAATTTTTCAGTGTGATGAGGGCCATGCATGGATTGAAAATGTTTTTTGTATAGGAAAATTCCATTTCCTTACCTCAATACACGCTGAAAATAGATTTCCATTATGAATAACTTATTAATAAAATAGTGGAGACAGAATGAAAATTGTTCAACATGCAATTAATAATCGGCACGTTTCACCCAAAGACAGTAACCTATATCATCATAAGAAGTAAAAGTACAGGTTTGATAGCTGCAGCAGAACTATGTACTGTTACCACAATTTATATATCCTGTGTAGTATACAGCTTTGAAGTCATGATCAATATTGATCTCTCATACGCGCTCACAGTGAACCACAGAAGTGTCACAGGAGTGTCACAGGAGCGTCACAGGAGCATCACAGGGTCACAGAATCATACGTAAATGCACTTACTGCCAGCCTCATGAATGTGCTGCCGCTCGTTTACGCCAACATTGAGGTCCTCAATCTCAGCGAGTAAAACTCTATTCTCGACTTCTCTATCTTTGATGTTGTGTTTCAGCTCCCCTAATATTTTCTTCTTGATGTCAACATTAGCTTCATGATGCTACAAATTAAGGTGTACAGCATAAAACTCTAAATTCTGACACCACAGTTTAGATAAAGTTGAAATATGGTACAGTGGTACAGTCATGGTTTGGTTTTGATAGCTCATGTTCTTTTTCTGTGATATGTTGTGAAGTTTTACACCTTTCAGTACAATTTTCATCTGAGCTATTTTGTTTGTTCACTAATAAACTTTTTATTTGGTAGACACTATCATCCTGGTAGCCCAATAAATACCAGTAGAGCTGCACAATCATCAATCTGACTAAGCATGACTTTACCCTTTTCTGCATGAGAATGGTCTGCTCGAGGATTGAGACTTCCTGAGCGACTTTAGCATCGTGATCCTCCTGGTTGAGATAAGACTGAATCTCACGGGTAACTTTCATCATGTTGATTGTTCTCATCTTATTCTTGAGGTCTTCTATCTTCATCAGATTTTTCTTGTGCTCCCATTCGAGCTGAATAATACCCTTCCTAAACTCCTTACTCTCCATCATACTAGCTATCTTACTCTCTCCAAGCGCCTGCAAATCAGGTAATTAAGTCTTGTAGCCAAAAAATCTCGAATCAGGACCATTTTAAAGTGGCGACTCTAATCCTAAACATATGTCGAGACATATACAGTCCCCAGTTAATTAATAGATGAACAAAAGCATTATAGACGGTTGATGTTTTCGATTTGTCTGTTAGGGATTTTTTCTAAATGTTATCATCAGGTTATTTATGAGAAGAAAGCAAACCTTGATCTTTCCATTGAGATCCTCGACCACACTTCTGTGTATGAGTACGCTATCCTTGTATTCATGTATAAAGGAACCAGCATCCAGCTCAACCTGTCCTTGCTTCATCAGCAGCTGAACTTGTAGATTCAGATGGAAGCGTTGCATCATGTCTTTGAGTCTACAAAAGTCAAGACTTATTCATTTAAATATCATCAATCAAAATTATGATATTGACCATCAACTAATTATTTCAAGCATAAATAACCAGTATATAGCATATACCATGTGCAAGTGAAAAACTAGATGAGTGGTTATCCTCTCAATGTCAAAGAGAGGACAAATCTTATAAACAGAGTGTATATTACGTATCATGCAGCTAGAAACTATTTTTTCGTATTGGTAATCCTCTAGGTAATACTGTTTTCGTCTTTCTCATCTGTGATACGGTAATTTCTTGTAAATCATACCTGCTTAGTTCCTGCCCCAGGTCATCGATTTCTTCCGCAAGTTTATAATCCTCATCTTGTCTTTTCTGCTGGAAGGACATCATCTCCGCCATTACTAATGCCTTCTGCCTGACCTGTTAAAAACACACCAATTACTGGATGAAACGGGAATTTCACTTTCCAAAATGTATCTTCAGATACAGAAGTGACATTACTTAAACAGCTTCATTTTTATTAAAAGTTC
This sequence comes from Membranipora membranacea, assembly GCA_914767715.1. Classification (NCBI taxonomy): domain Eukaryota; kingdom Metazoa; phylum Bryozoa; class Gymnolaemata; order Cheilostomatida; family Membraniporidae; genus Membranipora; species Membranipora membranacea. Next base: position 8,839,098 of record OU612065.1, read on the forward strand.
ACAAAATTCTGAAAGCAACCATCTCACACATTGATCAGTCGCACGAAAAGTTATCCCTAGCAGTGAAAAAGCATCATGGAATATTGAAATTTTGAAGATACATACATGCCAAAATTTAGATTGATAAAAAATAATTGACAGACCTATCTAGTTACTCTTATATAGGTACGGTCAGGAATTTACTAATATTATTGATGTGATCTTACCAGTAATTCACTCTCAATTTTCGTACGTCTGTATTTGCACAGTCTCTCCCAAGCGAACTCATCGACTCCTTCAGGTACATTCACAGTCTTATCCAGCTCAGTGATGGCATTATCCAGGGCATTCCTCTGCATCAGGTTCTGTCGAGCTGTAGAGGGACGCTCAGCAAATGGGTTACCACTGTTCGCATCTAAGATAGGTGTCTCACCACGATTATGTAATATCTTGGTGGCCCTGTAAGTAACAGCAGCCCATAAGTTTGGATAACAAAAAGTATGCTTTACAGACTCGCTACATGAAGCCAAAAGCATCGCAAGAATGTGATACAAGGCACAGGTTTACAGGGTGTTCACATTTGGTAATTGTGTTGTGCGTAGTTATTGTGATACATGGATATGTTGATAGCACCATCAGCATATCTGAACTCTACATGCCAGACTGTACGAATTAACATTAGGTATACATTTCCTGACTCAGTCACAAGACTACAACTAGCTAACCTCATAATAGTATTAGAAAAGCGCTTTCTCATTCTGAATACACTGTAATATTGATATGGATTAATGACATCAGATTTTACAAAACAGAATTTAAACTAAAAAATGTACCTGGGTTTACCAATCACTAACCAAAATTTCAAAATATGATCGTTCATACATACCTTGGTCTCTTTCTGAAGAGTTTGTAGAGCAGCTCATTTTGAAGGGCTGGTAAGTCAGCAAACTCTCGTTTGAATCCTTTGTCCATCACTTTGTCCTCTGCCACTAATATGTCATAACCTTCCTTGAAGCTATCAACATTTTTCCTGGCTGTGATGTAGGCTTCGGCTGCCAATTGCTAAATTGTGAGCATAATGTAAAATGTGTCAAATTTAACTATCTGAACACAGGGAAAGTTGGTCAATTTTCATGAAAAGAGCCAAACATCATCACGAGACTCAAAAAAATATCAGTAGCATCTATAATATATGTCGTTAGGCAAGATTGTGCCTCTCACCTTGAGTTGTTTCTTGTGGCTTATTTTAGATACAATCTGCTTCTCAGTAGTCTCTAAGGCTTGCTCAAACATGAGTCCCCACTGTAATCTCAGAATCTTCAGCTCCTCTTGACAGATCACCATCTCTACTTTAAGTTTTCTAGTGAATAGCGCTTTGAGTTGATCGTTGAATGCTTGTTGAGACTCAGCGATCAATAGTTGGTTTTTCTTCAATTCAGCTTCGAGTTGCTGAATAAATTAAAAAAATTAGTTGACTATGCATGTATGTTAGAAGGAAATAAATCCCAATAAGTGGTTTTGACGCCTCCAAACAAATGAAATGTGATTTCGAATTTCACAAACCTTTTGACCAAGATGTTGGTTTTGTTGGAATTATCCATATAAATTCACTAAAGTGTGGGTGTAGTGGTATTCGGCTGGAGTATAATTTTACCTTTCTGTATTTTTCTCTTTCTTCGTTTAGCTCTTTGACCCTTCTCTCATACTCCTTCTGTTGTTTATGTTCTTCCTCTGACCAATCATCTTGATCCTTACCCTGTATGAAGCTTGGTATGGGTACATCTTTCTTTAGCTCGTCCTCTTTTTTGATCTCCAGAACACCTCCCTAAGTATCAAAGTATTGGGTTATCAATATTAATGCTCATATCATTGTACAATAAAATCTATATTGCTAGTCCCTATGAGTACAGCACTAAACAGCTTGAGACAATGTGAAACTTACCATCATTTGGTCGAGAGCTCTTTCTCGAGCGTTGTCTCCTTGTTCACGTTTTCTCCTCTCTTCTTCTGCTTTCTCTTCTTCTTCCTTCTGTTTTCTCTGCTCTGGTGTCAGGTACTTCTCAACTTTCACCTGTTAAAAGATAGAAGGAAGTCACCAGTAGGGTAAATGGTAGTTGCACACTCAGTCAAGATGAGCAGACAACCTACTCTGGTGTGAAATCAACTAAAGCGCTGACATCTTCACATTAACAAAACATGCAACCTACACAGCATTAGTTAATCCAGCAGTCTGTAACATGTGCATGAACTTGCTATTATCCTCAACAACAGTGTGGAGATCAGATGTTTGAGTTATTGTTTTACAGTCTTACCTCACTGTCCTCCACTTTGAGTAACAGCTCCGGTTTCTCTTTCGTACTCATGCTAATGAGTATCACTTCATCTATCATATTCAGGTCAATGAAGATCTTGGCTATCCTCTTTGTTTTCTCATTTATCTACAATTATCACACAATTTGAAGGGTACGGTACTTGCTACCATTCATTGTTTTAAAACTTGTTGCGTCCCAGATTCAGTTTACAGATACGCATAATATACTGTCTGAAGCCACTGTACATCAATGGATCCTGAAAGGTGCTATATAATGCTTGTTTAAACTAGTCAGCATAAGTGAGCAATGGAGATTCACGAGCCCGGTACCATATCATCAAGCTCACCTTAGACAACTCCTGCTCTTTCTTTTTCATAACTTCATCAAACTCCTTATTGAAGGTTATTTTAATTCTGTGAATGGCATCCTTGAGTAGAATGATTTGAGTGACCTTCTGCTCACGACAGTACAACTCGAACTGATTGTAGAACAGTTCACTCTTTCCTCCGTACAGAGCACCATTAGATCCGGTGACTGAGGGAGCCTCACCCTCTGCAAGCTCATCTTCATCTCCATCGTCATCTGCTGCCAGCTGTCAAGGTAAATTGGTAAAATTTGATTTTGTTAAGTCACTTCAGACCACAGAGAATGAACTTTAATCACTGACTAATTCTTCTATGGTAAACATAATAATTGTTGATTTCAGACAAGGGAGAAATAATGTGAAGAAGCTGAGAGGACAGGACATGATAGCTAGCAGTAAAGCACATTTTCGATTCAGACATTGATATACATATCACACATATCGCATTACAGGATACAGCGGAAGACATCTAAACATATTTTATACGCATGCCAGCGATATCAAGGTGTAAAGGAAATTATAACGCTCTTTCGAAATGTAAAACGAATCAACAGCTAAGGCACAAGCAGTGCAAAATCTTGTTTTGCTTCGTAAAAGATAGGGTGTATTTTTGCAGCATGCCAGAGCAGTGATGGGGGTATTCAAACCGGAATCGAGAATATCAAATACTTGGTCACTGGGACTTTACAAAGTTTTCACAATGATACAAACAGTATGATAAACAGTCTTTATTTTACCTCTGGTTCTTCCGTTCCCTGTAGCATGTTTGAAAATCATTGTTAGCGTAAGCTTTCCAAATAAAGACACAAAATTTTGTCTTTAAATGATACATATGTCTGTTCAACCAGTTATAAACTGTAACCAGCACTCTTTTATAATTCAATATATGGTTTGTAAGCAGCACAAGAAATAGTGTTTATAATATATAATACATATAATATATCTAAATGATTTAGTATAGCATTTACCTCATTACTGATCAACTCATACGTCAATATAAGTGATTTCTGCAATGTTAGTAACCAACACTGTTTTACTGCTTCATATTTGATATCATGGTGATGTAATTATCTCCACATTTAGCATCAGAGCACAACTCCCAATAATATGATTCTTATGTCCCTTATACAATATTGCTTACCAGCGCTTGTGAAGGCTTTGGTACGGGTGTCTCTACAAGGTCACTTCTTGTCTTTGCTTCTGCCATCTCAATCTTCCTGACAGCGACAGCTCGTGAGAGCTCATCCAGTTCTCCTCTGAGCCGCTTCTGCATTGGGTAGTTTTGTACATCCAGCGCTATATCGAAGCCCTAAATTCAAGAAAATAAGCTTTCATCAGTCCCATTAGCTTCAGTTTATTAGAATTGAGTAAGGTTACTTCTCAACTGGCAAAATCATGAATTTTTATCGCCACTGGTGAAAAATATTTTGCTAATTTTTTTTAAATTAGCTGTTGGTCGAATATTTGTCAATTCAATTTCTCTTCCTGGGTGAGTGAAACTGGCCAACTTACTTCAATACTCCTTCCCTTGACCTCCATGGTATCCCAGCACTCCTGCTTAATGAGATATGTCAGGTATTGTTTAGCCAGGTTCTCAAATTCCATTGCCTCCCTTATCTAAAATAATACGAAGGCATTCACTGATGTATGGGTGTTACTGTACAGTGTAGCTAATGCAGAATAGGAGTCACAGCCTTGGATACTACATAATACACAGAAATACATTCATACCCAAGCTAAGAGTCTGTTTTGCGTCTGTGAGCATATATGTTTCTTTTTTTTTTGTGTTTCTAAATCACAGCTGCGGTACAATACTTTTCAGATAAATAGATCTCAAAAAGTGACGAAGAACCTGACAGGGAACTAGTGTTTCAGTTTTGCTTGCCATACATGGTAATGGTATAAACATAACCATCTATTGTAACCTTGGAATTCTACAATTTCATAAGCAATATGAAGCCAAAACTTGCATCAACAAACAATAATGTGGACACTCATGCTAGTCAGGGATGATGTTAAGGATATAATGTAAGACACTTACTCTCTTGACCTCAGCGTCTCCAATGCCCTGAAGTCTGTTCTGCTCATCGACATCCAGGTCAAAGTCATTATGCTGAAGCTTTTCTATATCGGGCACTGTCTTGTTCTTCTCCATCAATCCTTGCAGCTGTAAGAAAATAAACAATAAACTGGAGATAAATGACATAAATATGATAGCAGACTCGAGTGCCTGGAACACTTTGATACTGCCTTGAAATAAAAGTTTCCTATGAGTGATGTGATCAAATCAATAAATGTTATAGTAATGGTGTGCAGAATAAACAACTCACAGTTCTTCGGATATCTCTGATCTCAAATCTTAGGTCCTTCTTCACTTCTGAGTATTGTTTATCCTCCTCTGAGTGAGCTAAGATCTGCCGTGCCTCGATCCAAGTCGTGTCGGCTTTAGGTACAGGCGTCGGAGTGCTATATATCTCGTCATTGTTAATTGCTCGCTCAATATTCGACATGGTAGACTGGAATAACATACACAACATGACTTATTACGAGATGGGAGGTTAATCAGGCTTAATGTGTTCTGATAGATATTCACGCTAATGTGTAAGTCAGGTTTTTTCTTGGAGGTTGGATAAATAAATAGATTATAGCAATCGTTCGGAAGGTTATAGGATCAAGAATGAAATGTGTGTGGTTACAATCATATTTGTGTTCTATCTAATGTAGAAGATACAAATACATAGATAACAGCTGTTTGTTACATGCAGTGGCTCCAGAGTTAAAGAAACATATTTGTGCAGGAACTGATTACAGACTGAGCATAGCATGCTGTTTAGCTGTTTTAATGTAGAAAAGACCCCCAGAGCACCATGCAAGGAATCTTATTTTTAAAAGCTATTCCTCCGATAAATCGATAGGGTCATCTTCGGACATGAAGGAATAAAAGCCAAAATCAATATTGACTGACTAGCTGTGCTCACCGATTATCCAAAAATTTACACAAATACTTTATTTGTATCCCCATCACATTGGGCGGTAGAGATAAGAGATCAAATAGGGTAGATTGGGTTAGGCCAAATAAGGATGGCTCTCAACTAAGAGTTTCTGAATACTGCAAATAAAGCTGTCAGCCTATAGTAAAGCATGCTCACATTGACAGATCTTTTAGCTTGTCTCAATCGCTGGCAAATGATTTAATGCAATAATTAGGAGAAAGGATATCAAAGATAGACAAGACAATTCTACAAGACTACATCTAAGGCTAAAATTGTAATAGTTTGACGGCTCCAGTAGTTGTCAGGTGGTAGTTGTCAGCATAGAATACTTATACAGCTTTAAGCTGTGAGATGTGGGAGATCTGATGTCGTGCATTCCCAACTACCAGGTGACAACCATTGGAGCCCTCAGCCTGGACTGGTGATTGGTGGAAAGCTCTACCTGTTCCTCAGTGGGGATGGGGGTATCTGTGGGTGTTACCTAGTAATATCACAATCATGTAACAAGGTGAAAAATATGCAGACAACAATGTAAGCAATGATATGACGATTTGAGCTTTTCTAATCTCTAGAGCAACCACTAAGCATCAGAATGTACAGGAATTTAGGAGGTAATAGATGTCAAAATGAATGTTGAAAGAGTATGAAAGCGTACATCAATTAACTCTGAAAGAAGGAGGAACAATATATGAATTGGCCGAAAAAGGATGGGTAGGTTGGGGGGTGTCTGTAAGCCACTTCAATAGTGATGTCATTAAATCTTTAGCTTACATGAGAGGATTCAAAGGAAACTTTGCTGCCCTCCGGGCCCCATTCAGTCATCGCCTTGACAGCATCTCTTTCTATCATCACAAGTTCAGCTAGTTTGTTTTGAGCTGATTTAGCTGCTGCCAGTGCAGATTTCCCCTTGGTCTCTCCACTCATCGTGTACCTGAATTGTGCAAAATCTGTTCAACAAGCTCACTGATTGAGACTATGGATTATGGCAATGCAACATAAAGATTAGACATCCATTCACTGGGTGGCTCAAGCTTGGGTGAGATGGTTATTCAAAGGGTCTTTTAATTAAAACGAGCCAAAAAAGCAATCTGATTGCTCACTCAGAGCTGCTAGAGTCTCTCTCATGAATCGCTCACTCATTGATGAAACTATATACATTTAGAGTGAGCCATTTGGGAACAAATTTCTCTAATTGTAAGACCAAGAGAGTGATAATTTTGTGCGATGTGATAGTGATAATTTTCTTTGGTAAACCCCCCTGAATGTTTCCTACCTCCATGCGTAACATGTGAGAATACCATCTGATTTTCCTATTGTAAGTAGATGTTGTCCACCAGCAGACCAGCAGAATGCTCTCACACCACCATGTCTATAATCATGTGGATGTGCCTCAACAAACCGCTCCTTGAGAATATAGAGTAGAAAATAAAATGTCAATCCCAATAGTGAGACATTTTTTTGTATTAATATTGTATTAATAATTTGTATTATAATGTTAAGAACATGCCCAAATTAAAAAATGGTGTAGTTGAGTTAATAGTGAGTTGCATGAAATTACCTAGATTTTCAATCATTTTAGTTGTATTTTTTATTCTCCCTAATTAATCATAGTTAAGATATCACATGAGCGCAAATACAGCAATCAAACATAGTGTTGACTGAATAGGCATCCAATGCCATTCACCTCAAATACAACAGAAGATTTACACATATTTTGTCAATACTTCATATTTGTGCCGTAAAAAAAAACACTTGGGACTCACAAATGGGTTTTCAGCATCCTCTATATCCTAGTAAAAATAGAGGCTTGGAGTTATCATCAGAGACACGACAACTACTGAACTGAATCACAGTTCAGGATAGAGTGATAAACTCTCTAAACCTGATTATGTGCATACACATATAAATTTATATGTTTATTCTTTATGAAATGAATTCAAGTTTCGCATCCACCTAGTGTAAAAATTGTCTAAGGGTGCATAATTGTTTGATGTGCAGATCAATACTGATTACGTCACTTCACTCTCAATGAAACACTTCTAATTTAAACACTCAACAGTGATTCATTATAACTAGGGCACTGCATAGATATCAAAACTCAAACACTCTCAGAATATATAAGTGACAGTTTACCTCTTCCTGAAATTCGGAGAAAAAGGAGAAATAATGACAAGATGCGTTTAGCGATGAAACAGGTTTGATCTGTGTCATGTTACTCTAAATCTTCTAAAATGGTTTCTTCAAGCTGATTTTGCTGTTGCCAATAGCTTGTATCAACTATCAAACATTTTATATCTGAACTAACTTTAACTTGGTGTTAAACTTTCCGGGTTGATGATAACATTTAAATTATAAAATGGCGATCAAGCCTAGAACCACAAATTGTATAATATTGCCTTCAGCCCCAAAATACTGTGCGCTTAGGAAGTGCTCAACTTACCTTTTATAATGCACCCTCTTTTTATTGATTATTGATTATTATGAACTGTAAATAGGAGTGCGAAACCGACCACTAGAATTTTGAAAATATAACAGAACAATATTATTTTGCTTACTTGAGCAGAAACAGTTTTGACCTGTAGTTTTCCGTCTGTTCCTACAGAAGCTATCCATTTACCATGAGGGGAGAGCAGTATCCTCCCACCAGGAAGCTGATGTGAGTTACTCTCAACCTCAGGCAGCAAGAATGAATCCTTGCTGTTTGGCTGAAAATACGATCATAGCACTCTCTAATAACGCTGACAAAAAATCTATCGACCATAAACAATGTAAATATACAGGTGAAATTGCAAGTCAAAGCTGTCATGAGAATATGAAAGTTGAAATAAAATCCCACCTTACCACGGAGAAAATAAAACTGTTATAGTGATAATATAAGAGGAAGAGTTCTCGCAATGAAGTTCTGGTACAATTCTTGTAGAAAACAATAACAGATTATATGACATTTATTTTTTATACGTCAGATGAAGTAGGCGAGTCTATCTGAGTGACATGGTGAACTCAGAGCCAAGTAGACGTGAGATTGACAGCCATAACAAAACAAAGAACATGCATTGATATTGTGAAAGCATTCCTTTTTAGAAGTTATGAAGAACAAAATGTGCCCAACTTAAAGTCATATTTGCATTGCAATCTTCTTTGCAATTTATGTCTTGACATGATGATAACATGTAGGTGACATAGACAATGACTTTACCGAGGCAGCGCTGACAGCTTCAAGGTTTTCACACTCGCTGGCCCTCAAACTCTTTGGGGTCATGCTGAGCTGAAAACTATTTGAACGAGATGCCTGGCGAGGAACAGGACTACCTTCCCAACTTTCGTTGTCAACCATTATCTTAGGGGCAGATCGGAGATTGAGAATGACTGGTTCATTCTCGGACTTTAACAAACAGATTGAAGAATAAGTTATGCAAGTCTGGCAGAGAATACATCAATATTTGAGGGATAAATAGTTACAGCCATTGGCCATAAGATATCACAACCTCTGCAGCAAGACAAGATCCAACTGCACCCTATAACAAATAAACCAGTTGAAAATAAGTCCCAATGTTATCACTTTCAGGTTATACCAAATAGTACCCTCAAACATAAAAGCAAATATTTAGCTCCGATATTTTACCTTCTTAGGTTTCTCTTTAGGAACGATAATCTTTTGCATTTTCTTGTTATCTTGAGCTAGAGATAGCAGAATGTCAGGACCGGCTAGACATGCTCCAAAAGATGGCGACGCGTAGTTGAATACCATCTTGTTTATGGACTCATCCAGAATTTCTGCTTTCAGTGAAGCATAGTGAGACTCAGGTGCTGAAAATATTAGTACGAGATTAGCATCATGTAATCGATGAACATCCTCTCATTCTTGTCAATGAAATAATCAGGCAGCCAAACCAAACAAATCAAATGCCAGACAACAATTCTAGTGAGTCACAAAAATAATTACCTTGTTGTCAAATTCAGGAATTATTAGTAAACATGTCTGCATACAAGTGTCAGGAACATAATGGTAAACCAGATGGACCTTTGACGAAAACTTATATTTTCACTTACCAGCAATAACCTCTGGGGATAGATGGAATGTAGTACATTTATTGGCCCCTTGACTGACATCATCAATGCTACAAGATGACACTATAACATGAATGTTGTCTGTGCCCTGGTGGTGGAAGGTTGTGATTGTCTCCACTGCACCCTCAACAGCTGAAATTTAAAATGATTACAAAATAGATATTGAATCAGAATAATGTTATCGATTGAACCAATTTACAGACATCTGGTCTTGACAATTATGAAGATGCTTTTATATTGTTTTTGATTTAATTTTTCTCACTATGTGTTTATTTTACAGCAGCAACAAATTACATGACATCTCATGTCTAGCTTGCCTTTGGTCAGGCCACCCTCCCTGCTTTGGTTAATATATCGGTTCATAAAAGTAGTGTGGAGTCGTCCTATCATATTATAAGGCAAGACAATAACTATGACAACAAGAAATGAAAGGTGCTCTCTTGACGTGCATCAGATATACCCCACAAAGTGACAAAACACATATAGAATAAGGTTGTTGACTTACAGGTAAAGAAGAGCATCTTGAATGCGTCATTGGCTTTTCCTGACATCATAATGATATATCCGTCTTCAGCACCTAATAATATAACCTCACCATTAGTCGTATATCTATAAAAGTAACAGAATGTATAGAGTCAGCAGTGATCATGTAAGAGGCTGAGGAATAATAAAACTTATCAAGACAAAATTTTCGTTGTATTTGCTCAGCAAAGACTTTGTTTGGATGCAGATACGTAACTACTAGATATTCAAAAACATTTGACTCTCTGATGCAGTTGGACAAATGATCATCTCTACCATTCATCCACCAACCATAAGTATCAGGGACATGTGTCAGGCGGTCTCCCAACATCTTAATTATTTACACTTACTTGAAAACAATTATGACCTGGAGAGAGTGTAGGTAGAGCTAAGCTCAACCAGTACATAAATATTACTCACGTGATATGCGTGACTGCTTTATTGTAGGCTCGGGTTCTGTGTATTATCCTCCCTTTTTGTGGTTCTGTCAGATCGACCACAAACAAAAATCCAGAAGATGTTCCAACTACCACTATCGGTGCTAGTGGACTGCAGGCTAATGCAGTCACCTCAACACCCAGATTCATAGAGCCCTCCAGTAGGCCTTCTTGTAGGGACCATACCTGAATCTCTCCATTAGCTCTGATTGACTAAAATCACAAGTATTAAAATCTCATTTACTTGTTACTTCAATTTACAATGATCAGCTTCTCGTATCAATAATGCAGCTCCTCACTTTGGTGTGGTTTAAAGTTAGGAAATAGCATACTAGTATCATTGTAGGTTAAAAAATGAAACTTACCACAGCATGATCAAAGCCAGGTGCTAGGCTTTGTATGCCCACAAAGTTACCATTGTGTTCATCCATAACAAGGTTAACCTTTCCTGGTGCGTTCACATCATAGGTGTACATAGACCCCTGATCGCTACCGATATTCAGATGTGACCAGTTAGTCGAGAAATCTAGTGAAGTTATTGGTACTCCAACTTGGAAACTGTCGAGCAGTTTTACATTATCATTTGTGACATCGATACACCTCAAATGTCCATCCTTCAAAATAAGAATCAGAAATATATAAAATTCCGAAAAGAGAAATTGTTTATTATTTGTTCAACTGTGATCAATCACCACCCTTTTACACAATGAGGAGTCAGCGATATTTTTATCACCCTAGAGACATTTATGAAAATTATAAGAAATTAAGATTGTTGGGAGGTGATTGTAAGATTGCAGTTGCACTGTACAGTATAGTTTCAAGAGAGCCCTCACCTCGCCCCCGATGTAAAGTCCCTTTTTATGAAGAGCCATGCATCTGAATGCACCTCTAGTTATGACCTCAGCTGTCTCAGCTGATAGAGTTGTGTCCTCTTCCATGATTGACATATCCTTAGAGAGAAGAGAAGCACCTCGAATCATAGTTGAGTCCCTCAATGAAGTGGAAGGTCCTGAACCACTGGGTGAGAATATCAACTTCAGCTGTACAGTCTCAGCATCCAACTACAAAATAATCCACAATTCATTATATGAGCACAGAGATAGGCCTGGCATTCAAAGTAGGAATTACTTTTAACCATTGCCATTGCTACAAAAACTGCAGTTAAAACCCTAACCACGACATATCACCCAATGCCATCTCATTATATACACATCATTTGTTTTCATCAAAATACAACTATCAGCATGGATGGAAATGTTAAATGGCCGCTTACCCTGAGAAGCTGGCCGTTCATACATCCTATAAGTACATCTCCAGCAGGTGTCCAGGCCTGTGACACTGGTGTGACCTTCAGCCTGTCATCCCTGTAGTCTTCAAAAGTCTCAGCCTCTGGTTCCATTAGGCCAGCGATGGCTGATGGAGACAAATCGAGCTCTAGCTTGTGCATAGCCATGGCTTCATTACCGTGTGAGGCGCTGTCATCCATGGCATCAACATTTCTGTCACCCACAATCATTTTTGTATCCCTTTGAATGAAAGTTGAAGACTGAGTTAAATCGAGTGCCAAAATTAATGTCAAGATGAGGCAAACTAGTGGAGAGCAGCAGTTCCGTTTACGAACATGTATAGGTGACAATTATTGTAGGGGCTGCATAGAATGTAAAGTAACATGAACTATTTAGGAGGCTTTTAACAGGATCCATCTATACGATCTGTTCGAGAGAGCAATGAAATCAGAATACATACCTGGTTAAGGCGTTATATTTGGTGTCGCTCTGCTCAACAGTGAATAGTGTAATATTTGCAGCTGTAGCAACACTGATTTGTCTCCAATTGCCAGGATTCACAGCTAACGAAATGATCGGACTTTGTGTGACAGGCATTGAAAATAAACATTGCCCCTTCTCATAGTTCCTGAAAAAGTCAAATATGAATATGATACTACAGATGAAATTCAAAACAATATAGTTATGGGCCTATGTTTCTTGCACTTTGAGGGGAGAATTTCAAAAATGATATATTTTCCCAAATTAAAAATAAGATTCATCATTAGTCTACCTATTTCTGAGATGTAAGGAATACTTCTTTCAGTAAATTCAATGGAACTCATTGAAATATTCAAAGTATCTTAATGCCTTCTAACAGCACACAGCTGTTTACACTGTACCCACCAAAGAGAAATACTGAAGTCTGGTATTCCTGTGATAGTAATGAGATAGTCACTGCTAGAGAATGCTATATGAGCATACTCAAGTTGGGCTCCATCTAAACAAATAAATCAGAATTCTAATTATCAAAACTAGAGGACAAAACGACATATCGTCATAGAGGGTTTTTTGACACCCGGATGACAGAAAGTTAGATCAGGAATTCAGAAATTAATTTGTGACTGTGTGACCAAGTACAGCATGTTGGTGGTAAGAAAAAAAATTGTTTTGTAGACAAAAGCAAATATACATGCATTCATCTTGCGGTTGAGTTTATCACCTGGGATTCTACCTACCTGTCAGCTCCGAGACTGGCTTCAATTCTGGATATTTGTAGACAAAGATTCTTGGTTTGATGCACAATTCAGCGAAGGCGAACACTTTGTTGAGGGGATGAACATCCAGTGCAGTCACTCCTTCACCCGGACTAGTGAATACGATACTCTCACCATCTTCTTTCATAAAGTTAATATTGTTGCCACACTCATAAACAATGGTAGACTTATCAATGTACCTTGCCTTCTTTCCATTGTATCCCTTCACCCAACTGCAAAATAAATCAGTTAACAGTAAGAGTACAATGAAAATTTCATACGATTTAACATTTTTGATTTACCCATTCAGAATGATGCATACAATAAAAGTTTTTTTTATAATCAAAATCTACCATCATTCATTCAAAATAAGGAGAGGATCCGACTTCAAATCTCAGGCCTTTCATTTACGCGAGATTACGGAAGCATGGATGAATGTTCTTTGGGCTTTACATTACCACAACATGGTTATAACCAGTCAGGTAGGAAAATTGTTAATTCTTGAACTACAAGTCAATACCTTCAACTAGTAGAGCAGAAGGCCAACATCCAGCACAAAATTTTGAAGATCAGTGCAATGTGACTGTAATACTTATAGGGGAACCTCAATGAAAATGTGTAATAATAATATGAAACTCATGTCTTCCCTCTTCTCTATCTATCTTATCTATCATTATTGAGATGAGACTGAGAGTGTCATGTATGTAAAAAAAGAGTACAATTGTTACTTTTATATAAATGCTAAGTGAATTCTGACTAAAGTGCCCTACCTGAGCTCAGGGGTGCCTATGGCATTCATAATGGTGTACTTGGTGTTGTCTTCAGGATAGAGAGGTATGTTTCTGTGCTAGAGGTTTCCTTATTGAAAGTGTACACTCAAGGTTTCTCTCTCAAGTTGACTTAGTTACTATGGAGATCTCTGACTATGCGAGAACTACTACTTTATAATGACTCAAACAGAAACAGTTGAAAAATACAATGAGCTGTTGTAAAATATATATCTCTTTTATGGTAAATAATCTCAGCATTCAAGATAGAGCTCAATGGTTGTTTTTGTTTGGATTTCCTGTTTTAAAGCGAAACCACTTTCATACATTTTTCCAGTGATGTCCATACCAACATTATTACAAAACTCAACTCTAATAATAATCAACTCATATTGTCACTGACTGCCTTATTCTAATTCTGCAAGTATGACAGAGCTTGTGTTACATGAAGCTTGTGCTATTGGGGATTATGAAGCCCTTGAAGAATATCTAAAGACAGGGAAATATGACCCAAATTGCAAGGATGATGAGTGGGGAGGAAAATCACCACTACACTGGGCTTGTATTCGAGGTACAAGTAGAAAAAATAAGTAGTAGTGCCAAACAGTGTTACATCTTCCCATGCCATGTGGCTGACATACTTCCATGCGTGCCATTTCCAAGGCTATCTGTATGCATGATGCTATACAAGGTGACCATTTCCATTTAAAGTGAATATTGAATTTGTATATCAACAGAAAGCTCTACACTGAATTGCAGGGTCAATTGAATGTACTCGCTTACTTCTATCTATTGGAGTGAATGGTATCATAAGAATGGATAATGGCTGGACACCAGCCCACTGTGCTGCTGAATCTGGCCGGATACATGTTCTGCGAGCACTGCATACTGCAAAAATCAAACTGGATGAAAAGGATGATGCTGGCGATCAGCCTATTAGCTTGGCAAGAATGTACGCACACGCGGAGTGTGTGAAATTCTTAGAAGGGTGAGATAGTTCTTATCACTCGTGAGAAAAATCTAAAAAAACCTGATTTTTCAGCTCAGAAATTATCTTGTATCTTGGTTTCCTAACTCTTTATCCCAGAGACTTTCTGTAGTTTGTGTAAGCTCAGTACGTTGTAGTGTGCCCTGTGGTCAGGGCACAACCACGGGACTAGGGCGATCTATAGCAGGACTGTGTTTTATCCTTCTTATACTGCATTGATTTTACATTGATTTACAGTATGTAGTAATTCCTCTGTTTCAGAGTTATGGAGGAGTATAAAGGAGGGAAGCCAACTACTCCTAAGAAGTCCTCACGGGTGAAAAAACAGAAAGAAAAAGAAAGGTAACACTTATACAGTTTCAAGGATGTAAAACTTTTATACTAGTGTGTCGCAGTCAGTTTGATTGATACACTTTGTACTAAAATATCTGCTCACCAATCACTATTCCTTTACATATGATATCATAGATAGCCATATCATGGTAGGGTGCAGGAGAGCTCAACTTGGGACTAGTTGCACACATTCTTTTTAGCAACCAATATTTTTTTAAACCAAGACAGATAATTCATGTTCTCTATTATTATTTTATGATTATATGAGTATTATTGTCCGTTAGGATCTATGATTCGCAATACTGATACTGTTGATTACCATAACTATTTCACTTCCAAAAAGAAATTCTGTACAAAACGAGTAACTTTGATATTAGATTAAATGATGATGATGTTGAGAAAAAAAACTACTGCACTTGGTGCTAAAATGACACATACTAGATACGAAATACAACATACTAGACAAATGATTCTGACTTTGATTTAAAATTTATCAGCATATGTTGTTTTCTTTTCTTACTTAACATTTATGACTCTGTTATTAAACAAAAAATAATAGTTCTATGTGATAAATCTTTAGTTCTTTGATGTTACATAATTGCTCATCTCCACAATATTTTGTCATGCATGGCACGCTTAGCCCACTTGTTGAGTTATCAGCTCACTAAGTATGACATCACAACTCCTGATTAAGCGAACTTCTCACTTGTTTTTGTGATTAGAGAAACTATCACCTTCCTTTCTTGAGCTCTCATAGTTTACTGCTTTGTTCCTCAGGCATGTGGTTGGTCTCAGCACCAGGCAAATAAGAGGGCGAGATTTCACCGCTGTATGCCTCGTTATCGTGTTGAGCATAGTTAATTGACTCTAGTCTTTCATAGACATTTTCTTGTACTAAAGGCTCATCAAAGCTACTTCTTCTTCTGTATATTCCCTCCTGACCCTGAGAAGATATCAATGAAAATCACCATCAGTAATTGTAGGATGAAGGCTGGCTACTCTGCAGAACAGCAAGCGTTCAGCTAAGTTCCAAAACAACATCCACCAATTAATTTTATTTTTTACAGCTTAAAATATAAACCCAAATATGTTGTGGTTTCACAGTCCTAGCCCACATAAGAATGTTCTCTCTTAATCTACATTGTCATGTTGCACATAATTAATACCTGTGCATTTGAAAGTTTGGCCTCTTCTACATCATAAACAGATCCCCTGTGATTCCTTGGCGTGGTCGTCACTATCCCTGAGTCAGTGGTGAAGACATCTGGATGTGGATGACTCTTACTATGTTTTGTTATATCATGGTTCAGTTCTGTAATATGAGTAATGATAGTAATGATGGTAGGTTGTGAATCTGATGACTCCACTTCAAATCTATGCTAATTATAAGGCTAACAGAAAAGTGAAGCATCGACCTGTGGGGCCTCCCTATAATAATTGTGATCATGACATATAAACAAAGGTATGCAGTTCAAAGAATACATATCCAACTTATGTACAGCAAGTATAGGATTACAGTTTACAGTATGTCCCTGTGATAAGCGCTTTTAATATTGTAACATATATGAACAATAAGTAACTTACCAACAGTCTGCGATGTCCTCTTGCCTTTTCCTTTCAGCTGGCTGTTTACCCATCGCTGTATAGTAGTTGGTTCCTGCTCATTGACGGAGTAAGATCTATCTTTTCTTCTGTGTTTTTTATGTGACATATCCTGAAATCATAATGTAATAATTGTAGCCATGGCATATATTACTTCATATTGTGTCATGGAACAGAGAATCATGACATGACTCTCCTCTGACGTGTGAAATTCACTTGTAAAGTTTAAATGAGTACTTAGTACAGAGAAACATCTATTTCTGTAACATCACAAAAAGTTACCACTTCTTGCAGCAGTTCAGAGGATACCATATTTACCCAAGGCTCCTTATTACGCTATGTCATTATTACTTCAGTAAGTCTCACAATGGTATCGAGAAGATGAAATCTAAAACAGTGATTTCCCCTTCTCTCACACTGACTGAGCACATGATTGTTCCGCTTCTATCATTAACAGAAATCTCTGTTCAGTGCGATCACACACGTTATCATCCCTACATCTCTATAGCTTTCTAACTTCAGGTTATTTTCAGATTAATGAAACCAACATCGAATTATTTTGCTTTGTGTGGCCTTTGGCAGAACAATGAGCCCTTCCCTTCACTCAAAACTACTCATCTAGTCATCTAGGCCACTTGCTAAGAGTAGGGGACATGGTACAGGTTTCATTGTAATACAATGGATTGCACTGTACTCCACTTATAATTGTTAGTGTTGTTTTCCTAAGTAAGCAGAACCCTAAACATCTTCTAGAGACAGTCTTAGTCCATCATTCATGTTTAATTACTACCCTGGTACACTAACTTGCATCTTAGATCAGAATTTAGCCTAATACTCCTCAGATCTAGCCACTTATTGCTTAGTTGTTACAGGTTTTGGTGCAGATATGTCACATATCTTGGGATGTTGACATGTAAGTGGATATCAATTCAAAACCATTCAGCTCTCGAAATCATTATGATACTTGGTTAATACAAAATTAAAAAGAACAATGAAACCTTTCTCTGGTGAAGCATCATTGGATTGTTGTGGTAAACAACAGCGCTGTCAGTAGTCAGTACATCTCTTCAAAATTCATTAAGTCATAGACCACGCTGAGTACACCAACTGATATTTGATCTCATTGCAGACTGGGGGGGGGGGGGGGGGTGGGAAGAAGATCAAAGAGTAAAGGGGCTGATTATTTACCAATGTCATTGTGTCCACACAGTAAGGCTGATAGAGCTGCTGTTTGGAAGAGTTAGATGATGACATGTGACCTTCTCCGTGATGGCCTGGTCTGATACGAAGGTGACATCTGGTGGTCAGTATAATACAAGTCACTAGTATGATCACAATAATAACTCCGCATCCCACAAATATCAGGATACTATTCATCTTATCTGAAAATAAAAATTGGATGAATCAAGATCTAGTAAAAATATGAGATTTAGTCCACCCACCTATGGCCTTTTCAGCTAACCAATTGCCATAAATCAATCAAAAAATGCGATTGATTATTGGTGAGCCAAAATGGATTAGAAAACACTTTAAAACATGGTAGAGGGTTTTGAAATAAACACTAAAACAGCCCATCAGATGGTGTTTAATATGGTGTTCGCAGAACGATGATGAAACAAAGCCATATAATATGCAGACCCTGGATCCAGCAAATGCAGGAAAATGTGGATGTCCAGGATGATGTAGATGCGCAATACACAGGATGTCTAGAACTTACCTGGCCATGCAGCCTACATTGGACAGCCTGGCCAGGAAAAGGATTAACAAGTTCAATTGTGTATAGTAATTTTGGGAGGAGTTGCCAAGGAAAACCACATTGTTCCATCTTTCACTTCAAAATGATGTATGCTCATATCAATTCACTAGCAAATTCACTTGCGGTAACCTTTCAAGTGTCCCTGCAAGGAGAGGCCAAGGAAAAAACATATTATAAACATGCAGTGGACATTTGGCGACACTTTGAGAGCAAACATACAATCATAATGTCAGTGCTGTCATCAAAACACCTGCCAGCGCCTATCCACATATACCAATTCAATGAAATGGCTGTGAGTAAGATAAATTCAGGACGCCTTGCCTGTCATTAAATTATTTTGTAATATTATGTGTTATTATGGTACTGTTTATTGCTCATGCACTTTGTGCTGTTTACTACTTTGCTTTTAGGGCAGTACTTTCAGGGAGTAATTTGTGATATCATGTCTAGGCAATAAAGCACAACAATGAACCTATGCTCTCTCATGTTTTTTTTGGAACAATATATGTAAAGTGTGAAAGGTATCAACCAAACTCCAAAGGTTTGTGGGTCAATGAATCAGAATTTTCCCCATGGGATATGCAAAAGGTGGGCCATAAAATCAGATTATTATTGTGATAGAAGCTTTGTGCAACACAGAGCGAATGATTCAACCCATCACATCACATAGCTGGGCTGTCAGCACAGCAAGGGCCAAAGTCTCAGACAAACAAACTTTTGATGAGTGATTTGATAATACCACAGAGTAAGGATATCCTTACTCTGTGATAATACATAATATACTGGGTCATCTCTCATCAGGCTTGGGTTACCGAACTTCACATGTCCCCTACACTTGAGAGAAGTACTGGTGCTTCACCAATATATGATTAGCGTATTTTCATTCCCTAACACTGCTGCGCATCTGATTATAGAAATTCTAATACCATGAAATTAAGCTACCACTTGCAATACAGTATTTACGTCCCATTGACTATAGACATTTTAAATATAGGTATGCACATAACTTGAAGAGCCTCCGGGGTACCGTGATAACATCAAACTGACTAAATTACCTCACAAGATAGTGCAGTCGCTGGTGCTCGATACACATGACTTAGTCAAGAAGCTGTTCCTTACCAACCAAGACATAACTGTGTTAGATAAATGAGGCGTTTAATGAGACTCTCTGACAATGCCAAAAACATTAAAATTTAGTGGTAAAAAATAATTTTTCTCAGTAACCTGCATCCATTGATTGCTTTGAAGGGACTACATGTCCTTTTTATCAGTGAGAGGATCTTAATAAAGTAAAGATGATTAAGAAGAACAGCTAAATTAATTGATGAGTGCCAAAAATATTATGGATCAACAACTCGTGATCGCGGAGTTTTTCATCATCATCAACACAGTGTGAAACAGAACGCTTTGTGTTGTCGGAATGATGAAGGTAGGACGTGCAGACTACAGATCCATTTTGTCATGTCGCTGAGTGACTGACATGATTTGTAGTTACCACAGATAGGAATATGATGAATATGAGTTAATAACTATAAAAAAGATGATATATATTTCCGTTTTATGAAGTCACGTACCATCCATCTAAAGTACATAATTATTAATATTGATGAGGAGGGAGACTTTTTGCAGATGGATGGAGTTTCAGACACATGACCTTGATTTGAAGGATAATTTTTTTCATAAAATTCCAACGGAGTTTGAGTCCAGCCTGCTTGAATCGGGCCATACAAGGCCTTGCCAGGCAGGAGCTTATCGAACGTTACCTTTATGCGATATCAAGAGTGACCCCACATTTAGTACCAAGCCTATCTAATCCAGTCTTGACTTACCTTGCCAGAATTCAGACTGTACGGGCGACATGTTGATTTGGAATGTTTCTACACCCATATCAGACATACTGTTGAATGTAAGAGCTTTTGCTGATATATCACATTTCCTCTCATCTAAGGTAACTGTGTAATTAGCTAAGGAGACGGAGCTGTTCACATCACTTTTCCTGTTAAACCAAACCACAGGCATGAACATCAGAGAATGAAGCAAATTATTGGAATTTGTGATTGCAATACTTTGTGTCCTGCTATTTGTTGTTCACTAAAGTGTCTTTGGTATGGCATATAATTTTTTTTTAAATCATCAATCACAACCAAACTTCTTGACACTGAGGATTATAATAAAAATAGATTGTTGACTCATAAACAGGATAAATAGTTCCTCCACTTGTGCCTGCTTTATCATCGCAGAGTGAGAAGACCTAAAACTGACTACAAAATATGACGATACTAACTCTAGGGCCTAGGCAAACACCTATTAATCAGTTTACCTGAAGCTAGCTTCCACCGTCAAACATTTTTTTTCCACTTTGATATATTCTGCCATCTTTTCTTGCACCTGATAAAATTAGATTATGTAATATTATCCCATGGATCACTGCAATCAATCATAATTGATAAGTTTCAAGAAACTGCAGAATTCTGTATGTCTGAAAATTTAAAGGAACAAAAGCCGACTGGCCTACTTACATCATCAGAAAAAAATATACCCTAGAGTAGCCTGAGCCCCCTCCCCCAGACTCTCGCCCCCCATCCCCGTCCGCAGCTCCCTCGGCTGAGGTTGAAAATTCAGCATTTTTAATAAATAGTGAGCGATTGCAGTTTGCAGATATTGGAGTGAGTGATAACAGTTCAGAATATTTCTAGGGAGCAAGGATGTTGAGAGCTCATTACTATATCTAGGACCAACAAAACGCAAACCCTAAATAGTGGTCAACTTGCGCTGAGCACAAACATCTTCATTCTAACAAGATACACATACACACTTTTTTATTTTGGCAGGCAATACCATCCCGATAAAGAGATTCATAATAAGTGCCATGGGAATATGGGAAAGATCACCCCCTCAAAACCAGAGGCCTGGTAAGCCAACAATAACACTACAACAATACACTGTATGCTAAAGCTATACTCGAGATACTTCTGTGTGTCAATTTGCGTGTGGCTTGTGAATAATGATCCTCTGTTATTGGAACACCATAAAGTGGTTGCAAAACTTTTAATATCAATTTGATTTCCCATCAATGACCGCTGTAATTGTAGTTTTAGTGTATATATCAGACAGTGAATTCAATTTGAAACATGAATCAACAAGGGATGAATCACCCTCCACCAGCATCTTCATGTTTACTTCCATTAGTTATCAAGATTTAAAGCACAAGTGGTTTTAGATGGTAAACAGTTTATATATTAGGCAACTCATTGAAAATCGGTTAAATGTTGGGACGTAATTATAACCCTGACGAGTGTTTACGTATTAGTTGTATACAGTCATAGAAGTATCTAAGCTAATCTGAAACCACCCCCTTGTTTCCTAAGGAATCTCCAAATGCAATGACAGCGTTGGATATAATACACAAAATAATGAGAGGTTTTTGAAACACTACCACTACCCCCCCCCCCCCCTTCCTCGTCCTCTTGATAGAAAAGATATAATGATAGTATCACTTTTGATGAACTTTGGATATCGCCGGATGTAATGCCTCAGACAGTCTAACGGCCACTATCTATGTGATTGCTCATGGTAAAATCATCTGAGTTATCCTTATTAGCAATAGTATCAATTATAATCTAAATAACAGGGACATAGTAGTTGAGTAGGGGTGTGAAAGTTAGTGCGTGGAAAATAATATCATAATAATGGTTACTGTAAAGTCCATGAGTGGTGCTTTGCTCAGGTTAAATGATGTGACATTATCACAGAGTAAGGGTATATCCTTACTCTGTGACGTTATTGAATAAGCAAGTTTAATTAATCACATGGGTGTCCCTTTTTCTGATTCCTTACAAAATAATGTTCCCTCTTTCTGATTCCTTGCATATAATCATTTTCCAGATCAGATGTTTATACTATATTCTGATGTACATACTTTCTGAACAGCAAGAACAGAACAGAAGAAAGTTGGGAAACCTACTATCGCTGGGCGGGACAGAAAGGATGCGATAAGTAGCTCGTGTATCTAAGTTCAGATAGCAGCTGTTTGGTGCGATATTTTGTAGAACAAGTGAGTTTCCTCGATGAGGCGCAACCAGGGACAGTAGGCTAAACCTGTCAACTCAGGTGACAATTTGCATGATATAATAATATGTCAACTTTTGATCCTGGGCCAGGTTGCCATGTGTACCTGAATTAATCGCCAATAAAGCCTTTTCAGGCAGTCCCACACAAATACCTTATAGCTATTTCTTGCTACTATACAAGATCCTTGGCAAGAATATGCCATTAGGATGGGTGTTACATTCTGAGACATGTAAATGGTTTAGGGACAAATAAACTAAGGCATACCTAATTGGAATCCAACCAACTAAGAGACACATTTTTATTGAACTTGGTGGCAATGAAAGCTAACAGGATGTGACTACATGGAAGCCAACCCTTGCTAAAAAAATTTTGTGGTCTAGGAGGAGCTCAAAAATGCACCATATGCCGGTGGCAAGAATTGTTCTCTTTACCCATCGACCGAACCCCGCACTAATGAAACCTATGAGGCCAGGCCTCCAACCTGATCCAGGTAGAGTAGAACAAGCGCAAAGAGATGTTGACCCAGAGTCAAAGCAGTTTAGACCTATCACGACACCTACCTAGATGATGTATTCAAATCCACAAAACATATAGATAAACATAAATACTATGGTTTAAAGTTACACCTACCTCTGATTGAAGGTTCTTTAGTTCAGAAGAAGATATGACGTCTGGTATCGCATGAGACAGAATTAATTCTCCAGAGAATACCAGCTTGAGATCTTGGCCTAAATTAAGGAAAAAAGGGTATACTTTAAAAACACAATCATGTAACACTGTGACAAATTCAATTGAGGAGTTAGCGGAGAGGCGGCAGGCCACAAGCTAAGAAAGAGCAGCACGGATCAAGGGTGAACCTAGAGTATGATATGTACCAGCAAAAAAAAGGGTTAATGTTGACAATAAACTGAATATTGTTGTTATATGTGGCTATAAAAGCTCATTTTTATGCTTTGATTTAAATTGGAGTACCGTAAGCTCACAATAATACAAATTTATATCAAATATGGTTACCTGTAACTCGGGAGGCCAACATTATAGTTGAGATTATCAGATAAATCCATGAACAAGTAGCTAATCCTTTCTGCGCCATGTCGGCTTTAAGCTTAGAGCTCTATTCAGTGAATGAGCTATGGAGTCTTGTAGTGCTCAGATCAGTGATGATATTGATGATAGGTTTGATGGATTTAGATAGGCGCAATGATTTATCATCACTGTGTGGCGAATTAGCTGTATGGTATCACAGAGTAAGGATATATATATCCTTACTCTGTGATGGTATCGTTATCATGGCATTCAGCCAAGCATAAACTTAGAGTGTCTGTAACTGATGACAGGTGGGGTAGCTGTTGGATGGCAGGGCTATAAAGTGGCAATGACGCAGAGTAAAGCTGTCATAAGTCGCCACACATCAGGCTGTTTGGCTGTTTTAAATTAGGTTCAAATCCTCATTGTGACAATAAGTCACATTATTGCACTCACAAAAACAAAGGAATGAAATCATCGCTGAACTCAAGCTTGTAAAAAAATAGGAGTTCCGACCTGATATATTTGAATGTTTTTCTTATACAGCTTTCACCTGTCATTGCCTGGCCGCTCACAAACAGACGCTGCAAACCTTCCTCCCGACATTATTATTTGAATAAAAGAAAATTGCGAGATGGATAACTCAAAATTGAAGGTTATCAATTTACAAGTTGAAAGACGAATACTGTGACTTATATAGCCAAGAAGCCGTCATTAGGGTTGGCCAACCCTATTTCAGAATCAGATTCATAAAAAATTGTTCATATTATAGGCCAGAAGCAGCTATAGCATAAGTTGTTATGGCACGGACAATATTTGATGGCAGGATATTGATCACGTTTTATACTTCATTGGTGTATGTTCTGTAAAATTCACTGGGTGTACCCAGTTGTAGTGGTCATATTTAGAAATTAAAAGGTGTTTTGTTTTGGCATTATATGTGTGGGGAAATAACTCCTATTCTGTGTAGTCTAACCAGAGACTATAGATATATATATATCTATAGTCTCTGGTCTAACTAATCTAATCATCGGGGAATTCCAGGTTGAAATTGCATTGTGGGATTTGTTGACATGGCAATCAATTCACGAAGTAAACTTGTAGAGAAGTCTGCTCGTATCAGACCAGCACAAATTGAAAAATTATGTCAAACTTCTTATGGGACTAGTATGATATTGTATGGTCTTAAGACCACTGTCTTGGGGCAATTACCAACAACATTTTTGATGTTTCAATTCCCTCTTATGTCATTTTTCGGCTGGATATATTTTGCATAACACATGAGCAAAGAGTTCAATGAGTGCCTCACTGTTCAGCAAAGAAACCCAACTGTCAGAGTCTGAAAAACTTAGATATGCCAGCTTCGCATACTTTCCTAACATGCTAATGACATGATATGGGGATATGCGGTAGCGCTGTCTCTCACCAACCACATCATGCAATGATAAAACATATACAATGTAGAACCCAGGACTGTAGTCTTGACTTGTGTCAACTGCATCAAACTCTTGACTCCCCACTAATCACATATCGATGGTGTAAATATTTGGGATATGCAGAAGTGCTGCGGCTGACCTCTATAACTGGGTACACACTTTTTTCCTACATCAAATTTGTATCACGTCTAGGTTGCTTTTTGTCTTGTTCTCATTGAGATGTAGTGCTGTCGCTGACCACCTTTTAAAATGATATGATAGAATATCTTGTTAAAATCATACATATAGTCGTGTTTCCTGCTGACCATATTAATCACTTAACATTTCACTTACCTAACCGATTGTGAAGAAAATTGCAGGTATGCTGCCGCGCTGCCGCTGACATGATTGCTACAACCGGGTACACTCTCAGTTTTAGATTCAGCACGTTGTTCTACCCTAGATATACCCTTGTTAAAAACTCGTAACATTTCACTTATTATAAGCGATTTTGAGAAAAATTGCGATATGCTGCCGCGCTTCCGCTGACATGATTGCTACGACTGGGTACACTAGACCAAGTTTGGTCCATTTGCCTGCATTCTGAGTGGCTTCCAATCCACTGGTCACGCCGCGGCGTGACCAGTGGATCGGGAGCAACAGGCATGCAGGCTATTGGATCAAACTTGTTCTAGGTTACACCCTTATTTCTTTATATTCAGCACGTTATTATACCCTTGAAACACCTTTTATTTAAACTCTTAAAATTTCACTCATTAAAAGCAATTTTTAGAGGAAATGAGGATATGCTGCCGCGCTGCCGTTGACATGATCGCTACAACTGGGTACACCATTAATGATGGATTCAGCACGTTGTTCCACCCTAGAAAGACCTTTTGTTGAATTCTTAACATTTCACTTATTATATGCAATTTTGAGTAATATTGCGGATATGCTGCCGCAAGACAGTATCATACTAACCTCATAAAGATCTGACATTTTACTTATTGAAAATTTTAAATTTGTCCTGATCTAACACGAGCAGACTTCTGCAAGTTTACTTGGTAAATAAATTGGCAAGTCAACAAAATCCCCACAATGCAGTTTCAACCTGGAATTCCCTGAAGATTAAATTAGTAATATTACGCAGAATAGGAGTTATGTCCCCACACATATAATGCAAAAACAAAATACCTTTTAATTTCTAAATATGACCACTAAAACTGGGTACACCCGGTGAATTTTACAGAAGAAACATCAATGAAGTATAATATGCCATCAGTTTTCTGTCATCAAAAATTGTCCGTGCCATTTTTTATAGAGCAGTTACAGCTAGGCTGCTTCTGGCCTATTAGTCCAGCAATGGAATAGAGACGCAATTAAGATTTATGTGTAATGTCATGATATAAGTGTTGAGCAATGATTGATGATAATTTGTTACATAACCGATTTAAACCACAGCAATTCTTCTCAAGATAAGTATTCTGTTGAGAAGACTCATAGCACAGTACGAAAGAAGTTTAAGTACGCCCTTAATTCATTCATGGCCTTCAGCTTCATTTTGCCTACTTTCTTACTTCGACAGCTGTGGGTTATGGCATATCAAGTTTTTTTAAATGTTGATTAATCTTCCTTTATTTCCAATTATTGTCATAGAAAATGTTTCATCTTTATCTAATATTTCAAGACAAAAATACCTTTCAACCATTGAAGTGATGAATGAAACAAAAAATGTGTCTTAGACAGGGCATTTTCCTCCTTTAGGTTTGTGTCCATAAGTCTCGCTCTGCATGGCTTCTTTATCGGCAGGTGGTGGCACCTTTTTGCAGCAATTAGGTTTTGGTACATTGTCATATGGGATATTTTTCATCCAGGGATCTTCCGGTTCAGGCTAAAAATAGTGAAAAATGTTTCATTACGTTAAGAGTGGAAGTACCTGTCAGATATTTTTGAAAGATGATGATTTGAGCGTTCATAAAATTTTGAGAGGAAATGACTCTCTAAATTTTGAACAGGGCAGTGAATTTACAATACAGAGTGTGGGATATAAAACCCTCACACCCTCCCTGGTTACAACACCATACTAAAACCATCTACAATATACCAACAGGTAAATGGACTTGTGAAAATTAAGTTGTGTTGATTTATATTGTTGCAGCTATTTGGTATCTAATCTACCATTGCGGTATTTATCCTGCAACTGTAACAATAGTATAATTCTGCTCATAGACCATAATAATTGAGCATTAGCAAATCAAACATTATCTTGTTTATTAATCTGGGGCACTTTCTATACTAAGGAACATGAAATTCCTCTCTATTTTTGTCTTTTATTGAATTTGAGATACCCCTTGGGGTCACAGCCAATTGTTATTCCTACATTGTGGAAGGGAAGGTCTCTTTCTCATAGTAGATTCAGCGGATCAAATAATACACCTTGGTGGGCAATGTCAGCAATACTCTATAAACCATCAGCTTCATTTCAACACACTTTGGGACAATGTTGAGACAATGTTGTGGGGAGCTTACCTTTTTAGGCTCATTATTGTAGAAGATAAGCGGTTTCTGACGGGGAAGTTTGTAGCATAAGGGCGAAACTTGGAATCCTGAAAAGTGATGCGAGAATAGGTAAGAGAAAGGTAGTGGAATAAACAGGAATCCTGCGAATATTCTTATCGTACCATATGTTAAGTTAAAGTTGAAAGGCAACAATCACTATCAGTCTCAAAGACAATTATCATCATTTCAATAGTTGCGTAAATTTTACTTCTTTCTTGTATCATTCATAAGGTACATTCATGGCACTTGTTTCTGATCGATCACCAAACCTTATATACCTTGATTGAACTGACCATTGAAACGTTATTAGCTTGTTCAAAATTATTTTGGAAACAAATTCTTTAGCAACACCATTTTCAGAACAAAAATGAAGACTCACGATATGCATCAAATATTGTGGTGCAGGGTGACTGGTTTCTAAGCCAAATATCCTTTTCTTTCTTCTTTTGATCAACAAACGCAGTAACAACAGCAGATATCGTTATGGATGCACCAATAGCAGCAGGAGTATGTTCTAAAATATCACAACATGATCAGATTTAAGTGAAGATAATAGGAGAGATACACCAACCCATCGAGAATTCTCCCCAACAAAACCCGAACTCATGACTTACATGAAACCAATCGCCTCGCAAGCGGGCTAACAGATTACATGATCTCTTCGTCTCTAAATTCATATTGAAATCATTATGACTAGACAAAATCTACAAAAAACTGTGTGACAATGGAACTATATTAGATGGTACTGAATCTTTTTTCTATTACGTTACAGTTTCCAGACAAGGAGCTAATCCGGTAATCTGTTGCAATAATTTGCCATATGAAACAAAGGGTGTGCCTCAGTATATATTTAAAATAGAATTCATCATAATGAAATCATTAATCACTCTGCTGATATAAAAAAAATAAAGAACCTCATCTACTCACTCAGACTTCTCGAGACCAAGCCACAGACCATGAGTGTTCCTATCCCTACACTAGCTGGTGACTTCATCCATGTTTTACATCTTTGCCAAATTGTTGGCTTCTCATCTATGAAATAGTTAAGAATATATGACATATGAATGGTATCTGAACTCAACACAGTGCGTACATGACAGGATAGGTTATCCGTCTTTATATTGGTCTATAGTTAGAGACGGATGCACTGCAAGATTGTATCAGTCCAGTAATGGCCCGGTATGGGTATTAAAACTGCTAAGGGTTCATGTATGAATAGCTACTACTAACTCATGATAAACTTTATGGGGCTAAAATGAATAATATGCAGTCTCTTCAGGTCAAACCGATGCAGCACAAACACACTCCATATATACAGCACGCAGTCTATCTGATGACCAGACTGTCGTTGTTGCTTAGATAGTGGTCTCAATGTGAGGGTTTTATATGAATTGACGTTGTACAAAAAATGCATTGAAACTCACCGCATTTCTTGATAACTTCTGTACAATAAGACATGATTGAAGCTTTCTTGCCAGCAGAACTATGTTTGCTGTTTTTTATTTGTGTCAAGGCGACTGGTTGTTCATATCACAGTCGCTCCTCATTTGCTTACATCATGATCAATAATGGTTTCTGTTGATCATAACAGTGAGACTTTTTTACACTCAGTTTTTGAATGCGTTTCTCTAATGAATGCCACAGATATGTTGTTGTTGAAGCAGTATGTAAAAAGAAATTGTACAATATGTTAGGCGTAGGCGTATAATATATAATAGCTCAGTATTTATATGTTGAGGCCAATACACAACCTGTGTATGTACCAAATTAGATTGAGAAGGAGTAACTGACTGAATTGTAAAGCATGGTGGATGATGAAAATCTTACTTAGCAGGAAACCGTGCAGGTAAATTTAGGGGTCGTCATAGTTGTCATGCCAGCCATACCAGGCCAAAGAATTCATCCAATAGAAATCCCAAACTACGCATCATGGAAAATTAAAAAAAAGTGTCAGATACGAGAGCTAGTGACGAGTAATGCGAGGCTATGCTTTGGTTATGAATCAGGCTCCTGAAGGGATCGAATTCATTATGGATTGGATGTGTTTTTCGGTATTACATTTGAAGCCATAGGGAAAGGTCTAGGCTTTGCAGTGAAGTTGAAAATTTCCTTAAAACTATATACCTTATCCCAAAATTCTCCCAATTCTTTGTATGGGATATAATTAAAAACCAAAAGTGACTTAATTGGAATGTGAAATTCAAAGATATTTGTAGGAACTATGACATAAATCTAACGCTCTTTAATTTCAGAATGCTTGATTATCAGGATGGAGCAGTAAATTTTC
The DNA here is from genome assembly GCA_914767715.1 of Membranipora membranacea. Classification (NCBI taxonomy): domain Eukaryota; kingdom Metazoa; phylum Bryozoa; class Gymnolaemata; order Cheilostomatida; family Membraniporidae; genus Membranipora; species Membranipora membranacea. The sequence continues at coordinate 8,869,098 of OU612065.1, forward strand.
TTGAGGTTACACTCAGTTGCACATTTGATATTTATGAGGTAAACAAACCAAACCCAGCCTGGCTGATGTTACAGAATGAGGATATCTGTGGTGTAATGTCTGCCTGGTATTCGGACAAAGTGAATCTCCTTACAACCACAACCCAGTGGGCAAATACAATAGTTATATTGTATGTAGTGGAAGGTTGTCACCAATTTTATTGGGAATAACTGGGACAGGAATCAGTATAACAATTACCACACAAAAATAACAGCTATCGAAAGCGAAGGAAGCGAAAATAGATACTCATTTGTCGTCAGAGGACAGTGCTATAAAATTAATTTTTCTCTCCCAGTTTAGGATGATTTTAATACTTCTTCTTCAAATAGCTTGAACACTACAACGAAGTCACTACGTTGGCTTAGGCAATAGTAATAAAATCTGGCACAAAATGTTGAACAACATAAATAGATGAAGTTATGTGAGTTACTCAAAAATATGACAGCCCCATAGCCCAAATAACCATTATTATTTTGGCTAAAGTCAAACCATGACCGTTTATGAGCAGGATATGACGACTATCATGAACCTCTTGTAGAGTACATATCTTTATCTTCTGAGTTTGATTGCCCATGATCCTCCTCAACCTGTCAACAAGCATCATACTAAAGCCGTAACTTCAAAAGCGAACGTTTAATCTCTGTGACAGGATTGCATAACACCATTTCAGGCATACCTAGCAAGACTTAAAATATCAGATCAAACTTTTTGGAGTCATTACGCAAGAGGATTCCAACATATTTTGCAATATTGAAAATTGATGTCATCACTTAAAAATATTAATTCATAGCAGATGTCATCTTAATTATCCTTATGGATATTATTTGTGGTTTTCCTTGTGGTTACAGATGGGACATCACAGGCACTGTTGGGGATAGCTTCTACAGCAAAGGGAAGGAAATGGCAGACACGGATTCGGTAGTGAGAAGTTTCAGTTCAGTGTCATTGTTGCGACACGGACAAAATTATGACCCTCAATAACCACATACCAGAGATTTAATTTCATAACTTTATCAATGGTTGACAATTTGGGAAACTATATTAAATCTTTTTTACCCCTCTTAATCGTTATTTTTTGCAAGCTGATAGACACTAGTCAGTATTTGACTGTTCTGCACTTATATGAACCTAAAACTGTGAGCCAGATACTGACTAGGCCATAACATTCACACTGCTGGGCGTATACCAGCTGCAAAAGCTAGCACCATGTTGTTACGTGGCTATCAAGAATGTCACAAGGGTAACCATTTGCCTACATACCATAATTCAGCGCAAATTGTAGAATCATAGATTAACTTGCTCAGTTGGCGACAATATTCGCAAACCCCAAACTGTGTATGTGTTATTGATTATCCATGTCAGCGCTAATTGATATGATATCGCAAACATTAGCTCCAAGTGGGAATTGAGGAATTTGTTCGATAGTTGATACAACATTACACTCTGCTGTGATAGCCTCTGAAGGATACATGCTTAGAGCATGTAAACCACAGATTCATATACAAGCATACATCATTAATGCCTCTGTTATCTGTATTCGCACATACCTCAGGTTTGTTGGAGTAATAAGTTGATGGTGCTATTTTTGTAGTATCCACTGGTATATGTGGCGAGCCAGGAGCTACAAACGGAGGAGAGAAAGCAACATTACAGCTATGAAAGATTATTTATATTATAATGTTGTTGTCAATGCGATGGTGGTACACTCTCATAGTCATTGATGTGCTTGGCAATGAATTGTGCACGCAACTCCTTATTTCACCAAAAGGATAGTGCAAAGTTCAAGTTTTTAGGCATTAATCCTACCTCGTCTTCTGATACTTACCATACAATTCCCACATATCTTTTACAGGATCGCTGACTGAAGTGTAAGCCTTGCTGGTTACCATCACAGCTTGTTTAGGCCAGCATATGGCAGTAGCTACTCCACCACCAACAAACAAATTCCTTGTTCTCACCAATCCTGAACCTTTAATAAATGGTCATCGTTAGAAATTGAGTAATTTCTGGAATGCTGGAGACCAGATATGCGGCCTCTCATGGTACTCAGACCATCATCATATTATAGCTTCGATTAATCTATAACAAGCCATGATGACAATGATTTAGCAAATGTGGGTGTTGCACATGAGCAAAAACTAGAGTAGAAAGTTTTACATGGTCAAATAGACAGATAGATAGACATGGTCAAATATCATTTCTGATCAAAACTCAACGGGGTTGTCTTTTAAAAGCTTTACATTACGATGTTATATCAACATGATAAATGAAAAAGATACCATCAATATGATTATGGTGGGTAATACTGCAAAACTTACGTTTATATCCTGATATCAGTCCAGCAAATGCTGCAACAGCAACTATACCACATCTTTGCCATAGCTCAGGTTCATCCTGAATAAAGGATACTACACCTTGTGTGTGAGCCTTGGCAGTGCTCCACTTCATTGAAACATTCTCATTGAAGGCCTACAAACAGAAAAGTATTCATATTTTGTGAATATACAAAGCATTGAAGATACTGGGCCATTACAATGTGAGTAATGCCTAAGTAAGTAAAAGTCAGTGAATGATACAAAACTCACAGAAGTTGTATGACTAGGTTTTTCAATTAAAAAGCCGCCCTACCTTTTTCATGAAAAAATGTTACGGTCCTTGATCATGCGCCTGTGAAAAATGTGAAACAAACCGGGAGTAGTTTTTCTGTATATGATCTGGTAAAACATTTCCCCAGAACTATATGCAGGACATACAAGATGGTTAAATTTCTCAAACTCTTATAGTAGACCGACCCCAGCATCGACAATAGATGCAACAATTAACTTTATCTGTTGAACTTACAGATAGCTTGTTGTAAGCTCCAGTAACCTTCAGTCTGGAAGTTCTAACGTATGATTCAACTATTGTAACTGCCTGCCAAGGCTTCTTCTCAGGCTTATTTTGGTAAAGTCTGTCGTCATCGTAAAACGGGAGCTGATATATAAAAACAACAGAGGTGCAAGAACAAGAACAATGTGATCAAACATTTTTTCACAATATGTATGGATTTAATTAATTTAATAAAGCCATAATAGATTATTGATTAGTCTATAGGTATCCCTCTGCAAAGCGAAATATTACCTTTATGTTTTTGGCTAGGTTATTCCTAGCTCTCTCAGCCTCTGAGCTTTCCTTTGCCTCCACTGTCATTCTCTTCTTGTCTCTGAAAAATTTAGCTTTATGTTTGTCATACATACAGCTGCAGTCAAATGGGTAGATATTACACTAAGCTGCCTGGACCCCGATGCATAATAATGGGATCAATGATCTCCCTCTCGGGGGAGTTCTTTGGATGGATTGAGTTGACAGTGGTACAAGTCCAAGTGACTGCTATAGATTCTGTAAGAGCTTGGAATATGTATGTGTATAGCCAACTATATTCTACTTGCATCATAAATCTGAAGACTCATCAGGTTTTGGAAACTAAGTAAGAGCAAAATAATAGTAACCTCACTCATCATACCTGTGTTTTTCTCAAATCTTTACACAGACAAATACAAATGGAGTGATTTGAGGGAGTCTATGAAATCAAATTGGAGGATGAAGCTGGCTTATTATCATCATAGTCTAACTCTGGTAAAAGAACATTATAATGGAGAGAAAATGAGACCTTGATTGACTGCAGTGGAGAGTGTGGTATGCCTTTGGTTTAGCTATCTTATCTACTTATAGATTAGAGTCTAGAGACTGCTGACCACAGGCCTTCTGTAGTTGGTGCAAGTCCAGTAGTTGATTGACAAGCTTTTCAAGACAGGTTACACCAACAACAGAAGGCCTGAGCTACTGAGGTAATAAAATTAGGGAAGATCTATGTTTCTTAGATAAATATAAGTATGTCTGGTGCTGCAGTTAGACAAGACCATGACCCACTCATTAGCCAGAAAAGCCTTCTAAATATGCTAACTACTAACAAATTCATTGAGTAAAAGCTTTTGTCTTTAAGGCCAGGGTACTGCTACAGGTTAGCCCTATCTCCTTGGTTAGAACTAACCAGACACAATTAGGTTATATATAAATAAACAAAAATTGGTAAATTAATCTTTTGCAAGAATATTGGTAAATGTTAAAGCTTGAGTAGCTTCAACGGATATGTAGCCCTTAATCTCATATTTTCTAGTGTTCTATATGTTCTTGAACACACCCATCTTATTACAAACAATTTGTTCTGTTAATAATTGCTAAAAGGAGGACAGCTCTCATATAGGAATAACCTATTTGGGAATAATAGGACCAAAATCCTTGATTCAAATAGGTGGCATCTTGTTACGCAGCAACAAGTTGGGTTTTGCTGCACTTGTCAGTAGGAGCCATAGCCAATCTAAGCCTAGGAGGTGGTTAATTGATTGAGGTGTATGAACAGCATGTTTATATCATTCAAGGACCAGATCCATGGTTGCTAGCGGTTTCAGGAGTGCTCTCATGACAGGTGTTTGGCACCGGTCATCATAATACCTATGAGACCAAGGTTAAACTCTTCACACGACCATGCCCACAGAGTCACACTAATATGAATCAGCATTGAAAACTGGAATTTCATACCTCACTGCTATACCCTTCTATGACCATTGGGTTGTTCCACTTTGAAGGTGCTGGATTCAATATCATAAAACAAATCCCATATGAAATCCCATATTTACCTTGGTTTTCTCATCATCAGATATCAGTTTTATTTTGTCTCTTTTTGGGACAATTACAAACCAGTTAAGACAGGAAGAGAAAAATCAACTACATCGTTTTTTTAGTGACTGTTAGTATTCCATTAAATCATTTATATTGGTACAGAGATAAAGAATGTAGTACATACAAGTCAAAGTTGAGTAATAATGTTATAATGATAGAGTTGTGTCAATAACCAATGACCAACAGAATCTCCACAGGCAGAGCCAACATATGATCCAAGATCCAGTTGTTGCAAGCCGAAAACAGTTCTGCGGAGTGTGAGATATTGAAATAATGCACCACACAACAACATCATGACACACATTGTATGGGTGAATACAAATACTATGGTGAAAAAAGCAAAAGAAACCCAAGTTCATAATAATTACTATTATATAACCAGATATATAGTTCATTTTTGTACATTTATAAATTATTTACGCTTTACATACATACAAGTACACCATCATAAAGATGCCTGCAACTTCAGAAAAGATCATGTATACAAATATACACCTATCAACTCGAAAACTAATTAACAGTTTGAGAGAAAAAAACCTCGAAAACTTGCTGCTAGTAAGTTTGTCAAAAAGGAAAAATAAATAGACAGGTTAGGTTGCTCACGCAAGACAAAAATGTCTATAATTAAACTATTATGATGGAAATAAAACCATTTCCATACACAAACCAAACACGCCTGGGTTGGCAATGATATTAACAGTTGCACAAGGGACCCTCAATGCCTGAAGGGAAAGTAGGATATGAGCGGAGGAGAGATGTGGTACATAGTGAAAGCAAACTGTATCAGAAAGTTTTGGATTTGTCTTCACTCAATCATACGAGAACGAGTTCTCTCAAGTACAGACAGTTAAAATTTTGCATCTATTTTACACTATACATATAGCACCTAAAACTTCATTGAGCATTGTTAGCCGATAGGTGTCAGTCTCACGGCAAAGAGATATTACTGGTGACATTTGAAATCACATCGATCCACTATGATAGCAGTGTGGCTTTCCTAATATTCTGCTCATACTCATATCCTATTTCAAAAAATTACACACACACCCAGTCTTTTGAAGACTGAAACATTTTTTGTACAAGTCTGTGTCATCAAGAAGCCATTTCAATCGTCCCATTTCGCATAAAAATTTACAGTCAATAACATACAAAGAGGAAAATGGTCAAAGGAAATCAATGAAAATAAAACTAAAAGATGAACCAACGTAAGACTTGATGATGAACATGATAGATGAAAAAGATGAACAGTTTTATACTTTGTGGCAGCTATATACACTTTACAATACCAGGCTGTTTGCCGACAACATGACAAAGCAGTCAGAAGGGACTAGATATACCAAATCTAGATTAGAAACACATCGTGTGCATTGAGAACTACAAACTTACTAATGGAGCCATTTCTGAAAATATTTCCAAAGCGTAAGAGATCTCTTGTGTAACTGTTAAAGCATGTGCAACCCAGGGCCAGTAAGATTACTTTGTAATGGTGAGAGCACCTCCAAGCAATGACTAATATATCACACTCACACTCACTCAAACGCAGCATACATCACTCACAAGCATTATTGGGGCCGTTACATAAGCAAATAGTGTGTAAATATAGTCATAAATACAGCTACCAATTTTAAGATGACTAACATCAATGCTTCAGTATTGATCTTCGTAGAATTTGTGTGGATAACCAACAAATTCCTATAGTTAAGTTAGATAGTTTAGAGCTATACTGAAATGGACTAAGGGAGTAACCAAGCATAAAGAGCACACCCAACCCCCAGAATAATAAGTTAGAAGGTGACCTAGTTACTTAATTTCCTAGTCTACATATTAGGGAGAGTAAGGGGGCTGCCCCCCAGATCACCACCTCCGTTCTTCATTAGATATTTCTCGAGCTTGGCGATGATGTGCTTCCCGTATGTGTATTTACGTAGAGTGGCTACATGTGGACGTATTTTATGCACAAGAATCTTACGTTGATTGGGCTCAGCAATGTCAAGCATCTTCTGTATCACATAGTTAGCATACTGGTCTTTCATCATAATATATAAGGCGCTATGTCCTCTGTAATACAAAGTATACAATGATGAAATAGCGAAGCCATAAAGAGTAGGGCAATGTACTGCGTAACTTATGACACAGTTCAATAATAACTTGATCATAAGATAAGTGTACTACTTCACAATAACAATCGTCCCATATCTGAGATACAGCTCTTTATCAAAGTACCTGTTAGTTTGGGAGAGATAAAATCTGACAGGTAATTCTTAGCAGGTTGATACTAAAGAAGAAAACTCAAGAATTTAGCTGTGAGATGAAATCTTACCCCTCGGTGACAGAGCATACTTCTTCGATAAGTATGGCTTTCTCGGCTCTCGAACCGTAGGACACACATTTCTCTACCACATTACTGAAATTATAGGAATTACCTCATCAACAACTTATTGACGTGTTAAATCAAAATAGGTAACATTAGCATTTAAATGGCATGAGGCACCAGAAGAAGACAGAGGCTGTGAATGTCGTACCAAAAATGGTTTCTGTATACATAAGATTATAGCGAGCATAATCACAACGTACCTGGCAAACTTGTGTTGACTGAGGGGTAGAATCTTGCCGGAGATGTGCGAGACTATTTTACTTTTCTCGTCCATGCGTCCGTGCTCCAACACATGCTGTATGACATAGTTACCATACTGATCGAGTACGAGTCGGTCAGTATGATCGTGGAGCTCTGATAGTATGAGGTTAGTCTGCTCAGGTAGACAGTGCTCCAGTATACGCTGGATCACTCTACAGCCATAAGGGTGTGTAGAAAGTGCATATACCTGTAATGAGAACAAGCAATGGTAAACTAGCATACGGGACAATAGATGATCACAAATATGCTAAATCCACAAGAAGCAAGGAGGCTGTTTTTGTTTTAAATAAGAAATCTGCAATATCTCATAACTATGGCCCATTTTTTGAGTTTTGGTTCTTCATGTGAAGGATTAAATCCATGCGATCAACACGATTATATGCAAGATATGCCAATACACAAAGCATCTGCTAGAATTACCAGATTGCTTGTACATGAGAAATACAATGATAATATACAATATGAGTCTCACCTGTCCTCTGAAAGCATCGATAACAAACTGTAGATGATTTGGATCCACACACTCGATACACTTTTGCACAACATGATTACCATTCTGGTCCTTGACACATTTTAACACATGACCATCAAGCTCTTTCACGATGGAAATCTAAAAAAGTCACAAAATAATTTTCACAATCAACATGAGATATTATAAGGATGACGCTATAATACCCTGAGAAAACATTATTTCTTTTTGAATAAGGCAAATTGACCGTACATGATATAATTGTCAGCATTGTAAAGAGTCATAAGCCTACACATACAGAGCTCAGTTTCGTGGGTGAAATGATCAGAACAAGATCAAAATGATGACCTGCTTATAAACACAATTTAAGCTACACCATTATTTTGATCTGAAAAGGGTATTCTGAATGACATGGCCACCAGGGTATCCTTTTCGCTTAGAACAAGCTATACCTGCATGTCAGGAGGAATAGACTCTAGAGCCTTCTGTATGACTCTACAGCCGTACATCTGAAGAGCTAGTGGTAATACATGACCAGTCAGTCTCTGTGCTAATGTCTGCCTGTGCTCAGGTAAGCCAAACTCAAAAAACTTCTGTATCACATAATTACCTGCAATCAAAACCAGAGAAAATGTCACATGACATGGCATAAATCATGACTGTTAACATTTCTTGTTACATATTCACTGGTCTGGATGGCTGTCTGGATGGCGGTTGAGTGTGTAGACAAAGATTATACAACTCAAAATGATGCAACCCTAGTTTTTGTACCACACTCATTTCCTCCTTGAAAAAAGTTCATCAAAGAGACAACTTGGGTCAAAGCTCTAGGCTGTGGGAAAAGGTGTCAACTGCAACTTCCCTTTAATTTGAATCTCTTTTTACATTAGAAGATAAAAAAAAAACCTTTGATACAAGCTCACCAAAGACATCAGTCATGAGGCTGTATGCAGCACTGAGTATCTCATTAAATATGTGCTGCTTCTCCACCATATTGGCTCTCTCCAACTTCTGCTGTATGAATCTAAATGGAGTGATATCATGACTCATGATTAAAGAGAACTAATTATTATCAGACACAGTCAGTACTGAGACTCTTAAGGGATGTAAGTTTTTCCCCCTTCAAGTGACTGGATTGTATTACGTTTGGTCCTAACAAGAATGGAAAAGGAACACTTACGTAATTAATACCAAACGAATTTAATCTCTTGCCATTTCCTAACCGTAGCATGACGTCTACTCCAAATATACAAAAATTAAGATTTCTTAGAAACATTAGGTACAAACCTAGAACCATGTTGGTCCTGAGAGAATTCCACCACATGATTAGTCAGATCCTTAAGTTGAAGGTTTGGGATCCTGTTGCTTCTGAACTCTTCCAGAAGACGACTCCTGCCCATGTTCATTGGTTCTTTGTTGGGTCTGTTTTGATTACTAAACATACCACCACCCTGCTGCATATTGCTGTTAGGTCCTAGGTTGTTTCTATAGGTGCCCTCTGCTCCTGGGGCAGTATTATAAACTCTGCCACCAGAACCTATCATATATAATAGTTGTAGGTTGTCAAAAATATAAGAAGGTACAAAGAATTAACTCCTATGTGATGATTGTATTAACCCTTTAAAAAACTATTAGCGCATAAGTTTGAGCTTTCTAACACTACGTTGGTACAAACGAGAATGAAGTCACCAGCCGCAATTATTTTTAATGTACTAATTGTTTAATTCCCATGGTGCAAAATCACACAAAATGTCATAATTTATTATGTGATTTACTATGTTTAAAACAATGTGCTTACCAAGACCGAGCCCTGTATTACCCCCGAGAGCGGGTGGTGTGATAGCTGGAGGTGGTTGGACAAGTCCCAGAGGCCCTGCTTGGCTTGATTGTGCATTCATATTGTGATAGACTCTAAACTTGTCATCAGAAAACGAGTCCTGTCTCTGAGGTTGAGGCATCCCTGAAAACAAACATCAAATTATTCAGCATGAGTGATGTGAAGTAGGTGGAATAAGAATTACTATATACTATATACTTGTATATGATACATTTTATCATGGCTCAGCCATCACGAAGTAGCTGTCAGATATACATTTTCTCTTAAATCATATCGGGCCACGATACCATGTTACCAACATACAAAATGACTCTAATAAAGGAAAGTTAAATTTCAAGCATATCGGAGTTGTCTGATCATAATAATTTTGACCTTGTTGGAGTCAATTCCTATTATGGCATGACATGGCATCTTATATCATAAGCTATATAACAATACCATGACAAGTTGGATAATTCTATGAGTTGAACGACCTACCAAAGTCTTGCTGTTGGATATTGATGCTTTGGGGAAAACTGTTTTGGCCGTTATTGGAGTTTAAAGGCATCTGCTGTGTATTCTGCATGTTCATTTGCATGTGCCCCATTTGTATAGCATTGATATTTGCCGGTCCACCATTACTATTGTTGTAGTTAATAGCATTGGTTCCATTGAAACCTGCGTAAATTAAATAAAAACATTAATTATACATGGATACTGGTCAATAATTGCTAATCAGCAGCATGGTACGACTTTTAAAGGCAGCTATGTGGATTGTTCACAAGACGGACAAACAGACAAAATGCATGTTAACCACCCCTCAAGAGAGGTCAGATGATCCAGCAAAATTACAAATAAGCAGTTTTACACACCAGCTTAATGCATAAAACACTTAAGGATAAACTGGTTGTGTTTATCTTAGTAACTTTGTTGATTATAGTATCAACTGTATACTTGTTACCGTGTAAGTTAAGCGATTTAAGGTACCTTGCTGTTGGGAGTTGGGTGGACCAGTGTTGAACATGATAGGAGCCGGGGACATGAGTCTGATAGGGGCACCTGCCATCCTCCCAGGGTTGTTCATCGTAACCAGCTGTCCATTTTGATCATAAAATGCTACAAACGCGGGAGCAGGATATCCTACGAGAATAAAGATTCATTAGATATAACCATGGGTTAACCATACTTTTACAAGTCTGTAGGTAAAACCAAATTCAACAGGATCACTTTTTATCCATACTGATATTATGATATGCATATATTTTTCATTTTGAGTTAGATTCAGTTGGTAGGTTAAGAACAGCACTATAACCTTATGTGATTGAAAGCATGAATGGCTTACAAGGGACTGTGTTTTAGTACTCGGATTACAAAGAGATAAACACAGATTATCTGTAGGGTGTGTTTGATGTGATAATATCCCAACATCCGCCCAATACATAGTATCCAACACATAGCGTTGCTATGATGGAGATGCATAGTCATGAACAATTCAAATCAGTGAAATGTGTCAAAAGGAAGCAGTTTGTGTAAACGTTGGATTGTTACTGATAGTGAATGCTTGGTTCTTTGTTTCAATATGAACAGTATTTTGTATAGCACATTATATTTTTATGCTTGTTCGAGTGGTCGCTGACTTTCACTGCATACATTATAATATACGACTGAACTAGAATATTCGCTTCACCATGTTATAACCTTTCATTGAATGGCAACAACCTAGTTAATTCGATAGCTTGTGCAGTGCTATTGGCCTTAGTGTCGTTGGTATGCTCAGCAAGTACAAATGAGTTGAGCAGAAGAGCACTATGAGCATAATTTGCATTCCTTTCACTGGTTTAATGTTATGGTGCTTCAATCCACTTACCGTTCATGTCAAATATGTTGGGTTGCATCTGCATCTGTTGAGGTGCTACTACCGGCTGCTGCTGTTGTGACCCATCACCAGCCATCTGCTGGCCGGGGGTCAGAGGTCGCTGACTGCTGGGAGGCCTCTGCTGCTGCTGATTGTTCATCTGTTGGTTGGTCTGCTGGGCTTGCATGGCTTGGGGTGGTATTATACTTGCTGGGTAGAGCCCCCATGGTGTCTGCACATACTGTGTGGGTAGAACTGGGCCTGTAAATGAACACAATAGTAACATAGAATCAAGTTCTGCTCTATAAAAAAGCGGATAGTACTTGAGATAACACTACTATACTGAATGATTGTCCTATCTTTTGACCAAAATTGGAAAAAATCATGATTGTTGGCAATGAACAACATATACAGACCAGTAAGCCCATACTTAATCGAATTTCTCACAGTTAGCAGCATCTATGCTAGACTTTCTTAGTGACTAGTAATACATAATTGAAAACCTGGCATGAGAACTAGTGAATTCTGTTGTTATTGATCAGGTCAGTACGTTCACAGAAATTGAACACGTTAGACATGTTTGTACACAGTGATCCCTTATCAGTATTGTCGTCTGTGTATACTGAGCACACAATATTGTGTTACAAACTACCCCAGACTGATTACGCTGGCAACTGTTAGACACAAATTTTAGTAGGTAGGGAGGATGGGGGACATGAGCTTGAGTTGAGATAATAGTACTTTCATTTTTTTGGACTAACACTACACTAGAGTGCTTATCTGACTAACTGCCCATTGTCTGACACTGGCACAAAGCAACAGAGGGCTCAATTAATTTGCAATGTACTTGGGTATCAGTCTATACCTTGCTCCACAGACACATCAAATCGTGTCATGTTGGCCCAATTCCATGAATTGACAGAGTTTACTGTGACTGAGTTATGTAATTACTAAGTATTCTGGTAAAGTACCAGATACAGGGTTACTAGTGGCCTAAAATTAATCATGGTGGTAAGGAACGGAAATACCCCATCATAGAAAAAGCCATACCCCATCATAGAAAAAGCTGTACTTACAACTACCCAGCAGAAACAGCCAGAGAGGCTGCATGCAAAATGTTACCCACAAACGTGCTCATCCAGAGTAGTGACACACTCACTTTTATATCAGTGTATCATACAGGGGAATAACATGCGCTTCTTTTGTATGGGTGATGTATGCTCCGCAGCTGTGTGACCTCGAGTATTGAGTGGGAATAATGTACCAGATGTCAGAACGTTTAAATATGTGCATTACATTCTGAGCTCTCTGACAATGTTAGCTCAAAGTATCTTATCGCTAACCAAATCATACTCTATATACACACAGACCTCCCCCTTTACCCTTATAGTGCCACTTACCAGTCATGGGCATGCTGACAGTGTAGGGGTCCTGCTGCCCGTTGATGACAAATTGGTGACTGAACATTGCCTGTTGTTGCTGAGGTGCAGGAGCAGAAGCCTGGTTAGGGTTCGGTGCGGCTCCACCCGTATTGTTAGTCTGGTTAGGCATAGACATTTGGGCTTGACCTACAGATAGAATAACTGGAGTTCAGAGCAGTTATAACAATCATACATGGAGCAACAAAGAGTTTATAAGTGATGTCAAGTGATTTTCAAGCAAGGCTGCTTTCCACCACACCCAGATGGACGCCAAATCAAAAAGATGAGAAACATAGGGCCAAAAAAGACAAATATCATTGTGTTGACAGAAATCCCTATGCCCCAGAATAGAGCTATCACCACAAATATGAAAAAATATAAGAAGCTTAGCATGCAACACAGAATTCAGTTGTTTGCACAAATGGTTTCAGTTTGTAACTGATGGTAATTTCAACCAACCAACATTCATTTCTCATGACACAAGAGGAAGGACTTCTTCCCTTTCAGATGGGGAAACCACTGACAGGATCATCGTATTTGGGTGCGTACCTAGATGGTTTGGATGTTGGGCTGTGAATTGTTGTGGAGGTTGATTGTTTATGATGGTGAATGGGGGCATATGAGCCGGCTGTCCTCCCGGTGTGGGAGGCTGCTGAGGCATAACAGGCTGCTGGGTTTGTACAGGCATAGTCAGCTGTAGAGTGTTTTGCTGCTGCTGCTGTGGTTGCTGACCATGTGATTGATTGAGGTTGTTATGCTGAGGCTGAGACATCTGAGCCATACTGTTCTGATTCGCGCTGCTGTTAACCCGATTACCAACCTGCAGTTAATACATAACAACGTGAGGTGATAATCGTCGTAGCACGCATTTCACTGAAACCACAGCAGTTTCGAATAAGCTCTACTAAGTAATGCTGGAGCTTCAAGTGTCAAATACCGAGAATGGATAGATAAATAACAGTTGGTGTTCACTCCCACCCCTCTGTGCATCACATGATTTATGAATCATGAAGAGTCCACTATAGCACTAACAATTGTGGTTCATGGTATCAGGGTTCACTGTGTCAAAAAGCAGTGCGATCATTATCAAATTTCAATTTCCAGCAATCTTTCTTTGATGAATAAGCAAAAATGTGAAACATCATGATGAACTCAATTACTTTTCAGACAATATCTCTTCTGAGACACAGCGGGGATATGACATGTGACCTACCTGCTGCACACTGTTGCTATAGAGGTCAAGCGGTGGAGCATTCATGTTTGTAAACTGGTTAGCCTGAGGAGAGTCCATTGAGGGGGGAGGTCCCATTGGAGAGTAATCGGGAAAAGGTAATACATTATCCAGACTACTGCTGTTGATACTCAATCCATATGCTACAACAGAGAGTGAGAGAGATATGACTCGGGGTTGAAAAAAGTGTGGAGTTTTATACCTAAATAATGAGGTGTGTCGGACAGCATGCTGATAGCAGGACCATTGTATGAAGGTTTGAGAATGGTCAGCATCAGGCAGCATGGTACAAGTAGGGCGTGGACCAGCTCAATTAGAGTCTAAACCGGAAACTCATAATGAGTCAAACAATGTCATACCTAAACCTTCTAGTCCTATCACTATCAGTATATACTGTCACAGTTTTTATAGGACTCCCTGCTGAGGGCACAGTAGTTGTATTGATTCTGGATTCACTAACAATTATAACATCATACATTTATTGCAATATCTGGGCTCTTGGTAACTGGGCATGGTTTGATTCAAGGTCAATTTGGAGTCAGCAGTGGATTATGTATAATGGTGCTATCCCAGTTTAGTTCGTGATGCCACTGTTACAAACAGATCTTTGTAAGCACTTTTGAACTTGCTGCCACGTAGACAGTCATAGCTAATAAGACGTACCACACAAAGGCACTCACTCCAATACTATTGCCCAACCAAACCCACTTTTTATCCACACTGTGTACAGATTTTGCCCGCCACGTAAGATTCTAATAGCATCTATCGGATGCATAACAGACTAGAGATGGGTACCTGAGGAGTGACTGATTGTGTCACCAACAACTTTCTAATTACAAAGATATGGTACCTTGTGATACGTTGAGCTCTCTCATAGCATTTGATGGAGGTAGGATCTGGGCAAAGTTATCAGTATGGGAGGTTGGTGGTTTCTTAGTTGGTGTAGAGCCAATGATAGAAGGCTGGCTGACCTGGTCGTCATCACGTGACAGTTTGTGTGTAAGGGGAGACTCAGTACCAATCACACTACAACATTGAGAATCATTCACATCTGCTTATTACAAGATAGACAAGTAATATCCTTACAAGGGGATGTAATAGCACCCAGCGCCCCTTGCATGGGGATGTAATAAGCACCCAGCATGCAGTGCTCTCACAACAAAACACAACTGCTGGAATACTTAATTAGCCTTGTCTATTCATTGTGTAATGATTAATTAAGTAAAGTGATGCCAACAAAGAAAGGAAATAAGCTGATGACCATCTGCAAGAAAAATTTGTCAAAGATGTTTGTAAAAAAAATATAAGGAAAGTCTTTGGCTAGTCATCAAGAATCTGTACCCTACACTCATACTATGAATTTAGCAGCCTGGCGAGAGAGGGTAGTTTTCATGCTACCTAAGCTAGCAAGAATCTACGTTTATGACATATACTGTGAAATTCTCCATCAAGCCATTAGTAGAATATATATCTAGTTTTTTTTTTACAGAATGGAAGAAGCCCTTACCGAAAGCTGTCTTCACCGTTGATGAGTAAATCAGAACCACTGTCACCGCTTTTGTTATTGTTATCAATCGGCTCAAATGGAGAAGACGTCTTACTTCCTTTTTTGGTCGGCCCTTTACCAACCATGTCATTATCTGCCTCATGTGTCTGCTGCTAGAAAAGTAGAAGTATCAGACATTAATGGCCATAGCACAGACATCATTATACAGCAGAGAAGTCTTCATAGAGTTATTATATACTCTATACTATACTATACTCTATAGAGTATATAATAACTCTATGGAAGTTTTCCTCCTGACTTGAGGAAATTTCGAGGCCATGTATCGTTACATATTGAGTAAGTAGGATGTAGTATTGCATTGTCAAAAACAAGAATGTCATCTAAACTGCCCAACCACCAAAGTCATGCCACAATTTGGTATTAGTCTCAATTAATGTCTCCCTAGTTGCAAATGAGGATGGTCAATATTACTCAGGGATAAAAACCAATCCTACATAGTTATAAGTAACTAAACTAAAGCCAATCAAATCTGACATTGATGTAGGATTATATATTGCACATTATCTCTAACATCCTTGGCATACTTGACCCAAATTTGAAGGCTACGCTAACATAAAAACATATGAGAGGCATGGCAGATGCATCCCCATCAGAAAACCAGTGAAATGAGGTGTAATCAAAGATACTAAAATAGTCATTTGTGTAATTAATTTTACTGTTGACTAGGACAACCAAAGCAAACATCCCGACAATTTTCCAGTTTGTGGTCTGTTTGAGAAAGAATTTTAAGCTGATTGAAGCTTTGTGCTTCCAATGACTGTGGTTGATCAGTGATCACTTAGGCAATGGGGTCTCTGGGCAGACGTTGATACACGACAGCCAAGCGTTACAAGCATCCGCTTCAGAAAGATGTCCCCAGGGTTACAAGATTAATGACCACTCTCTCTAATGATCATCATTCTGGTACAATATGTATGTGTAATTATTCTGGTTCATTGTATTATCTCCAATCAGTACCTAAATCAACATTATGTCGGTCAGAGAAATGGGCACTGTTCAGAAGAAGAACTCAACAGTGTGAAAGTATGGTGCTGCCAGTCAATATCAGTCCTACACAGCACTCTATAGATTATAAGGGAACTTACGAAGTCGTGTCGTTTGATAGCTTGGAGTGTTCGGATTCCTTTAGTACCCAAAGGATCCCCCAGCATGTAGTCGACCATATCAGTCCCCAGGTTGACATTCTGAAACGCTCTTTGTCTTCCTGGTGACAGTTGTAGCGCTTGAGCTACTGTGTGATCTGAAAGAAAAAAGAGCCTGAAATGCGAGATATGACATGGTTTCCATTACTATTTCATCAGACCTCACTGGTTTTTATTGCTGAGTCTTGGTACGCTTGGATCCAGATGGCGAATAAAGAGGATTACTTATAATCACGCCGAAGTCACAGGGAGAGAGAAAGCGGAACTTCTCTGATTACAACAATTGTATTGGTTCAAAATAACATCCCATTGTTTTGCCTTACAGAATATCCAGTCACCAGCATGAAATGACTTGACAAAGTTATCCCATTATAAAGTTCAACAGGATTTACATAAGTGATTCAATGGAATAGCATTGCTGTTTTTCAGGGAACATTGAAGAACTATCCTCTTTGTTTGTATATTTTGAGGATGTCTAAATTCCAAAATTATGAATTAGAAGCGGATGTCCGCAGCTACACAAAAGGCCTAAAATTTCCTAGGTACAAGCTTGAACAGGGTCAGGCTGAAGAGTCCTACGAACACAACTATAGCAATAGGTCTTACCGAGGAGTCCTCTAACTCCTTCGTCTTACTCATCAGTTGAGCTCATTAAAATATCAAGCACTTTAGATACATTATATCCTATCAAGTATTTACAAAACTTACAGGGAGATGATTCCTCTGTTCCAGCGGTTGGAGAGCTCCACGTACTCTGCCTGGGGCTCCATGGGCTGCTAGCAGTGAACATGGCGCCTTTACCATCAGAAACATGTCCGTCATCAACCTCCCAAAACTTCTTGGCTGAAAACTAAACGGAAAGAAAAACTCATCAAACTGACCTAACGAGCTTTGTGGAACAGTATCTGAAACTACTTACTTACTTACTTGGTACCCACACCCCTTCATCCCAGAAAGACATTGATTATTAGAAACACTCCCGATCGCTACGCCCATAAAAAACTACAGAATTGAATACAATTTTTTTCTTCCATTAGCAGCCCAAACCCTTTTTTTGCCAGTTGCATTTTTGTTACACGATGTACCAACTTACCCTCTTACGAAGTAAAATAACACCACTAATATAATTGCAGTCTTACCGTACTAGCAAGCGAGTTCAAACCCATCAGCATCGTGTCCCATTTCAAACTGCCACATAGCCAGCTTATTAGAGTCTAGCCTTAGTATCAATGACCCAGCATTAAGTGTGCTCAGTATGCTTATCAAGATAAATAACCCAGTCACAGCTGATTTTGTTTACTTTATTTGAATATTGATCAAGCTTTGCTTGGGCTTGTGTTTTCAACCTCAGCAAATGAATGAATTGCTTCTAAGATTATTGCATTCATTCATGATATTATTAATATTAGCCTATAAGAAAGAAAAAAATATGCATGACCCCATTAGCATGCAACCACCCACATCAATAGTAATCCTGCTAATTAAAGGGTTACTCACAATGGATGGGTATGTGGCATGACATGAATGGGTTTTGGGCCCCACTTAACCCCCTACCATCATTAATAGCCACTTGACTATGCTCATAATCAGATTTTTTGCAAAATCTAAGAAAAGATTCACTTTTCATCAAAATGACGCGAGTCTTCTTAATTTATTGCTAGAAAAACCCCATTTCATATTTGTGATGGATGACAATGCCAGTGCCATACGCTCTCGACTCGACGAGTTCTATAAGCAGCGCAAATGGAGGCTTATCAGTGAAGAAACAAACGCAGTCTATTCTTCCCTACAAAGATTACTGGGCACCACCGTGCTTTGAAGGTTCTGCAAATATCACACAAGCCTAACACAACTACTAACTGTGTGTAAAGATGTATAGAAAGACAGGGCGAATGTTCAGCTTGAAAGACAAGCAAACGATTTAGAATTACCAGATTTTTTATTATAGCTTCTGTTGAAGCTAGCGATTGGCAGTGAGACCATCGAAGCACACTGTCAGAAGTTTCTGTACGGCAGCAACAATACCGGATAGTGGCCCAATTGACCTATATACATGTTTTCAGTTAGGGAAGTTGGATTAATCTATATGCTAAGGTGCAAAGTTAACCAACCTGAATTGATTGGTTGAACGGCCCAGCGCCAAAGAGGATCTATATTTGATCCCTAAGTGATCAATGATAGATCTGCCATTGAGTAGAGTTGAGTCAGATCGCAGAACACAGCTTTTAACAGATGTTTCTATGGTTCAAAGCAAGGAGTAACCTACTGTTCCTCATTCAAAGTAAGCAGCTGTAAATCTTACCAGTACATTACAGATATGTTTTCAATGTCCACCACTCTCAACAACTACCCCGCCCCGACCCTCAAACTTTAAGTGCAAGTTGAATATCATAACTACCTATACATTCTAAATAAGGTTTATCAGTGCTGCAGCAATGACAGGTTACTAAATAACAAAATGACATTCCAATATATTACGTTAAAAAACCGCATAGTAACTCCAATGACACTGCAAACTAAACCAAGTGTTATGTAGAAGTAACATCATTCCTCCTCAGTAGTAAAGATAACTTACATCACTACCCAGGCTGATGTTATGAAACTCGCGCTCCAAGTCGCTCACACTCTTGGCCTGATAAAAAAAAAAAAAAACGCATGACATGCCTAAATTTTGACCTCTACAAACATTTGACATTATCAATAATTATTATTGAAATAAAAAGGCCAAGGTACTTGAAATATAGAACAATGAACATGGCCTATTTTGAAATCAATACTGACCAATACTGCTATCCAATCTCAATGTCAGGATAGACCAAAGAGTTAGAATGAGTGCACTTAGACCAAGTATTTCTATGTACAGTCTATGGTGGCACACTAACAACTAAATAATTGTAATCAGATCAAAGTAGCTAGTAACAACTATTATTTACCACTATGAGAAGGATAGGCCTAGTTCAGTCACTAAGATTTGACAAGTGGTATACTGATTTCAAAGGTTTTTACCTGTTCTACTAAGGTGTCATCACCGATAGCCCACCGCTTTCCACCACCATAGGCCTGTAGATCGCTCTCACTCTGAGGTCGCTGGAAGTAGTAACTAACAGTGGCATCATCCTGTGAGCGACTGATACCCACACCAGACTGACGATTAGAGCTGTTAGACAGACCATCTACCTCTTCATTGATGTGCACCTCCCCGTCCCATGTACCCCGACTCATGTTTGCAGAGTCTATTGTTAGTACCGACTCTCTCATTCACACATCGCTGTTCAACCTGAAAATAAACAACTGGTCAGTCATCAGCCGGATCAATCAACATTCTCCAAATTCTCTGTTCGACATTTATGTTTCAGGTGGAGTACGTCTATGTAAATGCAAGGCTATGGTTATGAAGCAACTAGGTTATCAGACTAAGCACATCAAATTTGATGCTTACCCCTCCCTTTTAGGGGAATCTACCATCTGGAATATCCTTACCATAGTGGAATAGCCTAGGCCTAACTTAGGCCTGTGTGTCTTTCCCTCAGCCCAAGATAGATTGCAAGAGATGTTTTGCCAACATTGATTCACAAATGTTTAGTTGGTCATGAATTTCCAGGAACCATAAGACCAGTTAGTTGTAAATATCAATACTTAGTTACAGTTAAGTCGTAAGGGACCTTGGCTATACTTGATTACAAACAAAGCTAAGACACCGTTGGCATTTCATCTGTCTGGAATGTTGTACTATGAGGACCGCAGAACATTCATGAGAGGGTGTAGTATTTAGTGATATAGACCTACAAGGCAATGAATGAACATAGGCAAACTTCAGAGGGTTTTGACCAGGAAAAGCGTAGTCCCCCTCTCTGACCCAGATAAACTCCGCCCTTGAATATCAAGGTGTATTGGTTGGTGGTTCTTGGTCCAAATACATAAAAAGAATATTATGGACTAATTCTAGCCTTCCGTATGAAGCTTAGACTTAATTAACCCTTGCATTCCTGTTGGAGAATAAACCGATCCACTTAATTCAAAACCAAGAAATCGTACGGCAATACTAATGAAATGTCACAAAGCTGGGTTTGAAGGTGGCTGTATTGAAAGCATATTTGACCGGTTTATTTGGCATAATATCCTTTAATGCCGCGTGGCAAATACAACTACCAAGTTGGACTCAAAGAGCTAGTATGAGCAGGGGGGATATGTCTTGGGCCACGAGCCTAATGACCAGTATTCCCTACAGTTTTATAACGTCACAAACTTGGGCACAATGTACAATATTATTTCCGGACATCATTCGATGGTAAGGTAGACTCAGTTTAAAACCATTAGATGAAGGTCATAAGTGGAAAACTCACTGATGGTAAATCTGGGACTACCCGATATAGATTAGAAAGGGACTTATTTTCAGCCAGGTAAAACATATCAAATATTGATTTCTGGCTGGTACTGCTTTCCAGGGAGAATGGATTTCTGAGGGGGGCGGGTGTCAAGGGTTGCATAGGCCTACATAACATAGGGAACAGTCTCAGCATGTATCCTGTATCATAACTGTTTCAGGGGTTGATGATACAGGATACCTACATGACATCACATGTGGACTTTTGTTTGCCTATAAGTCACAGGCGGGGAGGTCCACAATCATCCAGTCAATGTGACTGAATCCACATAAACTCAAATCAATGCTTGCCAACTTGGTGGTTGAATAGTGACAGACTACTAACCCTAGTAGTAGTAGTATGCCATTTTTGTGCATGACTCGGGTGAGTATTTCGCACAGTTGACATAGTCATAGTGTAAGTATATTTATGAGCAGTGACAAGCCCATCAAGTTGCTGGGCTGGTAAGTCAGACTGAGACTGGGTTGAAATGCCTGGGTTAGTACAGTGACAGACATGCTCTCTAGGTAGTCTATCTTCATGTATGGAAATAAAATTATCATTAAATATAATATTTATTAGTTAGTTGTTAAGCTTCACACTCCTAGACATTCATTCACTGATCCTGGAGAAGTCAGTCATCTTAGACAGGCCACCACCAATAAAGCAACTTAATATATGACACAACTGTATGGCCCGCAGACAGCTTCATTGAAGCCAGAAAACACAATTGGAACGGGTGATTATGCACCTGCTGTAAAGCCTAAAGGGCAAACAGAACTTAACTTTGACTAAAAACCAGGAAATAATATGCAACATGTTTTACTCAATATCTGCTCATCTAACCACCTTGGAGAAGAAAATAATGTGAGGCTGTTTACTTCAGTTCTTCCTCCTGTTACTCTCAGTCCAACTTAGTCATCAGTAACATATGATGGACATGATGGCCCAGATAAAAGTTGCTCTTCCTATTTCAGTATTTTCTTCTGGTTACTTGGGAATTTTCAGGGTCCAAGTGCATTTTGGGTAATATGTGTCATGTGACGTAAACGGATACCAAATTTATAAGCTGCAGATCATCAGAATATTTTTACTTACGAGACGTGTGAAAACATACCACAAATTATCAACCTTATTATGAACCACGGCGATATGTCAAGGACATATAAACAAAACAATGCCTGTTGCACATGTTTATGTTCTTTGGGAAAATTCCAGCTTCTACTCTCTTCAATAACTCAGTTGTTTGTTGTTTTGATAATTGGTGATGAAGTGACATTTGGTGGTTCTTCTAGTTTATTTCACAGATCTTTCTTTTTACTACACCATGAAACCATCCAAATGGCACTTAAGTTTGCACCAAGACTGAATGCGGCGTTTTGTGGGCGTTAACGTCGAACCGGAAACAGCATGTCGGTAACATCCGGCTTTTTAATCAGACAAATTTCTACCTACTGCATTTTGAACTGGTATTTTTTTTCAACATACTGTATTCACAGGCTACTGTATGCTGCTTATCAATGCACCCCACCAAATCATACTTGATTCATTTAATACATCTCCCTATCAATGATTCATAAGTACTATACAATATGCATTTTCACTTGAAGCAGAGAACAACAGAGCTAATGATTCTCTTGCTTTGAAGTTGACTCATGACTGCTGTTTTATTTTATTTTGTAATTCTGTCATAGACAAATTACATCGTTTGTAACTGAAATGTATATTTTTTTGATATAGTAAGTCTGACAGTGACTACCTACTACCCTGGTAGTCTCTTTGGAGTGTTTGTTAAGCATATACATCAGGGGTAACAAGCACAGTTGTTTTCCCTAAAGCAATGATGGAATAGGCAAAATATTATAGACAAAGTGTTAGTGCTTGTAACTCCAGATAATACTGGATGTGATAGTCAGCTAGAGCTCTTAACTGAAAAGTGACTTGACTCAGTGGCAGTTGAATTCCACTATTGGTTTTCCGATTTAATTTGACTCAAATAAGCTTCCAAACTTTTAGACTTTGCTACAGGGTTTCTTTGATGCTTGCTTTCGATACATAATTCACTCTCTGTTTCTGTCTTATTCTTGTCAAATAAAGGCCAGCAAGACTATGCGTGATTATTATGGACAAAGTTAGTCAAAATCAAGGTACAAAAGAAACAAAAGTCAATTTCTCCTATCTCTTTAGCGGTCAGGAAGACAAGAAGATAAGTCATGAGACATCGGCTGTTTGCTCTGGGTATATCACACCCACTGGCTAAGAGAATTTCCTGTAGAACGGTGACTTCTGTATCCAGAGCAGGCTTTGATGACTATGAGGCAGAGAGAAGCAAATTTGTGTGGAACACGCCAAAACACTTCAATTTTACAAGAGACATCTTTGACAAATGGGCAAATAAGGTTTGAGCTTGATTTATATAGGCAAATCAATTGCTTTCTTATATGAAATGTCACACCGACCCTGCTCTTACTGCAGAACCTGTGTCAGCACTTGTATACTTTCTGAAACACTCCTGTAGTGTTGAGGATGAAACTTATATGATTTAAAGTACCATCAATTTTAACCAACCCTGAAAAATCTGACACTCCACCTGGAATCATGATAAGTACAGTGTTTTTGTGGTGTAACACTTGCAATGAAACTGATTTGAGTAACAATGTTTTTTTGTTAAGTTATAAGCTCTTTTGGTTCTATAGAGTGTATCTTTTTTTGTAGGTTCCTCAGCATAAAGCATTATGGATCGTCAACGATGAAGGTGACAGTATCAATGTGACTTATGGGAAAATGTCTGAATTATCAATGAGGTAAATAGGTTACATTTTCCATAATGCGAAATTGGTAAGGCTCTCACACATATATATGGATTTGACCTTCATGACAGTATTTTCAACTGTGAATGTGCCAATTTCATGAATGCATGGTTGTGACACCCTCGATGAAGAGCAAACTCCACCGAAACTCAACATGTTGACTTCTGCTGCAATACCTATTCTCCATTTCTTGTATTATCCTTGCAGACTTGCCAATGGATTGCAGCATGCATGTGGGCTTAAGCCTGGATCAAGAGTGATAATGATCCTTCCTCGAATCCCAGAGTGGTGGATACTGAACCTGTCATGTACACGTACAGGTAAAGTAGTGTTAACTAACTGATACACCGTTAGTCGCCAAATACCTATCAAGATGGGCTTGGAGCAGTAATATTTTCTGTAACAAACCCATCCGAAATCTTCTTACTCGGACCAGCTTTGTTTGATGTTTTCATAGGCTTTACATCCAAAATATTACCACATAACCAATAATGTCCATACATTACTTTCATTTCCATATTATTACACTACTAACAAATCCAAATGCAGCACTGATGTCTGAATTGCTCATAGCCATTTCATATCAACCACATATGTTAAACTTGTTAAATGTGGTGTAACCATAATGTGACTTCTAATAAATGTTTTAGGAATAATTTTCTGTCCTGGTACGACACTACTTACAGCAAAAGATATCAATTCAAGGCTGAATAGCTCAAACGCAGATGCCATCATTATTGATGACACTAACATGCACAAAGTCCAAGAGGTAATTTTCAAGTCTGCCTTGTGGTATTTATTTGACGAGATTCATTGGTCGCCAGGAATGGCTATAGATAGTGACATTATCATGCTGGTTTCCAGTTTTAAACTATGATAAATAATTATTTTCTAAGAGATAATTGAGTTTACCCTCAGAATTTTTACCACAAATATATGCCAAATATGATTATAGATAGAGGAAAACCATCCACATCTCACAAAAATATGTGTTACGGGAAACAATTGGTAAGTAATAATTTAATACATCTGTGCTACCTGAATTCGAGGCCCAGCATCATCCTGTAGTTCTGCAATATGCTTTTGAACACCAACTAGTCAAGTCTAACAACCAGCAGAACTACTGCCTCTATTTTATCGAAACCACCTTGAATCAGTAGGTGCCGAATAATATAATATGAATTAGAGACTTGACCACAATGTGAATATGTATTATCAATATGCATTATAAGAAGGATTCATGCTTTTATGCCAAATAAAAGACCAAAATTGCTATAAACTTTCTATTAATAAAAAAATTTAACAATTTAACATTTTCATTTGTCCGCAACTGCAAACAGAACTCATGCTTGTCAAAACTGTATTTTTGTCAAGTTCATGAAATGCATCAGAATGCTACAGTTTGTGTTTCATTTAGGGTATGGCAGCTAAACTGCCTAAGGTTAATGTAAAACACAATTAATTGTTATTGTTTTATAGTCCCGCTGGTTGGTGGAAGTTTAGCGATCTTATGGATAAAGGAAGTGCTACTCATCAGGTGAGAAAACCACTCCTCTTTGCGATTTAGTTTCATCTTCTAATGCCTTGAAGTTTGAGATGTACTGTATCAGTTTACACTTTTACTGATTGGTTACTGGAATTTCATTCTTCTGTATGCTCAGATTACAATGAAAGGGTAATGTACGTGTAATATTGCTGTTTCATGTATTGTCGCTTTAGTGTGTCGATACCTTAGCAGACGACCCGATGTCATTATATTTCACAAGTGGCACGACTGGTTTACCTAAAATGGTTGAACACACTCATGCCAGTCAAGGTCTGGGACACATAGTCACTGGGAGGTAAGTTTGTATGTGTAGGCTCTCTTTCTCACTCGCCTTCACCAGCTCCTACTGAGTGTTTGTTTATCTCATCCCAGTATGTTAAAACAAATTCCTGGATTACTGTTAACCATTTTCATTGTTAGTCTTTATCTTCCATATTTCTTCTTTATCTATTTATTCCATATTTATTTATTTTTGTTTTATCTTGGCACACTCGGAAGAACATCATTATAATGATGAAGATTGCTTGTCAATAAATGTTTAAAAAAAATACTGCCTTGTTAGTTTTCCGAGCTAAACTCAGCCCGGGTTACTGTTAGTGGCATTCTATCAGCCACATGGTGAGGATGGTGAGCATGTGGTTGATTATGAAATGCAGCCGTGCGCAACCCAGCAGAGTTTGAGCTTTAGGCATGTAGCGGTTAAAATCATAAAAAGTGACCACTGTTTTATGCAACGGTTGACCCACGCAATGTCCGTCCATGTAATATTAGGGCCTACAGTAAATTGATCTGCAATCATTGCAGGTATTGGTTAGATCTGACTGAAAATGATCTCATGTGGACAAATGCAGATACAGGATGGGCCAAGGCTGCGTATAGTATGGTGTTTGGTCCTTGGTCTGTAGGTGCCACAGTCTTCACCCACAATACACCCCAGTTTGATCCTGAGACTACACTTAAGGTTGGTTCTGCAACAACTTACAGCTGAAACCCTATAAGCAAATAAAACAAACATTGACTGAAAAAACTTACACACGGAAAATAAACTTGAGAAAATCAAGATGGGTTGTAACATGTACAAGGAAAAGATTTAGCATTCTTGCTAGAAGGTTTCAGTTTTAGATTTGCTCCTTCCTCTCCACTACCTATCAACATGAAAATACTGCATGTTTTTGCAAATTTAGACTTAGTGCAATTTCAAATGAAAGTGAGTCTATGTGGATCTGTAGGCACTACTTATAAATCCAGATTTTTTCTTCATGACAATTCTTTGTTTTATAGGTCTTGCAGGAATACCCAATCACCACATTTTGTTCTCCTCCGACTATATACAGATTTCTAGTGCAGCAGGACCTAAACAAGTATGATATGAAGTCAGTGTCTCATGCTGTCAGTGCCGCAGAACCCTTAGTGAGTCATTTTAGCAGATTTCTATCATACAAACAATATTACAATATAATCTGACATTGTTGTGATAATTCCGTATTTGTCTCGCCTTGTTCAACGAGCAGAAAACTCAAAAGTTGGAAAAAAAAGTAATTTAATCTTGAAATGAGGTTGTAATTAGCGCAGGGAGGGTGGTTAATGAGTTTTTGATCTAAATCCTCTTGAGCTTCAACTAGTGTACATTCGTTGAAACTTTTCATTATAGTATAGGATGTCATTCAGTAGGTATGTTCAATGAATTAGACAAGACAGAATTATTCCAAAAGCTTTTCCTGGTGTCATCAGAGACTATAGGTCAAGCTCTCAGAAAATAACACCATCATCATGCTTGAGCTGAAATATGATCTCTTTGGTACAACTTCAGCCTCAGCATTTGCACAGTCCAGATTTAAGTTTTATACTATGACAATATCATACTTTGAAGTTATCTATTCAGATCAGGAGGGAGCATATCTCCAACCAACTTTGAAAAAATTTCACTAAGCCTCAATAATGCTTGACACATACACATCTTTTGATATATTTTTCATAATATGCTGTTTTTTAATGTTTGAAGAACCCAGAAGTCCGAGAGGAATGGAAATCTGGAACAGGTCTGACTATTCTAGAAGGATACGGACAAAGTGAAACAGTAAGTCATTGAATATTAAAGTTGTTTTTTTTTTAAAACGATCCAACCTCAATGTTGGGATTGTTATTGAATTTAATATGTGGTATCATATCTTGCAATTCGATATGTAGTGTAGGTATAAACGTTATTTCAATAGGTGAAATATGGATAAGTCAGTGAGGCTTTGAAAGGAATTTACAGAAAGTTTGCTTGTAATGTCATTATCTAATGTAAAATTGAATATGTTAAATTAATGAGATGAGAATTTGACATATAGTAAATACATATTTGAAGACCCTTTTATACACTGATTCATTCCCAGACTTTACTTTTGATGACCAGTATTGAAACCAGTTACCACCATGGTCCTTGTTGCTAGCAGGTATAGGTGTTACATAGGGGACTACTTTTACTTTGAAAACTATTATATATGTTGCATATCCGATGTATAGTTTTTGTTTTAGACATTGTGTTGTGGGACATTCCGGTGCACAGAATTAAGACCAGGATCTATGGGGAGAGCTACTCCAGGCTTTGATATGGATGTAAGTTGGCCTACATCAATAATCCCACAGCTATTGCATTTTGATTGTTTGAAGACGAGTATGTAATGTGATGCGAGTTCTTAGTTACTTTGCTCTCATTGTTGTGAACTGGATGATCACAAATTATTAAGACTGATAGCAGATCCAATCTGTACCAGGGAAGAGCAGGAGCTTAACCGAGCACCTATTCTATGAATAGTTTAGCGCAGTGCAAACTATTATACAATGTATCCTCAAACGTCTTCTAAAGATTAATTACCGATTCAACTGTAAGTATGTAAGTTTTGACCCTCAATCCCCTGTATTGGTTGGTGAGGTTCTGTGAGTGAATACAAATGTTGATGTTTTGATACTTGGGATTCTCTCGGGCAGGTTATCAGTTGCAACCCAAATGTGAATCTTATATGACTGTAGCATGTTTAGAAGACATTGTTGTACGATATTAACCACTCAAATTATTATAAAACCCGTAACCGTAGCTTTTTTTGAAATAAGAGTCCTCCATATAAGATCACCCACAAAAGTACAATACTCGATGTCAGTGGATCCTGTATCTTCCTACAGCGATTTTTCTTATCGTCAAAGGTTGTCGATGATGAGGGGCATGTAGTTGAGCCTTTCAAAGAAGGAAACCTGGCTATACGGGTGGCTCCAAACAGACCTGTGGGATTGTTCACTCATTATGTGGTGAGTAAAGAGATAGCCACAAAGTTTTATATTTTTTTATTTCAAATTCTTCGATATGTTATTGATTACCAGAAATGTACCGTGCAGCCATCCGTCATTGTCATTCATTGAGAGCACTTCTATCCCTTGTCTTATCCTATCAGGATGATCCAGAGAGAACAAAGAGTGTATTTGTAGGAGATTACTATCTGACAGGTGACCGGGCGTATAAAGATGAGGACAGTTATTACTGGTTTGTTGGACGTAATGATGATGTGATATTATCTGCTGGGTACAGAATCGGCCCGTTTGAGGTGGAGAGCGCTCTTATAGAGCATGCAGCTGTACTCGAGTCAGCAGTAGTGAGCAGTCCTGATCACACTCGTGGTGAGGTGAGATAATAGACACAGACAGTTGTGTTTTATCTATGGGTGAGATAGTCTACATGTTAGGTCACACATGATAGATTATAGCAAAGTATTATCTAAGCATGTAAGCTGGCATTGACGAATGTTCAGCTTTTATGAGGTTTTCTCTGTTATAGGCATAACTATCCAGCCTCGATAAAATGATGACTATCTTCATCTGCAAGCACGATAAAACTACGCAGCATACATAAATGGGTGTTGTTGGTTATACTCTATTTTTGCCAAGTGATGTATTTTTCATCGTTTCAGATTGTGAAAGCATTTGTGGTTCTTTCTCAACAATATAAGAAAGCAGATACAAACTTATTGACTCTGGAGTTACAGAACCATGTGAAGCAGACTACAGCCCCATATAAGTATCCTAGAAAGGTTTGTGTTGTGTAACCATGAGAATTAAACAAGTTCAAGAATTTCAAGGCAAGAAGAAGAAATGAACTCAAATAACAACAAAAATGACAACGAGAGTCAGTGCATAGTGTATGAGTAAACTAGTATTTATTATTAACAAATTTGTATTCCCCTGTCCCACGGATCATGGATTAAACAGACCTTCCTATCTCTTTGCACATTCCTGGATGCACAAATGGCAGTATGATAAGGGTCAGGGGATACCAGCCAATTCTCGTGCAACACATTTTACTCAGAGATGCCCCACGCTCATATTAAAGGTGATGATCGATCATTTTAGGTTGAATTTGTTGAGCAGCTGCCGAAAACTGTATCAGGAAAAACAAGAAGGGTGGAACTAAGAGAACAGGAGTGGCACAAGAAACAATAGGCAGCAAATAAGTCATCTTTCTCATTCTCAAATAACAGCAAACTGCTACTGTTCTAAAAAATTGTCACTTGATATGCTCATCAGCAAGGAATTTTAACCGGTTGTAAATGTGCTGAGAATTACATTCCAGGACTTGGAATATGAATTCCTCCATGTTGCCAAAGCTCAATCACAAACATGAGAAAATGATATTTTGCATGTCCTATATGACACAGATATTATAATTTTATAATGCTGACCATTCTTTCATACAACAGCAGCAGACCAACAGAGATACTTTTTAAATTGACAAGTTATTATCCATTACAAAATTTATCCTATTTCCCATGTGCTTTTTACCTACTATTAATAACATATTTTCATTAGGAAGGCATAGGAAGAGTTTTGAATCAACACAAAAAGTGAAGTTTAATAATTTTGTGTATTTTCATGATCAAGAAAATATTTCGGGAGATTATGGAGGTTTGTTTAATGTTTTTCATCTGGCTTTATTTAGGACTTCTGTATAATTATTCAAATTAACTGTTTTCAAGTAAAACACCGAATAAAGTTGCTATAAATTATCTGCGCAGAGTCAAATTTCAAATTGTTTTAAATGGCATTTTCAGTTGCCATGCAGACCCAGACATAATACATTCGAGATCACTGTTGATAACTGCATTCCGAATTTTATTGTGAGACGTAAATGGTCATTTGGGATTCAATTCCGGACCAGGTGGCATTAGAATTATTTCTTTAGATAATGTTTCTATTATTGCATAAAAAGGATAATTGTATTGGTAATAAAATGATATAACAGACCTAAAATCTCATTGCATTATTATATTCTTGATTTAAGCAGCAAAGAATAATTAAAATAGAAATTTACATGTGGCCACTTGTTTATCATGAAATCAGAAGTTGCATCATAAAAACTGGTATACTAAGTCAGTAATTACTTAGAGTGAATATTTTCAGAGACACTCCCTAAACCTGAAGTGGTGGAACTGTGTAAAATTGACTACATACGCCCTGTTGGCAAATTGCGCATTAGAGTCTGCTAAGTAGAGGATAGAACCCACAGTCTCTACATTCACACAAGGGCCAATGCAAACTAAATTAAACATGAAAAATTGCCCCGCAAGTCAAGAGAATAGCTTATCATCCGGGTTACATAGACCATCATTTACTCTACTGAATATCCTCACAGCTGCGATGGATTTGATGACACAAATTTACTACTTCTCAAGTTCAAATTTGATTTGATCATTTGGAGATTCACTGAGTTCACCCTCAACATCACAGATGGAGACAATTTGTTCGCTTTTGGATGATGCTCCTAAAAAGAAGATAACGTATAACATCATTAATCAATGACACAATCAAAGGACCCGGATTTGTCTAAAAAAACATTGAAACGGCGAGAAGGATATGTTTTGACATTTGATCAAGTTATTTGGGTGACTGTAGTTCTGTGTCACAGATGCTTGTAAAGCTCACTCCACAGTCTAAGTGACAACAAGGGTTTAATAACACACGAGATCAAGTCTACAAATTCCTCCCTCTTTACTTCGAAATAACCATGATTATCTTTAAACGATCGCCAAGAATACATTCTCTCCGAATCACGAAATGACAGGCTGTAACAATCTGTTTGAGAATGATTAAAATTAGTAGATTTGATGAAATACAATACCTCGCAATGAAACATGATTCTTCATTCTCTGCACATGTCTCAGTGTCAAATCTGCTGGGTGTTTCCTTAGTCTCTCCTCCTGGTCTATTCTCGCTTTTATTCTCTCCTCGTAACTCCTCCTTTGCAATTCTGCCATTCTCGTTTTTATAAGTCTTGTCTTAGGAACATATCTTGAGGTATTGAGAACTACTTTGCCACAGAAAGGTATTGGGCATGTTATTGGTAACTCACCGCCTTTTGCATTCACATAAATATCCATGTAGGCTACCTGAATGAAGAAGTAAACAATGTCTATTGTCTCACAACATAAATATGTAGGGTGAAAGTCAAAAAAGTTTTCAAAAGGTATACCTAAAGATAGCACAAAGTGTTGTTAAATAATCATCGGTCAGGTACAATGTACAAGCTTGCTAGATATTAAAAGAGATTGAATGATAAATTTATAAATTGATATCTTGAAAAATCGCTCATGGAGGGTCAGATATGGTCCTCTTATCCATGAATATATATCAGTGGCTGCATGTTTTCAACAGTACCTAAATAGAGGGATGACGATTCTCGGAGGGAAATTCAGAAACCTGTCTCTTCCACGTATTTTTGCTGTTTATTGATTCATTTGTTTATTGATTCACTGTCATCAGTAGTCTAAAGTGGTTGGCATGTGTTTTTATATTTACATGTATATAAAATATTGTGCACCAAATAAATTTGTAAAGGATCCTGCTATTAAATCCTTAAGGAATTTTATGCATGGGTTCAGCTGAAAGTATAGATGCACTTATTTTCAGACTTAATCAAGAATGATCTTAGAATGATGTTAAGCAAGCACTATTTCACCTACAGAGAAGTTCAATTACACGGCAGTGCTCAGTACTTAGATTAATTTACTGTGGGCTAATTGAAAGGGCAAGATGAGTCAGGTACTCTAGCAAACTTTGTGGCATCACTCAGTTGACCGTAACACTTTGTCGAACTCACTGGAATTCTATGCTTACAATCTCTGAGATATACCCATCTCATCCCCTCTGTTATCTTGAGATCGGGGATGTGCTTGACTTGTGCGAGGACACGTTGGAGGTCACAATCTGGACATATAAACGGACACTGGTCGCCACACATTCCAACACACTTATACTCCTGTAATCATTACAAATACACAATCAAACAGAGGTATTTTGTTCTACATTTCCCGCTCTCCTGGTTAATTTGAGTGCAAGTGAGATGTGTCCTATCTATTGCCATGTAATTTATATCAAATTAGTTCACACCACTTCATACAGTTTCAACCACACCATCCCTTCCAAAAACTTAACCCTAATGTCAACAAACAAACGGAAAAAAAATCAAAGTCAGATATCAAAAGAAATAATGACCTGGAAAATATTTTTAAATGACAGTGACAGCTATTTGTTGTAGATGGATTAAGGCAGTATTTAAAAACTTTAGTCAAGTGTCTCAAACCAAGGAGGCTTCTTGCTTTTATTTCAATTAAAACCTCACCTTTTTACACCGATGACAGCTCAGTTTTTTCTCACATGGTCTGTGACAGGGAACATGAGAACAGGCCTCTGTACACAGTCTTGTGCACTTGACATGCTTACATCCCCTGTAGCAGCTTCGACCATCATCATGGAAGAAGCATTCATCATCACAAATTCCGCGGCATTTGGTCCCATGGCAGCACCTAAGAATTGTAAATATAAAATATAATATAACTAAAAAATTCCTGCCTGTTTTCCATCTGACGATGAATACTGGATCTGTGTCAAGTCGCAGACATCTTAACCTTATGACACATTTCCAATCGGATGCTGAGCAGCTGGCCATAATTTAGCTACAGTACAGTACAGTACAGGAAAAGCCTTAGCGATTATGAAAGCTTTTCAGTAAAATAACTCAATCATTTTCTCCTATTTAGTTCGCCCAAGGAGTTGTCTCTAACTCCTTGGTTTGCCAATTATAATAACTTGTGATGAATAATAATAATGAATAATAAAGCTGTAGGCATGGAGTAAATAGAAACCTAAATCACTCTCTTGGGTGTCGATCCATTTTTTGCTGATTGCCTGCATGTATATCAAAATCAGTGGACAGTCTGTCATGTGGGAAGATATCGGATTGACCAGCTGGAAATGCTACCATTACTGGCATCTTCTACATAGCCTACAACTTTTAGGAGAATGATAAAACTTACGTGAGCAAGCATTCTTGTCCACAAGGTCCGCATTTATAGGTGCATTCGTGGCATTTTCTGTTACATCTATGACCACATTCCAGCAACTTTCCACATTGCTGTACACACAACATATGTCCATGCCTAGAACTGAAAATCGAATTACATGTTGATGTTTTAAAAACAATCTAACTTTTGACATAGTTATCTACTCTTTGGAGTGCCATCTAGCCACACCCACACTCTGCAAACTTAATAATAATATGACAAGATTACACTCCCTAACGAAGTACGTAAGAAGTTAGAAATAAAACTTAAATAAATCAAACAGCATGTCATGTTGCGTGTAAAAAAACTGGCCAAACCGGTCTATAGATCATGAATATATCTTAATTAACTGTAAAATGCAATGGAAGCCTTGCGCATGATCTTGATTCTATTCTTAACAAGACTGTCAGCATAGAGTGGAGAAATCACTTACCATTCACTACATTTCTGTTTGCAGCGATGTCCACATGATAACTTTTGGTTGCATGTTGCCCTGCAATGCTGTTGATCATGGATATTAGGAACTTTATGCTCCAGAACGGAAATGGAACAATCTTTCTCATATGCCGTAGTCAAAGAGCTGTGAAATGTTATGAATATGTATATATAACTGTTGTTTAAGCCAAATTGCTAAATCCATCATATCAGTGTCCGGGAATTCATCTAGCAGAATTAATTTGGCGAGCAGGAACACACAAGTTAAATTTGCCAATCAAGAAGTAGACTTAAATATTGGGATAACAACTTCCAACTAACCATTCTGAGCAAGATTTTTGACATTTATGTCCACATTGCATTGTTTCTGCACACGGAGCATTGCAAAGATGAGGGTTTCCGAGCTCAAAACAATCTACTTTACTCATCTCTCCACATCTAGAGCACATCCGGTCAATTGGTTCCTTACATCTCTTTGTGCAAGCCATGGAACACCTACAAAATAGTGAATGGTACAATAGACCCACCCAAGTTTTACTAGGTGTTAACTAAAAAAACAGTCTGTTCCGGTTCCAAAAAAACACAACTTTCATGTATGGAACAGTAAAAAATAGTTAGATTATGGAGTCTGCAGAATTTTCCGTCCGTTTATTGGGACAGATTTTTCTTTTATATATCATTGAAAGCGACACAAAATCTGCAGTTTATAATAATACTAATAATGAGTTTATTTATACACCGCTTAATGTTTGCCACAATGGGTCCTTCTAAGCGTTTTTACACTACATCATTACCGCACAGTCACCGGTTCCAAGCACTCCATAGCCAACCCTGACTTATGAGAACCTACATCGCGATAAAGCGCTGGTACCCATCGGAACACCTAACCAAACTGGGCCTTTCAGGTAACACCAGTGGACATGAGCGGAAATTGATCCCCAGTCGCCGGATTGATGATCCAACCCGCAAACCACTAGGCAAGACAGTGTCAAAAAAATACCTTCTTCAATTCAAGATAGCAGGCAGTAATCTTAATATAGTCACTTAAACTCACCTTTCTTCACATGGGTGGCCACAATCAAGTGGATCTGGACATGGCTGCACACATTTTGCTTCATGATCAGACATACTGCAGTGGACTGTACGAATATGTCCGCACATCAACGTCACCATTTTTGGAACCTGACATGGAGCACAAGGCTCATGACACCTAGCTATAATGTGCAAGAGCATGATAATACATGAGCAGACAACACCATGCATACTGAGAACTTATAGCTGTAATTGATAATGAAAGGCCACAGCAGTAACAGCCTTTGTCTTGCTAGATGATCCACCATTGCTACGTTTCAAAACTCCCAACATAAAGAGAGTTAATCTAGTATCCAGAAATTTAAATTGTGATACACAATCAATCAACAAAATATATTCAAATTTGAAAGAAATGTCCAGTGAGTGGTTTCCGAATGACAATGTTCATAAACCTATATCTACTGTTGTGTATGTGTTCCTTTTTCGGGAAGCTTCCATATGATATTGAATAAGATACCAGCAGAACAGATTTACTTACCAGGACAGGGATGGTCACATCCCGGCAGCTCTCTGGTACAATCCTCCATGCACTTGTACTGTTTATGGTCTCTGTCAGTGTAATGACAGGGGAGGCTGCATTGATGTCCACATTTCAAAACCTCACTGCAATCTAACACACAACCTCCTAGAATATATATGGTCAAGCATGACTTGATGTAACATATTGATTTCTTTGGTCTGAGATATGTGTCAATTCAAGTCATCATGCAAATTTTCTTTGAACATAGAAAAAAGTTGTCTTCTCTTTCCAAGAAGTTGCCAAGATAAGCTTTTGATTGACATATTTAGATATTTCTTCGATCAAGGTCTTCAAAAGAAAACTCAAACTGACCTGCAGGGCTTTTCCTATTGAATTCTTCTGGTTTGGATATCTTTGCTTTATTTCCATGATTACCGCAGCTCAAATCAAAAGCATCCCCTACTATGTTGGCGTCCTTTGCTTCTGTGACAATTTTGTTCCACAGCTCTGTAAAGAAAGCCATCAGATAAGAATGGCATATTAAACACACTTGTTTTTTATTTTTATTAAGTAGGCAGCTATTTTCATCAACATCCTCACCTTGCAGCAGGTGCAGTAAACAAGCAAGCAGATCTTCATTCACGATGAATATAGTTCAAGGGCTCAAAATCCACTAGCATTGCCAGTAGTGGCATTCCATCATTAACCAAATTCTTTTAAAAAACACTCAAACCAAGATGATAAGCATGCTTTCTTCTGTTTAATTTTTTTCAGTTTTCAATTTGATTATTACTGACAAGCGTATAAGATATACCATTCCTCACCACCAGATATTCACATATCCAGATATCCTGATATTACAGCAGCATTAATTTACAACCTTGGGAAACGATCCAAATTTTAAATTACACCAAAATCTTATCAACTTTAACCATACGCATAAAAACACAGAGTTTTTTACACCTAAAGAGCTCATGTTTTCTTGAAAAATGTGACAATGCTCAGTTGTTTAATGATGCAGTACTGTGTTAAACTTTTTAATCAGGGGGGTCTTTCAATAATAAACAGCCAAAATCGCAATATTATCGCTCACTCGCTGAGTGAGCGATACCTGCTAGGGGTCTCGCTTTCAGATCGCTCAGTCACTTGATGGAACTATATACATTCTGAGTGAGCGATTTGGGAGCGATTTTCTCTAATTGAAACACCAAGTGAGTGATAATTTTGAGCGATGTGATAGTGATGTGATAGTGATGTGATAGTGATAACTTGCTTTAGTAAAGGATCACTCTTTCTAATTGAAAGACCCCCCTGACTAACTTTTAGCTGGGCCTTTGAGCCTCATATTTTATGGTGATCTTACCACATTGAGGTAAGAAAAATTACTTGTTTTTTATATCAATGCTTAATGCAAAAAGAGCTTAGTTCACACACCTGATCCTCTGCTCATCATGTCAAAGTTACCAAACACATACATGCCGTGCCTTGCTCGTGAAAGCGCCACACATATTCTGTTTTCTACCTTCACAAATCCAAGACTGTCCTCCTCATTGTTCCTCACAAGAGATACTATGACTATTGTGTTTTCTTCCCCTGAAAGAGTAACATAACATGATACATAAATTGAAACTAAAATTACACAAGCCACTATGCTGCTTATGGTTGAATACTCTACATGTATCTCTAGTAATTGGCTGTATTCGGCTTACTTATGTTTGCTAGATTGATGATGTTTTGTCTGACCGCATTAGCTGTCCTTCGGAGCATTTGGCAATAACTGGCTGCACCGATGTTTTTAGCAGTCAATATGAACACTGTGAATTGAAGCGTCGCTGCCCAAACTATGCCTGTGCGGACCTAATTCCTCATATTGCACATAATTGTCAAGGAAATTCAATGTGATTTGAATTATTTGTGATCCTACCTTGAAAATTATCCACAGATGTGATCTTAATTCCCTCAAACTCACTCTTGGGCATCAATTTCTTTAGCATTAGAAGCTGCCCAGTGTACATGGTGATAATGGTGATTTCGGAAGGAAGATAGTTCTGTGCGATTAAGTATCTGTGTAAAATAGAAGATGATCACTTGAGTATCATCAAATCTTGTCCCTTTGTCTGATAAGGCAGCAGGACAAAATAAAAGAACAATCAAGGAGGGCTACATATTTTAATTAGATCGAAGGATTCAGGGACAATCCCAAACATATTAAGGTGGGAACACACCAAGGAATCAGCTGGAAATTGCCGGTAAGACATCATAGCTAATGATATGATATAACATCAACCTAACTTGTCCAATTCATTCTTTTTCATGATGAGATGTTTTTTTCCAATTCCATCTAGTTGGTTAATATGACTCCCTTTGTTGGTCGAATGTTGGACTAATTTGATTTATTTGGACAGCATACCGAGAAAATGCAGTTATCATCTCTGCCTCGAACTCGTTGGCATGGCTCATGTTTAGGTTGTCCGATTGTTCTGGGTTCTTGTGATCAAAGAAATAAACTGATCTGGAAATACCTGTAGATAAGAATATAGAATAAGAAAAACATTTTTATCTTAGATCAAGTTTAATCCCATATGTTTGCAGGTTGAGTTGCCCCCCTTGTATCGGTGGCATAAGGAGGTCTGCTTACCAGAAGTGACTTCAATGCAGCTGAATCAGATCAAACATGATCTTAGTCATAAAACCATCTTGATTAAGTATTGGCAATAAAAAACTAGATAACTGCGTAATAACGTAATAATATGACGGCTGACCTCGTATAGGCTCCCTGTTGATGACACTCTCATGGTCGTACAACTTGTCATATATATATTTCATATAGACAGAGATTTCCGGTCTCATCCTATGCTGTGTATCGAGCGTCACGACCGGGAAGCCGTTATTTATCATCCTCTCAAACATTGATAGGTCGAGCTTATACTCCTTAGCAAGCTCATATACAGTAGGATTAGGCTTCAACTGCTTGTGGTCTCCTGAAAAGTATTACATTAAAAAATACACGAGAGGAGATAATTACATGATTATTACTCAAGTTACATTGTTCTCCTGCTTGGTACCTCATTACACACATTTATATCCATATTTTTGCACAATACTTCATTGCTACATTCATACCAATGAGGATGAGTTGTTCGCAGCTGTCACCCAATGCTGTAGTGATGTGAGCTTCCAACACCTCAGCTGCCTCCTCTACAACCACAATCCTTGGTTTTATACTCAGCAACACATCCTGGATTTTGGCTGCTCCCGTGGTCGTCATGCCAATCACCTTAGCCTTCTCCAAAACATTTTTGTCCTCACACATTCTGATGATAAAATTGATGATAATATCTGTGTCTGGAAACTCAGCCCTATTTTCGAAGTTTTGCCCGAAAAATACTGAAACAAACTCGATCCCAACTCTTAGTGCACGATTAGGATTGAACTCAATCAACGTCACAAGGTTTTCATAATTATCTCCACCTTACTCCAAACTCTCTGTACACACCATTTGGAATTTCTCCCATAATACGATACTAACGGAGCATGTGGATTCCGCATCTGGCAACTTTCAGGCTGATTGCTCACTACTTGCCTATGAACCTTTCAACCAGTTGTGCTCAGTGCCATACCCCATTTTCAGATGTTACACAAAAACAATAAGCTGGCCATGGCGGTAGACAGCGTAGTTCTTCGGATTCCTCATATGGATATAACTGGTTATTATCATTAATGTAAATCTCCAACACTTGCATCGCCGCTTTGGCTGTTTATAAAAAAAAAGCATCAACCATTTTCTGCTAAGGGCGCGTAGCTCTTGAATATCAGGTTAAACCAACCATTGAAATAACTATTGTATTAAATAACAAGCCTTCCAACCATGTGTTTATTGATAACATATCTCTATAAAGGTCAGATGGAATAGCACAATGGTAATAGCTGCTTTTTTGTTTTGGGGAGTATCCTCCACACAAAAAAGTAGCCACGTGACACTGATAATGCAAGTATACCTCAGGGTTTTCTCTTTTTCACAAAGCTCGATATATTCTTGCTGCGCATCATGAAGTTTTGAGTTCAGCATCTGCTGATAATTCCACAGCCAATATCTGTATAACCTCCAACTAAAATATTTTCTTAATGGGTGAATATGTATGAGCAACAATAATTATATATTATAGTGAAAATTTGAGTGACTCTGAAACTTCATTGGTAGAATTATAAACAAAGGTGTACATTAGTTCAAGCACATGAACCCCGCTCGGAGTTCACATGCTCGAACTAGTGGACGCTTATCTTGTTTGTATATCTTAGAAACTAGCTACCTAACAGCAAGGAGATGAGCTGATACTAATGTTTCTCAAAGCACATTAATTTTTGAGCGTTTTGAATAAGGTGCTGAACTTTTTGGATTCTCTATACTTAATATAGCCAATGTGTTGCCAATCAGAGCCAACACATTGGTTATGCTTGACAATGTTGTCCTCTTTGATAATAATATAAATATAGGCGACAGGAATATGTGTTGACATACCGGTCCTCTACAGGCATATTGAATGCTATGTCATAGCCGCTACCCGTCACAATGGCACAGTAGCTTTCGACCTCACTCTTTGACATTCTATCACTACTTGACAAACTTTTCTCAACTTTTTTCTTCATTTTCTCCCTTGTTTTTCTGGTGATCTTCATTATGAACCCATCATCATCTTCTGTCGGTTGTTGAAAGTCTGCAGCATCTATGAAAAGAATTATTTGTCTTTAAGCTCAAAAAATAGCCGTCAATGGATTAGTAATGCCATTTTATGATTTCAGCATGTAACTCACCTTGTTGGATCTCAGACTAGTAATCTACTGTTGGCTCGATAGGCTGCGTGTGTGTGTGTGTGGGGGGGGGGGGGACCAGGCTAAATCTACTGGCTTTGCTTGTTTTAGAAAAGAAAAGTAACCCCTATATTGACCATATTTAGGTCATGGAGTGGAAACCGATGAGTAACAGGCAATATTACTTGGTGAACACATAAACACAAAAATGATCTTACCTTGATAACTATTGGCCTGTGCCACAGTTTGATTCATTCTCTGACGCCAATCATCATGTGCATCATCAGTGTCAAGTACCCGCAACTGTATCTCTCTGTCTGCATCACCAACAACATCTGGAAAGATGATATGGAGACACATCAGAAGTTATGGAGAGAGCTGAACGGTGAACTGGTGATAGAAGGAGAACAGTGATTTGACAAAACACTCAAATGACAGCTGCTACTTAATGCACCCTGATTTCATACCTATCGAATCAGGTTTGTTTGAGTTGTCTTTTCTTCTGTCTTCTTCTGTGTCTGAATCTTTGGGTACTGGGTTGGCCGTATTGATGACTATGGACGGGTTGATAGCTATATGAATAACAAAAACTGTGTTACAATGATTAAATGCATCACGCGTTTTTGAGTTATTTAGGATTGCCCAAATGGCAGGACAAATCTTCAAAGACTTCTTGAATTATATGCATATGCTTATAGCGTGTACTGTAATCATATATAGCCTTATTTCAAGGGCCCCTTTTTTGTTTTGTCAAGAACAAAAAAAAAGGGGCGTTTGTGATAAAGACTAATGACAGGTGTTTTTAAATAATGATTACGAGGTGCTTTCACAATAATATAAAAGGTCAAGGATTCTAGGGTCGGCACCAATCTGTCTTGCAATGCGCCGTATAGGGCTCAACCCACGACCCCTGTAGGACCGAAAAGATGGCAGTAAGAATTGCCTATGCAACTTGAGCATTGAACCATGTTCAACACATATTTGTTCTCAGCGGTCAGTAGACTACCAACTATATTTCCTATCTAGTCTATGTGCCAATACTAAAATCAAGGTTTTTAGATCAGTTTGTGACAGTTCTTCATATCATGACATGATGTTCAAATCCAAGGATCTCTCAACGACAGACTTTGCGAGTCCTGGAGAACCCAATCAGAAGAAAGAAGCGAACATAGAAATTTTAACAGCTAGGATATATGCATAAGAGCTGCTGCCAGCTATCTACGCTTCTATCAGGAAAGAAAAAATAGGCTTATAGCTTTTTAACTAGCCAAAGGAGGATAACTTACCACATTCCAGCCATGCATACATTGCGTATAAAGAATCACTCATTCCGGATATGTATTGGGAATGGTATTCAGCAAGATCATATAGGTTGTAGTAAAGGACACTTTCCGTTTCTGGGATGAAGTTGGGATGATTGTAAGAGAGCAATGAAGTTTGAGACATTGCCATGTCACCTTTTATTGTCTGGATTGAATATGTCTCCTAAAAAGTAGAATTAATAAGATGCACAAGACATGTAACCAAGATCTAACCACATGATCCATTCTTTAAACAAGCTACCAAAGCATTCATTTCAATTTACCTGACAATTGTTCAGTTCTTGGCACATGGCACCAATGAACATTGATGGCACCAATGAACAATGAACATTGATGGCACATCATGAAAAAAGTTTTAAAACAATGTTGTTGCGGATAAATGGAATATCCATAACAATTAATAATGTTAAAGTATTTATGCAGTCAGGGTATAGTACCATTAAAGATCAGTTTGAAAATTAAGCTTTTAGCTGATAGAAGGCAAAAACAAATAAAAATGTTGGATACAATTTGGAGGGTTTGTGACATTTAGCAATACCTCCCACGGGTCAAGGCTATCACATATATATATATATACATTCTTATTAAGAACCTACCTGGTTGTCTTGGTACAACAAAAGGGAAGATAACTTTGGTTATGAGTGATGGAAATATAATGAAGCATTTAATTTCAGTCTGAATACGTTTAAAAAATTAAAATTTTGAATGAAATACCTCAAATTCAGATTTTGCATTCCACAGCTCATAAAACTGGCCTCTTAGCTGAGCGGACCGTTCTGTGTCTCTGCTTCTGTTTCTGAGGTTACAGCCCTGTAGAGCCTCATTCTGACTTCGGCCTCCAACTCGAACAACAGCTTCAACAGAATATGAAATTATAAAAAGGAGGGCTCATCATTTTGCAATTTGATTAGAGTGAACGTTCAGATCAGCATACACAAGCATAATTTTTAGAAATAAAGATGAGGATCTCACCTTGTTTTGGACAGAATTGGAGTATCCCTTCTAGAAACTGATCTAATGCATGGTTGGTATAGCAGACTATTAGGATTGGTACATGGAGATCCGCAGGAGGGCACGTTCTAGCACGAGCTAAAATGGGTCGGTTGTATGGAGACATTTCATCAGAGTCATTATCGTCTGATTCAGTAGTCAATGACTCATCATCACCATCGTCTGTAATGAAAAAAATCAAAATTTTTCATGAAATATAAACAATTTGTTCTCAGGGATATATACACTAATGTTTGATAGTTTGTCCCTTACGGAAAACAGTTTGCCAGGATGATATTGCCTGCCAAAATAAAAAAAATTGCGATAAATGAGTAATCTCATGATTTTCAAATCTACCAACTCTTTTAAGGTAATGTCAAAGACCGATCCGAATATCAACATATCATATACCGTTGGAAAGCTGCCGAGCTA
This sequence comes from Membranipora membranacea, assembly GCA_914767715.1. NCBI lineage: Eukaryota > Metazoa > Bryozoa > Gymnolaemata > Cheilostomatida > Membraniporidae > Membranipora > Membranipora membranacea. The sequence goes on from OU612065.1 coordinate 8,912,621, forward strand.
CTGAAAATGAATACCTGAACAAATACTTGATTCGATGACGTTGTGTCATTTTAGGGAGGAAATGAGGCGAAAAACGCTGTTTTTGTCAATGCAGATGGAGGAGTCAAATTAATTGCAAAAAATTTCAAAACATGTGGAATGTATACTTAGAGATTGCATTCATCATAAAATTTGATTTATCTTCTCTGATATATGACTAGTCTAAATTGACTTTTTACGTCACGCCATACAACGCATTTTTTTTGTGAAGCCGTGAAAATATGTGAAATTTCAATCATTAATTCACAACAGATCATAGGCTCGAATCAAAATTAATTATGATTATCTCTTCAAATGTCATACACATTGACTTTCAAAAAATTAGCTTGCATATTGCAATGACAGTAGACTCTCGAATACGGCTTATATTTTCGCCGCCTTTGCATAACGTCAAACATGCTGTCCAAATAACCATTATTGTGGCCAAACAAAGTTTTTTTGAAAGTTCTCACATACGAAGCCGCTTTCATTAACTATGGTGCACACTAGAAATACCATCATAATTTTTCATTGCATCTTCATTATTTTTTCTTGAATTTAACGCAAAAGAATGCCAAAAAAGACCTCAAAAGTCCCTAAAAAGACCTCAAAAGTCCCTAAAAATAGCTGTTTTTTGCCATTCTTTTGCGTTAAATTCAAGAAAAATGAAGATGCAATGAAAAATTATGTTGGCATTTCCTGTGTGCACCAGGCTTAATGAAAGCGGTTTCGTATGTGAGAACTTTCAAAAGAACTTTGTTTGGCCACAATAATGGTTATTTGGACAGCATGTTTGGCGTTATGCAAAGGTGGCGAAAATATTAGCCGTATTCGAGAGTCTACTGTCATTGCAATATGCAAACTAATTTTTTGAAAGTAAATGTGTATGACATTTGAAGAGTACTCTAAGAGAAAATCATAATTAATTTTGATTCGAGCCTATGATCTGTTGTGAATTAACGATTGAAATTTCACATATTTTCACGGCTTCACAAAAAAAAATGCGTTGTATGGCGTGACGTAAAAAGTCAATTTAGACTAGTCATATATCAAAGAAACTCAAATTTTACGATGAACGAAATCTCTAAGTATACATTCCACCTGATTTGAAATTTCTTGCAATTAATTTGACTGCTCAATCTGCATTGACAAAAAGAGCGTTTTCTGCCTCATTTCCTCCATAAAATGACACAACGTCATCGAATCAAGTTTTTGTTCAGCTATTCATTTTCAGTAGCTCGGCAGCTTTCCAACGGTATATGATATGTTGATATTCGGATCGGTCTTTGACATTACCTTAAAGGGAGACATTGTGGTGGAGGTAGTAGATGTTTGAATAGTTTCTGTACTCACTGTGGATGATTGTCTTCTTATCAGCCACACCATAAAGGTTGTATAATAACGCCTCCATGATCTTCAAACCCACATATGTCTTGCCAGTTCCAGGTGGACCTGCCAAAGGTATGTTTTAATGAAAGCAACTGGATTGTACCTGGTACAGCATACAAATTAACTCATGAACAATGCATCTAAATAGTCTTATGAATAGATAATATAAATAGCACTTATCTACATCCCAAACGGTAGCCTATCTTAACAAGCTTGTTAAGACAGGCTAACTAAACGGGTGGCAAGAAAATTCTCACCTTGTATAACGGACATTTCCTGAGTGAGAGCTGACTTGAATGCTGAGTACTGTGAGTCATTCAGTCCAAGCTCTGAGGCTTCAGGCCATTTAGACTCATATGAGGTCAGGTTTACTATATCACTCACATCATGGTCTCTTCCGATTAATTGAAAAGTTGATACCCGCGACTTTAGATAGGCAGGATATCTTACATCCATCTCACACCTTCGATAACGAGATTTTTGAGCAGTCTAGTGGCGTTAAAGAGCAATCCTGCTAGCTTCTCAGGAATTTTGTACAAGTACCATCCAGATTTACCAAATTAAAAACAACAAATTTACGGTGCCAATTTTGAAAAGAAAAAACTTCTGCATGCAATGAGACAAGTATTCAAGCGATGAGCCATCGCTTTTAATTGAATCAATTAGACAAGAGTAACATCAGCTCATGTACAAATTTCAGGCAATGTAACCTAAAATCTGGCAGACTTCATTCAATGTTTTCAATTCTGTAACATCAGTTCCCTTGTAATAAATATTTGGTTGAGAGTGCTTCTATTTTGATATGGGTAGAATACTAAATTGAAAAAGAAGTGTCCCCAATCGTCCTGAGACTATAAGCCTAATCAACAGGTCTTCTCGGACAAGGCATTCTGTGATATTTTGTTGCACAGGCTATGATTATAAGAATGGAAAGAAACACATATGATAGTTATAAAGAAGAACAATACCTTATCGACCTAAAAATATATTACAAGGGGATTTAATTTTAGTGACTTAAATGTATGCGAGTCAAAATGCATACCTGACGATGTATTTCTCCAAAGGAAATGATTGGGCATCAATATTCTGCATGCCTTTGAGTATATGTGTGTAAGCCTCAAAATATGCAGTTGACTCTACAGCTGTGAATGGCTTGAAAGGATTGTCCAAACCGTTGAATTCCCTCATAGATTCATCGAGGAATTTTATCTCCAGACCCTCTGAAATTAGAATATACGTATTGATTAGTTGTCCCCTTTATTGTTGTGATATGAGAACCCCTGATACTTATTTTTAAAAATTGCGTTGTTACACACGAAGTTGAGTCTCTAAGTTTGGGATACATTGTGGCCAGAGTTCAAGATAGACAACGCTGTACATGGAAAAAAATCAGATGAAAATATTGCTAACACCAACCCGCAAGAATCTTTTCTCTATCGTGACCGGCAATAACAGCAAACAGAACTGTTGCATTGAATCCATCCTGTGATAAGCATAGCAATGATCCATACATCAATCGCTTAGAGGTGCTCCATTTTGTCTTGGAAAGATATGAGTTATTATCTATCCTGTAAAGATTGATGCAAGGCTATAATATGTCACAGTGGTTTTGCCTTTTTAAGAGACTTTGAGGCAAGCACTGAAACAGTAATGGAACGCACATCGATAATATTAGAAGAAATCATCCAGCATTTTTTCCAATCTTGAAGGTTATGAGATGCTTTTGGGTACAATGGGTAATGCTGCCCAAGATTTGGCTGGTTGGTGTCATGATAATGATCTATTTTTGAATGTGTCAAAGACAAAGGAGCTGGTATTGTGCAATCTTAGAGACAATCCTGTACATGATAGCTTAGTTATCAATGGTAATAATGTAGAGCAGATTGACAGTTTTAATTACTTAGGCACTATTATTGACAAAAAGCTTAAGTTCCAAGAACATTCCATCGAAGTCATCAAGAAAGCCCGCAAGAGACTTTACATCATGAAGAAGCTGTATTCAATGCATATAGCTGTGCCTCTTAGAATGCAATGCTATACTACTTTTATTGAATGTATATTTTTGTACCACCTTAGCACTCTATATGGCCACTTATCCTCGTCATCTAGGAAATCGCTCAATAAATTTATAAGCCTCGCAGGCTATCTAGGAAGCTGCAAGTTTGACACCATCGAGGCAATATACGAAAGAGTGATGAGAACAAGATGCCTCAGACTCGTAGCTACTGACCACGCTGACCCAGTATTTACATTCGATAAACTTCCGTCTGGTCGATACAGAGCAATCAAAGCGAGGGTAAACATACGAACTGACTGTTTCCGATTCCTCTGTGTGCGGAAGTTAAATTGTATACTTTTTTAGCTAACTAGTGATAATTCTTACTGTTTATTTTTTTTTTTAATTTTTACAACCAACCAGACCAAAAATTTTTAATGTTTACACCATAAATTTTATTGCTCAGCGAAAACAAAATATTTCTCAAACATGAGACTGTAATAAACGATGAATGAATGAATGAATTACTGAAATTTGGCAAGATTAACAGAAACAACATCTGGTAGTACATTTCGCCACCCTCTGATTCCATTCAATTAAAACTGGGGCTTACTGAAGAAGAGGTATATACCCAAGGGTACTGGGGGCTGGAACAATCAACCTTGAAAGCTCCCCGAATGGGATTCGAACCCACATCTCCTGCGGCACCGATCGCCTGGCAGTGAATAGCAAGCTCTATCCGATTGCGCCGTCTCACTATCCCCAAAAAAGATTGGGTTGATGGCGCTGATTAGCATGCCCGATATTCATTACTCAGAGTTGTGTTCTCTCGTCCCATAGCTCATTCCACTCCACCGCTGCCACCCTATGCAACACAGTGTACGTGTTAGGGTTGTTGGTCTTACATGGCCCACTGCTGGGACCCTTTGAAGTGAGCTTTTAGCTGTCTTTCCAGCTTGCCATCATGTCTTTCCATGAGTCAGTCAGAAGACAGAGAAGAAGTATACACACGGGGGTGCTGGGGGCAGGAACAATCAACCTTGAAAGCTCCCCCAATAGGATTCAAACCCGCAACTCCTGCGGCACCGATCGCCTGGCACTGAATAGCAAGCGCTAACCAGTTATCTTATTTATTGATCTTTTGGATAGGTGCAGGTTCTGAAACCTGTCCATTCTTTTGCAACCTTTCCTTCTATCTCAAATGAGGAAAATTTGCAGGTATTTTTAAAAAATAGAGCAATAAGATTCAATACAAACTTTGACACCTAAAATAATTAAAATATTTTTATCACCTGACAATGTATGTCAATCCATCACGTCCAAAACTTGATCCAGCAATATACAGATTGTCGTATATTTTTACATCACCAGACTTAAACTTCTGTGGCCCGGTGAGTGTCTGATTTTTCTTGTAATCCCGAATGCCATTCCGTATTGTTGAAACGAAGTCTTCTCTCAAAAGACGAAACTGGACGTCCAGATAGTCATCAGCGTCTTTGAAATCTATGTGTGCAAGAGATGCAATGTTGAGGTCAGCATATATGTCAAGAAGTAAATTCAAGTTGAGATAGGCACCGTAGCACAGTAAAGTTGCTGTCAGTTTTAAGGTTCGACCTGCACAAATGAGATTTTGTAGCTTTCCATGGTCAAGCACTAGTATCTAGTTAGATAAATTATTTTCTGACATTTCTAGTTATGGCCATTTGTCACATTGACAGTGATGTTAGGAAAACAAGAAGTTTTTCGGGATAATTTGGAAAAAAACATAACATTAAAGACTATAAATCTGTCTGGTTAGACTCAATCATGATAAATTAATATTAGTTTATTACTAAGTCTATGGACTTAACATACCTCCCTGCTCTTTGTTCTTCCTGATCTTTGGTATTATGCGTAGATCTCTCTTTGTGGGACACACAGATATGTCTCTGAAGTCACCATCCGGCCTCACATCCACTTGTTCTCGCCCTGTTCGTTTCTGTCGTTTTTCCCTGAGAGTACAATTATGAAATAGAAGAATCATCAAGAAATTATTTTACAAAGTTATTATGACAGTATATCATGAATGGATATATGGTTCTGGACCAGTGGCTGGGGTTTTCAAAACAGGCTGACTGAAATAGGGCCGTCATAACATAAGCCTGCACCACAATAGATCAGATGAGTGCATTAGCGTTATTTAGTATTATTGTACCAACTTTTTTTTCAGCTCTTCCATATCACGCTCTTTTAGCTCAGAGATTTCTGTTGCATCTTGATATTGTGTGCTCACTCCCTGCAGTTCTGGAGATCGGCGACACTTATACATAATCATTCCATCCACCTCCCTCAGGCAGCCCATCAGCGTATTCATGGCTGTCAGGTGAGTGTTACATAGATGGTTGTAGACATCTAAATAGTTGGTCAGCGCGTCAATCAGATAATCCACTCTGATAGTAGAGGCAGCCGTAAGGTCATTACGAAACCTTGTCATACAGTGCTACAACAGAATGAAAAATATGTCAACACCGAACCCCAAACCCCATCAATAATACAGCAAGCCCGACAGGGAAATACCCCTGATTTAATTTACAAATACATTTACAATAATCGACAGCGATCTGAGTTTAGGCTCATGTTACGTGCTATATTTTCTTTTCTGAGCTAACCTTTGTGAGGAAATATGAGGATGAGCCCTGAAGCAGACATTGTGCAAGGTCACGTTTGATTCCTCTAGACTCTGGCCCTGACTGAAAGGCCTTCTTGATCACCATGAGCATATAATCAATCATGTCTGTGCTCATAACATGCTCATCTTTCTCCTCCATGAGCAGCTGAAAGCTCGAGTTTGTGCAGAAAAACAGAGCATCCTGTGGTTTGATAGAATCCCGTGACATCTCTTTCACCCTACAAACAAAAATTCACAAATTGTTATACATACATACGCCTTCATCCCTTTACAAAACCAGAAAAGAGGTATGGCATTTATGAACTTGTCTTGAACCTCTGTGTCCTAATTGAGAACTAGAACATAAATGTATTGAACAAATTACTTAATCACTGAACTTCAAACTAAAAATCCCACAAACTCCAGACTAGTCAACCAATGAACTAAACCTTAGTTCATTGTGTCAACCATGTTTATTCTCTTTTGTTTTGCGTTTGTAATGTAACTATTTTGGTTTATTGTAACAAAGTGATGATCGAGTTGTGATTGATCCTCCGTGTCTTCCAGTCCGCACAGTTTTATCCGGCACTGATATCCCTTTCTCAGCAAAGCTTTACCCAATATATACTAAGGTAACTTGCACCAGTAGGCTACCTAACGTGAATCTATGTTATCTAGTGTAGACCTATGCTTGCTTACACACATGAAAGGTAATTCCAAGAAACGTAGACTCCAAACCATCCAACTGTGAAGAGGGGAGTTGTCCTAAACTCCCTGGTGAATAGCCTCAGCCTGGGAATCCAGGCAAATCTAAACCCGAATTGTTCTTTCGGGCTAGTGCTCAATCTTTTCCCTGCTTTAACCAATGGAACTGGGCAACAGCTATTACTACCAGACACATAAGCACAGACTATAATTGATGCATCACAACATAGAGTTATTATATACTCTAGAATGGACAATGCAGTGCTCAAAACGTCCTACTTAATTATTGCGAAATCCATGACGCGACGCAATCTGGTTGTGCATGGCCAGTGCCTGTATCTTATAATTTATCATTGAGAATTTAGAAATTGGGTATGAAAATTTAAGTTTTAGAGCGCTTATAGCCATTTTTTCGGAAAAATTTTCATGACACACTATGTGGAACACTTGTAGGTATTTTCACTTGCAGCCATTCGAAAAATTTTCTATTTTTTCCAATCAAAATAAGCCAAAACCCCAACCGCAAACACATCATTGTGATGAAAAAAACTTACCAGGCTAGCTTGTTTTTTCCACGTTTCTCTCAACCATAAGTTGGATTCTGTCTCTTTTACTCATATGTTAGCCATCAAGTGAGTTAATGTTATTAGTTCAGTATAAGGTGTACATATAGCTTGTGGAAAACCTGACTGGAGGTTAAAAGTTGGCCGCTAAGTTCCGCCATTTGCAGAAGCAATTTACATATGGTTCTGACTAAGATTCGGCATTTAGATTTGGCTATGCCATTTAGAGCTCTAAAATTCCCTCTCCGGTGGTGTCCTCTAGTTTATGAATTCGCAAAACCATTCAACCATACACAGCAGGGTTTGAAAGCATATAAATGAATGCATTTTGTAACAAACTTTTTTGAGAAGTCACTGAGTATCAAGTGCATCTTTGAATGGAAAACTCACATACATACCTTTCCAGACTGACTCCAGATTTTTCAGAACAATACACACTAATGTGACATTTTAAGTTGACGGATATTTCTGATTTCTCACCATACTTGAAATAAGGGACCATTTGCTTCAGAGCGGTCGTTGTGGATGTTTGATACAAATTTCTGGTATGATTATTATGACTATGGTTGTTTGTTTGTGTTTGTAAATTAGTTGAGATGGCAACTTCAGCACCATTCATAATAAAGGCGCTGGCAGTTGACGTATACATGTGTATTTGTTTGCATACTTTTGAGGGAAGGGGGATCAGTGTAGTACTAGTAGAAGTGTTCAATCCTTTGAAATGACCAGAGTTAGTATTTCATACAGCTGTGATTCTCGGGCAGAAATGGATTGATGCTATAACAATATAAGAGAGGCAGCCAAAAAGTGATCTAATGAGCAATGAGGACTGACAGTAACGCCACATCTGATTTTAGCACCAACCTTGATTGATCTTCTTTGACATAAGAAACAAAAAACCTATAATAATACCCTCAATAAAGAAACGTTATCTTTTAAACCTCCGATCACTTGTTCACAGGCTACTCGTTCTTCATTTAATCAAAAATAAAATAAACCCACTGAATGTTTAACATATGAGTAAGAGAGACAGGACACAGCTTATATGGCTGGCAAGTGGCGGTAGAAAAAACAAGCTAGCCTGGTAAGTTTTTTTCATCACAATGATGTGTTTGCGGTTGGGGTTTTGGCTTATTTTGATGGGAAAAAATAGAAAATTTTTCGAATGGCTGCAAGTGAAAATACCTAAAAGTGTTCCACATAGTGTGTCATGAAAATTTTTCCGAAAAAATGGCTATAAGCGCTCTAAAACTTAAATTTTCATACCCAATTCCTAAATTATCAATGATAAATTATATGATACAGGCACTGGCCATGCACAACCAGATTGTGTCGCGTCATGGATTTCGCAATAATTAAGTAGGACAAAAACTGATGCTATTTTTGTACACATTGACCACTCTAGAGTATATAATAATAACTCTATGCATCACAATCATTGGCTATAAGTATCTGTACTTTACTTTTCCAAATAACTAAAAGGGCTTTTTTGTCATGGTTTAAATTTTGCTGGCTTGTGTGTCTAGATGCCTACACAATTAATGCTTTAAAGGGCAACCAAGGTTTCAAACAACTTCTCATTGATGGCCATTGATTAATAGCAGATTGCACCTTCTGCATGGGGAAAAAGACAAAATATAATTCGGATGATTATTCAGCCAGAATTCTTGTGAAACATTTCTTCCATCAGGAACTCAAACTCAGCTAAAAGAGAATACCACATAGCAGTTTCCTGTTCCTGTTATTATTTAGCCTGTGCTCTATAATTATCACAGCAAAGTCTTGGAACCTCCCCTAAACTGAAGTGTTACCCAGCTTAGAGTCAGCAACTACTTTGAGTTTTGCATCGCGTAATGCACAAAGCTGATGCTGCCCAGCACATTATTTGCTACCCATTAATGCATTGCTGCGAAACCTTGGTTGCCCTTTAACAAGGTATACAACTATGGGCAGTTACTACAGCCTATTCCATAATATCTATTATCTGTGTAATCTTTACCTATAAATTTACCCCAATATAGGTAAGATCCATAAACATATAAATACTCTAGACTGGAAACTATTGGCTATTTGATACAGGCTCAGTGTCCTCTCTAATTCAGTGACGCGACGTTACTGCGCTATTCACTTTTTCTCTGTAGTGCATAGGTCAGAATAGGAGTTATCTCCACCTAAATGTAATGTGTGAATATAAGACCTTCTCATTTCTAAATATGACCACTACAACTGGGTGTAACAAATGAATTTTATAGAACATAATAATAAAGTATAAAATGTGATCAGTATATCGTGCCATCAAATATTGTGTGTGCCATAACAACATATGCTATAGCATGTTTCTGGTCTTAACATTTGTTAAAAAATGGTGCGTCAATAACACTAGCTTGTTCCCTCGGAGGACGGTGGTGGTGGAGGGATATTTAAAGAGCTGTGTATCAAATCAGTTTGTACCTATGTATAGTCTTTATTGAGCCAATATCTACAAAGTTGTCCAGGGACCTAAGTATACAACATGAGTGCGGCTTCGTCTGATTCAAATTTTCTAAGGTAGGAAAGGCGGAAGGTTTTTCTTCTGTCTGCGACTTCCTAATGTATTAAACAGAAAACGTTAGATTCCAGCTGCTGGTTCTCAGAATTTGCAATTCGCACCCTATACTATACTCATATCTACAATACCCTATAGGCTATAAATATTCACTGATTTAAATTTAGCGACCTGGCCAAGAATAGGAAAACTTACTAGTGAATCATTAATGAATATCGATTTTGTAAATCCACAATGTATAATATCATTGGTAACTTTGCAAACACCTTTTTGATTAGGGATGTAATATTTTGGATATTTTTGTGAATACTTAATATGCAAAATTTAAATTTTAATAAAAGTTTTCATGCTGTGGGGTAATCTCATAAACATATAAATACTTTAGACTGGAAACTACTGGTTAATTGAAGCATGAACAGGGTTCTCCCTAATTTAGTGCATTCCTCATGACCGACGTCACTGCGCTTTTCAAAACTCCATACATTTTTATGCAGTAGCATGCAAAAACAGTGGAGATGCAGGCTTGATCCATAAGCAGACGTATATAAATGTATTAAATATACTATTAATTACTCAATGCGTACATCTTTCTCTGATAGGAGGTTTCATAACCAGAACGATGCAACTAAGCTGTTGCCTCTGTGTCGAGGATGTGGCCAAAGCGAGAGAAGTTGACATGCCGACACTAATCAAACTTAAGAATCGTGATGGACTCAAAACCCTTTCCGAAGCAGTTTTTAGAGTGTGTCTTTTGTCAGAGAGAGTAATCAGATCATTGCTTAAAACAGGTTTGGGTCCTAAATTCCCAGAACTTGCCCGGCTGCACAGTCTATCAAAGATTATAGAGTCAGGCCATCTCTCATTATTCAGTTGTGCTGAGCGTGCAAGCAGCGTTGAGAGCAAAATAATCAATCGTTATCTAAGGATCCAGGCTCATCATGAGGCCGTTTTGAAAACGGATGCAAACACTCTGATTCGGTCCAAAATGACCCGCCTCCCTATATTCAGCCATGTCTGATAAGATATGTCTTGGTAAATATACAGCTACTAAATTATCAATAGACAGTTTTCTGAGCTCATATTTATGCCTCAATTCGGAGTTGTCCTCCCGCCAGTTTGGTACTTTTGACCCACGCCGCATAGGAAAAACCTGCTGAAAGAGGGTTATCTTGAAAACCGCTTATGTGAGGATAAAAATGATTTTTGATTCGGAGTCTGCACCATTGAAAACCCTGGGAGACAGAGTTTCCAAATCATAGGAGGCTTAAATGTTGATAAATCTTAATTTTAGTGACGAACGTTGTGAAAAATTCTGCCGAATTGTCCGCAAACCAGGCAGAAAATGCTATAATTGACTATCCAAATACTAAAATTATTTCCCAAACTATGTCCATGTGAGTTTTCAATGTTGCCGATTCTGAATCAAAAATAATTTTTATCCTATTATAAGCGGTTTTCAAGATAACCCTCTTTTCAGCACGTTTTTCCTATGCGGCGTGGGTTAAAAGTACCAAACTGGAGAGAGGACAACTCCGAATTGAGTAAAATATCAGTTTAGAAACTTAGAATCTGAGAAAGTATATATGCTACAATGTCTAAATTTGTCTAAGTTTCTAATTTCTGTGTTCTAATCTAAGTTTATGGAGTGTTTACGAAATTAGAAAGACTCGATGCAGTAAAATATCAGTTTAGAAACTTAGAATCTGAGAAAGTATAATGCTACAATGTCTAAATTTGTCTAAGTTTCTAATTTCTGTGTTCTAATCTAAGTTTATGGAGTGTTTACGAAATTAGAAAGACTCGATGCAGTAAAATATCAGTTTAGAAACTTAGAATCTGAGAAAGTATATATGCTACAATGTCTAAATTTGTCTAAGTTTCTCATTTCTGTGTTCTAATCTAAGTTTATGGAGGGTTTACAGATTAAGATAGCCACGATGCAGTAAAATATCAGTTTAGAAACTTAGAATCTGAGAAAGTATATATGCTACAATGTCTAAATTTGTCTAAGTTTCTAATTTCTGTGTTCTAATCTAAGTTTATGGAGTGTTTACGAAATTAGAAAGACTCGATGCAGTAAAACATCAGTTTAGAAACTTAGAATCTGAGAAAGTATAATGCTACAATGTCTAAATTTGTCTAAGTTTCTAATTTCTGTGTTCTAATCTAAGTTTATGGAGTGTTTACGAAATTAGAAAGACTCGATGCAGTAAAATATCAGTTTAGAAACTTAGAATCTGAGAAAGTATATACGCTACAATGTCTAAATTTGTCTAAGTTTCTAATTTCTGTGTTCTAATCTAAGTTCATGGAGTGTTTACAGATTACGATTGCCACGATGCAGTAAAATATCAGTTTAGAAACTTAGAATCTGAGAAAGTATATACGTTACAATTTCTAAATTTTGTCTAAGTTTCTAATTTCTGTGTTCTAATCTAAGTTTATGGAGGGTTTACAGATGAAGATAGCCTCAATTAGTGATGGCAAATTGTAAGATTTTGGCGAGACAGGACGAGACCGAGACCGCAACAAAATTCGAGACAAGACCAGGACATACCCTATAGGAGTTTAGTTTTCGCGGCATTTAGGATTCGCTTTTCGCGTTGTTGCCTAGGTTACGAAATTTAGTGTATCTTAAATTGAACTCACTCACCATAGTCTCATAAACAATGTACGATTATACAGGAATACACCTCACCAGAGCATGCAGGTTAGCGTGGAGTTGTGTTCTAAGTGTCTGCCTTGCATTCAGATGGAGAATTATGCCCTGGGTTCGAATCCCAGCTTGGACATTTTTTTTTAATTTTCACTAGTAAGCCTACTAGCGAAATTTATACTAGTGAAATTTAGTACCAGATCCAGATAGCGAAATTAAACTCTAGCTAAATTAAACTCCTATAGGGTATATCCAATGAACTCCCTCTTCCAAGAGGGAGTTCATTGGTATATCGAAGCCGTTAAAATTGAAAACTGCATTTTATTGGCATCTGGAAATGGTCACGATGATACATCATAATACAGTATAGTTAGGTGTTTACTATACATATGGCGCAATGAGTAATCATCATAACAATGTTTATAATGGAGATGTCTCGACATGTTTCTGTCTCGTCGAGACGAGACACTGTCTCGAGGAGACAAGTCTCATGAGACCGGGGCTGAGACCGAGACATTGCCATCACTAGCCTCAATGCAGTAAAATATCGGTTTAGAAACGTAGAATCTGAGAAAGTATATACGCTACAATGTCTAAATTTGTCTAAGTTTCTAATTTCTGTGTTCTAATTTAAGTTTATGGAAGGTTTACAGATTAAGATAGCCACGATGCAGTAAAATATCGGTTTAGAAACTTAGAATCTGAGAAAGTATATACGCTACAATGGATAAATTTCTTATTCCTTTATTCTAGTCTAATTCTGTTGTAGGGGTAACAGAATCGAACAGCCTAAATGCACTACAGTAAATGTATAGGTTTAGAAACTTGCTAGGTACAAAAATGTGTGTTAAAATGGACTAATCTGTCTAAGTTGCTAGTTTCACCAAAAAATGGCATACAGTAGCGTTCCTGCTTACTAAAGCTCTAGCTACACGAGACGATTTTTACATCGATTTGGGGTCACGAGTGGTTAATCAGTGGATCTGCACGAGTGTGTTAAGTAGACATTGAACTTGTTGGTCTTTTGCCCGAGTGATCTGGACGATCCTCTATGCTGATTGGTTGTTGATTGCTTGCTTCAATAATTACGCGGTTAAACACGTCATCTATCAAATCGTGACAGGCTATCAAAATGGAGGAGTTGATAATATCTGTAGTAAAATCACATCCTCCTATTTATGATAAAAAAGACCATAACTACAAAGATAGGAGTGGTGCTGTAGTGAAAATATGGAAGGTAATAGATGTATCACTTGGAAATGGAAGCTGTCCTGACATGACATCCATAGTATAGCATAGGAAAATCAATTTTAGATTCAAGGTGACAAAGACCCGGATTTAATATGACATCTATATCCGGTCATTTGTTAACACGCCCATTAAATATCATTGGTCAATCGATTGAACTGAGGGAGTTCATTGGTCAATCTAGGCACCTGATTTATGACCCCACTATGACTCACAAGACCATCGTGTACTAACTCATAGGCCTGTATAGCAGTGTGAGATCGGCTGAGCATGTCTAGACATGCCATCGGCCTGTGATTACATCGTCTCGTGTAGCTACACATTTACAATGGCAGTGGATTTGATTTGATTGTTACCTCATGATTGTCAGTTGATACTAATATAGGAAGAAAAGGTGTGTCTTGCACAGTGTGCGTAAATTCGACTTCTGTGAGCTCCGCCCACAAGCTCTTTCAAGTTATTTCCTCCCTGTGTCTTTCACATTTTAGGACATGTGGGACAAAAGGAGAAAAATAATTCTCATCAGTTTTGAAGTTGACCACAAAATAACATTTATTCCAAATTTCAATCCCCTACTGTTATTGGTTTGCAAATAGGCGGCTTCCAAGATGCTGAATATTCATATAAGTTATCATTGAGAGAATCCAAGAATTACAAGCTGATGTAAACTGCAGAATTGCCGAATGCTCTCAAAGATAATAACTAAAAATCCAGCATTTTAAGAGAAGGGTTCTATTTCATAACCAATAAAAGCCGGGGATTGACAATTGGAATAGGTTACTTAGTGCTAAACTTTAAACTGAAAAGAAAATGTTTATCCTCCCACCTAACATTGTTCTGCAAAGTGAAACACACAGAGGAGATAACTTCAAAGAGTTTGGGGCGGAGCTCACCTAAGGCTTATTGTTTCATATGTTTCAAACTGATATGTGGCATTCAATTCAATGTTATTGCTGCTTTTTGGGAGACTTGGTTTGACGCTTGAGGCTTGCTGCCCGCTTTCTAGGGGATGAGGTGAGTGTCATTAAAAGGTCATTGTTGTCAAGAAACTCTACTGCATCCTTACTTAGGCCCCTTGGGCGTACGGCAGGAATAGAGTATGTCACGCTTCTTTTTGTAGCACCGGAGGCTAGCTTGCCTATCCCGGTGCTACATAACTTTGCCAAGAAGGCCATAGCAACGATGATAGAGTATTTGCTTTTATTTTCCAGGTTTGGAGGGCATTTCTTTGCCGTGAGTACCTGGGAGCTTGACAACTCCATTGGGCTGCTGGTGTTAGGGCGAGTCAGGAGGCGTTTGATGGCATCTCCAGTGGATTAAAAAAACTCATGATCATCCATACCAGCGAATGGTAGCACTTATATACTATGTCTCTGTTGCATTGCAGTGTGAACAGTTTTTTGTTTACTTTCAAAGATCAAAACAAGCATTTCCATCGGAAATAATTTCTTACTTTGGTGGCTGTGGCAGTATTATTGATGAATGCTGCCAAACTGCATTTACGAGAGTTTTTTGTATGAACTGTTTTGGGTGGCAAAACAAAATTGCATTACTTTGCTCTAAAATCCAGAGACAGCTCTCTCACCAAATTCCTGCATACAAAATAGACCTATATATTATATCCTAATATTCTATAATATAGACCTACATAATATTGTGTCAATAAAAGTTTGTGAATACAGATATCACATCACAACAATTAGAGAGTAAGGCGTGTTTAATGCACTGGGATATTAGGTAATAACATAGACATATAGTAGCCTACTTGGTGTATGGGATATAAGAACATATCTTGCATAGGGAGAGTAAATTGACGTCAAGGATAGGGTAAATTATCTGACGGTTATCATGGTTGAAGCGGGAAATGTATTGAAAATAATAGTATTCTGTGAAATATTTGCCAAAGATTTTGCTCATGCAATGATCAGGGTTGTATTAAGGTTATGATATCAGCGTCGACCGATTTGGACATTTTATACATCACTGGGAAGCTGCGGAGCTACTGATCGTTAATAGCTCATCAAAAATGTTATTGGATGACGTTGTGTCATTTTATCGGAGAAATGAGGCCGAAAAGGCTGTTTTTAGCAAAGTGGATGGCTGCGCGAACTTGATCGCTAGAAATTTCAAAACAGATTATATTTATTCTAAGAGGCATAGTTCATCCTAAATTTTGGTCGAAAATAATATTTGATGAGCCCAAAGTGGCTTTTTACGTCACGTCATATTGCATGTGCTTTTTTAAATTTGATAATATAATGTGAAATTTTAAGCGCCGATTTGAGACAGTTTAATTCAACAAGAGCCAATTTTTTTGCTTTTTTCCACTGAATTGCTGTTTAAATGACACACAACCCCAAATTTTAACAGTATAACAAATTTATCAAGATCAGCATAGATCATCAAAGGTAGATACATTTTGCGTCATTTTTCCTTAACGTCAAACATGCTGTCAAAAGGTCCAGCACTAAGGCCAGACAAATTTTTTTTGAACATCCTCACATACGAAGCCGCTTTGATCAAGCATAGTAAAAACAAGAAATGACAACAGAATATGGCACTACGTATTAGTTCTCTCCAAATTGCGAGCAGCAGAATGGCCAAAACAGCCAATTTAAGGGGCTTTTTAAGGTGTTTTTGGGCATTCTGTGTTGCGTAATTCGGGGAAAACTGACACGTAATGCCATATTCTGTTGGCATTTCCTGTTTGTACTATGCATAATCAAAGCGGCTTCGTATGTGAGAATATTCAAAAAAAATTGTTTGGCCTTAGCGCTGGTCCTTTTGACAGCATGTTTGACGTTATAGAAAAATGACGCAAGATGTATCTACCTTTGATGGTCTATGCTGATCTTGATAAATTTTTCATACTGCTGAAATTTCGGGTGTGTGTCATTTAAACATCAATCCAGGGAAAAACAGCAAACTATTTGGCTCTCATTTATTTGAACTGTCTCAAATGGCTGCTTAAAATTTTGCATTAAATCATCAAATTCAAAAATCCACAAGCATTATGACGTGAGGTAAAAAGCCAATTTGGGCGAATCAAATATTTGTTTCAACCAAAAATTAGGATGAACTATGTCTCTAAGAATAAATATAACTTACTTTGAAATTTCTAGCAATCAATTTAACTCAGCAATCCACTTTGCTAAAAACAGCCTTTTCGGCCTCATTTCTCCGATAAAATGACGCAACGTCATCCAATCACGTTTTTGATGAGCTATTAGCGATCAGTAGCTAAGCAGCTTTCCAACGGTATATAAAATGTCCAAATCGGTCAACGCTGGTATCATAACCTTAAGGATACTTGTTCTCATAATAAAAATGCTAAGCAGACCATTGTCCTACCATTGTCCGAATGTTTTTGTAAATCGCCCTCATATTAGGTTATTTATAGAAATAAGTGCAGAGTTAGTTGGCCCATTGTGTTTCGTTATAACTCCGTAATATACCAGGAGTTTTATGTCTATTGTCTATTTAGGACCTATATGGCAAGCTTCTCACATGATTTGATACATCATTGATGACACCCTCCCCTAAATCAAGGGCATGCCCTTGCCTAAATCCCTAAAATCTTTGCGATATAAGGCTACGCTTCCTACCTATTTCTTTATTAGGCCTGGGTTATGATTGCAGCCTTGCGTTTATTGACTGCTGGGCTAATTATGATACAGTTCAGCATCATCATCCATGGGCCATGGTCAGGATCATAAGCCAGAAAAAGACCATACAAAACACAATTTTATGGCAGTCCCAGGCAGACAATATTCAAAACAACGAGGCAGGTGCAACATTGGAGATATTGAGACCTGCCCCATGTTAATTTCCTATTTAATTTTTAAAAGAAGGCTTTCTAAGATTCTAAGTTTCTTACTTGTTATTCTCACCTTGGAATATTTCTAATTTCTAATTCTTATTCCATATTTAGATTAAGAAAAGAAGATTTGATAAATTAGAAAGATTTTTCAATAGTAGCGTATAGGCTCTCTATGATTCTAAGTTTCTTACTTGTTATTCTCACTTTGAAATACTTCTAATTTCTAATTCTTATTCGACATTTAGATTAAGAAAAGAAGATTTGAGAAATTAGAAAGACTTTTTCAATAGTAACGTATAGGCTTTCTAAGATTCTAAGTTTCTTAGTCGTTATTTTCACCCGGAAATATTTCTAATTTCTAATTCTTATTCCATATTTAGATTAAGAAAAGAAGATTTGATAAATTAGAAAGATTTTTCAATAGTAACGTATAGGCTTTCTAAGATTCTAAGTTTCTTACTTGTTATTCTCACCTTGATATCCAAATTAGATTTCTCACAAATTTCTGGAAAACTTTTTAGAATTGGAAAATTAGAAAAAAATGATATATTAATATTATAGGCTACAGGTTTTCTTAGAATCGGCATATCATAGTCTTTATCTAATTTAGACGAATTTAGAAGTATTTAGGAATTAGAATATCTTAATCTTGATCTAATAAATAAATACTTAGAGTAAGAAAATCCATTTCTAAATCTAACTTAGAAAAGTTTAGAAAATTATCCTTGAAAATCTCCAATCCTGCACTTAACTGACCCAGTCCTCAACTAACTTGACTCAACTTCCACATATAATAATAACATAGGGAAGTGTAAGTCTAAGTCTAATGTAAACCAATGCTAGTGAGTTCATTACTAATAATAAATCAAATAAGGCCTAATAAATAATGGTCTTGCAGGTGCAAGAATGCTGTATGTATTTACTGGTAGTTCACTAAGTACTCTTTGGTCTGTTTTTAATCCAACCATTTTTTAAATTTGTTCACGAATAAACTATCTGTGTTGCTCATCCATAAAAGTTGGCTGGTATGTACCAGAATGTCTCTTTTTGGGTCTCCAACAATTTCAAAAAATTTCCGTCTGTGGGAGGGCGCTTCGGCGCCCTTCCCGCACCCTCCCCGCTTCGCTTACACATGCCACTAACTACTCCACAGCTAAAAGGAGCACCCCTTGGTAAATCCTTCTGACGCCCATGTCCAGAAGTAGCTAATCTTCAACAATATTATCATGCAAAATCCCTGAATTGATACGAAGAGCAAAGACTCAGCGTTCTGAGCTCAGATTATAAGCCTTTAGTTGACAAAATACATTTGAAATTAAACCATACTCAAGGACCATCAGTATTATCCATCTTACGGTTACATGTCTGACAGTTGGAGAGATCAGATGCAGTTAATTCAGTGAAAATGCTGAGCAAAACCTTAAATTTACAATAGTCGATGCACCATTTTGCATACAAATTCTTCAGGCCAGAAACAGCTATAATGTAAGTTGTTATTGCACGGACAATATTTGATTGCACGATATACTGATCACATTTTGTACTTAATTACTATATGTTCTATAAAATTCGCCGGTTATATCCAGTTGTAGTGGTCATAATTAGAAATAAGAAGATATTATATTCACATATTATAATATACTAGTATATTAAGTCTATGGTCCATAGACTTAATATACTAGTATATTAAGTCTATGGTCCTCTCTAATTCAGTGACGCAACGTTACTGCGCTATTCACTCTTTCACTGTAGCGCATAGGCCAGAATAGGAGTTATCTCCACATAAATATAATATGTGAATATAAGACCTTCTTATTTCTAATTATGACCACTACAACTGGATATAACTGGCGAATTTTATAGAACATATAGTAATATAGCAGTCTATGGAGAGGACGCTCTAATGCCCAGTTTATACATCAAATTAACACCCGAATTAACTTCATTCTTTCAAAATGCCGCATTATTCGAGTCACCCAAATTTGCCAAAATGCTGCCTGAATTACAACCCGAATTGCTTAATCCATGGCTTAATTCGGCGTCACAAATTTAATTCAGGTGCTAATTTGGCACTTTGAATCGGTGATAGATTAAATGACAAATCCTAGAGGATACTCATGAACGGCCATTTTAATAAATCATGAGACCACCACAGCAACTAATTTATTTTGCATTTTTTGTTTTGCTGTTATGCATAACTGTGTGGATGCAATTTGTTTATGTCATTATCTAACATAGGCAGAATCTGGTGGTCGCAGCAGCCCTGTTGCGCCATGAACTCGAAGACGAAGCCAGACCAACCACCGAGAGTAAAAAGATTCAAGATCCATCGTAAGTAGTCAACCGTGGATTTCTGCGATGTCACATTCTTCTGAGCCAATCTTGAAGTTTCAGCACCTTATCAACTCATTATAGAGCACTTGAGTGGGGCAAAAGTAGGCATGACAGAAAAAGCATGCCAATCAAGGAGTATGACAAGCCCCGTTATTGAACCATCAGGTAAAATAAATTTGCGTTAAAATGCTGACATTTTGTCCTTTTTACTTTTCAGCTGATCGAGGGCCTCGTGCAAACAAGTTCGATGATTATTGGAACGGCGAGGAAGCCTGATTCATTGAGGCGTTTAGGGTATGGTCCTAGCTCATGATAGAGGTGTCTGTTATTTTATTGTATCATAATACCTGTATAAACTGTCCATGTGACTGGAACAGTGAACGAATCTTACATCAAGTGTCAGCTGTCTGACTGAGTATGCGCATGCTCTGGAATGTAAATATCCGCTGAATAATTCGACAGTGTACATGGTCTTGTATTAACTGTCAAACTGTGGTCGAATATTCATCACTCACTGTCGAATATACGAGTGGTCACCTGACACTCGAATTAGACATTTAGTGCACCCAAATTAGACCCCTAATTAACCCTAATTCGGGTGAGTTAATTTGATGTATAAACTGAGCATAAGCCAGTAGTCTCCAGTCTAGAGTATTTATATGTTTATGGTAAGATCTCTTTGCTTGACACACAAAAATGAGTGCATATGCATGCATCACAAAAGAGCTCCCAAGTGGAGCTGTACCAAGGGGGTAAAAGAATGTTTTGGGGGTCAAGCAATACATTTCAATTTCTGTTCTGGTCAGGCTAATAGACACAACACCACTTGCAAGGTAGTGAGGTTATCGTAATGTGTGCTATGAATTGCCCCCTGTTCCTGCAGCTTGAGTAAACCGGCTGTGACATTACGAGTATATGAATGATTATTGACTTGGAAGCAAAACTTACTTGTAGAAGGACACTTTGTGTGTTGTTCGCTTCTCTGTATTTGATGTCGGCTGCCTACCACCACCACCACGACCACCTCCTCGGCCTCTCTGCCCACGACCACGAGATCTCCCACCTCTGTTGTATCTGGACTCTCTCGATGACATGATGATGCAGTGTCTGACTGGAATAAATACTTATTATTCATACATACATTGTTAGATCACATCAGACTCCTAAAACCGGAGCGAGCATATTCATAAGAGTTGTGAGCATAGCAGATGATTGATAAGTAAATGATGTTTTAGATCAGTTAGGTAGCACTTAAATATGGCTAGATGGGTTTACCTGATAATCTTCTCTCTATGCTGCAGTCCTTGTTGCAGCAATGAGGTTTAGTTCATTGGTTGCAGCTACTCACATTGTATCTATACACAATCACATAGCAAAGTGAGTACTTCTCTGTCTAGTCTCATATGATAGCTAAATCAAATTCCTTCAATCAGTATACTTGTCTGCGATAAGAAAAAAAACCCACAATCAGTTGGGGAATCCCCGTCTCACTCGCCTATCATTAATCAATATGTTATTATAAGCAAACCTATGTACTAAGCCACTGCAGTGTGGTATAACTATTTATATATTCCGTATCAGTGACAATGATCTAAGTTAGCCAAACAGTTAAAAACAATATTTGTAGTGATAAGGTCAGCTGCTGAAACAACTGCAGCTGCGAAATTTACAACATGAACTTTAGTCAGGGTATGCAAGACTAAGCAGCATCATGTTTTGATATTTTGATTTAATACTGATACAGTTAGACCTGGTAAACTAATATCTCCATGATTTTATGTGGGGATTTACCGGAGAGCCACATATCCATGGTCAGTAACAGGTAAAATGTAGATTAGATTATTTTGCATTTAGAACTTATTGCAAAAGAAAAGTTCATATTAAAGGGAAAAATTTTTTTTTTATAAATCGAGGTAACAACCTTGTTGAAAAACCTGAGAAAAGCACTTATATGCATCAGAGTTACCTAAGACTTTTTTAATATTCATCTGCTAGCATCCCCCTATAATGCACCAATTGCGCAAATGAATTCAAGTTACAAGTTCAGGTAACAAAAAATATGCGTAATGGCCATATTGGTGACAAGAAAGCGTTGCATCTCATATATGACAGTTGTTGCTCATTTATGCAGACAGACTAACCAGCTGCCTGAAATATACACCCCTTACCTCCGCTAGATTGTTTTTTTGAGCACATCCACATGCCAAGGTAACAAATGCAATCACAACATTAAGGTCATCATGAATAACTCAATTGAATTGAACTTTTACAAAGTAGGTTATGGTAAGAGACCAGCCTTGTAACGCAGCCACTTTTTTGTAATTGCCCTTAATAATTGATATATGGTACAAATTCTTCTCGAAACATTTTGACTTTGTATTGTATGGAGTTTTGCGCATTGGTTTCATTCAACAGGATCAATACATTCATTTACTAATATACTTATGGATTCATTGTACAACATAAAACCAATAAAATTATTTCCAAGTATCAATAATTTTTATGTCACCTTGTACCACATACCAATAACTGATCAATCTGATAAATCAAGAACCTATTCTGAGATTCATTCCGTTGCTGGGAGTTATACTCTTTTCTAAGAAGGAGAGAACAATCTCATACATAACATTTCTATATCTGACTTCAAAAACATGTCTTATGTTACTGGGGATTTCATATTATTCAGATATCATGTTTATTGGGTTTCATTATATTGTGTCAAAGTGCTATTTATTTCTGGTTCATACCTTAGCATTAGGATAGAGCGGACAATTTGGATAGACCCCAGAGTGGCTTAGGCAGGAACAATAGAAAGCCAAACATAGCTCAGATCCAACCAACCACTCCATATCAAAATGAAAAGTTTTAGTTGTGGTAAATTAAAAATCCTGGCTAGTCAGAAAATTATGCTTTTTGATAGATTTGGCTTCTAGCACTGTTTGAGACAAACTTATGTTGCTACATTATTACATTTATTTCCAACCTGCTATGAGCTTCGTCAAACCAAGACATATCAAATACTAGATTAATGAGATGGGGCAACCCTCAACACTAAAGCTCCCCCTTAATTTAAAATAGAGGAATAAAAAGAATTCTTTCACAATAGAACTTGGACATTGGCTCATTCAAGAGATTCTAAACACACGACAGTTGACATGTGGTTTACAATAATACATTCAACAATTTGATTAATATAAAGCACAAACAAGTAAAAAGGACAAATTGGAGTAATATTCTGCTTTGTACAGATAAGCAGTAAAAGGCAGTTTTGTCAAAGTCCAGGTTGTCAGCCTTACAGATTTGCTGTAATAACAAAGCAATATTGATTATCAAGAAAGAAAGATTACAAATCGATAAGAAGGTTCCAATTCACCTTGACTTGACCTATTAAAAGAGGCACTTAGGCATTGTGGTCCGTGAAAGCTTGACAACAATCAATTATTTACAGACAATACCATTTAAAGACTGAAAGATAAATTAACTTGATTAAATAACTTTACGTCACACCAGACAGCAATCATGATTTCTTTGAATAAAGCTGGTCATAAAACCTTTGATACTCTGATGTATGTAATATGTTCCCCAAGTGCCGGGAGTAGTTTTGAACAAAACCATTTCTGGGAGATTTGTTAAGTGTGCCCTTCCCAACTTTAAACTCATGGAAGTTCCATATCTCACTTATATCTAGACTGTCAAACATCTGGTTAGCAATTTTAGAGAGTCTTTTGCTCTCAGATTGAGACACCATAGGCCTGTAGCATGATCGTGGATCTGGTCTATCACGCTTGTGAAGTTTCACAGGACTATGTAACACAGTGCTGAAAGCAGGTGCACTTGGAGAGCTGTTCGGATTAAAACCCAGCATCCTTCTCTCATCATAGAGATAGTTTGATAGCTGAGTATTCAGTTCATGCTTGACAGAGTTGACCGGTCTACCAGCTGACTTTTTAGGATTGGGTTTTTCTCGTTTCGTTGCTAGTTGATCTGCGCAAGTTCTCTGTATCCCAGAGCCCAGCTTCCCTGAGGGTTTGATTGACTCATCATTGCTTGGTTTTCTTAGTTTGGACTGGGTTTTGGTTCTGCCTTTTTTCCTCTGATCTTTTTCTGTGACAGTTTTTGGGCTTCTTGACTTCTCTGTGCTTTCTGGTAATTGATCTTTAGATGATGTACCTGTTTTTGCCTTACTCTCGGGTTTCTTATATGACCGACCACCACTTTTTTTCTCGTTACTTACACCCTCCGGCTGTGTTTGATACTGCTTACCATTATTGTCATTGGAAATAATCTTATCGTTATTTTCTCTTGGTTTGGATTTGTTTGTTGATTTGGTTCCAACGTCATTCTCAACTCGTTCTGACAAACCCACATCGGTAGATTTATCAACTGGTGTGAGTATATTGTGGCTACGGTCAGAAGATCCATCTAATCCGGAGCAACCACTATCAGATTCAGCTGAGATGGATTTAGATTCATTTTTAGGATTTTGAGTGGGCAGTTCGGAGGATTTATCAGTTGAGATGTTGGTAATCTTTAGACCATCATCCTTTGTAGTTTGAATATTTTCTTCAAATGTAGAATTCTCTGCAATGTCCTTAGTGCTTGTGCTAGGTTCTTCTGCAGCTTGGGTAATTGAAAACTTATTTTGGCTGGTATCATGGTTGGTTTCAATACCTGCAGATACAGCAAAGCTTTGATTGGAATCGATATTGTGATCTTGAGGCAACTTTCTGTCAATTGAAATTTCACTACCCTGCAGATGATCATCAGATGTGGAGGATTTAGCTCGCTCAGATGCAGGGTTGTCACAGATCTCCTGTGGTGATACTTTATCATGGTGAACTGTATCGGTGGATTCTTCATTACTCACGGCACTTTTAGGATCAGAATCTTCACAAATTTCGGTTTGAGCCTTGTCATCAGTATTTGAGGTAGCTGTTTTCTCAACATATAAATCAGGTTTCTGGTTATCCTTGGTGGTGTCTCTACTTGACATTGTGTCAGGAGGAAGTACTCCCTCTGGGGAGTTCTCTTTTCTGGTTTCTGAAGCCGGAGTTAAGGTGTTAGGATCCTGCTGCTGTTGGGGACTGCTGCCTACTTCTTGATCATGTGTGTAGCTCTCCTGTGTTACGTCTGCTTCATGGCTGTTATCAGCCTCATGTTTAGTATCATCAACACCTTCAGATGGGACATCGTGGTCATATAATACAGGTACAGGTGAGGACGCGGTTGGATATGCATCAGATGTATCCTTGCTATGGGTGCTAACTTTATCTTCTGTATTTTCCATAATTTCCTGATCGGACTCATTTTTGCTGGTTGTTAGTTGTCTGCTGTCATGCCCAGTTGCCGGGGGTTCTTGCGTGTCACTGTCTGTATTGTGCTCTATATGAGGCTCACCGGGTGTAGAAAAGCCATCAGCAGGTGCTTGGTCTAATACATGCGAAGCGCCATCAGAGTTATCTTGATGATCTTTCTCAGCATCTGGTTCACTTCCTTTACCTGCAGAAATTTGAGAATTTTCAGTTTCTATATCTAAAATGTCTTTCACCGATTCTTTTTCTTCAGATAATAGATTGTTTGTTTGCTGTGTGTCTGCAGCAGTGATAATCTGAGAAGCAGGCTGTTTAATTGACCCTTCTGGTGTTTCTGCTCTTAGCGTACCTACTGAGTTTCGCAAATCTTCACTAGATATCTGGTGCTTAGTTTTCTCACTAGAGTCTTCTATCTGGGGTTTCAGGGCTTTGTTCTTATTGGTATCGTTGCTTGTGTGTTGCTCCACATCATCACTTGCATTTAGCATATTATAGTTTTCAAGACTCTCCATTTTTATTATGAAGTCTACAGATTCCAGGCGGCAGACAGAATATTCCTTTAGGTGTCCAACTTGAAGAAATAGAACCTGGAAAAAAAAACGATTATCTACACAAACAGGCAACAGAGCTCATCTCAATTATTGAGACTGGAAATCAGCATCAGAAACAAATTATATGGAGCTCCACATGCTGTCACTATAACTGTATTTTGAACACAATATTAAGCGCAGCTATTAATTAATCAACTGATAAAAATGTTTCTGATGAAGCACTGGATATATTAGAAATTAATTAATAAAATGAGTGAGTGCTGCATTGCAAAGAAGAAGGGCTGCGCGTAGAACAACATGGTGGTCTTTGGGCAGAGAGGCGAGAGGGTAGTTGCAAAAAATCAAGCTGCATCTCCTGCTGTAAAAGGATCCTACATATGAAGCTTGTAACTCTACTACATTATTTAGTATGTCTAGCTTGTTGTTTTAGGTGAAAACTGAGTGTGGGTGGGTGTGATCAGCTAGAGGGCTTCTAGCCTGTCTGGACAAGCTAGTGTTCCTACTATTGAACTACCTCATTCACAATTGGAAAGCATGTCATGAACTTACCTGTGGTGTGTAATGTATGTGAAATGAGTTTCCATGGGGCACATAGTTCTTGTGTGAATGACAACAGAAGATGATTGAATGGTATGGAATATGCACCCTTCTAATTTTAGACTCTAAACCAATGAACTCCCTCTCATTGCCTAAACAGAGTGATACTGTGAAGTGAAGCAATGAACATAAGTTAGGAATTACAACAGGGAAATTGTGGATATAATTCCTTGAAATGAAACTCAACACATGTAGATAATGAACACTGTTGTTCTAATGGATAAAGGTGATTGGTTGAATGTCTTTCATTCACAGCTTCCATTGGACAATATTTGTCCGTTTCCATATAACTGAAGTAATGAGCCAAACTGTTCATTTTGTACTCATGTCCTGTGTTGAAAAAGTTATCATTATTCCACCGGTACAGTATCTTTTGTACGGGTGTAGCAAATAAATATACTATTTCTATGACTTAGCAGTGTAGCTGCTTTACCTCTCACAGTGAGAAACCAGGGGAAGGCAAAATAAGGAGGTTGGTTCCAGCAAGGAGTAATTAGTTACATGATAATGAACTGTTTTGTGCTTTTGCAGTACACCCTGCTGCTGGGCGCTAGCATAATAGATGAGAAGCTAATGCATTGGCTACCCTGTAACTGTTGAAATATATGGCTTGTTTGTTTTCCTATGTATGAAGTTATGTGAGTGGTAGACGTCTGAACTCGTGTGGACCTTGCAATCATCCACACGTTAGCGCTCAATGGTAAGATCGCGTGGGCCCTCACTGTGAAATTTGACGTTTCTGTCAAGTGACATTTCAGACAAACCTCACTAATGCCTAGAAGAAAAAAATGCGATAATGTTGGGATAAATCTCAACATTAGGACAACTTGCATGTTAGCCTTAACATATGATCATTTTTGTTTTTAAATGTTGAAAATTGATCAAAACAGGGTTGAAGAGCTGCACATTCTTTTTACTGCTTGCAGTTTGACGTTAGCTCTCTCACATGGCCAAAAGCAAAGCAAAGTGGCCGCGTGACAAGCATAATTTGAGGTCATAAAAGATCCTGGGTTGAACCTCAACCCATGCTCACCGTAGTGATGACCCTTCAAGATCAACTAAATTCTTTGTGAACCATTTATTCTCTGAGCCGGTGTATAATACCAGGGAATACTTCTTGATTAAAAGCATCCATTGTCGATACACAATTGATAAGTGACAGCAAGATATGCTAGTCACACAAAACAATGCATCTTTTGTCTTGCTGATATTGCCATTATGATTCCTTGAATATACTAGAACTGGCAGTAGCCACTCAAAAAAATTAAAACCCATTTCCATCTACTTGAATCATTGTTTCCAGGGTTATCTCTGAGTGATTAGCATCCCCAGTAATAAGAAATATGGGCAGTGAAGATGAGAACTCGCACCAATCTAGCCCTGATAGTGAGAAGGATGTATTTAGAGACACACCGATTAGATATCTTGGTAAGAAACTAAGGCTTATACCAATCACAATAAAAAGGATAAGAAGTCTAAGTGAACTTCACCAATTATGATTCAAGATCTCGGATGATAATGTATCTTACTGGATTTTCATGTAACGAATATAACATAAAACTTGGATTAAACTGACTATTGCCATTCTCCTGTGTAATTTCATGGCATAAATGTTTATTCTCATATATTAACATATGAAAAATGGCATCCCACTTAATTTTCTGGTTGCAGGATATGCGAACGAATTAGGTGAGGCATTCAGGTCTTTTGTTCACGTAAATATTGTAAGAGCATCTTATGCTGTGTCCAGCTGCTATGTAGTCGCAGATGCTGCACACAAAGGTCGTCTCGCCAGCAGAAAGGTAAATCTACATTAGTGTCTTCAAAGTTAAGCCCATAAAGATTCTAAAAAGTCGTACAATTCTGAATGTTAGAGGTTCGTAGTTCTCTAAACTTTTAGCTTTATTGACTTGATCTTTCTGGGCTTGTAGTTTGACGGACGTGATTGTAAGCGAAGGATGATCACACAAGCTGTTGCTGATACTCTTATCTGGCAGGGATTGGCATCTGTGGCTATTCCTGGTATGAGCAAATTATTATCTGTATATTTATGAAAAGTAGTGTAGGTATTTGGAAGTCTTGGAGGATGGAAAAAACTCATAAGGAAGTTGTGTTCTTAACTAAATTTGATGTGAGATATGACTTTAATCCGTCCACTTTAATTCTTCTGACAACTTGTTAAATACTCGTAAAGTCTGAAGCCCTAAGAAACCTTGAAAGTGAAATGAAAATGACCCCTTTATCTTTGTTCAGCACATGGCAGTAGGCTAAAGGGAGACTTTGAAAATTTTTCCGAATTCAGTTTGGTCAAGAGATTTATTAAATGTTTTATTTATGATTTGTTCTATATATTATTAGATTATTGACCCAACGTCATATGTTTAAGTCGTTAATACAACACTCATGTTAGTACCGTAGACTTATGTTTATGGTTTCCACATATCATCTGTAAGTGATAATACATTTAGGCACTCTTGGGCATTCATTGGGCTGGCATTTGCTGAGTGTGAGTCTGTTGTAGGTTAGACTATAATATTTAATGATGGAAATAATGACTTTATAATTATTACTCGTCAGGCTTCACAATCAACAGAATATGTTGGCTGAGCACTAAGCTCCTATCTAGGAGTCTACCACTGGCAGCCAGTAAAGGTTTATCAACAGCAATAGGACTGGCAGCAATACCTCTCATTATCAAACCTATAGACAGAGGTGTAGATACGTTTATGGAGGTGACATTCCGTAAATATTTTGATCACGTTGATGAGTTTGATAAGCAGAAGGTGTTCCATCATACAAGGGACGATTGATCAATCAGTATGCAATGCTTCCATCATATGCCCACAAATTGTACAATATGATGCAGGTGTTATCTGTGTGGAAATGTTTACTTTCCCTATAAGGGAAATGCTCAGCATGTGACGTCATGTATTGCTATGGACGTGTTTTTCTCTGCTTCTCTTTGATGACAGCTGCTGACCTCTCATTTTTCTGTTTCTTTTATAATGTTTCAATACTACTGGACCATTACTGAATTGTTTCGGTAGTGTTAAAACGGTGTGATTGTTTTAACATGGAATCACTTTGACCACTGCCGTTAAACCAGGGAGAATAGTTGATACTTCTAAAAACCCCAACGACATTAGGAGGACAGGAGTTTTTCAAAGCCACCTCTAAGTCTGCAACACCTTCATGAGCGGTTATTTGGTGATATTTTCATGTAATCTAATGTTATTTCTGCATTTATTTTGGTGCTTTACTAACGAAGACATCCTTATCTGTCTGTCTAACCTATAAATATTATCACTCTGCAAATTGTTTTCTGAAGGCATGAATTTTGCTTTAAACCGTGCAGCCTGCTTAGACCGTGCACTGCTGATGATGATGATGATGATAGTATATTTGAGAACAAATAACTTAGAAGATTGCTTCCTCTTAAATAGAAAGTAAAGTTTTTTTTACTTTGTTCTAATCTACTGTGTATTTCTCAAATATTTTAATAATCTATCTAATGGAGCCAGTGGAAAGTGTGCTTGAACAATACTATCAATACTATGCGTGGAAAAGTAGAAATAGATATACCAATATAAATTTAACAACTAGGAGCCATCATGAAAGCATAACAATGATAATAATAGTACTATAATTTCTATCTTGGGCGGGAAATAATCACCCTCTATCTAAGTGCCAATGAATGGGAAGTATAAAAAGTGATATTGAACACAACATATATGCGTATGAAAAATGCCTGTTTTCTTGAGAATGATATATCACAGTTCAGGATGAAACAATAAAAAGAGCATTTTACTAAAAAACTAAGATCAACAGCAATTAAGCCTTAGGTTTCCCCCAAAATTCCTTTTGTCTACGAGCAGCACGCTCTAGAACCTCGCTTGCAAGAGAGCTGGTGGAGCTCATTACAGACATCATTGAAGCAGACAGTTGGCTGGTTTCATCATCATCCCTCTGTCTGGCAGCTGTAATGAGATAGACAGCATAGCATTGTTATACCCTTAGATAATACTCTTAGTTTAGTAACTGCACAGACTTATGTATTTTCAATGGAAAGGTGCTTAAAACTTACATACAACGCAATGCAGTTAAGGATGATTTTCCTGCTACTGAATAGAGCAATTTCATCTCTCTTTGTACGTATCGTAATGACTCGATTTTTCAGTCGAGTCACTGAGACACGACCATTCAAAGTTGAGAGCAGATTTTAGATCATGATAAAAAAGTGTGTAACCTACCTCTGACATGTTTCCATGGGTCCTCGGCAATCGCTTGAACTTTGTACGTCATACCGGCTCCCTCAATCAGTGAGGTCATACCCTTCTCCGCAGAAAACAGTGCCTTCCCTTTGTCTGTATAGAAGATAAAGAAACATAACGCTGCTTTAAGAAGCTCTTATCTTTGTCATGAATTATTGCAGTAAAATGATTATACAGCTGTTTCTAATCATAACTGTGAAATTGTTTTTAGTCAAAAATACTGCAACTCAGCCATGAAGTTGTGTTCTCATACATATAAAAGAGTTAAGACCGATAAATTTTATTTGCGACTATTTTCTATAAAGCAGCAGGTATTATTACAATCTTTGATAGCAGCTCATCGGACTTTTATAAATACTCACGCCTGGGTTGAGGACTCTGAACATATCTAGTCTCAAGTATTACATCTATAGGTTCTTCCAGCTCCTGATCAAGTAACGGATGAGTATCGGGGGTGGGTTTCCCGTATGTGGGTGATAGAAGCTGTGGTGCATTTGTTGGCATTTTTGCGGCTGTATTCACTGTCAGAGGCATGGATCTTTTTGCTACAGATGGCCTCTTTTCTGTAAATAGATGTAAGCTTTGTCATACTTGCCAAGTAATCTAAATACAAAATAGGGAGATTCCATTTTACGGCAATACTGCACCACAACGTGGTGCTTCAAGGGTGCGAAGCACCCGAGTCACCCATCTGGGGGTTTGGGGGGGCGGTGTGAGCCCCCCAACAGGGTACGGGGCGGAGCCCCGTCTGCAGAAGCTCTGAGAGCGTTTCCAGCCACTAGGAAGGGCTAAAAAGGTATATTTGACCCCAAATAATTTCATGTTTGTACTAGTACTAAAATATCAAACTGAGGTGAAATACACTTTAAACAATTACAATCAATCCATGGGCCCCTAGGACTCTTACATACATGCCTTTACATTGTCAATGTCCAGTATCAAACACCCCATTGGCAAAGTAGAGGCATGTAAGTCCCAGGGCCCTTGCCTGTCAAGACAGGCTACAAGTGCCCATGCATCATATCATCAATATCTGAAAATGTGCTCAGTCACAGACAGTGAGAATCCAGATAAGGTACTATATTCCTGTTTGACTAACATTAAATATGTTTCAAAGTCTTTGGTCCGAGCTTTGTTGAATTGTAGTGGACCTACCTTTGGAATTGTTAGGTTTCTATTTCCCTTCACTTAAATTTAACTAGAGTAGACAGTACAATATTAATACTAAAAAATGTGTGATCTGACAGGAAATGAAAACTAAATGTATGCACTTGACTAGCTACTTTATATTGTGACCAATGACAGTCAGTTCTGTGAGTTATGAGAGGATGCTATTGGTCATTTACAATAATAGGCTGAATCTTAATAAAACAGGTAAATTTGTTAGGATTGTTTAAATTGATAATTCATTTCAATTTTGTGTGCAAAGACTAGTCAACCATTTTGCGCATGCTCAGCTCTGGGCATGAGCTGATCTCTGCAAAATTGAGTCTCGGAATTCCGAAGCCATCTGATTGGCTACCTTCTCTGGTGACATATTCCCCAAAGCGTGCGGATTTGTTATTAATAGTTATCCTCTCTTGTCATTATTAGCTGATTTTGACTGACAGTTTATGCAGGGGATGTCCCATCTCCCCTTATCCAAAGTTGCAATCAGAACCCAAACTAAACTCATTGTTCTTGCACATGCGTAAATTCAGGTCACGCATGATGCATACTTAGCCTTACGACACCTGCTTTGTGGTAATGATAGCCTAGTTTATCAGTGATCTACATGCTCAGTCAGATCACGAGAGTCAGTATGCTAGTCAACAACAACATGTGCTTGGATAACTATCAAAAAATTGCGATTGGACTGTTTTCTCTAAAATCTGGAGGAAATAGTGAGATTTACAAAAAGTGGGAGGTGGGTGTAAAAATCTGGAGGGTCACGCCTAAATCGGGAGACTTGGCAAGTATGGCTCTTGTGGTTGTGACAGTGAGGATATTAAACTGCGACTGTTTGGGATATGGTTTGCCACTTTCCTGTTACAGCAATAATAAGTTACAATGTCATCCACAATTGTCACCCCTCAACACCCCATCTTCAGACCAATATTAACAGTATAATAAAACTCACCACTACTTTTCATGGTAGTTGGTTGAACAGCAGCTTGTTTTGGTGGGGTAGTTTGAGTGAATGATGCATCATGCCTGTGTGGAGGGCTGGCGAGCAATAGGCCGTGTCTGTTAGGGGTAGTCACATCAAGGTGGTGTCGCCGTACTATCTCTTCATTGGTCATCTCTGGGGTCTGAGCTCGGCCATCTTCTGTGCTCATGGATCCATTCTCAATTGTGGATCTAATCCAAATACACAATAAAAACTATTGATCTGAAATTTATTCTACTTGACTGGATCGGTGAGGTAGTGAATGTAGGTGAAGTCTGACAAAGAAATGTTTCTCAATTGAAACAAATAAATTTTCGTGTACATATACAATGTATCTTGTCCTATTGTGACGCACAGTGCACTAAGGATATTATCCCAATTTATCCATGAAATCTAGTTATAGTGAGTGTCAGCTGCCAACTGTCAGCCATTCCACACTTCACCTTCCCACTTCAGCTTTAACCTGTGGGTATAAACTATCATCATAGTAATCCAGTGGATCAAAATATGCTTACATGTCAGACCTAGAGGATACACTGCCTGTGGCTCTCTGTCTTGGCTTTGATGGCTGTTGCCTCTTAGTAGGTTGATATGAGCCCGCTGAAGCCACAGTGGTGACTGTGTTAGAGCTGCCTGATCTTATACTTCTGGCGCTAAATACAACAGATAAAAGACAAACATCATCATTAGCTTTAGCTCAATAATAGCTAGACTTCGGTTTGGCATAGCGGAGGTGGGTGCTTGTATAAAGTAAAGAGAGTGAGAAATAAACTTCACTGTTTCAAGGCTGTAGAGGAAGGGAAAAGGTGAACTTCTCCACCCATGAATACTTTACTCCTCTAGGGTAAATTTACATATATATAAATGTCAGCGACTCAGGAATGTATAAGAAAAAACTTACAAGTAGACTGTATTACCTAATCTTAATACACTTATACACTAAAGCCACATTAAGGAAGCACATACCTGTCAGAAGGGCTGGTAGATCTGCCTCCATCTGATGACCAGGCCAGCCTGTGCCGAGTGCCTCCCTGATTTCTCACACCCCCAACCTGGACGCTCTCATTCACCTTCTGTTTAGTAGCGGCTGCCCTGTTACCAGGCTGTGCACTCTGTGTGCGCTGTCTCGATCCCTTCATTACCCTTTCTTTAGCTTGTGGGGGACTTAACAAATAAAATCAGGTAATAGAGAGATCATTTAATTGATTGCTCGGATCATAGTTTTATAAATCAAGTCTTTTCACAATTTAATTAGAACTGAGTCAATGTTTTGATATCGATAAGCATAGATAGGGCCTACCTGTTGGTAACCTGAGATTGTTCGAGGTCGAGTGCAGAGAGATCACTGTTAACACTAACTACGTCCCAAAGCTTGCTGTTATCAGAGAGAAGCTGGGCTACATGTGTTCTACTAAAGTGTGTACCATTAGATCGCTTCCTATAATAAGTTATATTTAGTGAAATTCAGGCAGTAACTAATTTTTCAAATTTAGTATTTTAGCTAAGTTAACTTCTGTCGTTGATATCATATTCTCAATAGCAAATAAAGAAGTATCCTCTTTGTTGTAATTACTCAAACTTTGAAGCAAAGCCACCCAATTGATTAATAAAAGGAGGCCTTGGTTAATGTGTTGACAGACCGCCTTGACAAACAGTCTTGTTCAGCTCTTATTCGTAAATATTGTGCCGACATTCTCACAAATTGATTTGTTATCTATATCTATGTATATAGTGCTGGCTTTGCTTAAGATATCTATTTATTGTAATCACAGTTTTAGAGGTCTAAATGTTACAAGCACATGGGTTGTAGACAATACAGTCCAATCATACCTGTATTCTTCAGCCTTGTCTCGGAGCTCCTTTACTTCCGATCTCCAGTTACTGTCCTTCACTGCTGCAGGTTGTTGTTCATAAGCCTGCTGATAACAACCATTATTATTTAATAAATTATTGATCATTGTAAGTGATGACAAAAATAGGCATTATTTTACTGGCTACATTAGATGGAACAGACTGGAGATACAAAATGTAGCCCATGTGTCGATGACGCCAGTAAGGAATGAGCAGCAGTTGACATATTAAGTTATAATTGATTACCATTTGCTGCCTAACGTGAGGCGGTGCTGCACCTTTCCAAGCTCCCTTATCATACTGATAATTATTGAATGACTGAAAGTTTGATTTATATTCTGTGGTCCAGCTCCTGAAAATAGATAACATACAGTGAGATCTATGTAGTTTGGTTTAACATTCATATTATGAGATAATCGCCAATACAAAGAATTGATAGTTACGTAAATATATTATAAATGTAATATTATGTAATATTTATTATGATTTTAACTTTCAAGAAGTATTCTATTTCTCAACTTTTGCAAGC
Source organism: Membranipora membranacea (assembly GCA_914767715.1). Classification (NCBI taxonomy): domain Eukaryota; kingdom Metazoa; phylum Bryozoa; class Gymnolaemata; order Cheilostomatida; family Membraniporidae; genus Membranipora; species Membranipora membranacea. The sequence goes on from OU612065.1 coordinate 8,947,802, forward strand.
ACTGACGGTATAAGTTGAATAAATTTCCAGCCCTAAAATGTGATTTCTTACGGGATCAGATGATTGCAGATTTAAATACCTACACAGTGCGTCTGTGAGGAAAGAATGGCCTCTGTGGATTGAGTGATTGTGTTAATCTCGAGTTGTCGTGATTAATCTTTGAGGGTGACCCGGCAGCAGGCAGCCTATCTGGTGTTATATCCTGTAGGCTTCTCGTCCTCCTCATCTAATAACATAATTAATGTTAAATACTCCACAACCAAAATGATAGGCAACTCTGCTTGATAACTGATTCTATTACTGCGTGACAATACATGGCTAAAACTTTATTTTAGACTGAAAATGAAAAAAATTTAAATCCTTTCCATTTTAATGACAAAGAAGAACCGACTAGCAAGATCAATGGTTGTCATGAGTAATCCCAGCCACAATGAAACGTTTTGAGATCAGGTCACCACATATCACCAAGAGGAAGGTCAGCTCTCCTCAATTTTGCTTACTTTGAGGTGGCTGCTTGACCCCTATTGGTTCAATAAAACGTCAAAGATCATTCACAGGTGTAGATAGTTCATGCAGAGGAGCGTGTATTCACTTTTTTTTGGGCACTACCCTAATTCACCTAAATTGAGGAAGGGCATTGTATCAACAAACATATGGCTCACCTGAGATGGTCTTAGGTTTCTCTTTAGTCCCCTCTGTCTCTCAGCGGCTGTGTCATCTTTACTTAGGATAGGCTTGTATTTCCATACCTTGAACTCCTTGGCGTACTCACTCTTCTTTGGTGGGCCTACTTTGTATGGAGCTACCTGCGGGTTGTTGTTGTGAATCACCTTATAATAAAGAGAACATTTTGAAGGGCAGCAACAAACTGTTTGAAGAGTAGATATCAGCAAGACTTAGTATTTTTTCTCCTGGATTAGGCAACGCATTTAACACAGCATAACACTAAAAATATTAAATAATTCCCACCAGCTTATATATCATCAGCACATTTGGAATCAGCAACCAGTTTTACCTGTTCAGCAGCAAGGATTGGGGTAGACTCAACAGGGTTTTTCCAATCAAATTTGTTGTTGTACTCAGATTTTCTCTTAGGGTTTGTTTTCCTTGGTGGAGAAAGCCCAGCTCGATATTTCATGACGTACTGATCCTAGAAATAAAATCAGTATAAAGGATTACAATGAACACATAGATTGTGAGGAAGAAATAACTTTAATATCAGATTTAATATATTCCTTTTTGTTCCTATTCCCCTTTTTTAATTCAATGTATCTAATGTATAGACACTGAAACTTGCAACAACAGAACACTGATGACTTACATCTACACTATCATCTTGACGAGCTATCACCCTCTTGAACTCATCTGATCTCTTCTGGGAAGGAAGCTCAGGTTGACTTAGTCTTTCTTTCCCTACAATCTGACCTGCTCTGGACTGAGCTGGCTCCTCCTGAGATTTAACAGGCTTCGCAATTGCTGTGGTTTTGCCCATCGGTACCTTACTTGGGTAGGATGTTGCCGATTTCTGTGGAGTCTGGAATATAATAAACATGTTGACAACAAATAACATTTTAAATGCCTTAGTAGATGGGAGTGTCAGTTGCATTGTTTATGAACAAATTTGAATTTCAAATAAGAAAATGCAGAGCAATAAAAAGTAAAGCAAACGGCAGTGTCACAATTCAGCAAGATTACCATCTTTGTAAGAGTGTAATTTCACAATCTGACATCGATTTGAAAGCCTGATACATACCACTGGAGATGCTGGTTCTTTGCTTATAACTCTTGTCTTGGACGGATTTAGTGGTTTACTTGTCCCAGTCACTTCAACATCATGAAGCTGTGGAGCTTGTTTCTTAGGTTCTACAATAATTGAAACCATTACCAATATTAATATTAGTGCTGTGAAGAGCAGTGTGCTATTATTTCGCAGAGGTAAGTATATGCCCATGTTTTCTGAATTTTAATATTATGGAGCTTTATAAGATTTTCTACCTAGTTGTTCAAAGATAAAGATAGTGTATTTCACATGTACATGCAAGTGCACTGTACAATAAAGTTCACATAAGACATCATAGTTCAAGCGTAAACCATAACTTACCTCTCCTCATCGGTGCACCAGTGTCAAAATCTATCTTTGCGAGCGGTTTATCAGGCTTTCTCTGAGCTGCCTCAAAGTCAACTGGTTTTGTTGGTGCCTAAATTAATGAAAAAGATGCCTCTACTATGCGTGATGACAAAAGGCAGTCTAGTGACACCTAGACCAAGTTTGGTCCATTTGCCTGCATTCCGAGTCGCTCCCGGTCCACTGGTCACGCAGCAGGCAAAGTTGCCTGCGGCGTGACCAGTGGAGGGAGCAACAGGAATGCAGGCAATTGGATTAAACTTGTTCTAAGTGACACCTCAACTGACAAGTGCAGGCTGGTGAAGATCCATACATTGAGCACAAGCATTGACAAGAAGAATACCATTGACAGCATCATGGGATACCATAAATGTAATATTGCGAACTTGTTTACTATGATTTTAAAGTTGTTTTTTCTAATTCATCATTTATGATATTAAAAAGTAACTTGAGATTGAGACCATATGAAAACATTATTTACCACATTGATGCATCAGGCATATGTCCAGATACGCTATATGCTAAAGAGTAGTTTTGTTTTAGGCCTTCAAGAAATATAATGCACAACATTACAAAAAGGCTAGCATTTGTTCGCACTCACCACAAAAGTAGTTCCCAATACCCTGGTCCGGTTTTTTGTCAAGTAATCCTTGTACGGAACATTAGCAGAGAACTTCTCCTGACTGCCAAGCAACATGTAGTCATCAGGAACCACAATGTCCTCATCAAACATCTTAGTTGTGCTGGTGGTGACCAGAGGTATAGGCTTCATCTTTCTTTGTAGAGGTGGCTCAGCCATAAATCCTGGGCATTCGATAAACATAATAAACTTGATTGAGGCCCATAAGACAAATTATGTTCATCTCAACTCAGTCTGGAAGCAAGAACTGCTGTAACACCTGACTTGGACTTGCTGCAAATTCACCAAAAGTTACATATATAATATTATTACCGATAAACCAACTATAAAAAAAACAATAGACGGTATAACAAATCTTGTTTCAATGCTTGGTACAGTAGGCATAATAATATTTCCTACTTTTATTCATGTGAGATTAGTATTATTTAACCTGAGTTACATTTTGTTAAGTTTACCGTTAGTCAAGCTGACTTGGGGAGAGCTTAGCCCTGCAACATCTGCGGCTTGCTGTTTCGTAGGTGAAAAGCTTGCACTTTTCGGCGACTCAAGCCATTTGTAATGTTCATGATATTCTGAGTCTCCCTATAAACACAAAGGATAAAGATATGCAGGAAGTCCACTTTGATTTTAAAAAGCAATACTACTACTGTTGTTCCTGACTTGAAGACATCTTGAGCCTAATATGAATAATGATGCCCCATGTTGGGAGTTTATTCTCTATGAATGAGATTGAAAAGTGTATGCATATGGAGGTTGGAAAACCTGAGCCTACTTATAGACTTTTCCTTGGCGGAGAGCTCATACCTGCGGCTAGTGTCATCAAGTATCTTGGTGTTTATATTCATTACACACTAAAGTGGAATAGACATATAACATATATAACTGCCAGAGCTAATAGATCCCTTGGCATGATACGCAGAGCTTTACAACAGGCTCCTGTTAAAACTAAACTGATAGCCTTTAACGCTATAGTCAGACCTATTCTAGAATATGCGACACAGGTGTGGTCTCCACACAATGTGGGACTCACCAAAAGCATTGATGTAGTCCAAAGAAAGGCTATTAGATGGGTGTATAGACTTAAAAAAACTTGACAGTGTCACTGACTGCATGAAAACTAACAATATATCTTCTCTTTCTGACAGGAGGGCTCAATTAGACACAATGTTTCTACGTAAAACTGAGGCGGGTCTTTACGACATACAGCTGAACTCTTACATACGACTAAATACAGAACACGACACTAGAGGTAAAACCATAAGTTGGACACACAATAGTGACCAGTCGCTGCATAGCTATTTTAACAGAATGAAAAATCAAGTGAAAGTTTTCTTCCCCTCCTCAACCTAACCATGTGACATTACTAACACGTAAAATGTCTTGATGTTAATTGATTGGTTGATTCCAAACTAGGAAGATTCACCATGGCACAATTAATAATTTGCTGGTTGGCTCTTAAAGTAACATAGGTCTATTGAGACAAGAGCACATGGTGATTTACAATCGCTATATGCACTTGATCAGATAACTTAAGGGATAACTTAGATTATCATAGATTAATTTATACTATTAAACATTAAGCCAATGTCTGCAGTAATTTATTATTTTTTCTAAACACCTACTCGTCAGTTATATCTACAGACAAGGAGCGGTGACGAACTAATATGATCACCATTCCATATAGTGCTCGCCACCAAACGGGTGAATTGGAATACACTGGAAGTGTAAGTCATACCTGACAAGTCTCCCTTTTTGGTAGGGAGCCTCCCAGTTTTTAGGGGTATTTTCCACCTCCTCCCTATCTCCCTTTTTCCAGCTTCCTTCACCCAGACGACTTTTTAAGCTTCTCATTGCAAGAAAAACTATGTTTTCCTACCCCCACAGTACATATACCTATATATAATTGCCTATTCACATACTATCTCTCCTCGTTCGTATAAAGTGCATCAATATAATTTGTACAATCAGGTAAAATTACGCATTTCATAATACGAACGCTCTAGTTTTGGCTCAAAATAAATGACAACAAGGGCCAAATTACACCTTCACTGCTGGACACGCAGAGTGGTAATCCGGGTCGGGAGTTCGTCCGCGGAGACCTCCTGATTTCTGGGTCTACCAACTTGTCATGTAAGTGTAAATGTTTTAATTAGTCTAAAATTGTATACCACTTGCATAAATGAGTTATAATTGATGTGCTAAGTTGACACAAGCCAGGAATAAAGACCTCCCCGCCTGTCCAGGACAATAGGCCGGCTTCACCATACATGTATGTATACTAAGTTGTCTGATCTAATGGGCGCTAAATCCTCAAGGAAACACTATCAAATGGTCAAAATGGCTATGCTGAATCAAGGTTGATAAAAGGCTATTACTCCGTGGATGAATGATATTCAGTTCTTACCTTAAATCTCACTGGCATTTTGCGCTCTTAATCTATCTGCATATAGGTGACTGCACCACTTTATATTAGATGAGACTTTCACTCCCAAATTCAGCCACTGACAAGCACCTGCCACCAAAGTGAAACTACACAATGCAGCCTGTAGCAACGCGTTGTGTCATTGCTCAGATTCTAACATAATGAAAACATAATTTTATCGATGGGCTGGTCTAGTCCCCAAACATTTTCAAATACAGGTTTCTGAAACATTTTCTCATTCATATTGTGGAGGCAACTTCGAAGAGATTTTACAGTTCTTTATTGGAAAGAAAGTTTTAATGTGTTACAGAGTCCAGAGACAAAGCAGTCCGTCAAAAACTCCCTGCAGAGACTAACTGAGCAATGAAGTGAAGAGGTAACTAATTGAACGTAAATAAAGGCCTATAGTAATTTAGAGATGAATTATTGACATTACTGAGAAGTTGTAGATTTGCTCGCAAAGGCGAAACTAAAGGATAGGGACGGGTCTGATAATCCTGCGTCATCACTCACTTCAATGTGAATATTTTCTGATGATAGGCATCGCTGTGATGCACAATGCTAGATGTGTAGCTGCACATTATAACACTGAGAGAATAACAAACATTTTATAAAACAGAAACAAGTGGGTGGCTGGGGTAGTACAAGAGCAGCGAAGATAAACTAAGTTTTCTGGCTTGGCTTGGCCTGGCGGGATTGCCAAAATAATGTAATGTATAAATCAATAGGTTGTATTTTTCAATCATGATATAGCAACTCTAGATCAGAAAAAAGACAACTGATAAGACTGTACCTAATGGCAGCTGTGGCAAATAAAAGCTTTCAGATTTTACACAAATGTGTCGCACAGTCTATAATACATGCATCCTGAGTTAAGAGTGTCTTATTTTGCTGACATAAGTCTTACGAGGTTAGCCACCACGTACACATTTAGGCTGTTACCCAGTGCTCTAAACCTTTGCTTCACTGAAGTCTCATCTGGGAAACCTAAAAAAGACAATAGAATCAATAGGAATAGGAACCATAAGACAAATTGTAAACACCAATGGACATTTTGTCAGAACATGTTTAGGCACTTGAGTGTAGGGACGAAATATATCATAACTGACTTAATACCATGAGATTGTTAGACACAGCGAACTTATTTTGAACAAACGATAAGGTACATAACGCATTTGATCAAATTTTCATAATTTGCTAAATTACTCACTGAATTCTTTGTGAAAACCCATCAGTCTAGCTATCTCAGAGGGAGTGAAGAATCTTAGTTCTGGTTTGCCATCATCCCGAGTTTCTCCTGTCTCAAGAACACTTCCAGCTCCCACATAGTAATGTCCATATCTATGAGTGGAAATATATAATGCAATTAGAAGGGATTTAGCAAAATGTGTTTGAATTACTACATCTTATTGATTTAGCCACACTTCTTGCATTTACTAACTATGAATTGCCTGCTCTTTATTTGAGAGAGGGCAATTATTGATTTTGAGTTACCTTCTACTGGGGGAAGAGCAGACAAATGCTGCCTAATACTAAAAGGCACTATCTCATTCGGGAGGGCGATCTCATATTTAGGTAATCTCAACTCAACTGGTCTCTTAATAACAAGAGGTATTATTATTCAACAACATTCTTCTCCTGGAAATCAAATGAAGGATCAGTGAAACGACATGATGAGATAATGGGAGCTACATTTCTTTACTTTCCAGGAATTTAACTCCAAGTAGGCTAATTGTTAATCATTTTTAGTGAATGACACTCTAGTGTTAAACTAAACCCAACACCTATATTCTTCTTCGATTTTATCCAAATCCAAGATCTTACATGTAATTGTAATGCCATGATTACCTTTTAGTAAAGCAGCATGAGTTTCGAGACTTGGTGTTCCTCAAATCCAGGCCTTCGTAATATTTCATCACTTTGTCATCCAACACAAAGTTTTTTACAATATCACTGTCTTTATCTAAATATCCGTCCAGAAGTTCTATGTTATCGTCTTCATCTATCATTCTAGTTAATTCCACATCTGATAGCCTGCCATCCAGCATCTCAAAGGCTGAGGAACTTTCTTTAGTTAATTGTGACGCTTCAGGATGACTCAGCTTCGTGCGTTTAATTTGAAATTCCTTGTCAGAGTCAGATTGTGTTGAAGAGTCACTAGCTTGCTTTTGAATCATTTTGGACATGAGCTCTAATTTACAATATTGATGAGCGTTTAGCAGATAACTTGTGTGTCGAGAGTCCAGCTCACATAGAATCTACAAAAGGAAGAGAAAAAATAGGTTATAATGAAGATATCAATGACAGTTTGCATCTCAGGATACAAGGGTTTCAGATAGTTAATGAAAGTATCCTATATATATATATATATATGTGTGTGTATCGTAAACATATAAATACATGATATATATGTTTATGATACATACAAACAGTGATATGTCAAAGTATCGCTCTGAGATAATCTGACAAGCATATTGATGTCATGAACATGCACATGAGGAATGCGCGTTTGATAACCATGATACCACATGATTTGGGCTATTTCAACTGGTACTCACTTTGTCTGGTTGATGGGAAAAGCAGAAACTCCCTACTGTTGGGGAATGTTTGGCTATACAATAATATCTCAGTCTAGAGTTTGGAATGCCAAACTGGAGAGGCGTCAACAGAAATTCCTGATATACAAAGTTGTTCCTTTTTAGGAAATCAACATATCTATTTCTGGTCTCAGATTCTTCGAAGCCTTTGACGTTCTCCACAAGCAGAAAAGATGGTGACGTGGTCATGCTACAACAAGTTTGCTACTTGGTTACAAGGTAGAGCATATGTCAGAAAAAATGTATTTTTTGCAAGGCAGCAGTGCCAAAATTGAGGGACAGTTTAGATGAAACCTTGTCACAGCACATAAGGTTGACACACACTCCAGTCAACTTGAGGTAGTCAAATTGACTACATGTGGACAGCTTGAGCATGACATAAAATTGAATTATGGAGGATTGAATTTTCGTTATCATATCATGATGACGAAAATCAATCTTCAATAATTATGTCAATGGTCCGATATGAAAAACATTGAAAACAATGATGGGGGGTCACTGTTAACATCATCAGAGCTCATCCTACCCTTCTCACCTCTCAATTTTATCAAGTAGAGCAAGAAAAGCATCAGTGCGGGCATCAGCCAGGTCTTTTTTCAGACCTACTCTAGTAAATGGTTGACAGGGAGGACTCATCATTATTGTGTTGAAATTCATATCTTCTAGCTCTTTTACAGTGAGTGACTAAAATGAAAATCATGTCTTGAATCAACAATTAATTAGTTTAAGTCACAGCCAGCCCTTTTGAGAGCCCGATAGTTATGTTATTACAGCTGCATTAACAAATCATGTGGCTTTCAAGTGGGACAGAAACCCGTCAGTTCAAGCTAACCTAATATTTGTATATGTGATTCATATTCCTGTAATGCATTGCATTTAAAAGTGATTCTCACCTGGATCTCACGTTGCAAGAGTCTTTTTTTAGGGAAGTTGTGTCGATATATTGCGTTTGTTACAGTATTGATATCAACTGCGCATTGGACTTCAAAAGTTATTCCAGATTCTGAAAAATATATTGTGCATAGTATGTACCAAACCTAGACTAAATCAGACAAGATTATCTGATAGGGCCTATCATTTTAATTTCCGTTCACATAAGCTATTACTAAACTCCAAGACAACAGCCATGTGTCTAAGGCCTTATGCTCATTTCGTATTGCAAAAAAATTTGAGTTTTATTGTCTTTTTAATGTGAATACTTAATTTGACACATTTGTTAACATGAGAAAGAGATCATTTGAGCTGTGTTCCAATGAATACCAAGGAAATTGGTCATTGATAAACAGTACTCACCACTCAATGCCATGTGCATACCTCCTACACCACAGAACAGCTCCAATACCCTCAAGTCTGTAACTTTATCCGTCATTCTCGCTACAATTTAAGGTGCTACTTTCTGAACAAAATAGATATAACAAAACACTGTTGGCCAATGTTCTGGAGGCAAGATTAAAATAAATGGGACTTTTCGAAGATGTGATATAATTTTCACAAACTAAGTGCATGAAAAAACTGTATCTGAATGCTGAAGCTTGTGTCATATCTACTTAAAATTGCCGACCTACAACAACCACATTAGAATTTGCTTTATACCAATAGAGTGAGGGACGATTCATGCCTCGGGACTGCCTGAATTCTGAATGAATGCTAATTTTCTACAGCTAAGATGTTTGAGACAGGGCAGACGAGGCGATCATTCGCCAATATGCCCTACATAACTTAAACTCAATTCCTGGAAAAAGGGCCGCTTGTTATCGATCATCATATCGGTAGATAGGGTGGTCGCTCTTGTCTTAGGTGGTTTATTCTGATAATGACCACCCTATCAGTATCTATGATTACCAGGTCATGATATTTGGCAACCATGTACCTATGTCACTTATATGATATGTGTTTAAGTAAAGCCTGCAAATTACCTCAGGGCCTTCTTGGTCTTGTCATAACCATGAAGTTACATCATTGCTTTTATAAGTTCATTTTTACATCCTTAACCAGATATTTCATGATCACATGATAAATGACATTTCAAGAAGGCCTTTCTCTTTTTTTGAGACTCTGATTTTAGTTCCAACTTCAGTTATTCCAATTTACACAGCCCTAGCTACTTGAAGTTCACAGAGAGTGGTCATCAAAGGTCAGACCTCATCAGAATTATTGGTGACTTCAGGAGTGCCCCAGGGGTCAGTCCTCGGTCCCATACTGTTTCTGATCTACATCAATGATCTACCGACAGTGGTAAGCTGTAACATTAGCCTATATGCCGATGATACACTGCTCTATCAACAAGTCACAACTGACGAAGATGCAACTATATTCCAAAACAACATTGATGCTGTCCACAGATGGTTGGTTCAATGGAAAATGCAGTTCAATGAAAGTAAATGCCACATGATAGCCTTCGGAAACCAAGAGTTCAAGCCACAGTACAAACTGGGCGACACATGCATGGCATGGAACAGTTCCACAAAGTATTTGGGGGTGATAATGCAGTCTGACCTAAAGTTTGATCAGCACATAAAACTAAAGAGAGACAGCGCCTCAAGAGCTCTTGGATCCATCAAACACATACTATACAATGCACCCAAGAAGAGCCGCCTACTGGCATATACCAGCCTATGTCGCCCAACACTCGAATACGCTGATACAGTCTGGGACCCAATGCTCAACAAGGACATTGAATCAATAGAAATGATTCAACATCGAGCTGTCAGGTTTATCAGCTGCCTAAAAGGAAGAGAAAGCGTTACCGAGGCCAGCTCTGAGCTTGGCCTCCAAACACTACAGAACAGGAGAAGAAATCACAGGCTAACCCTTCTGATGAAGATCCTTCAAGAAGAGGAGCAACACAGCTCACTAGCTCTCGCATATGATGAAGTATCAAACGACAAACAGAACATGACGATGAAAACAAGATCTACCACCAGAGGCAAACTCAACTCTGTATATGCATCTACAAAAGTCTACTACGGAAGTTTCCTTCCGAGGACAATCAGGGACACCAAGGGTACCACAAGTTAAATCCAAAGACAGCATCTAGCTGGAAATAAAGTGATGACTGACAACACTAAACAGCATACAGCTGTAACCCCCGTTAACCATTAAACACACTGTTAATCATGAGGCACTCCTTTAACTTTTAGTTCCTGAGTGTACGAAGTCTTCAAAGGTATTCAAAGGTAACAGTGGCCGTGGTAGATGATCCTCAACCTCCCCAATGCTGTATGTAGTGGTCTTGGGCAAAGCTTTCATGCTAAAGTGTTGGCTCAGTAACAAAAGGTAACACACTAGGTAAATTCTACCTGGCTAGCCTCATTGAGATAAACCTATGACTAGCTGATTGGTTGATTAGCCAAAATGTTCCCCATCTACTAGCAGATATTTTGAAAATGTGCCAAACCGGAACTGAACAATTAAATCTGAAATTGGAATAGCTGTAATTAGCTTGAGCCAATGAGGATGCGGAATTTATTAAGTAAACCAATGCGAATGACTGTCATTTTCATGGTCTTCCTGTGAGTTTGATAGCACTATTATACTCACTTTGTACTTGCCGACTTGACCAACGCTTTATAGTGTTGAAGGCATAAGCATCTGGAGTTACAAGCATGTCCAGTATCAACCACCCCCTGTGGTTGATACTGGACATGCTTGTAACTCCAGATGCCTATGGTTGAAGGCTTAGGTAATGTGTAGCCTGGGCAGGCTGGCTGTCGTGTCGACACGACAGCCTGGGCAGGCTGGCTGTCGTGTCGACACGACAGCCTGCCCAGGCTAGGTAATGTGGGAGTTCGTTGGTTTGAACCATAGAGGGGGATAACTCTATGGTTTGAACATATAACATTCAAGTTGCACCCAAGTCAGGTTTGGCCATCCAGGAGACAGCAATGGAGCAGCTAAGATTTTATGCCCGCCAGATTATGATTACATGACATCCATGCATACATTACATGCAGTGTCCTAAAACCAACATTGATTTAGCAGACGCCACAACATGCAACCAATGAACTAAGAACATTGATGCAACATGTTATCCTATCAACAGAAACTCTGCACTATTGCTTTTTTATCTATTTATCTACTTATCTACGCGTTGATGTGCAGAAGACATACGTCTCATCGATACACAGTGGGTGTGGGTGCAGTTACATGACAGGGTGTATGGTGACGGGTTAAGTCATCAGTGCTGAACTTTATCCTGCCTTTAGCAACTGGTGGGGGAAAGAACAAGAACGTAACTCTTATTTGAGGCCGGATAAGGTTTACATGATCCATGACAGTCAAATCATGGAGGATCAATCAAATGTCGTGCGCCACACTGCGCATGTGCGAACTGATGAGGCAAACGTTCGTCTCTGCAGCTTAGGGCTTGAATTAATTCACCTAAACTGAGTACCTAAATTGACAAAACAATAATAACCCATAATTTAGGCCTAAATGGAACACTGGCTTTGCAATCTGATATCCTTGAACTCTTGGAGTTGCCTTTCATGATGGAAGGCAGCGCCACCATCGCTGTGCTGCAGAGAAAGATTATGTCACAAGGCTATCCTGCAGGCAGAGTGGTCGTCCGCTCTACCAACTGAACTATTCCGGATCCTCAAACAGACAAAGTTTGGAATTGAGACTACCACCAAGCAGCTAGCTCCTTGTCATCGCTCCAATACTGTCCTACCCTTTGAGTTGTATCTTTTCCTCGCATGTTTTTCGGAACAAAAATATGCCTGATTTATGAATATAAATGTTACTGAAGTCACACCAAAGAATAGGCGTAAGGAGCTAAGAAACAACAGGTGAAAAATCCATGACTTGACTTTGTACTTCTCTGATGATTGCAATATCACCACTAAAGATTTTGGCAATGCAGCTCAAACCATTCATCAATGTGGCTTCTTGTGTTAGCAGTATGGTTTGTCAAAAGAGCAATGAGTAAGCTGCTGGTAGGGATGATACTCCATTGTTTCGCTGTTGCAACAAAAGCTTTTCTGATGAGCCTTAGTATTGCAGTAAAAGGTGGTATACTGCAGTGGGTGTAGTATTTTCTTGCAGATCTGGATACAGGATGTTGAAGGGACCCGCAATTATTTATCGCAATGCAGCAATAATAGAGTTGGGTAAATGATGACTCTATACCCCAAACCCTATACGGAGGCTCACATCTCCCTCCCCCTGCTCTAACAGGCCCGGGGCAGTACCCTGATCGCTGGAGAAAATTAGAGCATTTCACATTATGGGTATCATTTTTAACAGAAGCTAATGCAACTCACTTTGATAATAAAAATGCATGTTTGCTAAAAAAGTTATGAATACTCTTTTCAGCCACCTACAATGGCGAGTTATAAGATTGTGTTGGTAAGACATGGTGAGAGCGAGTGGAATAAACTGAATAAATTTACTGGTTGGTATGATGCTGATCTTTCTGAGCTCGGGACGGCAGAGGCTAAGAAAGCTGGTGAGGTGAGAGTTTTTTAAATAATCTGTATCTTGGTTGTTTTCAGAATATGATGATAAATTAAACTGTCTTCTTGTGTAATAAATACATAATAAATAGCCTTTTGCATTGCCAATCATTATATCTAGGCTATATTCATTGCAGGGCAAAACGGTAGCATCAGCTTAGATGTTTCCATTCACCATGCTCTGATAAGATATTCCTTAGGTGCTCTTTGTCAATATCTTTTTTTATAACATTTAGTCACTTGGCAGGTAGCCAATGTGTTGGCTCAGATTGTGGGTGGGTAACCAACACATTGGCTACTTAGCAGGTTGTTAGTGAATTTATATACTAACCCCGATTTTGTGGTTTTTTTTAGCTTTTAAAAGAAAAAGGTTTCAAGTTTGATGTTGCCTACACAAGTCTTCTTAAGCGAGCAATCAAGACCCTGGGGTTGATACAAGATGAGATGGATCTGCATTGGATACCTGTTATAAAACACTGGAGGCTGAATGAGAGAATGTATGGTGCACTTCAAGGACTCGATAAATCTGAAACTGCTGCCAAGCATGGAGAAGATCAAGTTAAGGTTGGAATTTCTAAACTTTGATAATGTTGTCTTGACTACCGGTATTGTCACTATTTGTAAATATTATTTTGATGATGGGGTCTATATTCAATAATTATATTTAGGAGTCGACCACCCTAGTAGTAAGAATGCATGGACTATCATCAGAAGATCCCAGGCTTGTTACCTGTCAGGGTAACTGGTGGTTAGGTCGAGAGGAACATCTGATCTTATGCGCTCCTGTGTTATTATGGTTACAAACAAGTGTGACCTCCTCGATGTGTAATTTTTTCTCAGTGGTTTTGAGGTAATCTTATTAGGCAGGTTACAGCAAATCCATCTTTGAGACAATATTTGTGGCTTGTATACTTGTATATCATGTTATGTTGATGATTTGCTGTGCATTGTGCATCCCTATATATCTTTAGATATGGCGTCGGTCATATGATACACCACCTCCACCAGTAGAACTGCCGGACGCACACTGGCCTGGACATGATCCACGTTACGCTATGTTGGACAAATCTCTTGTCCCAAGGAGTGAATGTCTCAAGGATACCGTCGAGAGGGTGCTTCCATACTGGTTTGACAACATCGTACCTGCAATAAAGGTGGGTATTTTAAATTCATTATAATAAAGCACAACAGCTAGTGTGATATGACCCTCTAATACAAAACACAACATTATCATTTGTTTTGTCTTTGTTCTATTATCTGAACATGTTCTTTGTTCTATGCACTATGATTCTTTCTAATCGTTGATAATATTGCAATTGAAACAACTATTTTAATGATAAATGTTATTATTAGCGAGGTGAAAGCGTGCTGATTTCAGCTCATGGTAACAGCCTAAGAGCCCTTGTCAAGTATCTGGATAAAGTTGGAGAAAAAGAAATTACAGGCCTCAACATCCCGACCGGTAAGTAAAATTATTTCTAGCATGGTAGAGGCTTGTATTGGGGTGTATTATTCTTGCGTTCTTGTAATTAGGTGCTCTCTTGTGTGCGTCTGACACATTAAAAGTGATATAGAGCTATCATTAATCTGACTCTAACATAGATTGTCACATACCATCGGTTATGCTGAGCTTATTCCATGGTTACAGAATTCATGTTAATAGCTGACTTGGTTAAATTTCTGTATCTGTCTCTATGACTTACTAAAGACTACTTAGTAGATTAATAAAATCACAAACCGTAAACAATTTTTCCGGTGGGACTCTATGGAACTATGACACTGGCACTTTAGTGACAACAGTACCTCCACTCTCTTTATACAAATTTAGCAAGAAATGCCCCATGCACACGGCGTGTTCAAGGACATCTCCCTCAATTCTGTGTCCAAGTCTCAGTTCAGCAATTGACAACAATATTGTCTGAGCTGCCCATCCCCCAGCAATATTCAAGACATTAGCAGACAGTCCTCTGCGTCAGCTAAAACTACCTTAGTAATACCCTGGTAACTTGAGCCTTCCGCTTCAATTTTCCTCAGGTATACCACTGGTTTATGAGTTGAATGGTGACCTGGAGCCAATAAAACACTACTACCTAGCTGATGAGGCAGAGGTAAAGGCTGCTATGGACAAAGTAGCTAATCAAGGAAAAGCTAAATAAACCTCAGATTTTCTTCGGTATAGTTAGCATGAACAAGTAATGTACTAATATTTTTTATATGGAAATATAGTTGTAATAGTCTGTGTGAAATTTTATGGTTGGTTTTTGTTCTATAAACAACGGATATCTCAAGTGCGAAACATTATTATGATATGCCATGTTAGGGTTTTGTACATACCCTATAGGAGTTTAATTTAGCTAGAGTTTAATATCTGGACCTGGTACTAAATTTCACTAGTACTAAATTTCGCTAGTAGGCTTACTAGTGAAAATTAAAAAATAATGTCCAAGCTGTGATTCGAACCCAGGGCATAAATCTCCATCTGATTGCAAGGTAGACACTTAGACCACTACAGACCACTACACCACGCTAGTTTGCATGCTTAAGGTAAGGTGTATTCCTGTATAATTGTACATTGTGTATGAAACTATGGTGAGTGAGTTTAATTTAAGATACACTAAATTTCGCAACCTAGGCAACCACGCGAAAAGCGAATCCTAAATGCCGCGAAAACTAAACTCCTATAGGGTATATCATTTTTCTACTCAGCTGTTATTTACAATAAAATGTCACATGTTGTCAAGACATAGTCGCATCGCAGTTATTCTTTTGGAAGAGCAAAGCAAGAGTGTTTCATCACTGACAATGGTTTCCATGTTTCCATAATGTTTGGTTAAAATATGTAATTTGTTGTGAGCCTCTGCGGTGGAGGAGTGATATCGCTAAAGGTGGTAATCGAGGCGCCTTGATACACAGCTTTTTAAACATCCCTCTGCCTCATCTTAGGGAACTAACTTTTCTTTTGCTAGCTAACATTACAATAGCATAACAATTACAATAGCTAACAGCAACTCCTATCTCTGCTACATAAAAACTGGTTCGAAAAAACATTGAGGCAGTCTCTAACTAGAGAAACTTCACCCTAGCTAATAAATTTGCTCCTCCAGGGTATATGAATCATTTTGAGGACAGACAACTACTCAACATCATACAGCCTCCAACAGACCACTTTCTGACTCCGAAAAGGGTCACTAGGTTCCCATAAAATCATCAGTACATAGGTTGTAATGTATCCGAAAACCTTGGATGACCTCATAGAGTGTATGGCAATCTGTCATAAATTTAATCAGGTAGGAGGATTGCAACTAAAATAATTGAGTTCAACATTTGGTTCATGTCGATATGTCTGGCTGTGAAATACCCTCCTATTGAGTAGAGTGACACAACTTTCTAATGTAAACCCTAGAAAATATCAATATTGATTATATGTAATGCATGTGCCACTTTGCCAATGTAATAGCTCTAAACGTTGACTGGAGTGAGACCAAACCAATCAGAGCCAACACATTGGCCAGTGCCATCATAAAAATATTGTCAAATTCTTGAATTGTTATCGTAATTTATGTAGAAGATAATTTAACAGTGTCCGACAACAAATTTCACGACGAGTCATTTATGAACATCCGATTTTTGATGGAGGGGGCATATAAGATTTATAGTCCACAAGACGCCATGGAAAAATCAGCATTTCCTTTTGGTTTTTCAATATGCGGACAAAAATTTATTTAGGTCCCCTTGTAAGAGTTTGTTAGGAGGAGAGATTGATAAATCGTAAGAAATCGGCATATTTTGTGTCACCACTCACCTGTACTGTTCGATTCATGTTTTTGATAGCAAGCTGCATGATTTTTTCCACTCTAAGGTTTGCTTTCTGAAAGATTTTATTTTGTTGTTGTAGGTATGCTAACATCTGTAAAGAAATTGATATGCTCGTTAGTTTGGTCATGAAAATTGGGATCAATCATATTGCTCCAATCTTAAATGATAGTGTTTTTGGCTTCAGTCAAACAAGTTGTTTTCATGCACGATGATATCATAATGAAAAACCTAACCTAAATAATATTGTGCATTTTTGTCTACTTTGTATACTTCATTCAGACTTGGAAGGATGGTGCAGCGGCAGGTGATAAATGTCACTACCAAGCTATCCGAATAACATATTACGGCATCATTTATGAAAGAGCTTAACAAAATTCATGCACTTGCTAACTCTTAGAGAAAATCCTAATGGATGTGTTGTCAATGATGAAGTGTTTCTCACTCTCCCTGGTGGAGCAAGGAATTAGGGACATCTGTCACAAACTCTCTGCTCCCTGGTTGGGGGGGTTGCAGAATTGAGGTCAACTTTGGAGTTGTTTATGCATCTCTGAATAGAGGAAAACTCCCAAATTTATCACATTTCCAATTAATCTATGTCAAGAAGTGAGATTTAAAGTGCGTCAAGTATTACCCAATGAATGTGCAGAATTTCCAGTGTGAACCAATCATCTTTGAGCCGGCTGGCTATCAGCAGCATGAAGTGTGATACATAACTGAATTGTACTTTTTCATTAGTAAGTTGCTCAGTGCTTCAATTGCAATAGTTTATCTTCCAAACCTCCAGGTAATTCGACAACCAATGAGATGCACCCTGAGACACAGTGTTGGGTAACATTTATCAAACTAAGTTATCAATAACATTGAGAGCAGGAGAGGTCTGTCATACATAATAAGGAGTACTAAGGACTCAAGGAGGACTACTACTACTAGTAAAGTTTTAGTCTTAGTTAGTAGTCTACTACTCTACTAGAGTCCTCTCTAGGTCTCACTCTCTACTTTTGATTCCATCTCTTACTATCAATTTATGACTTGCATTGACAGTGCAGACATTGCTGGCCAACAAAAGCCCATCAGTTCAGATTGATCAAATGGATATGAATAAAGGTACAACAAGAAGTTCTCCTTGGATACAACAAAGCTGCAAGCAATGGTACCCTGGCCTGTGGGAGTACATGGCCTTGCAAGCCTCCAATATATATTATATTTGCCTAGCTAGTAGTGTTTTTTTGTGGTTCAATAATAAACAAAATAGGCAAATAAAGCAGGCCTGCAAGATCTGGGGCTCCATGTCCTAACTCAGTACAATGAACTCCCTGGGAGTTCATTGCTCAGTAACTGCTTAAGTTTTACTGAGGTCCTGCCTGGGTTTCAAATATTCCATAACTATTTTTTCACTGTTAAATATATTTTATTGTAGAACCACGTACTCTTGGGAAAACACTATTGTGTAAGTAGGACATGTGACAACAATGTCTGTCTGTCTCTATTTGATGTCCCTCGCATTACCAATGAAATACTACTCCACGGCCTTCTTCTTCTTATTATGTTGTGTCGTTGCAATCCGTTTGCAAAGTACGAAATCACTGCATTGATGGCAACAGTTGGTCGCAGGCCCTCAGCAGACATGACATGATTTTCATAGTGACAGATGCAGACGTAACAGAAGCATTAGCGAGCTCATCATATGCAACTTTCGCTTGCAATCAGGAACTGCACACAGAACCATCAAAAAGGATTTTGATTGGTTCATAACAGGAATATCAACCAAGCAGTAAAAGGGTCTTGTTTCAACTAAGCCTATAGCTTCTATAAGCAAATAGAAAGATGTGTGATTGGTGGCCTTATAATGGACACACATTTACCACAACAAGGGTTATCTTGAACAATTCTGGACTCACTGCGGCCGATACTATACTATATCGTCATGTAGTTGGTAACCCCTAAGCCTGTCTTGACAAGCTTTCAAGACAGGCTAGTTACCCTTACGTTCATACTTGCCAAGTAATCTAAATTCAAAAGTGGGAGATTTCAATTTACCGTGATACTGCATTGCACCGTGGTGCTTCGAGGGTGCGAAGCACCCGAGCAATCCATCTGGGAGTTAGGGGGCGGTGTGAGCCTCCAATGGGGAATTTTAATACAACAGGTAGATTTGGTAAAATTATTATTGAATAGCGCAGTTCTTTTTATTTTTGTGTGCAAAGACCTTACCAACTCATCAGCAAGTGCTTGGATAGTTGATAAAAAATTGCGATTGGGCTGTTTTCTCTCAAATCTGGAGGAAATAGTGAGAATTACAAAAATTGGGAAGTGGGTAGAAGAGGGTGTGGATTTCTGGAGGGTCCCACCTAAATAGGGAGACTTGGCAAGTATGCGCACGTTTCATCACCCAGTGAATTTGATCATGAATGCCCAATGTAGCTTCTTTAGCCCATATGTGAGTACTCTAGTAATAGTAATTGTAATATGAATAATTTGACCTCTTTTTGCCCTTCTAATATTGTAAACATCTTTTAGCAGCGTGGAGCATAAGATGGCGAGCTATAAGATTGTGTTGGTAAGACATGGTGAAAGCGAGTGGAATAAACTGAATAAATTTTGCGGCTGGTATGATGCTGATCTTTCTGAGCTCGGAACAGAAGAAGCTAAGAAAGCTGGTGAGGTATGAATGTTTTAAATAATCTTATCTTGTTTGGTATCTGATTTTTGACCAGGTTGTGGTCTGAAGAATTGATCCATACGTAAAATTGTATTATTGTTGGAAAACGGACACATTCAAGCTTGTTGTAGGCTCACTCAGTATGGATAAGGACTCTGTATCCAGACGAAGGCTTATCAAACATATAGACAGTTTTCTGAGCTCTGATTTAGGCCTCAATTTGGAGTTGGAATTTTAACCCACGCCGCATAGGAAAAACGTGCTGAAAAGCGGGTTATCCTGAAAACCGCTTGTGTTAGGATAAAAATGGCCTAAATCAGAGCTCAGAAAACTGTCTATTAGGGGCTTGCAGGGAAATGGATATGATAAGAATGGTCTTGGGTACTGATCCTATCAAATCTAACTGCCCACAATTTGTATTGTTTGTCATTAGTATGTATTTTCATACCTAATCTCAATTTGCGCTTTCTTTAGCTTTTGAAGGAGAATGGTTTCAAGTTTGATGTTGCCTACACAAGTCTTCTAAAGAGAGCAATCAAGACCCTGGGGTTGATACAAGATGGGATGGATCTGCATTGGATACCTGTGATAAAGCACTGGAGGCTGAATGAGAGAATGTATGGCGGGCTCCAAGGACTCAACAAATCTGAAACTGCTGCCAAGCATGGTGAAGATCAAGTTAAGGTGAGCAGCACTGATCTTGGAGAATACATTGTGTCATACCTGCCAATATTTCTACCGAGTGTAATAATCTAAATTTTGAGTCACAATCCATTACAGAAACTAGTATAGAGTATCTATGTTTATTTTTTTTCTCAGTTTTAAATGGATCATATTTTTATAAGGTGGGTAACAAAAAACTGTTTGCAAGACAAAGAAATTCCTTGACCAAACTGAATCTTTATTTACGAGTGCTTACTACAATTTCTAAATGATCAATGAATAATTTGAAATGAACCTTAGGAAAGGTGTAAATATATGGCACATGACACTTTGTTGAGGAAATCTTGTTACAAATACACTACAAAATACTCTCTATCCTTTTGTTGATAGATATGGAGAAGGTCATATGATACACCACCTCCACCAGTAGAACTGTCGGACGCACACTGGCCTGGACATGATCCTCGTTATGCTATGCTTGATAAGTCTCTTGTCCCAAGGAGTGAATGTCTCAAGGATACCGTCGAGAGAGTGCTTCCATACTGGTTTGACAACATCGTGCCTGCAATAAAGGTGGGTAATTTAAAAAAGTACTGCCACTCATCATTGCAGTTAATATTCACAATAATAGAGCACAATGCTGGTTCCAGCCCCCTATGCAAAATTTTATTCATCATTGTTTGTATGTTCTCAAAGCTGCCCGGTCACTGACCCTTCGAGTATTTGTGAGATAATTAGATACATTCAGCGTGCCTTTCACTTTCAGTCATAAAAATGTGTAAATAAAATAAAAGGGCTGTTGCTTTAATTGCAGCTCTCTCAATGCATAAACCATATCGCATATGGATTACCAATCAATCAGGTCCAATAAAATGTTATTGGGCACTAGATTAATTCAATTTCTTTGATTCCTGTCCTTTACTTAAATCCTGGCACTTTGTCATAAATGCTACAACTGGAATATATAATGTGCCTGTACCTTGATGGCATTATATTATGTTGTTATTGTTAGCGAGGCGAAAGAGTGCTGATTTCAGCTCATGGTAACAGCCTAAGAGCTCTTGTCAAGTATCTGGATAAAGTTGGAGACGAGGATATTGCAGGCCTCAACATCCCAACAGGTTAGTAACTGTAACTTAACATGAGTTTATTTTTATGTTTTTATTTGGTTGCATTAAAAAAGTTTTATATTTTGAGTATCGCCATTTAACTGCCATTTTAATTTTTCCACAGGCATACCACTGGTTTATGAGTTGAATGGTGACCTGGAGCCAATCAAACACTACTACCTAGCTGATGAGGCAGAGGTAAAGGCTGCTATGGACAAAGTAGCTAATCAAGGAAAAGCTAAATAAACCCTCTGTGGGTTGAGTATGATCAGGGTTTCAGAACGTGCTACTAGAAACTTATATTTTTGTAACTGTAATATCAGACTTGAGATTTTCTGTGTTGTGGTAATATAGTTTTTCTATGTTATTTGATGTGATAGGCCGACCGTCGTCTTTGTTCCGCTACTCCTGAGAAATTTTTGGTTTGAATGTCATACATTGATGGCGCAAAGTAGTGGTTTTCCCAAGCCGAAATATATTAGTGTGCCATATGATGTTCTATACGCATAACGTTTTTCTTAACAGCTGTGATGACAATAAATTATCTTGCCTTGATATCTCCAGGACTTGGTACAGTTGCTTAACTGCCTGCATAGTGGTTTTTTTATTAGGGTCCACTGAGATCCAACTGCTTAAAACTGATTTGTTATCTTATGTGAATGATGCCTGGGGGCAGTTGAAGTGGGTGAGCCTAAACATTTTTGGATAACTATGCACAAGGAAATCATAGCATAAGACAGCACACTTTTAATAGCTGTATTCAGAATTTACAGAGAGCGAAGTAGCTCAAGTCGTCCAATTTGCCTGCAATGTATGCAATCTGCATCAGTATCGTTAAAAAGCAGATAACTCATGCAGTATGAGCTCTCCACCTGCAATCAGATAACCCTGGGGTGATAAAGGTAAAGATATACTTTCCTTGTCCGCTTACGATAATGGGCATAAAGTGCAGGAGCATGATTGCGTTGTAATTCGATGATAGTAGCAAATGTAGGTTCCAAGCCACGTTTGTCAGATTTGCCAGAGTTGATATTGTCTTCCATCCGATAAATGATTGCAGTTTGCACTGACTTAGAAAGTAGGCAAAATGGATGGTTTGGTATAAACATGGCGTTTTAGCTTTATACAAACAGCCTCTTGATAAAATGACAATTATAACCATATACATCGAAGTACATCGAAGACAAATTTTGATCTAGCCAACCAGGGATCTGAGTTTAGTGTAGTGTGGGAATTTAAAGATAGAAATTGTGTTTGAATATGAGATTACCAAAGTGTGCCAATCTCTACACATACACCTGCGCCTTGCAATGTCGGCCCATTTCCCATAAAATATGGTGTTTGGACTAAGTTTGGTTTGCAACAGGGTTTACTTTAATTACAGAAGATTAAGTGTGACCACAAACTAAATATGTGAGATATTTTAGAAGTACCTAGGGCAGTCAGTCTTGATCATTGTTGCCACTCACTGCAAGGGACAACAGTTTCATAACAATCTGCATCTATTTTTTGTGAGAGATTCATTATTGCGGCATAAAATGGATTTCACCAGAGAATCTGAGGTAAGCGATGGAGATTTCACACAAACCTACCGAGGAGTTTGGTGTGGATATGGCTATCATCCCTATATTTCCTGTTGAAATCTCATCCCTCTCATTCTTATTTCCTAGGCTAGAATGTGCAGGTTCATCAATCGGTCGAGTTGCAGGTCGATACCCTCACCAAATCCTTCAATAGCTGCTCATATCATCAATCAACTTTTATCTAGCATTTTTTTTCATAGAAAATTGTCATGTGAGAAAATACCCCTGGTATTTATCATTGCCATCTAGTATTATTGAGCTTTTTTTTATATTTTACCACACCGCCATTCATTCAGCAATTTTATTCTCACACTAAGTATCAACTCCATTATGCATCATCGACCTGGAGTTATTTTGGACCAACATCAAATCAAGAATCATTGAGCAACCAGATTTATCAGCTTGAGACAACAGTAAAGATCACTAAGGGCAGATGTAGGTGGACAGTTGGCTCAATACCCACTCAAAATTGCTGTCAGTAATTGTGTTTAATATATTTAATGAAAATATCCACATTTTAGATAATCACCTCCAACCTAAGAGAGGTCAGAGATAAACTGGTACATAGACACTCGACACTGGACTCTTTGCTTAGGGTAAGTTAAGCTTGTTAGCTTCACTGACCTGGCATTGCAAGGCATGAATAGGCTAATCGTAAGTGATCATGGTCCTGCTACAAAATGAACATAATTTCTTGCATGATGATGATATCATCATGATATTTTACACAAATCCTTCCATGGAAAAAGGAATTTCGTACAGCTTCGTTGACACTGGTTTGATTTGTTTATTTGAGTTTTTACTCATTCAAAGCTCATCGTGATTTGGCCAAATTTTCCAATGCTTTCATCCTACACCTAGGATGATGGTTCACCAGTCAAAAATGTCACTTACTATATACAAGTGGAGAGCAGACCAGTCAAAAAAGATAGGCACACTTATATGGCTACACTTGAAAAGGAGAAACTAAAGGCTAGAATGAGAGTTGAGCAGCGAAGCATCAAATGTAACACTAATATGATCACAGGGTTTTCGGGAGCCCCATTTGATACCCAAGAAGAGAGGTGGGTGTTGATTTTACCTCACTATCACGTCAAATAATAAATACTTTATTGATAGGCAATAGGTCATTGGAGAATTTGTTATGATACATTGTAAAGACCCGTGTAATTTCTTTCTACTGCAACATGCTCTCTTATTAATTACAGTATTTTGTTTCACTTTAAAAGGTTTAAAAACCGAGGCGTACATCCTAACAACACAGATCTTGCAGTACGACGACAAAATCCAGATTTGGCTCCGGGCTCTTTTAATATAATGGGTGAGAGTGTTTCATCAAGAGCGGATGTACATCAAAATGATGAATGGAAGGTAATGATTTAAATGTAATTCAAGATAACTAGCTTACCAAGTTTTTTTTATCAGATTGAGGGATAGTAGTTCTCTGAATGTTTGTGTTCTCCGTGTGAATCTTACCTTAGAACTCACTCCCAGAAGGAATTTTAAATGCTTGGTAAAATGGTACACCCCTATAGCAATAGAGCTCGTAACAGCCGATAACCTGGGTAATGCATTATAACCAAAGAGTTAAAATTTCCGACTCCTTGATCATAACAGTACATAAAATGAATTAATCATCTTTTAGCTTCCATTCATCCATCGAGAACTCATACTTAATGAGAAACAAAGAAATGAAAAACTGAACGAAAAACAGCGTGAGAGCAGGAGAGGACCTGGAACATACAATGCTCGCTTTAATCCTTCACATCCCACTGGCAAAGGTTGGTGCTAACCTTTATAAAACTTATACACATGCACATATCTCATAAACTCATGTGGTACTGGTACCTTGCCTACCTTTTTCCACCTTTGTTCTGTTTCATGAACGCATACCAATACCATGCATAATATAACTCCCTTGGAATAGTCCTTGATATTCTGCTTGAATTACTTGACCACCCCTTTCAGAGGGATTGTGCTCTCCTAGAATCTTAGTTGTCCCTGGCTCCTGTCTAGATACTAAGATACTACAGACGAAGCAAGATACAAACTTTATCCCAGCCACATCCAATGACTAAATTGCTACCGCGGCCTATTGCAACTGTAGAAACCATTTTCAAATATCGCATTCGACTCTCAATAGCCTTGGCTTAATTTAGTCTCCTGTCATTCATTAATGAAATGTCGACATTGGTATAAGGATTTCCTAATTTTATTATATCATCAATTAATCAATGCTCTTTTCTGAACTTCATTTCTCAGATACAACGTTCAATAGAACAAGAAGATTTCTGAGTGATGCGAGGATAGACTCCATTAAAAGAGGACATATACACAGTAACCTGCTGAGAGATATAATTACAGTGCCTGGACCAGGTTCTTATGGGGTTCCGGATAGGCACGTATGTGACCCCAGAGAAGGCATCGAAATGTTTAGGAGTGGTAAGCTACGCTTATCTGGGTACCAGTAAAGTTCACCTTGTATTGAGCATATAATACATGTGGCATTTTTTTGCTATCGTCTTTTGCTATATTATCACAGTTAAATCTTTTCAAATTCACAAAATTAAACTAAATCAAACAGTTCATTTTTTTTTATTAAAGGCTCAGGTCATGCACCCCAGAGGCTTCTGACCGGAAGTGGGTTGGCACCGGGTATACATCATTCTATTAAGGGTGACATCCAGGAGAGAGTTAAACGCATGACCGGCAAACTGGGTCCGTATGAAGTATTTTCTTCTGATAGATGGGGACCTATAACTCAAGGAACATCAAATGTACTGAGACTACAAAACTTGACTGAGACTGCTAAAGATCCTCATCTTGGACCTGGTAAGAGCTATCATAAGTATTTTGCAATTTGTAAAAACGATGCGATTAAGGAAAGAACATCCAGGTATTTGAGTTTTGTACGATACTTTGTGACACTACAATATATTTTGAGATCAGGTTGAATGTGGAAATGATAGATCCCATATAAAAGGAATAAATTTAGATCCACATAAGGCCACTGCTGCTGAGTACCATGCAATGTTAAAAAGTTTTTATCTGTGATTTCCTGATCGAGCTTTTGTATTTAGGTAGAAAATTACTAAACGTTAGATAATGGAAAAATCCTTTTAAATAGCAGCATAACTGAAAATACCATGGTTTCTGCGAGAGTCTCAATAGAATCCTGTCTTATCTAAATATCCAACAGAAAGGAAACCAAAATTTTTAACCCATGAATTCAATCATTTTGAGCCAGCACGCTAAATTGATTGCTTTTGTCTGAAAAGTAGGCTAAAAATCAAGATGTGTTATTATCAGGTTTTCATATTAATTTGCATCGAAAAAGAGACAATATAGCAGCTGATTACAGTACTTAATATCTTATATTCGTCATTATCTCATATCAGGGACTTACGATCCAAAAGAATCCCGATTTGGTAAACATGAGGACTTTCACCACAATACTGCAGAGCAGCTGATGAACAGAAGAAATATGACAACATCATCTTCCATGAATGTCGCTACGAAAGACAAAAAACAAAACCTCGGTAAATAACAGAATGTGGTTTTCTACGTCTAGTCTTGCCTAATACCAGTCACCGAACTTTGGCCCTTCTTTTCATGTCAGATTGCTGTTGTTGCGTAGTTGAAATTAGTATGATATAAGAAAAGTTGTAATTCTTGATGCGAATGTCTCAAGCGTATTGAATATAATTTACGAATGAAGTACGCACTGCAATTAAACAGGTAAGACAGTTTAAGTGTTGAAGTATTTTCTGTTTAAACATTGACTTGTATTATTATTTAGTGTTCAACCTCTCCTTTCCTGTTCACAGCCCCTTTGACCTTTTCTCTCAAGTCGTTCTCTCTCTAGTCAGGAGAAGTTAACTCCTTAATCAGATTCAATGGTGGTTGTTGCACTTACACTTTTTAAACCTGTACTTCATAATGTCCTATTTTCTCGTTTGAAGAGCTACTGTAAATAATAATGGGTTATTTGTTGCAATTTGTTTAATTAAATTTGTGAATTATTTATAAAGGTCCGGGGTCCTATGAGACATCATCCTTTGCTGACAAGTTTGCAAAAGAATGGAGGAGGGTCAGTCAAATCGGAGCTGGAGAGTCTACAGCGTTTACAGCGAAGGTGCTCCATGATTGATATCAGTTTCATTATATTATTATAAATTTGAGGTCTGGTATATGGTGACAGCACTGAGCTAAAATTTTCTACTTGTTTCTTACTGTGTTACAACCTTCTTGCAGAAAAAAAGTCCTGATCAATTGACTGTGGTAATCCTGAAACAAAGATGAAGAACTTGTTAAAGTTAGTTTTTCATTTTGTGTCATAAAGTAATCCATGAACCATGATTAAGTGTTTGATAGTCCCTCATATAACAATTTACCATAATGAAGACCACAATGTAGTGACACTTAAATCATTGCACTCTCATTTTTCTATAGAGGTGGACCCAAGCAGAGAAGTACAAGGACAATTATGGCTTCCTCAGCACTTCTAAGAGAAATGACAAGTTAGCAGTGGACAGATGGGCTAACGCTAAAGATAGCAGAACTGGTCCTGGCAGGTAAATAACTCCCATGCATGCAGTTTCCCATGATAGCCTTAGGACAGTTTCCAAAAGAGAATTGCATAGGCAAGTTCAATAATGTAGGATTAGATATTCTCCGTCAATATTTTTGTGGTCAAATCTGAGATTTCGAGAATGAGTGAATAATTTTTCTTGTTCTGATAATCGTTTCAGATATTATGCGGAGAAATGCGAGGAGAAGAAGCGACATCAAGGACTAGCTAGCGGCCACAAAAGTGTCTTCAAGTCAAAACAGCCTCAGTTTAAGCAATTCAAGGTAGTCGACCCACAGGAGAAGATCAGAGAACAGTATAAAGTCACATTCCAGAGAAACAAAGAGCGGCTAGAGAAACTTATCTCACAGGGTTCGCGTCAAAACAGTAAACGATTCAGACGAACTTCATATTTTCCTCATAAAAACTGATGACGACCTGGGAGTTGATATTTATTGCACAAGGTACAGCATAGAACCTGGTCTCAATTTTGGGCGATTTGTGAATGAATAACAATAATCCTATATTTAATAATTTCAAAAATGTCATGATCATGTTTGACAATCACAACTTTTATTATCCTCTGATCAAATACTACAGTCATCGTGTTTGTCTCAAATACAATTTGAAAAATTATTCTGAAAATATGTGTTATATGGTTCCATAAAAGAACAAAATGCCTGCTTGCCAACTTCAGGGACAATGAAAAACATTGTCACCAACGATGTGCATGTCTGCATATATTGATACTATCAAACATTCCGGCTGGGCAAATGGGACATGCAGGTGAGACATAGTGAGTAGGTATCAAATCTAGTTTTAAGTCCACAGAACTTAAAACAAGTTTAATTTACAACAATGTCACATAGCTGCATTACCACTGATAAGATTATTTGCTAGACAAAACATATAAATTAGTTGGTTCTTAGTTGGTAGTCACCATTCTGTGTGATATATCTGACCCATGGTAATGCTTGATATCCACTCTTCTCAATGATCTTCAAGTAACGCACCTGAAAGAATAATAACATGTCACTAAGTCATTGAATATACTTTTTTGGCATATACTTATACTGTGAATATTTTGAAAGAATCACAGTGTAGGAAAACTAAAGAACCTTGACTCACAACAGGAAAGGGTCCTTGTGAAAATAGACCACATTTTAAAAAAAAACGCATCGCTGCGTTGTTCTCGATTCCGATACTAATATACCACTGAATTAGATTCTTCTCTTAGAATGGAAATAGTATCATAGCGTTATACGGTTAGGACATTAAACACAGGGACCCATCTGACTGTTATCTGATTGGCTGTCCCTAGTAGCATGAATAATTAGCCTGAGAAATTGTCTTGTTTACAAAATTGCAACCAGTAATTATACCCCTACAGTGTCGATGATTAGGGCATTTCTAGATTGCTACTAGGGACTGGCTATTTTTGCAAGCCCTTTGTTTTGCAAAAGAAAGCTAATGATGCTATTCCAGATATGGAATTCAATGTAATATACTTAATATTTGGCTACGAATTTATAAATATCTACGTGACCATCCATACACTGGATGTCTAGCTGGGTAATCTAATTGTAACAACACCAAAACACAAAAATGAAAGAGATCCCCAATCTCTTTGGTTCTCTAGGCCTGAATTCAATACCAACCTGAATGCCGGAGACAGTAAAATAGGGAATCTCAAATTTGACTTGTATAGGTGGCCTTCCTTCGAGTTCCTCTGATTCTACTGTTGGTAAGCCGAAGTGCGCTCTCATCAGAAACTCCTTACCACCCTGTCAAAATAAACAGTGTGTGCACAATCTTATATTTGGACATGTGAAAAAGCACAATATAGCACTTGCTGTTGGTACATATATCACTTTCCTAACAAGCACAGGTGGATAAGCTAGCTAAGACATTCTGCATTGATGTTACAATAACATGTAGGCGGCTTGGACAACAACACAAACATTGAAATTCTAGACAAAACTGGGTATAAACTGCTTATTGCATCAAATTACGCTGCATCTTACTACATCTTACATGCCCTGTGAACTGAAGATAAGACATAATGCTATTATAGTCTACCATAATGTGAAGAGAAATAAAACTGGTGATGATGAGGGCAGATTTGAGTGATGTTTATCATAATTTTCGAATGACAGTACTCACGGGGAAGGATTTGATAGTCCATATAACTGTACTATCTTCTGGTACCCATTTACATGAGCCGACAGTAGTCCTGAACTTAGGAGAGTCAGCATCATTGGGTACCGGTATAACTATCTCCACATTGTTTGCTGTTGATCGCCTCTTAAACTGACTCTTTGCCTAGAGAATGGAACAAATGTGCGATGAAACTATGCCTATCACTAAAGTCAGACATTAAACAATTAAACACAGCATTTAACCTATGCTGATCATTTTCATACTTAATTACTACCTGAACCAAGAAAATAATTATGTGCTCATATCGATGAATCACAAAAATGCTGGATTATCATCATTTGATTCTGCAACTGGACTGCTCCAAGTACATATTACTGCCATTGTTATCAAAAAGTCTCAAGCATCACCATTACATACCTTGATCATATACTCTACCCTGCTGTGTGCATGTCTCTCTATTATGGATTCTACCCATATCAGAGGTTTCACCTGTAAAATACGTCCACATTGGTGAACATTAGTTTGATTAAATAGACTGGAGGTGAAACTAACGGACCAGTTAACTGATAAGGTTTTATTCAGATAATTATATCAATGCCATTCATATCATTATAAATGATAACGTGTAAGACATTGTATGGGAAGTAAGGAACTTAAAATTCATTCATAATGCCTATAGTGCAAGAGCTTGGTGGGTGCGCTGTCATAGTTTACTGTCAATAAGAGGCAGAAATATTAACAGCTTCAAACCACTTCAACCACAATGTGAATGATTGAGCATGTTAGGCCAGTAAATCAAAATCAACCAAAATATCAGAAGATGCTGTTACTTACATGGGTGTTGAGACGGTATGACATGAGTTCAAACTCGCCATCAGGTGGAATGAATGAGATAGTACGATCATTTTCAAATCTAGATAACCGCACACATTGGTGAAACTTTGTGTCCTCTAATTCTACTGACTTACTTTTGCCCCCTGAAATATGATCAATTACAAAGGATTGCACTTACAACATAACCATGACATGAAATCACCTTCATGTATAAAGGAAAGTCTGATACTCCTAAATCTGACTGCGGTGCAGAGTAAATACCTACTGAGAAAAATACAGTCAAAGAAAACTAACTCACTTCCAGTGTGCTCGAATAGAACTTTATCATTTAGTCCCAGTCTCAATTCAGGCATACCACTGAGGAAGACTCTCATCTTTATGGCTCCAACAATCTCACTTCTCAACACATTGCCGTTGCTGCTAACCTACAGCACACAAATAATTCACACTAAAAAACATATCAATATGATCTGATTCATCAAATAGAGAAGTAATCGTTTCTGCACTGGCTGTAATTGATTTCAAGCACAAATTGGAAAAAAGAGTCATATGGGATTCAATGTGCTTATCATGACGCAGCACTATGTATTGGGTCAATAACTAGGTGTGATAGTGACAGCTTTAAAACCCAAGTAATAAATCAATACATACCAGTAAATTGACAGACTCTATAACATCTAAAAACACCTCATTCTTTCTGTGCTTGATACCCTCTGACCTCCATGAAACAGCATTAGTGACAGCCATAGGAGGTCTCGGAGCAACCTCCAGCTTCTGTCCCTCTTGTGTAATATATCTGTCAGCAAATAAAATGGAATGTAGTACAGAAAACATTTAGAACTTGAATCTTATTGCATACCAAACACAATGATGGTAAGATCACTACCTGTAATGTGTAATTCTATTTCAAAGTTAGTGAGTTGTGACTATGGATTATAGCATAATTATTACTGAACTAAATTTTTACATGAACATCACAAAAGAAAGTTTGTTGTTTTATGAGAAATTGACTCACTCTTGCAGTATTTTACTGTCTGTAGTCTGCGGTAAACCAAAGTCCATAACCTCATCTAAAAGCTCATAGACTAGAACAAAATTATCCTTGATACTCTCCTCCTCTAGAGCTTTGAAATACTCCACAAATATCTGTAAAAAGAATCAACTGTACACTTAGTCATTGACCGCAGAAGCAGAATAAAAAGGGGTATATCAAAAAGAATGAGCAGGGCAAGTTCTTCCCTCTAGTCCTTTTTCCCCAAAAAGCCCATAGACAACTTACACACTTATCAGGTGGTGACTGATTTGGGAGTGGGACATGTTATAGGTCTCCATTATTCAGAAAGGAACTGATAGTGATAACACTTTCGGCATTTGTTAATTGAGACCCCTTTGGATGACCAATAGAGTAAACAGGAGATCCTAGCCTTGTCACGCGGCCGGCTACAATTTATATTGTCAAATTTTCATGTACCAATCCGATCTTATTGCCTGTTGATACATGGACTGTTATAATAAACCAAACCAAACTTTTTAGCCGGTAGCCACGTTACAAGGCTACGGAGATCCGACCAACACGTTAGATAGTACCTACATCAGCTAGTTTATGAAGAAATTGCAGCACCAGTACAACATTGGCATTCCTTCGTGTCGTCGCCACCACTATGAAATCACGCTAAGGAAAAATGCACTTTACTTGCGTGATATTTTCCTATCATTGAACATTGATTTTTAAGAGTGATCCATGGGGGTGAATTTCAATTTGGTCTTGGAGTGTGCCTAACAAACCAGGTGCTCATCAAAGTAATGACCAATTTATATATAGTTGACAAACAGGAAAAAATAGCTTATGGATTTCTCTTGTGGTTGTTTCAGTTGCATAAAAAGGATACAGTACACATTGTTGTGTTTGATGTAGGCAAAGGTGACGCCATCAGTTTGCAGTATTGGTGATGTGCAGTTCTCTTCTTCTTTTTCTAGCAAAAGTGTGTTGAATTTATCTATCAATCCTGTTTCTATATCTCCTTTATAATTCCGTGAGATTAAGACCTGAGTTAAAACACAAAAGTATATACTTTAAACGCTTTTCACAAGAACCCATTTGTCCCCATTACCAATAAAGGGTTTGAAGTTCTTCAACATGGAAAGACAACATAGAGTGACAATTCAAAAACTCTGACTGCTTGCCAAAGCTGACCAATGGGACAATCGCAACACAATGAGATATGATTGGGCAATTTTATCCACTCATAGCTTGGTAGGTGTGAGATAAACATCTAGCAGTAATACCTTTGGTTACCAAATTCAATTGAATCAATACTTACTTTCCCCTTGAGGTCAAGGATGTAGACACCAGAGGCAGCCATAACTTTTCTGATGAATGAGGAACTCAGTCACTCAGCAGCATCTACTCATTACTGCGAATAGAATTGCAGAGATACAAATTGAATCACAACCGACAAAATTATTAGCATACATCACTAAAGTTAAATTAGACAGTTAATATAGCTGTCAATCCTGTTACCTTGAGGTGTAAGCTAGGGTTTGGTTTAGCTAGTTTAGGGGTGACTTAATGTTGGCTAGCACTGAATTTTGGCTATTTCATGAAGTTTTGTGAGTGAGTATTTGTGAGCTGGGGGGCTATTTCAGGTATGAGCAAAATGGCGAAGTTTTCCTCCTGTGAAAACTATACTCCTTTTGGGTAAGTTTAGATTTATATATTTGTATATTTAATACTACTGTCCGTCATTCCTGATGTTGACTGAACATACATAGGGAGGAAAACGCAGTTTCCCACTCATAATAACCACCCTTAGATCGATGTCAGTATTTTAGAGTGAAGCATTATAGTACTCCAAGGTACCAGCTGTGGTGGTAGTTAACAATCAAGACAAATGAATGAGGCTAACGGGCTTTTCCCTATACAGTATATGGTTGGTATTGTATATTCCTGTCAGACTCATGGTAATCGCATCACCTTGAAGTTTGGCAGCAGTTACCACCCTGTGCAGCCAAAAATTGATTGTCTCTGGAGTATACAAAAATTCAACAATCCTAAGGTTTTAAATTTGAGAAAAGCATGAATTAGAAAGAGTTGGGCCGAAAGGGTTTACTATTTTAATCTGGAAGGTAGCGTCATAGACATCTGGAGCAACATGTATGTGTTCACTTTATAAATGTCCACAATCATGGTCATTTGCAAAGTATACACATACTTGTCACACCAGATGCCTAGGCTATGGGTAGCACCTTCCAATGAAAGGAAGTTCATTGCACCTTCACTGTGGAGCAGAGGTAGTTTATGTCCCAATACTGTCCTCAAATCGCAGTGGTGACCTAAATAGGTAGACCGAATACGTTTATGAGGTATGAATTCACACGCGCTAGCCACAGGTCTACCCCACAGCCTTTGTCAATGACAATATTTGACCACCCCCAGTCTGTCATCCACATTGCCAGAGCCCCAGGTTTTTGGGGTAGAACTGTATTAATATGCCTATTCAATCAGTTTATAAATATAATTAAATTTCCAGTGTGTGTACATCAATCACCTGAGCCTGGTGGTGGAATTGGGTGGTTGATACTGGACAATCAGAGTAAACTGTACGGGCTTGCAAGACCAAGGTCAGTGCCCATTGAGTATGTTCACCGGGGAATTCATTCATATATCAAGCATTATAATAATGAGGCAATAACCAAAATATTACTAATATATATTATAAAATAAATAACTAACTAATTTTACTAAGCAATAATTTATTAGACTTCTTCCTCTAACAACCACAACATTCTGTTAGCCAACTTCCAGCTGCTCAACACACACTATGGGGGCTGCGCAAGGAAAACTGGCAGGTATTGAGGCAATAATTAGAGGGCTACATGACAAGAGTCAATGCTTTTTAACAGTGGTTTCCAATTTCCTTGTCAAAAATTTACTTTTTCTCTTCCACCTCCTCACAGTCTGATGAATACAGACTTCGACATGATAACTAAAATGTAGCACTTATTACCTGCAGAGTGTGAATTAATCTTGACCTATATACTGTTGCAAAAATTAACCCTAGATACTGGACCAATCAGAACATGGTGTGGAAAATTGAGCCAATTGGATGTAGCAATATAACTCATGTTTTAGCTCACCAAGTATTCGACATTCTTAACCATTTCCAGAACAGAATGAAATTTGAAATATCATCTGAAATTCTATCTATGATTCACATGCATCCATGGCATGGGTAGCCCATGTGATGACTAGATTGGAATGCCTTTGTTATTGTTGGCATGTATCTATTCTGTAATTGTAGACAGAAATTTAATTGAACTTGCTCAAGCTGCAATATAAGATAAAATGGTTTAGTTAGGCTGAACACACTGCTGTGTAAGCAAGGAGTTGGGTCATACTAGGGAGGGTGCTCTCCGTCCTTCCCTGGTGCTCTCCCACCCTCCCTGGTCAGACCATTCTCCCTGGTTAGAGACTCCTTGCTGTGAGCCACTTTCACTAACTTACTTGACTGGACTGACTGTCAGTGTTAGTTATAGTTTTTACTTGAGTTGTCAGGTGCAGTCACACACTCCCATTGACTAAGCTCAGACGAAGGTCTATTGCAAAACCTGGGTCTCTGGCAATGATTCGAGTTCTTGATTAAAGGAGTGTATCCCACCTCTGGCCAGATTTTACTTAGTTCTTCGTATTTCTAGGATGATCGCCAACTTCGCTGTTGAAGGTCGTGGCAAGCTGTCTGTCAGTAATCGGTCCAGTGTAATCAAGGGGAAATCAGGGGGATTGCCAGTTTGGGGACCTAGCCAGCCACTGGGAGACCATGTAGCATTGAGCTACCGGGGGGGGGGGGGGGTCAAGGAATTCCAGTCTTTGGCTGCAGCAACAAAGAAGCTCTTCTGATGGGATTTTGACTTGCGGTGAGAGATGGTATACTGCTGGTTGTGACATCTGGAATAACCTAAGGTTGGAGTATGCTTGTCGAGAAGGTCTTCAATGTTGGTCGCAACTTCCCCAAAATGTGTCGCCCGGAAGAATCCTAGTCTCCTTCTCTCTCTCTTCGTTCCCACCCTAATTCAGATATAAGGGCGCTGGAGATGGGGGTATGGTTCTACGTATAAAACCTACCTTACCAGATGCCTTTCCTGCTATGTAGCTGGTGTTACTGTTCCGTCGAAGAGAACTCTCTATCTTCACTCCAAGATATTTGATAGTGTTGGTTTCAGGGATTATTGTATCATGAAGGGAGTATGAGTTGTTTGATGTGTTGCTCCTCTTCCTGCTGAATGTGATGAGTTCGCACTTACTCGAGTTGAACTTCATGTCCCACAGGGACTCCCAGTCCTCAAGTGCTCTCAGGTCGTTTTGCAGTTCATCTCTTTTGTCGGTGGTTGTGTAAATGGCGGTATTTTTTATTGTTAGTGGAAGCAATACCTCATCGGATTCCCTACTACCAAAGGTCAATAACTTGATGAATAAAACACCCTAAAATTTTCATTGCTTCTGATCTGAAGATTCTCTCTAAGTTTGATGCCAGCTTCTTATTGTTCTACTTCACTCCAACCAATACCTCATACTCAGCTGACAAACCAACGGGTTTTTTATTACCTCCAGTTTGTCCTACCATTTTTTCATGTCTTACTATTTATCTTTGATCTCATCAGCGTACTTTTTTGCTGAAAATAGTTCACAGCAACTACAGTTAGCCACAACATGCAGATTTTATCTTGCTGTGGGGAAAGTTATTGTAATGCACTCTGGCTGTTATTTTATCAGGTACAATGTCAGGACATGGACACGGACATTCTCATGGTGCTGGAGGGAGCTGTGACCATGACCCAGTAGAAGATTTCTCGAATGCCTTTAACCTTTATCAAAAGATAGACTTGGAAAGGGTTCAGTGTCTGAATGAAACCAGAGAGGGTTCTGGAAAAACGGTATTCAAACCATGGTCTGAGAGAAACGATCGGACAAATGTAAGAATAAGTTTTAATATTTGGCACTAGCTGCTGTATTATAATTTGGTTATTTCATTCAGTAATTCACCACATTGGACCACATGGCCTGCTTTGATTGCATTAAAGCCTATACAACAGGCTATTGATGTGCTGCGGATGTTTTCCCATGGTTATAGGTGTGACGTAAAATAATTTTACCCCGAAACGTTATCATTGTGAGGATAAAATACTGAGTTTTTCTGTATACTTTTAAAGAAAACAGATTCACTGCGTTTCCATGGGCATTATGAGCTCATATAAGGCCAAGGTGATTGGATGGTCGATCGAACGATAAAACAATTAAAAGCGTAGCGCTCATTGCAAAGGCTGAAATCATGTCAGCTTAGCCGCAGCCTCAATAGCCGAACTATAATATCGGAGGTCTCAAAACGAGAACCGAGTTCAAGTTCTAGGTTCAAGATTTTCTAGGCTTAAACCAAGAGGTGACAAAATAGCTAAGCCTAGTTCGAGCTCAAAAGGCCCATGGAAATGTTGTGATTATTGATAAGCTTAGTAGTTATCACTCTGTTCAATAATTGATATTCTCCTTTTGATATCCCTGCAGATGGTTGAAAGTGATGCAGACGAAGAACTATTATTCAAAGTACCGTATGTATATTACTTGATGTCCCTACATATGACCAGATGACAGTGAATATACCATATATACATACATATATATTTGTTGAGTGTGCACAAAAGCGCACCATTCGATTTTTCTCACTTACATAGATTAACGACATAAAGTGGTATAATCAGCTAAAAGCTAAGCTTTGCAATGCGCTTTTCTCCGAGTTGAATCAATGTATTGTGGATATATTCTTTCTTTTTTTTTTAGAATTTTATGTCAATCTCATATTTGTAACAGTCTTGGCTCTGTTAAAAAGGACTAGTAGACTTGTATTTTAATTTTCATGCCAATCAAATTAACAAGGGTATATTTCATAGTTTTGCAGGGTCAGTGAAGCTAAGAGGTATAATGCTCATTGGTGGAGAAGAGGAAACGCACCCTAAATGTATGAGATTGTGAGTCTGTGCCATTAGTTCACCTTGACAATGAAAAGTTGATATAGATGTTACCATCCACAGTCTTATGCTTTTAAAACAATTCGCAAGTTTTATCAATTGCAGTGCTTGTAATGATGAGTTTTGTTGGAGAGTAACTCCCACCATATCCCTTGTAATAGAAATCCTTGAGACTTGAATGTCATATACTCTCGTCACTCTGGTTGGGATTGGCATCTGCCAGTAAAGTCTCTGTCGATTGTTCGTCTATGTAAATAAGCCCTCTGGTTCTTTTAGGTTTAAAAATAGACCAAATATGACATTTGATGAAGTCAGTTCAACACCAGATCAAGAATTTGAGTTGACGCGAGACGAAACAGGCGTTGTGGAATACACTATAAAAGCAGCAAAGTTCAACAATGTCTCACAGTTATGCATTCATTTCCCTACAAACTTTGGAGATGATTCCACAAAGGTGTACTATATTGGGCTGCGTGGAGATTTCATGCAGGTTTGTTTTCATGCAGGAAAAATTTACCAGATATAGCAGAAATAACGGTGTACTTTTTTTGTATCAACAGAATACTCATAATACAGTTAGTAACAATATCAAATTAGGAGTGAAGCTCATTGGTCAGATTTAAGTTGAAAATTCCACAAAACGAAGATAGCGATCGCTATGTTACACATGCTTCTGTTGGGTTGAAAATGGTAAAACATTGAATCTTTACTCCTCCACTCAATTGTGTTATATGTAATTTGTAGGCTCACAGAGAAGAGATAGTTATCGTAAATTATGAGCTGAATGCCAATCCCGCAGATCACAAAAGTATGTTGCCAACGCAGGCTGGACAAAATATAAGCTAAGAACTGAGATATTCACTCTGGCTTGTGATAATATCATCAGTTTACATGTTATGATCAACCAAGACATACCAAAATCATTGTCTGTGATGCGTATCCGGCTGCTTAGCCATGATTTTCACAACTTGTGGATAAAAAAATGGTGCAGATATTTATATATAGTATGATTTATTAGTATGCTTTTCTCGTTCAAATAAATCAACTCTTCTTTTTTTTCCTCACTCTGTCTGGAAAGCAATAAGCAATACACTCCAGAATAAACAGTTCGTCCTAATTAGATATAACAGCATAATAAAAATAGTGTCCGGTGGCAGCCTATGCAAAATGTGGCTAGAAATGCAACCTCATTTAGGATTTTGGGTGGATAGGGTTTGACAGTTGTTTCTGGTAGAGTTTTTCATGCTGATTGCAATGGTGATATTGTACCTTACACTAAGTTGCACAATAGGAGGTTAATTGCCAAAAACGCTGCCGGCAAAAAAGGAAAGTCATCAAAAATTGATGATATGGTTTTAAAACATCCAAAATCTGAAAGAGCATGTCATAATTAGGGGATCTTCAAGTTTCCACGGGACTGCTGTCATAAATACCCGAGATGTGACCAACAATGGTTTCAATACCCCCTTATATCATATGAATACATTCATCATTAAAGCGTAACTACTTTTTCAGCTTTGCTGCCGCCTCGAAAATTGTCTTTGGACGTTCTTAGAGTTCTGATTTATTTATGGTGGTTTTGTATTGACACCATCAGTGACCAAAAATTTTTTTTCAGCATTTCACACTTTGTTGATGATATTTGAAGGAGTTAATTTTCATGAAATTTCAATGGAAACTTAAAAATTTATGTGCATTTTGAAAATCGACACGCTGAGAGCATTGAAAACTCATGTTATGCAATAGGAGAACATCCGAAGCCAGTTTTCAAGGCGCGGCCAGCAAAATTGGAAATGTGTTTTTTTTTAATGATGGTTATATGCAGGTGATTGAGGGGGTATTGCAACCGTTGTTAGCCGGATCTTGGCTATTTATGGCAGCAGTCCCATGAAAACTTGAAGATCCACTAATGTATGACATGCTCTTTAAGATTTTGGATGTTTTAAACCATATCATCATTTTCTGATCACTTTTGCCAGCAGATTTTTTGGCAATTAGCCGCCTATTGTGCAACTAAGTGTAGGGTAAAATCCTACCATCGCGATCAGCATGAAAAAATTCTACCAGAAACAACTGTCAACCCTATCCAGCCCAAATCGTAACTGGAAGTGACTAGATAGGAGGGGGCTGCCACTGAAAGGGATGAATAAGGTTGTTACTTCTCTATATATTTGGGTCATTATATGGAAAAGTAATAGCAGTAATCCCTGATGCAAAATCAAAAATATGTGATAAAATGTTAAACGATTTTTTGCAAGCTTAACTAGGTTAATTTTACAGCATTGTCAGCTGGTGTGTAGCAGGGATAAATTACATTTTACACAGAGCTTCATTGTTGGTATTTAAAGAGCTAATGAAACTGTCTGAATCCTGACAATACACAAGCTAAATTTCTAAGAATTATATCAGTCGAAAAAGCATACAAAAATGATAGAAGTCAGATATTTTTATAAAATTGAACTTGATACCCGACAACATACCCGCTAACAATCAGTTTTGATGAAACAAAACGTTTACCTCCTTGGTCTCAGCTTCTTGTTGAGCTATAATGTTTCAGAGTGGTAAAGGACCACCACATAGTTTCAAACTCTCTATTATCAAACAAGCAGTTCTAGTTTGGAGAGAGGGAGTTTATTGTTTAGATGACCAGGGAGATGGGAAATGTCTAAAACCTGCTGAAACCAAGGATATGTCCCAAACTCCCTGAATGAGCATGCATCCAGAATAGAGTTGTCTGTCCTGCAGCCTTGAGTTTTTTTCAATTATTTTTACAAATGGTGAGTTGTTCCCTCTTTGACCAAATTTAAAACAGACCTATTAATTGATTCGTTTTTAATAGCAAACGATAAAAACCATTCCTGCGTCAATTTTGTGTTTTACTGAAGGCAGTTTTCTAGACTATCAAATTGTAATACCAAGGCTACAAAAATGGACACTGAGATGGAAGAAAATTTTGATGCCCCCCCAATTGAGAATCAAGAGAATGGTGCACCAGAGAACGGGTTTCCCGATGAGAATGGAGACCATGGTAGTGATGAAAAGCCAGTGTCTATTTTGGATCTACAAGTGAAGCCTCCACAAGGTTTCAGACCAAGATTTCCACGGTAAAACATTTCTTCATTTTCAGTATTTCATTGAATTGATTGATTTTTGCTATTTGGTTGCTTTGAGGTTCCAAAACACAGAAAATCCCGCACCTTTGCAAAAACCTGGGCGTTCACGGGTTGTGTTGGGAATGTTTGACTGTTCCCATTGGTGTTTTTATCCCTTTTGTTTACACTGGAAAAGAGGAAATTAAGTAACTAGTTATATTGCCAGCAGATCTTTCTTTCTGACACTGCTCGATCAGGGAGAATGGCTCCCTGGCTCGATGAACTATAGACTAGAGATAGGTAAACAGATATTCCATTTTCAACTATTCCCTTCACCAAATTATGCTTAAATCATGTATTGAAAAATGTTCGTAGATATTGCATTAACGCTAGCTTAATTGATTCCACAGCCATGACAGACCTCCTAGAGAGGACTTTCATGATCGAGATAGAGGTTATGACAGAGATCGAGGTTATAGAGGCCGTTTTAGAGGTCCACCACCGCATGGATTCAGAGGTCGTGGTCCACCACCCTTCAGAGGCCCACCGCCATTTGGCAGAATGAGAGGTCCACCTAGGGTAAGTTATCAGTAGCATCATAGTCTCTGTGATCGGCTGTGAACCCGTTGGCATGATCTCAACAACTAATTTGGAACCAATTTGCTTATGTAAATTTATGCCATTTCTTTAGTTCCCTAGGCATATGCGACCAGAAAGACTTGATCATCGTGAACATTTGAAAAATAAAGATGTAAGCAATCTTCATTGTTTGATCTTGTTTGTTAGTTGCTTTATATTGAATGATTTGAATGTTTGATCTTTGTTCTCCTGATGGTTGAATAAGGCTATTGTTGTTTGGTAAAGGTTGATGCCCAATATTGCGGTCATCATAATATGTTGCATAAAACTGATCGCAGTATTGATCAATTGCTTGGTATCAATATGTCATGTCACTGAAAACGCGTTGCAAATGCAACATTATTTGAGGGCTTAGCGGTAAGTTTCCAATTTATGTAAATGATTTTCGGACCAGAATATGGTGGCAATGATAGAAATTTTGTTCGCAGTTGAATTTTCACCTGATCATAAAAAAAAATGTTAAGTCTGTCATAAAAGGTTACATCATGGTAGTTATACTAGGATTTAAGTTCCAGTGAAACTGAGAGTATATTATATATATATATATATATATATTAGAACTAAATCATGGTTGGGTGCCCCTAAAACTAGCAATGCAACCTAAATATCGTTGAGGGCCTTCCCTTTCTCTCCCTTTCTCTAGAGGGCATATCTGCTGGACCAATTTGAATAGTTTCTTTTTGAATCCAACTATTTGGATAGGCATCCTTGTAAAAATTTAACACTATGCTGTTAATTTGTTCATTACTTTACAGGGGCCGCCTCCTTATGGAATGCATCCGCATATGATGCACGGAGGTCCACCTCACGGAATGCCACCTCCTCACATGATGGGCCCACCACCCAGCATGTTACCACCAGATGTCACTCCGATCGAGCTGTGGGTAGAGACTTTGTCAGGTATGTGGCTTACCACACAACCCATATATATGTATATATGGCCTTACATTTTTATACCAGCGTGAATACATAGTGAGCAATCCTAACAAATACTACTTCCATAACAACAAGTAACTTTCTCAATGCTTTTTGGTACTCTACTTTATACTCTATACATACATGTATATGTATTTCCGTTATTACTACACTTTTTGTAGGTGACAAGCCATACTATTACAACGCCAAGACTAGAGAAGCTGCCTGGTCTAAACCAGAGAACATGAAGGTCATTAAGCAAGAAGAGTTTGAAGCTATTGCCGCTAGCGGGCAAGACCCAATCATAGTTATAACAAGTATGTTAGCTAAATGATTTGCCCTTTCATAATATGCGTTGACTTAATACATTGCTTCAAGTTTATGATAATAACCTTTTGCGCAACAACCTGGTCATACAGCTGTAATAAAGTTATTATGCTTTTTGGGGAAATTAAGGTTAAAATATTTCTTGCTTTATTGTAATTGAAGTGCAGGAACATGAGAAGTCTAAAGCCGCAGCTCCGTCAGGTGTAACAGATGAGGATCCTGAAGCTCCAGCTACTGGTGAAGCGGGTGGAGACGGACCACCTCCTACTCAAGCACCATCCACAACAGGAGCTCCTCCAATTGGTGGACCTCCACCTGGATTCAATGGTCCTCCCCCGGTGTCTTATGGAATGCCACCTCCAGGTTAGACCTCTTGACTTGTTTGCTAAAAAGAACTCCAATACAACGAATTAGTGACTTATTTAGACGCTCTGTTTTCAATTGAAAATCTATCTAAGATAGAAAGGTTTGTACAATGTTGACATAAGTTGTGACCTCATGGTTGTTTAACACCTTGTTTTAAACCTTTAGTTTGGATTTTCGCAGGGATGCCTCCTCCAGGAATGGGTATGCCTCCACCTGGGATGGGAATGCCCCCACCGGGAATGGGTGGCCCTCCCCCATATGGTGGTCCTCCTCCAGGTATGGGGATGCCACCACCTGGCATGGGTATGCCTCCACCCGGAATGGGAATGCCTCCTGGTATGGGTGGCCCACCTTATGCTGGCCCTCCAGCTCAGTCGATGGCACCACCCATGCAGAAGCCCCAAGAAGTAGCTATTTGGACAGACCACGAAACAGGGGAAGGAAAAAAGTACTACTATAACTCACAAACTCAGGAGTCAGTGTGGGAGAAACCAGAAGTTCTCTCCAAATGGGAAGAAGCCTATGCCGCTATTGCAGGTTTGGATTCATAGTTTTCTATTTAACATTTCCATCTCTCCGGATTTGGGTTGACAGGCCTGCTTCTTGGATATGTAACATGCTTTATTTTTGTCCTTGTAGAGCAAAACTGCATAGCACCTTTTCTCTAGATATATTTCTTTATTACCATTACCTTCAAGTCATATAATACTGCTATGTAATCTTTTTAAGCATACATGTGATCTCTCTGGTACCGATCCCGATACTTGACACTAAATACATTATAATTGGTATCAACTCTTATATTTTTTTACTGCTGTGGTTTTAACAGCAATGGCTACGGGAGGAGCACCACCTGGATCAAGTGATGCCTCAGTAATACCTCAAACAGAATCGAGTCAGCAACCTGCTACCACAGAGAGCACAGAACAGAGCAATTCTGCAGAGGAAAACATGGAGACAAGTCAGGTGCGTCAAAATGACTTCGTGTATGCTCTGAAATTGAAGTTCGAACATTCAATCAGCTCAGATGATTTTTAGTTGTACACACTCATGCTCTTTTCAAGTTCATCTTATCTCTAAGTCTGTGATGCTGCTGTGAGAGTGTTTGACTGAAGGTAAAGGTTGGTAGATAGTGAATGTAGAAACAAAAATATTCTATTCACTCAGATGCCAGCAGAGTCAGCTGGTGATATGGTCGAGTCGTCTGAGATGAAAACTGAAGTACAGGATGAGAAACCTAAAGATAAATCTAAGCCTGTATCTTCCACTCCAGTACCCGGCTCCCCTTGGTGTGTAGTGTGGACCGGTGATGGCAAGCAGTTCTTTTATAACCCAAGCAAGCGTATGTCTGTGTGGGAGACTCCTGAAGATCTTACTGTAAGTTTCTGAGCCTGTCATTCTCAGAGATGACCGTCAAATATCATTTGGAAACATTATATTTGCATGATAATTTATGTAATATGGCATGAGTCTACCGTTGCTGTAACATGAAAAAAACTACATGTGTGACCGTATTGAATTCTATCTAATAGTAATAATACTCATTCTTACACAATGTTTCAGGGTAGAGAAGATGTGATGAAGATGATAGCTGCGCCCCCGGGTGAGGAACCAGCCAATCTGGAGTCTGTTCTGGAGGATATGACTTCTGGAAGTAAACGACATGCAGAACCTGAGCCTATAACCCCAACTAAACACAAGAAACAGAAAACTAAGTAAGCCCCCATATGTGCAGAGTCAATCCTGTCAGTATGCTTTAGTTTTTAGTTCAATACTGACAGCACTCAGTGGGAATACATAACCAGCTGACCGAAATGTGCTAACCTCAGGGATTGCTGTTTAGAATTGCTCATTTGCTACGTTTTAGTGTTAGGAGAGAAGAGCAGTCGTTGTTAGATATGAAGAAGGTA
The DNA here is from genome assembly GCA_914767715.1 of Membranipora membranacea. NCBI lineage: Eukaryota > Metazoa > Bryozoa > Gymnolaemata > Cheilostomatida > Membraniporidae > Membranipora > Membranipora membranacea. Next base: position 8,992,702 of record OU612065.1, read on the forward strand.
GAGGTTGGTAAGGATGCAGCTATAGAAGCTGAGGTGAAGGCAGCCAGAGAACGTGCTGTTGTTCCTGTGGAAATAAGAATGAAGCAGTTCAGGGATATGCTCGCTGAAAAAGAGGTTAGTGATAATAATCTTTTCTTATTTACCCTTCAGTTTTTAGACAGAGGATGTCTTAAAAGTTAACTTGGTGGGAGACATCAGATAATTCATGATGTTAAAGGCTGTCACTTTTTATTTGAATCGTGCTCGCCGGTGATAGCCTATAAAACTTTCGAACAATGGCCCTTACCATACCTGCCTCACATTGCCCTCCCTCAGTTGATGATTTTTTATTACCTGATAATATAGATGCTAACAATGGCCATGATATTGATTGACTTGCTAAGATGACTGGCAGCAGTGTACGCGCCATAACTTGATTACGGTGGCTCTGTGAATGAATTTGTTGATATTTCACAGCTATCCAGTGTAATATGCCATATATTCTTTTTGTAATAATTAGTTTGAATATAGTATAGGGCTCAATAATTTTGCATTTTCAATTTCATATTGGCTTCCATAGTTTTATTATGCTGCAGCAGCTGCACCCAGATTGGTGTTTTCTGATGTCAGAAAACCTGAAATGAATTATTAAAATTACTGGTTACAACGAAACCAATACAGTGAACTGTTTTCTGCAAATTGCTAAAATATTTACTCTCTGGATATACAGGTGTCCGCATTCTCCACCTGGGAGAAGGAGTTACATAAGATAGTATTCGATCCCCGGTACCTGCTGCTCACCAGTAAGGAGCGTAAGCAGGTGTTTGAGCAGTATGTGAAGGAGAGAGCTGAAGAAGAGAGGCAGGAGAGAAGACGAGATCTGAAGAGAAAGAGAGAATCATTCCTTGAAATGCTGCAAACTGCCAATCTTTCCAGCAAGTAGGTCAATGCCTGTCACATTCATCAAGATAACTAAACCCCTGCAGTGATGTGATCATAATATGATGAACATTAGTTGAATGCCATTATTTGCTGACTTGAACTTTGTAGACATCAATTTAAGTCACTGCTGTCTGATTTTCATCTCATTAGACTATCTATAGACCTTCCATTATTGTACTGCCTGTCTCAGAGTATTTCTAGCAGATGCTGTAAACAAAACATAATTGCCAGTATTAAAACCTCAGCCTTTTTCTCAAATTTGACTTGACATGACAACTCATGATGGAGGCAGATAGTGAAGGCACAAACTAATTGGCTCTTGAGTTTTTTATCCAGAGATTCTATATGCTGGATAGCGAGAGATCCCTGCACAGAATGTTGTGTGCGATGTGTGACACTACTCGCATGTTATTTATAGGTCATCGTTCAGTGATGTAGCTTCAAAGTTTAGTAAGGATGAGAGGTTTAAAGCCATCGAGAAGATGAGGGACAGAGAGTCTATATTCACTGATCATCTCTCCGACCTGAGGAAGAAAGAGAAAGAGGAGAGGACTCTACAGAAAGAGAAGGTAAATGTACTTACTTACCTACCTAAGTTTGTAGATCAAATCTACCTCGGAGTCGACAACTTTTTGAGCTACAATTTGAACTGAACAAATTGAGAAGTAACTGTAGTGTTTGAAACATGTAACTTATCTGACACACCATCGACCAATATGGCTTGAATCTCCCACGCTTACGCTCTAATAATATGTGATACACTGGTCTTGAGTATGATGGAATGGATATTATCTAGTTCAGTATCTGACATCCACCATTTTTTGGCCAGTTGTTTGATGATTTATTACATATTTATATTGTTCTATAGATAAAGGTGGATTATCTGGCTATGCTGAAAGAGATGAGCAAATTGAACAGACACTCAAGCTGGACTAAGACAAAGGAAAAACTAGCCGGTGATTCCAGATACAAGGCTGTTGACTCAAGCTCAAAACGAGAAGATTGGTTCAGGGATTACATCAAGTATCTAGATGCAGAGGTAAATTTTAAGCGAGTTCTTTCTTGTTTATGCAAGGAGTTAAAGACTCCTTGGTTTATGGACCCAGAGACCTGAGCTCAGATCTTAACCTTGGCCAGTCGTTTCTCCGCAACTTGACAGCTTGTGGGCTAAAAGGCGTTACATCCCTTATAGCTAACAATTAAGCACAACGCTTATGTAACTTCCCTCATACCAAGCCTATAGATGTCTGCATAATGAAAACCCAATGATATCAGCAATGTGATCGGTTAATAAACATTATATAAATGTGGTTAGCTTGGCTCGTTACAGGACTCAGATCATGAGGAGAGATCACGTAAGGAGAAGGAGCGTGAGAGGGAGAGAGATAAACGAGAGAGACAGGAGGCCAGTCTACGAGAGAGAGAGAAGGAAGTACAGAGATCACTAGGTGAGACACTCAGAGAACGAGATAAGGAGAGAGAACAACACAAGAAGGAGGAAGCTACCCAACAGTTCAAAGCTTTGCTAGTTGATCTGGTATGTACAGTTATAGAGGGTTACAGGGGGGTTTGAGATTTACAGTATACCTGCGCTAGTATAAACCGAAACTCCAAACATACTACTCTAATTGATGCTGTTTAGCATTCCCTCATTATTGTTTTAGCAAAGCAATGACAAATAGTACATAGTTTCAGTTTAGACCAGCGCAGGGCCTTTGTTGCTTACACTTGAGTATTATCAGTGCTGATTGCATGACTGACCAAAAACCTATCATGATGGACATTTTGTGCAAAGAATTGGTCTCCAACTCCATCCATTATAGCCATCACAGTCGTCTATTGCAACTCAATCATTGTTATCATTATCGAATTCAGTGTCATTATACACCCATGACTGTAATCACAATATTGTATTTGTTTGTCCATATAAATGTGTTTGTTCAGGATTAACAGATCTCTTTGTTTCAGGGGCCCTCTTTATTTGGAGACTTGAGTTGTTTCTTTGACGCTGATTCCCGTTGATTCCCAATAATTTGTTGTGCAGCCCGATTGTGCAATCCGATTCCTTTCTTTGCTGAACAGGCCAGTGTATATTTACGAGCAATGAATAACTATGTTACTTCTTCTTTCTGTAAGCCCCACAGATAAGACTGCCCTGTTGTAAGATAAGATACTTTAGCCATTGCATAATATGTCTGTTATTATCACAACATGGAGAATAATCGTTCATTTGTAGGAACACAATCACATCCCTCCTCCTTACTAAGAGCAGTTGAGTGCTTAATTTCAATTATTGAGATGTGTTTTGGAACTTAACTCATACAAGTCTTAACATTTTTATATTTCCATTTTTAAGCACTCAACTGTTCTGGTGCAAGAAATTTTTGGAGAGCAGACTATGTTTTTAATCTCAAATTATCTTGATAAACAGAATTTTGAACGAAGCTCTTATTTTGAATAAACTGAGAATGACAATGGAAGATCTTGAGTTTAAGACCAGTGCTCCTTCCCTCCTGATAAATGCCCTCCCGAATATCAAAAAGCAAGAATGAGAAATAGCAATTAAAGTCTTGAGTTTTTGTCCAGTGCCTCCAGCCTTTGGTGAACATGATGTAAATGAGTGTGTAACTTGAATAAGACTTGTCAAATGAGTTTAATAGTTGAGTATAATATAAACCTGTAAATGAATGTCCATTCGCAGTTCCAGCAAACAGTGGCAGTTTGGTACAAGTCTGATTGACTGATTGAACTTTGACCTCATACATGACTAGGCTAGTCTATACCCGCTGACAACAGTCAACTAAAGCTGCCTGATAATTTTAGTAGCAGTGAGTAAATCAGGTTAGAGTTGTGATATCATTGGTCACAGCCCTCTACTTAATTCTGGAGGGTTGGTGACCAATTTTTACAACTCTGTGTGCTCAAACTCTTCAGATTTTTAGTTCAGCTCCTCTTAAACATGGTCAGGGTTGTACAACTCCAACATCCTATTGCTTAAATTGGTGAAAAGGAATCCCTGTGTGACAGATCTAATAATATTCTTAACATGGCTATGATGTTAATGGTTACTACAGTGTACCTTTTTATCATTAGCTACATGTCTTATGTCAATGATCGTAACAGCTGAGATGTATTTTTCCTGTTTGTTTGTCATAATTATCATGTATAATATGGATGACTTTAGTATGAATAAACCTACACTGAGATTCATTACAATCAACATGGTTCTGCTGCCCTTCTGTATTATTATAATGAAGCTGACGACATTCCTGTTCTTGATGTATCCCAAATATATTCCGTTTCAGGGTGTTCTCAATGTGCTCTTTTGTTCTTTTTATTGTGAACTGACACTGCTGTGCTCAAATGAAACTCACTCCTATGCACACCCAACTTCCAAAATAGAACTCAATCATACGTGTACACAACATCTAAAATTGATTCTTTAATTTCTTCCCTGTTTGTTAGGATGTGTCCGTGTGAAGGATTATTTGAGGACAGTAGAAGTCTTACTGAATTCTTTCAAACAATAATTATCGAGGAACCGCGTTTGGCAATTTATGTTGTCAAGGCATTCTGTCATGTAATTGAGTTTGAAAGAATTTAAGATGTTCACCTTTATCTGGAGGCACCTCTCATCATGAGTTTCACCTGTGTCTGTTTTATTTATGGTTGTAGGTGAGAAATGCTGATTCTAGCTGGAGGGACACTAGAAAGCTGCTGAAGAAGGATGCCCGCTGGGACCTGTGTGATCTGATAGACAGAGATGACAAGGAGAAGCGTTATGATGAACACATTGAAGTGTTGACTAAGCGTAACAAGGAAATGTTCCATTCTCTGCTAGAATCTTGCCAGGAGGTAGGTCATGTACTTTTAATGAAATGTGCCTTATGTAACAAAAAGAGCACTTCACCCAGTATTAGAGTCTATGTTTCACTTTAGGAAGATTCTTCCATGGAAGTGGGGGACCTTCATTCACCCTCACTCCTTTTTTTTAAAAAGTTGGTTAAAATCGCAAGGTTGTCTCTGTCCAAAGACTGAGAAATACAGATGCCTAAGGGGCGCGGTCGCCATATTCGGCGCCAAGATGCTCTCAGTTTGCAGGCAGGTTCGAGCACACCTGGGGCATCAATTGAGCCCAGTAGTTGGTAGACTGCAGCGGGATTTGAACCCGAGACTTCCAACGCTTGCGCGTCAGAGGGCAGGGGCTCTAACCAGCTGAGCTACCTCCTACTCCTGACTGTCAATGTATTAGATTGCCTGCCAAAATTTGTAATAATGCACAGTTGCTTAGTGAGTGTTCATACCTGCCAGCCAATTCAAGGTGACCACACTTTTAATTTTCTATTTATGTAAATTCAGTTTACAATTACATACTTTGTTCACTTTATCTAGGTAACACTGACATCCACATGGAAAGAGATAAGAAAGCTCATAAAGGATGACCCTAAATATTCTAAGTTCTCTTCAAGTGACAGGGTAAGCTACATGATAGGTGATCACAGTATTGTTAATGTTAATGATTTATCACGATAGCATGGCAGCTCATGCATTTTGAAAACTGAGACCCAAGTTGGTAGGTTGTCATGAATGATGTTATTCTTGCATTGTGAGTTTTTCGTCAATCCATTCTGTTTCAGCATTGAATTAGGGCTGTTCTTTTTGGATGATGCAAATTATCATGAACCAGAAACAAGTTTTCACATCCCTACCTTACCTTTTCCTTGATGAATCAGTCGCCTAACATCACTACTTTCAATATTTTCTCAATAACAGAAGCGTGAGCGAGAGTTTGAGGAATATATCAGAGAGAAGTATGTTCAAGCTAAAGCTGATTTTAGAGAGCTGCTCAAAGAAAACAAACTCATAGATCACACTGCAAGAAAGAAGTTGGCAGATAATCCTGATTACATGAGAGAGATAGTATCTTTACTCGATGTAAGTGTGACCTTCCATTGGTTTATACATTCACTCACTGTTCAGGTTATATCTAAGCTGGGCTTCACCTCCAAACTACCTGTGATAAGTAAACTGAGAGGGGCCAGAGTTCTAGTCACTTATGATATTGCTTTTTTATTTGAAGTCTATCATTGCCGACCAAATCTTGAAGAGTGATGACCATATTAAATATTATGTAAATGCCCTCATGGCCATTAGTTGAATCTGATGACCCTATTTACATTAATGCGCTACATTATATTGGTTTTAACTCCACGGGTAATAAAAGAAGAAGGATCAAATTCATTCCATGACCAACCGCTGGAACACTCACTGATCTATTATTACAACCTTGTTATGCAAATTGGCCTCAGCAGCATCGTCTGCAGATAGAGTATCGGGTCCTGTCAACCAAACCAGAATGTTGTTTTTTGGCAGAATGTGCTGATCAAGGTATAGTCCCTCACTTTGCTGACATGTAACATAACAAGGTTACTGAAGTATGAAGCCAGAAATCAAGTGTTTCTAATTGATTCATGTAAAATATTTCCCCCTCCTCCCTCAACTACTACCAAATTATTTGCTTTCAGAACGATAAAAGATTCTTAAACCTTGAGTGTGTGAGCGAAGAGAGAGATAAAATTCTGAACACTCATCTAGAGGAGGTAGAAAAGAAAGGCCCTCCACCACCTCCAACTGCTACTGAGCCAGGCAGAAGAAAATAACTCTCGTGATATTATTAATCAATATCTCGCGCAATACAAATAACATTCATATCAATATTTTGGCAACTTGCTTTCCCGAACGCAGAATGATGTTGAGATGGATTTAGTAGTTCGTTGGTTGAGAACAAAATTCACTGCTTGTTTCATATGCCTGAAAAGCAAATCCAGCAGAAATCATTTTGTTAAAGAAAGGTAATGGTGAAATTTTTAGTATAAGTCAGTGTTGTGTAAATTGTGTATATAGTCAAAATTGGTTTCTAAAATACAAGTTGTTCTATCAATAATATTCACTGTGCACTGCAAGTTTTGTTCTGATGTCTGAATGAGATGTGTTATGGTTTGTGTGTTGCTCTTGCTGTTGACCTCTCGCTGCACAAAGACTCTTATTTAACAAAGATTGTACAAGGTCTTGGAGGTACAATTGGTATCAACGTATTACTAATTGCATATGATATGCCATCTCATGCTAGAATGCGTGTTATTGAGGAGAAGTCCTACTCCGATGACCAGGTATTGCCGAAACACAAATCATCTCTTGCTCATAAAGATACACAGAGTGAACACAATACACTGGTGATCACTCGGGCCAAAACCAAAAGTACTAGCAAAGAGCCACACAGTCCTCCGAGACGGGGAGATCAGAAACACAGGGGCGTAAGCAGACCCATCTCACTCAATGAGGTGAAGCCCAAAGTAGCCGCCGTGATCTATTTCCTACAAGCCCTGCAGGCTGTGGTCAGTAAGTTCAATACATCATCTGTTCTTGATCAGCTTTCTTTATTATGATGCTTCATCAATAGTTTTGTATTACTGCATCTGTTGAACAACCTGTTACTCGCAGGATTTTATACATTTATGCCGTACTGTCATCTGGATTTCCCTAGGCAATTTGTAAGAAAAAATATATTACTTTCAAATATCTGCTTTTGTAGGTTTTGTTGCTGGTCTGGGCTGTGTTATTTACAAGAAGTTATTTACTGTAATACCACTACCAGATATGCCAGATTCAGATCTACCACCAATCCCTACAGCTTCTTCTACATCATGTATCACCACATCTCTCTATTCTTCTTACTCATCATACACATCATCACGACAGACAACTCCTCGACCTATCATACCAACAGAACACAGCATAGCGGCACAGATACTGTGGAATTACATGAAACTCAACCATGAACTGCAAGAGGTCGGTAAGCTGCCTCACTCATATTATCCGATTTATCGGCTTTTGCTCCTGTTGGCGCCTGAGAAGTGATAGTCCTTGCGATCCTAAACCATAGACAATCTGGAATACTAGAGTCCATTTCACTTTCTCTAGGTGTCCGTTCTGCCATTATAAGTGTGTTTGATGCCATCATTTTCCTCAATCTTTTTGTGTGACACCTTAACTTTTAATTCTCATTATTTTTCTCAGACTGATGTTATCTTGGTACTTGGAAACTTTGACATGAGGACATGTCAGTATGCTTGTCAACTGTGGATAGATGGATGGGCCGAGTATCTCATGTATACCAGTGTGGTCGACTCAAGTAAGATGCTCATCTGTCTTATTCACAACTTGCTGAATAATACAAGTTGTTTCTTCTTTCTGTTTTAATTCCATACCAAATTGTATCTGTTTGATGGTGATATAAGCCATCAAAGCTGCTGAACAATATGGAAAAATAGATAGACGTAATATGAGAACTTAGGACACACAACGTGCCATGATGTGTCTAAGATGTAATTTCGCTTTGTGTTCAGAAAGGTGGTTTCAGTGGTGGCTGTGTGATAAGATCAATTGATTTCAAACTCAACCATCACGCAAAACCAAAAAGGGATAATATGCAAACATCTCATTACATTTGTGAAAGATAATGGTAAAAATAATGTTGTGAAAAACTAAGCAACCAAAATATGACATCTGAAGATCACCCGTCAGTTCTCATTTCTGCATTCAATTACATTTAAGTTACTGGCTTATGAACACAGAGTAGATATGTGATTATTATTCGTGGATGGAATTAACATTATGTTTTGTAGAAGAGGTAAGGCTGAGGCAGGCAGGGACATTTGAAGCATTAGCCGAGTCTATGAATGTACCAGAAGAATGTGTCCTTCTCGAGACAGGCTCTACCAATATAATAGAGAGTATCATCAATAGTCAGAAAATGCTGAAGAGCCTGGGTCTGAAGATCAAATCTGTTATGTTGGTTCATCTTCCATTCATGGAAAGGTTGATACTGCTCACATTTCTTCAAGCCTGGCCAGGTAAAAACCAGCTGTTACTTTGATGTCATAAACAGTTTTCAAACCTGAAACATAGTGCATAAACTTCCTCGTGTCTGAACAAAATGTCAACTGCTTTAACCGCTGATATATATTCATGGCTATAACTATAACTAAAGCTCCATAATTATAGAATTTAAATGTGCTTTATAATGTCAATATTGATGGTATTTGCTAGCCTAGCAATTGAACATCACCTTCAGTTCCATTGAATGAGGTCATCCGCCCTGTTCTACAAGCATATTTTTAGAGTCTTCTTCTCTAGCTCTAATTTTTTTGGTGGTAAGATGTTGGAGTTGATAGGTTTCTAGGTTGTGTGTTTCAGGTCTGTTGTCACTGCCCAATCTGTGTTGTTGAAATCTTCATGAATGAACCGTAGCATGCACACACAATTTTCTTGATCTGTTGAGTAAAATTTCATTATAACATCACTATTATTTTTCAGTAAAAGGCACAACTATAGTAGTGGCGTCACCTCCTATCACGCTGATGAACTTTCCAAACAGAGTTGTCGGTGCGATGAATCAGGTTACTGATGATATAGCTGAAGCTGTAGAGTTTGTCCTCAGATATGATATTGAATCTCGTAATAGCCTGCCTGGTGAGATCATGTTCTTTTTTTTCAGAAGATTGAACAAAATGAGTCCTCAGCGAGTAACAAGTCATAAAATAAAGTTCAACCTCTCTCTCACTAGCCACATCAACAGTGGTTAGTCCACCTAGGCTGAACAGTCACTGCCTTGTCTGCCTTCGCCTTGCCCAAAATCTGACATAAAGACCGTGACTGTTACTTTGACATGAAGATAATATGATATATACATTAACCTGCGTAACATTTTCTAATATCAGTATTCAATCTTAGGTGATTGCAATCAAGAGTGATATAATGCTGAGGTTGTAATCGAGACAGAATCTGTTTCTAGAGAAGCGATAAATGTGACAAAACTCTTAGGAGTTATCATCCTAATTTGTGTGAATGCACAACTCACAACTGTTCATATTATGTCAAACTAGACAACAGAAAGAAATAGACTAAGGAGAGTTGAGACCAGTTTGAATGAAGACCATTGATAAAGTACAAGATAATTCATATTGTGTATGTACTTGATAATGATCTTATAGATGATGTGAGAGAAGCATTTCAAACCATCAGACCTATTACTGCTGATAAACTACTGCCTAAAAAACGATCAAATAGACCCAGCACTCCAACAAAACAAAGACTGAATCCAGAGAATTCAGAACGCTGCAGTTACAGCCACAACGAGTCGAGTTCTCAGGCTAAGGTTACTGTTGATAGGATTCAGACTGAACAGAAAATGTCATTGAGGAGTCAATGTAAAACAAGGAAGGGTGGCTGCTCGGCAACTCAGGCTCTATACCAGAGTAGTCAATGCTCCATCAGATCTAAGTTTTCTCAACACATGAGAAAGTAGCCCGGTGTTTGTTTTGCAAACAAATTTGTGGTTAATGCAACGTTTGTGAGATTTTATATATTAAATTGTCGATACATGAGAAACATGGGCAATTGAAACCTGAAAAATGAAAAAAACATCATCCTATCATATTACTTCATAAGTGTCCTTTCTGCCAAGTCTTACATGAAAATGAAATCAACTTCCATCCTGGTTTCACTCTATGTTGCCTAATTTAAAAATGTAATTTTCGCCTGCTAGTATAAATCAAAGCTTGTACAGTTGTCAAGTTAACCTAAAAATATTTGGTTTACATTTAGTTTTTGTCATGAGCCAATTGCAACAAAAATAACACATATATACGTCATAGTATTAAGTGTTAAATGCAAAGCCTCAAAAAGAAGTAGAGTAAGCTTGGACCTTGTTGAACTGACTGGTTCCCACTACCACGCCTTGCACTGAGTGATATCAATAAGTAGACTAAGGCAGTCCATTAATAGTTTGCTTACGGACGGACGCCTGATTGACCCAGGTCTTAGTGGATTACTTTTAGAAAGTAAATTAAATCCTGTTGATAGGCTAAGCTGTCTACTCGATTGTATAATGGATTAATCTCCAATCTGATTTATATGGGACTGATCCCCTTGATTTATCCTGCTGGCCGTTATAAATCACATGTAATAACTTTTATTTCGGACATTACCTGACAATAGCACAGCAGCAACAGCATGGCATACTTCTGCAGGAACTTTTTGAGTTATGCATACCTTATCATTATTTCGCTGTTCAAGTTTTCCATCTCGCAAAGTGAGTATAGGGCTGTTCTCTGTTAAACGCACCCTCCTTGTCAGTTCGGCCCTACCATCTCATACAGGAGAGGTATACACCCGAGGGTGCTGGGGGCTGGAACAATCAACAATAAAAGCTCCCCCAGTGGGACTCGAACCCACAACGCCTGCGGCACTAATCGCCTGGCAGTGAATAGCAAGCGCGCTAACCGATTGCGCCATCTCACCATCCCCAAAAAAGAATGGGTCGATGGCGCTAATTAGATAGCCCGCTATTCACTACTCGGAGTTGTGTTCTCTCATCCCACAGCACATTCCAATCCACCATTGCCACCCTATGAAACACAGCGTACGTGTTAGGGTTATTGGCCTTACATGGCCCATTGCTGGGACCCCTTGTAGTAGGTTTAGCTGTCTTTCCAGCTTGTCAGCATGTCTTTCCATGCTGTCACATGTCTTTCCATGAGTCAGTCAGTAGACAAGTACACAGGAGAGGTATACACCCATGGGGGCTGGAACAATCAACAATCTCATACCATCTCATACATATTGAATCCGTGTGACTTACATTAAACCTTCTGTAACAATCGTGGCTGCTCCTTGCATAGCTTCTGTGTTGGAATAACAGAATAAGTAGAGCGGGCTATTGCAATTTTATACGCTGAAGCTAAGCCAAAAAGAAAGTAAATCCAATTTAATGATTAATCTTCCTTTTTTCAGGCTCTTTCCTGTACAGCTACGGATCTGGAGCAGGAGATAGCGCCTCCCCTGCTGCAGACGATGACTGCTCAATCTCATACACACATACCATCAGAATGTTTGGTGTAGATTACAGTGATATTAGGGTATGCCTTTATACTATTGGCACGGCTTAGTGCGGTGAATTCTGCCCAAAAATCCTTTGGTTTTAATTCAGCCTGACTGGCTGTCTTATACAAGCCGTCTATTCTAACCTTAGCTCCAATATCCTATCATGCCCTTACCATGCTAACCAATTTTGCAAGGAATGTGTTTAATCTCATTGTATATGTACCAGTTTAGTTAAACAATATGTGAAATCATCTTTTTCTCAAAAAAAGGAAAAGAGGAGTTTGCATTCTTGAACAAGTACTGATACTCATACTGAGATTTGCTCTATTATTCTGAGATATATAGTTATTCACAGTATATTATTTGTCTGTTGAATCCAGGTATGCACCAATGGGATCTTGACGCTGGATAATGATTACACTGCATTCACACCGAACTCGTTTCCACTGAGCACAGGTGTACCTATTATAGCACCATTCTGGGGTGATTCTGATCTCAGATTGGGTGGAAATCTCTGGTCCAGAGAACTAACTGCTGACCTTGACATTCTAGGCAATGCTTCTGATTACAGTAGGTGATATTTATTGACACTGACATTAACAATATTTTGTACAAGGCAGGAGGCTGAACCTGTCCCTTCTTCTTCACCAAATACATCTGATAACCCCAGAAAAAAACATATCACTACACATCATCACCACTCATTGTCACAATTTTCATTTGAACAAATTTCTTTGTTTTTTCACCTTCAGATTTGCTGTATTTAATTCAATGGAAGGAAATAACAAATTGGTGATATTTCAAACTCTGTGTATTAAGATTTAGTATAACTGGCTTGTAACCTGTATATGTTAGGGAATTATTCTCAATGGAAAACAAACGGTGTTTGGTGTTCTAATCAAATTTACATATTCCCTACACTGTTTTTTTTTTTCAGTCTCCGATGCTTACAAGGTCTCATTTGATGCGGAGTGGGCGGTGCTGGTCACATGGTTTGAGATCCTGGGATATGGCTCACTAGATTACGCGGTATGTAGGTCAATCCTAACTTTGAGAGTCAAAAATTTCTTTTATAATGTTTTAGCAATATGATTGCCATGTACTTTAACTCCGTGTTTTCCTCTCTTTAACAGGCTTTGAATACATTTCAAGCCATCATCCTGACCAGTAGCTCAGACACTTACGCCATATTTCTCTATGATGTCATAGGCTGGACACATGGCTCAACTAATGTGGTGCATGCACAGGTATGTACTGGTCTTACTATATGTCGTACAATACAACATAGCCAACTCATAAAGGTGGTAATGTGCTGAAATCTAGCTTTGTCATGTGGCTACTTTTTTGTTTTGTAAGTAGCCTGGTAACAAGGCTAGCTGATATTTACATATACCAAATGGGTCCGTGCCACTAAGTATATTTATACATTCTTATTAGGTTGGGTTTGATGCTGGAGATGGAACTAACTCCTATGCTGCGCCCACATCTCAGACTGAAGATGTAGCCGACATTGGATCAGGCTCAAATATCAACAGCGTGGGCTTATATGTATTTAAGCTGTCAGATCCTACCATTTCAGTCCCAGGTAAGTCAATTGACAGTTTACATACTCCATGAAAAGTCAACTCCATAAAAAGCAACCCAAAATTAAATTGAAGAGCACCAGCCTTAGAACTCTGGGTCAAACGAGTAATTGATTCTACAAGGTAGTCAAACCTTAGCGAATCATATAATGTTGCTATTAAAATTGACTCCTTAACCTATCAGACAACTTCTTTCAATCAATCTTATCCTGTTCAGATCAAAGCGGGACAACAGCTGCACCACAAGCTACAACCACAAAGCCCCATATCACCCATACACTAATCACATCAACTCTCAAACAACAAGCCAGTACTTCAAATCAACTTACCACCACAGAATTCAAAACTGTAACAGCCAAAAGATCATACGGATCTCAGACAACTACATCCAGTGTCCCTTCAACTACATCTAGTGTCCCAACAACACAGTTAATGAATCATGATTATTCAACAACTACCATAGCAGCAGTGACGTATACTAGACAAACCCTCTCTCCTCTATCTACAAGTGATACATTACCCACCACTAGACCACCCACAGGGCGGACAGCTGCTCAGGAGAGTGGTACCACCACCTCTAGACCTGTATCCAGTAAAGTCATAGCTGCGGCTGTTGTGTGTGCTGTACTGTCTTTAGCCACCCTGTCAATAATTATTTCCCTGCTCTTTTATCGGAAGCGAAAGGACAATGAAGTTTTTGATGATGAAATATTCTCTCCTAGTAATGCACCTATACATCATATTTATCCTGGAGAAATACCAGATTTCTGGTGTGAAGCGATTGTTGATCCTTGTAATCTAATTACCGAACCAGTTGACGCGAATGTGGTTTACTCGATACCAGCCGTCTCAGCACCTACTGTATTGATTACTAAACAAAAGGATGGAGTTTTACCTCCATTAAGAAATCCACCAAAAGTAAATGCTCCTTTGATGGACATGAGGGTTGTTGATTATGAGATCGAAAATATCAGTGACAACAATACTCTTTCTGTACCAAGTGTTTAAATTTTGTCTGCATTTTTCTTTTTACAATTACAGCGTTTACGATAAACTTCTTTTGTTATTAGCTATTATTGCACAAAATCAATTATATATAATTCTCAATAAACTTTCTTGGCGCCTCATTTCTCCTACTTGTGATGCCTACAGGTGCACAAGCGTGTGACTGAAACTAATATTGCTTATTTGACAGCTATTGCTGGAAAGACAGCTAAACCTACTACAAGGGGTCCCAGCAATGGGCCATGTAAGGCCAATAACCCTAACACGTACGCTGTGTTTCATAGGGTGGCAATGGTGGAATGGAATGTGCTGTGGGATGAGAGAACACAACTCCGAGTAGTGAATAGCGGGCTATCTAATTAGCGCCATCGACCCATCGACCCATCGACCCATTCTTTTTTGGGGATGGTGAGATGGCGCAATCGGTTAGCGCGCTTGCTATTCACTGCCAGGCGATTAGTGCCGCAGGAGTTGTGGGTTCGAGTCCCACTGGGGGAGCTTTTATTGTTGATTGTTCCAGCCCCCAGCACCCTCGGGTGTATACCTCTCCTATTTGGTTTATCTGATATTACCTTGCAACCGCTTGTATTCTTAAAAAGTCCTTTTTTGTTCTTTTTACTGTGCTAGGATTTTTATCAAATCAAGAAAAGATGGTGTCTACATTTGATATTACTTCGATGAACTTGCTTCTATACAAGCCCTGTTTCATTCCCCCTTCTTAGCGGTAAAGCTGACTTTGCTGATGTGTGGATAACGTCAGCAGAAGCATCTTGCATAAACTGTTCCAGCAATTGTCTGTGCCTGACACATGATAAGAAAAACTGGTAACAGTAAAAAATTGTAGTTATGGAAAAAGTAACTCAATATGTTAGACATTGATAATTATATACATTTGCTGTCCTATGAAAAATACCATGCAAGGTCCACGTCATGATTGTATGAGAAGGTTATAGAAAGTTGTAAATTATCAATGTTTCAAAACATCAATTTTTCATGTCATGCCTTTTTCTGTAGAGTATTGCCACAATAGAAATTTCTCATCCCTTCAAAGTGTGACTTGACTATGAAAAACCTGACTCTAGGGCCTAGAGTCTAGGGTGACATCATCCACTGGTGTGAAATTGTGGATCAATGGCAAATCATGATTAAATATCATCACCATATAATTTAGTGCGAGTAATTGAATCCAGTAGATAATTTGATGGTCGTTGTTTTACTGATTGTAATCCAGTTAACCCTTCTTAAACTCAGGTGGTGGGGGGTACTTACGATGGTGTGTAGCAATGCATGTATCGGACGCGAAGCCTTTATACCAGCTACACTACAACTCCGAAAGGAACGAACCGGTTCAAGTATGCCTCTGATTATATTGATTATCACTGATTGGGTTGAAGCGTACTTATCGATGTTCTCTAATTAATTAAATAGATGGTCTCGAATTAAACACACAATATACCAGGTAATGCAATATATCATCTGGTATATTTCATTTCAATACATCAGGTAATAAGAATATTGCGTGGTATATTATTGCGTAATTAATTAGACTAAAAATGAGCTTCTAAATTCTGACAAGCTCGTCGCTGGGTTTGTGGCGCAAGTGTGGCAATATCACATGGAAGGTTGGCTAAGGATATTGCAGTTGACATTTATGTTCTCAAGAGGAACGTTGCATAACTAACATTGGTTTTCTAATGATGCAAAAAATAAATTTGCTGGGGCTTAGTCTGCTGTGTGTTGTTTTGTCACAGTACAAGGTTTTTTCATCCCTTCAAAGTAAGTTATCATCATGCAGCGTTTGTAAACCATGACCTACGCTAAACTGCTGAGTGACATCAGACTTTTTTTTGGTGACTCATATTTTGCTTCCTCATCCATAATTGCTATTGCCATTTATGCATTTTATTATTATTATTTTTCTTTACCATTACATATTATGAAAAGAAAACTATGCCTTGATGTTGAGATATAATTTTTGTAAATAATTAATACATAACGAAGAGAACAATATGATTTTTTTTATCGCTAATATAATACCTATTTTCATTTGTGCTTGACAGGGACGACATTATTTAAGTATGGATCAAAAGCAGGGGATGCTTTGCTCGACCCTGCAGATGACGCATGCGGACTCAGATTTAATAAACCCATTGCTATGCTCGGGTACTGGAGGAGAAGCTTATATGTGTGTAATTTCTGAGAACAATCAGTAGGCGATGTTTACTGAAAACTGAGCATGTCATGTACATTGAATACTGAAACCTTAAACCAACAAATTGGAGTGTGCTTAGCTAAAGAAATCAGAAAACCTGTCATTTTTACTGAGCAGTTATATGTTAAAACTCACTTAAAATTTCCATTCCTATTATTTTTACGCCAGAACAATCTTCACCTGTTTCTAAAATTTCTCGCAATCAATTTGACTTGACCATACACTTTTAATGAAACAGCCTTATCTGACTTGAAGGTTTGTACGAATGGTATCCTGTCACTGGACGGATCATATCCTCGTTACAATGATACAAAAATGCCATTCTACACCAACGGATACGGAATCATCGCAGCATTCTGGGCCGATGTCAACACCGATGTCAACACCAATGGTGGCGGGAATATCTGGGCCAGAGAGACAACAGACTCGGACATTGTACACAGGATAACTTGGACAAGTAAACTAACCACCACCACTCACCATTAACTACGTATTTTTTTTAACTCTTATCATCCGAGGCAGGATTGTGAATCTGTTTTTTTTCTTACACTTCACTTGCAGTATTTTTTGATTTTGTTCTCAAGTTGGAGAAGCTGAGAATGTGGATTTCACTCCAGATTGGGTAATTGTGGTGACTTGGCAGGATGTGGTTCCAAATGGATCAATTCTTTCGGGGGTGAGTTGATATGCCTGTCAGGATCCCAGTTATCACATGTTATTAAACTCCTATGTTACATGCACATCGACATAGGAGTATTCCCCATTTCAAGATACATACAATACAATTCACTAAAATAATAAAAGTAATTAAGAAGTTATCTGAGTCTCTTTTGTCTTCTATTCACAAGTTTTTTTTTCAGGTTACAAACACTTTCCAATGTGTGGTTGCTGTAAGAGGAGCAATCACGTTCGTCTTCTTTCTCTATGAAGATTTGCAATGGACTACACATAATCCCAACAATAGTCATACTATGCATGCTAGAGTAAGTTTACGTATCCAGTTGTTTTGTGGTTATTATTAGTTCTATTATTTATTATTATGTTATTATTTATGATATATGTCAGCCGGGTAATATAGTATCAATTTCTGATAACTGGATTTGGAAATAATGCTTGTTTACGTCATTAACAATTTATGTTTTGTAGGTCGGTTTCAACTCAGGAATATCAAGACTCTTTTTCCAAATAACAGATTCCAAATCAGCTGCTATTCAGGAGATTGTGAACGGATCAAACATTGGAATACCTGGCGAGTGGTTGTTTAGCATTCAATCTTCTAAATATGGTGTAGTTCAGCCCAGTAAGTTCAGCAATGGACCAAAGGTACTTTGTATGTGTGTTGCTGTGATGCTATCCATAATTCAGATGAAAGTTAAAGTGCAACATTTATAAGGAGTTCTAATGTTCAGTGGTCAGAAGTCATCCCTATTGGTCTTTATACGCGCAAAGTTTCCATTCAATTTGGGGGTGACTGCGATTATGTAAGCAATTTCGATTTTAGTAAAACTAGATCAGTGCTCTTCTCCTCTCCAGAGAGGAACCAGTTCGATAGACCAGATAAACCACTTGTATGTTCAGTCAGAGCTGGCTGCCATAAACACTCTCAAACACACACCGGGTCAATTTAAATTTATTACATAAATTGATTTTTTTTTTTTATTATTGATGAGACATTCTCTCTTCCAGGAATGATTCAAAGCTACTTTCAGAGAAATTCAGAGCTCCAGCAGTTTGCTGGGGATATGAGTGTGCTTTTTATTGGATGAAGATATTTTGCCGATCAAGTCCCTTGGACATATTATGTGATAGAATGTTCTAAGCTATTTATATTTACTTTTAGATCCAAAGAACTTCATTGGCTATGGATTAAAATATGGGGATAACATTCTGCGGCAAAGCAGCCAAACTAGATGCATCGTATATGACCAGAATATCACTGCTTTTATCTCTAACTACAATGCCGTAGAGGTGAGTACTGTCTGTCGGTAGTCATAGTTGTGGGTATAGAGTGCTTCCCTTGTCAGTAAAAGGATCTAGGGACAAAACTAAACATTGTCAATCATCGGTTTAGAACATTCCATTTCAAAACTTGCAACAGATTATCCTTTTGTTTCCACCAACCATCACATCAATATAAGCCAGGCGGTGGAGTGAGGCAGTGCAACATAAACATTAACATCGACCTCACCATTTTATCTGATTATAGATTTGCTTCGACGGTATCATAAATCTGTACGGCAGCACTAATGCTTCTATACTACCTTATAATCTGCATGTTGATTGGACAACTGGTGGGTATTTAACTACAAGGGTAAGCAATTCCACAGGAGATCTCAGGGAAGCTTCCTGGATGGGTAAGGAAAATGTTTTGGTTGACTAGTCAAGTTTGATTTTGATCAAAAAAATTCTTTATCATGTTTATATTTCGTCAAATGCAAACCGTGCACAAGATCTTTTTTTCACACCTTTTGTCTTGTTACAGCTGAAAAAGTAAAGCCACAGTAGACACTGTATAGTTGAGTTAAGCTACAAAATCCTGAATTACCACAATAGCGTTAGACTTTTACCACTACTGTTCAGATTCGATTCAGATACTGGTTAGATTCAACGAAACGTATCTGATTCCGTGTTTATCTAGATGTCTATGTCTGAGGAAATATTGTTTTCTATTGTAGTGTCAGAAGGGTTTGACTCACATTTCACGGCTGAGTTGGTTGTAGTGGCAACATGGAGGAATATCATGGCAAATGGCTCCACAGTGGCTGCTGGGGTTAGACTTTAAAACTCCGTAATCTTGATGAGACCAAAAATGAGCATCATACATGACATAAAAATGAGGAATTTTTTTGTTACTGAATGCCAATGAAGCATTATTATTGGACTGGAACCTTTTCACCAAGTAAATAGTATAAAGAATTCTGCTTTCTTGTTTTGTAGGTCAACTCGTATCAATGTGTGTTGGCTTTTAATTCTGGTGGAGACAACTATGCAGTGTTCATATATGGATATCTTCTCTGGGACAGTTATCGAAAAGGAAACAGACACAGTCTAATCTATGCAAAGGTATAACCAAGGAGTTACTCCTCGGTATAACTCACCACTATAAATTGTGCACAATAGATTTTCTGAGTGCATTATACAATAAATAAGTACAATACAACTGATAAATTTTAGGTTTTAGTTCATTCCGACTCTCTCTTCCAGGTTGGGTATGAGGAGGTTGATGGCTCACACAACATTCAGCTTCCTGGCTCTCAAACTTCAGATGTCACAGACTTGAGAAGAGGATCAAATATAGGTCTGAAAGGATGTTGGGTTTTGAGATTTGGGGATGGAGGAGTTGATGGATCACCTTTAGGTAATTAATATACTTTAACCATATGACATAAATCAAAACAATTCTTTGTTCCTTAATGTTAAGATTTAACTTCAAAAGATGTGTCATTAAACAGTTTAAGGTGAACCACTTAAACTATGATCCTCTTTTTCAGATGGAAAGGAGTATTTTATATCCTATGGCAACAACACCGATGATGATAAGTATCCCGTCGCCTCTTTAGATTCATGTAATGTTACATACAACAGACAAATGAGGATGTTTGGCCATGTTTATAGCAGTTTACATGTAAGATCTCATTTAAATACGTAGTCAGGCATGTAAGTTGGGAACAATGTCAGGTTTTTAGTAGCAGCCAACTTTGTTTAGGAAGTTACGTCGGGAGTGGCCTGTCATGCTAAGCTTGTCAATTTGGGCTAAGTTAGTAGTCGATATGGCTTGATCCTGTTGCCTCCATTGGGAATTGCTCCACCCCCACAAGGAGAGGGAAGGCAACCCCGATTGCGCTGTTCCCAGGGTTGAACTTGAACTTGGTATGTAGCAAGGTATCAATTTGCCGGACTTTATACGCAGGC
Organism: Membranipora membranacea; assembly: GCA_914767715.1. Taxonomy (NCBI): domain Eukaryota; kingdom Metazoa; phylum Bryozoa; class Gymnolaemata; order Cheilostomatida; family Membraniporidae; genus Membranipora; species Membranipora membranacea. Next base: position 9,013,279 of record OU612065.1, read on the forward strand.
CAACATGGCGTCTTGAGTCATCTTTTGTAAAAAGATATGATGTCTCTTCCGATAACGAAAATTTTAGTAATGGGCTGTCTTATCTTTTAATTGTCATCTCAAAAACTGAAAAAACGAATATGGTACAGCATCGTAACTGATTTTCTTTCCAGATTTGCACTGATGGAGTGATGAGCCTTGATGGGAAGATCTTAAGCCACGTTCCTGAGAGCTTCCCCTTCACTCACAGAGTTGGGATCATTGCGCCACTTTTTGCTGATGCTGATCTCACGAATGGTGGAATTATCTGGTCACGAGGAACAGCTGACGGCGATGTGCTGGAGAGAATCTCTAAATCTGGTGAGTAAAAAGCCACAAACTAATGTAAGCACTTACCTACCCACCTCAGCACTTTGGTGAATTGTACTACCATGTCTATATCACAGACGCCAAATGTTACACGTGCGTTATGCAAACTTATTATAGTAAATGTTGCATATCCTTTGGGGAGTACCATTTTATCGGCTAGAGTTGTATTGGTGAATAATAAAGCTACAGAGCTAAGGTGATTCATTACTTCATTCGCTTTTTAAACATATTTGTTGTCTTCTATTTGCAGTAAATCAAGCTTTTCATGGAATCTTTGATGCTATGTGGGCACTGGTAGTCACATGGGAAGGGTTGGTGGCCAACGGATCCACTTCTGATTCAGTGGTCAGTTTCTACTTAAGATTCATAATGCATGCATACCATTTGAATGAAGTATATCAACGCCACCATTATGCCAGCAAACAACAAAATACCTCTTTTTAGATACTTGAACCTTGTTAAAATGTTGATCAATTCGCTCAAAATAATATTTGAATGTGACTTATCCTCCCATGCTAAACTTTTTATTTTAGACGAATACATTTCAGTGTATTTTGGCCATGGATGATTCTCTGAATACTTATGCTCTTTTCATATATGGACGCCTCAATTGGATGGCAACAGGTGAACATGGTCAGAGCAAGGCAGCGCAGGTAATATCGTATCTTTTTAGTTTTGAACTGTTTTTTATATTTTAATAGTTCAGTTCAGCTCAGCTCAGTGGTAAGCACGCCTGCCATATGACCAGCCGGGTATGGGTTCAAACCCGATCCAGGACCGAAAGTCGTATCGACTTTGACTGATCACATAGTCCCTTCAGATCAGGACTTAAAATAATGGAGGTCTTCTGTATGTACAGCAACATTATATTTATTGACTGCCATAATTATTTCAATTAATGTTTTCCATTAAGCGCCAAACAAAGAAGAAAAGAAAGAACAAAGACTCAATTCAGAAAAAAAAATCTATATGTTATCTATAATAAAACATATATGCCAGTGATATTAAGATTATTCATTCTGCAAATGTAACCATTCATGGTCAAAAATCTTTATATAGTTGCATTTCAAATGCTGCGATTCAAATATCATAGGTTTTGTTCAACAATCGCTTTCAATGAGACCACCTTAGTACAATTGTGTGATGTCCATTGTGAAATCATCTTCCTCAGTGTTCATGGGGACCCAACTGTGCATGGCAGCGAGCGAACAAGGGAGAACTCATGTGGCAGCATACCCATTGTTCCTCTGTTTTCGGAGATTCGATATTTACAAATTTTTTGTAACACCCATTTAAAGGTTGGGTTCGTTGCTGGTGATGGAATGCACTATCACTCACTACCACAGTCACAATCGCGTCATGTACTTGAGCTGCAGCGCGGCTCTAACTTTCAGCAGCCTGGCCAGTGGATGTTCAAAATTGATGGAGAAAATATTGAAAACCCAGGTAAAGAAAGCCTTATGATTGAAAATTTGTGTTAAATGCAAACCGGGCAAGTAAAGTTTGATTGTTGAAACTCACCTCTGTTGATTCAAAAATGTATAGCTTCTATGGTAACCTGGAGTACTCTTGACAACCAGTTGAAATGAGTTTGTTTTGACTTTTTTAATTTTTTCATTTCCTTGTAGTTGGAGACGCACATTTCTATCCATACGGAGAGGATGAAGGTGATGAGCTGCATCCGTCTGAGGATGATGCCTGCGATGTAACTTACACAAAACAATTCTCCATGTTTGGGAATATGTACAATAAGCTTTTTGTAAGTGCACTCATAGTGTTGGTTCTTTTATTGTGGCCTAATCGGGTGAACCCATGCAAACTGCTTTCATACCAGTTGCATAATTGTGCTGAAATCTGTTTCTGAACTGGGCATCCTCAATCAGAACGAAGTTTATGTGTTAAACTTTAGTCTGTCCCTTTTTAGGTGTGTGTCAATGGGCTGATCAGCTTGAATCATAGTTTTATCTCCTTCACACCCCAGAGCTTCCCTATACCCAGTAGTGTGGGTGTTATAACTCCATTCTGGGCTGATGCTAATCTTAAGAATGGCGGAGAAATATGGTCCAGAGTGTCGAAGGACAGAGAGATACTTTTTAACATTTCTGTTAAAAGTAGGTAAATTAATACTCAAATAAATGATAACTTATTTGCCTTGCTTTTCATCGTTTTGTGGAAAGAGTGAGACGCGTACGATTATTTTTCCAGCCATTTTCTTTTTGACTTTTTTTGAAGGCTTGTTATTGGCTTTGTACTGAATGCTTCCATAGCTGTTGATCAAGCCAGTGTTGTAGGAATGGTCTTTTATAATTTGGCTCTTTGTTTGTAATCAGCCCAACACAGTTTGTTGTTCATGTATCTCCTCCACAGTTTCAGAAGCATTTGAATCTACCTTCCAGGCCACATGGGCTTTGATAATCACATGGAAAGACCAAGTAGGTTTTGGTATGACAGCTGCTAGAGGGGTAAGCATTCGATATATTCAAATTCTAATTACAAAATTCCTTTTTAAGACAACCAAAATTTGAGCACTTCATGTCTGCTCTGGATTGATGAATGTAAATGAACTTTATTATGCTGAGTTGTGTACATCGTGTATACAATGGCTGAAAGTCAAAGTTTTTGCCTGACTCCTGGTTCTGCCAGTTTTCTCCATCTAACTCAGCAATGTGAAGAAGTCTAAATCGTGAAAAGCTTAAAAATTATGCTCGTATGTGCTGTGTTAGTTTGCTCACTATTGCTTGATTTTCGAGTGTTCCCATCACCTGGAAAGCCGCTCGCCCCAAGAGAGGGAAGCAACTCCCAACGAAGGAAAAATACATACACATTTTAATTTACCCCTTGATACCAATGAACACCCTCACTTTGTTCCTGACTCACAGTCACACTGTCTTCTTTGTTGGCCAGGTGAATTCATATCAATGTGTTTTGTTAATGGATGACATAGGAAGTGTTTATGTGTTGTATCTCTATGGATGGATACACTGGATTTATGGACTTGCATCTAAACGTATTCCTGGGCAGGTAATGTCTGTCAGTTTACAATGACAATATTCAGCAAGTAACGTTATCTCGATATCACTCATGTTTGACTTGAAACAAGCATGTAACTTGTATGTGTTATTGATGTAAGGTATCCTGTTGTGTTGTGATACTGAAACATATTGTTTTCATCTCTGAATATATAAATCAGACAACTTTCATGTTAATATCATAGTCCTAGATAGTAATTGATATAAGTCCTTGTATATCGACATACACACATTATAACATAGTTCTTGGCCTGGCAAGATTTATTCGGTATCACTGCAGAAAAGTCAGATTCGAACTTATTAGAAATTATAGACCCAATAATTCATTTTAACGTCAATTTAAACAAGACAATTTAGATTTTTTTAACTGATGACTTGTCAGAATAATTTGCTCAATCATGTTACCCAGCTTAGAGTCAGCAACTACTTTGAGTTTTGCATCGCGTAATGCACAAAGCTGATGCTGCCCAGCACATTATTTGCTACCCATTAATGCATTGCTGCGAAACCTTGGTTGCCCTTTAAGATAATCAGAATTGTTGCGATGCTGTCTTTGGTATCTGAGAATGTGGAGTTTGAAAAAAAATCTATTTGTCATTCGGGTTGACTTTGATAAACTTTTGTAGTTACTGTTCCTGTCAATTTCTGTTCCGCTCAAAATTCAAAAGCCGGAATCAACTATGGCAGAACACCTTGGCTTGGCTATACCTGATCTATCTAAGAATGATGGTGAATCAGTATGGCTTCAACACAGTCAGCTCAAAATGAGCATTCCACACATTCACTACCATCCATCTCGTCCATACTTACAGGTCGGGTTTGACTCTGGAGATGGGACTAACTACTATGCAGCTCCTGGATCTCAAACAGTAGCAATAAAAAATATGAGGCAGAGATCCAATTTTGGAACTCCAGGACGATGGCTGTTTAAACTGGATGGCGCGACTGTGGAAACACCAGGTTTGTTATTTGCTGACTCACAAATACTCAGTCCATTATGCATGTATTCGAAAAGCCAAGTTAAAAGCATCTGTGTTGATAACCTACATTACTGGTACACATCAGGAAACTGTGTAAGGTATATACCTGTAACGATGTCATCATAAACAGTCTTTGTTTAAAAGCAAATCATCTTCAGGCTGCCCACCAAAACAACACTCATATGGGGATAAAAAGCCTATATAAAAGGCCTGCTAAAACCTATTACTTGTATGTTACTTTCACATCTTTTACAGAATATGAAACCATTACACCTGAGAAGTCTACTACGACCATGGGAGATTCAAAGGCCACATTGCAGGCAGGGTCCAGTACAGTATCAAAAACAAGCTCTGATCGGACCAACATAAACATGATGTATGAAACTCCCATCAACCCCGATACATCCGCAGAATCTCACCCAACCTACACAACAAAATCAGATTCAAGCCAGCATGCAAAAAAGATTCACTTTGCAATAGCTGCAGCACTGTCTGGGGCAGTCAGTATGTTGCTTGCTATGGCTATAGCATTCATGGTGAGAAAGCAGAAACGAGGGAAAAAGAGAGTCGGTCAAAGCGGTGCACCACTCACGATCAATGTTCAACAAGCACAGAACATTTATCACTCCATATAGTAAATGTCATCCTGTCTAACTGATTTCACCAAGACATTATGGTAAAAAGCTATCATTTGTACTGACCAACACTCTGCGTTGAGTGACGCAACAAAAACTCAAAATTTAGGTTGCTCCCAATGATAGCCTTTATAAAAGCAAAATCTGATGGGAAAATCTGACGGAAAAATCTGCAGCTGAATGGCTTCGGGTTTTTCTCTGAAAATGATTTTTTTCTCAACAAACAGGTTGAGCAGTAGCTTATAATTTTTAGTCAATTTAACTAATAGTAGAAATAGCTAATTCTGATTAGAATACATTGAACTGATATTCTTTATTTGGAAGTCAATGTCTCACCATAACTATACCAGTTATTTTCACTAGCATTATTAAAGTGCTCTGGGTCAACCGTCCTAATGGTGTCGACTGGTCTCAGCAGTCTTTGGATTGGCAGGGACCGGAATCATGTGATCCGGTAGACAGGATAGCAATTTACTGCTCAATGCCTGAAACTAGATTGTCATGATCTGTTATGCGACATCGTTTAATCTTCAGTTTTGATGGAGGATGCATGTTTTCAAATGGTGTTATTATCATCACTATTAAATTACACACTCATTCTAAATTTTCTACTAAATCCATTATAATATTATATTCAGTCTACAAAGAGGGAATTAATCTGCTACCGGAATGATAAACCAGATACTACCTGTTGCGTAGGTTAATGCAATGAAGACTAAACTGAGTGGAGAGGATAGAAGAGTCATCAAAGTATTACCTGGAAGAGGTCTGCTGTTAGGTCAAGACTGTACAGCGGATAAAGACAATGCTTAGAAATTGTGGATAATCTAAATTTGTTACGAATTTTGCAATCAGATCAAAATTTTTATTTGAAGTAACTACACGCTTGACAGAACATTAATGCCTGGTACTAATGTTCGAAAAAAATTCCTTTTATGACCCTGTACAAGGAAGTAAATTTGTATGCGATGATTTCAATAGTCAGGCTCATTTACTTTTCTTTATTACTGTGCACACTTTGATAAGGTGTAGTTAACACGACTAGAAAGAATTAAGCGAATATAGGAAAAAAGAGGTGTAGCACTAGGAACAATCAAACAGTTATCCGAGGTAAAATGGGTTCAGTTGCCTGGCTTCTTTGCCTGATCATAGCAGTGGCAAGCGGGACAATCACATTGGAGGATGGAGTGCTTCACTATACTAACACTTGGGTTGTCGAGCTGCATGGAGTACTTGATAAACAACAAGTCAGCGAAATCGCACGAATGCACGGCATGGTGAACCAGCGCAAGGTATGTGTTCATATAACATATTCCAGAGCCACACCATTTTCTTTTAGCATGGTGTCTGAAGCTGGGGATGATGTTGTGACCTTAGGGGATCAAAAGTCACTGATCATTCAAACTTCAAGCTTCTCGGCCTATTGGCTAAGATCAAAGTGTCACTGCCAATGGCTGATTAGTGCCTGTTTCAGTTTCTGGCAGCTTGCTGCACACTTATGATTAGGAGGTCCACCATGGCCTCACCTCTAGGATGCATTCTAGTTTACTAGGATGTATCACACTCTCAGTACGAGGACTCCGGGCAACTTGCGTCCCTCTTTAGGGGCAGCCCACCCTCTGTTTTGTCACAAACAGGGGGATAATTCAAACCAAGGAGTAACAGCTTGTACTCCTTGTTCAAACTGTCACTGGAGGGTGGGAGAGAGGGGAGGGGATTTAGCTAATGGGAAAGCACTCATCCAATGACATCTGGAAGGGGTTTGTTACTAGCAAAGCAGTTGCAGCACAACTTGATCGAATAGACAGTTTTCTAAGCTCTGATTTAGGCCTCCATTTGAAGTTGTCCTCTCTCTCCAGTTTGGTACTTTTAACCCACGCCGCATAGGGAAAACGTGCTGAAAAGAGGGTTATCTTGAAAACCGCTTATGATAGGGTAAAAATTATTTTTGATTCAGAATCTGCAACATTGAAAACTCATATGGACATAGTTTGGGAAATAATTTTAGTATTTAGATAGTCAATTATAGCATTTTCCGCCTGTTTTGCGGACAATTTGGCAGAATCTTTCATGAGTTTCGTCACTAAAATTAAGATTTATCAACATTCAAGCCTCCGATGATTTGGTGCAGACTCTGAATCAAAAATAATTTTTATCGTAACATTAGCGGTTTTCAATATAACCCTCTTTCAGCAGGTTTTTCCTATGCGGCATGGGTTAAAAGTACCAAACTGGAGAGAGGACAACCCCGAATTGAGGCATAAATCAGAGCTCAGAAAACTGTCTATTTATTTTTAATGTTTGCTGCAGTTATTGATACTGACATGGCCTCGCCCTTAAACAACTAGGTGGATCAATTTTATTCATGTATCAAATTATTCTCTGATTCTTCAGCTCCGTAATGATGTGCTTCTTTAGAAAATTGGTCCACTCTTAGTGCATTTTATATCTATCGCAGTAGAGGCCTTCCCGAAAACGCTCACATCAAGCCAGGCTAACGTTTTGTGACGTCAGAGAGCTGTTTGAGTGATCAGCCTATTGTAAAATCAAAACAAACAGAGCTATCTTGTACTCAATACAGCAGAAAATCCATGGTGCTGATTTTCATTTTCTACTATGAGCCTATGCACCCATATCTCAATTGCAACCTCATGGAAGGGCACTGGCATCCCCATCCCCAAATTTGAGATATGATGGTCTAAAAAGTCAGCTTATTTGTGTGATTTCTGCAAATGTAGGTCAACACAGAGCACCAAACTAAGGCTATATTGTGTAGTAAGGTATTCTATGAGTGGCCCCAATTGAATACAATACTCCACTGTGATCCACTGGCTAAGTAAACAAACTCGGAATTTTATATTACAACAAGCAGGGCTGTGTGTGTGTGTTCGATTGAGAATAAATGACACATACTATAAACTGAGGTAAGACGCAGGTCAGATAATAAAATAATCCAGCCATAGCTGAGTCATCGGCTGCACGAAGTTAGTGAAAATAAGGCAAAGGGAAAGGAGATCAAGAATTTTTAGACTTTAGCATTCCAATATGTTATAGCTTTAGACTTTAGATAAAGCTTTAGACATTAACTGTGTTACTGTTCTCCCATTCTTGAAACTGACCAGCTTATAGTATGCCTTATGTATAATTATGTGAACTTGACTAAAAACTTTCGGTGAGGACCTGCTGTTTGCCATCCATTGTATATTTATAATTGGAGATTTTTAATTGATAAAACTTTATCAGCAGACAAAAATTCTATGTGATGATAAAATTCTAAATAATGTGCTGGGTAGATGGCGAGCCGAGGTAAATCCGAAAAAATACTGTGCTGCGGCTAACTGTGACAAAGATTCTTGATATTTTGTAAAAAATGGCCAGAACACAAAACATCAACCAAGACACAAATTTTTCCATTGAAATATTATTGTCATTCCGCTTGAGAAACAAGCCTACCTCTGCATGCATATCCTCCACGGTCAGTTCTTGTGAAGAAACATATTCCTTCACCATCAGTTGCCTGCCCTATTCCCCTAGAATGGCCCCAGAAGCTTCATTTTCTGAATCAACAGATTCGTCACTTAGACAACATCAGTTATCTGACACATTATTGCCATCGAAATATTTTGCCCAAAACTAAAGATCGTAAGTTTAATAACGTGTGTTGAATAATGTTAGACAAATTGATCGTCGCTAATAAACTAACTCTGGCTTTGTGAATTGGGGCTTGTATCATTCTATGGTCATGGATGTTTATACGATGAGCATATCACAGAGTAAGGATATTTTGCATATTTTGCAGTCATCGATGAGGTAATTTATTATGGACCGCAATAATGTTTGTTTTGACAGCAATGTGATATTTAATGTGGGGAGAGCCTTGTCAAAGATTATAAAACATTGGCCATGTAGACATGACCGCATCCACTAGGATACTGTGTGTAGTCAACAAAGATGTTGATGCGTGACCTATTTAGCTAAAGTTGTTGAGGAATTTCTATCAACACAGCGCACTAACAGCTCTGTGACGTCAAATATCACACCCTTTTCAGGGTTAATTTTATGCGAGCGTTTTTAGGAAGGCCTCTACTGCGATAGATATATAATGCACTTAGAGTGGACCAATTTTTTAAAGAAGCATATCATTACGGAGGTGAAGAACCAGAGAATAATGTGATGCATGAATAATATTGAGCCACCTAGTGGTTTAAAGCAAGGAGTAACTTCGCTGTTACTCCTTGCTTAAAGCAACCAATATTTTGCCGCCCGCCCATGCTTTGGGAGTGTTGTGGGATATGACCATCTGACTTTTAATCAATACTAAGGAAGCCCAGTGACTTAAAGCCTCATAACTTCTTCAGTCCGTCCGTAACTTCAGTCCAAATACTTTCATATGTCAACATTGTGTCAACATGTTCCAGCCCAGTTCTAGTAAGAGTGTGGTATAATTCAGCTCAGTTTAGACTTGTGTCAATCACATGGCCTATACTGAAAGAGTTGGGCTGTAACAAAATGGCCTAAATATAAAAAAACAGACAAAATTATTACTCACTTATGTAGTTGTGCCTACTAAACATTTCTCATGGCTATCTTTATACGAATGTCACTTGGATCTTTATCATTTTTCAGATAATCCCAGATAGCTCTCTGTATGAGTTTCTACATCCACTTATTGCACGCAAATCTGAGAGGGAAGCTGAAAGCGTCACTTCACTGCTTATGAACCATATGCGGGTTTGCTAGCTATTGTAAATTTCGAGCTGAACGTAACATAAGAATCTGAGCGCCCAATATCTCACTCGGGCAGTTTACATAATGTTTTGAGCTGGATTAACAACATAGAATTTAAATCAAGATAGAAAAAGTCTACAAATAGTTTGGTCAAGCCTTTGTTAGGATTATTCATGGTGAAAAGAACACTGCATAGCGTCTGGTCTAGTCTGAGCTCCCAAGACTCTCTCTTGACCCCGGCCAAAAATTTGAGCTTGCACCACCTGCAATCTTCTTGCACAATATTACTGTCATCGGTGATATTTTTATCACTGTATTGGTAAGAAATCATCTGTTTGTGAATTTGGCTCAAAGTTACACCATCCACCAGATCTGCAATTATCCTATGCTGAAAGGTGAATCCTTTGATTGATAGCTGTGCTGAATGATTTAAGTCATTTTGCAAGCAGGAAAGTTTGTGTTTTTCCACCAGCTTGTTATGCATGGAAGGAATTTCATCAATCATATAGAACACTTGATAACGGCTATTTTCAGATAAAACATGTCCAGCAACAGGTTGCAAAAGTTCGCAACAAACGGATGCCTGGAGAAATTGCAGCCGGTGGTGTAAGAGTGAAGCGTTCCCACGTACCAGAGCCTGTTGTTAACTTCACAGACCCTAACTGGGTTCAAACCTGGCATCTGGTTAGTACCACTTCGTTGACTCAAGTTGAAACAGGACTATAGTTCTAGGGGTGGTATGGAGTGCCTCAACTAGAAAGCAGAATAAAGTGGCCCAAAAACATTATAATTGAGAGGCCCATATGAGAGTCAGCTTAAAATCACTTCTTTGGGATAGTTTCTTACTATTCATATATCTCAGAATGACATTGACCTACATACTGGCATCCTCTCTTTGACACCAGCACCCTTCGGGTTTCCTGCCTCCCTTACAAGCCTGGTTTGTAGTAGTAGTACTCACACATTATTGTTATCTCAAGAGTCTTGTTTGCATAGGAAAAAATTAAATAATCTAACTACAGTAAGAGAAGTAATGTGTAGATGAATTTAATAGTAAACGCAGTTAAACTGTGTTCTCTACTTTGATTAGTCAAGGAAATGAGGAACTCTTTAACTCAAAACTAAGGAAATAAGGTATGAGCCAAAATAATAATGGCGTCTCCCACATATTCTCCCAGTAATAAATAACCAACCAAAGTTTTCTCCATAAATCATCGATGCGAGATAGATTGTTTTTATTGGGTATCATCAATGATGAAACAAATTATGGCGACTGTAAGAAGGCGTAATCATTTAGGAGTCTGATTCTAAAAGGTTTGAAACTGTTTAAAAACGAGTTGTGCGGCACTTACTTTTCCTACCTGTTAAAAATATGCTCTTCATCATTAATGAAATAAACTGCAGTACCAAAATTTCGGTCTGAAATCAGATTAGTAATTTCACAGCTGTATGCGATAGAGAAAGGAGATAATAGCCAAGATCTCTCTTTCCTGTGCAAGAGTTAAACCCAACTTCTGAATTATGTAATAAAATTGGTAGTATAAGAGACTTCACAAAATATTCGAATTGAGCGTTGGACAGATGGATGATATTCATGAACCATTTTCTTAACCATGTCAAGGATTGATGGTATTGGTATCACTTGGAAGTTTAGTGTAATTTCAGTTAATCTCGGTAAACATAAACTCTTCTCTCTTTTTTGCAGAATCGTGGCATGAGTTCTTCACAGTATGACATGAATGTTATTCCAGCATGGAATAAGGGCTATACTGGCAAAAATGTAGTTGTAACTATTGTGTGTGATGGATTAGAGAGAGACCACCCTGATTTAATTGCTAATTATGTGAGTGCAATTTACACTAATAGTGTGGCTGATTGGTGTTGTCAACACAATGTAAGGTAATGTAACAAGCATCTTGCTTGACTTGACAGCAGATTGACTGTTTGTCAGGCAATTGTCATACTCATCACAAGGGGAGACCTCATAGAGATCTGTATTATTGTTCTCAGACCTGTCTGCGTTCTCCAGGAGAGCCCTTTGACTACTGCTTCATTACACCACTGCCTTGTGGAACAGCCAGAAGCGTTGGGGTGCATAATCATGCGAATCAACTGTATGATTCTAGGTCCGAAACTTAAACCTTTGGATCAGCATTGGTATAAAATGCAAAATATTTATCCCATGCAAACTCAAGCTAAAGATAATTCTCTTTTGGATGATGAGTTTAGGTTGTATTAGAGTTGCTAAAACTCTGATTCTATGTTGATGGAAGCTGTAATTTTCAATTTGCACTTTCTACATTTAGGATCCAGCAGCTAGCACTGACATAAACAGCCACGATGATGATCCAATGCCACGCTATGAGTACACAAATGAGAATAGGCTTGGCACCCGTTGTGCAGGAGAAGTAGCGGGGGCAGCCAATAACTCACATTGCACTGTTGGTGTGGCTTACAATGCCAACATTGGAGGTAAAAATTGAAGAGAATGAATCAATCTTGTGTATGCTTCACTTGTTTCACCTATCGCATAACTTTTGTAGCACACAATTATAGGCAAAAGCGCTGACTTGTGAGTGGCTATAATCAATGTAACATCCCATACACAGTAAGCACTCAACTGTGTATGGGATTTTCCACTTTTCACACTTTCCACAGCGCTTGTTGGCACTTTTGCCTATTAGGTTTTTCTCTCTTTTTTCTAACAAACAGAGTCTTATATTGATTATGATCATCATATTCTGCTGTGCTTTATTTTGAATACAGGAATTCGGATGTTAGATGGTAGCGTAACAGACAGTGTTGAGGCTTCGTCATTCTCTCATAACATCAACCACATAGACATTTACGCTGTACAGTGGGGCCCAGATGATAACGGGAGAACAGTGGATGGTCCTGGCCCTCTTATGAGGCGGGCATTTGTGAACGGTATTCAAAAGGTGGCCCAACCAACTAATAAACTCTAGATAAAGATCATTTATCGTGTTATCTGCTGATCATAATATATAGATTTTCCATCTCATACTGCAAGATACAGCCAAACATTAATCAGTTTATAAGAAAAGAAAAGAAAAAGGGGGCCTTTGAGTTAATGTTCATAATATGCCTTAATGACTGTCTATGGAAGTTATCCAAGACAAAAAGGAAATTCTGCACTCAATCACTGAAGGATTTTGACAGTATGTTTAATCAAAATCTTTTACATAGCAGCTATTATCTGTAATATATATATATATTGTTCATGACTTTATGTAGTATATATATGTAATATATCTGCAATATATACATATTTTACAGATACATTATAACGATTGATCAGAATCAGAAATATGTTTATAAATATCCACTCTGTATCATATATGACGACTTTCTATTGGACACAGGGACGCAATGGTAAAGGAAGTATATATGTATGGGCAGCAGGTACTGGTGGGTCACATCATGACTCGTGCTCATGCGATGGATATACTAACAGTATATACACTATATCAGTGAACAGTGCATCAGAACGTAACACAGCACCATGGTATATAGAGGAGTGTGCCTCCACCATCGCTACAACTTACAGCAGTGGCAGATTGGGCTCGGACAGAGAGGTAATATAACTTTCATCTCTGGTTATAATGTTTTTTCCTCACATTCCAAATGGTGATTTCAAATTTTTCCTCGGCCATTCTCTCATGACTCAAAGATGAATCTCATGTCTCATGTTTCATTTATGGTTATCGTAGCGTCTTGTGGTGAACTGTTACACTCGGACATGTTCACTGATTTTGATAAAAAGATTTTCATAAGGAATCCATTTTCACTTGGTGTCATAACTGGCGCCATACCTGACAAGTCTCCCTTTTTGGTAGGGAGCCTCCCAGTTTTTAGGGGTATTTCCCACCTCCTCCCTATCTCCCTTTTTCCTCCCTTTTTTCAGCTTCCTTCACCCATAAGACTTTTTAAGCTTCTTGTTGCAAGAAAAACTATGTTTTCCTACCCCCACAGTACATATGCCTAGATATAATTGCCTATTAACATACCATCTCTCCTCATTGGATAAAGTGCAACAATATAATTTGTAAAATCAGGTAAAATTATGCATTTCATAATATGAACGCTCTAGTTTTGGCTTAAAACAAATGACAACAACGGCCAAATTACACCTTCACTGCGAGACGCGCAGAGTGGTACTCCGGGTCGGGAGTTCGTCCGCGGAGACCTCCTGATTTCTTGGTCTACCAACTTGTCATGTATGACTGGCGCTCTAGATGTTTCGCAAGTAGCAGAAACAAAGAGCACATAACAAAGTAAAATGCCAAACTACCCAACTAAGTGATGAACATATTTTTGCAGATTTATACCACAGATCTTAGAAAACAATGTACAAACAGTGGAGATGGAACTGCGGCCGCAGCATCAATAGCTAGTGGACTGATTGCTGTCATGCTAGAGGCAAAGTAATTATATATTCTAGCCATGAAAGTACTTTCAGCTCATTGAACACAGTCAAAATTAGGATGATGCTTACGTCTACTGTTTAAATATAGAAACTCCTTATCAGGTGCCATACACCATACATAGAGCTGGACTCTTCTTTTTAACAATCAGCAAACAAATAGTCAGTGTTTCCAGTACTAAAAGGGGCATATATTATCTGGTTGTTATATTGATTTGTTTCTTTTGTCCCATATGTGACCATAGGCTAATTGTTTTAGTAATAATATGACTTGGAGGGATGTACAGTATGTTATCGTTGCAACTTCCAATCCAGACCCACTGTTGGACGGGGGAGCATTCATTACCAACGGTGCAGGAAGAAAGTGTGAGTATGAAGAATTACAATTTTGTACTATTCAAGATTCAACAATAAAATGCTAACAACTTCACATTATCGCATCAACCAGCTAACGTTCAAGGCAAGCTTTATAGTAGCAATTTGGATCACTGCATGGTAAGGTGTTGAATGGTTTCAACACTTCCTCATAGGTGTAGGCTCTAAATAAAAAATGCTATGGTAGATTGATGCAAAACCTAAAACCTAGGTGAGATTATTATAACATGACAATCAAAAATTGTTGGGCTAAGGATTCTTTCACATTGAAACATGTCCTGCAGCAATTGTTTATCACTCTTCTTCTCACTTTTAGTTAGCCACAAGTTTGGATTTGGTCTCATGGATTGTGCTGCAATGGTAGATCTGGCAAAGAGCTGGAGATCAGCCCCTCGGCAGCTAATCTATCATACACATGTTCAGCAACCAACAGCGTGAGTGGGCATTTTCTTTTCTAAGGTCGGGTATCAAACAGAGGGGAAACTGTCAATTTTCACACGGTTTTTTTTCTTACATTTTGCAGATGAAATAATATGAATAGGTAGATGTCATATCAACAAACAGAAACATCTGTTTAATATTGAATGATGCTTGCAAATTTGAAAAAAACCTTGATCTTACTGCAGCTGATCAGTTCTATATTACTTCAATTTATTATCTTCCATCAGCACCCTTGATAGGAGTACTCCCTATAATGTGAGCGTCTACATACCAGAATGTAGGACAGGTGATATGGGATGCATCAGATATGTAGAACATGTTCAACTTAACCTCACAGTTTCATCCACCAAGAGAGGTGCAATATCAGTAAGTTCATTCTCATAGCATCACATCGTTATGGCGATATAGTTGTCAAATTATTCAACGAATGTATTTTACAGGAAACTGCTATGTGGTATTCTCTTTTAGCTGAGTTTGAGTACCTGATTGAAGAAATGTTTCACAAGAATTCTGGCTGAATAATCATCCGAATTATATTTGGTCTTTTTCCCCATGCAGAAGGTGCAATCTGCTATTAATCAATGGCCATCGATGAGAAGTTGTTTGAAACCTTGGTTGCCCTTTAAGGATAAATCTTGTCACTTGTAGGAGTGAATATATATACGGTCTAAATCTTTGCCGGCATGATGTTGGGCAATCCCGATAAAATGATGTGATAATAGTGAACTATCTAAAAACAGGTTATACTGGTGAGTCCTTCCGGAACATCATCGACGCTTTTGGATAAAAGAGTGAATGATTACTCCAGTGCTAGTTTCACAGACTGGCCATTCTCATCAATACACTTCTGGGGAGAGAGGGCTGCAGGCGAATGGATGTTCATTGTAGACACTCAAGGCTATTCAGGTAACTGCTGATATAAAATGATTTACTTGCCAGGGTTCCCAGGCTGCTGCTGTACATAATTCAATTATTTTGTAGTTACCTTTTCATGAGAGCAACACGATTTACAAACTAATTGTGTTATCCATAGTTATCCTCTCTCTGTTCATGGGTGATGACTCCCGTATTTAAAATTTTCTATTGTACATGTAATTAGCTAACATCTTAATCAGACATGAGTAAGAGGTTCCAGAACCTATCGTACAACTTGTATTACAAAATGATGATTATGTTTAGTGATAATTTTGCCTGGTATAACTCGTTGCGATGTTTGCCTGTAGCTTTTATTCACAAGTTATTGACCTTTTAGGGTTGCTGAGTAAATACAGTCTTACTATATATGGCACATCCATAGACACATACAGTCAGAACTACACTGAAGCCCACAACTTTACATGTCACTCCACATGTGATCAGTATGCTGGGTGTTTCGGGTCTGCTCCTACTCAATGCATAGTATGCAGATATGGACTTTTCAAATCAGAAGATACACAGTAAGCTGACGGAAATATTTATGTTATAATTGAGTTGGAGGTACTTGTAGTCGGTGGAGGGACGGTTGTGGCAAGGAGTGATCTACGTTTAGTCAGACATAGTCACAATATTTTAAAAATAGAATATTTATCTTCAAACATGATCAGATAATTTGTCACCAGATAGTTGGATATGCCAGCATAGGTATTCATCTTAATGAATTATCAGTTCTTGAACAAAATCAGCACATGCTGCATGTAACTCCTCTCCCCATGGCATGTAATAAAACATCATGTTCCCAACCCACCAGGCCACAACACTGGATTATTCATTTGATTGATTCTTTTACTCTAGCTTATGTTTGGATACATGCTCAGGAGGGCACTACTCAAGTGGAGGATTATGTAAAACATGTGATTCTAGTTGCAATAGCTGTAATGGAACAGGTTCGTTCAAATGTACCTCCTGTCGTAATGGAACCTACCTGCACCATCAGGGAAGCTTCATGTACTGTGTAGACAAATGTCCTCAGTCATATTATGCAGGTAAGCTTGCATGCCAGCAATTGAACCGTTTGGCAAATGGTTGTTCGGCAGTCATCTCAGTTCTGTTTGACATGGATAATAAGACACCTAACACGTTCTTGTATAACTACTAGTAGTAGTACCAGGCTAAAACTCCTATTGATAATTCAAACAGGGCAATTATAAAAAATAATATCTATTCATGCTACGAAAAACCTAAAATTTCAGTAAAGAGGATTATTTGTATTCATTTTGTGTCAGGAGGTAGGGCTCCAAGTAACTTGGTGGAGTCAGGGCAACGCTCCAGTTTTTATTAGAAATGAACATGTTTTAGATAGGTTCTAGGTAGGACTTCTGCTCTGCAGCTGATACATCCAGTTCCAATTTAAGTTCCTCAGGCTAGATTAACTCTTCATGCTTCATCTACCAGATATTCATATGCTACCTGTGTATCAATATCACTTGATCAGTGCGGAATGTCCACTGATTTCGATATACAGCAATTTATCTTGATGGATCAATTTCTATGACCAATATTGAGTCCAATTTTAAGCCACTTATATAATATACATCATTTTTTCCATTAGATTCTGAGGCTAATACATGCGGTCAATGTAGAGATCAATGTGATACATGCACCAACGCTTCAGACTGTGAAGATTGTGATCCTGGATTTCAACTGATAAATGGACAATGCAAAATGGGCTGTAAAGAACAGTAAGTTGTGTGCATCAGTGAAATACACCAACTGCACATAATAATAATAATATATGAACTTTATTGCTATTCAAGGCCCCTTTTCGGGGCAAATACGGATATGCTTACAGTAATAAGAATTATCACATCTATTTAGCGCACTCCTGTACAAGGTAGGAGTGGGCAAGCTAGGCTATTGTCCGGAGAGCTTACCTCCTTAAGCAGCATGGGTAGTGACCAGGATTCGAACCTGCAACTCCCAGATTGAGAAGCTTGAATCCTAACCACTACACCGCATGATTGCAGGACGAAAAGCTTCCCATAAGCTTTTTCTGTAAAGGAGAAATTTCAACTTTATTTGATTTGCACAACACAGTCGCTGTAATTATTTTTGTGTTGAACAATAGCTAAAAATATAAACAATTTTATTTCTGGTGATCAATTATATCAGCTAACGATGGATATTCACAAAAGCTCGCAAAAGAACATAGTTCTTTGAGCTGGTTCTCTTACTACTTCTAACGAGACATCCTTTATCTGCTGATCTGTTGTTACAGGGAATATAGATCTGAGGGCGATGAATGCGTAAGGTGCCCTACGACAAATTGTAATAATTGTGGTACATTTGGTGGATATTGCCTAGAATGTAGCCAGGGCCATGTGCTCTACAAAACAAACTGTGTCTCAAGCTGTCCAACAAACACCTACAACTCAACACTGCCTGGATATCCAGCCGCTGACCAAGCTGCCGAATGTTTTGAGTGAGACTTTTATCACCATTTCATTAATTCTTGGTATCAATGGGAAGTTGAGGATCAAGTTAAAATATTTAAGAAATCTACCAGCTAGTTAACCAAAAAAAAAATTAAAGTGTGAATCATAATATCGATGACAAACCTAAATTTCTGCATTGTTTTATATACAGTCTCCAATTGTCCGCTTTTAGTTGTGATTCGAATTGTAAGACATGTAACGGACCTTCAGACAACAACTGTCTAACTTGTGATGATAGACATATTGTTTCTTTGTCACACCAATGCATCCTCAATGAGAGCTGTCCGCTTGGACAGTATCGTGCTCTAGATGTTGGTGACTGCGAGCCATGTCATGAATCATGTCACTCATGTGCAGGACCAAGCGAATCAGAGTGCACATCCTGTAAGAAAGGGTAAGGATATATCACTGTCAGTTAGAGCTGGACATTAAACCACTCAATAATATTCTGATCCTTGGTCATATCAGTTGAAATACTATGCTCACTGCTACAGGTGTCACCTTTAGTTTTGATGATCATAAGTTTCATTACCTTTTCAACTCTTTTCCCTGTTTACTATCGTTGACATGCAGAAAATGATACAATGGCCCGGCATACACTCAAACACTCCCTAACATCGAGGAGGCTTGAAGCTCAGACGGCTGCAAGTGCGAGCAAGTGTTTGGAGCATCACAATATCATGATTATGTAACGCCAGACACTCACACTCCCACTATGGGCTTTTAGGCTGGGCATTTAGCCCGGCTATTGCCAATCCATAAATAGAGTTTGCCAACTCAAATATATATTATTATCAATATGAAACCATTCAAATCTCACACTGACTCATGAGATGAGTTTTTAAACCGGACTCGCATGTCCATCCACCCTGTATGTGGTAATCAATGCTAATCTTGATGTATATTTTATCTGGTTTCCAGATTATTTTTACTACATGGGGATTGTGTGGATGCTTGTGGTGTAGGATACTATAACTACACAGACCCCGGAGACTCTCATACCTCCTGTCAGCTCTGTGATACATCTTGCTCTGAATGTAGTGGTCCTGAATCAAACCAGTGTACTACCTGCATGGAAGATAACGCAAAACTTGTGAGCGGTGCTTGCCAGACAGCTTGTCCACCAGGGTAAACCAATGAACAGATATTTTCCAAATCTAAGACACACTTTGTGCTTCTGTATTATTATTCAATTAGTAATCATAACATCTAACTCCTTGCTGTAGACGATGGTTTTCAAGTTAAAAGTGCGTATTACAGTCGCCACGCCTTATCTTTCTAACATTATCTAACTTATCTGAATGTTTAATTTACTTTGGAAATTAATTTCAGGGCATATGCTAAGTCTTTGGACACAGCAAGGCAAAATGTTACCTGTGCAAATTGCTCCTCTCCATGCAGATCCTGCACCGGCCCTATGACGTATGATTGCACTAGTTGCCCTGATGCTAAAGCTTTGACACCAGGTATGCATATTTAGATCAACAATCAGACTGGATAATTTTATTCTTTTTGTCATTCTCAGACATAAATAGACAATTTGCCCAAGATGGTACAGTTGGAAAATGTATGTTTGAGATAACGGCTTTGTGGGAATTTGTCTTACTGGTTTGAAAACCTAGTTGGAAAACCTCATTATGGGAAAACGACTTGGTGTCAAAACATCTTGGTTTGAAAAATTCTTGGTTGGCAAACACAGAGGTGGGAAAATGGTTTTGTGGGAAAATGGCCGGATACCCTAATAGACCCAAACATCAGATCCATATATATTTTCTCCATTTAACCCACTAATATCAATTAAGTGATGCAATGTATCACTCTCAATCCTGAAAAAAATTGTGCGTAGTAATGTGGCAAGTGAATTGGGTACAGAGAAAAAATAATACAATGAATTTTTAGAGCTCTGTTCGTTCCAGTTGATCAAATGGTCGATTCTTGTATAAATGAGACCAATCACAACCTGTTTTATTTTAGATGGATACTGTGTGAAGGACTGTCAACCAGGCTACTATGAAGAACAGAAAAAGCTTAACGGCATGATAGACCATACTGTCTGTCAAATGTGTCATGATCTTTGTGCAACTTGCTCAGGTAGAGGCATTATTTGACTGTCGTGTTATTTTGTTGCCAAATGTTACGTAAAATTACTTGGCATTGGAACTTGGAAGGCAACTACGGTAGACGTGTTTTATTCACTGTGAATGTTACAATTTTACAATCAAAATAATTTTGTTGAAGAATTACTCCATTGTGCCAGATGTATGCACAATTGTTTGAGACAATCCAAGTTATTAGATATTGGCCTTTCCCAATGTAATGAGTGGAAAAACATTGTCGACTACGGCTGGACCAATGAGTTCATTGGCTGGACTACTTGTGATATTTGTCTCTTTTCTATGCAGGAAGCCTACCCACAGATTGTTTAACCTGTGATACGGGATATATCCTGTACAATGGGCAGTGTAGAAAACATCCTGAATGTCACAAGAACCAATATTATGACAAATCTACAAAAGTGAGTCTATGCCCATGTGTCAAATGTTATCCCACCAGAGTGTCTTATGCATTGACACCAGATAAGAGCCTTGATTTAACAGCCTACATGAGAAACCCAATGGTATAAGTTTTATCTGATATGCCAGCATTTGGGATGGTTCCCACGAACTGCTTGCAAAATTTGGTAGCATTAAAAATCAGTATGAGCAACCGAAAATTAAAGACAACGGGATTTAATTTGGTTTGATACAATTTACATTGTAAGCGATGCATGCAAGTCTGAAAGCTAACTTCCCTATGTTACAGATGTGTTTGCAATGCAATTCACAATGCCAAGGCTGCTCAGCCCCTAGTCTGAATGGTTGTACAAGCTGCTCAGAGGGCTCAGGACTATTTGTCGAGTACGATGGACTGACAGGGAAGTGCCTCGAGTGCTGTAAGAGTGACAGTGACACTAACTGCTGTTCTTGTAACGGATACTCCGGTGAGCGATGAAAAACATAAATATATACTGGTGGACTCGCAAGAACTCAGATTTATAACTCACCAGCGCATCCATCAGGTTTCCCATATTACAATAAATGTATGGATGGTACATTTGTTCCTTGTTGTATGCATCGCCGATTAAAAACTAAAGACATCGGTTAATGGTCTTCTTATTCATGGAAAAAAAATTTATATTGAAGGTCTGAACTGTACTCTTAGTAACACTGGGCCACCGAAAAAGGCTAAAAATACCGGAAATGACGACGGAAAAGCCAAAACTGGACTTGCCATCGGCATCACATTCCTCATCTTAATATCAGCTGTGGTCATAGGCTTTGTGGGTTGGAGATACAGAAAGCATGGTAGATGTGTGTGGCCAAAAGTGTTCAAAAGACCAGGATTGTCCATCACAGCAGATGATGTATTAGACCGGAATACACAGCATGAATTAGATGATGCCGACCACATCGATTAGGAGAGCTATTAAAGAATTCTATTATAATCACATAGCTGTCATACTTCATTTTAATTCAACAAACATAATACACATACCATTTTTATGTGATAATATTAACATAATACCGCTTACATAAGAGAAAAAAATAAAGCTGAACTTCGAGAAGAAATAAATTTGATGGTACCTTTGTGCTTTTTCCAACATGAAGTGATGTTATATCAGTGTCAGTCTTCATTAAAATAAAATTTTACTCGCGCTCATGTTTAGGCTGCCCGGTGATGTGCAGTTTAATACCTAGTTTATCAGTGTTTGGTAGGAGTGTATCCGGGAAAGCCTTAGCTTTAGTTGTATAAGTTGTAATGATGGAGGTAGTGGGAGCAGAGTATATTTAAGGGCAAGTAGTTAGCATTAGACAATTCCTACCCAGTGATCTCAGCCAGGTAATACATATTATTATTGTATGTTCCGCTGCAAAGACTTTGTTTAAAAGAATGAGATGAATGGATAGACTTGAATGTGCTGCAGCAGCTGTAGAAACGAGGAGGCTGTAATAAAAATATACCTGCCACACCACAGAACCGCAGAGCAATTGTCAAGCAAAACAAATATGCGCAGTCATGCATACTACAGGTAAAATGACTGAACGCTACAGACAGGACATGCTCCTTAGTCCTTCTTAGTTTATTATGATGCAAACAAGGTAAAAGCAGTGGCTGGCTGCCAATAGAGATCCCAGCTCAGAGCTCAAAGGCTGGAAACATTGCCATTTTAGGATTGAGAATATCATTCAAAAAATAAGCTGCTCCCGCCATACCTAAAATGATGAAAAAGGTAAAATGAGTGCCGCAGAACCACGTGAACTGTGAGTTGGGCCTGTTATCACCCGTGAACTATCGACCGTTTTGTAGTAAACACGGTGACTTTCTCCCATCAAGAAAGAGGACAAATATCACGTATTGGGCGTAGCTGATCAGTGCAAGACAATCGCAGACCGTAATATTTTCATCCAATCATTGGTTGAGCAAGAGATAATTTTGAAGATCTGAATATCAAGAACAAATAAAAATAGAAAAGCGGTTAGAAAGCAGAATAAACAAACCTTCAAATAAAGAGAATGGCCTATCAGGTGTTCTGCTGCAGTGAGTGCCATATGAGCAGCACCATGAAGCAAACTGTATAAGAGAAAATATTTAAAAAGAGTAAAACTAATTGATAGACTCGCTTTATAGGGTTTTTAATTTGAAATCCAAGGATGGCTTTAATTCAATGTGACATAACTCACTATATTTAGGTTCTTTGAGCATTTGATCTGTAGACAAATTTTGATTGTTTTTCAAATCAAGAATCAATATTGCTTGACTTTTGATTAATACCATTCACTGTAAGATCTGACTCTAGTTTCCCTCATTCAAGCCATGTCTTCATCAAACCAGGGAGGTTCACTGATCCAATATAACCTTGACCATGATAGTTAGATTTCATACCTGCACTGCCCGATGGAGGTATTTCTCTTTCCCAGTGAGATTATAGGTACAAAGGAAGGTATATGCATTTCCAGACACACCATGGCATATACCATAACCTTTCGTCAACAGACCCCTTTGCCATACTACTTTTGTGCAATCAGTCACAGCATCCAAAAACTTCTTTTTCCCGTACTTCTGCAAAAAAATTCAACTTCAAATTTAGTTAGTAATGGGAATTGTTGATTCATAGACGCATAATACGAGGCTTCATTGAAATCTATGCAGAATCAGTTTACTGGTTCATTTCTTCAGATCAAAGCGCCTAACTTCAGATCAAAGCGTTTCATCCCAGATACATCAATGTTGCAAGCAGAGTATGATCAAGTTTGACCCAGTTTGCCTGCCAGAACTGCTCCCCAACAACTGATAAGCTGCAGGCAAAAATAATTGTCTTTTATTTGCATGCGGCCTTTCGATAGAAGAAAGCAACTCAATATGCAGGCAAACCTGTCCCAGCTTGATCTCAAGCAGAATATAATCTATTTAACAAGAGAATGACAGCAATTTTGATCACATAAATCAAATAAGTTAATTGTCAAAAAAATTAATTAAATAATTCACAACACCATTATGACATCTACTGGTAGGATTTTAATAGTGTTACTCAAACTGGATGCTGAGTCTCTCCAAATCTCAACGCAAATCTCAATCATCCACAGTGTCTAACAGTATATTTATATACCTGATAGGCAGCGGCAAACATATAAACAAATCCAGGAGCACCATGACACCAGTGCACCAGTTTATCTCTATCGTGGCTCTCTAGTGAAGAGGGATAGTTACCAGAGCGAAACTTGAGTGACATCAAGTAATCAAGTGTTGGTAATATAACAGAATCCGCTTCAAATTCTGGATATTTTATGGAAACCTGAAAAACATTAGTTAAAAATTATTCCCACAATTTATTGACACCGTTCAATTATGTGATTAATTATGCAAGAACGGTTGATGCGCTAAAAAATATTTGTCTGGATATCACTGGTCAATTACCCATGACTATAATATTTATAGATTTCAGATGACCCGGCCTTTTCTCCTGTGAAGTTACATGTAATCTTAGTTGTTTGGAAAAAATACCTTCAGCAACATGTAAATGATTCCCACAAATCCATGAGCAGCTCCAAAATAATGTTTGCCATGCCATGCATATGAGAGAGGTGATTTCTTGATATCTTGCAATTTTTGCCCTTCGGATACAATAGAACAAGCCACCTTCAAACATAGATAGGTCATCAATAGCAACTGTGGTCAAGAGTGCCAATATTTCAAATTGACTACTCTTGCACACAGCAAGTCATTTAAGAAACTGAAAATCATGATCAAGTTTCAAAAGACACCTGGGAGGTCTTTCAATTAAAAACTGCCAAATCACTATCTGTTCAGATAACAAGACAGTGAATCAATATTTGACATATTATAGCTTGAGAGAGAGAGAGAGAGAGAGAGGTTACAATGATCAAATCAGTAAGGCTTACATTCAAAATTGTGTTTTTGTTGATAGCAGCCTCACCAATCTCATATTGAAGCATCAGTAATGTGTATATGTAACCAGCACGTCCATACAACATCTCATTGGGTAAACTCTTACTTTCTATAACACCTTGCTCCATTTCCAGTATCCTGAAACACAGAAGAGTGGTCATATTAACAAGGGCATGCAAACTTACACTCATATGAAAAAGTTTAAAAACTCAAAATTCAAGGAAACATATTTTGTTCGTTGGTTAGCATAACCAACTTACAAAATTCGCTGGGATTTAAGGGACTGAAATATCAGATTGCCATAATTTCAAATAGAGTATAAGGCAAAACTCAGGTACCTTTTGATGCATTGATCAGATTTGGAGCAATACTGCGGTCCCAGCTTGTGGTATATTAAAGCAGCAGTTGCCAAGGGGCCACAATCTCCAACCAGGTATGTACAATCTGTGTAGCTGCATCTCAATTTTTCTAAGGTAGGTTCAACTAGCGCCAAAGCTTCTTGCAATCTGCCAAGTCTCACCAAAAGCAATGCCACTCCTGAAAATGGCATGATACTGAGCTATGGCACATCAAGGATAGATTTGGACCATGTTGTTATAATTTATATACAGTCACTTAACTTCACTAACCAAAAACATCATGACGATTGTCATACAAGTTAAGGTGTGCAAGTGAATATTATGACTGATCAACAAACCCGTAGACCACTTACACATTGCACCTGAACGCTACACGTCATTTTTCTCTACTTTTCAATATCTTGTTTGTTATCATATTTAGTATTCATCTTGACCATCTTGACATTCAACCACGCTATAGTTTGGCTATTATTGTGATATCTATACGGACAAGGCATTGAATGGGTTTTTGCGCTAGACAGGAACTCACTATACAGGAAAAGTGATCCATGAATAGTTTACATAACTATCTACCTTTAGTTGTTACCTACCAGAGGTACCAGTATACACTGATCTATCATCACGGACTGTTGGCTCTGTTGAGTGAGAAGACATAATCATACTAATCATCCTCTCTATAGCAGGCTTTAGTAATGTGGCATACTCTTCTGTCAAAAGCTGAAATTTAAAAATACACACCTGGTGTTGATAGGCACAGAAGTTTTTAGAGAAGCATCCATCAGGATTTATACATGTTGGTTGCTTAATTATGCCAAGCTAAAGTTGTTAGTTGCTGCCATTTAAAAATAAACTATCTTTACCTACCCCATCACTGTTTAGTAGCGTCTTCTGTCCGCTCTTATAGTCAGGAAGGTCATTAGGAAACGACCTTTCGTCAAAGCTCTCCATCTTACCCATCTCCCTGATCTTACAAGCTGCCAAATCTCCTAAACAAAAGCTCTTTATTTCAGATAATATAAGATTTTTTTCAATCTTTATTGTCTTGTGCTTAGTGTAGCCCCAAAACGAAATGGGTTGAACTTGATGGTGCTAAGTTACAGGTATAACTATTGTAGGGCCACTGGTAGACCGAGAGCAGCAGCTGTTAATCTGTGATCATACCAATGTTTTGAAGATACGTTCATTCGGCTCTTGGAACAAAGGTTTCCAGCTGAAATCCTTGTTGAGTGTCACACCAAGACATGCTGCAGATTCTTTTCCCTCTGAGACTTAGGTAGTTTAGGTAGTTTACGAGTGTTCTAAAGTAATTGAGGTAAGAATTGAGGTTAGGTGTTACCATTGCATGGATTTCATATCATCTTCAGGTAGCACAGTAGTAGAGTACTAGAAGAGTAGTGAGAGAGCAGTGTGTGTACAGGGAGTACTCCTTGCGGTATGCACTCATAGGCTAAGGAGTTTGCCAGCCTGTGAACTGACCCCTATGAACTGTGGGCAGTTCACACTCACAGGCTGGCAAACTCATATGCCTAGGCTATGTATGTGTGTACTAGTAGTTCACGAATCTCCTTAATCTAACCAACCAAGTGATATAACTAATTAGAATCGGGGTTTGTGTGGGAGAGGAGAGTGTGACACTCTAAGTCTATCAAATGTATGATTATTTAAAACTAGACATCCAGATCTAGTGTAAACTGATTTGAATTGGCAAGAAGTTAGCAACAAGTTATTTTTAATTTGCTTTAATTATAAACTTTTAGAAAACCTCAATAAATAAATAAATAAAGAATAGTAGATTTGCAACTTTTTTAAAAAGAATTTAATGGAAATGCTGTTGTATCTTATCACAAATGTGATTGGACATAACTGGATAGTGCTCATTTGGATTGGTTTATTAAAAATTGCCATCATTTTGGAGGGTTAGACAAATCCATTATACTGTCTTACAAATGAACGAAGTGCTACAATCAGATTAAATAGAATGACCACTAAGTCAAAGACTCATATTATACCATGAAGTCACAGTGTACATCAACATTCAGCAGCATGGTATCCTAGTCCTATTCTAAGGCAATGTGGTTTACTATCCAAAATTCTGCTTAGTATCCAGGTTCTATTTAAGAGGTCAAGGGGAAAATACCGCTAGATATTTAATTTTATACTCTACATTTTATTTCTCTTAACCAAACTGATTTTATCGAAGTCTGTAACAAGGAAGAGAATACAGAATTTTCTTTAATCCGACAAGCAGTTGTTGGCTTTCCCAGCGGTTTTATAGTAGCTGGTCATGGCAAGACACGTCAGCTGTTCCTCGCACCATGACTATGTTTTTGGCATAAAAATCTGTATGAAATTGTATGCATTAGTCACAAAAACCATAAATTTTTTGGTTATAAAAACCTGGTGAAATAGAAGAAGCATTTTTCTTATATTTAGCTGGCGCTTACACACTTGAAATCTAAAGATTATCAAACACCCGCCACTTCTACTTAATTAAAGTCCATTGATCTCATCCATAACTGAGACATGATATTATGTTATACGTGGTTAATACTGGTACAACAGTATTTGCTTAAACAGCAAACTGTTTATCGTCTTCACAAATATTTTATATTTACGCATTACCTTACAACAAAAACCTGAAGTGCTGTCCCTCAATTACTTGTTGTTGTCCAGATATAACTCCTAACTTTGAGAATATGGTACAGTCATGGTCAGTATGGAGTGCATAGTCAGCTAGGGTGCATTGCCCACAACATTCCAATCAGGTATTAAACTGATGTGACTAGGAGAGAGGAAACAACCCGGATAATATAGACTTTATATACATGTCCTAATGTTCGCTGCTGATATATTTTGTTGCTTCAGAAATAACTTGAGTATTGCTGAGTTCATTATCTGAATCCACAAAAAAAAACAGAGCAAATAGTGGATTTTTTCCTAGTATATTTTTATCCTGTGATATGCTTGCCATTTTCGTAAAAAAATAAGACTGTGATTTTTGTTATGGCTATAGAAAATCTATCATACTGCTGTAAAAAATGTAACTTAAAAACCAGTAATTTTAGCACTCACAAATTTCTCAACCGGATAGATGCTTGCACAACAATAAAAAACAAATGGGTTTTGCGGGCCAATCTGCACCTGACACAGCAGGTTAACGGTTATTTTTGCACTATATTTAACGACAGCAAAACATAAGAAAATCAAGTGAATGTCATCTGACTCAGTCAATTCAGTTACCTTAATGATCTCCTGAGTTCAAAACAGTCAAGTATGCAGATGATAACACTTACTATTTAAGAATTAGCGACCCTGATAGCCAATCAATTGTGCCAGCTATTGAACAGACTGCTCTATGGTCAGCACACAATCACATGCTCTTAAATCCTGACTAGACTGTTATTATGAATTTTTATTTGAATTATTTACAAAACCACCAAATTCCAGTATTTTTTTGAGAATAGCAGCATCAATCCCTCCCAAGTGATGACTGATAAAGTTTTTAGGCATCTCCATTGATGACCACCTGACTTTTATTCCACATGTTAATACTATAATCAAAAGCTGCAACTCTAAGTTATTTATAATGAGACAACTCAAAAAATTTTGAATGTTCTCAACTGGCTTATGTAATTTTTACTGTGCTAACATTAGTTCAGCTCTCTGTTATGGTGCACTGGTTTTTTATCAATTTTTGACACTACCAAATTGAAGCTTGAGCATGTTCAAGACACCGCCACCCGAATTATTTTCCCTCATGTACCATATTGTCAGTCTGGATATGCTGGATTTGATTTCGATTGATGATTTTATAGTGTCAATCTACCACACATTTTAGTAAGGTTGCCAGCAGCTGCTACATGATAAAAATCATTTTTATTAATTCCAGGAGATCCTCTAGATGCCATACTGTTTTTAGACCTGAGAAAGCAAGGACAGAGAGGAGGCATAGCAGTTTTTTTACATTTTATATGAATTAATATAATTCTGGACACAAATTTGAGTCGTAATTTAAATGCTGTAAACATTCAAGTACTATCATTGATGTTTCCCACTTCTAATGATAATTATGAAGTACCAATACAATATGTGCATTCATCATGTGAAAACCCAATCTTAACTCTGAATATACCAGAGGTACATTATTTTTAATCCTGATTCAAACTTTAATTTCAATGGTTCTTTCTAAAAATATTCTAGAACATATAATTCATAGCTAATTGTTTCACTCCCGTATTTTGACCACATATTTATGTAACAACCTTTTTAAATTCATATTTTGAACATGTTATGGTCAAGTTTGAAACACATCATATTTTGATTAGAAAGTGTCATTCACGTTTTTTAAACCATTGCAGCTTTTAGATAAGTTGAAATTATCAATTATTTACAAAATAACAAAAAAAGGTTAGTTCATGAACTGAGTTTAGATAATCCAGTTACTTAGCCTGGGCAGGCTGTCGGCATGGGTGGGTGTCTCACCACCCACCCATCTCCGACAGCCTGCCCTTCCTATCAATATGTACTGTAAAGAGGCCGAGATCTCTTGTTGACTATCCATGGTCAAAGTCTAATCCTCAGTATAGTCTGTTAACACTCTTGGTCTAGATCGTACAATTTGTTGATGTGCTAGTCTGCTTAGATCTCGGATAACCTCACACCACAGGTCTACTCCAAATCCTGGGATTTCGGGGCAGCCAAACATTGCCAAAATCCCAGGTTTGGAGTAGACCTGTGCCTCACACAGGTTACTATACTAGTTACAAGTATAAAAAGTTATACATGTAACCCACACAGATTAAGTTCATTGATAACTTTAAGTCATGTTTAAGTAACTGAAATGTGGATGCGTTACACACAATGATTATCTGTTGAACCTATAGTCTGGCCATATTTCCATCATTTCAGCAGCTGATTTCATCACCAATATTATCTAGAACTTTTTAGGAGTTGTCGGATCACACTTAGATAAAGGACAACTCCTAAGGCTGTAGATGAGCTCACATCTTTTTACAAACATCATAAAAGTGGGTGTGCTGTCAATGACATATTTCCCACAACATTTTAAAGACTACATCAGCATGCTCTAGACTCGTGACCATCTACTCATCTCATTGGCTTGTTTGTGTCCATCTTTAAATTTCATTGTTTCCGCTCATGACTCGAGCTAGAACTTATGGCAGGTACTAAATTAAAGGGCAACTAAGTCAGATCTCCCTGCAACCATCATAATCACATGGGACTATTGAGTTTGCATGCATTAATATAACCAGCTTTTTTTCTGGCTCGCTCGCTCACACCAGTGAGATTGTAAGTTCTTCACAGCTGAGCCCACCCCCGAACAAAGCTTGTCAAGACAGGCTAAGCTGAGGCATGATGATCAAAGTGGCACTGACAGGGCCACGGACATGCACAACTGAAAACCTGCACCCATATATATATTATTTCTTTAGTATATATTACATATGTAGGCAACACTATTGTTATCTTCAACAATTTGACTCACAGCAGTGACTGGGTAGCATGCATTTATTACAGGCCCTACTCCTTAGTAGTGTGCCCCCTCCCGAAGTTTGCAAGCATGAAATACCAAATTTGTAATTGCCACTAGCTTAATTGCTTCCTGACATCTGTCTTGACAAGCCCACCAAAAAATATTGTCAAGACAGGGTCTACAAGCAATGAACTCCTGATATGCCAGTGAAGTTGTGTCTACAAGCAAAAAAATATATATGAAGGCCCCGCTATGTACCTTACCTGACAGTTTTATGTGTTGCAGATGGTTAGACTCAGATCCACTTAATCAGGATATGAGAAGCCGATAAAAGAGAGATGGCATCAGTACCGTGGTTACAAGTTCAGACAGCTATAGAGAACCAGCACAAGCGTAGTAGAAATGACAGCTCTGGTTCTGAACCAGAGTCCCCAAGTGTAACTGGGCACGCTTGCATTCACAACGTGTCAGAAACTAGCATTGTAGCTCCAAGTAAGTGTATCCAGAATATTAATGCTAATGATGAATTTTCAATTGGACAAACAGCCAATAAGTGTAGTGGACAATTCCTTGCGACGGCGGATTCATTCATGGTGCATAACTGCTCTGTTGTATCTGTGTATTAAGCTGTGACCTGCATTTTGACCTACATGGTACACTCAGTAATCTGAATTCAAACATTTATTTTACACATAGGTTATATGCAAAGACTCACAAATGCAATCAAGTCAAATTTCAAGGATGTATCTCAAGAGAGAGAAAACTCTCAGTACAGGTAAGCCTCCACACTTATAACATATATATATAGCCAGCGTCCACACTTCTGTATCCCCCCCCCCCCCCTTAAACCAATCTATCTAGTCCGCAAAGACCTGTCAGCTTGGCTAACCTGTCTGCACTGCAGGTAAAATATCACTGATCTCTTCATTCTCTCCTTCAAATATTAAATAAATATAGGCTTATTGGCTGCATAAGGTTGCTTTCTTTATATTGTTTGATCAAAAATAGAAGGCCAAAATATTATTCTGTATGGAACCTTGAAGTTAACATAAACTTTTGCCTTTTACAGCGTGCATGGGGGACGAATCTTACTACGAAAATATTAACACAACATGGCTCTCCCAGTCAGAAACTCACTATTTGTCACGTAAGGCAACATTTTTTACTGCCTTATGAATTTTTAAGACACATTTATTGAGAATTGATGGGATCTGATTGTTTTACACTACCTCTGAGAATTTTCGTATTCAAAACATGCCAACTTGTGTAAAAAGGCATGGAAATGTTAGCACCCAAACATTGATCAACAAGTCAGCTGAGAATTCTAATTCTATAGTCGGTTTTATTTTTTATTAAAATGTATTCAAGCACATTACTCCTTGATGGATGTATGCATATATGTATATTACAGTATAATCACACATATATTCAGATCATCAAATAGTGTCAAATCTTCAATTGATTGTGACTAAGTCATGGAGCATTAAGGCATGGAAACACTGGGTTTGTGGTCACTGCTCTCACTGTATCAGCACAGTTCAGTTTGATACAGAAATCTTTAGCGTTCAGTTTGTGCGGCTCATCCAGTTTTACCAGGCGGTTTGTTCTCCATTCATATATCTGATGTCGATGTAAAGCCAAGTCAAACTAAACAGAAACAATTATAAGAAACTTTAAATCACTCATCAATATACATTATAAGGAGATATAAAGCGAAAACAAATTGGGTTCCGGTGCCTCACTTTATAATGATCATAAAAAATGTTACACCTGAGAATTTCCAGGTCAATTAAATATTTTTTGTTCAATGAATCCTAGATCTTAGTAGACCATTTAGATTTGCTCCCCCCACTACTGAAAAGCTTATCAGTGGAGGGAAGCAATTCCGAATGATGGCAAATTGGATCAAGCTTCATCCAACTCACCTGATATGTAGAACGCCTCGTTTGCTGCAATCTTCCACATAAACTATACATAGGCCCTGGATTAATGAGTCCTTTCAATGGTGTTCGGTTGTTGTAATACAACGGAGTTTCTATGTCTAGTAATGCCTCAATCCTAAGCTTGGTTTCTTCATCAGCTATACTCTCTGTTATCTAAACAATTAAATCTCATGTCTCAACTCACCTATGTCGAATCACATGGGGATCATCAAGAGAGTATATCACCCTTCCTTCCCTCATCCCCACAGGGAAAAAAGTCATGCACCTCAAAAGTCGTTGCTTATTAGCAGTAGTAAGTAGGCGGACAAGTTCTTGGCAATTGCTTCTTTATTAGAAGAGCCTCATGCATACCCACTGATATATATATATATGTATACCCCCGTTACCTCACAATGTCTTAACTCCTGGTCCTGATCGAAAGAGTGGCTGTTAAGCTTGCTGTATGACGGCTCTGTACTCAGTGATTGATACTCATGTGATTGACTGAGAAAGAACGCCATCTTCTTTTCTTGCTTTCTGCGCTGTGACTTTGAAGCAGTAAGCATCTGAAAAAGATTGATCTTGGCTGATGAGGTCCATACTAAAAATAAGATAAACACAACGCAAAATAGTGAATAATATGTTACCTATTATAATCTTTGAGCTGAGGCCATATTTTTCTATTACATCGATGGCAGTTTTTTAAGATTGCTGTTGGAAAATATATTATATTTTATCACCTTATTCCACTTTTCTAGATGTTTCAAGCTTTGTCTGCTGATCTTGCAGGATGATTTCTTTACATGCCTCTGCGCATCCATTCGCTTATTGTCTCCTCTTTCCATTTCACTTTTACCATCTTTAGATTCAGCATCACTTTGCAATGACTTATGGTGGGCAGTTGTGCTATTGACCTTTAGAATCGCTGGATTGTCTGTTTTAGAGAGATGCTGGTCAAATGAATATGACCTGCTGTACGTAACTTTAGTTGAATCACTGGATGGTTTGCCGAATACCAGCTGATTCTCCAACCACTTTTCTTGTATACGAGGCATAGCCTGGTTATTGTTTGAAGATTGGTTCACTTGAAACAAGATAGATTAACATTACTTGATTAAGGCAGGGGCCTTTGACTGAAATTGGTTGCTGTAAGAAATGAGTGGCGATCGCACAAAAAAGGCTGTGACATTTTGAACCGACAATAAAGTTCATATCAATCTAAAGCTCAATGAAATACTAGAGTATTTTTTTTCGCCTGCCACATTAAAACTTGAACACCTACTAGATATAACCCTGAGCCTGTCCCTAGCTCTTGGTTGAAGACCTCCTGTTGACGTTAGTATTAGTTTATTCCCTCTTCCTCTCGGGTAACTAGGTGATGTAAGCTTGACCATGAGAGCATGTATAGGCACCAAGGGCAAATAGAACATGAATACAGTATTCATCAGAAACCACTTCAGGAGATCTGAAAGGCCTGGAGGGTGGCGAGTTTTATGACTTCCAGGGAGTTCATCATCATAATCCTGCAATCATTTGATGCATATCCATCATATAGCATTATGTGGATGAGTGCACCACTAGATCAGGTCTTGTCTAGTTTTCCTGCATTCCTACTCCCTTTCTTCTGGAGGGCCATCAACTTGAGAGGGGGAGCAACTCTGATTAAAGGCAAATTGGATCATACTTGATCTAGATCACCCACCACAGTACTGCTTTTGATTGTAGCTGGCTAACAAATCAGGACAGTGATATAATGAACAAATTTAAGTAAATGCAGTATACTTACCCATTCTGAATGATGTGTGTATGCAGCTTTTGTCTGCCGTTTGAACATGCAGAGACCACACTGGTTGAGTTTGGTACATCTGGATGACAATCCAATGACCGCCTTCATCCATCCAAGTAAAAACATGACTGATATTGTCATAGTTATTACAGTAACTGAAATTGAAGAGTTTTCCTAAAAAAAATAAAAATATATGATTGGTGGGTGGGTACAAGATACCAAAACAGCGAAAGCTAATTTGTTCTCTCTGTGTATCGAAGCGCTACACCTCGATACACGACTTTTGCAATACCACTCCTCCAACACAGAGGGAATAAACTTGTTCTAGCTGCAAGTGGTGTCAAAAATGTTCTTGAAAAGATGTGACGACTACATACTATCCAGTGATTGACCAGGTAAATAACTATATTACTGTGTGCATCAACTATAGCACCCAAGCTGTGTTCATTTGGAGAACGAGACAACATGTCTTGCGCTTCTGAACAACTTTGGTGTTCAAGCTATGCTGTCACTTGGCTTTGCGTATCAGAAAACGGACACCTTGAATAAATTTTCCCGGAGATAAACAAAACTTAATCGTAGAAATATTTAATATAATAAGAATAAGACTGCCTTGTCTTATTTCAATAGGAAGTAGTAAGAGTTGCACTGGTAGTTTTCCAGCCTCTGTGCTTTTGATTTAATCATATCTATTCGTCAAAGAATATGTCTATGTCAAAGTTGCTGTACCCTAGAGGAGTAATTTTTAGGTAGAATTTTGTTCTGCTAGACTGGTGGTGGCTTAAAGTGGCCATAAAATTCACTATTTCAAAGCCAGTGTAAAATGGCACACTCTCCTTCTGCAAAAACTTTGCTTCTCTAGGGTAATGTCAGTACCTTTTCTACTTCAGTGGGGTCTTTGATTACTGAGCTGGCTCCTC
Source organism: Membranipora membranacea (assembly GCA_914767715.1). Lineage (NCBI taxonomy): Eukaryota > Metazoa > Bryozoa > Gymnolaemata > Cheilostomatida > Membraniporidae > Membranipora > Membranipora membranacea. Next base: position 9,048,597 of record OU612065.1, read on the forward strand.
TAAACCCAGCGCTGTGATATTCCTCGATACTGAGTGGGTTACATTTCCTATTTTGGTCCATCTTTCTTATCCAAATGCACTGACATGGGCCAATGCAGACAACAAAGTGTTCTGACTGCAAACCGAACCTAAAATCACATGAAATATATAGATAAAGAATGACATATCTGCAGTTTCATTCATGTCCTTCAATGAATAGTGGTTAAATAGTTCCCATAGCAATTTAAAGTGCCTGTCCGTAAAAAAAGACTGCACAGTTTGTGAATTAAAACATACCTACGTTTTGCCAAGATCATATGCTTCTCATTTCTGACAACAACTGCACAGCTCATCTCTTCATCTAGCCACTCACCATCTACTCTGTATGCCACTGTGAATGCAAACTCTGTATAAGAATATGCTTCCAAAGTTGCTGTTTGTGGGTTCACAGGTTGAATATGGCTGTCATCACACTCTTCTATGCTGACAGATATCCTCCCTGTACTATTAGTAGCTCGGAAAATATGTGCCTTTCAGAGGAACAGATATTGTATAATAAGTTATTCAGTTTTGCTATACTGGCTACCACCTAGTATCACAAAAATTCTCATTGCAAATACTAAAGTTTCTCCATTCATTGTTAGGGTTGTCGGCAACCAACGCAAACTTGTTGCCTTTTATCCTGTGTCAGTTGAGTATCAAGATACATCACAGTTTCGTCGTAAATAATTGCTATTTTGGTACATGAATAAGGAAAGGCCATTCCTTGTTAACCTTGGGTAAGACCACAGGGTAAAGGACTAAGCACACGTAGCCGATAGTGACACGTTTTCGGCAACCTGCCTGTTTTCATGGCACATTCTGATCTTAATCACCGCCAGCACACGCAATTTGTGGGTCTATCTCATTTATCATGAATCAAAGCTATTACATTTACTTATTTCATTTTACTGTACATTTATAACAGTCTTGATTGCTTCCCTGACACAGGAATGTCACAAATTGAGGTTCAGTTGTGCAAAATTTCCTCCAACTTAAAAAGAATAATTAATTTTGGTCACCTGTACTTTGAAGAATTTGGCTTTGGTATGGAAACTTTGGATATCAGATATCTGTGCCAGCGGTTCTTCATATAAAAACAAAATGCCTGAAAATAAAAGAACTTGAAATGTGTCCATAAGTCATCAGACTATTTCCTGTCTTAAGTGTGACTTGTAATTAGAGCACTCCGTTGTCTGCATTGTCTCATATGTCAGTACATTTGGATAAGAAAGATTGATCATAACAGGAAATGTAACCCACTCAGAATTGGAGAATATTGCAGACAGGTTCGCACACTAAAAAAATAACTGATACTAGTGGTCCTGTTTTCAGTGCAATGGTATCCCTAAGAGTTTCACAAATTGCTGTTACTGTTTAAGTTTGGTCTGGTCAAGTTATCAAGTCAGAACCTCAATTGCTATAATTACTCATATTCTAGCCAATCTATGATCAGTGATGACACTAAAATTGGATCATTCAATTGCTTATCCGTGATTGCATGGAAGCCCAACGATTGAAACTTATCCAGTTTATTAGGCTCTCCCACACTGACCTGCTGCAGGAATTGTAATTTGAATACTGCTTGCAGCAATATTATCTCTTATGAGAGTTCTGCGGGGTTGATCTCCGCCGATCTTCATTGAGGGAGCTACTAGTGATAGGCTGGCGATGTTAACCAAGTCAGGTATCTGATTTGACAAGCAGTGATTGTGTGGTGAACATCTGCCTCTATGCTTAATTAGAGTTGTACTTGACAGACCGATCTTTGCGCATGTTCTTCCTGTGTAATCAACATGGCTCTCACCAACAAGAATAGATTTGTCTTCCAAATTCATTGATGTATCCCTATCTTTCTCGTGTAGGGCCGCTGCAAGTAAGTTGTATAATTAGGAGTTGTCTTATACTCAACAAAAATAAGATGATTTCAAACAGTTAAAAAACCTCAGAGTGTGTCACCCTCCCTGGTGTCACACACGCCTTGGGCAGGCTGTCGGGGTGGGTGGAGGAGGCCAACCCCGACAGCCTGCCCAGGCTAGAATCAAGGCCACCCCTGGCAGCCTGTCCAGGAAACCTTGACTGCCTGTACTTGCTTTTCACAAATTTCTCAAAAAAATGTGAGTACATAAAATTAATGGTATAAGACAGAATAAGCATGCATGTTGCATCATAGATAGTTTGATGGAGTACATTCTTGCATAGCCACTACCTTCAGGAATGAGAAGGCGAACTTTATGTACGGACAGCACATCGTTGATCACATTCTCAGGATGTATAGTGTATCGTACAGATATGTTCTTATTCTCCTTTTCTCTCACAACTGTATCCAGTAGGAAATTTGTGGGGCTGGTCTCGTCAGCAAGGTACCCTGCTATACTCACTGTATAATATACATTGTATAAATATCACTTCACAGTGTGCAAGTTTTTAAGACACTTCATTAGTGTGCATGTTTCAAATCATCAGACTGATAATAATACCATTACCTCAGAGTTTCCTTCTGTCATTTATCTTATACCTACCTGAGATACTTTGATTAACAAGAGTTTTCCCTGGGGCATACATGTCATACCACAAGTTACTCTCTTCAACGCAGTGAAGCAAGGCTGGTGAGCATTTTATATCTGTAAGGTCACTTGACGCATTTTGACAGCATCTCACTTCTTCAGGTAGGCATTCACAGCAAAAGCAAGAGCTGTTGTGCCATCTATGACTTGTCATACATTGCTCTGCAAACCTTAGAACCTTCATAGTTGGCCCAGTGTTCATTTGTCCAAGTCTATTCATGACTGTCGTTGTTTGACCAGCCCCTGGCTCTATCGTGATCAGTACAGGTCTTAATAATTTCACTTGTGTGCCCTCTTCTGTGATGTGGTCAACCAATATTGAGTGCTCTTTTAATAGCTTGAAAAAAAAGAAAGTGGAATTAGTCAGACTGACCGGTTTTACATGTACATGTATATTTAAATATATGTAAATATATATTTGTACTTTATTGACACCTCCCAATGTATAAGGACAAATGAGGTAATGTGTAAAATGAAGATAAGGATTAAAAAATTATTTGTATTCATTATCAGGCAAATCAGATTCAAAGCTAAACTAGTTTAGAGATAGTGGACATACATACCTCAGTTGTGTTGTTGATATTTGGCAGTATAAATATTATGTTGAGATCTAATCTACAGTTTTTATCTCCTTTGCAGTGTGGAATTACACTTGTCAGCATGGTAAGATTAGCTGAATTCACAGTCCCAGTCATAAGAGACAGGATCACAGCTGGGGTCATCAGTAGGTGCGCTGACATCACAATTCACAAGTTTAGTATGTTGTTACAAGTTTCAGTGTAGCGTCACGCTGTTACATTATGTACAACTCACCGAAATGTTTATGACATAAATATAGCAGAACGGCATCAGGCGTCTATTGGGCGTAAGGTTATTACATCAACAAAGCTGTTAGTGATGAGGGTAACTGGATCTTTGTCTTAACTTCACCACAGCGCAGTAGTTTGTTGCGCGTAGTGTAAACTTCTGACTCTTGGCAAAGGAGTTGTGTCCCCTTGCTGGTGAAACCAAGAACTCAATATTTATATTCATCGAGGTGCTTGTCGAGAAAAATACATTTAATTTAATTTATGGTCAACGACTGCAGAAAAACTCCTTTGTCATGCTATAGTCTTCAAATGCAATTTATCATTTGACGTAGGGCTAACAGTATATTTTATTACTCAGAGGGGGAATTTTGAATCCTTTTCACTGAAACTTTGTGATTTGACAATATTTTACAGTTTTGTCAGGACAAATTGGAAATCGCTGTAAATACAGGAAAGACCTGTAGGTATCTTTTCACCAATTTAGCTTACTAAAAAAGAAAGGTGGCTATCAATAATTTGATAGATATGGGAGAATTGTTTTCCTTCACAGCTCAAACAATGACACCAATCCAGTTTTCAGTGCAAAATGGTCACTTAACAAGAGAACATCACAATATTTGTTCAGGATCTTTATTTAATATGTTATAAGTCTTGATTCATTATACCCAATATTTGTGACAGACAGCAGCATGATAACATCATTACAGCACATGGCTTTCAAAAAGTGTTCCTCATAAAATAATTACAGTGTTTAACAAAAGTTTAAGCTTCAATAGAGTACATAACAAATTTCAGTAATATTTATAAATATCATGAGCAATAAACACAACCATGTATGTGGGCCCAGCCCTGAATGAAAAAGTTGTGACATGGAGGTTGAACAACAGAATTAAAAACAACAGTATTTTCCAGCCTACTATGATGAGTTTGTTATTTGGTATAGGATAAGAAACATTAAAATAAACATAATGTAACTATTAAATGAAGGTGTTCCATTGAATTTAAGGAGTGACTTGGTGACAAAAAAATGACTATGGATATGTAGTGTCTTGGTACCAATAATATCTTCTAGATTAAGTCAGAAAACTATAAAAATAATTCAGTCTTTAGAGCACTTTGTAGTAATGCATTCAGCGCCTTCCAGTAGGGGGTAAAGGTGGAGGTGGTGGAACCCCTCCTCCCATAGGGGGAGGTGGTGGAATCCCTCCTCCCATAGGAGGCGGTGGTGGCACTCCGCCCCCCATTGGAGGCGGTGGTGGAGCTGGAGGTCCACCACCCATAGGAGGGGGAGGTGGGGCAGGTGGGCCACCTGCCATAGGAGGTGCTGGTGGTGTTGGTATTGAGGCTCTTGGCATACTGGTCATTGGTGGTGGTGGCGGCATTCCAGCCATACCGACTGGAGGAGCATTCATTCTCATAGATTGAGCACCTGGATTTCCCATTGTTACCATTTGATTTGCCATAGGTGGTGGTGGTGGGGGATCACCTGCATCTAGCTGGTCTCTTGGGCGTCCCTTTCTGAATCCTGCTGGGAGGGTAGCTGTCGTATAGTCTGCTCCTCCTCCTGGTCTGATGTTACCTCCTGAATGGAAATCTGAGGGTGGCGGTGGTAGTGGTGGGGATGAATGATCATCCTGTCAAAATCAAACAAATTCATTGAATTACTTGGTTTATTTCTCATTTGTTTCTGGCTCTGCGATGAGTCTACAGAAACCTCATTACAACATCTACACATTCATGTGAACTTAGAGAAAGGCAGTTAGAAGGCAATGAAAAAAATCGAACAGGTTGGTTGGTTCAATATTTCATACTATTATTGTCACCAACATGCAATGAGATATCTAGTAAGTAGTTATAGTTGTTGACGTTTCAGCTTTTTGTTAGGATTCAGGATTTTTACAAAAACTGTAGCACTTCCACAACAATCCTGGATTCCTGGTAAAAACATGGTATTGCATCATTCACATTTGAATTGCGAAATACGTTCTAAAACCCACCGTTAATAGGGTCATGGTGCATAATTGAGCTATAATCTTCATTATGTTAGCATTTAAGTTTAGACTAGTAATCTGGGTTCACAAACTGTATATTGATATGCATATGCCCTTGTTCTTGGACAGGCAGCGCAATAATTTACCAGGTTTGAGCAGGTTTTGGTAAGGAATGCAGGCAGTCATCTTCGTATGAAGACATGAGATGAGGAACATACAACTACAACAATGACGAGCAGACACAGGTGAGATCAGTGAAATCGAGGAATACTGAGAAGAGAGTGACTCATTGTTGAAGTTGATAGTAATTGTCATAGTTTTGTGTATTATAGTTGGCGTTTGGATCATAGTTTTGGTCATGGTTGTATGGATTGGGATCATAGTTCCCATCATAGTTGACATTGGCTTCATAGTTTGCCTCATAGTTGGGTACATCATAGTTATATACCTAAAATATGTTAAAGAATGTACAAGAGGATAAGATATGGGATATCCTAAAGGACGATGAGATAAGTTAGTAAAAAGCTCGTGCTCACAGTCACAGTTAAGATGGTGATATCAGACATTGGAAAATGACAACGATGAGGGGCAACAGGTGCTTTGCTTTATACTGCAGTCATTTCAACAACACCTAATATACCTGCTGTTGATTCTGATAGATATGAGGGTATGGAGGGATGGCGTTATCATAGAAGAAGCTGGTATTGTGACTGCTTACAGGACTAGTAGGTGCACCTCCTGCTGCTGCCTGCTGAGCAGCAATCTGCTGCTGCTGATAATTATACAGCTGCATTTCATGATTATACACAGCATAGTCATAGGCAGCTTTATCTTGATCATAGGCTGCCTGCTCAGCATCATAAGCTTGCTGCTTATTCCCATATTCATGATCTGATGGCGGTTTGTGGTTCAGGTGCTGGTCAGGAATATACGCTTGTTGATCAGCAGCAGTATGCGGGTTGGAAAGGTGAAAATTGGGAGGCCTATTGACAGGAGACTGCCCATAGATTGAGGCATTACGGCTAAGTGACTGAGAATTGGAAGATGAATTAGGAGCACTTTTGTTGAAGTAACTGTTGTATGTGAGGTCATTACTAGGAGAGGTGGGTGTATTGAGAGAGGATATCCATTGCTGAGCTCGCGCGAGCTGTTCCATCTAGCAAGCCAAAAAAAGATATGAGGGAAATATCAGAAGCAAGAACAAAACACTCTTTTCACGCCATGCAGTATGATGCTATTTAAAAAAACAGTAGCAGTAAATGAGCTAACCAGGCTAAGAGAAGATCATACCATGAAGCGCGTAGTTTTCATTTGTTTCACAGAGTGACTCCTACTCTAATAACAGAGTATAATACTGGCTTAGACACAGGGCATCACTATTACTCTACTTGTCTGATCAAGGAGTTGCCCACTTCTCTAGCATGGGAGGACAAGTCATATTGGATGTGATAGATAGATAATTACATTGCAGTAAACAGCAATGATGAATTGCATGTTATTGGTGCATTCATTGGGCCAAACGTAATGTTGTTATTTTGCAGTAGACATGACTTGGGTAATTACAATGCTACAACATGTAGCACAAAATGTTAGCTGATTATCTTTCAATGTGCAACCTTAAAAACAAAATTATAATGTTATTGAACAGATAGATTATAGACAAACAAAATTATACGGTTGATAAGATGTCACAGAGCACTAGCAGTAGTAGAGTAGAGCAAGTTACCTGAGACTGCGACAGACCAGGAGGCAGGCTTCTGCCTGCTCCATGGCCTGTCAGTTGACCAGATGAATGGTTCTTTTTATATGGTAAGGTCATGGTGGACCTTTCATCCGGACTGTAATTATTGAAGTTGAAATGAGAATGTTTAGCACGACCCATATGCATACCATCATCATCATCTGCTGTCAAATCAGCAACGCTTTTGCTGAATTTACTACTGTAATTGCAACATAGACAAAATGGTGACACAAACATCAGATGAAACAAGGTGATAATATGGCATCAGGGCATAACGAGATTAATAGTTTTCTCATTTTCAGAATAGCCGGTGACCAATTTGAAGGAAGAAAAGTAAGTATCAAAACAGATTGATATTTTGGTAAAAACATCAGGTAGTTTGAAGTCAGCACAGGTATATAAATAGACGCGTAAATTACAGTATATAATAGCTGTAATATCAGGTTTCTATGGTTCTACAAAACATCACTTATAATATTGATTATTATTCTTAATAATATTTCAATGAATGTAAGGTAAGCTGTGATCGTACAGAATGCTGTGATTGTACAGCATGCTGTGAACTGCGAACTGCCATTTGTATTCATTTCATATCTATTGGTTTACTATCGTATGGTCAAAAAATGATACCTGGAGGAAATCGTTGAATCTTGAGTGAGGCTGTTTTTCCTCCTGAGTGGTTCTGTAAATGAAATCGGGAACCATCCAAACCTAAAAAGTTAATTACCACATATTTAACAGAGTGAATACGAGCCAATTTTTTGAGTCAACCATATTAAATTATGATTAAAATATTAGAGCACAGGTCCTTCTGAACAGGAGGATGCAAAGTAATTATACCTTTGACATGAGCCTATAATTACTAAGTTTTGTCTGTTTAGATACTCACTGTTTAGTACGAGTGTTTTGACCATAGTGCCAGCCATCTTTTTTCTCTCCATATAGTAGAAGAATATCACTTTGTGTAAATTCCAGCTGATTAGCGCCTTCACCCTCGTGGTTATACAGAGCTTTCACTCGCGGCTTATCTGAGCCAGAGCTGGAAGCTGGAATGGCCGGAAGAGGGTCATTAGTTCCTCTACCATAACTGCCCCCTGCAAGAGCGTATTAATGCAGTCAAAATCAAGTTATCAACTAACCTATAGTTCAAGAGTATTAGCTGATATGCATTGCACCTTACACAAACTGATTAGCTGACAGGGGTATTACATAAAAAGGAAAAGAATATTTGATCTCATCACAATCTGACATATCCCTCACTGCATGCTCAATAAGCGGGAAAGTAAAAAAAATTATTACTTTACGAATCAGCGCAGGCAGGGTTTAGACACAGAAAAACAAGACTGAAGAAGATCATAAAACAGAGAAGAGAATACAGACCTGAATGACTAGACATATCATCCGGGAAATCACCGCTTCCATTGTGCGGTAAATTGGCATTGTTGTTTTCAGCTGTAAGCTAAAATGTATAACTCGTAATTAGAAGCATGGCCTTTATAGATGTTTCTAGCAAACAGTGTTGTCATCACAGATGGGTAAAGAACTACAGTTTGCGTAGGTAGTAGTTGCGAGGCATCTTGGCCTCATATCGTGGGCAAAGACTTCAAGTGTTGCCAATGTCAGACTTGGGTACTTAGAAAAAACCTGCCAACATCTTTTTCAGCGCTTGAAAATGTCTTCCTCTGTTTAAAAGAGCTGCAGTTTCAATGAAAAACAACTCACACTCATGTCAGTGAGGGTTTCCATTATCTTAAGTGTCTCTTTAGTCATATCTTTAGACTGTGTCAACTTCTCCCAATCGGGAAGTCTGTGCTGTAGCAACTCTTGAGACTGAAACAAAACGAAGCTCAATGTTTTGAATAAGATAATTGTGCAAAAATCAAAACAGCTCTTGTCAAGTCCTGAAGTGCGACAACAAATCCCATGACAATTGAAATGAGTCCTATATGGTGCCAGCCAGTGAAGCCTATGATGTAAAATGTATTACATTGGAAATTTCCGGACTTGTTCTATTACAATGAAGTACGAATGACAAATATATTAAATAAAAGTGATATATCATTATTTTGTGTCATATTGAAATGACATCCTTTGATTTGAATGATATCTGGTTAATATTTGGTGGGACATATTAGTTTACACCGATGTCCTGTCTAACCTAGTCCTTACCATTCTGTGCTGAGTAGCATGGTTCTTTGCCATCCCAACCAACTTTTCAAGAGCAAATATGTAACTTGTCCTTTCCTCAAACAAAGCCTAAACAGGAAGTGATCAGCCGTTATTTATGTCATAGAAGAAAAAAGATTTCAGACAAGGTAAATCCAGGTAAATCCTATTAACTGCAATCAAGATGGGGATTATCTTGGCAGAAGATTATAAATTCCATACATTTATCCCTTCAACTCCATCATTAAATGTAGCAGGAGTAAGACATCAGGGTGATTATAACAACAGCATACAGCAGGGCTGACTTGACTTACATCTTTGAGGTGTTTGATTCTGAATCTGTCTAACTTCTGCTTACTGTCATTTGCTTCTCTGAAGTACTGATAACAGAGAAAGTGTATATTTACGTGCGCATGTATGACATTTGTGCATTTGCAATCTATCGTAATTGCACTTGTCTATACGGCATGAAGAATATCCTCTATTGGACTGGAATTTCAAATTCACAATTTACCTAATAAGAAATTCGCTAATTTCACTGATTGCTCCATCTTTTCTATGAAGAATGTTATGAGATAGTGGTAAAACTTATAGTCTGAGCAATGAATCGCAGGTAAATTTTCAGGGAGGAGCAGTCTGCACGGAGTCACCGAACTTACATATGGACAGTGTAATGATAGTGTACTGCATTAGGATTGAGAGTGTAATAACAGTGCCTGAGCCACAATCACCTTGTAATCAATTTACCCATGATAGTGTAGTGTGTTTTGAATATTTTACAAACAGTTTCTTGGTCAACAGCACCCCTTTTAGTCATAATACTAGACCTACAACATTCAGTTACGCAAAATATCCGCTGTGAACTGTGAATAACTTATACCACTATGAAGTTGTGAGTAGTGCATACAACTTTGATCCAATTGGGGCAAATGAAACCAAAAAGATCCCCTGTTGTACCGTAATAGATGAGCTATACATATAGTGAATACAGTGACCGGAGATAGCAGTGACTTTGGTAGCGCTATTTTGATGATGGCGATGAATGATGGCACAATAATTATCGTTATTGCTTGCGTTCAATAATTCTATCATAAAAATGTAAATGATACTGACTGCAACTGGAGGACGCAGGACAGAAACAGGATTTATGGGGATGATAGCTAACTTTTAAAGTTTTTTGAAACACTTAGTTTTATTGTAGTTAGTTCCCCAATGAATATACACAATATGCACAAAAAAGGAACTGTGAGGGGGTGAAATGGGCGACATTGGCTGTGTACAGAACTGGAGCAGGGCCAGCACCAGCAGGATCATCATTGTAAAAGCCTCTAATATTCAGTTTCAGAGTTAACAAGAAATATAATATACTATTCAATTCTATACTCGTTATATAGTGATAATTTTACCTGCATCTCCTTTGGGTTTTGGATTCCACCTTTGCCTTTCTTTCGATGCTTGTGAAGGTTGGCGACAGCTTTTTTATATGGCACATACAGCTTATAATGTTCTTTGTTATATTTTTTCAGCTTATCCTACAAACAAGACACTAACTATTAAATCCTTAGGGGAAAGACACTCTCACATCACGTTTTTAATCAAATGTCAATCTACATGTAGCAATACGGTGGGTGCTGGGTGTTAGAAAATCTTTTCTAGGGATGTTCTGTAAGAAACATAATGCTCTTTGCGAAATTTAATTCAATTCTTTTTGAATTTGGTTGTGGGAGACATGATCATCAAAGGTTAAACTGCAACTCCAATTTCATCAGCAATCTTGATAAATAGGGTCGAAACAGTTTTTAAGTACCAATTACAGCAAATTTTAACTCATATCATTAACTTTAATTGGTGATTCTTTATTAATTGCATGGGTCACAACGTTAGACAGTCTGTGAGTTTTATAACAAAGGGCACTACACAGTAGCCTTGAACAGTCTCTCTTGGAGGCCTACCAGAGACTATAGATATATCTATAGTCTCTGGGCCTACTACACATTTTTTTCAACAGTTGAAAAAAAACGACCATTATGCAAGTGTGAAATAATCTTATTGATGAACAAAGGCTACTAAAAACATTTGTTGGTTACACAAAATTGGACAAGAATTGGTAGTATAAAATTTCACTGGAGCGTTAGGGACTCCTACCTCCATTTTTTCACTGTTATCAAGAAGAACAAACTCCAGAGGATTGCACAGCTCTTTCTTCAGTGCTCCAACCTAAGAAGACATAAGAAGTTACTGACGGTTAACTTGTTTTGTTGTGCAACTCAACGCAACACAACAGATCCTCAGGCAAACAGATCGCCATGATTAGACTGACATATTAGAGTACAATATGCGATTTTCCATGACGTGCACATGATCCTTTTACAAAGCAGACAGGGTACGGAGGCAAACTGTAACCTCAAGAATGTGTTTGTACTGTGTAGGTATAGTGCTATGATGTAATAGGGCAGCTTAATGGTCATGTCATCATGACAATATTCACAACAACCTAACTTCAAACTTGCGTGTTACCGTTATACACTAATATCGCAAACTCATTGTACTTGGAATATCTACAGTCACCATTAAAACCAAACTAGTCGACGAGCACATCATCCCATGAAGACCATGAAACCTTCTTTGGCAGGCGATAATGATGAGCTATCACCGTGGAGTTGCCGTTATAGTATCATTTATGTGTTGATTTTTAGCATACTGTCATTATAACAAACATCTATAAAGTATTACAACCTTACATTTTCATCTATCTGACTTTGAATCTCTTTGTAGATTTCGGCCATCTGCATCAATGCGTGACCTAAAAAAAAACGGGAAATAATCATGAGTCACATCACAGACCACAGCCTGAGTCAGTAAGTCTAGTACAATAATGTCATCTCTATAATTGGAATGACAAAAATCAACAAACCAGACAATAAACATAATGATAGATGTCTGTATATATCACAGAATAAGAATATCCTTTATGAGTTCTCTCTGACCAGAATCAAATTAAATTACTGCTTGGCGTGCTCAAGCTCATATAACCAAGCTGGCACTCAGGGTTCAGTGAGCAGTTTCCTTACTAGAGACATCACAAATTAGCCCCTTTTAAAAAAGCCATTATGGATCACTACCCTATAATGTACAATGGTGTGAGTTAGCCCTGGGTTTTTGAAACCAAAACCCGTGGCCGTGTGAACAGGGCTAGGTGTGAGTGGTGTGCTTGCAATTTCCTGAGATTGTGCTTCAATGCATGCCCAAAAGTTTTCTACAGATCGGAATGTGGCAAACAACCTAACGGAAGATGATCAAACCAAATAGCTGTTTCACTATGACCTAATGTTTTGCCAAAAATATCCGACTTCTGAAACAATTTGACTAATCATGAGTGACAAACCAACCAAAAATATGTGTCCATTATTATTATTCCAGTTGAGGAATTTCATAGTGACTGATTATACACATTCAATATCAAACTACTATGGGCTGATAAGTAAACGCAGAGGAGATAGACATTGTCATGGTGAGATTCCTAAACAGATGCCTCCATCGCACTTCACATGCTAACCATTATCACATAAGGTGATTGACCATGCTTTAACTTGGTCTAATACAGGGATCAACATACCCACGCCGATGACTGATCCTTCTGACTGGCTGGCAGCCTGTCCCAGTATGGTTATGGCATCACAGTGTGCTTTTGCTTTCTGAGAAGTCACTAAAATAATTAAATAATTATAATCATGATGATTGCAGAAGAGAGAGAAGTAGAAGTAGCTGAACATTATGATGCTGCCTCACTCAACGGATAAAGGTGCTGCGATTTTCTATATACTGCATCAATGACTGAGTGATATAACGCTGAGAGAGATTGACAGTTCTAGGGAAGGGATAAGGACTGAAGAAAGCATGAAATCCATTAGATATACATAGGGCAGTAGTTATAAGGACACCAATCATTGTACCATGCAGTGTCACAAATTTTCAGTCATACGATTCTACTTTTATGAATAGTTTGATCATGAGTTGATTTATTCTGACACATCTCATCAATCATCCCGAAGCACCCACCATCAGTTATCCTGTGTGAAGGCTGGAAGTGATCTTGTTTTCGCTTCATGGATTCTAAGGACAAGTGGTCTGACACGGATAATCATAATAAGGATTTAGTAGAATTAATAGAATTCTCATCTCAACTCAGGTCAAGCTAGACTGTTAGCACCAATAAAGTTGCATCGAACAATTATTGAAACATTATAGAGCGAGCAGTAATATCCCTGATCAGAGGAACACCGTCTGAGACAGCAGTACGGCAAATAGGTCCCTGGTCTTTGACAACAACTTCTCATCAGCCTATCAATACACCCTCAACTTACCTTCAAGCGATTTATGCAGGGCTTTTCCACTGCTCCATACAGCTTTCAATCCTTGTGTGAAATTTATTTGTAAATCCTGAAAACAAAAAACGACATAATTATTTTGATTCATGACAAGGTGCGGAGTCTGAGAATTAACTGGGATTCAGCATTGTCCAACTCAGCTAGCTGTTATTTTTGTTGTCACATGCCAGATGATGTTCTTTCAGCTATTTATTCCCATATGTGATGCTCCCACATGTCTTCACTTTCATTGAGCAGAGAGTGTAATTTAGCATCGATTCCTTGTCTTCACACCCTGATCTATATGTTGAGATGACACCATAGCAGCGACGACAACATTAAGATGTCTAAAGGTGAGCAAGTATTGACTGTTTGCCGATGTGATAACTGGAGTAAGGCTGGAGTTCAAGAAGTTGCCATAACTGACCAGTTCATTCACTGTATGGATTTTATATACACATACTGAGTATATGTATACACATTGAGTATATGCCGCCCAGTCAGCAATATGTTTAGGACACAAAATTGATCAGGAATTGATTTCGGCTATACCTTACAAAACTAGGCGTCAAACGATACTCAAGATACAGTCAAACCTATGCATAGATTGGACGCCTTATATGAAAAACATGCATATACAGCGTATACACAACATTGACATCATAATCAACAATGTGGAAGACTTCCTGAATCCACCAAATATGACATAAGCAAGAGCTCTAGATAACACGGAACAATCGGATGTTGGGGCCAATCACATATTTGGCAATGACTATTCCCACCATAACAGCAAATCAGCAAAGAGTAAGAGAGGGGTAATGGGGAAATAAAAATCATCTGAGTTATTTGTCATCAGATCAAACACTGAACGCGAAGAACAAACACACCAAAACATGACAAATCAGAATAATAAGACAACGCAGCAGGGGCCATAGCCACCAGCCTGTTGTGACCTGTAAGGTAACTGCAGTGTGCATAAAAATACCATGATCTCTCTGTCCTGTGAATTTTACTGATATTTGAGGGCTAACCTTGTAAATAGTGGATGTAACCTGGTGAGCCTTTTCACTTCGGTCCGCTTCCTGGTCACCCATTCTCGGGTTGTTGTAGTTTTAGTAATCCGATGTTAGGCCAGCATTAGAATACAGCTGTTGGTCCAAATATATCACAAGGTAGTCCTAAGCTATGCCCAAGATCGATTTCCTTGGTAATGTTTCCTACCACGAACAGACAGCCTTCAACAAAATTAAAAAGCCAGTTTAATAAGTCGTTGAGCAGGGAGCTCAGTACAACAACACGACCAGCCAAGGCAAGTATTCAACACAGTATTTACTGTGACGCAGTCTAGTGATAAATTACAGGTTACACACCAAGCAGGGCAAAACTAGCTGTAGGTGGCTTCTTCTATAAAGAATACCTTGTGCGTTAGTGAGACGACCTAGGAGAATTCTGGAGCACTTGCCAATGTGGACAGGCTTGAATGAACAAGTGAAATGATTATCCCTAGCACCGATTAACTCCTGAGATTGGCTACACTGGCAACAGTAATGCAATATATCCTGATTGTAGGGTGATTGGACCATGAATCATCGAGGATCTCCACCGTCATCACAACGGTAAAAACCAGATGTCAAAGCTGCAATTATAATTACTTAGTTCACCAAAGTTGTACGTTTTTGTAAACAAACACTGCCCAACCTTCATAACATTTTAAAACAACATTCATGCTGCACAAGTAAATATCACCTACAGTGAGATGTTTTCAATTCTGTCCCATAAGTAGGAAGAATGTGGTAATGTCTGATCACCCACCGTTCCCTTTTTCTGTAGATTTGTTTGGCTGTTTAAACGTGTTCTTGTCTGTTATGGATTTGATGGTCCCTTGTATTCTCTGACCAGTGATACAGCACAGTATCAGAATTATGAGCCGTAGACTTCAGACAATGATACCCTCCGAGATAATTACGCTTATCTCAATTATCAGATGCATAGAACAATCCACATCTAGTCCCTCTCACACGATTGTTCCAAACAAGACTAGAAGCAGTGAATTAGCTTGTTCACTGCAACTTATTAGCTGCTCCTAGATAGCGGTCGCGGACGTTGTAAAAGTGCACATAACTATAGTTGGCATTGGCCATCTTCCTCTGTCAGAGGTCACTGTGATCAGGGAGAGTTCTCCCTGCTGTGATGTGTAATAATTTTAGTTCACCTCCTCAAATTTCATCAATCATCCAAAATATAAAGTGACTACAAATGTAAATTAAAAAAACATGTTATACCAAGGAGTTTGACTCGTTGGTTATATGCTGATATGTCTGTGATAAGAGCTTGGATGGGATGTTGATAACAGCTGATTATTCATATTTATAATGAAATCAAGATAATTTACCTACTTCTCTTTTAAATGCACCCTAGTTTGACCTTTAGTTTATCTAATTAACCTTCATGATACTCTGCGATAAAACCAAAATTTTCGAAAGTTGGTGATCCATATTGTAATCTGTTCAGCTTACCTGTCAGGCGTTCTGTAGAGACTCTAGTCAGCTTTTCAGTATGTTATTAAGTCAGGGTATCACACCATTTCACAGCATTGCGTTTAAAATGATCACAACTCTGACCCGCTGAGTTTATCAGCAATTGAGTGATGTAATGCAGAAGAACTTTTTTAGCATACGCCAATGCAGTCCGATATCCAAGTGTTGTAAGTGTTTTCGATAGCAATATTTAGTTGATAGTGTGAATAGTTTCAAAGAGCTGTTCTGATGGAGAGTTGCTCTGTGTTTTTCACCTTTACTTCACACGTATATTGATGAAAATGAAGTTTCCTAACTCGTTTAGATATGCTCTTAGCATAAATTCCATAGAGAGCAGAATAATAAAGTATTTACCAGTATGATGATCAGCAATCAACAAGGTCTATCTTGTAAGTGACTTCAGGGTAATAATTTGAATATGTGATGTTTGTAATCAATAATGGTTTGCAAGACAAGTCTTTAGGTGGAGTCAGCGTGAGTGGTCTCACTTATTTCAACATACAGTTATTACATACTTGATGCATCCTTTTCTTAGCCTAGAACTACATGATTATCACCTTGTAAATTTAAGGACAGAAATGCACACATAAATACATTATGTATGAGTGTTTTAGCCTGTCAAGACAGGCTAGAGTGTTTTATAATGCATGATACACTTAAATCAGTTCTCTTAGCATTAATATGTTCGTGCTGATTGGTATATTCCCAAATAAGGTATCTGAGACATATTTTGAACAGCATGCCTCAAAACATGAAATCAAAAAATATAAATAGAGCTGCTAAGTCTTGACGGTTCTGTCATGTAATATAACAGTTTGGAGTTATCATCATATGCCAACTGATAAGACAACTCTAAAGAACAAGAAAAAGATGGGCCCAAAACTTGATTATAATATTTCTACGACTTGAACACTGCAAACACTAAAATAAACTAAATTATACATGCAGGTATTGCGACTTGCATATCCAAGTATACTCAAA
Organism: Membranipora membranacea; assembly: GCA_914767715.1. NCBI lineage: Eukaryota > Metazoa > Bryozoa > Gymnolaemata > Cheilostomatida > Membraniporidae > Membranipora > Membranipora membranacea. The sequence continues at coordinate 9,065,774 of OU612065.1, forward strand.
CTTATACTGTTAATACATGCTTTGTATCATTGATTTTCCATATTTCATACAGGGCCACATAACTAAACTTTAACATCACATCTATCAATGTCTCAAATTTAATACGGTGAAGTTGCATTGAATAATGCGCTTTCCCTCCAGGTTCTGTTAATATACGTGTTAAGCAATTACCTGCCGGTAAAATGACTTGTTGTGACAACGTTAGTCACATAAGGTATAGCTGCTGTGATGTTAATTTTCCTGGTACACATGAAAATTTGTTTATGAAAGGTTCTCGAGCTGATCAACTGATCTAATGAGTTCCCATGTGCAATAATTCTTTGTGGATCTTCACAGACTATCAAGTGAATTGGGTAATCATCGTCGCACTCTTCATTCTTCCAAACTGATCCATAATAATAATTTACCTTAATAACAAGTTTATGTTTGAACCTAAGCATGTGATGCAATTAAAGCAAAAATAAATACACAATGTACATGCTATAGTCACATCAATGATTGTACTATTTTACAGTTTCGATAACCCACATGTATTTTGTTATTTATCACATGTGGCAGAGTTTTATTCTAACAAGACTAGAGTATTGAGGAGATAAGGACCTCAGATAAAACAATGAATATAGACACAACTTCTATAGGCTGGCCTCAAACACCGCTTATTATAATGCAAAAGCGGCAGAAAACAACAAAAAATATCAGATAAAACCATTTCATATTCATCTCATCAGAAAATCCAGGAAGGCTTACTGGAAATAGGCCATGTTGGGCTTTATGATGCTTTTTATTTTCAAGTTTCACAGTAAGGCAGTCATGATTGTTATCGACAGGCCTATGATTATTGCAAGCATTTCCGCAAACATCCGAAGTTGACAATTGCTTTGAGCAAAGTTAACCCTAAAATGTAGAATCTCAAGAGCATAGAACTTTAACATCAACTCCCACCAACTTGTGTGACAAGAGGGTGGCTGTGGCACCCTTAGTTATGAATTTTGATGGCCTTCTCTAAGTAGTTGTATCGACCTCTCTTTGGTGCTTTGTTGATATGATCTAGTCCAAGCCATGGCTTTGATGAAAAGTGTCCTGCAACAAAAACAAAGATGTTCAATATACAACTTCTATCCACTCATATTATCACAAGATTCTAAGGCTACCGAAACTATGAACTACTGAAATATTTCATGTTTATGAAGAGGCAAAGATATGGGAGATCTTGACTCTGCAGTCCATATGATGGACACTTTTTAAAACATCTCTCTACTAGATGCCAGTACTGACGATATTTAAACATACCAGTCGGTTGAGGGGGTTTAAAGTCGCTGAGTTTGATGATATACTCCTCTTCGTTTTCTATATAAGTTTTCCTTCCCATTATTATCACCGAGAACCGAAACTACATAGAAGACAAAATAGAGAAACCAGTGTATATAAATTCACTGCTGATCAAGCAATACTTGACAGTAGAGGTGTTTGACAGTGCTTTGTTAAGTATGAGAAAGTCATGAAACAGGATTGGACAGTAATAATGAGTTGTCCGTCTCTTTTTGACAAGGGGATGCAACTCTTTAGATAACCCAAATATTGTCTGTCCTGTTCTATATCCAGCTTAATCCACTGTAAGAGAACAAACTCCTTGGTTGACTCCTTCTATTTATGTAATCATCCAAGTGAGATGTGCATTTTAAAAACTGTTTTTTTTCTGGCCTTACATCTTATAATCTCTTCGTATGTTTTCAGTTTGTTGTAGTCAGTCAGTTAGAGATGCAGGCTTTTCAATGAAATGAAGACAACACATTTCTGTGCAGAGGAAATTAAGCACACTTTTGTGTTGGACCACAGATGACAATATATGATGACAATGAGATATATGCTTGTACCTTTTCATATTCCTTTTCAGGTATATCTAGTTTTTTCCTTATCCTCTCCCGCACACTGCTGAACTCTTCACCATCTTTTACCCTGATTAAAAATGGAACACCAAACAGAGCGTAGATCTCCTACAAAAACAGAATCAGCATAAATTAGTTACGATCACCTGAAGGCCTAGGAATATTATAAGTTTTGAAAAAATGGTAAGTAATCCCGCCAATAAATATGAAAATGTCGCTGTTAAATTGCCCTTATATCAGATATTTCTATCCAGCTGCTTTGCAACATGGATTTAGATTTAATACTAAAATTTCCAAATAAAAAGCAGAAACAAACCTGATGGAAATGTGCCACAGGTATTAGCATCTCATAATCGCCCATGCACGTCTCCTCCATAGGAACCTCTTCCACCCTCAGCAATTTGTTTCCCTGTAACATTAGCTGCTCCAGCGGTGTGTCTGTTTTCACTTCATTCACTATCTTAAAGCCAGCAACCTCCAACAGCCTTGAAATGATATTATTATTGTTATTCATTTTTTTCAAAATTCAATAGCACACAAAAGCTTTTGTTCAAAAATTTTAAACAAAACAAAATTGGGCCGACAACCTAGCTGGTAGAGGCCTCTCAAGAGAGCAAATAAGCAACCCTTTAGAGTAGGCCATGTTTATTTTAAATTTAAATTCAGTGACTCAAACTATCTGTTACCTGAGCTTCTTTGACCCAGCTGGATTTAGATCTACTTGTTTGCGTGCCTCATCCAGGAGTTCCTGTACAGTACCATTCTTGTTAGGGTGTAAAACTAGTTCCTTCTCTTCCTTCACTTTGTGGGTCACCCATGTGCATTTAAATTGCCTTTTATTTTCTAGTTCTGTGATGGGGATCGATAGCTGAAACACAAGGTTGTCATAATTATGATGATGTTAGGTGTATGAAAGAAAGCAAGTGTTTATGGTGATTATATTAGGAGCATCCTCTTCGTCACAAAGACAAATACATGTATATGGATATCAATACAGGTATCAGGAATAAACTTATAGTACCGGAATAATCCACGCAAACTAAATGCAATTGCAACTGCATTTACATAGACTGTGACTTTTGATTTATATATGATTTTTTAAAAGTTTATTAGATTATATAGTCCGAAAAATTAGACATACTTTTGAGTAATATAACTTCCTAGTGCCTCTTGCTTTATTTGCTGACACTAGATCTTTCAGACTACCTTCGAATGTACACTTGATTGGGTTACCGGGTCCATCTTTGTATCTGAAAACAATAAAATATGTTAAATTATGATCTGTCTGTAGCACCACAGATAGAAGGGACAGACCAATTCTAGCCATGCAAACCAGATTTCATATTGCTGAGCGAGTCATTATTGAACAGAGGAATTCATATTCGCATCATCACCGCATGCACTTCCGCACAATGCATGCACATGCACCATAGCATATACAAGGCCAAGGAACTGAAGTCACAACTGAGAAAACTTACCCATGACTCCTGAAGAATTGGATCATATATGGATCTAAGCTGAGGTGTTCAGATACCCGATTAGCTATAGTATCGTAGCTATTTCGGAGAGATAGTTCGAGAGTAAAGCCAGTGTCTGTTGGCTCATTCTTATCACAGAATACTACCTCAACCAAATAATGTAACTCCCTATAAAATACCAATAATAACATTACAAAATAGGTTTTTGGTCTTTGAGTTGGAGACCGTTTTTTTAAGTATTAGAAAAGCCCTGTTATCATCATGCGTGCTGCATTCTACATATAGATGATTTTAGCCCACACATGCAATTAATAGCACAATTGAATTTGTCCTTAACAAGAGATCTCTACCAAGGTGACATACAGTACAAGACTCTAACCTGGAGTACTCTTTTGGTGTGGGTTTCTTGTATTCTTCGAAGCCACCGGGCTCATCTTTCTGCACAATAATGATGTCACCATCCATGAGCTCATCCATCTCCTTCTCGAGCACACCCTCTGTAAACTCTATCTTCTCTATCAGGTTAGGTTTGACCTCCTCATACATCACTAGTCTTGTGCCTGAAGAGAAACCTGCTATACCTGCCAATATCGGCATCATGTCATCTGCAAATAAAACATCAGTGGTTTACTTAAAGATGTGCTGCTCTGGAGGGGGTTTCCCATAGTCACTTTTTACATCGCTAGTAACCATTATGACACAGCTCATCTCACATTTTTTTTGCAACTCCACACTCGAGCAGAAGAAGAAGAAAGGTATCACACATAACCAGACGATACTCACTTATGACTATGGTAATAGGGAAGCAGTAGTGACCGCAGTAAGCTAGAGTTTCTGTTTTAGGTTCGTATCGCTTTATGAACAGACAAACATGCCCTGTCCTATCAAAGTGTGGCAGTACTTCTAGAGGGCTGCCTATTGGTAATGTCTCTACAAATATGCACCATGGAGCATCGCCATCAGATGCCTCCTGCACCTGAAATTACAAAAACGCAAGATATGTGATAACCTTAAAAACAGTTTTCAGTCTCTGTCATGAGTTTTACAACTGCCATAGGTTAAGATCATGACAAGTCCAAGTACTCACTGTTTTGTTAGCGAATTCTGATACCGGAATCTCCAACATTGTGGGTCTAAATGTCTGGTTCTGTCTCATCTGGAATGGCCATATTCGAATCTGCCCTGGTTTATAATTCTACAATCAATTTGAGGTTTAAATTAGTTCAAGTTACAAAAATAGAGTGATGAGACAAGTCATAACAAAGCGATAGTTACATCAACACTGGAATTACCGCAATTATTTGCATTAAAATTTTTAAATTCACATACAAGGGAACCCACTTGGTATATTTACTACCAGTCATAAATCAACATTGTGCAAGTTACCACGGAGTTAGAAGTAGTAGACTTGACTTTGTCATCAGAAATAAAAGAATAAATATAACTCACTAAAGCTTCCGATAAAGTGTCTAATAGCTGAGATACAGTATCTGTTTTCTTTTGTTTAAATTTACGTATCATATCCGCACACTTGTCCCCATCAAACAAGTCATGGCCATGATGGGACTGATAGACGTCTTCGAGTAAAACATGTATGTACATATATAAATGGGCTTCACTGCGGTCTTTCTTCCGCTGTATCTCATCTCGCCTAGTAACAGATAAAATAGTGTGAAGTCAAATAACTATAACAGCCATCTAATACAGTTTCGATCTGTTATGAATTGACAGCAAGTTTTCCATCCTAAACCACTCATATTCAGCCATACATACATGACTATACATTAAACCAACGAGTTAGAGACAACTCCTTTATTCAACAGACGATGTTGTATGTTTTCATATACATTCTTTATGACTGATAACATACAGGGCTGCAATTTCACCAACAAGCATCAGCACTCTGAACTATGGGACTTTTTGTCTATAAGATGGTGATAACTGATAAAGTAACAATGTTTCATGACATAGTTGAAAAAAAACTTACTTTTCCTTCTCTAATCTATCTATTAGAGTTTGAGGAATATCTGATTGTTCTATAGAATGGAGGACTTCGCCTAAAATATGATAAGATGATTTTTATAAACTCAATCGCAAAAGCATTTCCTTACGAAAATACTCCGAAACAGTTTTGCAATTTACAAGAGAATATTTGGCGCAAAATTGCTTGTTCATCTGATTCCAATGTAATGCAAAATCATATGAGTAGAGATATAAGTTTATATGAATGGTGATCCTCAGTGCATGACAGAGAGTCCCAATATGTATAGCTAGCATTTCACAATCATGTGAGTCCTCACATATATAATATATATATTATATATATTCGGTACTGTTTCTTATTCAATTGTATAAATAACTAACACGACCACTTACCAATAGCACTTTCTCGGATATACACTAACATGTAAGCATTGGTACTGTGTTTAGCAGATATGTCATCGTCGTGTCCACCAAAGTTCCTGTCTATGGCTTCTTTCCGCGTACATTTAGATACTACATCATCGTCAAACTTGCACCACTGAAGCAAAGAAAGGCAATTTATACAATAACAGTCTCAGTCGGTCTACATGGCTTTTGTTTCCAACATTTGCATATGATCCGACCATCAAACATCCGACTGACACGGTGATCATCATTATTACATTCAATCGATTCGAACACAGTCCATTCGGAATAAGAGCTGGTTATTTTAAACCATAAGACCAACATGATAGCTGATTGGGGTTCCCCAGCTATAAATGACTCTGTTACGCTCTTTTTTGTTAGACATATAAACAATCACATATGAGTGCCTGTGAATAAGATGTCAGTTACTTACATTACCCTGGCCGATCGGATCTATATACCCCACATAGTGACCACCGTGGTTATCACCACTATGAACCAACACTGCATGTAATCTGTATTTAGCTGGTGTAGATTCTGGCTTCTGTAGATATTTCTCTAGATCGATCTCATCAGGAAATTCAAACCTGAAACCAAAATAATCTAGATCTACAGCAACATCCACTCTGTACAACCCGTGCAAAAAAAATTGTAAAGTGAGCAAACAAAGATAGTTCTCCTTGGTGCAAATAATTTTGCAAGAGACAACACAACCTGATACGGCAACATCATCACCGGTTACTGCAAGATCACATATGAAGCTTGTAAAAACTTGCACAACATTAACATCACTGGTGTACTCATAAAATATACGAAAAACAGTGTCTGCTGTTCACATATTGACAGAGCTGGGTGGAAATTATGAGTTACTTGGCTTACCTATCATTTACCTTGACATTAGCATCTGCCATAGGGTCGTATTGGAATCTCATGAGTTGTAAGTGCAAAACCGGTGGAAACTTTGTGAAAACTACACCCTTTTCAGCTTCCTGAAAATGTGAGAAAAGAGGAATTCAACAACTTCTGTAAATGCTGGTCTGAGTTCCGCAATTAAACTTTATGTGTCTCACAAAAGCGATGCTATACAGCTGGTATGTATCTCCATGCTGAATTGCCGACATCATCCAGGTATTGCGCAATTAGGTTTCCATGAATTCATTTCATTTTTTGCTTTTCCCTAGGTATTTCGAGAACTACCATCAACTCCCCTTGGTGAGTAGTTGGTATTAAACTTCTATGACTATGGAAAAACATTTGACATGAGTTGCAACAATTATTATCGACTTCTAAGCTGCATGGACATCTCTTCTTTTTATAACTGACAGGTGTTCGATTGTGGTATAGCTATGACATCGAGAAACAAGGATATGGGCACCGGAATTGCTGTACTAGTGAGCCTATTAAATCCAGATCCAATAGAGCACCGGTTGACAATGTACTAATAGTAACTTACTTGGAAACCATGATCACCAGCATCATATTTGTTGTCACCATCCAAGGTTTCCTTGGCTATGTAATTGTCAAACGACTCAGCCACTAAAAAAAAGGATATAATCACAGAGTGAAGTTAAGTGAATGAGTGACATATACATGGATGGTCCTACGGGGAAACATTCTCAAACTTCTAATGACTCCCATGGGTAGATAGGAAATTTAAAGTAACTCCAACTCGCTTTTCATTACACTTTTTCCATAGGGTTGAGCATAAGTTTCATACACTTTATGACTATTTTGACCAAACCTAGATAGATCTCGTGGAAGTGCAACTAAAATGGAGACAAGAAATGTCGAGATTATGCGTAAGTGACATCTGTTTGAACAAAAAAAGTGGTACAGCAGACATATGTGTGTCCTTACAGTTTTTTTTGCCCTTGATATTGAGTTGAATATCATAGAATGTCTCCTCCCTTGATGACACGTAGTCCACAGATTTACACTTGACATACGACTACAAAGGAAAAAATCAACAAGCAGGTTATTATCAGATCATTAACAGTTAGGTGTTAGGATGTCAATATTGCTCCACGTTTAACACGCATACAACAACATTTACCTTGCCACATGATTATTAAGTAAGAGAGATCAGAAGATTGCTATCATAACTAAGGCTCAAAGCATTCATTTTGAGCCCGATCAATAACAAAAACCAAGTACCGACATCATACTGTAACTGTATACCGTAATACCTCACTTATAAGGCACCGGCCTTATAAGTGAAGCACCTACCTCGGAAAAAATAAAAATGCCCCGGTTATAAGGCACCCCACAGCTATAAGGCACCTCTTTAAAAGGAGAACTAACCTCGATAAGATTCGAACTCGCAACATCATGTTTACAAGGCACTGAGCTATTCAGCCTCTTGTACCTATTCAGCCTATTCAACCTACTCAGCCTCTATTCATCCCGCTTGTAAGGCGAGGTTTTGGTCCAAGTCAAATATAAAAATGCTTCAAATGATAGCCGCGCCTATATGCTCCTCTCTTATAGGCGCCTTCACCTATTAGGCACGCGCCTTATAAGTGAGGTATTACGGTACAAATATAGTGCTGTACCTCTAGAGCTATGCTTCATTTCCTATTTGTTCATATATTATCCATAATCAAAATTCAAGGAGCCCATACCGAATCTAAGAGTGGATGACTCTCCAAATTGTTTACAGCAAGATTACAATAGTCTCTACCATTCTAACTTACCAGCCACTTGCCCTTGAACAGACTGGGAATAGTGCCGTCCACACATGTAGTCTTCATCTTACTCTCCATATTATCTAATAACACCCGACATAGCTCCTGCACATCATGCTGCATAAACACATCTAGTGTCTCCCAGCTGTATCAAATAAAGTGATAGGTGTTTTATGATTGATAATAGTCTAACTCTGCAGAGTACACACTAAGCACAAATCAGTCAAAACAATGTTTATGCAAGCCTATGGATCCAGTTGACTAGCTATGTGATGATTAAACAAAATGTCCTGTTATGTAGGAAAAACAATACCATTCAGTAAAACGCTTGTGTTTGTGATCATGCGGATCTTCAATAATTAGCCACATTAGGGCATATTCCAGCAAGAATACCACAGCGCTTAGGCACTGAGAAGACAGATGCATTTACAACATTAATAAGTCATACAGTATTTGACAGTTGATATCACACCACTTACCCAAACGATTTAGTGAGGCGTTTAGTTGCGACAGGTTTATCATTGTATTGAAGATCATAGAAGACCCTCTGCAGAGCAAAGGCCACACTGTTTGGTTCTTCGTCAGTGTCGTGCTCTATTGGCATCTGGTATACAGCCTGCAATGTGTGCAATAAATAACATCAAATTTCAATCAATACTCAGTCAGCGGGCTATTTCCCCCACCAAGTTTATATATAACCTGATGTTACCAAGGGAAAAGCATATTGCAAAATAACCACAGAGGTGTTTTTGCTCAGTCATGTGATTACAATAACTACAAAGGGTAGTGTGAGGCAAAAAATGGAAGTTCTTATAGTTGTCAGCTCGCATCAAGATCCATCAATGTTGGATATTCACAAAGCTAACCAATCTCAGAACTCAAGAGCCGCTACATTAACATATAAGTTCAACATTGGCAATTCTAAAAGTCTCATATTTGCATTAGAGCGGTGAGCCTTTGCCATAATTCTGCACCTGACAGACAACACCCACACTTATTTGGATAAACAAAGCTAAGGGCGATGTCTGTCCATATCATTCATAACCTACCTTACGCAGCTTATTAGTGAAATATAGAGTTTGCAGTAGAGAATTCATATAACATGTAGCACCTTGGTTTTTCAAGCCAACATATCCGGTATGTTTCTTTGAATCCCAGCTGCAAATATTTCATGATTTTATTATTGGCCCGGACAAAATACACTAAACCAATTTTTATTTTGGAGGGGATATTTGAAGATTGAAATGTAGCATTTTGATCATGAAGTAAGTAAGGAAGATTATAAACCCATCAATGACCAGGGAAATCTATGCAACATTACAGTGTGACAAATGAGTTAACTAACTCTTAACTCCTTGGTGTGACCAGGAAGTCTTTGAACAAGCGATTCCACTAGTAACATCCATAGAGTTGCAACATACCTTACACCATGAGGCGCATCAGCAGTAACAAAGACCTCCAGAATAATACTGTCATCCTTTATATAACCTTTACTAGGGTCTGTCATATCCGACCACGGCATAAAGTTACTAAACCCCCAGTCATTCTCCTTTGAGAAGAATAAATGCTGTATGCGCCTACTAAATGTGTCGCCTTCACCAGAATCTGTCTGTTTGAGCATTTTCAGTTCAGCAGAAGCATTGCAAGACCATGATCTATAACAAAACCAGACACTTTGATCATTTCAAGAAACAAAAAGATGGTAGCTATGGAACCTAAACGCATAACTGCAGTTCAACTGTTACAAACTGGGTGCGGGAGAGATGTAACAAGTACAGTAAGTGCAATACATGTTAGGATTAGCAGAATAAAAACTTACATTGAGTCAGACTCAGCGTTACACTGGAGAAAGAAGCCTAGGGTCTTCATATTGCCGCGATCCGGTGTCTGAGAATGTCTAACCATAGCTAATATTTTCCTGGAAACAGAACTCACACTATCAATGCATGCTTGGAACATTTGTATCTACAAGAAATATTCCTCTTTGTTCCCTTACTATGACTTGCAGCTTTGTTGACTGTTACTCGATGATTGGGCCAGAGGTACAGAATTCATTGTCCACTTTATACGGCAACACACAGGCCCCACGCATTATATTATATACACAGAAAAAAACAGACTTCACAAACATACAAACAAAAATGATTCAACCAAACTTACCACGGGAGATTCCGAACAAAATGAGCAGGACTGAGGAGTTGTTCTTTCATACGACTAACATTCTCAATCTTATATTGAAATGTGGCTTCAGCTCGACAGGGATCTGGAAGTCATAAGACAATCATCAATAAGAATGATGTATGTAAATACAATGTTCATCTGAAATATGATCTATCAGTTTGCAGTGTCTCATAAAACATGCAGAGGAAAGTATTTTTAAGCAACAAACCAATGCAATGCGTGCAATGTTCTGACTTGTACAGGCTTTACACAATATGAATGATTCAAGTGGTTCATGTAGCCTACCGGCTTTTAACATTCCTAGATGCTTTGAGTGAACTCTTAGCTTTTATGAACCAGTTAGGTATCGAATTAAAAAAAACCCCGTAGGTACGCCTTACCTATAGCATCTGTCTGAACCTTTATAGCTCCATTTTCGTTAGTAGCAGAAACCTGAACCGGCTTAAGAGGTTTCTGATCCAAAACTTCATCATTACTCACATCTTTATCATTCACTGCATCTGTGTCATATTCTAAAATCAATCCAAAGTATAGACCTTGAGTCTAACTCGGCCGCAGGTAAACAACATCATTGCATTAAATTCTAGCCCGTGTTTAGGTATGATAACAATACTTGGTTATTGCTGTATTGCAGATCCCCAAAACCTAAACAAGTATTTTTGCTCGATTGTCTCTAGCCACATTGCACCATAAGGGCTAGGTTACTGTGTACGACAGGTACACAGCATGATCAAAAGGTCACAATTGCTTTAGTTGAGGTGTTTTGATATAACGTCCACTGGTTGCTATACTAAATAGGACGAGGCACTCACTCCTTGATGGGCCTCAGCAATACCAACAACTGTTTTCAGTCATATATGGTTTACCTCTTTATCGAATTAGCTGTTAAGTTGATGTTTAAGACGTTATATGGTACTGGTATATATCAATCCTGTACTGAGCCTGTATACCTAAAATGATTGTGCGTCTCATCCATAACACAACATAATCAAACACACAGTAAAACATTGCTATCTATCAAAAATGCACTTTCCTAGAGTGACCCGCTTTTTCATATAGCCTAGCTAGTCTGTGCACTCCGTAGCAGCAACAAGAATTTAGCGTGCTCCATAAGACGAACAATTCAAATGGCAAATCAAGTTGCGGCCTGTCTCGATGAGTTTTGTTGTCAGGCTTGTCATGCCAAGACTGGTGGCCTAACAGTCAAACCAAAAACTTAAAAATATAATGTTAGTAAAGTAATAAATAAATAATACAAACAGTGAGTAACCATCTACCTTGAGTGTCCATTGGCTCATCACCCTGTTTATCAACATGGTCCACTTCAAACTGGTTGGTCATACTGTTCTTCTGCAGCCTTTGGGTATTGTTATTGCGATTATCCAGACTCCCTCCTCTTCCCTGATCTGGAGTTCTACCTTCTCCACCAGCGGTGGCACCGGTCTTTGCGGGTCTGCTGGGTATACGACCAATGGCGAAGCTTCAGCTCCAATTTCTTGGAGCACTTCAACATCAAGTAAATCAAGACCAACTAGTTAATAGTGAGAGCAGCTATTTGGCACAACTATTTGCACAATACACTGAGCTTTTTATCACATCTCAATGAAACTCTAGTTCATCTAAAAACAAACATGGCGAAAATTTCCTATAATCATCAAATGGGATCAAAACAATGTTCACTTCCTTGCACATCATATGATTTATGGGATTTTCATTTATTTAAATGTTCTGATTTGACATTAATTTAAGTTTTAAATATGAAATATTAACATTTTTAGGTTCTATTACAATTACCATTTTATATGAATCCTACATAAGGGCATCCCAGAAAACACTGATCAATAACCGGAAGTGGTTTCTCTCCACACAAAAATTATCACTTGAGATGGAATCTATTGTCAAAAGAATCTAAAACATTGTTCAAACAAACAGCAGAACTATCTCATTAGCTCCTTAAGTGAAAGCAAGCGCTGATATGGATCCTGAATTTGACCATGAGAATAATGTTTTGTCTGAAAACGCATGGGGCATGACATGGGAAGATCAGTTGCTTGAAGAATTTTCCTCAGAAAAAGACACTCTTGATCAGCAATCTAAAGTTGAGCAAGAAGCTGGTGCTCAAAACCTTTGGATGTCATTTCAAAATTCAGCCTCTGCTGTCACAAACCTTTATAAAGGTAAGGAAAGTCTAAGCCTAGTAGTTTAATCTGCTTTAAACCAAGTACATACTAGCTGTTGTGAAATGGTTACTGGATTTTTTTGGCTCTTCTAATTTGACTGAACTATGTTATTAGTGTGAGTGATGTTTTTTTTGTCAAATTAAAATATAAAACATTAAATGCTCTTGTTATAAACTGGAGTAAAGAAGTGATTGCTTATAAATCTCATTCCTTGAGCATGCCCATAATCAAGACAATAGAAGGCTGCCCTCCAGCTGCTGTGAACAAGGAGCTCCTTGCTGACTTACTTACAGTTACTGTTCAAAAACAATCTTGTCTTCTATTCCATTGTATTGAAAATTATTAGAGAAGGAGAGGTAGGTCAATTTTGATATTATCCAATTAAATGAAATACACACATAGCACTTCTTCTGTGGCAGTGAGGGAAATAACACCGTGCTGATGTTTTAAATGAATGCATTCTTATTACCAGGTATACGACCCTGTCGTGTCTGTACTAGTCTTAAGGTTATCTAGAAAGAAGGCCTTAAACATGATTAAACATGAGTATAGATTGACATCACACCTGATTCATGCTGGTCTTCAACTCTTCAACAATAGTTAATGGATTTATAAAATTATTGCATGAATCGCCTCATATTGTTGCCACTGGGGTAGTTATGACGCTCTGATGGTGGTGGTTCTGCTACGTTAAAGTACGAACTATCACTGTCTCTTTGAAAGTGCAAGGATGTTTATAGTTTGAATAAGGTTCTGTATTATTTATTTTCTTATATATTCATTTGTATGTATCATTCATATTTATTTGATAGATTGTATGCAAGAGAAAAACTGCTGGTTCCCATTTCAAAATGCTGCTGGTGCTGTCACAGTATTATATAAAGGTAAGTATTAAGCTATTACACTCAGGACGGAGTCCAAATACACCTCAAAGTGACAACCTTTGTCTCTGCCAATGCTAGTGATTTAGTAAGGAAGTCAAGTGGTCTCATAGTTCATAATTATGTACACAATCCTCGTAAAACTATGTTATGAGCTTTACATGCATGCCGAAGGCTTGTTCTTTGTTTTGTCTTTGTTGAAAGTAATTAACCCATATGACATCCTTGTTATTTATAGATGCAATGGAGGCTCAGAAAAAGAGTTTTGAATTAGGTTTACAACTCGGGTATAACAAGCGAATCAGGGACATGATGACATGGGCTAAGAAGAGGCGAAGACACATACGCCGCGATGAATTGGTAGCTTTTCTGTGTGGTAAAACACCACCTGTTAAGAATCAGAGACACTCACCACCCAGAAGTAGGGTTGGTTCTCGGTCACATTCAGACAGAAGCTCACCTAATATGTCACCTGTACCCAGGGTCCCCGAAAGTGAGCCGGACCTTACTCCCTTCCAGAATGCTCTTGCAATTCAAGGTTTGTCTGAAGACTGTAAAGAAAACCACACTGTGCTGGTAGAAGTTTTTGTAGCCATGGATTACCAAAATGATGTAGCGCCATGTAGAGCACATACCAAAAGCTACACTTGAAACAGTATGAGGCTCAAATCTGGTAGTGTTGCTACATAAATCACATAAGAAAAGATCAAAATGTCAATTTTGGAATATGAAGACGGCAGTTAAAATTATGATTTTCTCATGAGATATGTAAACGCCAGGGGCTAAAATATATACTTCATACTGGCCAAGTTCTACACTAAAATTTGGTTGGCATTGGCAACCCTTGCTTGACACTATTTTAGCACAGCTAAATTTATGTCAGATTTGTTAAGTCATTTATGCTTGGCGCTCACTTAATGGTGCAACACTAGCTGGGCAACAATAAGAGACAGTCTGAGAAACCGAACACTGCCCAGATGTAATTGCACCAATTAAATGACTCAGAATTCATATTAACACTTTGGATGATGGACCTCAATTTCCAGCACTCTTTGAGGGGGTTAGGTGAGCTCAAAATAAATGTGAGATGGATGGTTTGGATAATGACATATGTTATTTGATTCCTTTCAGCTATGGACGGAGCTATGTCAAACGTCAGTGTGGGTTATAACAGCCCACCAACAAAAAGTAAATCTGATGAGCTGAATTGCATCATCATGGACGGACTCACAAGACACAATGAATCTAGAAAGCGGTCCAACTCAACTCATGATATAAGTATGGACTCACCTACTCGAAAACGTTCTAGGTTTCTATAACCAAGCTGTCACTATATGACTGCTACGCAGTAGTGATATATATCGATTCAATGCAGTTGAGAAACCTGAAGATTATTTTTCCATAACTACGGTTGACCTACAAACTACTATGTATTAGATACCATAGGTTGGTTTTTATATGATTATTAGCTACATACTATACTAACACTGTAAGTAATAATTCATTGTAACAATAATTGTAGCTTAACTGTATAAAGCTACGCCGATATACCCGATATATACTTGTCTTGTTACACAAAGTTTTTCTTGACATGACTCCATATCGGTTTTGTGATTTCACTTTCTTTCTTTTTTTTGCCCAAACTAATTAAGACTAATTAATTAAGATTAATGGGGTGCTCATCATCTGACTTTACACTTAGCAGTTATTACTCTTCATTATACCAAGTCACTATGTTTTAGTACAGGCTTGTAGCGAACTTAATTGAACCTCATTCTTGCACATGTATTGGTACCAAATCAGCGTGTCTTCTGCTATGTATAATTATTTTGGTGTTTCCAAGAGTTGAATAGTTTATTTTGTTGAGTTTGTTCAAATGTAATCTTCCAAAAAAAATTATCGATATGTTCTCAAAAAGTAATAACTATTTTTTAAATATTTTGAGATGATGAATAATTATATAATATGTAATAAATCAGTGAGAAATCTGACATAGTCACAATGTATTTCAAAATACTCTCAGGGTTCACTGGGGCCCTGAAATCCATGGAATAACAAGCCCAGAATACAGAAGCTCGGAAGCTTAATATTTAATAGGGTTACTCAAAAGTTGAAATAAAAACTTCTCTGCTTGATTAGTATCTACGGACTTTCTGTGTTCGCCTCAGATAATTACGCCAAGCTCTCTGAATCTTAATGGCAGCATTTTGGGTTTCTCTGATTCTGGATGTGTGCTCATTGAGTCTAGAGATTTTCTTCAAACCACCAAAGCAGTGAAAGGCTTTGGGTGAAGCTGGTTTCTCTGTAGATTTATTGTCTTGACTAGGAGAGATGGTAGCAATCTGCTCTTTTTCCTGCACTGTTGGCATTCTCTGATGATGCACATTCATGTCACCTGTTTGAGCATTGCTATTCGTGTTAGTGTTCTGGTAGTGACTAATTCTATGACTGAATTCTCTGTTTCCTTTGGGCTGATGATGCCGACCGCCATGAGCTGTCTTTGCTTCTCCGCGTCTTGATGAGTTATTGGGGACGGCTGATGAAACTTTTTTCGTGTGAGCTGTTTTAGATCTGTGGTTAGAACTATTTCTGTCCTGGCTCCTCGATCGTTCTCTAGAACGATGACCTGATCTCATTTTCTTCTTATACTGGTTATTCATAAACTGGTGCAGTTTTGCGTTCAACAAGTCATTCTGAAACAGACAGTGGAAATTGACATTCTATTCACCATGTTTTACAACATAAATTCCAAAAATCATCATGGAAAAGCACCGGCAAAAGGAGATCTCTGAGGTGTCATTGTGAATATTTTACAATTGTATGACCTTAGGAACCATAACAGCTATAACATGCCATGACAGTTTCTCTTTTAGTGAAAGATCTTGAAATAACACAGTCAATACTTTGAATATAAAGTACTCCATTACCTGGTTATTGTTAGCTCCACTCTTGAGCGCCTGCATATTCTTTGCCCATGCCTCAGTTCTCCTCGAATGGTGACCTTGTCTTGTCTCTAACATTGATTTCAATGTTGCATCAAAGTCTCTTTGGTTTACCATGTCTGCCTGTTTAGAGGACTGAACTGACTGATGATGTCTTTCATCCTGTTTCACTGTGTCTCTAGTGCGATCCCTTTTATCTCCGCTGTTGAGTCGGGCAGCATCGTATTCCATAGCACTGCGTGGCACCTGAACCCGACTGACTTCACTAGGAGTCCACCTTTGTCTATATTTAGATTCACTTGCAGCACTAGATCCATATCCACTGTCTTTTTCAGAATTTGGGGAAAGAGATTTTCCAGTTATCTTTCTTCCGTTTCCTGACTGCTTGTGTGTCGTTTTTTTTGTGACGGTGTTTTGTTTGACAGAAGAAGATGATACTTGGAAGACCTTGCTTTGACCCCTGTCTATTTTGTCATTTTTGTACTTGGCAAGTATTTTATCCACTTGTGCGCTCCGTTCTCGAGCATGAACATTGTCTGCTGGCTCTTTCTCAGGTGCTGAATCTCGGTATTTACTCAGTATCCTGTCGATTGAACCCTCTCTCTTTGTCTTCTCATGCTCGATTCTTTGTTGAAATATACTCGACTTTGGTGACTCTTTCACAGAGTCATCTCCTCTAGCCTTACTCGTCTGAGGATTGTTATTCCTCCTGCTGGGAGATGTGGCCTCCAAAGTCTTAGGGTCGGGGTTTTGTACCTTAGGGACTTCTCTCGTATCTGTGGGCTTATTGGCCTGTTTCGTTTGTGCAGAGGAACTACCCTGTTGAGACTCTGCTAGTTTTCGTTTGAACTCTTCAAGACGCTGCCTAGTTGACATTTCTTTAACTTCAAGTGACTTTTCAATGACTAGAGCTCTTTGCTGTTCAATTTTCTTCTGGATCTAAATTTGAAACAGTTTGAGATAAGAATCAAATCAAAGGTCACAATCATCTTACAATAAAACACAGATCCGATATCATTCTATAACTACAAAAACAAATTTTCTACTTACTTGTATAACATGTAACTTGAGCAATCAAAGTTGCTCTATGTAAATAATGTCAGATTTAACAATACAGTACCATGTAGTTTACATAGCGTATATAAGTTACCTGACTTTGTATTTTCTGTTGCTGCTCCAGTTGGGATTTTACCCTGTATGTATTCATTGAGCCATCTCTTTTGACCATTCCGGCAAACTTATCATGCACAGATCTGTAAGCCAGTGAGGGAGTACCAAAATTATCATTGGAGGCTGAGTTCTTCATTCGTTTCAACATCACATCAGCATTCTGGAGTTCCTCACTTATACGAGTCTGGATAAAGAGTCGATGTATGTCAATGAACATCATAAATCATAATCATAAAGCAAAAAAGGAGGTCAATAGTAAAAAAAAATTTCAACGCAATTTTGGTTGTTAATTCTGGCTAGCAATAAACCATGTAGATTTAAGAAAAATAAATCTCTGATGTAGAAGGGGAAAAATACATTCTTCTCTATTTAACAAACAGTGCCATTTGTTACAACTCACAGCGCGTCTTTGGAGTTGTTTTTCTACTAAAATTTCTTGCTCCAGTAAATCGGGGTCACTCTGTTTATTCTTCAGCTTGTTGATATAAGCATGCTGATCAGCTAATTGATGTCGAGTAACTTCCAACTTTCTTCTGCAAAAAATTAGCTGTTAGCAGCGGATGCCATTGTAATGATTGAAAGATGCATAATTCATTCATCAGGGGGAGGGTGGAGTGGAGGACAACATTTTGATCTCTTTTTTATGCCTGTTTGAAATGTCAAAAATGTATCGTATTTTTGTTGCCAACTATTATATCAAAATAGGTGATCCCATCATTCTTTTGAATATATAATTTTGATTCTGTGATTTGCTGGTGTACGGAAAAATAATTCCTTTCTGAAATATAAGTTGCATAATACCGAGATCAAATCATCGCCATCAGGGGAGGATTCCCTGTTTTGTATTACATGTATCTGCGATGTTGCCATTAAATGATAATACCAAAGGTCGCAAAATAGTAAAAAGTGTTGTTAGATTATAAAAACAGCTTTGAAGCCATGTTGCTTAGTTTTTCTAAATTCAGTGTGTCTAGTAAGTGGTACATCCATAAACATAATATAAACACAAATACATACAAAGTTTTTATATGTTTATGTTTGTTTCTTTTGCAATCCCAGAATTGCCCATAGTTTGGTTTTCAAGAAATATACCAGGCTTAGCGCAGCTGTGGCATATTGGAGGGAGGCAGAGCTCAAACTACTATGAGTAGATCTTGTGATCACTTTTTGTTTTCACACATGATGTGATGTTCTTACTGTAGACTCTCCAGTGCGATCTCATATTCCTGTTCTACCACAGTCTGCTTAAAGGCCTTGAGGTGATTTGTCTCCTCCATCTGCTGCGCGTAGCCAGCCTCCACTTTCTTGTTTAGCTTGTCGATCTCCTGAGCCTTCTTCTTCTCATGTGGGTACTGTGATCTATAGAGGGCGGCTCCTGCACTCTGAGGCTTCTGTGTTCTCATGGACTGTGAGGGCTGATTTCTGCTCATATGTGGCGGCGCTACAGAAAAAACATGACTTATGTTAATACTTAAAAACACTGAATGAGAAGAAATCATGTTAGATTGTGGTAGTTTGAGAAAACTAATGAGTAAAAAATTTGAATCTTTTGAAATACTTCTAGAGAGAAAGGAGGTAATCTTCAGGCTGAATCAGCAAAACGGTTCACATGTTGTGAGACAACAATTTTGTTCTGGATCACTACAAATCATGCATATTATTTGACAGAAAAGCTGTATAACACGCATACGGTAAAGAACAGCTTATTGCTTATGCTCAACCACTCTCTAACAATCATGAAGCTGGGTTCACATGTCACACTATCATATTGTGACATATTCGCACTACCAAGGTCACAGATTGTCAATATTCTAATCTAGTCTAAGAAAAGTCATGGATATTGCAGCATCTCTAGCCCTGATTTCCAATGCTGTTGCTCTCTAGGAGATGGATGAATAAAAATCTAGATGGAGGAGCAAAGTCTGTTTAAAGTACAGCACCCTTTTTTTATAATATATACAAAAAAAGATCTCCCGGACATTTCTGAGTTGATTGTAAACAGGGGCGAATGTCTATAAACAGGTCATCTGACTGTTGATGTGAGTACATATTGCAATACATGCAGCATAAAAATCGAAGTTCAGTATAACATGCATTAGTTTTTCAAAAGGCGTTACGGTTACAGTTATTTTAAACCACATTCAAATTACATCGTCATTATAAATCATCGACATATAAACTCATTCTTGTTTTTAATGGT
This sequence comes from Membranipora membranacea, assembly GCA_914767715.1. NCBI lineage: Eukaryota > Metazoa > Bryozoa > Gymnolaemata > Cheilostomatida > Membraniporidae > Membranipora > Membranipora membranacea. The sequence goes on from OU612065.1 coordinate 9,085,764, forward strand.
TTGGAGTTATGTTATACATTCAGCAGTAATTCAAACATGGGTATACAAAGAAAACTCTACCAACTATCCTCACCGACTTCAATGCGTACTTTCTTCTTTGCAGTTTGGCTTTTTCTATTTTTTTCTATATGCAACACACAAAGGAAGATGAGTGAAATATGGACATACTAGCTACCATACCAACCACATATAATATGTCTTCCTCAAAAGTATGTCGACAAAATCAAGATCACACACTGCCCAGGTAGGTTGTTAATGATTGAGACAAGTTAATATATCGGTTTTGGGTTGAGGATATGATGTCAGAAGAGATCCTGCAGCCTAAAGCTGTATAACAATACTAATGATAAAGGTAAACTTATAGATGAAATCATGAACAATCAGCTTTTGGAAATAAAGTGGTAATTATAACTAAAATTTATTTAGGATGTTTCGATTCAATGTCAAATTAACCAAATTGCTGGTAATATCATGTATGAGCCATTACATACCATCATGTAGTTGCAGCTGCCAAGCTTCAGTAGGCGTTGATGGTCTGTTAGACTCACGACCAGCTTGACTAGCGGATTTAAGGATGGTCGGTTTGAATGGTATGGCTACTCGTGGCTTTGTTGATGAGCTCTTTCCCCTGTAGGCATTCCTGAAGTATGAACAATATTAGTGCAATGAGTAATATATATAAATACATAATGCATATCATGCATAATGGCTTTCAGAGCCAGGAACATCAATTCTACTAGTATGATAAAGTTCTTCGCCGCTAAAACACTGGTCAGCCAAGTCTGGGAGTTGTCTTATTAATGTTCAAGTGTACACAATCCATATACATTTGTATGGTATAACAGATGGGAGTTTGGGACATAACTCCCAAACTCCTTGATATCAGGTGCTATACAAAGTTTGGAATTTTCCCAAGTTTGTCCAAATCTAAGTTTGAAGTATACAGTGTGAGTGTATTTGTTCCAAATTATGCTGAATGCTCACACAAGCCTGGCTGCTCCTACACCACCAGAAAATACAGAAACAGCTAAATATGCACTTATACACACAGTACATAATTTATTAATGGTGCTTAGGCCTACTTTGCAAGAATATTAGCGTCATCCCTGAATGTTATTTCCTGTCTTCTGCTTGGTTTGGCGAGTGGAGCCTCATGGTATCTTCCTCCCGTGTAATATGCCTCCTGTATATGTGAAGGCTGCTGTTTGAGCTTCTGTGTCAGCCTCAGAGCTTTATCACTATGTTCTTTGATCAGCTTCTTAAATATGCTCATACACTCTCGGAACTTGAAAGGGTCAGTAACTCCTAAAAATTCATTATAAAATCAATATGATTCTGGTTTAGTGGTGCACAAGGTCACAGAATACGAGCCTCTGTCTCAGGCTGGGTAAGGGAATTTCATGATTTGTACAGAGGAATATGAGTTACATGTTGGAAACCCCCTCCCCACCCGCTCCTACAAGTTTGCTTCAGTTATCAAAGTTCAAACCCAAAACACTAACCAGCCACAATAGGATCCATAAGTCTGCCACTGAGAAAATCTTGGACAACATTTTGACAGAGCGCCCTGTCCTCATGAGTAAGAGATGGTTTCTCCAGATCTTCTACATCTAATGACTCAGGCTGGCCTCCGTGCTTCAGAATGCTGTTCTCTGCTTCCAGCTCAGCTACCCGAGTACGCAGACGCTTTATCATTGATTTATCATCTATCTCTTCATTTTTCCTACAATGATAAGCAAACCATTTCATTACCCTTCACAGCGATTTCTTTTGACTGCGATCACAAGAGTTCATTACAGTGATATGGACAGTTATGTAATTCAACAACCAAAGACATCATAGACCGAGTCATCGCTAGGGAAGAAAAAAGATTGTGTAGAATAGAGTATTTTTACAAACCTTGCAGTATTTGATATGCATGAAACCCTCTGAGCAAATCGACATGTTGATATACTCTCGCTCAAGTTGGTCATCTCCAGTGAGATAGTGGCAATCATTGTGGTCAGACAGTTACCTCCTGTAAACATATAGAGACATTTATTTAACTTGAGAGAACATGAAAATAAATTTTTCATTTCCTTAATTACAGGAAAAGACACAAAGTTCTGTTTCTTCATCTATCATACTGAGCGACATAAAAATATAGTCAACACAGAATCACCATTATTTGCATAGTAGAAGACATGGGATTGTCATACCTAAACTGTCTTTCAGTAACATGGTTAGCAGTGAGTTCCGGTAAGGTATATGCCTTGGCCTGTCATTGCTGACAGCAGCACTGTACGGTCGTTTGGACATTGGTGATGCAGACCAGCTCTTAGCCATGCCAGATGGAGCGGTTTGTGTTCTTGTGAGACTTGTGGCATCTTGGTGCAGAGCTATGATAACTCCCTCCAGATAATGCAGAGACAGGTTTATGTATTTTGCTTCAGAAAGCTGAAGTCCCTTGACACCAGTTTTACAGACTCGCTCAGAACCAGCCAAGTCCACAAAGTGCATCTTAGATCTTGAAATATTTCAAAGAAAATCCTCAATCAGAACAAGTAACTACATTATTACAAATTTCTTACCTACATATTTGATTATAAAACATTCTTCAAACTAAAGCTTTGGAATGATTTTAGTTTCTGATAACAAAAACTTACATTCCTTACAGAACAAATATATATGAATGGAATTTAACTGCTTTCCTCATATTGCCAAACATAAAACAAAACTTCAGCCTGGAACTTAGGAACTAAATGAATTGATATAGTTATACATACTGACATACAAGATTATTTCTCAACATCAACCCCACTTTTCATTTGAGTTCTAAAATTGTCAAGAAATATATGTATCTGCTATCCCGCTTGAGTTATTTGCTCTGGATAATTCATGAATACTCACCTCACAATAACATCACCTTTACGACTAGAGAGATATACAGTAAACACAGCATGTGATCGGGATGATCTGTTGTTCATAGCAGTCTCTGCTACCTTTCTGTTCAACTCACCTGAAGTATGAGAATGCATGAAACCCCAGATGAATAATACAATGTGATCATCATCATATCGAGTTATGGCCAGGATGTACTTCGTAAAACCGTCATATATTATGAAATTATTGCATAAATCACCCGATACCGGAGAGCTTACTGTTTTTTCTACAAACTTTCACTTCCAATCACTATAAATAAAAAGTCCCTGCCCGTTTATATAACTTATTATAAAGAAGATGAAAAACACCAGTAGCACACAAAGCATGCATATAGATTGCATGATCCAAGGAAAGAGTGAAAAGCAGCAATCAGAAGATTCCTCAATCATGATTACCTTGAGCAAGCATAGCTTGAGCTACCTCCTCTGTATTGATAGCATGAACAGAAAGATTTTTCACAACAGCTGCCCCTTGAGGGCCGTCAACTACCGTCACCTGATATCATGAAATTATAGTTATTGCAAAAGTTTATAATTGTCAGCTGTGAGATCAACGAATATTGACAGTACGTTAAAAGGGTGCATGCGTATAGTGTTGATCAGCATGCACAGTATTAGAATGCTACAAGGGTGTTGATGAGTTGAATTTGATTGAAATTATACTACCCATGCATGCAGAAGTTTGCTTTTTTTACATCACAGCTTGTTAAATGTAGACTATAATGATTGTTAAACCTGATCACCATTAGAGGAAGGAGATAGACTACATACTAAGGAAATACCTCAACCACCAATCACCAGGAATAATATGCAGGCAAACCTTTGCGAATGATGTCGGACCAGGTCCAGTTTTGTTGACAGCCTTCAACAAGTCATATCCTACTTCTTGGTAGATCTCAAGGAATGAACAATGTACCGTGATATTCTCACCAGCCTCTTTCCTTGCATTCACAGCAGCATATATCTGACTCAAGCTCCTGATCAATAGTTAAGGATATTGGGTCAAGTCAACAGCAAGCACTCTGCAGTGGAATTCCCTGTGTTATTGGTCCAATGCAAAAAGTAAGATAACTCAACTATAAAATTTTTAGCAAAATTAGACTGCCGTCACCAGTATTTCTATTATACAAAGATTGCAACTTTACACAAACCTTGGCGCAAGTCCCCGTTGTTCAGGATTACTCAGTTCTCCTTGCATCGTGTAGGTTTTCCCTGATGATGTCTGCCCATAGGCAAAAATTGTTCCATTATATCCCTCAAGGAACCCTGAAAAAAGACAGCAATTACATCAGGCCGCTAAGATGTGCGGTAAAGGCCTGGTTTGTAACTAAAGAAAGATTGCAAGGCTAGGTTATAAAACTTAGTCAGTATTTGGTATATTATTTGAAAACCTTATAGACGCTGGTAAAGAAGTCCCTTAAATCCTATCACGATGATTTTGACGTACTTAAAAATTCCCGACGATATAATTCTGCACTTGGATCTTGTCAGTCGCATCAAGATCAGCAAGTTTTATAGAGGAGCATCACACACTTTCTCATCTGCTCTCCTCTAGCCTAGATGTTGTGATAAATATAGCCAATCAGGCTGGCCATGTATTAATCCTGAAATCATTTAAACCCACCATCTATGATGTTCTTGGCAGAGATATTGAAAACCTCCTCCTGTGTGGATTGAGTGTTGAATACTTGTGAGTATTTGAACTCATGATTGACAATTGGCACTCTAGTTCTGTTGTAAAGTGTTGAATCACGACCATAACTGTCGGGAATTCGTAAATATAATCTGTTCCGCGTCGTCTCATAATCATCATACAGACTCTCTGCTGGTTTCAGCCTTGCAAAAGTTCTTATTTTAGCCATTGCGACTTTTCCTCCTGGAGAACGCCTGCACGGTACAAATATATAGGGTTAATCACAAGGTAAAGAACTTAAAAAGGCATTCCAGAGGCCTTCAGCTACTTAGGTTATTATTTGCTACTATGCACATGTTTCACACTTTTTAATCGTGTCATTATCATCTTAGGTTGTTTCAATGTCTTTAGCTGAGATGCTACTATTTTTTGGAAAGCGGTTCAAACATTTAAAAATTAGTGGAAACTATAAATTGGAGAATGTTCTACAGGGATAGAAGGCAAGAGGGATGGTTCTGAATCTAAATTATATGAGTTCATCCGATATGAGTAAATCTATAAGATGGTAAAGGGTGATGAATAAATTACTTAATAAGACAATCACTTATCTCTCTTGATTTATTTTTTCATCCCCAGAGGAAATTTTATTGTAGTGTGAATGTAAACTCAACTCTATGCACACATCACTAGACCAAACTTTGAGCTCGCGCAACTCACATGTATACCCCAAATCTGGTACAATAATAAAAGCAATGCTCAATGTACTCAGTGAACAGTAAGGGAACTGATAGGGAGCAGGGATTTGGTGAGAGGAAATAGTAAAGTAATAAGGACAAGATATAGACGTTTGTGCCAAAGAGAAAGAGAGGATATACAAATACCTGCTTAAAAGTCTACCATCCATTTTGTGAGATGAAACTGTCGAAAATTACAATGAAAGACTGACAAGACACAAAATAAAAGAAATGATAGTGTTGTGAAAAGTTAGAAAAGACACAATATCACTGCATATATTATTTTAATTTAAATCAAAGTTTCTGTTGAGTTAGGATCCTAGTGAAGCTGCTGCAATAAGGATCATTCTGGATGCCTATTCAGCAATGGTTGGAGTATTACAGGCGTCCAGCAGACACCAAAAAGGCATTCAGTTGCCACTTAGGCATGCGGTTAAAAATAAAATGAATAGATCGTCACTTTGCAGTGCCGGGTATGTCATTCCATAAATGGATGGTTCTTAGACAGTGATGTGTGTTAGATCATAGATGCCTGTTTGTATTCATACTGGACACAATTTAAGCACAGCAAAGCAGTCAACGTAATGTCGCATGGGATCAATGTCACCAATGACAATCTGCCTGTCAACAAGGAGTTCTCTCTAACTCCTTGTTGTCAACATGGATGCCACCAGAAATCATTTTGCATCAATGGCGTACACAAATGTAAGGTACGGATATGAAAACTCAGTGCATTTCCACCCAGCATGAGACCAGCATAACTTTTGGTCCTGTATGCTGCTGTTGATAGCATCAAGGAGTTGATAGCATCAACCACTGCCCACTAAATTACTTCATATTTATTCATCAACCAAATATAATTCCTAACCACTATTCCTTGGTTAAAACATCAAGTCTGGCTGGTTTACCAAGGAACTAATTTCCAGTACCTGAAAGCTGAGTGTTCTAAATTCCTAGGATCATCATACTTGAGATTCATGTTATTATTTATTTTACCATAGACTCCCTTCTATGTAATGTTTGTTTTGCTAAGTGTTTTACAAGCATATTCTGTGACTCTTGTTTAGTCTCACCTGATCAGCCTATGCAGTGTCTTGAGTCAATCAGCACAGTGTACATTTTGGTGCAGAGAGAGAAGTGTGCAGTTGCTTGCATGGAGTAGGCACTTGTTCAGACATGTTGTGACGTAGAAAGCTCACTGGTTGCCAATGACAACCATTGGAGTCATGAGTGGACAACTCTACACATACATTATTGCATGTGGATAATGCATTGCAATATTGCTTCGATGCAAGGAAGTTACTCCTTGAAGCAAACATCAGTTAATGTAAGGTTGATGTGTACAACTTGAGGAAGTGATGGATTAAAACAAGCGGCCCTCCTGGGTTGAAACCCGCCTCTAAATCAAATCTATATAATCGAGGCCACATTGAAAAGTGTTGGAAAAAAGACAGCGTCATTGAAATGGGCCTGATTTAGTGACAAAACTTTGTTCAATTATGGTGGTAGTAGCAGCATTTTACATACAATGAAACCAGCCAAGTAGGGTGAATCGGCCGCAACTCTACAATGTTAATTGGGCCTACTACGAAAAAGATCTCAAAGTTTGTGTGATTATGGTTTTATTTCTATTTCGATGGTACAGAATTGTGAATCATGCAAGTGAGAGTGATCGACTTCAAGACATGCATCTCATCACACATAATAATATATCATATAAGGATGGAAGGGATACTTTCCAATATAACAACACAATCTAAACAGAGCGAGGCAGAGCGAGGCAGAGGGAAACAAGTCTTGGCATTGAAGTACAAGTTGTATGAAAATAGTCTTTCTCTCTCTACTCAACAGGATAATAAGGCCTAATAATGGTAAGCTAAGAACATGGTTCTTACAACAATATAGGAATAAATTCATAAATAAATAATAAAATCTAGACAAGCTCGTTCTTGGCAGCACTAGGTGCTTACACAGTAAAACTTAATAAAAAAGGAGAACAGTATTTGATAGCATTGTCGGTTCTCTATGAGTTTACTTCGGTGTACCGCACCATTTACATGACTGCCTCCATATTCTAGAGCGACAGAAATCACAATCGCACCCATTACTCAGTTTTGAGCATTTTGTACGCTCAGACTGATCATCGACTGAAGCCCAGGGAGGTGGGTGATATTTAGTCCAATCAAAGTCGAGTCTAGAGTCAATATGGTTGAACAGGTTTGAGTAGTACTTGGGAGTTGTTTTTGCTTCTGTTTCAAGTACTATTTCATAAGTTTCTTCGCAATGCCGACAGGTAAATGCATCCGTGCGCACGCTGTTTTCCGCATCGCTAGATGAGTGAGTGCCATGCTTCATCATATAGCAGAATGGATTTTCTCGAAATAGGGGAGCAAACCTTGATCCTTGAACACCATCCTCTTCAATATCCTCGCAAAACTTGAGTGAAGCCAAGCTCTGCTCTAACATGTCGTAATCGCTGCCCCAATTCTTTGCTTCGGCACCCTCAGAATTCATCACATCAGTCTCCAAATGAGCTGATAGAGGGATGTCAGAATGAGGAAGGACTGTGTGACTGAGAAGATGAATAGTATCAGCTGTGTTAGCCCGTATCTTAGGTCTGGTTGAAGTACACTCAGAATATTCCCATGTTTTATCTGATCTGCACTGAGTTTCAGTGATATCAGAATCCCAGAAGGCACGAGTCGCATTCTCATCAGCTTTATCACTAACCACTGTCTCCGCAGTCAATATAGGAACATCCCCTAATAAATCAGCCAGTATCTCATCAGAGATAAAAGGCTCACATTTAGTGGAGCCAATTTCCTTTTCTATATGCTTGACGAGATTGGGAGTGGCAGAGCCAGCCATCCTGGACTTGATATCAGGTAGATGTTTCCATGGTTTCGATTCCTTAGTCTTGATATGTTTGGGTTTTCTATGATCTTGTCCAATTTTGCTTCTTTGTGATTCTACATCCTTCCTCTTGAGAGGCTTGGTGTGGGACTGTTTAGGGCTGCGTTTACACGTCTTACCGTGATAGGTGTTGTTGTTGTTACCATGAGTGCTCTGTGAGTGGCCGCTGGATTTTTTGCTGACAGAGAAGTGAGGGGAGTGGGGGGGAGTGTGCTTTGTAGATCTTACTTTCCTGTAACCATTGTTCCCGTTGATATCACAGGAATCTGTAAACAACAGAGTAAACAATAATTTACTGAGGGGACAGGTGTCATAAGCGACAATTAGAGGAATAATAAACATCTTCACTTTCACTACAGGTATTCAGCTTCACCAAAATACCCAGTACAAAGACCATCAATTATATCCAGCTAATCCCTATGCACCCAGCGGAAACATTGACATCGAAAGTTTGGGAATAATTTGAAACTGTTATAGTATAGTGACTTGATGTGGAATGCTCCATATTAGCAAAAATATCCAGTGGAGTTCATCATATGAATAGAGGAATAAAAATTACAACAATAGAAAGTAAGGCTACGAAACATGCTCGCAGGGTGCAGCTAACATTTTTGTTGCGAACAATAAGTGAAATGCTGATTACATGAATATGTTGCTATGGGTTGTATGCAGCCAATTAGGCCTAATTGTATAACAAATTCCATGATCTAGCATTTCATAATAGCCAAGCCCCAAAGCCCGGCATGATCGATTGTTTTATGGTTGTTGCCTTGCTTGATTTTAACTGACCTGGCTTAGTAAATGTTACAGCAGGTATGTATTGAGGTTCTTTGCTGCTTACGATGGGCACCTTTTCTATACAGCTACGAGAACGACCCAAAGCCGGGAAAGCAGCAAAATATCTGTAAAAACATAGCAACAAGAAACATATACATGACTTTGTGATATAAAACCTCAGTATCAGATAATAGGACTGGGGCATATGACAGATAAAACATATAGATATCTGTATAATAATTTATGGATATTGATCTGAAAGAGCCATTATGTTGATTAACCGGTGTTAAACAAAGTCATCGAACAGCTGTCTAGTTACTAAATAAGATCATATCATCGTTCTTAATCGGCCTGAGGGCATTTTGGGAGCATCAACGAGAAATGCATGAATGGAGAAATTGCATAAATCTATATGATTCAAAGAAGAAGATTCACTTGAAAAACGTGGTTCCCAGAGAAATTTTAGCCGGTCTGAAAAATCGAGAGGCGAGATAGATAACTGAGCGTTGCAGTGTGTTTAGGATATTCAGTTTTGGTCACATCGTCTCCCAACATTGTGTATTGTTTCCAGCTGATAATACGCACCTCTCAATCTCCATTATCTGATGATCATCTAAAGCACAGCAAGCCGAGCTCCCCTCTTGAAGGTACTTGGTGCTTACACCCATGTGTCCATGATTGTATCCCTCATTTTGCGTCCCACTGCCTCTGAAATGCCTGAAAGCAAAAGGTCAGCCACTGATAACCGCTTCCTGGTACAGCAGTGTCTGTTAATATGACTAACAACCCAAAAAGTAAGTTCACAGCAATTGGTAAACTTGATAAGCATTAGTGTTTGACGTCTACAAGGATTTTAATCCGCTCCACCCATTGCAACCACTCTTTTAAACTGACATTATTATACATTAGACCCACATCGTCAGCAGATAAAGAAGAAAAAATATAGTATGCTATGGACTTATGTTAGGCTTAGAGCTAGCTGTATACTTATTTAGCGCCAAGGGTCACTGAAGTTTCATCTGCTCGGATATTGATTATGTCCATAATGCAAACATACATCGTTTTTTTAAGCTTATGCTTCCTAGAGATGATATCACAGAGTAGGGCTCTCACTAAGTGATGATAAGCAGTGCTGTGAATAACCATAACCACAACCATCCAACGGTCAATGGCTTGCTACTAAGGAATACTTAATAGTTTTCTAGTTGTTGGCCTCTGGTTCATCAACATCAGAATATTCTATCACATTGAAGCATGGCTAGTTACATTATATCGATGCATGAAATGAATGTCAGTAACACATAACTACATCCGTTCACTGCACTGAGAAGCTACAGTGATAACCAGAGTAAACAGGGTAATCACTTCTCTTGTCTTGCCCAATACCAAAAATACCCCACATGACAGTTATCATCATACCAGTGGCAAAGGAGAAAATAATGAACTAAATGAATATGTAGAAGACCGATGGAATTCACAGCAAAAATAGATTCATAGTTAAATGTGTTCAACAATGGATGGGGAAATTTGGACAATTGTTAAGAGAAGAGAAGAAAAAAACTTGATATCTGCTGAAACTGCTATTCTTGGGCATTTATCAAGAAATTGTCACAACTACGATACTCCTCACATGTTATGTGAATCTCAGCAGTATTACCAGAAGACACATTAATACATAAAAGCTTGGGAATAATTTGAAACTTTGACTTGTGCAGCCAAAATTTTTGGGTATTTATCAATTAAATGCCACAAACATTATTCTCTCATGTTAGGTGAACCTCAAACCAGGGAGAATGCTCAAACTAAAGAGTGGAAGGGTTAATGTGATGAGATTACTGTGTCTTTAGATTGGTCTTTAGAGGGGAATGTAGCATCAGTGATCTGCAGTGGCTATACCTAGGCCTACTCTGAATAGCAAAATGAGGCAGTCAAGATAAGGCCTATTATGGTATCGATAGAATTTGAAGGGCGCAACCCTACACAACCAAGAGTATTTTTGTAAGTATCTATTTTTGTATGTATGCATGTAAGGGATTGGGGCGAAGGTGGGGAGAAGGCCAGTAGTGTCTATGTAGAAAATTCATGTTATGAAATAAAGAATAAGTTGAGCCAGCCTACACCTAGGAGTAGGAGTAGGCTACGCACAGGTCATAGACATACACAGAAGTGCAAATACACAGTTCAGAGCTTAGATGAGACCACATACATCTTCTTTGCACAGAGTTACATCAAGGAGTAATAGTGTGGTTATATGAGAAATATGAGAAATCCAAGAAGGTGCAAGAAAGTGCTGTCGGTAAGGACTATTCAGGAATTATAATCGTAGAGACTAAGACTGGGAGAAGTATAAATCCTCTTCTAATGATTCCGGTATCAAACATCATCCTACATAGATGTACCAAGGAGTACCTTGGATTTACACTACAGTACATGTATGTCCACTTGTAAGATGAGATGGTGTCCTATCCTAACCGAGTTATATTTATTACAGTTACACCCAGGCATACTACTACTACCCTGTAATACCATATTGATTTGGATGGGATAGGCTTTATGAAGGCTTACAATGATTACATAAAGTGTTCATAGCAAAAACTCCCCACCTTCTTCTTCCATATCCATGACTCTATCTGTACCCAATGAAGAGGGAGTTCATTGCTCAGTTGCTGTACCTACTTCTTGATTTGAGGAACAACTTCCTGACAAATCTATCAAATAATTAAAAATAAATTATAACAATTTCATGTACATCCTATCTACATACCTTGTATTGCTTATTGCATTGAGTAACACCATAATCTAGAAGTTGTGATTGAGCTTCATACTTTCATCCTCTGTTTGATATAGCAGCAGCATAGTGAAAGTCTTCAATGATCTTATTCTGAGCCAGCAATCAGAAAGTGATGTATTCCATCAGCCTTCTGCTTGAGAGGTTGCTGCTTGAGAGGATGATTCCATGTTGCATTGTGACGCAATAAAAAAATTATTGGAGTCATTATCTTACTAGAATGCATAATTAAAAGTAATTAAATTTAATCAGTCAAACATTTTAATAGAAATATGAATATCAAGATAATGGCTTAAATACGAAATATGCTTTAAGAGGGTGGGGCTTATTATCTTTGGCTACTGCAATGTCGCCAAACTATACAGAGCTATACACATAAACAGAGAAAACTAAAAAACTACAGCATATTTCAACTGATAAGCAGGTTATTGCAAGGACTGGTGCCAGATTTACCTGAAGTGAAAAAACTCTAGCTGTCTATGTAATTGGGGAACACAGCCTGATCTCATACCACAGGAATAGATTGAAGAGACCAAACACAAAGTGGCATATTGTGATATATTGATGACCCATAACATAACAGGTATGTTTTTTCTATCTATTATCTATAATGTCTATGAGTATTACTATCTATTATGATGACAGTGTGTGTGTACTGTAGGCTTAGTTAGATAATTATTATAGGTATAAATTATATAGTGAGTGAGTATTGTATGCTGATTATGAAAAAAAACTATTGTTTCAATAGGCCTACTGCTCTTCTACTGCCTTGAAAGTATATAGTAGCTATGAAGTTCTTTAGTAGTAGCTAAGTAAGTTACCTAAGTAGCTAAGTAAAGTTACCAAGTCCAATACTTCTTTTGAATTAAACTAGAAGTTCTTCTGCTCAAAATTCTCCACATCACTGTATGTATCTTCAACAATCTTCCTTCCATTGTTAATGGAACTAAATCTCACTAGTTAAGTTTGTCTAACATAAGGGTAAGGGAAGCGTGTTCATCTACAACCTGTAAGGAAGCCTTGCTGTAAGATGGTCCCTGACAGGCAAAACTTATATGCACACACCTAGTGAGCCAGCAATTTCATTTCATAGCTGTGAGGCGGCAACCTTGCAACCCCTACGTAACTTTGATACTGTTACAGCCAGTGATCTGTGTAATGTTTGTTAGTATATGACCAAATCAAAGTAGACTCCTTAAAATAATATCAAAAAATTGGGTGGTGACTGCTCTAGCATCCATAGACTGCAACATGCTTGTATATATCTGATTGTTATAGGTTAAAATTTACTGCAAAGGTTGTGCGGTATCTAGATAATCATATTTATTATGCTGACCTCTTATTAACACTGACACACCAAGGATTGTGTGAATATGTTAACTGAATCCTAAAGTTTCTTGAATGCAAGTAATATGCTAACGTTATTGTCGATTCACTTTATGCTGCAAATCTTCTGGTTTTGCGCGCAATCCTGCATTTTTGATATGTTTTTTTGTAATTTTAACTGGTAAGGGCTGTTTTATGTGGAGAAAGTGCATTTCAGACATACTCACTATGTTCACATACATGATGATCATTCCTTTTCTTTACCAGTGTTGTTTAGAGACCAAATCAACTTACACGCAGCTCATATTGGCACGGCTAATTTAATGTTGTGATGGCAGAAGGTGGAGTTGGTGGAGGAGTAGTGACTGCCCGAAATATGGCAGGCAGTCCTCAGATGTTTACTGACTGGGATGGATTGATGGATGACCTGTTTCATAATAGGGGTACGTGAATTACATTTAACATTGTGTCTGCATTTATACCTTTCCAGCAAGCTGAGGTTAATGTTTATTTTTTGCAGTACATATTATGGCACCACTGTGGTAAAAGTAACATAGTATCTCCTCTCAATGAAGCAAGACATATCTGTCTTTCTGATAGCTGCAGGGCTTGGGTGTCAACCCAGTTACTTGATGTTAGGCTATGGTAATAGTGTATTCGACATCTTGATGCTGAAGTATTTGCTGACGCAATACGCTATCATCAAGAGGTCTCTACTACCAATCAAAGCCTGGCTCACTTTGCATCAGATGTTCATTGGTAATGACAGCGCTACAAAATGCCACTCATTGAATTAATTTCTCTGTCATACCTCCCTCTGCGCATCACAGCCATCTCTGTCTCTCGTAAAGTTCAATTCAGATGTCAGACTCAGTTACATGATTTCTCATAAAACTACATCACCTAAGTGTCAGGTTTGTGTGGCTTGTCAGTTCCTAGTTATGTCTTCTATGAATAGATTATGGCGATCTTGCTAACCATTGGTAGGCCATACTACATAAGGAGTGTAAGTGCAACACCTGTGTCATCAAAGATCTTATGAAAGAAACAGGCATAAATACTTTGTGTTAAAGAGCCAACGCCTAATCCTTCTATCAAATCGTATGGAATTAATCTTCAGATAAGTCATCTGCTTAAATCAACACAGTTTATTTCAGATTAGGGTAATCCTAAATTATTGCACACAGTAGTGAAGCCTTCCATTAATAACTTACTCTCCAATTCAAGGAGATCAGACAAATTAATCGGTTGATTGCTAACAAATATTTTATCTTTTTAATGGTTCTGTTGCTCTGAGTCTTTTCCTCTGACTCTCATTGCCAGCTCCTGCTGTTTGTAGTCTAACAAACACAATTTAGCAGAGCTCTCATATGTTCGATAGGTACTTTCGCAATAATCAAAGTGTCACGTCTGTTGCACTATTACGTATCCAAAGCTTCTAGTAAAGCCCTCCCTCCTTTCTCGCTTTAAGTTGATTGGTTTGGCTGCCCTGATTCCATGTGATCAAGGAACAATTGTTAAATACTTATGTTCTCACACTTTTTATTTAGCTCAATGGCTAAGTCAGACTTTCCTTTCTCACAATCAATATTGTCTTTCCGCTGTCAAATGAGTTTATTATAGTAACATGTTTGTTGCTATTTGGTTGAGTAATTAGACATGCAGTGAGAGTCAGCAGCGGCTTCCTCTAAGTCAGCACAAACATTAGCAGGTATTCAGCCAGGAGTCTCAGAAATATGTTTGGTAAAAATATGACATTGGCAGACCTCTGGTGCCTCCATGCTGTCTCACTTCCCATCATGCTTCATCAGATGAAATAGGTACAGAAATCAAGTATTTCTGTAATAATCTGGTGGCCAAGTATGCTCACTGTGTAAAATTGTGTTTGTACAACTCCTATAATAATGTGACATTGAACAAGTGAAACATGAATAGAAATCCCGTATAGTTTAGGTTCTTTTGTACGAAAAAATAATATTAGTCTAACACACAATTCTAACATAATCATGGCTCTTGAATAGTGTTACTGCACTCTGTAGAATCAGAGTGGCCTACAAAGCGCTGCTGCAGATTTTACTTGCACAATTCCATGTTGATAGAAGTAAATTATAGTGTCACACAATGATTATTGATACGAGGGGCTATCTTGTTCTCCATTGTTGGCGAAAATCAAACTGGAAGCCAGAGGCTGTTTGACAAGGTTGCTTATCATCTGATAAGGCGCCTTAAAATATTGTAAATACAGGCTTGTGCGGAATCAGGAGTTATGAATTCATATTAATTGAGGCGAGGATATGATAATAGCACTCTATCAGCTGCTGTGATGGGACATGTTGCAAGGACTCGCATAGTTTGTGTGTGTCAGAGCACTCTAACTCCTTGGTCAGAGTATTGTACTGAGTTCAGTGATAGGATCAATGTGATCAAACTGTATTGTATATAGGTTCGTTACCTGATCAATTGAAACCTTATGTAAAAGAAAAGGGGTAAATTTTGGAAATGAAGTTTGGTGTAAGTAACCATCTGTTAGCAGCTAGAAGATATAACAGGCCAGTGTGGTATTCAAAATGCCAAAATCATAATATATACCAGGTTGTTAGTTTCAGAATATGCATTTACAGAACCTAACGCAGCATGAACCATGACATGTCAGTGGGTAGATTATAGAGTTCGGGGACCAGCCCTCATTGATAGACCTACTGGCACGGACCCAGTGTCATGGATTAGTACTATGATAGTTTCTGACAGGATGATGTGTGCTGACACGGGCTATGCTCCTTACAATAGTGCCACGCTCTAGACAGGGATGGTCCTGCCAGATTTTGAAACTGCCAGTCATTGAATTGATAGTTTGGGCAGCAGTTCCATCAGAGAACACGGTGTCATGCTGTATGGCTGACTTGACAGCTCACTAAATGTTGATCTCATCAAAAAGTCGTCGCCCACCCGCGATGGACTCTGCCAAATATCATGGACATACTTACTTGTATTGCATAAAGTGTTAAATGATGAGATCTGCTGTTTTCTTTGGACTCAAATCTTATGACAAGATGAGCTGTTATGAATGGAACATGAAGGTTAAAAACTCCAATTAAATTTCACACTTGATCAGCTTGCCAACTCAGCCATTGTGTTGGAAATAGGTAATTAGAGGTCTACATGGCAGGGATATAATCATTTTTTCGTGTGATGTGATCTTCAAATAGTTATTTACCAGTATTTTTTATGATTCATCTTAAGGATAATAATTGTATATCCAGTCCACTTGGCTCTACCTATAGTCATAAAACATACAGAACAACAAATTCTGTGACCCATCTCCGAAGCATCTCAGAAATTGCTTTGTAGGTCTGCACTGTCATAGCTGTGATTATAATACAAGATCACATTGATTTAAATTTTGCAAGCTTTAAAAAGTGGAAATCAACTGGCACACCTGACTTCCTATACCTGTCTGCTCTATATTCAATCATTTGTCCAAGTTTGCATAGTGTACTTCACATGATGATAACAAGTTGAATCAAATTTACAATTTTCTTACAGTTTTCTATGAAATGTCCTTGTCTGAACCCTGGCTGTACTGACTTCTAACCCAGCAGTCAAGAGGGGGAGGGGTTAATTGAATAACTGGATCTGATGCCCGGTCAGTATGGGTTCAGTCTAACCAAGTCCTGACTTCTGACTTGGAATGTAGCAGGCTTGTTCTCTCTCATAATGATTTTTTGCACACCACCTGTTTTGACCTTAGTGCATATTAAGTACTCATTCGCATTTTTTGTTGTAATTTATATGTAAACATTGAGCTGATTGTTTGGTTATGTCACAGCTTTTTGTTAGAGGATCATCTTTTGATACCTCTGTGATGTTCAGCGTGGAATGTGGCACAACAATCGGCAGCTTTTACTGGGCCATGACACAACAATCGGCAGCCTTTACTGGGCACAACAATCGGCAGCCTTTACTGGGCACAACAATCGGCAGCTTTTACTGGGCACAACAATCGGCAGCCTTTACTGGGCCATGAAAATTTAGCTGACTTCTTTATCTCCAGTATCGACTGCTTCTCCATTGTTATTGTTATCTCCGGGTCTGACTCATTCATCAATAACTTTCACTCGCGGTATTGACTTATCACTCCGATTATTTATTTCGATTGTCTCTGTGCTGAGGTCATTGTTCTTTCGAAAGTCACATCAGGACTTGGTCGAGTCATGATCACGTCAAAGGGTGAATGACTTCGTGGATGGAGTCTCCTGATGGCGGTAAAGACGCCAGAATAATGTTTTTTTGCAGGTCAGGTGTCGGAAATAATATAAACCATCTCAACCCAGCATTGACTGTTTTGTATTTTGATAGACATGGCATCAGTTTTCTGGATGGCTCGATGTCGTATGTTTAAATCAACACTTTGCATTGCTGACTTTGGCAGGATGTTTGTGCCCGTGTATAATTGGTTATTTTGATTATTTTACAGACATATCAGACTTGATAGAGTCACCAATAGAGTCGAGTTCCGGTATAGCCAGTGACAGCCCAACCTGGCACCGTCCACCATCGAGCAGTAATTCTAGTCTTAGTACCTACAAACTCCGGTCCTCGTCCCCGGATACTGACGAAGCTCGTTCAATGAACAGAATGAACCCCGGTTATGCCTCTTCCAGTAGCAGTAATGACATATTTTTTGAAGGTGTTCCACCTCATTATCTAACACATGAGGCTCGCCTCCTAAACAAAAACTCTCATTACTCTCCTATAAATGTGGGCCCTGCTGCCAGCACCATGACACCCCCTCCACCGCAGCAGTGGAGAGACTCACCTTATGACCTCATGATGAAGAAACAAAACGGACGGCGATACACCAGTATAGAATGTCTTCCAGACGAAGCCCTTCTCAACATATTCTCATACTTGCCAACCAACCACCTATGTAGGTGTGCCAGAGCGTGTGCTCGCTGGTATAATCTAGTCTGGGAACCAAGTCTGTGGACTAGAATACAAATAAACGATGAAAACCTCAATATAGACAAGGCTCTGAAGTTGTTACTCAAAAGGCTGAGTTACGAAACACCACATGTCTGTTTGACTCTAGAGTCCATCAATCTGAAGCGGTGTGTTCGGCTCACCGATAAAGGGCTCCATCTTATATCCAGACGCTGCCCTGAGCTGCGCCATTTAGAACTGAACGGTTGCAGCAACATTACAAACATGGCACTGGCTGAAGTTGTGTCAAGGTGTATCAATTTACAGCATCTGAATGTCACAGGTAGGCCCTAGAGTAATGATTATTCCTTTCATGTTGCGCAAAGTGTTTGTAAGTAACCTAGCAAACATCATTGTTTGCCCTGCAAACATTTCATATCTCATACCAGTAGGAAGTGTCTCATTGCTAAACTCTCCATTTTACTCAATCGTTTTTGACTGTTCTCATATTAACTCTCACCCACTCACTGTACACTGAGCAGGATTGAGCTGTTGGTGAATGTTCTGTAGCCTTCAAACATGATGCATCACTAGTCAGAAATGTTACACATGAACAATTTGTTGTTTGGTGATTTATGGCGATGTGGGAAGATAAAATACCTTCCCAGTGTACTGTACAGATATCTGAGATTGCAGCCTGATGTAATGGCTGATGAATCGTTATCTGGGTGATAGGCTCTCGGGAGGTGTCAGGGTACATGCCTACATGGTGATATAAAAAGATTTGAGACAAATTTCCCAGAAGGGCTTCAGTCTGTGAAGAAAATAACACGGGTGCCAGATGGCAAATTACAAGCTTTGATCTTTTATGGGGTTTGACTTGAGAAGTGATAAAACTCAAACCTAAAAGCTGGATTTAGTGATGAATTAACAGGAAACATGAGTGTGAGATTGAGATTTGATTGACCACTCAAACTCCAAAATTATCATGTGTTGGTCATTGTTGTGGCCTCAAAATATTAGGCATTGCTGACTATAAATGGCCCCTGGGGAACCAGGTCTCTGCTGTGAGAACATTACAACACTGCACGATGTCTATGGTTTTGCTAGACAAAGCATGTTGTTTAGCAGGTGTAGGCTCAATCATTGTTTAGGCCTACAAATATTTTCCTCAAAGACCTATGCGATCAAAAACCAATGTTTAATCTTCACATTCTTGTGTTTTTGAAAACATTATTCATAGTGGATACATTTGTGGTGTATAAAATTTTGTAATAGAATTTCTGCGGCATCAGACTGCCATTTATCGCATTGAAGTATCATGAAGTTGTCATCTTTGATGATTTTTTATTTAGCAGACCATTTAACTTGGAAATTAATTAAGCGCCTCCCCATAATTAACTGGATAGATTCTTGCATTGCAGTCAGGTCAAATTTTTGCTTATCCTGCCACTCGTAGCTGAGAGTTTGATGCTGATGCGGTGTATTTTGGAACTGAGTCCTCAGGGCATTGATAATCTAGCAGCCTGTAACCGAAGACTTTAATTGAAAAACTTATTGGTCATGTAGTACGGCCATTCAAAAGCCCAACAATAAGCCCAGATTAACTGTTTGGTTCAGCGTCAAATTTTTAAAAAGGCCATTCATTCATTTGTGATTTTCATTGAATGTTTATGTAGTATATATTGCTACCCCCTACAAGGCAGTTCATTGTTTGGGTTCAGCTGTTGCACACATGGGTACTCTGGGTGTTAGTCCCCAAATCGGTGCTCTTGTCATATTCTGGTCCAGCGAAGCCCCCCTCCCTCCACTGCTAGCCCCCAGGAGAGAGAGCCTTGAACTCCCAGGTGTACATCAGGTTTGAACCTGCAAAGCATGTTGGCTTGTTGATTTTGAAGGAAAAAGACAGTACTTCTCAGAACTTTTCCAAAAGTGTATCTGTAGCCCAATAAATCGATCATTATCAATGGTCTCCAGCCCTTTGATAATCCAATACATCCAATAATATAATGAAATTCTCAAATCACTGCCATCAATCAACCTGTCAGAAAAAATGACATTGCAACAAGAAGAACTTAATCAGTTGGTTGAATCCAGCCTCTAATAACTGCCATCTAAACGACATAAAGCTTGTGGGCTTGTTTGACAGTACTAGATCAGGTGCCCTTGGGGTGCTTGGCAGTCATCAGAAAATGTTTTACACTTTTTACCTGTTGCCTCACTGAGAGATATAGCTTTATAATTTGTTGAATGTTTTAATGATGGTTTGATATTGGCACCTGGTCTAAACAAACAGAGCAATGACACCACTAAAACTAGCGACAGCAGTGATAGTGCTGCACAGGTCAGCCAGTGTTTTGAACTGTTAAGCCAATCAGGCCTATTTGTTTGTAGACAGCACTTTATTGTTTTTTAACCAATTTCTTGAGTATCTTATGTGATTGTTTCCATATTTTGTTTTTCAGGATGTGTATCTATAACGTCAATCAGTCTGACTCCTGAAGCACTCAACCAGGCTAACGGCAGTCTCAGTAAGCAGATTTTCCTGCGGCTTCTTGACCTCACAGACTGTCCTTTGATTGACGATTCCGGCATGCAGATTATTGCTTCATACTGCTCACAGCTCCAGTATATATACCTGAGGCGGTGTACTCGAGTCACAGATGTAGGCATTCAGTATCTCGCTAACAGCTGTAACATGTTACGTGAGCTATCAGTCAGCGACTGTCGTAAAGTCACGGACTTTGGTCTCAGAGAGCTTTCTAAACTAGAGCTGAACCTACGTTACCTAAGTGTGGCAAAATGTGACAAAGTATCAGATGTGGGGGTGAAGTTCATCGCTAAATACTGTCGTAAGTTGCGGTATCTGAACGTGCGAGGGTGTGAGGCCGTTTCTGATGACTCGATAGAGCTCTTAGCTCAGAACTGTAATCGTATGAGGTCACTGGACCTCGGTAAATGTGATGTCACTGATGACGGTCTGTTCATGATCGCTAACCACTGCTCACACCTAAAGAAACTGAGCGTGAAGTCATGTGATGCCATTACTGATGAAGGGGTGCTAGCTATAGCGAAGGGTTGTCGGCAGCTACAACATCTCAATATACAAGACTGCCACCTGACGGCCGATGCCTACAGGGCCATTAAGAAACAGCTCAAGAGATGTATAATTGAGCACACAAATCCTGGCTTCTATTGATCACACCCTGGCAGTACACTAATGTAACCTCTTATTAAGGGATTGAGGACTTGTTCTTATTCTGCCCCCTGGTATTGCCTGTGGCGTTTGTCAGATTGATATATTGGGTAACTCTGATACCTCAATTTGTACGGTACAAACTGTTGAAGATGTCAGCGGCTAACAACTTAACCTAAACTTTGCTTTGGAGATTTAGCCATATACCGAGCGTGGTCACTGGTCACCCTAATCCCAGACTCAAGCCAAAACTGCTTCCAGCATTATAATTCATTACTGCATTGCTATGTACGTTTATCAGAAAATGCTGCGACTTTTGCACATGACTGGCTAGAACTTCCATAATACAATGGTTTTAGTATTTATGGCTGAATATTGAAAGATTTTAATGTGCTTAGTATTTTAATTACAACTTGATTTTAATTTATACTTCTTAAAAATTTACCATCACTGCTCCAAATTTTGTTTATTTTTATATTCTGTACATTGTGTGTTTTATATGATTACCGAAATGCCTTTAGCTGTTTATTTCATGATAACTGTAACCTACTTGATAATAAATAGCATGACTTATAATCTGAATCAATATCTGACAAAATATTTACCCTGGGTTATCCATGGCTTCAACCCTTGGCTGATTTTATGTACTCATAGTGTTCATTATGCGTGTTTGTAATTATCTCCCATTGTTAATATGTTAGCATAGCAGAGGTTTTGGGATTGAGAAGCTGGACTCCCAGCAGCTCTTTGCCACTTTATTTGTATCAACTGCCAGAATTTGGGGCTGACTCAAAATAAACCAACCTTTCACGTGAGCAAAGGTGTGGTTATTATCAATACCACATGCATGCCGATAAATATTGACATGACTCCCTATTTTATAATTGCACAAAAACCTCTATTTGCATTGATGGTGTACTAAACCATAGACAAAACACTCAACAGATCAATTGATTGGTAAATCTGACCCCAAGACTTTTGCCAAATAGGGAGGGTCTTTGAGGAGATATTTATAAGAGGCGAATATCCTATCAGAGAGAATGATCCTACACATTGCATGTTAACATTGAGGAAAATATCTGTTGATTTCTTATTGCTTCTGATTTGTTATCGCCGGCATGATACTCACGAACTCTGATATGTATATTGTTTACATGGAAACAAGCCTGGTCAATTTTTTACTGTCAGGCAGTGCTTTAGTGAGTTACTCATTGCTACAATCAAGGAGTACTCCTTGCTACAATGATGTGTGTTGAGTTGGCATTAAATGCAAAACAGTTTTCTAGGCATTATTTCATACCTAGATAAGGGTTGTGTCCACCACACATAATCGAATCCCAAATAAATATTTTCTTCACACAATTCGTGGCGACAATATTAGAGCGATCCGCAGAGGTAGCCCATGTTCAATGTCAACAGGGGGAGGTGCTTAATGTTCATGGAATTAGGGCCAGAGGAATATGTAAGCAGTGGTCACAATGCTGAGGGATATAAATAATGGAGTGAAGTTAATTAAAGTACAGTAACGCTCTTTCTTTGGCTCACACTCACTCTGTAAGGCCAAAGGGAAGACTTGGTCACACATCGACTGATTGTAAGAATCTCCAAGGGTGAGTTTCATTGATAGAAACAAGAAAGAAGTCTAAGACAAACACTGCTGCCTGACAGAACTCAACTGATTCCTCTTGCCAGGGTGAGGTGGCAATGCATAGTCATACATATATGTACATCACATGTAATACACTTTCCATTGTTTTATATCCTGAACCTAAATTGTCAAGACAGGCTAATATGTAGGAGTGTTTGTAAAACTATAAAATGATAATTCAGTGCTAATCAGCATACCAAACCAAGAGCAATGACGAATGAGTTGAGTTGAGGAAGTTCTTGCAAAGAGTAAAAGGCATGCTCACACCAAGGAATACCCCTTGCTGCGCTAAGAACCCATCCGGATGCCTATCGGACAACCGCCGGATGTCTGCGCGGCATACGGTGGTTGCCCGATAGGCATCTGGTAGTTGCCCAATAGGCATTCGGTTGGCACTCGGACAACCACTGGATGCCAATTAGGCATCCGGTTGTATAAAACGCGTCCAGACACAAATTTGACAGAGGCGGATGGGTTTGTAACAGAGGACGATGGGTTTCAGACACGAATCATCGGGTCATACCCATCCGGATGCCCAAGGTGCCAACCGTATGCCTAATTGGCAACCACCGGATGCCACGCGGACATCCGGCGGTTGCATAGTAGGCATCCGGACGGTTTTGTGACAGTCACATTTTAAGATCCATACAAGGTACAAGATACAATGGATTGTCAGTTTGCACTGTCCGATGAGTATTTGTCATAAGCGGATGGCCCTTCAACAGAGATATGTGGTGGATGGCTGTTTAGCGGACACTATTTTAGCACAACACCCCTTGCTCATAATGTAATATATAATAATAATTAATGTTGCTAACTGCCTTTTATTATCATGTTGTTCAAATCTTTCTTCATAATCCTACTAACTACTACCTTCTACTTCGGTGCTATCTCTTGATGGTTCGATTGAGTTGTCACACCGCTAGATACATAGGACTTCTTCATTTCCTTACTTTTGACTTTGTGTCACTCACACAAGGCCTAAAGTCAGGAAATGCAGTAGTCCTGCGGCTAGATATATTTTTACTTATAAGGAAGGTAGTTGAGCGGCTCATGTCTTGTGCCTGCTGTTGTTCATGTCTTACGCCCATGCAATCCCCCTCCTGTCTTTATCTTCTCATTTACGGAGAGGGATGTGTACATGCATTGCAGTTGTTTTCATCCCTGGTCCCTTGGTGTAGGCAGGGAGTTCTCTGACTTTTTGGTGTAAGTGACACAATAAGTTGATTTATAATTAACCATTGATTCAAGAATTGTCATACCCAGTCAAACTTATCTGACCCCCTCTCACCACCCATCCAAAGGGTCAGGGGTTGGGAAGCACTCTACTTATTATTGTGATATATACTCGTGTATGTTTAACTTTTTATTTTTCATCAGACATCAACAAATAAAATAGAATGTCGTTACAAGATGGCGCCACGGACACTACTTACATTGTAAGTAATTATGAAGAAGAAGATGGCGGAGAAACACCCTCATCGTCAGAAAACAGCAGTGCTAGAAATGGCAAACTAGATACTTACCTTGATGAGAGAATAGACATTCCAGATGCAAACAATGTAAGTATGATTGCCTATGCTAATTTATCTCACTTATGTCTATTTGTGTTTGCCTGCTGACCATGCTCAACAACTATCAATGTAACACATGACGTGCTATTAATTTCATCTGTTTGTGTTTTGGTTATGGCAAAACATGAGTCAGATGCTGGTCACAAGCAGAGTCCTTCAGATTATAGGACTAAACTGCGGATCAGATATGAATAACTGGTTACATGCGTAATTACATTCTATTATGTAATGTTACAGGAGAAATTTAGTTTTAGGAAGTTATGGGCATTCACTGGTCCTGGTTTTTTGATGAGTATAGCTTATCTTGATCCAGGAAATATAGAATCTGACCTTCAATCTGGCGCTGTCGCACAATACAAGGTCAGTCAGCATACATTGATAAAATTGTTGAGACGTTATCGTCAGTGCAGAACAAGCATCATATTTTTGACTTATTATTTTCAGACACTCCACTCCTGAGATGTACATCATAACAGTCATATACAAAACATGTTAACTCTGGATGTGAATGCCCATTGATTTTGGTCAGACTTGAGTAGAGCAGGCCTTCAAATGCTGTAATTTTAGCAAGAGATTGCCAAAAAATGAAGCAAGCACAGAGCTTGTTTTGAGATAGTTGGTCTGTGATCTTTCCAATGACATAAAATGATGTGTTTTGATATCGTTTTCACATTTGATAATACTGGTATGATGTCTTTGTCTGAACTATTTCACATTTTTCACAACTCAATATTTTAAAACTTGAGCATCATAAGTGTTATCTACGTGTGTTATCTGTTTTAGGGTGGGTCAATTTCGATTTGCGATTTGTTAAATGACCAGCATGATTTGTTCATGTTAGACTGATGACTTGCTGGTAATGTTCATAACAATAGGTTAAGATATGGAATCAAACCCCTCCCCCTTTTCTAGCATAGCGTGGTCGAGCCTGATATTCCCATAAACATATATAACTTATGATGTATAATATTTTGTATATATATATATATGAATATGCTTACTTCTTATCAAAGTAGACCAGTCATTTTGTGGAATGAAAATTTTGCGTACATGACCCAGGTAAATGAGGTAAGTCATGTATGCATATTTTCTTGTCAGCATTTTTATTCTTATATGACATAGCAATTATAATATGAATACCAAAAACAAAGAGTCTCCTCTCCTTGCTGAAAACATTTGGTGTCAAATTCCATGATTATTTTATTTATTTGAGTTTTGGTTACATAAAAAGGGAGAGACAAATGAGGATGTACTAACTGCAGCTCAATTTCCAATCAATGGAATGGTTATGGTTATAATTTTTCTTTCAGATATTATGGATTTTGATGGCAGCCACTATATTAGGATTATTGATGCAAAGATTAGCTGCCAGATTAGGAGTTGTTACAGGAAAGCATCTTGCTGAAATATGTTTCCAGCATTATCCAAAATTCCCCAGAATTTTACTGTGGCTCATGGTTGAAATAGCTATTATAGGTGGGTATTTCAACTGCTCAATGGAAGATGCATATAATTGGTATTCTTGTTGTTTGTGTTATTTCTCACTACAAAAATATGTCATCAAACTCTATTGTTCAGGATGCCAGTAAGTGACAAAGATGTGTAGTTTATACAGTGCAAGCTGGTTAATTCAAACTTTAAAGTTCAAATTTCCTGTCAATTCATACAAGGAAAATTGGTCCCTTCAGTCAGTTCTCAATGCATTCTAATGTCACTTAATTCAAACTCTGCTTAATTAGAACAAATTTGTGTGGTCCCCAGAGGTTTGAATTAAGTGAACTGCACTGTACATCATTTTGATACAATTCATGATGATTATGCTTCTCGAGACCGCTTGCACCATTGTAGTCAAGCCGGTATCTAATCCATTATTAACATGATAAGTATTGGTTACATAACATGGATAAAATTGTTAAAAATTTCACTCTCATATTTCAGGCTCAGACATGCAAGAAGTTATAGGCACTGCTATTGCCATATATCTTCTATCTAACGGATTGTAAGTAGCTACAGAACATTCATTTTGTATGAAAAGTAAGGCTCAAGCCCATGTACATAGACATACTAAGGCTCAAGCCCATGTACGTACAAGTACTTATACAAGTACTTTATTTATATGCTTGTATTTGTCCTGGTGTCACAGCAGCTGCTGTCTGTTGTGAGTCATTTTATTAATCGGTATTTTGAAAAACTAATCAATTTTCTTCTGATTCATCCTAATCTAAAGCAGAGTGTTGGTGTCTGCGATGCATGAGCTGTGTGTGGTCAAAGTTCACATAAACAACCAGAAATGGTTAATCATTTTGGCTGCTCTTCTTGTATAATCTCTCTTTTTTGGTAAATCACATGGTATTAGTTGCGGTCACATGACTAAATAGCGCTATTATATAAAAATATGACTGATGGTTATTACAGCACTGCTTAGTTGTTTTGTTATTTACTTGTATTATATAATTTATGAGCTGATTCACGGTGGCCCTACATGCTTATCACATGATGAACTCAGACAAATGTACTGAAATAAGTACATACAATATTTGGCAAGGACAAAAAGCACAATAATGACGCTCATTCAAATCCTCATTTTCCAATCTCTAGACCCTAGCTTACATTGGTTTATAGTTGGTGATTTTGGCTAGCGTAGTATCTGCCATCTGTAAAAAGAAGTGAACTTCATTTTGGATATTTTGGAATTGCCAAAATAATGGTGATGAATTTGATTAATTTTAGAATACCGTTATGGGGAGGAGTTATTATCACCATAGCAGATACGTTCTCGTTCCTGCTGTTAGATAAATATGGTCTCAGAAAGTTGGAGTTATTTTTTGGATTTCTCATCACTGCAATGGCTATATCATTTGGATATGAGGTATGTTACACATCCATACGCTAATACAGTAAAAGCCCTGGGTATATAACTGTCCTACCTAATTAATAACAGGAAAAGTGTAAGCATGGGTAGCCTACCAAATAAATTTGTTCATGTCAGCAATACGGGTTAGTAATTATCACCCTTTATATTTCGGATATTTTCCAATGAGTATCATTCTTGTTGTAGAGCGTTCAATCCATGCTATTGCTTCATCTGCCGAACTGAAGAAAATTAACATGCACATAAGTCAACACATTGAATTCGAGATATCTTGTATCAATTCATGTTGACACTGTATGTTGTTTTCGTTGCAGTATGTTGTCGCAGCTCCTAACCAGGTTGAGGTACTGAAGGGCTTATTCATACCGTACTGTGAAGGCTGTGGCTCCAAACAATTACTACAAGCTATAGGTATTGTGGGAGCGATCATCATGCCTCACAATATTTATCTGCATTCAGCGCTAGTAAAGGTGAGTAAGTGTTTTGTGACATGCACAATGCTGCGCATGTCACAAGTCTGTGGGTTTGCCATCAATGACAACTCGTTTAACTTAGCTTTGACCAAATACATCAAAATTCACTATGTAGACTTTGCATGATCCCTAACATCCTACTTATTAAGCACTATATTCACTATCGTTTCAATATTGTTCTGACCAACAGTTCACAGGATATAATAAGTAATCTAATTAGATATAATAAAATCTGTAAGGTTGGGGATACTCACAGGGATAGTATAGGGATGTTATATGGACACCACAACTTGTATTCTCTTTTTTTTTCCAGTCCAGAGAAGTGGACAGAACAAAAAGAGGTCAGATCAGGGAAGCTAATTTCTACTTCTTCCTGGAGGCAGCGATAGCTCTGTTTGTCTCCTTTCTTATTAATTTATTCGTGGTGTCAGTCTTTGCTGAAGGATTTTATAATAAAACAAATGCAGAATTAGTAAGTAATATACACTTCACTTCTTGTGTGTATCCATTTCATTTCACTTTAGATGTAAAAGCAGTTGACAAGATACACAAACTTATTACATTGTGGCGGAGAAGAATTTGGTCGGCTTGCTCCATCTGATAAGGGATGAGAAACAATACCAACCTTGAAATTAGTTGACCTTATCACACATTTAATGTGATACGTGCAGTTGATAAATTCTCATACCCCCCGCTGATAAGTAATTCAATTTCATAACCGAAAAGGTTGTCAACAAAAAGTAAATTTCATCAATTTCAACCCTATGCTTGTTTTGAATTTAGACGTTTTTGTCATATAAATTTGTATGTTAAATCTCGCCTGTTTTTAGTATGATATGTGTCAAAAAGCCAACTTATCAGTGCATACAGATGTCTTCAAGAAAAATGTAAGTTGTGGTAGTCAAGCTTTAGTTTACTAAAAGTATCAAGCTGTTGATCATTATTATACTCTGCGTATGATATTTCACTCCATCTTTGAATTTTCATCTTTGGTGTAAAACTTACTATCCAACAATTCAACATGTAATATTTTGCTCATGTGGTTTCACAATAACATGATAAACATACTGTTGCAATGACTTATCATCTCTCTATTTAATTCAGGATACTGGTGATCCCGGCGACTCAGTTGATATCTACAGAGGGGTAAGTCAATGTCATACTACTCTTGTTGCTTGTTTTGCCCTTTGGATGCCCATAACATTAAAATTCTCAGATGGAAATCAAACAGTGGAAGGTAGCCAATGTGTTGGCTCTGATTGGAACCAACACATTGGCTAGTGTAAGGTCAATGTCTTTGGAAACAGCACAGTTGTCTGTGAACTCAAGGTTGATGAATTTAAAGTTATCCTGCTTGAGTTCAAAAAGACCCCTGAAGTACAACACCTACTGCCTCGCATGTAATCAAATCATCATGTTACATATGTAGGGTGTCTTCCTGGGATGTGCTTATGGTGCAGCAGCATTGTACATCTGGGGTGTGGGAATTCTAGCTGCAGGACAGAGCTCAACCATGACTGGAACATACGCTGGCCAATTTGCTATGGAGGTATGTAAAAGTCCTACATCTTATTCTCATGTTACATTGTACTGTTGCTGTATTGCTGAACACTTATTAACTTGACAAAAATAATCACAAATCTTGCTTATCAATATTCTGCTGTGTTTACTTTGCTAGGGATTCCTGAATCTCAGCTGGAAGAAGTGGCAGCGAGTCTTACTAACCAGAAGTATAGCTATATTACCAACTGTATTTATTGCTGCCTTTGAGGGAATTAATGACCTCACTGGTCTTAATGACATGCTGAATGTACTTATGAGTATGCAGCTTCCATTCGCTGTCCTGCCTATCCTCGCTTTCACCAGCAACCGCGCTATTATGAAAGAGTTCACCAATGGGCTGTAAGTATAAGTCGTCATCTCTTTTACAGACTCAATGTGGTACTTCTAAAGAAACCCAAGCACCATAACTTTCTTCAAACTTTTTAACAACTTGAGACAACATTCATCTCTTCTTGCAAACTTTCAATAGCAAAGTTTGTTATGAAAGATTATATGGAGTTGCCTTTCTACAAAGAATGGGGTCGTAATTCCTCTATAGTGTGCAGTCTGTTTAGAAGAACCATGATATTATTTGCTTTTAGTGCATCAATGATAGCGACCGGTATATTTGGAGTTGTTGTCATAGGAGTTAATGTTTTTTTTGTTGCGGATACCTTAATGACTACATATTCCAATATACACTGGGCATGGTATATACTCATAGCAGTCATCGGCCTGGCATACTTCACTTTTGTCATCTACCTGGTAAGTGATTGATATCTGTTAAGATAAGTTTCATATATCTGTTCTCTATATCTGTCTCTATCACTATGGTTCCATGGGTCGATTTTGTGGTTCACTCCAATTTCGAATGGTTAGAATCCGGTGGATTCTAACCATTCCCATGATAGGGAAAACATGAAAAGAATCTGCCGCGGCCGAGACTTGAACCCCGGCCTCCCGCGTAAAATCCCTTTGAAGGCATTGTGTGCAAGCCAATTAGGAAATGGGTTGAATAAACACGGTTTGGATATTCGCGTCCAAAAAGTCATTCGTCACAATCGGAATTTGACTTTAATGCCATTTCCATGGAGCGATTACTACCGAAATCCTTACATAATCGATCCATGGAACCATAGTGTATATCCCTTTTGTCAATCTTGTATATTCCATTACCTATCCATTCTTATATCACATGTAATTGCTATCATTCTAGTTTAAGCGCTCAAACAGTGGCGGAATGATGGTAGAGGCATTTCATTATCAACCACTTTCCGTTGGTTGGGGAAAGTGGTTGACAATGAAATGCCTCTACCAGCATCCCTCATGTTTGTGTGCTTAAACTACTATCATTCCTATCTGTGACTGTCAGGCATTAATGTAAAATCAAAGTCAAACCTGATTTAATATTGTTTTATTCTTTTATAACAGAGCTGGTACTCATTGGTTCAGATGGGGGTAACCCGACTATCTAATAGATATATCAAGGTAATTAATGGTTCCGAAGATCAATCTCATTCTATCCCTGTAAACTATGAATCTATGTCAGAGTCCCGTGCTAAAAACTAGCGCTCACTTGCTTACGGACCTGGCACAGCACTATCTTTCTGCTAGTAACTCAACCAGCTAGCTCTATATAGAATAATTGAAATAGTCATAATATATCGGTTTTTAGTAACATTCCTCAAGACCTTTTCCAGCAGTGATTTTGTAGATTATTGCTGTTTACCAATATAATAAAATTATGCTTATATTTAGTCGGCAAACTAAAATTGCTAAGTGTGGATACCCTGTTTGAGATGACGCATACTTTATTATATCTTAATTATGATCTGCAAGATTTATAAGATACTTTTATAGTTTAATCATACTACCAACTTTTAAGCAAGATTGCCTAGCTAAATTGTCTCTCTCTGAACTGTGCAGATGAACGATCATTGCTTGTGAATCTACCCTCCTGTTTAATTTGCGAAATGAACTTCTCAAGCAATGTTATGATTGTATCAGCATGTGACAAGAGGAAGTGATGCTAAAATGCTTGTTTTAGATGCTATTTTAACGTGGGAGTTTTTACCATTCTTTTTACAGCATTCTCTTATATTTTTGTATCTCAAGCAGTTCACTCAGTGACACTTTGTCTTACTAATGTTCTAAGGTGTATTTTGTGCGAAATACCGGTAACCGTTATAGATGTAATTGTAATATTATCAATCTTTGTCAATTTATCCACAAATAATACAGATACACTAAAGCAAGTGCCTTGATATTTCAGTTGTTGAATTGTGTTGTGTTTTTAGGCTATCACAAGACCATATTCAGGTAGTATAAACGGAGGAGGGTTGACTGAAATGAACGCATCAGGTACAAGTTTTTCATTTACTCCACCCACATACGACCAAGATGATTGATAAGTTATGTTTTGTTTGATTGGTCAGGTTTGAGGTAGTTTATTATTCTTTTACAACTGTTAAGAAGGCTGTTGTTGGAAAAGTATTATTGTTCCCATTCTAAAGCCTGAAGAACAGTGTATTCTCGTTTATCGTACAAAATGATTTTTTATATGTGGCAATGGTTTAATTAATATGGGTAATGCTCAAGTTTGTTGGTTGTGTGTGATTATAATGATTTTTAAGTGTCCTCATTGAAAATGAGTACCACCTCCCTTTCTGATACTAATTTCCAGGCCATTTTTGTTCTCTGTTGGTCATATTTGCATATTTACTGACTCATTGGTCAGCCACAGGGCAACCTTACTTTCCATACTTCACCTATTGTTACCTTTCATCCTGTTTCTCAGTATACAGCTCAAGAGGGTAATGTGGGTTCGATCCAAAGTTTTCTTTCCCAAGTTCTGGGAATTTGTCAATCCATCAACAGTTTGATTTCAGTGAGGTGTCCTTGCTCATTGTTTGTATGAATTTCTGGCAGGTCTTCCAATGTATGCGTCTCCAAACAACCTTACACCAATAGCTTTTTTACTTTATTATCAAATGGTCAAGCTCTGTGATATCTTGCCCTCCCGACATAATAATTAAATAAAGAAACTTGGATAAATCTGAACATTTAACATGTTCCTATGGCTGCCTTTTCTTACTATTCATTGATAATACAAATTCTGCGCTGCCCTTGCATCTTGCACTCTAACATGGGCTCAGGACAGAGAGTTTAAATCTCAGTCTAATTTACATATTGATAAGCGAAGCTAATTATAGTAAATGCTGAGGTGCAGCTCGTGTTTACTCTGATGACTCTACCATGCATGGTTTGACTGAGATTAAGTTTTGATTGAGGTGTGCTTGGAAAAACTTTGTTTTATTTAATCAGCCAGCCCTATCTTATCTGATAATGTTTCTATGGAGCATGGATAAAAAAACTCAAGGCCAAGCTCTGGGACTGGTTCCAACTAGAACTGACTCAAGCTTGTTAAAAACTGTCTTCAAATAATCAAAGGGACTTCTTGGGAAAACTTCCTTACAGTGAAACAACTTTCAGCAATCATTATGAGTGGGCTCTTACAAGTTAGCTCTCCAGGTTTTATGACAGCTTACCTTGGCATTTGCATAGGAACAGCATATAAGTTAATGACTTATGATTTCTATGAAGTCTGCATGAAATTGTGCATAACACAAAACTATCAGTTGGCACCCAGCTTATGGGGTTTTCATGGAAACTGGTCCCTGCGCTGTTGAAATCAATGTCTATACTTAAATACAGCCATAGCTGTAAATAGACAGTTTTCTGAGCTCTGATTTAGGCCTCAATTCGGAGTTGTCCTCTCTCCAGTTTGGTACTTTTAACCCACGCCGCATAGGAAAAACGTGCTGAAAAGAGGGTTATCTTGAAAACCGCTTATAATAGGATAAAAATTATTTTTGATTCAGAATCTGCAACATTGAAAACTCATATGGACATAGTTTGAGAAATATTTTTGTATCTGGATAGTCAATTATAGCATTTTCTGCCTGTTTTGCGGACAATTTGGCAGAATATTTCATGATTTTCGTCACTAAAATTAAGATTTATCAACATTCAAGCCTCCAATGATTTGGAAACCCTATCTCCCAGGGTTTTCAATAGTGCAGACTCTGAATCAAAAATTATTTTTATCCTAACATAAGCGGTTTTCAAGATAACCCTCTTTCAGCAGGTTTTTCATATGTGGCGTGGGTAAAAAGTACCAAACTGGAGAGAGGACAACTCCGAATTGAAGCATAAATAAGAGCTCAGAAAACTGTCTATTGCTGAACAGACTGAACGGAACAGAACAGCTGAACAGAACTTCTCAGATTTACGTTATTTTTTGTATTCTTTTTTCTGGTTGACTATCACTGCCCAAACCATAGACATAACTGTTGTGTGTTTTGTCTATGGTCCAAACACATTCCTTCTTGCCAAATGATTATATGATCAAAACGAGTTACTAAGTTCCGGTCGGAACCTAATATGTGATTTAGGGCATGTAAATGAAGCTAATCAATGTGCCAATTCTGAAAAAATCTGATGGTGTTCAGCAAACCCGCAACATTATCCAGCACAAAACCTTCCACCTACCCAGTCTTGACAAGCTAAATGGGGGGTTCCGCCCACAACAAAGTTTGTCAAGACAGGATACCTTCCATCCACTGGAGTAATGCCAAAAAAATTACCGTGAAATTGAAAGAAACAAAGAACAAGTAAATAAATCAGCAGAATATAAGGAGTTAAAAAATTAGCCAATCACGTAAAGAATCAAGATGTCAAGTTTATTTAGTCATTTATTTGTGAAATACATTTTATTTGTTAAGTTTATGTCAAGTTAATTTGCATTGTCACCTCAATTCTGGGAGCTTTATAAAAGTTATGATGCAATTTTTGCAAAATATAATTCCCATTTTCAGCCACATTAAACTGATCGTCAACGCGATGTGCCATCCTCAGTACTCAATATTGTAACAATAGAATATCTACCAAATAAATGCTGTTTGTGAATATAACCCAAGTTTCGGACTGGTCCTAAAAATGTTGGTGGATAACTGTTCTAATATGATTTCCCACAGCCTGAATTTTGTGAGAAGCTTGGTAGTGAACTGACATGAAAGACATTATCAGCAATCTCGACTTTGCAAGGTGTTATTATAGTGTTAGTGCACACTCTGTCCGCAAGGTAATGATGGTTGGCGCATACAGAGAAGAAGAACCCCTGTTACTCCTTGCCGAACATAATGGCGAACAATCTTTGACAATAATTATGTCTGTGCAGACAGGGAGGGTGCAGAGAGGCAACTGTCTTTTACTTTTGAGTTTTCTGCCCAGATAGAGAGGGTGTATAACTCTTGTAATCACAATATATCAAATTATATCCCCCCCCCCCCCCGATGCTGAATTATGGAATTGAAGCTGTCTATAAGTGGTTGTGCCCTCTTTCCCTAGGTTTTATTGTAGAATCCAACAACCACAGCTCCCATTACAGCCCACACTGATTTCGAGATTACACTATTAGTATGTGTATACATGCAATAGTATATCACGTGATCAGTGTGATTACAGCCTCATACTTCTTAAGTCTGCGATGATTGGATAGTTACATCGCTGACAACATTCACAATCAACTCATTTCTCAATGAAATGCAATGCTACTTTCAAGAAAACGACACGAAATTTCATCATCAATCTACAATGTCGGTGGTGCCCTGACCTAACATAAGCATAGCCAATTGTTCTGGTAGTTGGGTGAGCAACCAGTGTCATCTTGGCACTTATATATTTATATTCAATATTTCCCCAGGCTATTTGTCATGTTACAAGACAAGTTGTGTGACTGTCTCAGGTCTGAGCCCTTTTTAGGCTTCTATTATTATACACAACAGACAGGCCAATGCCTACTATTTAGTATCCAGCAATTACTTAGGCTGAACTGGCAAAGTTCTTGGTCTCTTTGTTATCTCACATTGTCTATACAATGGTTAAATCACATCCCAGTTGAATGTGGAGAAGGTAGTATAAGCAAGGAGTTACTCGTTGGTATAAGTAGTCACAATTTGAATATATCATTATTAATATTATATATAGATAGGCCTATGTTTTTGTTACTCCCTGTTACTCCTTGGTATATATATATTCATGGATTCAGGCTCAGTGACATCAAGAAGTTCGAGTACTGAGTCCTCTCTCTCTTCGGGTTACTCCGAAGCGCCTTTGGGGAAAAGCATAAGACGAAAGTGTAGCTTTGGTTGCTTGGGTCATGGGCCCCTGGGACTTGCATGTCTTTACTTTGCCAATGTCCACTATCAACCACCCAAAAACACCTTTTGGGTGGTTGATAGTGGACATTGGCAAAGACTTATGGAAAAAATAACATTTATAGACACAGTTAATCAACTTTCAGGCATAGAAAATCTATAAATAATAAGCATAAAATATTAGCCTCTGAAACGCAAAAATAAAGTGTTGTTGTTACATGCCCATTTAATCATAATGCACAAAAACCAAAAAGTTATGGGCATGTCCTAGTACATTGTTACAGTTGAGCATGAGTCATTGTGATCAGGGCTATCGAATCATTTAATCTAAGTGTTAGCATTTAACATGTGATCGCATGCGGTTGTAAAAGGTGTCTTTAAAAGTGTTAGAGTTAAATTGAGGGTTAATTGTGTTACCTCTGGTATAGTGTGTGGTTACAAAAGTTATATAATCATGGATGTCAATATCGTAATCTCCAAGCTGTATTTTGTTGATCAACTGTATGTCTAAATGATGTCGCCTGTCAAACAAAGAAATAATGTTATGTTTTTCCATAGTCTCTGTGACGCTGTCCATTTGATCCAGGTGGTAGATCCACCTGACTGCTTTACGTTACACGGAGTCAAAAGAAGTGATCCGCTGCTCAACCTGTGGGGACCAAACTTGTGAGGCATATTCAACTGTGGGTCGAACAATGGTATTAAAAGCCAAGAGTTTGGTCTTCTCATTAGCACAGTTAAGGCATCGTCCAATCATACCTCGGAGCTGATTACCTATCCTAACTATATCATCGATGTGTTCTTTGAATTTAAGCTTAGAGTCTATTTTAACACCTAGATATTTTACACTAGTGCCCTGTGGGATAATCTGACCATTGAGACAAAAATGATGCGTAGGGGTCAAACTTCCCATTTCTAAATGAATACATTTGCTGACATTAAACACCATCTTCCACTTCTCAGCCCATTTAGCCATTCTGTTAATGTCGGTTTGGAATGCAACCGCATCATCATCATTGTCTATGACCTTGCACAGCAGTGCATCATCAGCATAAAGTCTGATGTCTGATTCTAAATCGCATGTCAAATCAGTTATATAGAGCAGAAACAGCAATGGCCCGAGCACGGACCCCTGTGGCACCCCTGACGTCACTGGAAAGGATTCAGAGACACCTCTATTGACTGTTACCACAGAAGTCCGTCCACTCAGCCATTGCTCTATCCACGATATCAATTCGATTGGAAATTTGTAGGCATTAAGTTAATTTATCAGCATTTTATGACATACTTTATCGAAAGTTTTTTTAAAATCAAATGAAACCATGTTGTACATCTGTTTAGAGTTAATGGCATTACCAGCATTATGGACAACATGTAAGAGCTGTGTGGTAGTACTTAGGTGTTTCCTGAAACCATGTTGTTTTGGTGTCATGTTCATCGATAAAGTCCCACATCTGTGATACTATGATGTGTTCTAAAACTTTTCCTATAACACAAGTAAGGCTGATAGGTCTGTAATTTCCCGGTTCCGATCTTGATCCTGACTTATTGATGGGTACAACTTTAGCTTTCTTCCAATCATCTGGGATTTGATGCGTTTTGATGGATTTTTCAAAGATCATAATGATGCACTGCATAAACTCCTCTACATTCTCAGCAAGAGCCTTGATGGTATACACAGATATTTCGTCTGGTCCCCCGCCTTTCTAACATCTAGATTCTTCACCAGCGTCTTCACACCGCTACAGCTCACTCTCATCTTGTCCTTGTTATCAGAGATGTTCTCAGTTTGTTCTACATCTTCCCCTGGTACAAACACAGAAGCAAAGAAACTAGCAAGACTGTCAGGGATTTGATCAGGCGCAGAGTTCTTAATACTGCTTATCTGGTTGGATTGACCTTTATGTTTGTTGATAAAGTTGTACAAGGGTTTGACATTGCCTTTGTCTAACTCATAGATGAGACATGGATGTCCATGAAATCTTTCTTAGCTTTTTTGATTAGCTTTTTGACCTCCTTGCTTTTAGCTTTTTCACGCTCATCATTGATGATGCCTTGTTCTAAAAAGTCAGTGTAAAGGTCATCCCTTTGTCTCATGGCTCTCAACAAGTCCCGTGTCATCCACGGTTGGCCTTTAGGTCTATATAGCAATTTAGGAACATGTTTCTCTAAAGATTCTGAAATAGCTTTCTTGAAGTCTATCCACATTTGATCAACGTTCTTACCTTCGTTTTTTTGTTTTAAATCGTGAAATATTTCCTGAATTTTTGTATAATCAGCTCTTTTGAAATTATGTTTCTCCTGAGCTGGACCTTCTTTGATCTTTTGTTGTGCATCAGGTCTAGAAATATCCACTGTGATCATGTTGTGATCAGATATCCTGGGAAGTACTCTTGCTTCAACCTTGTGTGCTTCTAAAAAACCTTTCTCAACAAAAACAACATCCAACGTATTCCCCTTTTCATGGGTACTTGCATGAACAAGCTGAACGAGATTGTTATGTTTAAAGCATGATAGAGCGTTTTTGTGTAATGATTTACTACTTGTGTGTTCCTTAACCTTACCATCATGAGGAGGGGTAATCCAATCTATGCCCGGAAAATTTAGATCCCCCACTAGTATGCTTTGTGCATGGTAAGCATTTTCAAGCAACGACTCGAGGTTTGGACTTTGAGGGTGGTCTATAGTAATGGATCAAATCAAACATAATACCTGCATACTTGACAGTGATTGTGAGACTTTCTCCTGGACCTTCACAGAAGTTGGAGATCTGCAGAGAAGCATTATTCTTCACAGCCAAAAGGACACCTCCACTTCCATCTTTGCGATATATGGTGAAGCTTGCTCCAAGTAGTTCGTTGTCATGGAATGTTTCATTTACTTTTGTTTCGGATATGCAAATAATACCAGGTTTATAGCTGTGTGTGTATAGTTTTATTTCGTCTAGTTTAGATCTAATTCCATTACTATTAAATGCCAGTAATCTCATTGCTGTTTTATCGTGTTTTATAGCCGAGTTTGATCCTAGTTTTCTGACGGTTGGTCATTTGTTTTAACAAAACCCATGTCTGTTTTTTCAACAATTTCTCCCTTCATGATTTTGTACACTTTACCTTTGTTATCCTCTCGGAGTTGTCTGAGATCCTTGGTGAGTTTCCTGTCTTCCTTTAACTGGTCAGCATTCATGTATGGACGTGAGTATACACCATTTATTTTAAATCTATTTACCTCTTTTATGAGTTTCCATTTTGTTGTGACCGATCTCATCTCTACCTCTAGAGGGAACTTACCATGTTCTATTCTACGAACTCCCACTATCTCCTGTGGATCTATGTAATGATAGTGTGCTATGTCCTGTACATACTGCATGTCGTTCATCTGTTTACAAGTGTTGTAGAGAACAAGTGTTCTATCATACCTGTTGTCGTTTGAATCTAATGGTGCACTATACCTTTTGTGAGATTTCCTTCTTACCTTGATGAACCCTGCTTGTTCATCTTCTTCCTCCTCTGCCTCGTTGGAGAACTCGGATAGGGCACTGATTTTGCTTCTAATATGTGAAGCATCATCAGCTTGAACTCTCATATCACGTTGTTCCTTCTCTATTACCAGGTTTTGTTGGTAAATATCACTCATTTTAGTTTCCATCTCTTCTAATTTGTTACTGAGAGCGCTATACTATACTCTGGATGTCTAACTCATTGAGTTTATCTTCGATTTGTTTTATTTGTAGGGTCTGAGAAGTGGTTTGGACTTTGATGTCATTGATAATCAGGTGTATCTGTTTAGTGATTTCATCCACTTTGTTATCCAACTCAACTTTGTGAAAAGTTGTTGTCCTAATACATATGGGACAGAGATACTTGAGTGGATTGTCTCTATGTTGAACCATGATATCATACAGTTCTTCTGGCATAACATCATCACAGTCTATATGACAGTAATGATCACACATATCGCATAGCATAGCCTTTTGGCTACTTGGGACTACAAGTTTACATATTACACAATGCCCATGTCCTAGTTTACTCTTACCCTTCATAGTTTTAGTTGTAGTCTTCTTGCTGGCCATCTTCAGTTGTCTTTGTACAGTCCCAGATCCTTCCTGTCAAGTCTTTGCTTGATCAGTAGGCTAACCTAGAAGTAGTGATTTTATCACAGCTATATACAATTATTGACTTACCACAATGTCAAATTGTGCTGAGTTAGTTAGATATAAAAGAAGAAGAATGAATAAAATTGTTAGATTTTCCTAGATTTTATAACCAGTGATAATCAGTTTAGTTTTTGATTTAGCCCAAGGAGCAGTGATATCTCCTGGGAAGCCCCTGTTCTATGTAACTATTTTATCTATCTATAAAACAATGACAGTCTATGCTTCTGATGTAACAATGTACTTACATTTGCTCAAAAGCTAATAAATCATTACACATGCTGATGCGCTGTCTAAAAAAGGCTAAAAGTAAAACCAGAGCCATAACTTATAAAACAGTCTGTCACCCTATACTAGAATTTGCGACCCACACCTGGTCTACATTTAAATTGAAAACCATCAATCTCATAGAAGGTATAAATAGAAAGGCCTTCAGGTGGACACACTGTAAGAGAAAACGAGACCATATTACTGAGCTCATGACACAATTTAATTGGGACACCCTTGCACAAAGACGTGTTAATGCGGACCAAAAAATGTACTTTCGTATGCTTTCTGATAGTGCCGCTATAGACAAAGATCGGTTCTCCCTTTATTTTGCCGAGTCTCACAATACCAGACATGGTGCTATTAAGGGCAATATCAACACCAAAACTGCCAAACATTCATATAAACATCGCATCCATAAACTTTTCTAATGATTCTAGCTGCTTTGCCTAACTGATTATAAGCACTTATCACTTCATAACATCTGAAGCTGTGCTGTGTTTATTTATTTATTTTTTTTTTTTTTCTCTTGGCAGTAGCTAGCTATTGATCTTTAAATCAAAGCATAATTGACTATTTTCTTATCTCGTAGACAAACTGGTTTTCTTCCTTACTACTGATAATTTAAACAATTGTTCATACACGACTGCATCTCGATAAAGGAGCCAAAGCGCTCCGAGTGAGATTAATTAGATGAGAGATGAGAGATGAGAGTTAAGCTACAGCTATCTATAGCTTGCTAATGGTAAAAAAGTATAAATGAGAGCTCACCTAGACAGAAGTACAATAATAAAAGTCACAAGATCAGTGTTTGGTGAGCTCAGTGAGTAATAAAGTATGCAGTCAAAAATTCAAATAAATGTAGTAAAATTTATTCACTTGATGTTACTACTTCAAATCTGAATCAATTACAAGCTCATGAATCTCAAATGTGATACAATGATGTCCTTTATGGATCTTTCTTTTTTTTTGGTTTTGTTTTTATTTAATTTTGTTTTTCTTTTCTATTCTATGAAACAAATACAATACAATGAATGACAGTGCCTACCTTAGTCTTAGGGTCAAACCCTTGAATACAATCTATGGTACAGACACACCTAAGTACTGGAGGTAGTACCAAACCAGTATAACGGAAAACTGGTCATTGATGACCCAAGTTCTTTGTCCTGTTTCACCGTCTGTACTGATCAGATTCCTCTTGAGAGCTGTACTGTCAGTGCTAGACCCCTCTAGCAACGCCTGAGTAACCTGAGAGAGTGATGTGCTGTACTGTAGCTGATGTTTTGAGATTTCTCTGATTAGATGGCAAAATCTGATGTCCGCGTATTGAGAATAGGTCAATAATACGATGATGATGATGATATTGATAGTTATCACCAAGTTACTGAGTTAAAGGTCGCACAAGAAGGTACAGAAGCAGCGAGTCAGATTACTTGTTGGTAGACCAGGTGAAATATAAATCAAGCCCTTGATAGGAGGCAGTTAATCGTATTTTCATCCAGCTTTGGGGTGTACAAAGTGCTCGCTTGAGAATTGCTGATATTCCAACCAAGGAATGCTAAGAGTCCTATTACTCCTTGGTCCATGGTCCAACTCCTTGCTGTCTAGTCAACACAGAGTGACCTGTGAGCATAGGCACTGCATAAGGTGAACTGGTCAGTAACCATACATGGACCATACATAAATAGCAATATGCTTGTTCAGGGTGAGCTAAGTTCCCCTCATCCTGATATATCAGTGGTGAAAACCACTGCTGCCACACAGGCAAATGTGCTTATTGAATTCTGTATAGCTCAAAACTAATAATCTGAGGCTGGATTCTCAGCATTTTCAATTAATGGGCAAATAATTTGCACAAACTGACTGTCACAATCAGGGTATGAAATTAATTATCCTCGTAATTCTCTACGTAGTTACTGGCTTACTAGTGGACATATATTACGTCATCACCTAGTGGGTTAATTTCATACTCTGAATTCAAAGATCAGTTTGTGCAAATTATTTGCCCATTAGGTGATAATTCTGAGATTTAAGTCTCAATCAGATATCTTGAAGCTATACTGAATTCAATGAACATAAATTTGCCTGAGCCGCAGCAGTAGTCATGATGCATTCTGAGTATGTTATATACGCTCTAGAGCCTAGGCCATGTTAGTCTATCCAAGGAGTTAGCTTCTAGTTGATTCCTTTATCTGACAAATATGGCCACTTAATAAAGGTAAGGTTAAGATGCGGTATCCCCCCTATCAAAGTACATCAATAACAACACTATACAATTCAGTGTTATACATACATATCTCTCACATATATAAGTCTCAATCCATTTTTTGTCTGAAGGTTGAAACTAACTAGCATAACTCAAAGATGCCAGTGAAATGTGATCTCTGTGACGAGAAGGCTGCCATGAAGCGACCGAAGACTGGAGGAAAGCTTTGTAAGCAGTGTTTCTACTTCATGTTTGAAGAAGAAGTTCATAAGACTATTGTTGATGCTAAGCTGTTCACAAGAGGAGAGACAGTAGCTATAGGGGCTAGCGGTATGTGTTATATCTTGGTTACAGTAGACTCTAGATCTATGTGTGAGTAGTATGGAAGGAATGATCAGAGTTTTACCTGTTCTAAACATTCCAGCAATTGTCATTAGGCTGAACAGCATAAAACTCTGCTAGATATAGCAGAAACAACTTTTTTATCTATGTTGGTTGACTTACTACAAAAGTTAAAAATCCTTCCGTGCATGTAGTGTGTCACTTGGATCAAGTTGACTGGCAGATGTATAATGATGTTTCTCTTAGTCTTTATATTCTGTTTTAACTGAAAGTTGCTTTTTTGTCATGAACAGGGGGTAAGGACAGTACAGTGCTTGCTTATATCATGAAGTTATTAAACGATAGATATGATTACGGCCTCAACCTTGTACTTCTGTCAGTGGATGAAGGCATAACAGGCTACCGAGATGATAGTTTGGAGACAGTCAAGAGGAATAAGGTAACTATAGAAAATCAATTC
Source organism: Membranipora membranacea (assembly GCA_914767715.1). NCBI lineage: Eukaryota > Metazoa > Bryozoa > Gymnolaemata > Cheilostomatida > Membraniporidae > Membranipora > Membranipora membranacea. The sequence goes on from OU612065.1 coordinate 9,128,727, forward strand.
CGCAGTGATGATTGTTTCAATGTTATCGTTATTGTTATATGGATACTTTAGCAATGCTTTTTTGACGGTGCACATTCCGGCTTTGCGTGGTATTTTGTCAAAAATATAGAGTGTAATGAATCCCATGGACAGAATTCCGTTTTGAGAAACTAATTAAATTGACTATACATTTTCAACAGGAACAATATGCCCTGCCTCTTAAAATCATATCTTATGAAGAACTGTACAACTGGTCAATGGACTCTATAGTCAGGCAGATAGGAATGAAGAATAACTGCACATTTTGTGGGGTATTTCGTCGGCAAGCGTTGGATCGAGGGGCTTTCCTCATGAAGGCTGACAAAATATGTACAGGTAAGAACATTTTATCAGTCATCTGATGTTTGGATTTAACTCATCTTGAAGTTGTCTACTGCTGTTCAAATCATAACATTAATTTCTTTACAATAAAAATACATGTAGTTTTACAGATTTATGAATCGAGTTTGTATGATCTAAACTATGTTGATAGCAATCAACAGCATGGTTGGTGACCTGGGTGCACAAGCACTACATCAGTCTGCTGTAGTGTTATATTATTGTGATCAGTAAGTGTAGGTGAGTGAGTAATGCTCTCTTTATTTCAGGCCATAACGCAGATGATATAGCAGAGACGGTGATTATGAACATACTAAGGGGTGATATAGCCAGGTTACGTAGATGTACCGCAATCACTACCAGCAGTGATGATGATGGTATACCCAGGTGTAAACCACTCAAATACACATATGAAAAAGAAATTGTCATGTATGCCTATTACAAGGTATGTCAGCATAAATGGTGCATCATAACTCACATCGTATTAACCGGGAGTTGAGGACAACCTTATAAGTAACCTAGGATAGTTTTCTTGTAAAACCAGTCTATCATATTGCAATTTATTTCCATTTCTTCCCTGATGGCACCTGTTAAAACTCCTACTTTAATATCCTCGGTAAATTCTCTTGCTCATCAATCTCATCCGCATGATCAATATGCTATGTACAGTTTATCTAATTTGTTGCAAGATTTTGTAGTTGTCTGCACATGGGATTGTTGAAAGATAATTTGCATTGATATAACTGATAGAACATTTGAATGATTAGCTATATCTGCATATTGTACAGTGCGCTAGACTAGACTATTGTAGAAAGAAAGAATCAAAGCGTTGAAAATACATCTCGCTTTGTTATCCTGTTCAGTTGCTTTATGGAATTAAAATTTTTTCAGAGTCTAGATTACTTCTCCACCGAATGCATATACTCGCCAAACGCATACAGGGGATACGCAAGGGCGTATATAAAGGATCTGGAGCAGATAAGACCTAGTGCTATCCTAGATATCATTCACAGTGGAGAGGTAACACAATATAGTGCATTGCTCATACATTCGCATATCTATTTACTTGGTGAAATTAAACTATACAATATACATTTGGTTGTAGGTGGTAATTTATGGTCCATTTTATAATTCCATAACCTCTGACACAAGAGTAACATTCTATTTAAAAAAAAACCCTCTTTTCCTTGTTGCTAAATTGGCTGATAATACCTCACAAAACTCACCTAATATGATGAGCATCAAGATTGATTATAAAAAAGGCAAACTTATGTTTGGCAGTCAAATTAAACGATGGCGTTAACGCTGCCTCAGATCCCAGCTTTATAACTTCTAACTGCTTTATTGATGCCAATGCAAACACCATCACTCACATCCCACAGCAGTTCACGTGGGACTGGAGACCAAAAGAGGGGATAGTGTTTCGAAATATAATTATAAGTGCAAATGAAATTCAAGGCTGTCTTCTTCTGTTACAAAATTTGACTTTGGCACTCCTCTATCTCCTGTCCAATAAATAAGCTATTTGACCAAGGCTTGTAATACAGTGCTAGCCTTGTCACGTGGCTTCTAAACTTAAAATTTAGCCGTATGACAAGGCTAATACAGTCCACTGACATTGTCTAAATTAAGTTCGTTTCCGCTCATTCCAATTAACAAGTAATTAGAATTAGGTTAATTTGAGCAAGGAGCTAGAGACTCCTTGGTTTGAGCAAGGAAAGGGTGGCAGGCCCAGACCACTTCAATATTCTTGATCAACAATTCTATGGTATCTAGGTTTATGAAATCAGAGATCTGGCAGGAAGATAATTCGATTTATCAGTTTTCAAAAAGTGATGCAGTGACTGACAAAGATGTGTCAGTATTTCTGACCTAACATTAGAAAGATCGCAAAAGTGCGTTTGGAAAAGTATTGATGTAAAAACCAATTTGCTTTGTTGTCTCTCAACCAAACATTAGTTTATATATACTCTGGATGGATCGGTTGCATTGCTCTACCATTAGTTGATTTTGTGATCGATTTATCATAATATTATTTCATGTGAGAATTGTCCTAGGAAGTGTGGGAATTACTTTAGTTCTGCCTGCCTGGTCTGTTAGTACTAAATGTAAACTTCTAAAACAAAATAGTTTTGTTTATTGCCTAATTATCTCTGTTTAGTGTGACATCTTTCATAAGCAATAAATGAGAGTATCGAGGGATCTCAAAATCTTTGGCTTGCAACCTCCTTCAAACACAAAAGAAAAATCTTTTCATTTAATAAACTATTTAAAATCTTTTTGTTGTATTTAACCATCAACAAGCCATTAGTTTTGTGACTGCTCTCTCATCACAAATTGAAGTCCTGGTGAATTGAAAAACTCATGGCCAGTGATTAGAGCTCCTAAAATTAACTGATGTCCATTGCAATCACTGTTTCTGTACCATGTACCATTGCACATAGTAAACTATCCTTACCCTGTGTTGCACTTGTTCCACTCTAGCAATCCATGGCTGTGATCATCAATCTGCAAATGTTTCTTTGAAAACTGAAATCCCTAAAACCTAAAACTCTTGAAAACTTTCCCTTCTCCAAAAAACAAACGGTAATTATGATTACTATGGTACTTCCCTACTTTACCATGGCATTGTGGTATCACAGGTGGCCTAGTTTAAATCCATTAGTATTTGCCTCCAAGGAAACTGGATAAAACGCTGTAAATTGCGTAATGGCAGCTCTGACCTGGTCCTAAATTGGATGGATTTTTCTCAAGTCAAAACCTGAAAATGTTCTCCTGTATCGTTCGCCCTGCAATGTATTAGGTTGCAGTTGATGAATTGTTTTGATAAATGATATAGCTCAGATAACCTTGAGCCTGGCATGCGTTTTCCTCACACATGACAGACAATCATCCTACACACCTTTGTTATTCTAATAATATAATAACAATCATCACTGGAAGCTGTTGCAGTGTATTCACTCTTCTATGGTATTTTTGTACAGGTTAAATAGCTTGAGCTTGAGCTGTTTTCCTAGAATGGCAAGATTTTTGTGGAAGAGGATGTGGTGGATTATTTTGAATTCAATATTTAATATTATTTAATATGTTATCTACCATTATTGACCGTTGGCTAATTATTGATTATGTCGGTCACCATATTTGTTGGACTGGCTACGGAAAATCATGACCATGTTGTTATTGTGGAAGTGGAGAATTTCTATCCGAGTAATGACAAATGACGCTTACAGCTACTCATACTTTTAAATTGGCAAGGCAGTTACTAGTTCCCCTACACTGTGCAGCTTTTGTTCTCTTAGGTAAATAAGGTGAAATAGAAAACTAGATTACATTTGTTACAATCTCATAAAATGTACCTTGTTTCTATACATGCTGCTTATAAAATTTTAATGTTGGTGGTTATGTGCCTCTTTTAACTCCAGGTGATGTCTATAAAAGAAGAAGTTAAGATGCCAACCCAGCAGCATTGTGACAGATGTGGATACATCTCCAGTAACAAGGTATGTAAGGCATGTATCCTCTTAGAAGGACTCAACAAGGGACTGCCAAAACTAGGCATAGGTAAGACTCCAAAGCACTATAAAGCAACTAACCCTATCGATGGACAGACACAAACTTCTGAATCAGAGGCATCATGTGGCAATTGTGCATGTAAGAGTAAGACTGGGGCTCCTGCTGATCAACTGTCTGATAGATTAGGCAATGCAACACTGCGTGATTCAAACAGTGTAGATTCTTCAACCACAAATACCGGGACAGCTGATAAAAGTAATCTGGACTTCTGACCCATGGTCAGTGTGACTCATACTCGGCAGACATTGTGGCCTCCAAAACTCAGATTTTCTTTATCAATAACTTATGCCATCAATGCTTTACTTCTATGATATTTTTAACAATTTTCAAAGGGAATGGAACGCTATTTTATCAAACCAATATTCAATAAAAATACATCATAACCAGAATATTTGTCGTGTAGGCAAGTAGAACTGTACCCTGTTCTGTCTCCTTTCTAGTTCCTAGCTATAAGACAAATTGACCAATTTTGTGCCCGAGTAACCGGAGACTTGTAAGAAGGAAATTATGGGTTGTATCTTTTAGCCAGACAGATATGTTTTGGCTCTTAGTGTTTATAAAACTGTTCATCAAGTAGTTGCCAGTTGCTTCAAGACAAGAATTGATTCAATATTGTGTAACCTAAGTGAACGACCTCGAAAATGAGCTGATATTATGCTCGACTGACATAACAATCTGGAAATCTTATGTAACAGACTGGACAGCTAGTGCTGGGTCACAACTAATTATATTAATCCAAAGCAATGTTACATTTTGTGACGATAGCCTTCAATTTCACAGGACTAGACGGTCTTATGTGATTTGACCAGAATCAATCTTCGTTTGACATGGGTTGAAGGAATATAAATTTTAACTTGATTATTAACAATGCTGGAGAGACTTTGTATTATCATTTGCCCAGCTTTGTTGTTGGATTTTATTCTGAATTGTTTGCCTCAGCCATGCAAGCTATTCTCAATACTGTGTAATCAACTATCGGAAAGTGCAGGCATTACATAACAGTTTCTATAATCTAGTTGTATGGCCAGCATGATTGGCCAGCATCTTGGATATAATTATAGCTGGCCTATTTGATAAAGGCTTTGTTACATAATACATGGTCAGACAAAGTAGAAGACCATGAATAGTTCCTAGCTAGTGACCACTGGCTTGCCTGATGAATTAGCATTACTCAGAGCTTTACTCCAAGTCACTGAACTGAACTGACGGACAAATTTTATTAGAAGCTGGAAAACAACTGGAGTGAAGAAGTGCGCTTTGACAGAGCGGCAATTGTGTAAGTAGGCTAGCTAGTAAATAAATGTAATTCATATAAAAATAGATAATTAAACTCAAAGACTTGAAGAGTTATGATATCTTTTTAATATGTAATGGTGATAATTGAGCCCCAATGGTGTCAATTTTTCTACAAGATATAGAGCAAGCCATGTAAGTGTGAAACATGCTTTACTACAAGAGCAACATATTCTCTCCGCACAAGGCTCGATACCGACACACTATTCAGGGGCACGCTGTTTTTCCTCTTCGGACATGCAATGCGTCAATTAAATGCTTACTTAGCTTGGTTCCAACTTATAGGGCAACACAAGGACAAGGGCTGGTTCCAGGATAAATGTGAGCGTCTCGTCTCACAGGTAAATGGAGTACTATGAGCACTGGAGATAGTTACACGCCTCAAGATCAGAATATTGATAATATTGGATTGTTAAATTCACCCTCCTCTGCTACACCAGTGGCACAACCGACTAAGATATCCTTACCTGAAGACATGGTGCAGATGAACAATAACTTGTATCCCAATGAGGATAGGGACCCTAATAGACAGGACAACTATCAGGTAAATAACTTGTTTGCTTGCTACATAACCCGTACCAACCGGGCGATTGTTTTTGAAATTGGTCAGCATGGATATGTTACGGGTTGTGGCGACATGCACGACATATCGGTATAGGGACTGAACTGATTTTCTGAACTCGCATTCCTCCTAATGAATAGATGTAGTACTTCATCAACAAAATTTGTTGTCTGCTTCAATGTTTGTGTCAATTTGTGGGTAAAGGTGTTGACAGACCAGTGGAATAAAGCGGTAAAATTTGTTTGTTTGCTTTTCTGTATGCACTTGTTTAAAGTATGACCCAAGGCCTCTATCACCGGCCAAAATTAGGTGTAACATTATGAATGGTAAAACAAAACATTTTTAGCAAATCATCACTAATGCATTTTACAGTAACTGCTTTTCATAAACCGGGTTTTTTCATATACTTTCATTTATTGTTGGCTCATTCCTTATAATTGCTCTATAAGTTATATTTCACTCTCCATTAACCCAGATTGGAATTATTTCCTCAATTTTGCTTACATAAGCCATTGTATTTTCAGGGAGATATACCTTTGAATCAGCCAGGAATACCGTACAATCATCATCATGGACCTGGTAATGAGGAGCCTCACACTCGTTTCCCTAATCCCATGGCACATGTCCCATCTGATAGCAATAGTCAACAAGAGAATACAACCCCAAATGAGGACAATGTAAGCAATTCGTCCCTTTCGCTAGATAATATACATCATGGCTCAGATATGGAAGGTGACAAGAAAGACGGAAGCCGCAGCAGAAAGCGATCAATAGAAGGGTCGGATGAAGGTAAACAAGACCAGGCTTATTGGGAAAAGAGACGGAAGAATAATGAATCAGCTAAGCGATCACGTGACGCTCGCAGAATGAAGGAAGAGCAGATTGCGATGAGGGTTGTGTATCTTGAGCAAGAGAACTTGCAGCTAAGAACTGAAGCTCAACTTTTGAAGAGTGAAATTGACAAACTTAGAAGCATGCTGTACAATATGCAATAGTTTATTTTAGTTAACCTGGTCTAGTTGTGATTAGAATTTTTTTGTGTGTGTTAATCCAACGTAGTTTTTGCAGACTGTCCAGTTTAACAACTATTTCTAGTAGTTTGGTTACGATAATGCTTCTGAGCCAGTCATGATATCCCGATGCGTGCATCCCGGTGACCTGTATATAGTAGTCTATTTACCCTTATTATGGCTAATGTATGTTGTGTTACATGTAACAGAATGATTGGTCTGCATGTTGAGAAATGGTTGCTCAAAGGTTTCCCCTACCCTTATCTATCAGACGTACTACTGAAAATTATGCCTGAGCTAAATTGTTGAGAAAGAGGTACATATTTGATACATGTTATGCTCAAGAGCTGCTGACTAAGTGCACCTGAGAATTTGTTTTGGAGATGGGAAAATTAAATCTATGAGTCTGTTCTAAATTACATGGTGACAAGTTTCTATTCTCCATTAACCTTATTGCCAATGTTATCGTGTTCTACTGTTATTCAATGCTTTGGGTGCCAATTTCCTGAAACTGTGTGAATGGTTGTATGACTGCTGTATGCTTGTTACATTTTGTAAATCTGCTAGAGTTTTGCTCGCAGCGATACACACTACCTCATCACTGTACAGACATTTTTCCTTTGTATTTACGATCATTGGTAAAAACATTTAGACAGATTAAATAATGATTACCAATAATAATCATTGAGTTTTCAGTTATCATAAATTGAATCATTTTCAAACTCATATTGTACAATATCGAGCAATATATTATTCTTATGTTATGAATATAAACACTGATTTCATGTAAACAAAAACATGCTTTAGTGTTGAAATGTAATGATATATATGTATATGTATATATCAATTATTGAAGGGTATAAGTATAATTTGTTTCTAGCTGTAATTCAAAGCTTGAATTGTTGCGCCTGTTAAATTTGAAATGGTATAACTAAAAAGTGGAATGTGCGGGCCTACCATTGGAGTGCAACTGTTACCATTCAGCATGGCTCACTTGAACCTATATTCCTGTACTATTCAGAATGGGACCGAGACACAAGTGTCTCATCTAATCTGACTGTTCTCATTAACATTGTTGAGAATCGTCTGAACTGATCTCTATTTATATGTACATATCTAGCTGAGATTTAATATCGGTTGAGATGGCAACACCAATGCCTTCGTTATGGGTACTTAGAAGATTGAAGATGGCTGCCATTTGCTGCTCTCGACATTTAGCCTCATGTTCCAACTCCTCGGCTGTAAGGCTGTTTGCAATGGAGGTCAGGGTCTCTTTGAGGTTTACTTTCTTAACTGAAGGGTCTGCATCTACGACTTGAAAGAAAGGAATAAGCATTTCAGTTGTATATTGTGGGAAAGTGTTCGATGAATGGTCAGATCCAATTATTACGTCGTATTATGTCAGAGCAGTTTGGATAAGTCTAGGGAGTTGCACCAAAACGAGTGTTGTGTGGGTCCCGCCTATTAATGATAGTCATTTAGCATAGGGAGGAATCAGGTGATAATAAAACTCCTGGCTCTCGAATACGATCAACTCTCTTGATCATAATCTTCACCCAGATGTTTTTCTGTAGTATGTAGATTTGGATCAATCACATCCCTCCCTGGGTTTCTCAATACCACTGTTTATTTGACTTGCTGATGCACTGCATTTGTTGTGATTGGTAGCCTTGTCAAAGGGCCACTTTTTCATTTTGTTTGCCACCAAACAACACCATTTGCCATGTGACGTGGCTAGTTAACTGAGCTAGTCATCAACTAGAGATTTAACCTTAACTTTTACCTCAAGGAAATCCCCCTCTCGGATAGTGTGGAATGTGGATTATCTTATTTCAAAACAATAGCTCAGATTTTGTGATTAAACTGCCAGCACAATTTTATCTTTAAACTGATGGCACTTGCAGATATAAACAATAATTTACATGACATACCTGGTGTGACAGACTCTGGTGCCACCTCTTCTTTCCTTTCACCATCTCTTCCTTCATCATTTTCTTTTCTATGTCCTTTAGCTAAAGGACATCTACCAGATTCCACATGAGACTTTGGTATGTCAGCCTCGTCCTCTGAGTCTGCACCTGGCTTCATGGCAAATTTGAAAGGGCACTCCCCTCCTGACTTCTCAATCATCTGCTGAAGCTGTTGATGGTTCAAGGGCTGGGACTTCTGAGAGATTTCAGTTGCTTTGTTTTGATACTGCAGACCATTTTGCCTGGGAAATGGACATTTCACCCCATTACCTTTCATGCCAGCCTTCATCATTTCTTCTAACATTCTTATTTCGTCTTCATTGTTGAGAGGCCTGTCATCCTCATCGTCCTCTGATGACAGCCGGTCGCTGTCTTCCTCCTCGCCGTCGTCATCGTTGAACCTTGCTGCAGCATCTTTGAATGGGCAGAACATGTTACCCAGGCCTGCTCCAAGATCTGAAAAGCAAGAATGATTCACATTTTCAATTCTCATCAATGATGCTTCTAATTCTATTTCTATAACAATGATCTTAAAAGTCTGACCCAAACTGACAAGACTGTTTAAAACTCTTTGGTAATGTTACCGGTAATCCCAGATGGAGGTGCATATTCATGAATACAATGCGTAACAATATTGAGATTAAATGGAAACTATATGATTTGAATGAGAAGTCTTTTGTATCCAAGACTGTGAAGACATGTCAACATTATTTTTTATATTGTTTGGTGTGCATTTGAGTTGTCAGGAAATTCTAAGGGCAACGCTACTGTTTCAGGGTGTTGCATTACAGCTATCTGACCAGATTTAATAGTCGCATCACATTCAGAATGGACCGCATGAATCCATTTTTAGGGCATCAAATGAAGTAATTGCCCAACTTGTCTTTTATCTTCTCACTCTCTGCAATTACATAGATTAATGTGGAGGTAGACTAGATTTTAGAAAATATGGAAGTAAAAAATAAGAGTTTTCTTTAGCAAGGAATATCCTACCCTGAACGATATTATCCTTCCTTGAACTATAATAGTTTATAAATGTTGTGTATTCTAAACAAGTCAGAGACACACCTCTTGTGCCCTGCAGGTGATCGACCTATGCCACCGAGTTGTCTTATTTTGAGGCAAGTTAAGATGGTTTACAGTCACGGAAGGTCAGGTGTAAGAATCACACATGGGCCTTTTGGCTGAGTGTGTCTTAGTCTCAAAGTATTTTTTTTTAGATATACACTTCACCATCGATATAATAAGGTGTGGCAATATAGACTAAATATGCCGGTGGTCAGCCCAAAACAACCAATCATGATTTATTTCAGTGTTAAAAGAGATATGTTACCACATCATTCAGCACTTTCAATGTATATATATATATATATACCCACTCAAAAAGTTGCCTCTGTAGGTAAAGTCTAACATTAAATGGTCTCAATGACTTTTTTCAATAACTTTTCTTCAAAGGTTGGAAACCTAAGCTGCATGGTCTCAAGCTTGCATTGTAGATTCATGCCAATTGTTGTTTCTTTGCTTGGTTTCATTATATTGTGTTGAGCTTACCTCATATTGATTTTTTTAAGAACTCCTGATAGCTACCATGTGACAATGGTAGCAGAAAGATAGAAGCCCACATCAAAGTGGCAGGTTCACAAAGCATTTAAAAATGATTTCTATCTTATTTTAACTCTAGTTATTTGTAATTATTCTATTATACCTTTGTTACTGCTAGCATTTCTTCCACCAAAGTGTTTATACATTGGGTCCTCTACTCCTTTTTCTAGTTCTGGGCAGAAACCTTTTTCCAGGAACAGATAAAACTTCTCCTTGATAGTTAGCTCTTTTTCGTCCATCTGATCGTTCCTACTAACATGAATCATGTTATTTCATGAAGAAATCTTTCAGAAGCATTTATCTGTGCAACTCTATTTATTGTAGTTGCATGCAGACTGTTACCATTTCTTCGAACTAAATATTTCCTGCCAGGAATAGCAATATGGTTTCATGTTGATTCATTTCATCTATAAGAAAATGAACGCTTTAAAATTTTTTTTTAACAACTTACTGGTTTGTGCTTGTTGTAGTTTTTAGCATCCCATTGCCTTCATCGTTCTCCTTCATGGTCTTCGCTGAGGACGGTTTAGAAAATTGCTTTGGTTGCTCACTCATCTTAGTAGTTGATTGTGAATGACCAATGTTGTTGTTGGTTACGTTGACTTGGTGCTTGCTCTCTAAGGTATTGCTGGTCGATGTTTGGTCTTCTCCCCTCGAGGATCTCATGAAATAGCCGATTATATATGCAACAAAACCAGTTATAAAACCGACAAGGATGGAGCGATACCATCCATCCCCTTCCATGGTTGGTTTGATGTTAATGAGAATGTGCGAATGAGCAAGTGTCAGCAGCTTTGTATGATGTTCAGCAGTGTGAAATTGCATCTTTTCACAAGTTAGGATATGGTTATTGATTTTTCTTCTCCGAGACATTGCTAAGAAGCTTGTCCCTGAAGGATGAAATTGCAATATTTACAAAGTTAACATTGTCTTTGAATTAATTAATGAATTTTAATCCTTGGATCAAATATTCATCAGCATCATCATGCACTATATTCCATCTATGGCATCAACCAAGTGTGGCTGAAAGCCTTCTCATCTGTCATGCGCAGAGTTGATTTTAACTGTATAAAGGTTTGATACACGAGGCTTCACCATGGATTGGAGTTGGAGGTGTACTTAGCTTTACTACTGTCACTATTCATTCAGCTATGGACTATTATCATCGCTCTAAGGGCAGTGCATACTTCAACACATCATTGCCTGGCGGCCATATCCTTACTAAGATGAATCCCTTCTAAATCAATACTGGCTAAACATGAAAAAAAGTTTCCTTTCTCCTTGCCTCAAATGACTGGCCCAAAAACTCAGAATAGTCCGGATTACTCCAGACCTGTTGAATTTGAATTTCACTCAAGTTTTGCTGGTTTTACGGTGAAACATTTTTTGTCTCAGAATTTGGAATAATGCAGCTGGTTTGGGTTATAAAAATAGCAAGGCAGAGTTTTTGTCTATGAAGAGTCATAATAATAGTGTTGACATAAAGCACATTATGTCATCAAAAAGTCTTGTTTGAAGCTCAGTATACAAATGTTGAACATGTGTGGTGAGAGAAGTCCAAAACACTTTAGTCCAAGACAAGTTTGGTAAAAAAATAAGACCAGAATAGGCCTAAAAATAATGTGGCCGCATGGCAATGCTACATTTGGAGGGATTAATTTTATTATTTGTTTGGATGGATTGTGAAATGGGAATATTTTCAGAATTGCTGGAGAAAGCGAGGAGGGGGGTGTGTTGGTGTTCTAGGAAAATTTCCCAATGAAACATCATGGTGAACACGGCCACAGGCACCCCAAACTCACACTTCAAGGAGAAAACCATCACTTTTGACATTATGTTACAGTTAGTGTTAGCGTTACGGTCCCTCATAATCAGGGATAGGACCTGATTTGTGATATCGAGGGGAAAGAAAAAGCAGCAGGATAATTCTGTGTTAATTTGTGAATTCCCAGGTAACAGGCCTGTTGGCCAATTATTTGAACAATATAATAATATGTGAAAACTTCTTGATTTTTTGTTGTCTTAGCGGGTTTAAAAAAAGTTCTGCGCTTATCTTTATCGTCGCATAAATGTCAATGGCTATGTTAATGGTGGATGGTGGACAGACCTCTTTAGGGATAAAAATTGACAGGCTCTATGTTTACACAGAGCAAAGAGTTAAAGTCTTTAACTCCTTGCACAGAGTAATTTCTAATTTGGCCGTCAGATACCCGACCATCAGAAGATTTGACTATCCGCTCAATAATTGGATATTGTGACTGTGTGGTATTATTCTATAAAATATTCATAATCTCATTGCGCTAATTATTGTGTTCTCAACCCTAGACTTTAATCAGGTCTGCTCTCATATACCACTCATCACTCCGCTGAGCTGATATGGCTTTTAAACTCATCAAGACTCTCTTTTTGAGGTCTCTCATTTTGGTCTTTTGTTTTGGATGCGTTTCGGGAAATTTGACTCAACTAGAATTAGGGCTTCATTTGGCAGAGACCAGAGGAAACAGAAGTTTAGCTCTGGATGTATTCAGGTAAGGAAAGGGCATTGAGGTGTGAAAAGACATTCCAACTACATTTCGCTGGTTAGCCCTTATGATTACATGATGCATTGTCAAACATATTACCCAAACAGAGATTGATCTGGATTTCTAAATTATGTGCGAGGGCGGTTTGCCACTCACAAGGCATGATAGCATGGCCATCTTTTCTTAGATGAGGACAAACATTTTTTAAACTACTTCTAAGGAATGGATAAATTTGTGGGGGATTCTTTATGATCCAGACTCTTCTTGGCCACACTGATATATTCTTGAAAATATTTTTATACCATGCTAATAATTGGAATTGATTTAATACACTCTACAAATGTTAACAGTTTTATATTCTCAAGCAGGTGAATGTGTCACTAAAATTTCCCTTTTACATCACCGCTTACCTCTTGCATTATTTCGCATTCTCTAAAGGTGTGAACAACTTATATTGCAGTGCTGACTTGGTGACTCAGTGCGCTGTGGCGTGTGTAGATAACTGGAGGTGTGAATCATTCAGTTACTCCATCATTCACAACACCTGTATTCTCTCTGAGGCTGAAGAGGAAAGTGACTGGGAGCATGACCGAGATTATAACTCATACTTGAGATCTGCCATCTCACTTGACCAGGTAAATACAATCTGCCCAGAATCAACTGAGAATGTAGAATATGTCCATGGAACAATGGTGACTAAAAGATGATATTCCAAAATTTTCAATTTACTCCATGTCATCCCTGCAGGCACTGAGGCTGAAAATGGACATCAATATAAGCGAGAACCTGTCGAATCTCGTGAAAGCAGCGGAAGTGTTGATAAATTTGGGTGCTGTCAATACCTGATAATACCTAATCCATAACTATTTATTACTCATTATGTGAAAGTAGCAGAGTTGAGCTTGGCATTGTCATCACTGCACAATTTACTTGTAAATTTTAACTGCAGAACACCAGGTGATCAGACTTATAATCATCTTTTTTATCCGTAACACAGGCACAATGGGCAATATGCGAGGTAACCACATGTAGGGTAGAGGAGTTGTGTATCTCTGATAGAACAAAGAATACATGTGTATGTGATGGATTTTCTGAGGAAGGCAAAGTCTGTATGAAAAAAGGTATGAAAACACTAACAAGAAACTAAATAGGGGGATTATGTTCCGGGTATAGATACATGCCGCCGTACCATATTATTAAAAATTGTATCATTATTTTTTATTTTATGCTTGACCGCTTTTCACTTTTTTTGTATTTGCTCTATAGATAGGAGTGTTGTTCATGAATTTATATTTTATGATCTTCAGGTGCTGCAGAACCTAGGTGGGCTGACTGGACAGAATGGACATCATGTTCTAAGACATGTTCTTTGGGTGTTAAGTCTCGTACGAGAGAATGCAGCTCAGGATTCGTACAGGACTGCGATGGTAACCATATGGAGATCGAACAATGTCAGATCCAGGAGTGTCCAGGTATTGTGATGGTAGATTTTCTAAACCATATCTTTTTATCACTTTAACTATTTATACAATCGTAAAAGCCATGATCCCACCCGCATTGGTTAGTGTCCATCAGATCATCATAATTTTCCTCCTCATCAATTTCATACGAAATATTGCTGTATCTACTCAGGTTCAGAACTTTTCATTTCTATTTCATGCATATTTTAGTGTGGACTTTGTGGAACGATTGGACACCATGTTCAGCATCTGTAACATGCGGTACAGGCAGCCAGCAGAGGAATAGAACCTGTCTCTATGATGTGATAGATACTGCGGAAAATAGCACATCTGTCTGCCTGTGTCCAGGTCCACCTGAAGAGATCAAGTTTTGTGAGACGTTATCTTGCAGTGGTAAGTGAGCAAAAAATGACCACAATCACAGATAAACATCAACATGTTAATCTGGCCTCCAGGCCACTCTATGACTCATGGTATGGAACATGCCAATAAGCTCCCCAAGTACCCCAACCTCAGAGGCTCTTAATTTTCCTTGATCGGGAATATCTCCTCCCCATTGGTCATGAAACAGAAGGTCAAGGAGCTGGTGATCAGTTCTTGGGAGGCAAATTGTAAAATTCCAGAAAGCGAGTCAATGTTGTCAATACTTATACAGGGTATGGTCCACTCCAAGAATAAATGCAGTTCAATTCCTTATTCAAATATCCATTGCTAGTCCAATTTACACAACGATCAGAAAGAATGCTTATCAACCAGAACCAGAATCTCTCCTACCAGATTCAGCACCAACAGATGAGAGTTATGACATCATTTTTCCTCCTCATGAGACAAGACAAAGTGACTTCTTTGCCGATTGTGATATTTTGTAGGGTCACAGCCCCAATTGTCCGTTATCTAAGGTGGTACTTTATATTGAACTGTAATAATTATAATTATAATGTAATGAGGCGGAGGTAATGTTAGCTAAACCTAAGCAAGCCTGTGAACTTTTCCTCCTGTGAATACTTTACTTCTTCTTGTTAGTTCATGTAAAATATTAGTGTGCTGATTGTCCCTTTGTAAAGTTTGTGACATCATTTTTCCATTTATTTATTTTGAATTGTGTTCATTATTTAGTATCTCAAACACTTTGATATTGAAACAGGCCCAGTAGCTTTATTCGGAGATGAGTACGCGTCCGGTTCACTGCAGATTTATGATGATCTGAGAGGTGTATGGGGTACAGTCTGCTCGGATGGCTTTGACCTTTCTGACGCGAATGTGGCGTGCCATCAAATGGGATTTGAAGATGCATTTATAGGTATGTTTTTATCTATGAGTAGACATTAAAAATGACAGCACCATTAGATTGATGAAATATTGCATAATTTATACTGCTGTATGTATAATAATGATGGTTTATAAATGTCATAATTCCATGACTCTCTAAAATTACACCCGATGGCGTGTCCAACAATGCTATTGATCAATAATACTGTACTTCTGTATGTCTCTGCTTCAGAAGAGGAAAATTAGCCGAGTTCATGTTTATTGCATATAACAAAACTAATTCATTACTACTGCCCAAATAGTTGTTTGATTTTTAAAAGATCTGTGATACTCACCTCCAGAGTTTACACCCTGAGTCTTTCATTTCATTACTTTGCTCTTCATATTCAGTTCAAATTTGATTGTAATGTCGGAGAAGTTAACAGACCTGAATTTTGAGAGATAGGGTGCAAGCAAACTTCACACAATTGACCTGAATTGAGAAAGCTTTCACCAATCGGCCAGTACAAATATGCTCAATTAGTTGTTAGGATTGTCATTTCTTGTACAAAAAGTAGACAATAAATTAATTAATTAATTTACTTATTTGATAGCATGCGTTTTATTTGCTTTTTTTAAACCAAGATGAAGAAAAAGGTAAACTAAATGGTAAGTTTTTAAAAGGTAGATGCTATATAATAAAGTAAAATAAAGTAAAATGCAAAAAAAAAATAATATAAAAAAAGTTATTTGAAGTTAAATGTAGCTTATTCGAAAGCTTGTGTTTTAGTTGCAGTACGGAATGTCACAAGTGCTTCAAAGGCTACAGATGAATCTCCTACCTTGAGCATCACATCTAATATGAACTGCTCTGGTGAGGAATATACTATACAATCCTGCAGGCATTCAGCATGGACAGAGCCAGTACAATGTGATTCAGGAGTTGTCTCACTTCAATGTGCTGTCAATGGGTAAGTGACTTGGACATCTGAACCGCAAGCTATTTCTGACTCCATATATGGTGTGTGAAAGAGCAGCCAGTGTCCATGCGAAATTTCCTCATCTGATATTAACGAATTTATTCATTTAAAACTACTCCATTATAAACCCCATGGTTTCTGCGAGAGTTTCAATAAATTCTTATCATATCTTATCTTGTATGATTCTCAGCATCTGGTCGTTATGGGCAAAGTGGCAGGCATGCTCAGAGTGGTGTGGTAATGGTACTCAGCTCCGACACAGAGAATGTAACTCCCCACCTGCTCTGTGGGGAGGTCAGCAGTGTCCTGACTCCGATACTGATGAGAGACCTTGCTTTGAGAGGCCATGTCCTGGTAAGTTATTCTGTGTGCCATGAGCTTGAGCCTTGATCTATTTAGTTTGAAATGATACACTGATACATGAAACACTTGTGATAAAGATAACTAGTGCACAACAGTTTCTTGTTTGGTGGGGGCATCTGATAGCTTGTGTTAATGGAGGTTTGTCTCTGTACTCTACAGTTGATGGAGAATGGATGGATTGGGCTGAGTGGTCGACATGTTCTCAATCATGTGGATCAGGAGAGAAGACCAGAGATAGAGTCTGCATGATGCCTCAACATGGCGGAGACCGATGTGAAGGCGACAGGCAGGAGGTTGGTTGACAGATCTGTCGCCTACATTATCATTATCCAGCGGACTCCAATATGTTTTAGCCAAGCTTTTTATGGCTTTGTCTGTGTGATGGCTCAGACACATGCTGTGCACACATAAAGTGTCTCCGGATAATCTCCACACAAAAGACTCCCTCTAGCCATCTAACTCTGTAATACATACATCCCCAGCAACATAAAGAGCAACTCAGTTGCTGTTGCACACATTTTCTTCAAAATAAATATATATATATGTATATATATTTATATATCAACAGTGAAAAATAGTTATTTTAATAATGCCTCGGATAAATGTTTTTAAAGTGTCAGTCCTATTAGAAAAGTGGATATATTATCCCAGTAAATTGAATATTGCGAGATCATAGGTCAAATAAAAATAATAAAGAAATAAAAATTGTGGAAGATAGCATTTAGTTTTTTTTTAAATATTTCAGCAAGGATCATAGTGGATCATAGTGGTCAGGTGGAGGCAATAAATCACTAAATCTCCTATTTTCAGATAGAAAGTTGTAATTCTCACGCCTGTTCTATTGATGGCGTGTGGATGACATGGTCTGAGTGGACCGAGTGCAGTCTATCTTGTGGTGGTGGTTCTCAGTCTAGAAGCAGGTCATGTCACGGACCTTTCTTTGGTGGATCGGACTGTTCTGGAGATGAATCGGAGGAGCAGACTTGTAATGACGTTTACTGTCCTAGTAAGTATTTATTGCGCCTTTATAGAATAGAATGGAGCAGACAAAGTAAATCTAAATTTTCATTTGTCTTTCCATGTAAATTCATAAAAGATAGACATCAGGCAGTAATGACTTTAAATGTTGAACTTAGTAAAAAGCTGCTTATACCAGTAGGCTTAGTTCATGCAGGGCAGGCATCTTGTCCCATCACCTACACATTCATGATTCACGAGATTGTCACAGCTTATTTATATTTGTAAATTTTTTTCTTTACACAGTTGATGGCGTTTGGATGGAGTGGGGTGATTGGTCTAATTGTAGTGTGACTTGCGCTGGTGGTGTGATGTATAGGAACAGACTCTGTGAGGGACCATTCTACAACGGCGAAGCATGTGTAGGCGCGGATGTTGACAACGCAACATGTAACGAGTTTGCCTGTCCAGGTAAAAATTTGTTATGTCATTCGATAAGTGGTATTGCATGCACTTTTAATATTTGCTATTGATAGTGACAAACCAAAATTTTCCCTCCTGATATAAAGAAATCTTCGAATGATACCAGGCTGTTGACACTCTAGATGCTCTCTTTGCTGTTGTAATGACTCATTAGGTGATGATATTCATGGCAGACCAACCAACTATCAACAACAGAAACCTTGCATGTATGATAAAGGTAGCTTAGATTTTATTGTATTGATAATGAGTTCTTAATTGAGGTATATATAATTACCTCACTGGATCCTTTCTGGTCTTTTCAGTGCCAGGAGATTGGAACCAGTGGACAGCCTGGTCTGTATGTAATACTTCATGCGGGGGAGGGTTCCAGCTACGTTACAGAGACTGTGAACTCGGGTTACATGGTGGATCCAATTGTACAGGAGCAGATAGTGAAAATCAAGAATGTAACTCCCATCACTGTCCAGGTAAGGTTTGACTATGGATGGTCTCATGATGATGAGGGGGAGCATTGGTTGTTATCTTTGTTATAAAGGTTGATCGATATAAATCAGATTGGCAATGAGAAAACGCCGCATGCCCTGGTAACTACAACTATACTAAGAGTTTTCCTTTCATTTTTTAAAAGGGCGCAACTCCAAGCTGCTGTGGACAGAACGCCTCTTCTTGCGCAAGATAAACGTTATTTTTATTCTTTATTTTCCTCAGTGAATGGTGTTTATGAGGCTTGGTCTGAATGGTACTCTTGCTCACTCTCTTGTGGAGGAGGAGAGAAATTGAGAAACAGAACATGTGAAGGTCCATTCTATGGAGGATTAGACTGTAACGGTTCAAGTATCAACATGGCTTCATGTAACAACCAAAGCTGTCCAAGTAAGTCCAATACATATCTATTCATATTGTGAGAACTTCCTGGAATGAGACAAATCATTCAAATGCTAATGATCGTCGAAGAATATTACCTATACTACTAGCTAAAGGTGTGGATAGTAATGGTGAGAGAGTTATCCTCTCTAGAGTACTAGTGTCGGTTCGTGTGTGTATAAAAACTATGAAATATAATATTTTACTTGGAATTCCACATAATACTTCCATATAAATTTTATCCATAGTTGATGGTGTTTGGATGGAATGGCAGGACTGGGAAAGCTGTAATGTTACATGTGGAGGAGGGATCCAATCTCGCAGTAGAGCATGTGATGGACCGTACTATGGTGGACTGGAATGTCGTAATGGATCTGATGTGAGCCACCAGTCATGTGGTGAGAACCCATGTCCGAGTAAGTTTTTCCCATATGGTGAAATCTTGTGATTGAGTACACATCCTGCCGTCAAAAATTTTTACGAAACCTTTTCTAGACTGATATGCTTGTCATATTTAATTTATGTGTTACTGCATTTTCTCTAACTTATCTCACATGTCTTATGGTCCATTGACAGTTGACGGTTCTTGGGCTGCTTGGATGGAGTGGGGTGACTGCTCTGCTTCATGTGGTGGGGGTGTAAGAGACAAACAGAGAGTTTGTGATGGACCATATCACGGAGGAGCTGACTGTGAGGGAACAAACACTGAGGCAGAGTCATGTGCAGAACAACCTTGTCCAGGTTAGTATTATTATTATAATCCCCATTTATTGCCCAACATGTTTTTCAATCCTGGTCAAAATGATACTCACAAATGATACGGTTTGTTGATGTTTTTGCCAATAAGACTTCCGTGTAAAATTGAAATTTGTTTGTGTTATGATCCCTAACAAAGGCGATAACTGGAAAGAAGTTTGATCATCTTACATACTCAGTAATGCTGTAATGTTCAAAAGAACTCTAGCATATACATTTATTTATTTCCAGTGGATGGAGTTTGGTTTGACTGGACAGAATGGTCGATATGTAATGTGACATGTGGTGGAGGAGGACAGTTTAGTATAAGAGATTGTGATGGACCCTTCTATGGTGGCAGTCCTTGTACAGGGGAGGCCATCAAGCGGCAAAACTGTGGCTCAGACCCATGTCCAGGTGAGATCAACATATTTAATAATTTACATTCTAATAAGATAATTAAGCAAACACCTACCTCGTTCCAGATCAAGTTTGATACAATTCTGAATTGCCCCCCCCCCCCCTCTAATACTGATGAGCAGAGGAAGGAAGCAATTTAAAATGAAAATTGGAAGGAATGTGCTTCACTCATTGATCACTTCTGTATCAAATGGTGTACCTTTGTTTTTGATAGTTGATGGAGTTTGGACAGACTGGCAGGATTGGGGTGTGTGTGACTCGACATGTGCATATGGTCATCAGATGAGGAGCAGGATGTGTACCGGACCGTTCCATGGAGGCTCGGAGTGTACTGGGCCTGCTGATCAAACACAGAAATGTTTTGCAGCTGAATGCCCAAGTAAGATTCTAAGGGTCAAATATATATATTTTGTTGCGTTGTGCTCATGACCCGCACGATGGATTCTACTCAGCAGATGGAATGCCCTACTGATGGCAGAATTATTTTAAATTGAAGATCATTTCATGTTGCCAATTAAAACTCAGATTTTCCCCATTTTGATCGATAATGACTACAATAATGTTAAGTAATTTTATAAATTTAATGATTTTAAAGCGGATAAATCTAATCTAAATAAAGCTAAATCAGATAAAGAAGTTTGTTAACTCCTTGATCAGATCTAGGGTATATTATTCTAATCCTGCTTGTATAATGTCACTGATAAGTTGGTTCCTCGTTATGCCCCTTTATCCAGCATATTGTGTATTATGACTATCCACAGTGGATGGTTTCTGGATGGAATGGAGTGACTGGAACGATTGTACCTTATCCTGTGGAGGAGGCACTCAAGAGAAGAACAGAACCTGCTTCGGGCCGTACTTTGGAGGTTTACCTTGTGAGGGAGAAGAAACTGAATCACAAGCCTGTGGAATTGAACCTTGTCCAGGTAAAATATGTCATGTCTTATGTTCTCAATGATATACACCAGAATTATTTGTTTGGCAATTTATATCAACACAGAAAATTTAATTCAGCCCCTTTGTATGGGTAGAAGGGCTTGCATAGCTTTTTTATTTTGTTGTATTAGAAACATTGTACCATAGGGAACCTGTTGCTATAGCAGTCTCTGTTTGATGTGTGTAGTTGATGGATACTGGGCTGATTGGAATGAATGGCAGCAGTGTAATGTTACATGTGCTGGAGGACTTCAGCTCAGAACAAGAGACTGTGTAGAACCTTTATATGGAGGAGCAGACTGTACTGGAGATGATAGTGAATATCAGGAGTGTAATGAGAACCCTTGTCCTGGTATGTATGATGTGGTATTAATGCTGATTTATCAATTTAATTCAATTAATTTTTGAAGCAACATAGATGAGCAAGATAGAAAAAGTCAAAATAAGATTGTTTGATATAAGATATCGAAGAAAGTATGTACAGGGCAATATTAAGCACAGTACCGTCACCATCTGCTGTGTTTTACTTGATTCACATTCTGATTCGCCCCATGGAATAAGCTATAGCTAGTATGGGTGTCGGATCATGGAACATTGATCCTTTGGTTTGATGATGCATTTATATTAGAGTTCTTCTCTCTATGTTTTAGTGGATGGAGAGTGGTCCCTGTGGACTAAATGGGGAGCATGTAATGTGACATGTGCAGGAGGATTACAGAACAGATATAGAATTTGTACTCAGGCAGCTCATGGTGGATCTGATTGTAATGGCACAGCTGAGGAGTATATGGATTGTAACACTGAGCCATGTCCCATCGTTAGTACAACCTTACAGCTTTTGTCTCAAATTTGTACTGCATAGTTGTGCTCATAACTTTGGCAGAATATTTGAGACAAGCTTGTCATGACAAACTAGTCTAGACTGGCTAGTTTAGTGTAACAGTTCATTAATTTTTTATGTTAACTGTACCACTTGTAGGATGGTGTATGGATGACATGGTCTAACTGGACAAACTGCTCAGATCCATGTGGTGGAGGTTATCAGGATAGGGAGAGAGATTGTGACGGTCCTTACCACGGTGGTCTCAACTGTACCGGTCCTCTGAATGAGACAAGAAGCTGCAATATACATCGCTGCCCAAGTATGATAATTAAATACTCTCATGATTTTGTTACCATTTTTATCTGAAAAATATAAGATTGTTAACTTGCTAATCATTGTTTCTGGCAGATTACTATTTTCATGCAGTGTTGATCCTGCATATTAGCTGCAGCATACTTTTGTATATATCAGCTGTAACACACATATGGATATGACCGATCTGATGTTCATGTTTACAGTTGATGGTATATTTACTGGTTGGGCGGATTGGACAGATTGTCCTGTGACATGTGGAGGTTCTGACAGGTATAGAGACAGGGAATGTATCGGACCATTCTATGGTGGTTTACCCTGCAATGACTCTCTGTTTCAAACCAAGGAGTGCAACCCACACCCCTGCCCAAGTAAGATTAATGAAAATAACTGTTGTTCAACAGTTCAACAGTTTTGTTCAACTGAAAAAATTTAGTTTGGATTTTGCTAATGTTGTGTGGAGTTAGTTCTGTCTGAGAAGGAAAGTTTCCACTAGTTTTACGATAAACTAATTGTAAGAAGAAAAATAAGATAATTCTATCACTCATATGGCAGCATTGAATTCAGGAGTCACTATTATATACTTCTTATTGAACGAAAACCCTTATCGTGAACGAAATCATATTATAACAATTTTGATGTTATGACTAATGTAAGTCTATCCTGTTTCCAGTCAATGGCAGTTACACGGATTGGGTATCCTGGAGTACATGTAATGTATCATGTGGTACTGGACTACAGTACAGAGAGCGGCAGTGTAATGGGACGGCACATGGAGGGATGAACTGCAGTCATATCGGTGAAGCGTTTGAGGAGCAGTACTGTAATGACTTCCCTTGTCCGAGTAAGTTTATGATAATATTTCACTGATATGCTACTATGTGACTATAGACAGATCTACATAATAATAATAATGTTTCCTTATTCCTTGAGTAATTAGCAATCAATTACATGGTTATCAACATTGCAGTTGATGGCAAGCTCACACCTTGGAGTAACTGGACAGATTGCACATGGACCTGCGGTTTTGGTGAACAGTACAGATACAGAGATTGTGACGGGCCTTTCTATGGTGGATTAGACTGTCAGGAGGCTCTAAACGAAACAAGAGGATGTAACCAATACTACTGTCCAAGTAAGGTGTCAGCTGTACCACCGTAATTAAAAATTAAAATTAAAAAGTGAAGATCAAACAGTTTTGATATGTGTTCACATTTTAGTTTCAGTACTGGTTTTTCACATAGCAGGCCAGAGTCAATACACGAGTTCTCGCTTGATTTGATAAATTCACTTTTTTTCTTCTTCTGAAAACAGTTTATACATATATATAAGCTAAAAAACCCGCACTCAGTACCAATTCGAACATTAAACCCTTTTATTAGTTGATGGGTATTTTGCTGACTGGAGTAACTGGACGGAATGTACAGTATCTTGTGGGAATGGCTACACAACTCGAGACCGTGACTGTATTGGTCCATATCATCGAGGTCTCAACTGCACTGGTGATTGGAGTCAGACTCTTGACTGCAACACACATGAGTGTCCAAGTGAGTCTGTGTTATGATAAAGATCCTTTGATTTTCTGTCATATCCAGCTGGAGCTACAACAGCCTCTTTAGCGTTAATGGTGATAGTTTGACTTACTTTGAGACCACAAAGTTATTGACAGCTGTGACAACTGACAGCACATAGAAATATTTGTTATTTGTGCATGACATGAGTTTTCTGATTGTATTCTAATTAAAGGAAACCTATAGGCGTATATCAGAAAACGCTGCATGTGACCCTTTGCAGTTGAAGAGGAAATTTAGATTTGACAGGAATCTTTATGGCTTGATTAAAGAGCAAGTTGTTTTGGAAAGCAATTCCAAGGTGTATTGATATAACCATCTAATATTCTTCAGTTGATGGAGTATGGGCTGTCTGGTCTAACTGGACTGACTGTTCTCTATCTTGTGGTGGAGGATCTCAGGCTAGGAGAAGGGTGTGTACAGGTCCATTCTATGGAGGACTGGAATGTCCAGGCGATGATTCACAGACAAGAGACTGCAACACTCATCACTGTCCAAGTAAGCCTATTGTGCAGAGACAAAAACAAACTTTCTATTTAAAAGTATCTAATTCTGAATGTGTTAGCATGATTTTGTTATGTTAATTTTACCTTGGCTCTATTGCATTGAACCGTCACTTGGATTACTAAAACATGAATATCTCCGAACTATTTTTAGTTGATGGCGTATGGCTGGATTGGACTGAGTGGTCTGAGTGCTCACTAACATGTGGTACTGGGGCTAGCCTGAGATCACGAGGTTGTGATGGGCCATTCTATGATGGTATGAACTGTACTGGGGACTGGAGTGAGAGCAAAGACTGCAACACCTTCCTATGCCCAAGTAGGTAGACCCTGGTTTTATTCATGGTCAAATTTGGAATGTTTATTTTAATTTTGAATCTTCTTCATACAATGCGTAGTATAGTGTTATCTGAATCACTGCATGAAAAGGTATCTGAAATTTTGAATACTACACCGCATCTCAAATTTATGGCTGTTTACGTTTGTGGCTCTAAACTATGACCAGGATAGCCTAGGCCATCTTAATGCTTACTGACTCTAATATCATTTATTGGGCATACATACACTGCTTGATCCTGTCTTACTCATGCTTCATATTACAGTACCAGGGAACTGGACAGAGTGGACTACATGGTCAGACTGCAGTACTACCTGTGGTGGTGGTGTTAGTATTAGGACACGAGACTGTGATACATCATGGATACCAGGACTTAAAGCTCCATGTGAGGGAGAAGAGGAGGGAGCAGGCACTGAGTCACTAGCCTGTCACGAGTTCTCCTGTGATACAGGTCAGTCTCTATATGAACCTATATGAGCCTAGTCGTAGTGCCCAGACGGCTGCAAATGTGAATTATTGGCATTAAATGTTCACATAATCAACATTTGATAATGTAATGCCACTTACTCGCACTTGCAGCCGTCCGAACACTTTGATTAATATGAGCCATTTGGCATGTTAGGTAGTTTAATTTGGTATTTTGATTAGCTCTAGCAGCTCATTTTATTCAACTTCTCTTGCAACTTTTTTATCCCAGAAGGCTCATCAATATTTTTTTCGGTAGCTCGTACTTGCAGTGAGTGGTATGACAGAGGGCTCAGACTCAGCGGTGACACAATCATAGACCCTGATGGTGAATTCGGATACATACAGCCATTTTATGTGTTCTGTGATATGACTATTAATGGTGGTGAAACTATAGTTAGTAAGTATCCCCACCAAAGATATAAAATGAGAGTTATCGCACATCCGGGGTCTCAAGAATCAATTTACCTGGCCAGGGAGGGTGGGCTAAGTCTCCGCCAAAACTAAAAGTAATAACAGATTTGTCTTTCCATTGACACTGGGAAGACAACTCTACTGACTTGAGAAGGGTCAATAATGAGAATAAAATCATTGTTATATAAAGGTAAAGGCCAACAAGCAAGGAATCATGATGGTAAGGATAATTATGTAATGTCCAATCGGGTGAATAGCCCGAATCCCAAAATTTAGACAAATTACGAATACAATTAAGAAATCAGTGATAAACTAGGTTTTGTATCAATAAAATACCTCATCAGCTCTGGTCACAGGGCTACCAAAATTACCTGAACGCTATAGTGTTTCCCATTTGATTTAAAAACACATTCCTCTTGATGAAGTTTTGAGCAAAAGCACTGCTGTAGGATCAAACTAGGTGGCTGGCTGCATTTCTTTTGCAACAAGCTTTGGATGAGAAGGACTGGTTGTCAAGCATAACTAACTCTTTTTGTGTTATCTTATTTTTATCATTATAATGTTATATTGAAGAAGATATACCATTTTAGCTAATTTGCAGAGCATAACCACATGGGGAATGTTCTGGTTGATGGTTATGAAGCTAAGTGTGAGTACTATCAGGAGTTCGCCTATGGTGGGCTATCTGAGTACGCTGGTCTAGATTCTGCTATAGCGCTGGTAGATACATCTGTTGATTGTCAGCAGTTTGTCTCCTGGAACTGTGTCAGCGCTACGATTAATCATCCATCACTATGGGGCTACGCTCTCACCTACTGGATGAACAGAGATTATGAGGAGGTAAAAGGAATATTATTTTAATAGAACAACAGTTGAATTGTTACTACAAATGATCTTTCGGCAAATGAGCAAGGAAATTGATAAATAAAGGTATTGCTAGAGACTGTTATAAACCATGATGAGAGTTCACTACTTGAGCCACAATATTCTAACTCTGCCCAAACCAAGTAATTGACTTTGACAGGACTGGGCAAATGATGGATTGTAGAATATAAATGTTCGAACTTTTTTTCCTATTTTCCTGTTCTCAGAGGAATTACATCGGTGATTTTGAGAATCTGAGTGATTTAGACATGACAAACCCGTATGACTTGCAAGGCTGTGAGTGCAGTCTTACTGGTGGTTGCGGTGATGCCGGAAATCTGGATGACCTTGCTCTCTGTAATTGTGACCTTAATGATAACACGAACAGAACGGACTCGGGATATATCAAGTATAAACCAGATCTACCAGTGAGCGCATTCTGTGCTGGCGATACAGGTGTGTTCCTACAGGATGGATAAAATTTGTAAAATACTGAATAATTTCTTAAAATAAGTTGCCATTTTAGATATTGGCAGACAAATCATCCTGAATGAATGTTTTCCATAATATACCGTCACATCAGACACAATTTTAGCAGCTAAATAAACAACCGTCATTCCCTCATCCTGTGGTATGTGACCGCTGCATAAATTATTCTAAAGTGATGATAATTTAACATGCTTCCTGTGTTTTAGGTGCGCCCGAAGAGATTGGATACTTTGAAGTTGGGGAACTTAGATGTTGTGGCACCCTCTAAATATATCCCACACATTTTTCAAGTGGGGCTCACCTCTCACCATTGGTTAATACTTGAAGATGAAGTTCCATTGAAGTAGGATGATTATGATTCACGCACCAGGCTATCTATAACTGATTCACTGCGTTTGAAACCTTCAGTCATTAAAAAAGCTGCAAAAATCAAACTCTGATATTATATCACATCTCGCAAAACGACATGGTTAAAACACCATCACTGGATGTTGTACTGAACTCGATGCTTCTGTCTTATTAGACAAAATAAAATACAACCACTTACCCCTTGTGTTATTATGAACAAAGCAGGTGCAACAACAGTCTTTTGTGTGAAATCTGGTGGCTGAGTAAAGTAAGAGATTTTGCATTCCATCACTAAGATATTTTGTTGTTGTTAATTTCAACATTGAAATATTCAAACGATCTCTTTGATGACTAACATGACCATGCTCTGAACAAAAAAAAAGATTATGACAAATTGAGTAAAAAAAAGAGTAAACCTATACTATCAAACTGTTTGAATAGTAATATGGTTAAGTGTTATTTACCATTATTATCACATGCTTCTCACATCGGAAACAATATTCATAGTTTTCAAAGTTATGATAATTTGGTTTTATTCGTCCATGCTTTTTTGGGAGCGAATGAGAGAAGCTTATCATATTGTCGTTGAACACTTGTAACTGATCGTGATGTAACATGCTTTTTGGTAAAACATGGTATCTTTAGACAGCGTTAGACAGCATACCAATATTATGCATCATAAGCAGCTACCTGTGGATCAATTCCGGAAATTTATCACATGAGAAGGTAACAATATCGCATGTCTGAACTCACTGACTCCTTTGTAAGCGCACACAGTAGTGCTTTCAGATTATGGGGATTTCCCTAGCCTTGTCACGCGGCTACTTTACATTCCTAAAAGATTGTCCATTATGTTCATAAACAGCATGTGAAACCACGCGCTTCTCATGTGCCCATGACTCAATGTAATGAGCTATGATAAGACACCTGACTTAGATGTACCTATATTGTCATGCCCATGTTTTGATTGAATATTCTTTATGGCCCAATATCTTTTCACTGTATGTATCTTGAACTTCCTCATTCCCGATTTTGAGAATTTCTGCGTTGGCGTTTGCTGCTATTCTGAATGACAGAACGTCGCTATTGCTTTATATCTATTCACATGATGCGGTCAGTGAAGTAATAACATCCTAAGGATGGTCATATGCCTGTAGGTACTTCCCAGACCAATCCTATAAAATGACATGCGACAACAGATATTTCCCATACTGTCTTTTCAACACCTGTATACTAACAGAGCTCTCACAATGCATGCTGTCAGCAACCCACAGGCAGAGGAGACTCATACCAGTCGACATTGTGGCTACAAATTTATCAGGTACGACTATATTTTGCGCTACAAAAATTGAATACAGGTATTATAAAAACCAGGCATAATGAATTATCCTCCAGACTTTACATTGTCAGAGGGCCAATTTTTTTGTTATAAGCGCTAAGCGGTGTGTGGAAAGACTACGACAGACTGAAAGTTTTGATTTTAAATGTCTCTATTAAAAACATCACTAAATATCACTTCTGCTAAGCATGAGTTGCATAAAGATACAATGGTCTATATCAGCTGTGGGCAGCCTGCGGCCTTTTTGTCAGTGCGGCATAATGGGTAATCTTTTGCGGCCTAATTGTGGCCTCGTGCCTGTGAAAGTTATTTGATATTAATTTTGATTCCCCTTTCGTTTTGTGGAGAACTAAGTATGCATTGCGCTCTGTAAGCACAAGATATTTCAAAATAGTGGCCATTCTGTTTTTTGCATGTAGCTGGGCTTCCCCAGCCACTCTACACAAAATCATCATAACTGTGGTACTGGTGCAAACAAAATTGTCCAATTGTTTTTCTTTCAAAATAGCACAAAACATAGAACTTTGGATGTTAAAGTTCTCTAACATAATACTAATTAAATTATTTTTTGCAAAACTGTCATTTTGGACGAAAGGGAGATTTGTATCAAAAAGTCTCTTTGTCACAAGTGATCCTGCATTATGGCTGAAATGTTCGATACTGCCTTTCATTTCACCATTTGCGAAAATTTCCCCTTGCGGGAGGGCGAGTGCTATAAGGTGAAAATTTTGACAGGTCGCGAAAATATTGAGCAAAAAGAAACTTTCGCTGCGCGAAAATATTCTCCTCTCCATCATAATTCACAACATTTCGTGTATGCATATGTTTACATTTTAACCACTGGGAAGGCGCTATAGCACCACTCCCACACCCACCTTGCCCTTTGTCACACACACGATTCACAGGGATACAGATGTGTACACAATTGAATCATGAGGTAAAATGACGCCACAAAACTCTGTTGAGTTGATGGTTCTTGCAACATACTGCAGTTTTTACACATAAATCTGTTTTATCTTTGACAAATAAGGAAGTGCCAAAATTGTTACTCCAGTTCCAATTTCATCCCTTAAAAATATGTTGCGGCCTTTTTAGTTGAGCCTGTGTAAAATGCGGCATTTTTCAAGAAAAGGTTGCCCACCCATGGTCTATATGAATTTCTTAAATAAAACTTTGCATTTATTTCAGTCTATGAATTCCACCACCGCTACATGTTCCAACCATAAATGATGCAAATAAACACAGAATCAAATATTGTAATCTGGCTCAAAATTTAGAAATGAGATTTCTTTTTAATTTTATGTACAAATGAACATCATAATTTTAACCAGGCTGTCTGTCTGTCTGACTACAGTTTGAAGCATAGGACAACAATAGGGATATATGGAGACTTGTGTGCTTATTTTGGGCTGAGCGAGGATATCACTGGAAGTCGCACAAGCCTAGTCATTTGAAATGTCCTGCAATTATTAAAAAGAGCCTCATTATGTAAGCAGAACCTATATCTGACTACCACTAGCGATGATCTTTTGGTGGATGAATGACAATGACAATGTTACTAATACTCAATAATTGTATTTCAGAGAAACACTGATTGGCTCCAGAACTCTTCAGATAAGAGGGAAGCTCTATCAAAGGCACTGTGAATGTGGCAGGTAAGTATCTTCATTGATATACTCCCTAAGGAATTATGGAATATTGTCTATCTTATCTCCCATTTAATGATTTGTCCATGTTCTTTTCCATAAAGCATACTTTGGTATATTGTAACTTAATAGAATAGCTACATAATTGAAATTAAGATACCAATCAAAGTTTATGTGGTGAACTAAATTATAGCCCGATTTGACTTGCAGCAATAGGTGGGTCAATTGACAATCTACACTGAGGTTGGGTTGTGTTCACACAAAAAGGGACTGACAACTTCATCAAGACAAATGGACTTTTGATGAGACTTGAGCGATAGTTTGTATGCAGGTGTATAAATGTTATATTTTTGTAGATATAACAATGGAGACGAGGAATGGCATTATGAGGACCATGGCTGTACTTGGAATGTGGAGAGGTTGGGCTCTGAATACAAACACCACAGATTGTGTGAATGTGATCAAACGATGGACATATGATTGCCTTGGTAGTGCACTATTTGATTCTGCTTACACATGTTTTGGTTGATGTGTCATGTCAACAGTATTAAATAAATAAATTATTTTGTTTTTATTATGGTACACTTAGCCTATCTTGACAAGCTTTGTTCCGAACCAAGCTTGTCAAGACAGGCTATGGTAGACTGTGCAGTAGTAGGCCAAGTCTGGAGCAGGGTATAAACTGCCAATATTGCTGATTGCACAAGTTTTGGTCGCCATACCAACAATACACTGACAATCTGATCAAGTGAACTTGTTGATCACAAATGTGAATTGATCACTGCATTCAAAGTGACATTATCACGATGAAGTGAACTAACAACATATGAAATTTTATTTATTAGAATAATTTTATATATAAAACTAGCATAAAATAAAACATCTTCATTTTCGAGTATCACAACATGTCACAACCATTCTGAAAGATTCATGAAATTATGACAGGAAAACTTGAACTTGGGGATACATCTACAGAAAGTTGAAATGATCCTTTGCAAAACAGGGCGGTCTAAAATTATATTGGTAACATCAGTCTCTGCGAGACGATTGTAATAGCGAACTCTTACTTCACAATGTGCTCCATTTCACCGACACAGAACTTGATCTTTTTATGGGACTGAACTTTATATCTCTGATGAGACAGGATATATTACTTGTCAAATTTGACTGATTGGCTGGCTATTTAGTTGGACCCTGTACTGATATAAAAAAATGATCAATAAAGCATTTTTATGTAAATAAAGAAAGAAAATCCGTGAGCAAATTGTTATGAGATTTGATGTTGTGTACATTCCATCAATCAAAGACTGTTTTCATGGAGCCAGCTAGCCAGTCTTGACAAGGCTAGGAGCTAGGAGCTAGGAGCCAGCATTCATAGCATTTATATGTACAGACGGGCATCTTGATACAAGGCCACAAAAGTTGAGATTTTTCTCGAAGGCGCTTTGTTGAAAAAATTACCAAAAACCTTTCGTTGTTTTGTGGTCAGTAGTGAGGCTGGCAGTACATGTACTTGTTCATATAATCCTGAAAGTCATGTGGGGATAACTTGAAACATAGCTTAGAAGTTAACACTCTGCATGTTTATTGGCATGGTCTTAGATCTCATGAAATCTCCGAAGCACGGGTCCTTGTGTTTACAGATGCTAAGAGATCGAGAGGTATCTCCGTATGTGTTGCCAAACGCAAATCTTCTCTCTGAAATGTGAAACAAGCGACAATGTATATGGAACTTAAAAAAAGAAAGATTTGTGGGAACAAGGATGATGGTCATCAAAATAGTCTGATGCATGTCACACTCAAAATCACACTCACAATGGTATCAGGCATGATATTCTTCATCTGACCTGAACAAACTCAAGATGACTGAGCATTTCAAAGAGCATTCCGAAATGTTTTTGTTTTAAAAATTTATATAAGAGCAACAATGATCAAAATACTTACGTGGGAGATATCCGGTGTATTTGGGGATCATTCCATCGTTAAGATAAAGTCTTCTACTATAAGACGGTGCTGCTGCTCCTTCATAAGATCTGTAAATAAATTATATACATGTGTAGAGCCCTGGTACAGGTACATGACTGGGGTCATTCTGAGGAGTTGTTCTCTCATCAAACTATTGTGAGGGAAACCTAGTCATCGCTGCATATTCAAATGGGCTGGAAAATGCCCAATATTTTTTTCCATGTAAATGTTTATGTTCAATTAAATTGTATGTCAACAAGTTATATATTTTGTTAAACTTGTTACTGGTACTGCGTAAACATTTCTGACCTGAAATATCTTCTAGCAAAGCAACTTGATGGTGTAGTGGTTTGCTTCAGAAACTGAATTTACATCCAAGCTCTGTTAATACCAAGAAAACTATATCCCTGTTAGGCCTATTTCAATAAGCTTCTTCTTACCTTCCTAGGTTGACTTTTTCAGACTGTGCTCTCCAATGTGCAGCATTTTCCGCAGCAAATGATTCCAAGCCTTCTCTAGTGGATGAATGGTACCTGTAACAAAAAGAAAACAGTGTGTTAGTAAGCTTATCTTATAAAGATTTGCTCCCAGATTTATACAGATGACTCATCATTTCCTATTGCAAAACTTGTTTGATTATTGGGGCAACAAATTTTCCTTTAGTCATGGTCTACACTCTACACAATGACAAAACCAAAACGGGAAAATCAAATGGAATTCGGTGAATATTACGGGAAATACGAGCTTCTGAATCAGCAATCCTATTTTGATTTGTATTTATGTGATCATGCGTACCTAAATAAATAATTGATAGATATGACTTCTGAAACCCTTTGACGCACATCATACCATTTAATATTTGATACTTATGTACCTTTTTTTTCTCTTGAGTTAACCCACCTCCCCCCTTATAGTTATTTTTTTAGTTTTCATGATTACACTCTACACTATAAATAAATTGCAACCTAGATCAGTGCCGTTTAGCTGTCATACAATGTTTCACTCCTAGCTATGAACGGAAAATTGGAATTCCAAGTCAAGCTTTGGATTTTGTTTTTCCCAAAAAATAATTTCCAATCACCAGGTAACGACGTGTATAAAACTCGACTGTTATCATAGTTGTATTCTCATATAAGAATTTAGTTGATACGCAACAAGTCTTGAAACCAATCTGAGAATCTACATGATGGCAGGAACAGGTCGACATCTCAAACAAATAACAATCACTGAGGACAATTATGGCTATCTCCCAATTCATGTAGAAACTCATACGTCCACTGAATGCAGATATACCATCACCAGGTGAGAATCTTTGTCATTAATTTTCAGGGCATACTCTTTTGGGTTGCTATGTCGATGACTCTGATGACATAGGGGCAGGGCTGTGAGTGAATGATTACATAGCGGTCACATATGTGAATTGGGATGATAAAACTTGCTAATTCTCCCTTTTCATGTGTTTTTTTTTAATTTTTAGTACAGAGTGGATAAAGACTGGATGTATCATGGGAGGTTACTACCGATCCCTGTATGAGAGAAACTGTGTCTGCAATAGGTAAGCTCAACCATTAATTACCAAAAACATTATCATATTATGTAAATTGTATTATATATTTGAAATAAAAATTATCATTTGATTGTATAATGATATTACAATGTTTATGATAATTACAAACATGGCCAATGAGCGAGCATGATTTTTTGAAGGGAATAGATGTCACCAAAACCTGATTTAGATTGAAAATAACAACTTCTGATGTCTCTTTCCATAAGACCAGGCTTTTTTTGTAGAACCATTTCACCTGTACTATGCTAATCAACATTGATCCAATTTTCCTGCATTTTGAGGGTCTTTTGCCAGTGGCTCAGGGGGAGCTACTCCATATGCATGCAAATTGGATCAAATTGAATATAGTGGGATGCAAAGATAGGGTATTTGTGTTGCTCGCAGGGAAATACCTTCAATTTCTACCATGCCCCAATTTTTCCTCAATTTTGTGCCATATGGATTTTTGATGAGTGTCTAATCCTTTGCTGTGGACTATTAGGCCTTATCCTTCACAAAGGCCATATCATAGATTTCATTTCTGTTCAAATATTTTCAGCTCTTATGAGTGGGCTGGGGAGTATCATTACCACCATGATGCGAAGCCTATGTGTCACTGGAAGAGATACAAGAATACAGATGGGGTATCTTACATCATACGAAAATGCTTCTGTCATGTACCAGATTTGTAATTTATACTCAACATCGCTGAACTACGGCCAGAAGCGTACCTTTGTTACTGAATCTTGATATAAATTATTTAACAATTGTATTACATAATATCACCTTATAACCTACCTGGCGCCAAGTCCCTTTTCTGTCACATTGATTCTTGGAATATATCCCTTATATCCTGGCATGGGAGGTTCTGTTGGTAACCGTTTCTCCGCTGTGTTTCAAATATAAAATGTTACCATTATAATAACCGTATGTGAAATTTGTAAACTACCATTCAAGCAGTTTTACAGTTCTTTTCTTTTGAAATATATTATTCATGGCATGAGTGTCTCAATAAACTTTGCGGCATATACTATCTTGATGTACTGCAAGTCTTACCAAGCAAAATCGGACGGGTAGGATGGGTATCTCTGTATTTATCTAGTACATTCTTGACTCGAGGATCGCTGTCTACAGGGTGAAGTTGAGGGGCTGTTCTCACGTGATTCTGTAAATCTCTCATCTTAAAATCGTGATAACGATAGTTACTCATGTGCTGGTCAATGTTGAAGTCACAGTCTTCCTTGTAGGTATTTCCAAACTTGAATGGTGAACGAGGTATATAACCTGATGAAATATAAATACTATTATTATTGAAATTATTATTGCAATGTAGCCATGAAAAAAAATTTCAATGGGAGTTATCTTAGAATACATGAAAAGTAGCCAACTACCACAAACAATTCTTGCATGAGGTTACAAATTATATTTGTAATTTTTTTCTAAATTAACCTCGGCCCTGATATACCATCTGATATATCTGCTTATGGTTAAAGCATATGATCTTTGACTCCTAATGGAAAACATTCTTCGAAATCATTACAGCAGTCAATAAAATGTATTAAAAAAGAAGAAAAAAGCCGTTGGCTTACCCGTATAGCCAGGAACCATTTGCTCTGTGTACTTGTTATCTCCTGTAGCTTTTGGCAGCTCATTGCTTAAGATAGGTTTAGGGTTGGATGGGCCTACAGGAGGTAGAGGATGAACATGATCAGTTTTACCAGATAACTGGTGAGTGTCTGTTCCGTAAGTTTTACCAACTCTATACTTTATTTGAGGGCAGTAGCCTCTGTATCTGTAGTGAAAAAAAGAAAAAGTGATGCAGTAATAAATAAGCGCGACATGGACGTTATTAAGGAAATTATGTGATTCCGCAGAGAGTCTCGTCTTTTGTATCAGAAAAATGCGGTTAATTATTTATGAAGAACAGGAAGCAAAGCTTAAAGACTTTGTTTGAGGCTGCTCTTTTGTATCACATCTTATTCTCCATATTTTATTCTATCATGTGAGCGATTTTCAGCTTTAGAATCCAAATATTGAGGAAGTTATGGCCTCTCAAACTGCCAAGGTGACGGCAATTTATCGGCAGTAAGAATCAGCCGGCAATCCCTAGGGTACGTCACAACCAGCTAACCTAGTTGGTCCAAGTGGCGTGATGGTAGCGTCGTTGCCTATAGGTATGGGGACCCGGGTTTGATTCCCAACCAGGTCTGAATTTTGATCATCATCTATCTGTGTGATTATTAGTGTATTAACTAATAACTCATAATGTCTATGTCACATGTCTATGGTTGCGACATACCCCAGGGGAAACATCCGCTTATTCCCAATGCCGATTGAAGGCAATCACCCTGGAAGTTTGAGAGGCCATAACTTCCTCAATATTTGGATTCTAAAGCTGAAAATCGCTCACATGATAGAATAAAATATGGAGAATAAGATGTGATACAAAAGAGCAGCCTCAAACAAAGTCTTTAATGAGGAAATCCAATTGCTTGATATCAATAAAAATTAATGAAATATTATTACATTTTGTACCACAGACTGCACCTACATATACATAGCTACGAAAATCATGAGACAAAAGCCTTTAGCACCTACCAAGGATCATGCTTGGGGCATGCAGCTTCAACAACACCAAATCGATCAATAAAATTATATAGGTTATTTTCAAAATATAAATGATGCCGGATTGAATGGGATTCGTGCATGGGAAGAGAGTAGATCAAAACTATGGATTAATTTGTGATTGCTGTATACCCTTTTTATATTCCTTGAATTGTTGCTGTAATGAAGTAAGTTCATTGCATAAATGTAGGTAGTTGCAGACACAGAGTTAACCCACATTAAAAGTTGTTGCCTGCATATTATTATGATGCTCCAGCACTTCAAACCATCATTATTGCTTTATAAGATTTTTTTTATTGTGCATGGATGACGGAAAGAATGGCTAAGATTTTTTAAAGTTCTGTCTGCTACCTCACAATTTGCAAATAGCATAGCTCTGAATGGTTGGTTGTCCAGGTTTAGCAGAGCCAAACCCAAACATATAGTCAGAGCCAACTCATTATCTATATTTGACTAGCATTATTATGTATGATATCATTACATCAATTAATAAGCTGTTATAGTCTTTTGCCACCAACAGCAGGGCACTATTCATTCGTGCTTACAGAGTGAAGTTTTTGACTACGATTGGAGGTTATACCATCACCTATCCCGCCTGATAGGTCAGATACCGCACCAAATTGTGTGCATACGGGTTCTTACACAAAAATTCAACAACTTAACACATACTTGACAATGATCAAACCATGTATGTGACCTTGCGAGAGGTATAAGGCTTCCTTTTGTAGTTTTATAAGGGAGGCTTTGGCAATTCACACATAGTAGTATATTATTTGACAAGATTAGACAAGAATACAATTTAAAACAAATCTTAGAAATGCAGAGGCAAAAGAACAACCCTCATACACTGCATCATGAATATGTTATCCTTGGTCAGCCAACATCATTGCATTTACCATTGCCCAGCTCATTGATCTAACTCACCCTGGGACATGGGTACCTTCTCTGAGACCAGCAAAATCCCTCCTTTGATTGAGGTCAGGGCCTCCTCCAAGAGCTATAGTGGTCATTTTTGGATAAGTACACCAGCCTCCAAAGTTGGCAACAAAAATATTTTGTGTTTGTCCTATTCTGAGGTATCTTGACAGGACAGGTGCTCTGATTGCCCTGGTTGCTATGCTCTAATGGTTGTTGCTAAGGAATTATAAAAAGTTAGAGTTATTGGGCATGATTTGATTTTTTAAAATTTGTGCCATAAAGATTAAAATAAATTTCATTGTCAGTTATCAACTTATTATGTGTTTTCTTTATGTCAATTAAAAAACAATCTACAAAAAAGAAGATTATAGATTTCAACTTTTTCCAACTCATCACTTCACTTTAAGAGTTGCCTTCTCACCAACTCAACATGAATGCGGTCGTTGGAGCTCACAGCAAGAAGAAAGTTTGTTATTACTATGATGGTGAGTGTAGATCAGTCTTAAAGTAGTGTGAAAATATTTTCATAACAACTGAGCACAACTAGGATACAAAGTTACTTATTGATAACCTTTAAAAATGCTTAAAACAGAAAAATATTTTCAGCCCTTTGTTATTCAGGAGAGTATGGCGTGCCATTTCACAAATAGAAAGTACCATCTCTGGTTAACTGTTTGCTAACTTTAAAATCAGGCTTAATGATCATATAATTTTAATTATGGGTTTATGATGGCTAATCAAGATTGTCTCCAACCCCCTGTATATGTATGCTGCAATAAAATGCATAGATACCACTCCCTATATATATATAACATATAAAAACTAGGCTATAATAATTAATAATAATGACAAGCTAGGCAACCACAGTCACAATGAACAATTCTTCCGATTCTTCCGATAGGTTGATCGCCGTCGGAGTAGTTGTCTCCTTTCAAGGGCGATATGCTGTGTAGTGATAACAGAGTGAGACTTGATTATCTGGATGTAAATAACAGTATATCAGTCATCGGAGATGTAACAGTTAGGTATTTTGTATAGCTTCACAGCCACGACTCGCAAGGGATCAATTCAAGGAGGGTTTTGGCGTCACATTCACAATCGCAGGGTTTTCAGCAGTGGGTTGTTAACATATAAGGGGAGGATAAGGAGAAATTGACAGACAACTTTTGTTAGTAATCTGGGACAACACTGTAGGGGTTTCCAGTGGATTATCAGACACCAGGCCACACCACACTCGGGACCAGATCAGGGTAACAAGTCCTTGCCCATACACTAAAATCAACCACAACAGGCGCCGGGAGCCGAGCACGGGGAAGGGGGCTTAGTGCCTTCGAGAAAACGGCAACAAATGCACAATCGAAACAACACTGAGTACTTGTTTCATGAGTTGGTAAATATTGTTGGAGTTGAGTAAGACGAGAGCAACAAATTATAAACGGAGTAGGATGGCTAATATACAATGAAATAGGACAGTCCAGTATGTCGATGAGAGTAGTCAGTGGTGTGAGTCATAAGTCAGTAAACAATATCATGAGTCATCAGTAGTACAATAACGATCAATAGATAAATGAGCAACAAGGGATATAGTAATGCGAACAACGAACAACATATACAGTTATCATAAATCAGTTCGATGGATAGCTGGGTTGAGATATCGGTAGACTCGGTGTTTGAAAGCATATTTCTTCACATTGGTGTTGATTGTACCAACAACAGAACCTGTCCGGGTGTTGTGATTGTGCATATGGCTTGTGGAGACTTTGCCTTCATCAACAGCTGCTGAACCTGCAATGATTTTGAAGTACAATTTTAGATCGGAATTTTGTCGTCTTTCAGCTAGAGTCTGCCAATCGAACTGAGACATGAGATCACTGATATGATCCGACTTCTTTTTGTGAAAAGCCCATCTGAAAGCCTTCCGATTAATCGCTTCCATAGTGTCGATGTGTTTCACCAAGTGAGGCGACCAGCTTTGAGAAGCGTATTCCAGTATAGGCCTACAAATACATTTATAGCAAATAGCTCTGGATTTTGTACGAGCTTTTTTCAAATTTCTCATCAACATATGAAGTATTTGAGTGGCTTTTTTACATATCTCCCTGATGTGTTTGTCGAAGGATAATTGGTCATCTATATGTACACCAAGATATTTAATACTGGAGACTTGAGTCAGCTTGGAGTTGTTGAGCATGTAACTAGCCTGGGTTGAGTTATGTTTTTGACGCTGTATTCTCATGTGCTCACACTTATCCACATTAAACTTCATCTGCCAGGTGTTAGCCCACTCAATTAGTCGATCAAGATCGCTCTGCATATGATCCACATCCACCTGTGATTGTATTCGGTGAAAAGCTAAAGAGTCATCTGCAAATAGTCTAAGGTTACAAAAATGGACACAAGATGGCATGTCGTTGATATATAATAAGAACAGGAGGGGCCCCAGAACACTGCCCTGGGGCACACCAGAGGTGACATGATGCAAAGAAGATTGGACACCATTAACTGTCACTGTGAGTAGTCGGTTGGATAGCCATTCAGATATCCAGTTGCAGGTAGATCTATGGATTCCTATGGCTTTCATCTTGAGGAGAAGTTTTGGATGCGAGACGACATCAAAAGCCTTTGAGAAGTCAAGGACTGCTAGATCAACCGGGATGTTCTGATCATAGGCTTCCACAAGGTCTGTTATGGTTGTAAGAAGCTGGGTGTCGCAACCATGTTGCTTTCTAAATCCATGCTGGCATTCTACAAGCAGATTGTTATTATCTAGGAAATTGTTTATGTCATGACATAGAATATGTTCTAGTATTTTAGATGTAATACAGGTCATAGAGATTGGTCGGTAGTTCAGCGGATTACTGCGAGAGCCTTTCTTGTGGATTGGAATGACATTTGCAAGCTTCCAGTCGTCAGGAACAGCGCCTGTATCAAGAGAATATTGGTAGATTAATGACAATGGTTTGTAGATAAAATTTGCCAGAAACTTAAGCAAGGCAGAGGAGAGTCCGTCAGGTCCCGCACCTTTGGTGCGATCAAGTGATTGGAGTTGCTTCAGCACTCCAATTGGCTGAATCCTAATACATGAAAACTGTTGAGCAGTACATGGGTTTGTGGGGGGCTGTCTACCATCATCGTCTGTAAAGACAGAGCTGAAAGCAGATGCAAAGCAATCAGCGATATCAGCGGCTGAGTCGGACAGGCAACCATCTATCTTCTTGATTGTATTGCTGTTTCCACGCCTGTTAGAAATGAACTTGAACAGGGGTTTACTGTCTCCATTCTCGAGCTTGCTACAAATATGGTTGTTTATAAATGCATTGTAATCATGGTTTATGAGTTTATCACAGAGTTTAGATTGTTTAGACGCTTTTTCTCTGTTCTCGGCAGTATTGTGTAGCTTACTTGTTTTATGCCATCGCTTCCTCCGATTTACTTCCCTCTCTGTTGACTTGGACATCCAAGGGTTCGGGGTGGGCTTTCTCCTTTTGCTTGGGATGTTTTTAAAAGCGGATTTGAGAATACTGGATTTGAAGGTTTCCCAAACTGTGTTTACAGGGGCCCCAACTTTCACTTGCTGGCTAATTTCAGTTTCGATGTCATAGCAGTCAATCATTATCTCAGGGATTTTGGCCTTTTTGAAATTCCAATGAGTATGACTGAGAGAGAGTTCATTGGTTCATTGATAGCAAGGAGTATTTTATTCCTTGGCTATAGAAAGTAGTACCTACTATAACTATTGGATGAGTATTGAGAGTATTTTAATTATATCCAACTCCTCAGTATAGCAGAATGAATAAATAATAATATATATATATAGCAGGAACTTTTCGCTGATTTAACACATTGCCCGGACATTGCTGGTAATGGGGAGGGGGGGGGGGGGGTAAAGATCATATAATTTTGGAACTTCTAGCGCCAGCCATGTCAAAAAGATCAGAAGAAGTGGTGGATGTAATTGGTTTTATATCGATAGGATAATACCAAACAATAACAAAGTTTGAATTGAATTAGATGTTCGCGCTAGAAAAAGTCGTGTAATATACCTGTTTCCCAATCCATTTAAATGCAAGTCAACTGGACAACAAGCAAAGAAAATTTAAATAAATCGGAAGAAAGATTTTTCCAAATTCTTTAACTAGAAAATATTCACCTGTTGGCAGGTCTTCAAGACGCTTCTGTGAAACTGAACTTTGAATTATAATCAAATTGTCATGTTGTAAAGCTGTTTTGCTATGTCATCTGGTCATTTCATAATAACATATTATTCTATTTTAGGGGACATCGGAAATTATTACTACGGACAGGGACATCCGATGAAACCACACAGGATAAGGATGACACATAATCTTCTGCTTAATTATGGGCTCTACAGAAAAATGGAAATCTATGTGAGTGAAATGCTATCAAAAAGATATGTAGGATAACTTCTCAATCTCTACAAATCGCATGCCCAGACCAAATTTACTGTGATGTGAAACGTCCCAGATATTTCAATATTAGATATATAAATGTTTGGTTTGTATAGTGCTATATGCAAGGTTAGATTCTAATGCGGTTGTTTCCACCACATACCATCATAACTTCTCAAATTTTGCTTCACAGAGACCAATGAAGGCATCAGTCGAAGAGATGACAAAGTTCCACAGTGATGACTACATCAAGTTTCTCAGAACAATCCGACCAGATAACATGTCTGAGCACAACCGTCACATGCAACGATGTGAGTATGATGCAGATGTACAGTGTTTACCAGATTTTTTAAAAATTATTTTACTGATAAATATGACAAATTTCGGCCTAATTTAGGTCTATTTCATTGTTTGAAGCTATTGTGTTTCTGTTTGATGTCTTTTGTTTCTTGGACTTTGAAAAATCTCTCTCACACAATAAAGATATCTAATTGTTTTATTTCTGTGTGTTTCAAGTCAATGTAGGAGAGGATTGCCCTGTATTTGATGGTATGTATGAGTTCTGTCAGCTATCGAGTGGAGGAAGCATAGCTGGTGCCGTGAAACTCAACAAGCAACAAACAGACATAGCTGTCAACTGGGCAGGAGGTCTCCACCACGCTAAAAAGTCGGAAGCTTCTGGATTCTGTTACGTCAATGATATAGTTCTCGGAATTCTAGAATTGTTAAAGTAAGTCAATCAGTCAATTTCTTTTTTAAAGTTATGAAACTGGTTGTTTTAGGACATTTCAGTGTAAAGCTCCACATTGTGTTACTCAAGTGGTTGTCTTTCATACAAACCTTCTGCATCTATAACACTTGAGGTACAACTGCTCTGAGTAATAGTGCCATTATGATGTTTCACTTCAAAACATGAGAAACCAAAATGTATGTTTTATCACATCTGTCTTATGTGACATATTCATAGGTACCACCAGAGAGTATTGTACATAGACATTGATATTCACCACGGTGACGGAGTCGAGGAAGCTTTTTATACCACGGATCGAGTCATGACTGTGTCATTCCATAAGTATGGTGAATACTTCCCGGGAACTGGTGATCTCAGGGTAAGCAACCCATTCATATCAGTATTACTGACCAGCTACTGAATTATGACAGTGCAGTATTAAATGTACACCATTTATTTAATGATGACACAAAAGATTTGAAAACATAATCAAATAAATCAAGAATTCTATAGGAAAACTGGTGGAGCAGTGTGTATATACTGAATTTTGTATTGAGTGATTTTACAGTGTTATTTTGATATTCACAGGACATTGGAGCAGGAAAAGGAAAATACTATGCTGTGAATTTCCCACTCAGAGATGGTATCGATGATGACTCATATGAACAAATCTTCCAACCGGTAAGTGTGACAACCTGTGAAAATCTATTAGCACCATCATGACAAAAGTTCTATTACTAACTTTTTGGGTGGTTTTTGAATGCTAAATTTGGTGGTTGATTATTATGTCTGACAGAAGGTTTTGGGCGAGATCCAACCAAGATGAGAAACTTGACAAGGCTGATCAAGGAACTCCGGGCAGATGAAAGAATAAAACTAAAACCATGATAATTTGGAGTTACCCTCTCTCTGAACTATTAGGTCAATGAGAGTGTAACTCCAAAATTATCATTTTTTTTTTTCATTTTTATTAGAGGTATTAACTTTATCATTCAGGTAATGTCTAAGGTGATGGAGATGTACCAGCCATCAGCTATAGTTCTACAATGTGGTGCTGACTCACTGTCCGGTGATAGGCTCGGCTGCTTCAACCTCACACTTAAAGGTAAGTCCAACAGTCTGTTGCCTTGCCATTGTTATAGAATGAGGTCATACGTTTTGGTAATGTTCCATAGCTGGTTGTATACATATATTTTGTTATATTGCCTTTTTGCTAGAGACTCACATGTATACCGCATTCTTACATTTATCACAGGACATGGTCGGTGTGTCGAATTCATGAAGAAGTATAACCTACCATTGCTGCTTCTGGGTGGAGGAGGTTACACCATCAGAAATGTTGCCAGATGTTGGACCTATGAAACATCAATAGCTCTCCATTCTGATATAGCCAACGGTATGCTTCACTATTATCTGATTGAAACTAGTTCCTGAAGTTACGTATTGCTAAAAATTAAATTATGTCTTCTCTCAACTCAACTCCTTGTCTCATTGCATTGATCCTTTGTATTTTAGAGTTGCCCTATAATGATTACTTTGAGTATTACGGGCCTGACTTTAAACTCCACCTCAGTCCATCTAATATGAGTAACCAGAATACTCCTGAGTACCTCGATAAGATCAAGTAAGTTATG
Source organism: Membranipora membranacea (assembly GCA_914767715.1). Classification (NCBI taxonomy): domain Eukaryota; kingdom Metazoa; phylum Bryozoa; class Gymnolaemata; order Cheilostomatida; family Membraniporidae; genus Membranipora; species Membranipora membranacea. Next base: position 9,173,000 of record OU612065.1, read on the forward strand.
TGTTTAAATTTACACTGTAGTATCATTTTTCCCTAAAAATCATAGTTTGCTAGACCAGAAAAATGATTGTGAAAATAAACCTCAAACAGAGACCGCATTTTTGTTACCAAAACCAGCTTGAGACAAAGTACCTGGTTATAAACATGATATGGCAAACTCTCAACAATTTACCTAAATCTCAAGCTATTGAATTGGAGTTTTCCACCATCATAACTCCTGTAGAGCTTTTTCTTGATCACTGCTCATCAAAACTTTATTACAGACCGACAGGGTAGAAATGATTGACACTTCACTTTATTTAATTTCCAGATGTCGACTGTTTGAAAACTTGAGAATGTTGCCACATGCTCCTGGTGTGCAGATGAGTAATATACCTGAAGATTCTCTCACAGCTGATGATAAGGCTGATGCTGATAAAGACAATCCTGATGAAAGAATCTCTAGTAAGTTTAACTTGTCTGGTGTCTTTAATGTGGCAATTATTGTAAAGGGAGGTATCTTTTAGTTGGCTTTATTTATTTATTTTTAATTACTATATTGAATCAATTTTAATTGTTTCTTACTGGATTTACCCATGTTTTGTCGCCTCTTCTCTCTTCCCGATGTGACCAAGCTGTTGGAAACCAGTTCTATGTCGACATAAAAATTTGTTAAGTTGATAGGTTCAATTTATTTGTTATCTCTTGCTTGACTTGGTGAAAAACAGCTATGGATAAAGTCCCAGTCCCATGCTTATGAGGTATCATTAGCAAGATTGTGGTTATATCTAATAACAATGTCTTTTGCATTGCAGTCCGAGCCAGTGATAAGAGGATAGCCTGTGATGAGGACCTATCAGACAGTGAGGATGAAGGGGACGGGCGTAAGGATGACCAGAACTATAAGGCTAAAAGAGTTAAAACAACAAACGGTGACACAAAACCAGGTACAGATAAACCAGCCACTCCCGCTGCTCCCGTCGATACTGATAAAGTCAAAATAGAGGAGACAGCTAAACCAGCTACAGAGGGAGAGAAACCCATGGATACAACTGCCAAGTGAGTGTGTAAAAGACTCTCAAAAGCATGAAATAAAGTGTTGAACAAATTACACCAGCACAAGTAGGTCTAGCGGCCGGCAAGAGCATTGTGACAGAATTTAACTGCAGTAATAAAAGAGTATCATTATCCTGTGTCCCTTGATGTCTCTCTATTGACAGCATTCCTGTATTTCAGTGATTCTGCATCAAAAGACACTCCAGCCAGTACAGATACTCCTGCTACTAAGACTGTTGGTGACACTGCACCTGCCGAAGCCAAACCTGAACCAGCTGCTGCTCCTGTGGGGGAGGCAACTCCTGCTGTTGACTCGGCGGGTGATAAGAATTAGGGCTCTTATAATGTAACACAAATAATTTGTAAATTATGATGCTTGCTGAATCTGTACATAGGTAGGCAGATGGTGTTGAAATTTTTTTTTTCTTAATGTGCTGTTCAATATCTGGATCATGTAAATGAGATTTTTTATTACAATAATTCCAATCTCTCAATTCTCTCTCATCATATCATATTACACTCTTTGGCAATTTAATTGCAAACACGTCATTACTTATTCAATAATGATTGGCAATGATTGAGAATGGCAAAGGGAGGTGGGACAGGCTAGGGCGGAGGGTAACCAATCTCGGCTTCAGAACAATGTCATGTACATAGATCTAGAACCTGATTGAGTCTCTGAAACGGTAGTTGATAATCTTGTTGCCTGTCCTAGGACAGAAGGATATGTAATTGATACCATATTTGTCCTGGTCTCAATGTTCTCTTGGCTGACATGACACAATAAGCAGGCATTTCAAATGACCCAGTTTGCATGATCTTTGTTTTACAATAACACATCATATTTCACAAATAATCACACGGGGGGGGGGGGAAATTCGATCCAAGACAATTTGTGAAAAATACCATTATTTATATTGATATATCACTGCAAGTTTAAAACTGACATCTCCTTGTGAAACATGATTGTAAATGAAGGTACAGAAAATCAATTACCCCAAAAGGTTTGAGGGACTCTAATTCCTTGATTACACAGTAAAGAAAAAACTCCCTAGACCAAGGGCTCAGACAGCTGCAATGCGAGTTATAGTTATAGTTATAGTTACATTGCATTATCATTATTTGGTATTGTAATGCTACTAACTCGCATTGCAGCCATCTGAGCAGTTAAGCGCTAAGACCAGTTGGACTCCAAAATAGGACATTTACTTGAAAAAGTGACAACTTTTGTATTGCGTAGGTTAGATGGGATAGTGTGACCTCAATGATGTCTCACCTCTAGATCTGATATGTCTTGACAAGGTTTTATGAAGAGGAGGGTATCACATACCATGGTCTATGGTGGAGAAGTTGTCCTCTCTCTCTTTTGATTTAGAAGATAGGGACAACTCCCAAGCTTGATGTGTGGTCTCCTCAGTAACCGAGAAACAACATGGCGGCCGAGAAGCTGAAAAAATCAATGTGAATCCAGCTGTTTTTGAGTGATTATATAATTAACAATACGCAATTATAGTTCAGCTTTCTCAGTTCTCGTACCTTGTGCCTTAGCTTTCAAACCGCATACTGTGAGTCAACATACATACTAACTATCAGATCAGTTATCATGATTATATTTGTTGGACTCACTAAGGAGTTAGTAGAGGGAGTCACTCCCATGTTGTCGACTCAGCAGTAGTAGTACTGACTGTGCAATGAACTCCCTCATTGGACTGAGTCAACATGAGTATGAGTTCATCAGTAGAGTACTATGACTATTACCTTACTGGTAGATTTGGTTTCTATATTTAGCTACTACCAGCTAAGGGATCATTGCTGCTGCCTTTGTTTATTATCTGTTGGAACAAGGTCACAACATGGTGCTCTATCCAAGGAGCTTGCCTATCCCTACTATATGATATCATTGTTGTAGACTGCTCAGATCATCTTACTAGATAAGATAGGATCGACAAATGAACTCATTGATAATGAACTCATTGGATGACTGCTTGTTCATTATTAACATAGGAGACAATCCTATAATTGCAATACCATCAGTTGTTTCTGTGATCTGAGAACTCCATTCTTGGCAGTGATTTGTATACCTCATTAATTTAATGAGACGAGTAGACGAATACAGCCAGAATTCTTTTGGAATTGTGGTCTCTGGGCACAAGTTTTTGTCTACTCTATTCCATGTAGAGACCTAGGTGTCAGGAATAGCTCATAGGCCAGTGGTAGACCGCTGTCCTCAGCATCACAAGGATATGAGCTTGATCCTCAGCCGTGCCCGATGATGCAGACTCCTGGTTTGACTGTCGCTGGTTATTTACCTTCGCCAACCCAAAAAATGAATTACATTCTTACCTCAACGTTCAGTTACAATGGTCACGAAGTTTTGCGCTGGTGACTTGCCACAAACCAAGGAAATTAGGTTCAGCTGTTGCCTGTCTTGGTATGCTCTGTTGTTCGGGTTTCGCGGAGCTCACTAAAACAGAAAGTAGCATGTTTCATAGACATGCGGCAGCCCACAAAAGACAGATGTAAACACCGAATGCCTTGTGAAATATGCTTGGTGTTTGATTGAAAATTTAGTCACATTAAAGAAAACCACTGTCATTGCCTTGCACCAGCTTCCAGTTAGTTGGGAAGGATACTAGTAGGCAGGCATTATGTTTGTAGTCTGCAGTGGGACTTTATGCTTGTGTGACACAGACACATGTACACATATATGGATAAGTGATACCCCCTGACACAACACCATCTATCATGTAAATATATCTATATCTGTTTTGCGGTTAAACTTATCAAAGTGTGAATTTCTCTGAAATGCTCAAATTTCCAGCCTATGTAATCACTAATTTTTGACAGCTACAGACAATCATGGATATCTTTGGCAAGACCTCCCCTTCGACTAAAAAGAAGTCACCTTTCCAGTCAGAGTTGACGGCAAAGATGAGGGAAAGAAAATCACAGGGTCTTGGAGCCGATCTCACTGAGACCGAAGATGATGATGATGAAGCCTTAGCTAGTGATGATGGTGAGTTCAATCAAACCTTTGATATACGATGATAATGATCATGCTATCTGTTTCACCTGCTATCCATAGCTGGTAATATTGTATTTTGAGCAAGTGGCATGGGGGTACAAAATGGGTATGTTAGTAGGTAATTCATTCAACTGCGGCGGCCACTTCCGTTCACAGCAAAACAAATGTCTGATTTTTCTGCCATGAACATCCCGGTATGCCTAATCCTAAAATATCCTTTAATTTTAGACATTCTTGCTGCGTACAGTCTGACATCGAAGGCTCAGCCTCGATCACAATCACCTTGGAGGGCCGAAGCTGAAGGGCGTACAACTCCCAGAGTAGAGCCTCCAAAACCGCAGTCAAGAAATAATATTGGTGCTACAGATTCCAAACAAAAGCAAAAGATTCCGATCAAGTAAAGCCATAACCACAGCATACAATCGCTATGGTCATTTTAAATTTTTTAGCTATTTTCTATCTTCATCGTTACTAAATTCTAACTCCTTTCTACAATTCCACTCTCCATTCCAACTACAACCAATGTTCTACTAACTATCCACTCCATCCAAAAACTCTATCCAGCCAACTAAATGATGTTGTTTCATAGCTCTGGCACTGAATCCTATGAAAGAAGAGTCCTTTCTATCTGACTGAGGTGATGACGGAATTTTATTTTTTGTTGAATTGACTCTTTTTGGATCATCAGGCTCATCTCTGATTTTATTATTCATGTTGGAGTCCCTAACATAAACCAGGAGAGAAAGTTCATAATATCGAATAATCTGTGTCTCCACTACATTTATTTCACACCTGAGTTCATAAGTCTAATGCTTGATGTAACCCTTGTTTACGGTAGACCAAAGAATGAGCTCGACAGACTCCTAGCCGACAATGATGAGGATGAAAACAAACTTCTACAGACACAGAAAAAACCTTGGCAGCCTCCACAATTCAAAGACTTCTCAAATAAACCTGAGCCAAAGTAAATCATTTATCAACTATGTGTCTAGCTTACTGTCTTGTCAAGGCTTCTGTCAGATTACCTCGATGTGATCCTAATCATCTCATGAGTAATGATATGCTCTACCCTGTAGCGCCCTTCCTCACCCTGTACAAGTTACAAAGGGCCCTCCTTGCTTCCTTTTTTAATTGTTTGATTTTATTATGCACTTGGTATCACTGAGTGTATATTGATAAAATGAGTGATAACAAGACTGTTGTACATACACCTTGTACATGCATGTTTGTATGGTTTCAACTAATGTTGTTTTGTGAAATGTGATTATAATCACCTTTATACTGGCATGACACCTACTATTTACAACTAAGGTCTTGAATAACATATAATCTTGCAATTGGTAGGCCACAGCCAAGAGGAAGTCGTCAGACAGAACCATCATTCCTGAAGTCAGCGAAGCAGCGAGGCTCTCTGCTCGAGGATGATGAGAATAGTGATGATGAGTTAACAGGAGCTTATACCAGACAGCTACAACAGCAGAGGCAATCGCCTCGCAGTGGTGAGTTAAGTTATAGCCTACATGGGAAGACATATCAGTATCTAGTTATTACAGTGATCAATATATAATAGACCAGGATTGGAAACTTTAAAAAGTCAACTGCAACTAGCTCACTATTACACCACATCGGCCAAAATCTACTTAATAAAAAAATTGTTCGACAATATCAACTGACGTAAGGTTGAGAATTGCTGTAGTAAGTTTGTATCAGTGGTAAACTGTAGAAATCTAGTATTGCAGTATTTAATTTAGCGTATATTACCTTGTTTTAGGCAAACAAACGCCAGTTGAGAGCAGAAATAATCAATTTAGTAACAAGGAAAGACAAAGCCCTTCGGCCGAGGGTAGGAAGGATAGCCTTGGGAGAGCTAGTCCTAAATCTAAAGAAGATGATGTTTTTGGCAGTAGAGCATCGGGAAAACCAAAGTCAGGCAGCAATCTTGATGACATTTTTGGTAAACGAAAGAGCCCGACAGACCAGGATTTATTCGGTGGCAGGAAAACTCCTAAAGAAGCTGAACAGGGCAGGAAGACTCCTACCAATGGGAGTAAAAGTCCAAAGAGCGAAGATTTATTTGGTAGAAAGACACCAACACAAAGAGAGGACCCTTTTGGACGCAAGTCTCCAGCACTGAAGGAAGATCCATTTGGTAGAAAACCTCAAACCAGCGCAGGACCCAGCATGGATGATATATTTGGTGGAAAAAAGAGAGCAGAAAGTCCTTTGTTCAAGTCAAAGCAGCGGGGAACTGAAGAATCACCTCGGGAAATTTCACAGGCAGGTGGGAAAAAAGGTTCATACATGGCGAGCCTGCTAGCTGATTCAGATGAGGAGAGAGATGATGGACAAGCCAAACCAAAGACCAGAACATCTTATATGGATAATTTACTAGGAGATGACCATGGTCAACAAAAGGTAAGGGTAGTTTAATACCTGAAAAAAGCTGTATCAATGAGATAATTAATAGATCCAATTTTGCCAATATCAATGTTCAATACGTGGTAACCTTCTTATTCTCACAGCTTAATTTGTATGCTATGGGATCATACAACTTCCATTTACAGGCGACCTCACAAACACGTACAGCTTACATGGATAGTTTACTTGGTGATAAATCTGAAGGAGAACGCAAGCCACGTCCACGCCTCAGGGCTCCACCTACCGAGAAACAGCAGGGTGAGGAAAGAGACAGCTCATTGGCTCGAGATGTTGACAAAGATCCGATGATGATTCAGCAACAGAAAAAGGAAAGAGAAGCCAAGTAAGATAACGCCTAGTGTGTAAGAATATATATAGCACACAACCACCAAACTGCAACGGGAATCAATTTGTATCTATTTGAAAAAAGAAAGCTAACACTGAAAAAATGCAGAATCTATTTTCTGATTTGTATATGCCATTTTAAAGTTCTACCATTTAGATTGCAACTCCATATACTATTAAGTTACATTTGAATGTATCTAAACAGTATCATTAATTATGATTTCATTATCTGACAGATTAGAGTCAAGGAAAGGAAAACAGCATACAGATAGTCAGCGGGCGGAGTTTGATATAGATGAAGTGGCTGATGCACAAAATTCTCTGTCAATGACTTTCATTCAGTCAGAAAAACCAGTGCAGTAAGTTGAAACTAAATCCACACAATGTTTTGGTGTTTGAACTGTCTGTTGTTTCGAGATCATGCCACAAAGTTTTAATCAGTAAATCAGCATCGTTCGTATCAGGTTAATTTCTAGGATAATCTAGCTACCTACATAAATTGTGCCTTGAACATTAAGCAATTATATTATTTAAAGAAAAGTCCAGAGCACACCTGTGAAACCGAAAGCCAGTAAGCCATCAGGCACTAGCGCAAACCAAAGATATCCGACACCAACACCTGACAGCACAATGAGCTTCGAGAGTGCTTCTGATATCAGAAACTACATCTACCAGGAATGGCATCAAAAGAAAATGGCAACAGCGAAACAAAGCTTGTCACAGAAGAAGCAACTAGAAAAAGAGGCTCATCTCAAAAAAGAAAAGGTAGGCGAGAGCTAGTACACTAAGATAGAGAGACGTTTTTTAAACTGGTTGAATGTATTTATCTACTAACTATCTGTTGATGGAATGTACTATGATATGCCCATAAACATATAAATACTAGTATTAATATGTTTATTGCTTTGCCTCATCTGATGTTCATTTCAGGAGAAAATGGACAAAAAAGTAGAAAATGACGTGACATTTAAGACTTGGAAGGAGAGAAAAGACGATACCCTGAGGGCAAGAATTAGACAAAAGAAAGCAGAGGAGAAGAAAGCTGAGGATAAGAAGAAAGAAGAGCTCGATAAGAAAAAAGATGCCGAGATGGTCGGTCAATCTTACCCACTTGCACTACGGCGTGATCGCTCTCCTGGGCGTGATCGCTCTCCTGGGCGTGATCGCTCTCCTGGGCGTGATCGCTCTCCTGGGCGCAAACTTCAGTTTGACTGTAACTCATAACTGCCTGACCCTCAATGATGAATTGTGATGTCCATCTAGATATAACTGTAACGGTGCCTGAGTTCAGATCTCTTAGAATAACATTCTTCTTACTTTTGACAACCACTGGGGCGATCCACCACTGGACACCACCACTGTGCGAACTGCGGTGGGTCTATTATTAGTAGCATTTGGTTGTTTTCTTACAGATATTTAAGAAGTGGAAGGAAGACAAAGATGAGACTATCGTGGATAAGAGGAGGAAGCAAAAGAGAGATGAGATAGATAAGGTAACAGAGAAGAGAGACGAGGAAGATAGAAAAAAGAAAGATGCAGAGGGAGCGTTCGCTGGCTGGTAAGCGCGGCTATATGATACTATATATATATCAGAAGATGGTGAATCCTATGTTGTCGAATATTAAAAAGAATAGTTAGGCAAAATCAGTTGGATGCCGGCTCTGCGGAGGATAGACAAGGCACTAAACTGTAATATACACTGTTTTACAAAAGACTAGCAGTTGTTGACTTTGAGACCGCAATTATAAAAGCTAGCTTACAAAGATTGAATTTAGCACATTTTTAACAGCAAAAGAGCAAACATGAAATTAAATAAAAGTTTCCTTCCCACTTTCCTGTTTCAGGAAAAAGAAGAAAGACAAAGGAATTCGTCAGAATGTAAGACAGGTAAAGCTCATCGAGAAACAAGAATCAACACAAAAACTAAGAGATACGCGGGATCGGGAGATGGAGGCAGAACAGCTCTACGAAAAATGGGTGCAGAGGAAGGTATGAATACAATCAACACAAGTTATGATGAATACTGAATATCTTGATACCTAAACAGAATATTTGAAAAATATTAAACAACCCTGTGGTTTGGTGGCTCCAAATAACTTTTCTAAACTTGACTCTAAAAGATATCATGACCTTTAATTTTAATGCAGGAGATGCAGAAGAGGAGGGAGAAGCTACAGGCAAGATCTCAGAGAAGTCTACAAGAGTCTCCACGTCCGGCCTGGAGTCCTGCTAATAAGACTATTCCACACGGGAGATGATATTCATGACAGCCAATCTTCTCATCTATGCTATCAAAATATTTACGTTATATTTCCAAGGCTTTTTTACTTTGCCACCCTCCACATGGGGCCATGTGGGTTTGGGAAAATAGACCACAGGGTATCTCTGTTACTATTATAGCAAACCATTCCTTCCATGCACTTGATTGATAACTGGTTACTAAGTAATTTATATTTCAGTTTGTTTTTGGTCTATCTGGCTAGAGCAAGATTACATTTCATTTTATAGGCAGTTAGGTTAGCAAAATATTTCTTCTGATTATTTTTAGAGCATTTTATAGATATATTGTGTTTTCAAGCATAAGTATGTAGTTTCAAATCAGTTGTCACACCTTGAAATACCAAAGAATATATTTGAAAGTATATACATTTAATTGTGTCAAATACAGCATTATGTACAATCCCTAATCAAGCACACTCAGTTTGTTTATAACACTTATAGAGGACAAGTACAGAGTGGCACAAATTTCATCAAATATCTCTTTTACATTCATTAGTAGAGAGATGTTTGGGCTGATCTCCTTACACTCTCTGTTACTTAGCTGGTATTTCATTCTGACTTCGGTTTATCAGACTTATCCTGACTTGTGTTGACAGACTTCTCACTCTGCTTTGCTCCTCCTTTGAACCATTTCATAGCGGTGACCATTGAGCCTATGATAGGCAATCCAATGGGTAAAAATAATGGAATGTAAATAGCAAATCTGTAAAGAAAGAAGTCAAAAACTGTAAATGTGGAAACTAAAGAAACCCACCAAGAAATCTGGCATGATGGATAACCATGGCTACAATTTTTTCGATTTGCTTCAAAAGAAGCTTCAATCAACTCACTCATTCCATGATTTCAGATTAAACTGAACCTAATTGTTAGATTGTAAGATAACAATAATTTGCTATGGAAAAAGCAGAAATGGGAGGGATGAACTAGAATACAGACGGCAGTCAGTCATACACGCGTATATTTATCTATGACTATACCTATCTTATATATTACTTATAATTATACCAATCTTTATCGGCCATACCAGGCATCATTTGCTGGATTTTCTAGTCAATCATAAAGGCTGCGCACTTCAACTACAGATTGATGATTGCAACTTAATTTCATCTCAATTGATCATCATTACTTACTTTTGATCTTCAGGAAAGTATAGCAGCTCCAGCAGTGATGTATCAAAGAATGCTCGTTCTGTAAGATAAAAGTAAGTAGTCTTAGATCGTTGGGTGTAACATAAAGCAAGTTGATGTCATAATCGCATCACAACATGAGGTAAATCACACAACAATCATACCCTAAGAGGAGAGAATGCGCAGCCAGCAGCTTATCATGGATGGAGGCGAAAAAGACGACCAACAACAAACAGTACTGCATGTTACAGTGAATCCACCTCAGAAGATAGGAGCAGCACAGTTTTTGTTCAATGAGGCAGGTTATCTCTTCTCCATAAGAAGGCTGAGACTATTTCCTAACTTATTATGGTTACTTCTCTTTGCGGAGACATTAATCATAGGAGGTTTTATTCTCAAGAGGATAATACGGATCTTACACCCCCATAGAGACAGACGCTACATACAGATCCTGAGGAGTTCAAGACACGGTCAGGTAGCAACACTAATGGAAACACAGTATATACTTCACGGCAGGAGATTTAGACTATCTTGGTGGAAGTTGGTGTATCCTATAGTTCTTTACATACTAATATGCCTGCTTTGTTACCAAACATCTTCACTGAAGAGTATTTTTGTTTTAATGTATGACCCTCAGAGTTTGTACCAACAGTACATTCCACCCTATCATCCAATGAAGGATGTCTATCTATAGTTTATCTAGGGTAGTATTTTGAAGAATGCCGGTATTTGAATCTAGACTATAAGTTGCCATGCTTCTCTTGTATAGCTCTTGTGTGACAATCTACTACACACCTGCACATCTTACTCCAAGTTTAGATGCCTCAAATGCTTGCTCTGTTTCTCCGTTACTCAAAAGTTTGTAGCTCATCAATATAGAATCCACAGATTTAGATACCTGAATCAAACAATTCATACAATCAAATAAAAGTTTCAAAGAAGATGACAACTAGCAGCTGGCAACATATTTGTGTACTTTTTAGAGTATTTTGATGAAAACAAAAGTAGAGGCCTTTATAATAAGTAGACCATGATCATAATCACCATCAATTCTCCTGGTCATTAATTTGTACTGGATTTATTAGTACTGAAATATGAGTATATTGTACCTGTTTACTAATATCATCATTGATGACCATATTTCTTATATTCTGTACAAGGTTAGATAGAGAGTACAAAGCATGTGTAGATGTCCCTATATTCTCTACAGTCTTCTGTCTCATCCATTGGTCCAATTCCTGTAACAAGACACAACACCTGTTATTAACTGGCATAAGGTTATATGAATATGACTTATCCAGTATAATGAAGAGTTACAAGCTTCATCACAAGGAGAGGACAGCTCAAAATAAATAAAATGTCCACAGTACACATTTTTATATTATCAAGAACTTGGTATAATATATAACAATATGTGTCCAAAACAAAAATCCTGTTGATGATTGAGGTAGCAAACGAGCATCGCTCTGCTGTACAGTAATAAATGTCATGTTTAATCTGATGCACCACCTCCTTAGCTTAAACTTAGTCTGACATCACTCACCCACTGTGAAATCGAACTGTCAAGCATTGGTGATCTGTTCAGAGCTTCATTTGTCTGTAATATTCAAATATACAAATTCCTCATCAATATATTCTTGGTTGCGCATTCATTGTGGACTTGTAGTCCATATTTATTAGTCATTTGATGCTTAAACAAACATACATTGCTGTGGTTTCTAACAAAAACCTCAACCATGGAGCACTTCTTACCTCAACATGGTAATGATGCCTTTACACACAATACTTACTGCTGTCTGAGAGAAGCCGAGTAGAGATTTTAGTTGCGGCAGTATTTCTGTTAGAACAGGACCGAGATCTATCTCATGTTTGATGGGTATAGGGTCGGACGTTGTGTTCACATTGTGTATGTAAAATCCTCCCCATCTCGGAACAAGGAAGGAGTTACCTTGAAACTTCTTACCTTTAATATGAAAATGAGGTTTGACCTTAGTTGTGATATGACCCTTTACAGGTGACCCTAATCTCACCAACATGCTATAGCTCATATTGAATAAGGGTAACATTGGCTCAACTAAGTCTTGTTCCCAGGCAGGAAATCGCATTTTTGGTAGAAAAGGCATATGTGCATGTATATCTTTGTGAGGTTCACATAATGAGACCAAATTGATGCATATGACTTACCGTCTTTATCTTGTAAGTGTAGAGGGTACTGCTTTGAGGTGGGAACATACACAAGGAAATTCAATGTAGGATTTGTATCAACAAAAGAACCTGAAATAGAGTTTAAACCATTATAAGCTTTGTAAATCCACGAAAAAAACAAAATTAATTTTTAAAGGGCAACCAGGGGTATAAAGAGGTAGTGAAGAATGTGCTATGCAGCATAAGCTTTGTGCATGATGCCGTGCGAAACTCGTAAGTACTAAAGTAGGGGAAGTTCAAAGAGGTTGCTGTAACAATGATAGAGCACAGGCTAAATATAACAGGAACTGGAAACTGCTCTGTGCAGTTCCATTTTAGTTTAGTTTGAGCAGCATTTTAGCACTTAATGTATGAGAAGTTTCACGATTCTCACCGAATAATCATGCAACTTAGATTTGCTCTTTTTCCCTAAATCCCTCTTTTTCCCTCTTTTACCCTGGTTGCCCTTTAAACAATGGGCATTGCAATCATAAGCCAACTTCTCAAACACATTTATGATAATGTTACTAATGTCACATCATAAAGTCATGTCGCAAATGTAGGTTCTTAGAAATGAATACTGTCAATTAAAAAATGAGACCAACAGCATAAAACATATTGGATAATCTGGATTATGTAGAATCCAACAACTCACTCAGTCTTGCTTCTATAGGGTTTATTAGATGAGGCATTTCAGCTTGTGTGAGGTAATGATAGTCATCTGTTTTGTGCTTCTTTGGTTTTATTGCTAATGCCTCGTAGTATAATACCTATAGGACAACAAATAAACAATCCAATTAAATTAAGTTATCGAATAGCATGCAGCAAAAATTCCCACAAGTATGGTTACATGAGTAAGTAAAATGAAGCTACATCAGCTTTTTTACATTTAAATAAGCAACAAAAAAACAGGATAATATTCATATCAAACAAATAATCTATACTACATGAATCAAAACTTACCTGAGATTTTATTTTGAGATCAACATATTTTCCAACTGCCTCCTCAAAGTCGAACAAATATTCTATAATAAAATATAATAACTTTTTCTGTTGGCTTCTATAATCATATTTTATAAATTTATCACACCATGTTCATAAAACCATGACTGACTTGATTTCAAATTCATATATTTCTACGATAAAGAATACGAAACGGTGAGAAGCATATGTAATATTATATCAACAACAGCTATGGCACTGTCGATACGGTATCAATGGAAAACTGGTGGTCTGAATTGCTAACCTTTAACAGCTCTGGTCATATCCCAGGTAGCTAATACATTATCCGGCTCAGGGACTAACAGAGAGAACACCACAGTATACGATGAATCAAACTTGAGCGATCGAAGCAACTCCCTATCATTCTACAAGTTGGAAAAATATGATAGTATAATTTGTAGGTAGAGTGAAAAATAGTGAAACAAAAAATAATCCTTCATAACAGAAATTCATCTCATGGTAATCTCCTAGGTCTGTATGTTTGTCTGTTTTTCACCATTCATTTAGCACAATGTAGAAGTATTTTCCAAAGCAGCCACATCATTGATCTACATATTCCATGATGAGTTGTATAACAGTATCTGAACAAAACTCGCTACCGATGGGTTTTCATATTTTGTCTGCTATGTTTTACAATCCAATTTTCCACTGATTGGAGAGAACACGTCCTGAATGTAACAAGACAAATATCATAGTGTAGCAGTGGTATAATATAAACCTACCAGAGGAGCTCCATGTACCACTTGGAATGATCTGGACAGAGCAGCAGGGCGGAATATCTCACTACTTATTCTCTTCAATTCAGGCATCAACTCCACAATTTTATCAGTATCTAAAGTTACAAAATCACAAATATGAATTGGGGTTGATTTTATATGCACTGATACATGGAGTGCAGCAAGCCTTAATCAAATCACATTTTTTATCCACAATTATGGACATAAAAATAACGGCATATTTCATTCATACAATAATTAAACACATGTCACATACTATAAAAATACCAAATAATATACATAATATAAATAATATGGTTGATCAATTATTACCACACTACAATGCTTCAGTAACATATCGCCCTGTATAGCTGTAGATGGTGGGACACCATTTGGAGTTAATGACTAATATTTAATGTTATGGAGACCAACACATTTCCTGTTTTAACGACTGCTCATCTCCACTGTTTGGAGATCAACAGCAACAGTTTTGGAGACAATCAAGCCAGTGACTCAGTGTTAAGTGGTCACAGCTGAGGTGAATCAGATTTCACCAAACTGTTGACGCCCTATTGTTTAGCAATTTATTTTACTCATAATTACCTACTTGGTAACTGGACCGTTCAGTGTTCAATGTCATGTAAATATAAATATATGAACCAACTCATGATGTTGCATCCCGTCGATCGATTGTGCAGCAATAATTGACACGAGAAAAAAAGTACATTATATAATACAAAATATGTACACTATTCGAAACAGCTGATACTGACCTGCTGGTAGTTTCATGAAAATTTCTCGATTGCTGTTGATATAAGGCAGCTCAGCATCTTTCGCAGAATTGGTGAGATAGACAGTATATGCATTATTAGAAGGAGATGATAGTGAGTCTGTATCTGTCCAAAAAAGGAATAAATATGGTTTAGGAGCTAACTAATCAAGTTATATAAGGGCTAAATATATCCATCAAATAACGTAACACCCCCTCAAATGCACCAGTCTTCCACTGTCGCCTTTTATTAACCAGTATAAAATAGAACTTACAATACCCATCACAGAGGAACAAGGGAGTGTGTACCCATCTTTTGACATTGTCTGTCCCCGAGTCAGTCCTGAGAAGATAAGCTAAAGGTTAAAAATTACTTGGTTTGATGCTGATACATGTACCAATAATACAAAGTGTATCAATAACTTACCTGATGGCTTAGAAATTTTTTGTAGAAGTTTTAGCTCGTCTTCATTTGCTAGTCTGAGAGAGCCACGATACTTTATGTGGATGTAATCTGTTGACGTTGAAAGGGCTGCAAAATTCAAATTTACAGCTGTGTTTACAACACATTAATCAGATCAGAGAATGGACTAATATACACGTACATCCAAATTCCAATGGTTTATTTTGGCAGCCTTTTGAGCATTTTGGCTGAATCAGCACACGTAATTGATCATGAAATACAGCCCCAGGGAGCATAAGCTAGGCCTCACACATGAAAACATACCCGAAAAAACTTCTTGTAAATGTTCTCCAAGTTGAGACATTTTCACTGGATCTAGCTCTTTCAACTGAAGTACAACCTCAACATCAATCCTCAGTGAAGGCTGCAAAAATTAATTAGTGTTAGATTATTTACTGTCAAAGTCAGCTCTCTGTGAACTAAAACGGCATTAAGATCAAACAGCGCAGCAGATCAGTTATCACTACCTCAAACAAATGCAAACAACTTCCTCATGCGCGTCGTCTGCTTACCGTAGTTCTGAAAGCTTCTTTGATCTGATGATATGGTAACTCGGCTCTGTATACAGTAGTTGTCTGCCACCATATGGGGATCCCAATAACAATGAAGAACAATCCTATGGCCAAAGCTGCAGAGTGACTGTACCATCTCTCTGCAAATCATCAAGGAAAATTCATATATAAATACAGGATAGATGAATTACTGACTGATGGTCTAGCTCTAGAACATGACCCTAACAATTAGATTTTATAAAACAACTACACCTCAGTGTTCTTCACCCTGATCAAATAATAATTTTACATTTTACCCATATTATTCTATAGTCCTTGTTCTAACAATCTACAACATTTCTGTCCTTCTTTGTTGTTAGTTGACATTGTAGTATTGTTTGTAATCATGATCATCGTCAAGGAAGGAATTTGCTCTCACCTTTTTCATAGAGGGCCTCATCAACATTTTCATTCTTCTTAGCACTCATACTTTGATATGTCTCAAGGACAAGAAAATGCACACGCAAAAGGCAGCAGTTCAGCCAGAGATGCTACGGTTTAAAAAGGAAAAGAGCTAAAAATGGTTGTCAATTTGGTTATCAACTTTTAATTGAATAATTTGAAGGTCATACAAAGGCCATGACGAATGTCACATTACTTTGAGGGTGGTCCCAGAACAGTCCATTGTCAAGAATTGCATTATGAGATTACTGCCTACAGTAGCATTTACTCTTTTTTCACTTGTGTCCTTTTTCTTTTCCCATTTATTTTTAGATTATTGTTAATTTTTTTATCAACTGTGCTATGAGTCTTAAGAGAAAAATGCACTCAGATGGAAATGACGGATTTGAGACAAATGCTCAAGTGATTCTTTTGGATATTGAAGGAACAACAACATCCATCAGCTTTGTCAAGGCAAGATTCCCCTTATTATGATATCACCAAGGAGTAAAAGACTCCTTGATATCACCGCTGTAGTATATAGTGTAGGATTGATGTGCAGCAGAGATTTTTATGATCTCCGAATACAAATGATTTAAATGGGTGATGATGTGGAAAAATCAATAAGTATGAGTTCTGAGAATTATCTGTAAGCATGGCCTCTTGGCAAGCACCCCTTATCAAATTCATACTTGAATATCATGATCTGTTGGACCAGGGACAGGGTTCCCCTGTCAGCCTCCCTGCTGCCACTCACAGCTGTACTATTTGGAGTTACCTTTCCATGCGGAACAACGGATATGGGTGCCACAGCTGGCATTCATCTAGGCAGGCTAGCTACAGCTCAGACCGTTGATTTCTTCTCACTTACATTCATGTCACAATTCATCGTCACTTTGCAGGAGGTGCTGTTTACTTATGTTACTAAAAGTGTCCTATCGTATTTGGAATCTAATTACGATGAGGATGAAACCAAACAGGATATTGATGCTCTACGTGCTCAGGTGAGATGATGGTTATGACAAAGATTGAAATAATACAATGCCGTGGCATTCTAACGCCTAGGTTACATGATGTGAGGTCCCAACTCCTTGTTCAATGCTGCTTATCCCGAAGCAATTTGATTCAATGAAGCGGGAAAATTGTGCAACACTTTACAGCCAGCTAGGCTAATGTGCGCACTGATTATCTGCTTTCACTATAACATGGTATATTGAATTTGAGTCTGTCATTAGTGACGGTCCTTTATTTTTGGAATAATTTTTTCCATATTCATTTTGCTCTACAAGGTTGCACAGGATAAGGAGTCAGGCATTGCGGGTGTGATTGAAATTAAGGCAGCTGATAGCAAGAAAGAAGATGTAATAAGTACTACGGTGGCCAATGTAAAATGGCAGATGAGTGCTGATAGAAAAACTACAGCACTCAAACAGCTTCAGGGTCATATATGGAAGTCTGCTTATGAACAAGGGAAAGTCAGAGGCCAGTAAGTGTTTTTAGTTGATCATTCTTTAGTCAATCACAGCAATGAACTCATTGATCACAGAGAGATAGCGGAGTCATAATGGTCATAATTCTTAATCCTCAAACTAGATATTCAGGACTTTATACTAAGAGGTTAGAGGCTGCATGATCATGTAACCCGTAGACTTAATATACTTAGTATATTAACTCTATGGGCTGACCCCATAATTATTCTTCAGATTTATAATCAGTGTCAGCTTAGTGTAAGTGCTCAGACTCCAAGGCGCAGGGAGTTACTTGCGCAAGCTATCAAACTCCTTTGATAGCTTGCGCAAGTAACTCCCTGCGCCTTGGAGTCTGAGCACTTAGACTAGTGTCAGCTAATATTAAGTCATACAGCTTGCAAATCTAAACGCATACCAATATATACTCATCTAGGGTACCTCCACATAATTAGTTCCAAAATCTCCCATACGTCACTCATCACCAAAATATGTCAATAAAGCCAAGAGATAGAATATCGATATGGTAAGATTGCCATGCCGAATCCTAATAAATGTGGCCACTAATAAGTTTTAATCTTCTCGTGCATCGCAGTGTATATGACGATGTTGAGGATTGCTTCAAGAAATGGAAAGCAGCAGGAAAGACCCTCTGTATTTACTCCTCAGGAAGTGTAGCTGCGCAGCAGCTGCTCTTTTCATATTCTGAAGCTGGAGATTTAACACAGGTGACTATCTGATATCGTCTGTTGTTGTGATCAATTCTAGACACTGATATGAGGATAGAAAAGTGTCACAAGCATTTTTCAGTTATTTTAAGTTTTTGTGTGTGTGGGAGTTGTGCTCTCACTCAACATGAGGGAATAACTCAAACTCTGCTCAAAGCGGAGCAAAAAGTAGAAGAAAAGAATCTTATTAAAATGGTGCGAAGTATTTCCCAGTGAACTCCATCAAGTTTGCAACAGAATTGTTGCATTGCTGGTCAATTGCTTGAACCTTGGTGCTCTATGGGTTATGCAATGCACAGTGATAGTAGATGAATACCAATCTTAATGTCTGGCTGAAATGGCTTGTTGTCACACATAATCAGCCTGCGTTTTCAATTTAAAATACTCTGCTCCAGAAGATTAGCTTGTGACACTATGTGTTATGTTTGCTTATTGTAGTATCTTACAGACTACTTTGATACAAAAGTTGGAGGAAAACGAGAGGCATCAAGTTATGTCAAAATTGCTGAGCTTATCAAAGTCAACCCAAATGCCATACTTTTTCTCACAGATATCAAGGAGGGTGTGTTACAGTATGGCAATCCAACTTGCGTTTTCACATCCTCAACTTTGACTCCCGTCCAATCTAATATCCAATATTATGTTAATCAGCTACTGTGCCAACTTTCACAAGGTTAAGCTTCTGTATTCAATGCTGCAAGCAGTTGCGGTTAAAAATAGAACCCCTATCTTCAATCAGTCCATAAACGATAAAAATTATTATATTTATGCTCTTAAAATTCCAACCAATTGTCACAGCAAATACAATATTGATACTTGAAACATATCACAGTAGATTTCTACTTTCTCAATTATTGCTCACTTTTTTCAGAGGCTGACGCTGCCAGAACTGCTGGTATGGCTACATGTATCTTAGTGAGAGATGGTCTAATTGATGAAAATGATACCAAAGATCATCCTAAGGTGCAAAACTTCAACCAAATAACCCTTAGTGATGTCGTGGTGGGCGGAGCTGACAGCTTGGCAGCAAAAATACCAAAACTTCCTGATTCTGTAGAGCTCAATGGGGCGAGTGATGACAAAGCAAAATAGATGGTGAGATAAAAATCTAAACTCCATGATGGATTAACATGTTGAGCGAAAATCTTATAACACCATATGCATATACCGTATCTGGGGCTTAGGTCTGTCTTTATTCTGTTTGGTGAAAAGATCCATGTTTTCTGTTGACACATTTTGAATTAATCTCTTGTTTCTAGTCAAATTTCATACTGTCCTGGTTTTGATCTTGTCAGGTAGGGTATTAGACAATCTGTGAAAGTTCTGTTCTATATCAATTCATATCTCATACAGTTTTTTTATCTTGTCCAAACTGTCCTTGTCTGTTGATTCCATTTTACCTAGAGCTTCCGCAATCTCCATCACAACTGCAACAAATTTATGATATTATTTAGGGTCTTCTTGGTGCTCAGGAGAAATCAAATCATGTTATGTCTCTGATTTTTTAAAAAATTACATCGAATTTCTACTTTAGTCGGTGAAGGTTACCATTGTACATGCTAGATACATGCAATAAAATGCAATTGTAATATCAAAGTAAGCACATTGCGTTTGACTCCCATTAACTAGTGGTATACGTACTATATACTACATACATAACTAGTGGTATACGTACTATATACTACATACATAACTAGTGGTATACATACTATATACTACATACATAACTAGTGGTATACGTACTATATACTACATACATAACTAGTGGTATACGTACTATATACTACATACATAACTAGTGGTATGCGTACTATATACTACATACATAACTAGTGGTATACGTACTATATACTACATACATAACTAGTGGTATACGTACTATATACTACATACATAACTAGTGGTATACATACTATATACTACATACATAACTAGTGGTATACATACTATATACTACATACATAACTAGTGGTATACATACTATATACTACATACATAACTAGTGGTATACATACTATATACTATATACTATATACATAACTAGTGGTATACGTACTAGTGGTATACGTACTAGTGGTATACGTACTAGTGGTATACGTACTAGTGGTATATGTACTAGTGGTATACGTACTAGTGGTATACGTACTAGTGGTATACTTACTAGTGGTACACGTAGTGGTATACGTAGTGGTATATGTACTAGTGGTACACATAGTGGTATACGTACTAGTGGTACACGTAGTGGTATACGTACTAGTGGTATACGTACTAGTGGTATACGTACTAGTGGTATACGTACTAGTGGTATACTACTAGTGGTATACGTACTAGTGGTATACGTACTAGTGGTATACGTAGTGGTATACGTACCAGTTTTCTCCTTTTTGGACATGAACATGATAATCATTGAGAACCTCTTCACTTTACCAAGATTGATGAGATGCTCGGTAACATTGATTCCATCCCTAGGAAAAATAAACATATATAATAGGCTACAACAACAGAATATGACACAAAAGAGCAGCAATAGGAAAACATCATATCATATCAACTTATTGCATAGCTCCCATAAACCGTAAAATTTACTGCAGATTTTTGTTAACCAGCTGATTACCTGAGAAATCGTGTGTGGAAAGTTTTGAGCAGAGTATTCATCACATCAGCTTCTAGTGATTCACCTATCATCCTACAGTAGTCTGCTGCAGGGATTTGCTGAAATAAAATTAACTTCATGTTAACATGTTGTGTCATTATCATAATTTGACTTGGAGGCAGTAGACTTTTTCTTGGAATTATTATTACCACCTATGAGATTCTGGTTTGGTTTAAAGATCATCTCTTGATTTTTATATAGAATCTCACCTTCAGATAGTCATAGACTTGATCAAGATCGCCTTTGACAGATTGCCAGTCTCTTTGGAATTGATAAGAGTTGACAGGCGCTCTTGGGCTGGTCCGCAGTGACTGCTGAGGGGAACTTTTAGCAGGTTTAGCCGACTTCGTAACTTGTGAGAGGTTGAGCCTGACGGTGTCAGGTGATGATTTGATTGTTTTGGACGTTGAGTTAGCTTTTGGTATTGTAGTTGACCCTTGCACAGATCTCCCTATATCTGAAGGTGAAAAGAACGATTGTTGTGTATTTTTATTTCGCACATCAGTTTCTTCATTAGCATTTTGAATGTTGCTCTCATGCTGATGATCAGCATCTTTCCTCTGATGGTGTTTCTGTTCCCCTGATGGGCCATCACCACCTGCAGTCATGAACTGATCAAACATTTGGTTGTCCTGAGCAATTATTCTCTTCTTCTCAGCACTCTGTGTTGCTGTTGTTTTGGCTACAGCCTCATTAAGTTTAGTCTTCACTTCATCATAGTCAATTTCCTCGATTTCCACCCTCACTAATGGCTTCTGAAATAGTAAATGTCAGAAGATCAGAAAATTATTATGATAATATGCAAATAAAATGTCATTTCAACAGAAATACTTATTTGTCAACAGGAAACGTTTGGCGCATTGAGAGGTATACTGAAATAATCAAAATATTTATAATATCAGCCACTCTGGAACCTTGGCTATGATCACATACGGTTACAGAAACAATGCATACCTTTGAGCGCTCGTTCAGTGATTTCTTTATAGGCAAAACTATTCCCTCAGAAGAAATTTGTAACTCCTGAAACAATAAAAAATGTTTAATGCACTTGATAGAACTATAAAATCTTCAAGGTTGAACCTGCGAAATAACTTCCCAAATCTATGAAAAATAAATACATCCTTTTTTAGTCACCAGACACAAGTGGCATGTTCGGTTGCATAAATTTTAACATCAAAACCAGTACACAAATTACAGATAACATCAGCCACTTACCTTTTCTAATGCAGCAATCTCCCTTTGAGCTAGCTTATGGTCTGGATCCAGCTTGTATATTTGCCTAAGATCCTCTAATGCCTGCTTTGGTTTGTCTAGTTTTTGGCGGGCCATGCTCCTTCTCATATAAGCTTTTATGTATGTGGGATCTAATGCTAGGGCATCTGTGCAGTCTTGCTCAACAGCACCGTATCTGAAACGTCAAGTCAGGTTGAATTTACGAGTATCTCCAGAGAACCTTACTGCTTAGTCCTGACTTATAAATCAATGTACAACTTTGCCAATCAGTGAATCTTGGAAATTAAACAGATTTTCCTGACAAGTATTATTGGCACTAAGCACTCACTTTTCTTGTTTCATCAGCGCCATTGCTCTGTTGGCATATAGCGCAGCATTGCTAGGGTCACAATTGATTCCTTTAGTATAGCATCCAATTGCTTCATCATATTTCTGTTTTTTGAAGTAGTCATTTCCCTAAAACACAGAATCAGAATGTAGTAAACAACTAGTGTATAGGTGAGAAGTATTTGGTGTGATGATTTTCTGATGTTCTACCTGCCTACTCAATAATAGATAAAGAGTTGTTATGGTATTTATTGCAGTTGGTGTGAGAAAAACTTCCTGAGCAGTACAGCTTGCCTTAAAATGAGATAGAGATGTGGAATTCATCATGATGGCTGAGAAATGAGGCGGTATTTTAATGTTTGGAATCTATTTTTAGCCAACGCAGTTCCCATCCAAGCATTTTAACTGTTAATGCCGGCAGGCCTAAGATTTTCTACCCCTCCCCTCCCTCTTCAGTCAGGGCACAGACATACTCTCTGAAACATTTCATTCACTTACCTGGTCCTTTTCAAATAAAGCTTGCTGTTTCATCCTCTCTTCTTCCCATTCCTCATCTGTGCTTTCCTCATAACTTGATGACTGTCTATTTTCCATGTCATCCAATGCTTTGTCCTATTACAAAATATCAAATCTTAACAAGCTATAACGATTGACCATTAAATTATGCATGCCTCAGCCTACGTTCAAATGATTAAATTCACAACAGTTCCAAATGCAGTGTTTGGGGCAATTCTTACTGTGCCGGATTGATTTTACTCTTTTGAATGTGTTAATCTAAGCCCATTACAAATTGGGTCTGGGTAAAAAATTGGTGAGGTCTGTATTGGTTAAGCTCAACTTACCACATCAAATTTGTCCCATGCACGGAAATCATGACCAGGGATTCTGGTAGGCTTCTTATTCTTTTCAGTCTCTTCGTTACCTTTCCTCCTCTTGACTTTCTTCTTTTTATGGAAGCTGTTTCTTACTGGTGGCAGAGTCTGCAGAGGAGATTACATTGATAAAATTTAATTTCATTACGGTGTACTGTTTATTGTTGCTTATAAATTGGTTATACTGTAATAATTGCTGAGGTTGTTATTACAGCAAAACTGGTCCACTGCATCTTACATATCAGCGAATTATCTAGTAATGAGCCACAGGTGTAGCCAGGGAGAATTCTCCCTGGTGTGCTACTGCCGGCTAGTGTTGTTGTATGTAGAAACTAGCTGTTTCAGCCAAAACTGCCGAACAGTCAGCGATTAAAGGCCGCTGATTGACAGAAGCGTTCAGCTGGTGAAAGTTCAACAGTTACAATATGACACTGCAGCTTAATTAAACCGTACTCCTTGTTTAAACCTGTGAAACTACCAACCTCCCACAGATTAACTGCACTTGCCCAGCAACTGGAACCAAGTATAAACTAAAGGTATTATCCAGTAGCAATCATGGGCCCCTGGGTATTACATGTCTTTACTTTGCCAATGTCCAGTATCAACCACCCAAAAAACACCAAACAGGGTAAGACACAAAAACATTTTTTCACAACATACCTTGAAATCTCTCTCACTAACTCAGCTCTCCTTCCTCTTTCATTTGCTTCAGGTTTGAAGGTTCTAGCACAAACAGAAAATCAATGCTAACAAAAAACCAGCCATTTCAGCCTAATCAGGTTTTTGTTAGCATTGATTTTCTCTGGTCCATAAAGACAGCTCTGTTTGTGCTATAACCTTCAAACCTGAAGCAAATGAAAGAGGAAGGAGGACTGAGTTAGTGAGAGAGATTTCAAGGTAGGTTGTAAAAAAAAATGTTTTGTCTTTTACCCTGTTTGGTGTTTTTTTCGGTGGTTGATACTGGACATTGGCAAAGTAAAGTTATGTAAGTCCAGGGGCCCATAGTAGCAATGCTCAAGTCTGTCTGCTCTATGAACTCAAGTTCATTGGCCTGCTGTTAGCATGGCATAATCATTGTTTAAAGCAATAGGCTGCATGACCAATGGCCATAGAGGGAGATATAACAGTGCACAAAGAATACACTATCAAATAAAACTTAATTACTTACATTTATTGAAGAGTTGGATGTTTGGTTGGTATTCAAGCTCAGGTCCTTCTTAGACACCTCCTCTTTCCATGAATCTAACTCCTTTAGATAACCTGTGAGCTCATCCTGGTTTCTTTTAATTTGTTGGTGAAACTCACCAAATTTAGCAGCATCCATATGTATAATGTGAGAGGTAGCTTCAACAGGACAATCCAGTTACATGTAATCATTAAATTGTACTATTCTATTGAGTTCAGTGCATGTAATATATTTACAAATTTAGATTAATCCAGCCCAAACAGAAAGCAAGCCATGGGCAACATACTTTATTACCTTTGTTGTCAGAGAGCCGTCTTTGATTTTTTACCAGGGTATGACAACTCTTTACTTATCAAACTGTATTTTGGAGTTATCGCCCATCATTATTATACCTATTATGTCGTCAAAGGGCAACCGACCCAGGTGATGTACCGCCAATGACAGGATATCTTATACATGATTTTATTAAAGAGTTGATGTAACAAATTGTTAGTATCAATTTGAATGTAAAGTAATTTGGTGTGGATGTCAATATGATGATTTGAAACCTGGATGATTTTTAGGTGCTTTAGCTTGGATAACCATTACTTGGTAGTGGTTAAGGTCATCCGAGGGGGATAACGTTGTATATGTGAGAGATATTAGCTTGAAATGTGCTTTGACGTTAGTGCTGATGTGACATGCTGAGAGTGCAGTGCAGTCCGAGGTGCCACTCGAATGCAATGTCGCAAATTATTGCAGCCTATGAGATGAAATGGTGGTTTAGACAATAGCTTGTATTTTGGTGCTCAGTAGCATCTAAATATCTTTGACTTTTAAACTCCATTGCACCATATGTAATTGAAGGAAAATCTTTTAGCTGTTTTATCGGAGTACTCTTACCAAAGGGCAACTATTTATATCTCCATATGTTTACGCAACATCAATTGCATCATACTTTGACTTACTATCAGTACATACAGTTACCCCATACCCCTGGCTCTAAGGAAGAAGCGATGACATCATCCGGCAATCTCTCTAAAAATCTACGATCAACCCCGCTGGTCACCTTTACTTGTTTTGATAGTCCGGTTAACTACATTATTTATGGTAATATACGTGTCCTGCCAACATGCCATGGTTCTCCACTCATTTTTTTTTCCATTGTGAATTTGCGTTCAGATCAGTTAGTTTATATGTCTTTACTTCCCCGGTCTGATCATAGTAGAATGAGGCCATCCCTATAATAACTGGTATTAGAACAAGTTCAGTTTAAAGCAGGATGTTGTCGAATGATAGTAAACTTCAATAAAATACAATCTGAGGTTATCAAAGGTCAATTTGTCACTCCTCAAATGGAAGCTGACTCTTTGAAGTTTAGCTGGTCCACATCATGTAGAAATATCTCAGTGATGGTGGCCTAGTAGGCTGCTAGCTTAGTGCAAAATGTCATCCCTTTTTTCCAAAATCTTTTTCTCCTATGATGTTTTTTTCTAATGTAATTTCAAAGATGATTTTAATACTGACAGCTGTAAAAACAAATTGTTATTTTCCCAGTGGGTGCTGGGACTGCATCTGTACATTGATTCTTCTGATAGAATACCCTGACATGGCAGACTGTATCTATGGTCATTGTAGGCTCTGCTTTAGTCTAAGTGCTCAGACAGCTGCAAGTGTGTGTTCGTGGCATTCCATTATCAATCATAAACAAACATAATATGAATGTCAAGTCCCTAAAAACGCATTTGCAGTTGTCGGAAAACTTAGACCAGCTTTACTTGGTCCATCGACCCCATTTATAATCGTGAGTCTAAGTTCAAACGGCAGCATTACTTTTAATACTGAGACTTCTGACCCACATACGAGAGAATCAACTATTCCTGCGAGCAGAAAATTTCCATTGTAATTTGGGTATTGCTAATTTATCTGATGGGAAATTCGCTAAATCTAAATTAACTTCCTCTCATTGTAAGTTTTTTTTGTAATTTATGCAGTGGAGTAATTGATTTGAAACCACATTTTTTAACAACCCAAAAAACTAATGATAAATCCCGTACTTTTTTTGTTCAAATATTTAATTCCGTAAATAAGATAATTATGAGTCAGGTTTCAAAATTAAAAGCAGTAAATTTAGAATGAATTGTTTCTACGAGCAGTAAGATAGGATTGAAGATCTATTAACTCAGAAGCTAACATCTGAAATAACAGCACACTGATATTCTTAATACCTTACTCCTTAGGAATTGCAGACACCTTTTTCACATACTGATTAAGCTATCATTCTGTTATAATGGATTTATAATTATTTACACAAGAATGCATTCAACTTGTTGGCAGCAGGTTGGATACCCTGGCAAACTGATGAAAACATTTTCTTGCGTGTCATACAAATTTGACAAAGTGGTTTAGCTGAGAAATCAACTCCACCACCTCATTTTACCAAATCGTTTCTGGAAATAGCTTCAGCCTAAATCAGCCTAAATTCATCACTCATGTATGTTTATGTCTAATAATAATGATGAATTTGATTTATTTTCCTTGTTCTGTTGGTCTCCTATGCAAAATGTTTAATGATATACTACTAAAAAACAAGGAAGCGCTTAAATTTCTCAGAAATGCTGAGGTCGATGAAGTCATTGTGGATCGGCAGGATAAACACTGTCAATTGTGTCAATCAAACACTGTTTAGTCATGGGTCAAATCTGCTGCTGAAAAATTAAACTCTCCTTGAAAAATTGGGATGACTAAAAACGTAGTGTTATTTTGTGGTATAAACTATAATGCTGATGTTTACCACAAATAGACCAACAATCCACCGAGGAATGCCTTTGTATAAGATTTGAGGGTTTTTGTTAGCTTATGGTAGCATGTGAAAAGTGAGAAAACTTTCCAAAAATATGGTCTGGGGTTTTGAACATTTTTTAGGTTTTTTTGTTGATGGTAGTAGAAGAAAACCATGAAACCTACAGCTAAGAAAACATTGAAAGAATTGTTTTTCTCTGCATTTTCCGTCAATATTTCTGAAGTAAAAATTGAAACAATATTTTGAAGACTTCACTTTATAACAATAATAATATTTGACGATGAACTCCATCGGGTTTTGAATTGAACCATAGCAGCTGATATTTTTGGGAGATGATTTTTATTTAATTTCGGCTCACTTTGACAATTTTATTGCTTATGGTTTTCACAGTGTTGCCAACAAACACCAGAAGCTGTGATGATGATAACATCGGCCAATGGGAGGTCACAAGGCCTTCTAAGTCACGCCCCCTTCAAGTCATCTGCCAAATGATACACAGACGTTGATTACTTTCTTCACTATAAACTAATGGGCAGAGATTTGGGAAACAAATAAGAGCCTGCTATCTCTGAAATCACCATAATCATCATCATCATCATCATAAGTTAATCACCATCAGAAATTTCTCTCTGGTCATCAACAGTAAAATAAAAGTCAGCTCAATCTAATCAACAATGCAGCAGCAGCGATTTTACAGTCATATGAGCACACCAGCATTACCACACTACGCGTCAGGTGAGTCACCATCATTTTATCATAAATAATCTTATTATGGGCACCTTGATAAACAAATAAATTTCCTTCGTATTATCAAGACAATAATCTGAAAATTGAAGATTATTTTGTACACTATGACTATGAGTGTTATCTTCATCAGTATTTCTGGTTACAATAATTTATTTCTTCGAGTTTACTGGTTCGCTTTTAAAAAAATATTGTTTCCCAGGATAGTGACATGATAATAAAAAACTTTAAATCTATTGTTTGTTGGGATAAAATTAATCACGATTGTTTTGTGACGATGCGATTAAAGATTATCAAAAATGATGACAGTGTCCTGTCTGCCATTTCAGTCAGTTCTCACCTAAATGTCACCCGTTGATTTTTGGCTGAAAATCTTGTCCCATAAAACATGGCTGGTATTTGTATCCCAGAGATAGTTTTTGATAAATGAGATTGCAGAACTTTCACCTAAACAACGTAGACAGAGTTAGTGTAACTTCTTGGTCAGTGTTATGTTCCGGTTTTGTGCAATAACATTTATTCAACAAACAAAAAGTTCATTGTTTTAACCATAACATTGTTATTCTTTCCATTTTAGCATGGCATCAACCAAGTTTACAAAGACCGGGAACCAGTCTGCCACCGTTTTACGGGGCAAACAATCCCTTGGGATATCCTTCAGACTGGGCAACTACCAGAGAACCAGCCTATATATCAGAATATATGCAGGTAAAAAAACATCTCTTCATCTAATAGATGGTATCATATCAATCTTACTTGACCAACCTATACATTGAGCTCTATTTTGACTTGTTTTCCCTTCCCTAATAAACAAAATAATAACGGACAAAAATCACAAACTCAAGTGGTTCCTGTCATATGAGTTGAAGTGGCCTGACAAACTTGTACATGTCTAAAATGGTCTCTAAACTATACCATTGTCAGCGATTGTGCAACATGTGCTGCCATGTTTATCTGGTGATATCATCTGTTTGGTTTAGATATATTGGTTAACCCCGCTGAAAAAAAAATGGTTTTGTTGATGGCAATCTAATAAGTGCAAATATTATGCACTCAACTAAAAAATGAGAATCAACATCACTATATGTGCCTTTAAATATCCCATAATCTCTGCACTGTCCGTACCATTACCCACAGATAGATGAGATGATAGTATGAGAAATAACCCACAGTTCAGCTACATGACCTATCAAAATTAAAAAAGATCATTCTGCATACCATTTTCTATAACACACAAGTCTTTATCAGAAAAATAAAGGTGTAATATTAATGATGATTAGCATTTGGTCTCATTCTTAAGCCGTAGAAGAATCAAACAGCCTCCACATATCTGGGATCATAACTTAGCTAAATTCTGTCTCTGAATTATTGTAGGGGTCGATGGCAGCTAGAACAACACGGCCCGATGATTTAACTACACACACTCTCTCACATGCTCAATCCGCCTCCACTCTAACACATAGCACTGCCAGCTCCCTAAACAACAGTCAGGCTACAGATCCATACTCAAAGTCTGCATCAGATCAGATAGTCGACGAGAAACCAGTGTTACATCAGAACCAAGGATCACCGAGTTAGTATATAGTATTAAACATCACGCCACGCTTATCTGTAGTTTTAGTGACAGCATGTATGTTGTGTCATGGGCTTAGTTTTGGGTTTTTGTGCAATGTGGATACCAAAGTGTTTGGACCATAGAAGTACACAAACAATACATACAGTAGAAACTATAACCCGGTATTCCACAATATTTTGACGATACGAACAGGATAGAGTGATTTCAAAGGTCACACTCTAGATGGAGGCTGAATCATTAATATTCTCGAATCAGTGGATATCTCTCAATGATGATAATTAGTTCTTAGTGTCTTTGAAAATCCTGTTGATAGTTAGGTCGCCTGTGAAAAACTATTGCTTCGCTTTTCTCATCAACAAATGATACAAATAGGATAAGCTCACTGTTAAAATTGGACAGGTGTACAGAGAGTAAACTGTTTATATTTATGCAAATTATTTTTATACTAACAAACCAAGTGTTTTATGATTTGATTTTGAGTTCATGTAGAGTTTTCAGGCACAAAAGAGCGGATATCTGGTCCAGACATTTTCTCAGCTTGCAGATTTTGAACCTATGTAACGGATCTATTGCCTCATCTGTTCCTCTCCATGGCCTGGATTGTTTTACTCTCATCCCTAGATATTGGACAGCATGTTTTAAATTCATGGGAGGCTTGTCAACTGTACAGCTTCAAACATTGAGTCATTTGTGTAGGCAATTAAATTACAATAAAGGCGCAGCCTGAAAAAAAACTTCACAAAAATCTGTGAATCTGGAAAAAGCATCTTATCGCTATTTTGATGGCAGCAAGCTGCATTTTCGAATTCAGAGAGTGGATACAGATGTGGATGCGCGTATAGGAAAATAGAATTTTGATGGGAAAATTATTTTTGCAGAATGATGTAGGATTTCATGAAAAGTGTGGGATCGGCATAATTGCTTTAAAAAAAAAGACGTTTTATGCAGCTGAAAGATTGCAAGTTTGATAGAGCATTTCTACAACAAACACACTGATATGAGAACTTTCGTTCAGCTGTATGATTGCGGTAAACTCAGTATTTCACTGTATAAAGAATAGAAATGAAATATAATAATGGATTGTTTATTAGACATTTAGCACTTTGGATTATGTAAGCTGTATTATTTATTATAATTCTTGAGATGGCAGCCACCATATATTTGACTTGAGACCAGATGAACAGCTGTTAATCCTGCTAATGAAAATCAGATGAGCCATAAACTATCCATGGATCATCTCATCTACATTACTAAACAACATATTGAATTTATTTTAGTTCTTCTGGTATCCAAATTCAGACTTGTAAATTGATTTACAATGTTTGTAAATAAACAACACTGCAGCATATTCTCACTTTGAGATGCCTGTGTGAGATTTTATTCCCTAATACTACTAAAATCGGTGATGAAATAAGACTAATACAGAATTGACTACTCAATGTGTGATTTAGAACCTGTTACTTTTTTGCCTTTGTTTTATTCCTGTCCCTGTAAGTCCGACTTATACGTTTTTTTTTCATGCTAAATATTTATATTTGTTTTGCAGAGAGTGACGATTCTGGAAATTATTCATCTAACAAGCCAAGAAAAGAGCGGACAGCATTTACAAAACATCAAATAAAAGAATTAGAAAAAGAATTTATGAATCATAATTATTTGACGAGGCTGAGGAGATACGAAATTTCAATGGCTCTCGATTTAACAGAAAGACAGGTAGGATGCCACACAATTCAAATATTATCAAATAAACGCTGGATAACAATATACAATATACAATATGCCTTATACATCATATTAT
This sequence comes from Membranipora membranacea, assembly GCA_914767715.1. Lineage (NCBI taxonomy): Eukaryota > Metazoa > Bryozoa > Gymnolaemata > Cheilostomatida > Membraniporidae > Membranipora > Membranipora membranacea. Next base: position 9,204,660 of record OU612065.1, read on the forward strand.
TATATTTTTTCATTATTCATGAAATGTGTTTGGGTTCTAGAAAACTCAGAGTGTATTAGACTATTTCTTTGCTAATCTGATAAACCAGATGCTTCACGACAGATTCATCCATCGTTGTGGGCCAATTAGGATTTAGGGTTCAATCAAGGGGTTAACTCCTTGTTTCAATTCAATTAAAATTTGATCAGTTAGTGTTGGTTAGTATTTGATTATGTGTGAAACAAACTATTAAAGTTAATTGGCTAGAGTTCAAAGTTATTTGTGGTATAAATATTATTCAACCGGATGCAGGCCTGTTTCATATCAAAAACCAGCATTATTTAGTCTTCTGAGGTTTACAGCGTATATTTTTTGGGCTGATGAGAGTGCTAACAAATTTTGGTGTTGGATATGAATGATTTAAATGCTTCGAAATCCTTCATTTGTGTAGTTTTATTTTAATGAAGTGATTCTTTGTGCCCGACAAAAAGATAACACATCTTGCGGGAATCACTGAATTTAATTTGAAAGCTCTGTGTTGATCACTCCTGATAGTTGATAATGAAGAAAGGCATCGGTATATTTTTGATGAGAACTACACGTGCATCTCAAATTTGACCAGATTGATTACAGCAGAAATTAATTGAGATTTTCAGTGTTAAGTGGTCGTCTTGGATTCATCATTGGAGGAGTGTAAGGTCAGCCTTTAGTTCTTTGGCTGATGACTAACTCGCATCGAACTCTTTCAAAACAACGGTTAGGAACTTTCACATCATGACACACCAGTAAATCGATAAAAAATATCTGCCGATGTAATTATGTGGCGAGATTAATGGACATCAGTTTGAATTTTCATTCTCTTTTTATGCCCTGTCGATAATGTCATGGTATATAAAGGAATGCCTTCATGTAAGGTTTACCACTTTAGATCCTTGGTTGGAATAAAAGGCCATCAATACACAGTAGCCGCAAAGCAGCAAGAAAGCAGCTGTTCACATCCATTATTTTATGTGAGCCGCTGCCAAATGAAACAATCGCAGTGCTTATTTACACATCAATGTGGTCAATGAGAATGACATCTGTACAATCAAAATGATGTCAAAAGCTTCAAGAAATTTGGCAATTTTTTGTGACACTAAAACCGTCAGCTTCTGATTTGTTTTTCTTTTGGCTTTAGACAGCTGAAAATTCCAACTTCTGACAAATGGTAAAATCTCATGTAAAGATAGTCGCCTACTTATAAATTTATACAAAATAAGCCAGGTACTGGTTTCAGTAATGTAGTGCAGATTTTAACCATTAGAAAAGGAGTATTTCGGAGTGTAAACTTTGGTTTTGATTAGGGAGAAGAAAAAAATTTGCCCGATTTTGAGCCAGACCAGATAAACTTGTGAATCCAGAAGTAAGGATCGTAACAGACTGCTAGATGGATTAATGATTGAATAAGTAAATTGTTAAAGCTGCATACTTATTGTTTTCATAGTTATAATGAATATTCACTCAACTTTATTATAGCACTAATTGATGCAGTTTATGAGAAAATAATTACCAATCATGCAGCTGTATTTATATGGGTGATATAAGTATCTTTATGAAATGATGACCTATTAGTGAATACCATGAAAATACTGTAATAGATACGTTTTATCTTGGCTACATCATATTCGTTATTAACCAGCAGCAAACAACCGATAGCAATGAAAATGTTACAGCCCACCATATTTTCTGCATTGTACAATAGAAAAGCATGATTTCTCAAATTTAACCCCAATTTAAAATAATGGATTTTACCAAGTACTCCGCAAAAAAAAGTGAGGGTTTAGCTTAGCTGTGCTTAAAATCCACATTTCTGTTTCCATTTTGCACCACACATATTGGAACCCAAAGATTATACATTTCAACAAGTAGCATTTGATGGATATTTTCTTAATTGGGGTAGAGGAGGTGGGGGGGGGGGGGGGGGATCTACTGATGATGTCAAGAGGCATAAAAGTGTCAGAGTAATCACAATTAATCTAACAGATAATAAGAGTATCATAAACACTGATAATGATCACTGGACGCTAATCAGAGTAAATAAAGTTTTGCTTCTTCATAGTGATTTGCCTTGAGACTCATTACCTGTTTGGATCAATGTTGCATTTGTCTTATGTGATGTATGGTGCATCACAACTGGAGGTCCTCAACTCATTGTCTTAGATAATCTCGTTTTTTTCAATGTTAAACTTTATTGTTTTTGCTTTTTTCTAGGTTAAAGTCTGGTTTCAAAACAGGAGAATGAAGTGGAAGAGAACAAGAGGTGCCCAAGTTGTGCGAGACAAGGTCACAGGGCAAGTCAAGCCGATGGCTGAGGTTGACATTTCACTTAACAATTTAGCGAATCAAGCTCAGGCACACCAGAGTGCGGTCACACAAGGACTACAAATGTATCATGAGTGATGCAGAGTAGTTTCTACTCAGTTTTTTTCCTTCCATCGCCTGTACGACTGGCTATCAGCCATGTTAATATACTCATGAGAAGTGTCACACAAGCATAATAATGGAGATTGTATAGGAACAAAGACCTAACCATACCAGCATGCAGGAAAAGTTAGGCTCCCCGATGTACCAAAATCAGCAATATTTATCTCTGATGTGCTGGTAGGGTTATGAAATGAACCACTGTCTAATTCTGCTGCCTAAAACCACAACTTATTCAAACAGAGCTTTGTGGTTGCAACAAATGGCATTGACAGGCTACCCATATTTTAGATGTTTCTGCCTTACCATAGTATTCCAGACCCCATGATATCGATTGACCCTTCTTTTAACCTCACACTGATTAACATAACTTCTATCTCGAAACAAATCAGTCTTATCTATTATTTTTGATCAGATGCTCAATTTTAACTTTCAAATATGTTGACCTCCTACAACAGATGTACAAGAAGTTTTAAAATATGAATAGATGAGTTTACGTGTATATATGACGATGCCGTTGACCCTGTGCTGATGTAAACAGTTGGCACAAGGTCAAATTATGTTGTTCAGCATTGGTGTCCTTAAAACATCGTGTCTGCAATTATGTAGATTATCCTGAGCGTTTTTGTTTGTTGATCAGAATCACTCAATGTTCCGCTTTCATGGTTTGTATCAAGTGACATGGCAATTTTTCTTTTGCTGTTTTCAGTACCCTGTAGAGGCACTGGTTTATATAATGAACTTTTTTCTGCTCTGTTTGAGAAATATATTTACTTACATATAGTTGCCAATACTAGCCAGTATTGTAACAATAACTGTTTATTACTTTCAATATCAACCATTGCATTGATAGATAGTCAACTTTCTCGTGCTAAGCTGTATCAACCATTACCCATCTGCTGTGACAATAATCAAAGTTCTAGCCAGATAGGAGTGGCACTAATACACCAAAACAAAACGCTGCAAAATATACCTCGACTACATGAACAAAGCACTATTTTTTTATGTTCGTACAATTCAAACACATACATGGATGAAGGGAGATTTGACAAAAATTGTCATACCCACGATAACACTGATAACCAATTACAAGGACATGCACAGAACTTGCATGTTGCCTGAAGGACATATAGGCCTTGCTAACGATCAGTGACCAGTGTACGTATTACACAATGTAAGCTAGTTGGAATGGTTTTTGAAAAATAAGGTTTCATGTTGTAATTTATACTCAGATTGTCCATTTTACTCGCTTTGGGAACCCCAAGGAATAGCCACACCAAGACCACACCCACGCATAGCTGCTATTGCCTCAACCATCCAAACATCGATTTACCAACCAAAGACGATGTACCCAGCTAGAGGATGTACTAGGGTATTCAATTATTTTCTACATTATGAAGAAAAGACAACTCTCTTGATAACAATCATTACAAAACTTGATAACCATGTTTATGTGTATAGACAGTTTTCTGAGCTCTGATTTAGGCCTCAATTTGGAGTTGTCCTCTCTCCAGTTTGGTACTTTTAACCCACGCCGCATAGGAAAAACGTACTGAAAAGAGGGTTATCTTGAAAACCTCTTATAATAGGATAAACATTATTTTTGATTCAGAATCTGCAACATTGAAAACTCATATGGTCATGGTTTGGGAAATAATTTTAGTATTTGGATAGTCAATTATAGCATTTTCTGCATGTTTTGCGGACAATTTGACAGAATCTTTCATGAGTTTCCTCACTAAAATTAAGATTTATCAACATTCAAGCCTCCAATGATTTGGAGACCCTGTCTCAAAGTACCAAACTGGAGAGAGGACAACTCCGAATTAAGGCATAAATAAGAGCTCAGAAAACTGTCTATTGTGATTCAACTAATATAGCTAGTCGGAGAACTCTGGCAGCAGGTCATATGTAAGGTGCCTGTCAAGTCTGTACTCATCAATATCAAACACATATTTGATAAACAACTTTTCATGATCACTACATACACAACAATCCATAGACACAAAGAGTGACAGGAAATTATTGGCAATCGATTACTTTATAGCTCAAAACGCTAAGGGAAGGTTATATTCAAAATTCATGAAGAGACAAAGTTGGGAAGTGGTACTAGTAGTTCTCCTCCCTAATACACTGGATCATCATAAATATAAATTCAACTTAGCCCGTCTTGAAAGCTTGAACAGGACAGTCCATGCAGACCTACCATAATGATGTTGTGCCTATATGCAATGATTGTGCCCTCTTGTTCAGAGGTATGACAACTACTAATAGTTATAAATGACCAGGGTTGTCTCCCATTGTTGTTTTGAGCTTTGGCGCTAAATAGTTTCGCCCCAACGGTCTGTGCTTCCATTATCCAAATTTAGCCCAGAATACTGAAAATAATCTAGCAATAGTTGAGTGAGGGTGCTAAGAGCCTCGCGTGAAAATGGTGTTTGTTACAGCTCCTCCTTATCCGACCATTTGAGGCGAACTTCTCGTCAGCCATGTTGTACAACAGAACAATATATGATCTGGTAAGGATTCAAACTTCATTTCTTCACTATGCTATGATTGTACACTGTCACAAAGCACCAATTGCCTCCATATATCATTGCATCAATATATCCACTTTTCATATATTATATGGAGGGGTAGGCCTATGTAATACAGGACCTGTGTTTGTCATGGTGACTGATGAGTCACACACATATATTGTTGTTTGCAGCATTACAAAATAGAGTACAGTCAGTTCTAAAAGACCCCGTTGGATAGGCCCTGGGGGCCTATGTCTGGGAGGCTGTCTTCAAACATGTCCCAAGACACCTATGAGACTTGTATAACAAAAGACCTTTTGTTTTGTGAACAAAGGAGTACAATGGCAGGCAAGTTTGCCTGTTTGATTACATGTTGGGTGGGTGGTTGGGTCGAAGGTTGGGGAACGCGTATGGTAGCGTCAGTTCTCCACATTTGCATTCACATTTAACAATTGTACTTTATTGTGTAATGAACAGTCGACCTGATGTGACTCCACTGGCACAGGCAGACCTTCTGCTCCTGGCTCCATAGCTGGTATAAGTCAATTCAGAAACCAGAGAAGTTATTCCTCAGTATTAACCTCAGTCGACATAGTTTCCAGCACCAGCCTCTACGACTTGTACACCTTTTTTTTCTCATAGACGGTTGTCAATTCCAGTCAGCAAATAAATTTGGTTATTGAACAGCTTTAATGCTAATTAGCAGGGGGTTGTAGAGGTTTGCTTTAGTTTGGCAAGTCATTCATGTGTGCGGCTTGATGTGAAGTTCGCGGTCTTGATGCAATTTGTAGGGGTAGTATTGTTTGTGTGGTGGTACTGGCTTACTAAGATCTTGAGTTGCCTTTCACAACGTCACTGTGACAGCTGAGGAAGATCAAGCTTCTGGAGAAGGCCGGTGATCCTGGTTTTCCCTTCTGACTATCTTACACTGCATATGAATCTAGCAGCTCTGAGCAGAATCCCAGGCAACTGAAGTATACTCCAGCACAAGTTGATTGTAAGCAGCGGACTTGACCTGTTCTGATGTAGTGAGCATGTTGCATATGATGAATCCAAAAGTGGAGTTGCCTTTAGCTGCTGCAGGTTTTTCAAATGGATGTTCCAATTGGTCATGGTATCGAGTGTGACTCCCAGATATTTAATCTGCTCTGCTGTAGGGATCTCTGTATTGTGCAGATGGAGCTTTTGATTTGAAGGTTGTCGCTTGCGAGAGATTGTTATCTGCTGGTATTTGGATGGATGGAATTCCATGTTCCCGTCAGTCTCCCAATTCTCCCGTGTTTTAAGGTTTTTTTGAAGTTCCTGATGGTTTATTCAAGCAGTTGTCTCTAACTCCTTGGTTTTTGGTAGTGATATGCGGGCAGTAGAGATGATCAGGCAAGTTGTTGATGTATAAGAGAATCATTGCAGAGCCTATAACAGAACCCTGGGGGACCCCTGAGGTTACACCGCCTCATTAGACTCATCGCCATCAATTGCAACTCTCTGTGTTCGGTTAGAGGGGAGGTCCTCAATCCAGAGATGATTTGATAGCTGCCAGCGGACTGAGTTAGTTTGAGTAAAAGCTCGTTGTGATTAACATTGTCAGACGCTTTACTAAAGTCCAGAAACAAGCTTTTGCCGTTGCCGTTATGTATTCCTGGGCTTAGGTAACTAACAGTTCTAATTGGAACTGGTCTCAGGTATCAATTCGATGGTATAAAAAAATTATAAATAAAATCTAAATGAAGTATTGATGGTTGATATTCAAAATGAAGTAATGTTAATGGTATCTAAATCTGTGCAATTCTGTGTTCCAAAGTGATGAATATGATGGTTTACCTGTGGGTTCAGTAGCCCTTAGACTGACAAATTCTTGCTCTATTATTTTAGGGCAATGTTGTGAAGTTGGTAGCTGATAAAATTGGACCAGCTGACCGGTATATGATTATTGCATTGCTGAAGAACATCAAAGGCTACTTGGAACGCTATGAGACCTTGCCTAATGTGGTGTTTGATGATCCTGTCGTTACGATCCAGAACTTGCTGCATTCCTTTGAAGATGTGAATGCTTTGAAACAACCTCTCCCCTCAACTAATGTTCCTCCTACAGTGTCCAAAAAACCAGTAAAAGTTGAGAATCCGGTCGTGATACAGGAGCAACCAACCCCATACAAGCCTGCTAGGACCTTGTTCTCTACACCTGCACAGAGGTAGACAAACTTGCATCGGCTAAGGATCTTAAATCTGCTGCTCCTTGCTATCTAAATAACACAACCAAAACAGATAATACCTGGTGTCTGAAGACAAAGCCTTATTATTGGTTAATTTTAATGTCTCAGTTTTTGGAAGCCTTCTATTCTGAACCAGTTAGATGTACTTGTAGGCCTACACAGAAATCTGTTAGTAAAAAAATATATACTTTTGGTGCCCAATCCAGACCACCAGTTTCTCGGCAAATCGCAGGGAAGAAGCCGCCTCCCTTACCACCTCCCCAGAGTGAATCATCAGATGATGATGATTATGGAGATGAGTTTGGAGGGGATGATGACAGTGCCAGCTATGGCAGCAGCAGAGGAGACCAGCAAGTTGAAGAGGAAGGTATTGTGGAAGATGTAAGTTTATTCCAAATACTGGCTCGTTAAAGCAGACACCTGGTCCATACCAAGTTATATTTTCTTTTATTTTTGTGTAGTACTAATTTTATTCGTTATTTAGGCAATTTGACTTCAGATCATATTAATTACCAGGTCATAGAAAAAAAAGTAGAAAACTCAGGGGTATAAATATAGCTTCAAAAAATGATCATGGAACATCTGTAAACATACCTGTAATAGAATGGTCTTTCATTGAATTCTTAGAACCTTTTGTATGAACTGCGTTGTATGTCAACATCTCAACAATTGACTGAATCCCATTGCGATGACTGCGGATTCATAATAATTTGTGAACATCAATGTTTACAGTCTGGCTGGCAACCAATGGACATGCTGGAGAGAGCCCTGAGTGTCATTGCCAATGAAAGCTCGAAGACAGAATATGTGGTAGACACCACAAACACAACTTCTGCTGTGAAAGTCACAAAGAAAAAGAAGAAAGGTTCTGCTAAGAGTGATGGAACCAAAAAGAAGATGCATCCAGATCAGTTTAAGCCTCGCCCATTCCTTCCTGACGGTCAGGAGTTCTCTAATCCTACTCCCAGAGCCTACAGTTCTACCTATGGAGGGAAGAAATGGCCTGCAAACCAGCCATTTGTGTGTGAATATTGTCGTCAGATCCACAAAAATATTCGCCGATACAAAGATCACCTCAACACTAAGCATAAGGACGGTGAGTTGCTATCAGTTGCGCCATATAATTAATGCAGTAAATATTTTACATTTATTCGCTGCCGAAGGCAGGGTTCCTAGGCTATTCGGAGTTGTCCTTTCATGCAAGCGGCTGGATAGTTTCAAGCTACTTTCAACATCATGTTTTTCCTATAATCGTGTTAGTTTGCATACAGCAATGTCAAGTGCGATTATTCTATATGTTATAGAAGGTGAGCTGTGCTGTAGATATTGCCGGGCCCACTATTGGAATGCAGTAGCTTTTCAGTTCCACCACTGTTCTAAAATGCATGAATGCACAATATGCTTCAAAAGGTTCTCTAGGCCTTATAAACTTCAGGTGATTCAAAGATTCTTTTATTTTCAGAGGGAGCGTTGTGCTGTAGATATTGCCGTGCACCTTATAAGAATGCTGTCTTGTTCAGCTTTCATACCTGTGAAAAGCAGCACCAATGTAAAATATGCATGAGAAAGTTTACAAGACCATATAGGTTAAAGGTAACAGTAACTTCTACAGGCTGTCCAATAGTTTGTTATCAATTTTGAGGATTTGCTTTAGCTGATGCTGTAACAATGTAATAATTTTATTCTGATTTCAACCCTTCTCTCTCCCTCACCTTATCCATTCCAAAACATGGGCGTCTGTTAGGTCTACCAGTGTTATGCGTCAGATTTTAAGAAACGTGCTGTATTACTTGAATTTTGTGCTGTAGATATTGCCATGCATCTTATAAAAATGTTTGTCTGTTTCAGCGACACATTGCGACACATACGAAGCTTTACATATGCAGAGTGACATGCAATGAATGTAGTGTGACATTTCCGACAGCTAAGGAATGTGCTATGCACATATACGATGACCATGAGATATGTGTGGTATGTATATATACGATGACCATGAGAAATGTGTGGTATGTATATATATGATGACCATGAGATATGTGTGGTATGTATATATACGATGACCATGAGATATGTGTGGTATGTATATAATTCATCTGGGAGAAGTTGAGTATTTTAGTTTAGAATCTGAGCTTTAGAAGTTTTTGAGGTTTAGCTCTTTTGTGCTCCTCCAAAAAGTGGACAAACGAGATAAGGGTGCATTTTTATCAGACACATGGTTTTCTTGCATGTGATGATGCAGCTGTAAATGTTGTAGTTCTGTGACACATGTATGGAAGAGTTTGACCCGTCTGAATGTGACACAACTGAACCAGAGAGAATATTCTGTAAGAAATGTGCTGATAAAGCTGCTGATGGGTATGTTAACATCACATCAAACACTGTCCACATTCATCTTACATTGAAATAACCTAAATGACATTATGGGCTATCATCTTGTCAAGCAGAGCTTTTTTCATTTTCTTTGAATATGAATGGCCGTAATACATATATTTTAGGGCTGAATAAGAATAAGGCATCTTCCTTGGTCAATATCGTGCCAACAGCGTATATAAAGTCAATATTTTGTGACCTGTGTGTCTCTACCTTAATCAAGTTAAATGCTTTAACTGCTCTCTTTGATCTCCATTGTAGTAACACACCCTTTTGTAGTAAGGTTAATCCTAACCATGATATGGTGATTGACAAGAAAAGGCTACATTTGTACAACAGACAAGCTGTTACTAAGCCATCTGGCTTACCAGACACACCGACGCTTAGAGGTAACTTCCAAAACTAGCCTGGATATGTCAAAACCGAACTTCAACAATGAAAGTCTTTGAATCTCCCAATTTTATAGATATATTCACTGAGCTATGTATGCAAGCTGATAATCACTTCCTGTGTTCAATGCGGATAACTTTGCTCGGATGTGAAACGATGTACATACTTTGTTAGAGAATTGACTTCGCCAGTTTGTTTTTGTTTGTTAGTCGAGAGGAAAGGGCGCTGTGAGATTTGTGCGAAGGATGTAGGTGATTTACTCAAACACAACGCGTCAGTTGGTCATCAAATGAGACAAGCGGAGAAGGAGGGAGTGGAGCTGCCTATGTATACCTGCCAGGTATCCACGTGTGGCAAGACTTTCCTGAGGTGAGATTTAGATATGGGGAAAACCACACAGTTTAATGTCATTCATAAGTCTTATGTATTAGCAAAATTGATACGGAGCCTAATGAAGTGAAATCATGTGTAAATAGGTCTATGCATATCTGCTTCAAAATGATGTTTCTGACAGTTTCTGAGGAATATGATTAACTTAAAAGCTCACTCTGTAATGCTGTTTCAGAGGCTACGGTAATAATCTATAACTAAAATGAACATTTAGTGATAGTTTGCTCGTGCTTTATGGTCACTCAATCTTTCTCTTCCAGCCAAGATAAGCTGAACCTGCACCATGACGCTAATCACACCGGGAAAGTCAATTATACCTGTAACAAGTGCGGAAAAGAATTCTATGTAAGTAACCTTTGTTTGTCATGAATCTTAGTATTCTGTATATGCAGCGGATGTTGGTCATCTCTTACATTGCCTCCTACTGGCCATTTATGATTTTAATAATGAGTGATTATTTCCAGATACATCACATTTTTATCAAGTCACCATGTAATGACAGCTTGATCATTTGTATACTGCTTGTTTTTTGTTATGCTGAGGATCAAGTTGTCAGGCTGTCACATGTATCGTTCATTTTCTACAAGAGCTGCCTGGCTGAAGAAAATAGTTCAAATTCATATAGTTAAAAATTTTGATGCAAAGATCTGATTGTTCTCATTGCTAAGCTCTCATTTTGCGCTGATATATTTCTGTAGCTGAAGAACTCTTTCACTGCACACATGAGATCACACATGATGGTGAAAAAGTATGTTTGTACTGAGTGTGAAAAAGCATTCATCACTAAATCGAGCCTCAATGATCACATGGTCGGACTGCACAGGGATAAATATGGTACAGACTTCAAGTAAGTGAAGTTTATCAGAGCAGCTTGCGTGAGAGGTACTACACCCGAAGCAGAGAGCGGGTTATCTGATGTGAATGCAAACAATTTGTGCTGAAATTTCCGTCGAGAGTGGAACTATCCAGCCTGATTGAACTGATATAATGCTACTGTTTAAATTTCAGTTCAATCTTTGGTTTTTTTAGCCATATGAACTTATTTCAGCATGCGGATGTCGGTACAGAAATCCCACAAATGGCGATGAACTCCTGTTGCAAGTCTGAGCTCAAATCTCCACGACTTGCAGCAATAGATTAACTGTGTTTAGAGTGTAAACTCATCAACTGCTCAGATATCTATATATGTCATATAGATTTGTTGTTACAGGTGTCCCCAGTGTGATATGTCATTTCCAAACAGAAAGTTAAGGACAAAACATGTTCAGACATTCCATTTTAAATATTACTACAAGTGTACTGAGTGTGCATTCGAAACAAGAAATCCTGATGTGATGACTCCCCACATGGCAAAGGTAAGTTTACATACACTGGTGGATGAACTGAATTGTCGCTTCTATAATTGGCTCTCATTATCAGGTTTAAAAAAAGACAAAGCCACTTATTTCGCAGTTCTTGTCCTGGCTTACATATCAAATAGTCTTGTTCAAAAGTGTATTGTGATAAATTAGCGTCTCAGCATTGATGTGTATCTAATTTTGGTCAGAACAAAATGCAGTTGGATTGATAGAACACTTTTTCAGATAGGCATAATTATTACCCTCCAACGTTTGAGGATGCGCAATATTGACTACTTTTTTTACACCTTCTGTTTTGGTGAGATCCAATCATCATAAATATAACAAACCGTAGAAGTTGATTGGGTCATAGGAAATTAACGCGAATTCTTCCATCTCCCCAAAAAACCATCAACATGTCAGCATAAGATATACACCAGGGTTTTCATTACAGCACCATCCTGAGCTGCCGTATCAGAAGCCTATAAACTTCAGACATGTGGCAGATGAACCACCCCCTATAACTGTTCCATTAGAGATAATTCCTTCAAAACCAGGAGATCCACAGAGTTACCCAATGACCACCCCGGCAACACCATCAACAACCGCTCCACTACCCACTGCCTGTATGTATAACTTTCAGATTAAAATATTCAGATTTCATTTGAGATTATTCACCTTATGAAATCTTCAATAAGGTTTAAAAGAGAGCCTATCTTCAAATGCTGGTAAAGTCAATTCCAACGCCTTTATTATACTTGCAGTAAAAATCACACATGAGGATGTGACTTACCCAAAGTTATGTAAGGCTTGTGGTACAAGTATGGCTACTATGGAGGATATGAAGTCACATCTGCTGAGTTCACCAACACACAAGGCAAAGATTGAAGAGCTTGGATGGTTCGCAAAGACAAATCCGTGCTTCCACTGTAACATAGAGTTTGTGACGTAAGTACGCTGTGATTTAAGTACTTGTAGATAGCGGGATTCTTTAGAAGTTGACAGTCCCAAAAAGAAATTGTTCGATTTGGAAGCCACCAGCTCTATACCAAAGGTGGGCGCTCTTGAAATCCCATCTAATCACGAGTAGAATAGTGTGAATTTTGTATTGGTCATTGACTTAAACATACATACCTTTTAACCTTGATATTTCAGAGGTGCAGCACTGGAGGAACATATTTGGGTTCATCATCTGGATGAAAATGGCAAACCAATGTTCAAATGCGGACACTGTAATCGGGTTTATAATGTGAGTTTTAAGTTTATTGAAAATATCCAATTTAAGAAACCGTATTGTAAAAGAAGTTTTGCCCTCCATTGATTACCCTAAGTATTATTTGACTTTTTCCAATATCGGCCAGGCCAATATTGAGGATTGTTCTATTGGATGAATAAAAAAGAACTAAGAATAGTGCTCTATATATGAAATTTGGATTCATGCGTTCTACAGGTGATGACTCTATTCAGAACCCACCATGATGAGAAGAGATGCGATAATAATGTTTTTGAATGCAAAGACTGTGGAGAGAAATTCTATCAGAAGGGAAAACTGATTACACACTGGAATATGTTACATGCACTACCTATCACCTACGAGTATGTAACCATTGCAATCGATCATATGATGCACAAAGCAGTCACCATCTCCATCTCAGTTTCAGCTAGTTAACTCCTTTTCTGCTCTGTTTGTTAAAGAATTTGGTATTGTGTCATGCCTTATAATAAAATATAACTACTTGATGTTTTGGTTACTGTTCTCACTGTCCAATGTTTGTTTACTTGTAGCTGTGAGATATGTAAGGCAAAATTCAAGACAAAGCCGCTAAAGACTGCTCACATGAATTCTGCGCACTACTATTACCTATTCGCCTGCCCTGAGTGTAAATTCGCTAGCAAAGAGAGTAGCCGACTCAAGGAGCATATCGCCAAGGTAGGATACACAAGTGAACCATCCGTAATGTCAATACATGTTTTGTTTTAAGACTGTTGAAGACTATTCAATCTTTTGTTTGATCTCATGCTCACTCACAGTGCAGTTGTAATATTGATATGATGTAGGCCTACTCGTTATCCATCTAAATTGTTCATCTTATAACCTGCCACACTCAACTTGACAACCATTTATCGATGCTACTCATGCTTATGAAATTCTAGCATCATGAAGGGATATTGTACTCCAAAGCGCTGGACTACAGAATAAGAGCCGATGGTACACACACAGAACCTCCTCCATCTCCCAAGGTCATCAAGAAGCTTCTAGTGTCCAATGAGCAACTAGAGGCATTTAATTCGCTACAGGCTCTCAAACTCTCTAAAGATAAGAATAAGGCAGCAATGACTGAAACAGAATACCCAGGTAAGCATATATATCTTATGTTGTATCATACCCTGATCTATTGTGTTGTATATATATATATATATATATATTACATATTTATTCTAAAAATATTACGTATTTATTCTGGTGGTATATATAAGTTCGGGGACTTTTTTCTAGAAAACAAAGATAAAAAGAATTTCTTTGCTTTTTGTTTCTGCTGGTCTCTTGTGCATAACTTTTGTAAATCACGCACTTGATGAATAATGCATCAGATATTTAATTAATTCTGCTACAACACATCACAGGTACAGAGCGACTAGAGCACTCGGGGATATTTGACAGTAGTGATGAGGATGGTGGAGAGGATGGTGGAGAGACCGGAGATTCTTTGGTATTCGCTATTGCAAGATCAGTAATGAAGGACAAAGATAAACATGCAATCAGCAGTGATGAGGCGGATAACTCGACACAAGATGAACCTGCTCTATCCTGGAAAGTGGCTCAAACCTACGGAAAGCGCAAAGCTGCAGAACCTACGACTAGCGTCTCTGCTGGAGCTAAAGAAGTGAGCCATGAGTTTGCACCAAAGAGAGGAAAAGTGAGCCTTCTTAAACAAGTCTTCAGGAAGAAAGAAGTTGCTGCTAAGCCCGCTACCTCTGCTAGCTCCTCAGCTGGTCCCTCGGCTGTAACCTCTACAGGAGCTGTATCAACAAACCCTGAGCCTGAGAAGAAAGGAATGAATATTGTCTTCAAAGGGAAGGTGCCAGTGCTCAGCCTGAGGGCTTTGGATTTGCCTGAATCAGAAGACACCCCTCGCAAATCCAAACGCACTCCTAAGCCGAAGACAGTTTTTGAGTGATTTGGGGATCGTTTTTTGATATATATATATTAATACATATATGTTGCCTGGTGGGGGCTATCCTTCTTCGTATTCTTTACACGTAAACAATATTATAATATAAAGTTTGTTCATCTTGCTGATGGGTGCCTCTGTAAAAATCTTTCTATTGTTAAAGCGCTTGTAAATATTATTCTCAGACGCTGGTAATTTAGTAAGGGTTGTGGGTACCCCAATATACAGAAAATGGAGATTTTGTACTTTTGGCCTAACGAAGATGATATACCACTTGCCACTTGGACTTAGATGTTTTTAGTAAAAGTTATCATAAAAGGTGAAGAAAACATTAACATTTCTGCTGCTCCTTTTCCTGTAAATCAGTTCTTTCAGCAGGCCTTTGGATTTGTGCAGATGCTTAATATCACAGACATATAAATGTCTTTGCCGGTTCAGTTTTCACCAAGGCAGTACAGCTAGTGATCCAAAACAAGTTTGTTCCTTCTGTATCAAGGTGCCTCGGTACCCGACATGTGTTTTAATATCACAGAGGGAACAAACTTGTTCTTCTAAAATCTGATAGAAGCACAACAATATTTAAATAAACCATTGACATCATGCCTGGTATGTTAAATATTTCACTTTGGGACCTTTCATTTGTGTAACGAGTTCATTTTCACATCTATGGTTTGGCCTGTTGTCATTGCAAAAAAGAATAGTAAAAACATTGAATTGTACTATTGGATTGAGTTCAGTGAGTAAAAACAGTTGGGGTCTAGCTGTACATGTAAGAGTTGCCTCCTCGTGTGTCAGTTATGAGAAAATGTAAATAATTTGCTCAAGAAAAGAGCATGTGTTCCTTCATCATATTTATTTTGTATCTTATCTTGAGTCCAGCCTCTAAAAATGTCAGGTAACTGAGGCTGGAAGTTTGACTACCTCACTCGGTCAAGAAGAAGCACGGCCATGTTGTATAATAGGACCATTTATGATTTGGTAAGTTTATCTTTACCATTATCTGGCTTGAGCCACAGTTTTCCATGTTCCCAAAAAAGAGATGGACTGGAGTCACGGGTCTACTCCAATAAACATAAGAAACAATATACCTGGGTATCTCACAATCCATGACTGGGGCCAGAGAGACCCAGACTTTTGCTTTTTTTTTGGGGGTAGACCTGTCCGTCCTGTGGTCTTTTGATTGTTACTGTACACACATTCTCCCTGGAGCAAGGACTAGGAGTGGTTGGAGTGTGATTAGTTTGGAACATGGAGACAATGAAGAGGGAGTTCATTGATGGGGGTAGGTAGGCACACTTGTTCACTATCTATGTATGTACTACAAACAATTCATTAGCGCATGGGGTTCTTTCAATTAGAATGAGCGATGCTTTACTACTCAACGCACATTATCACTATCACATTTGGTCCCACATGGTCTTTTTTAATTAGAAAAATTCCCAGATCGCTTACTCATCAGAATGTATAGTGCCATCCATCAATGAGTTGGCGACGAGCATATTGCGATTTTAGCTGTTCTAATTCTGAGTGAGCGATTTTTGGAACGAACTTGTCTAATAATTGAAATACCAAGCAAACAATAATTATGAGTGATGTGAAAATGATAATAGTGGCTTTAAAAAGCATGCTCATTGTAATTGGAACAAGGATTTAGAGATGGAGACCCTCCCAGCGCAGGTCTC
This sequence comes from Membranipora membranacea, assembly GCA_914767715.1. Taxonomy (NCBI): domain Eukaryota; kingdom Metazoa; phylum Bryozoa; class Gymnolaemata; order Cheilostomatida; family Membraniporidae; genus Membranipora; species Membranipora membranacea. Next base: position 9,221,173 of record OU612065.1, read on the forward strand.
CCCGGTCTGAGTACGGGTATAAATTATGTATTAATAATGACCCATGGATAAATTATTGGCTGATTGAAATTGATATGAAGCCCAAACACTTTTCAATTCAGTTATAAATATGTTTTTCTGCTAAACCAACGAACCTAATCTGGTGTCTGCACACGGGCCCCTGGGACTTTATTTTGCCAATGACCAGTATCAACTTCCCAAAAACACTGTTATCTGTGTTCAGGTCAGGTCGGGGATGGCGTGTTCCATCATGGTTATCAGATCGGAAAACAATTTTGGCATTTTTTATGGTAAGGTTGGCTGGCCATGTGTGTGCAGTGTGCTTTACTATCATTATTTTTTATCTCAGTGGCAGTACCCTTGGACAACTGCGCTTGCAGCAGGATTCATGATTGACAGGCTCACAGGAAAGTGACTGCAACGACTATTCAGTTAGTAATTAAAGTGGGCTAGTTTCTAAGTTGCATGTTTTATACTACACACTCAAAAAATTGGCCTTTATAGACAGTTTTCTAAGCTGTTATTTATGCCTCAATTCGGAGTTGTCCTCTCTCCAGTTTGGTACTTTTAACCCACGTCGCATAGGAAAAACCTGCTGAAAGAGGGTTATCTTTAAAACCGCTTATGCTAGGATAAAAATGAGTTTTGATTCAGAGTCTACACCATTGAAAACCCTGTGAGACAGGGTTTCCAAATCATTGGAGGCTTGAATGTTGATAAATCTTAATTTTTGTGACAAAACTCATGAAAAATTCTGCCAAATTGTCCGCAAAACAGGTAGAAAATGCTATCCAAATACTAAAAATTTTTCCCAAACTATGTCCATATGAGTTTTCAATGCTGCAGATTCTGAATCAAAAATAATTTTTATCCTATTATAAGCGGTTATGAAGATAACCCTCTTTTCAGCACGTTTTTCCTATGCGGCGTGGGTTAAAAGTACCAAACTGGAGAGAGGACGACTCAGAAGTGAGGCCTAAATCAGAGCTCAGAAAACTGTCCATTGAAAGGAATCCATGTTAACCACAATGGTGCACCATTTCATATCAGTGTTCTATCTCACAGGCTGGCGTTGTGAAACTGGTTGTGGACAAAGTAGGACCAGCTGACAGGTGCCAAGTTTTGATGATATTGCGAGGCATTGTATCATATGTGGAAAAGTTTGATACATCTCTAGATATTGTCTATGACGACCCACTTATAACACTGAGAAATCTCATACACACGGTTGAAGATGTTGGCGCTGCAAAAGACCCACTGCCAACAGCACATGATACACAGAAAGGGAAAAGTTATGCCAAAAGGGCACTGAAGGTAGAAGTCAATCACACATCATCACCATATAAACAACCTGTAACTCTTTTCAGTGGCCCTTCCAAAAGGTTAGTGTTGCGCATAATCTCTAAATCCCAATGCTGTGATAAATTCCTTGTCTCATTACTTATTGCCTTGCCAATTAACTATGCACAGACATCATCGTAAAAATTGCGACAAATATAAACATCTAGCAGATATTTTTTCCAATTTATTTTTATCCAGTAAAGCACTCTCCGCATCAAAAGTATGTTCAGAAGTTGCACTGAAGTCCCACCCAGAACCTCAGTCAGATTCTGACCATGATACAGGTGGTGATCTCGAATACTTCAACCCAGAAGATGACAGCATTCCATCAGCTCAGGAGGTGGTTGTTGAGGTGAGATATAATTATGATCACATTCATACAAAATACTTTTGTTTTATTTTTGTTTTAGGACTCCAAAAAAAAAAAGTTGCCACATGAAAAGGCTAAGAGTTACACCATTGATCAATTCACCCAATGATTGGGATTTTCCAATTAATCTTTCTATCAGTCTTCAACTTCGGCTCTTTCGTCTTTTGCTCCGAAGTCTCTTCTTCTCACATTCTGCTCCTATCAATTTCTTCACAAGTAAAAAATACCAACAGCAATATTAGTAGTGACACCCAACAACTATCATGCTGCTCGGACCAATTTAGATCACACTGACATGACTGTTGAGCTGGCAGACTACAGTGATTAAAAAAGACCTACTTTTTATTCCATTTGAAAGGAGTCAGTTTGGCAGCCTCTTGATATGCTTGAGAGAGCGCTGACTGCGGCTATCACCACCGATCAGGCTTGCCTCATCGAAGGACAAGCAGCATCAACTGAATCCAATATTCAAGTATCAAGAAAGAAGAGGAAAACTGGTGACTCACAGTGGTCGAAACCATATCTCCATGAAAATGTTCCTTTTGTGAACCCTGCTCCTAGACTGTACAGCTCTAAGTATGGAGGCAGGAAATGGCCTGAGAACCAGCCATTTGTTTGTGCTTACTGTCGCCAGATCCAGAAATCAATCAAAGTCTACAAAGAACATCTTAAAGTAAAACACAAGGAAGGTTTGTATTGAGATTATTAATTCTTACTTCTTATATTCGAATCACTTAGCGTTCAAAGCAATAGTTTCTTTAGCTTCGATGAATGAATGAATGTTCTGAGTGGAATTTTGGTCTGAGTGAAAAATGTTATAATTTACCAAAGAGATATCATATTTCAAGCAAAGTTTGATGTCATGTACCATAGTACCCTGAGTTCATTTCACTGCGAAAAATCTGCCCTAATTTCATTGTGAGATATAAGCAGAGACTATAGATATATATATATCTATAGTCTCTGATATAAGTATATCATTGAGACCCCAATAGCAGATGTAAAAAACATTATTTTTGGGGAACGATCACATAGAGTATGCTTGCAACTATATGATATGAATGTGTGTTTTTTCTATGGATGCGACTCAATGTCCATGGGCCAATATTCCCATTCGGATTCAACTTAAAGTTTCAGATCTGCTGGAATTGGGTGCTGAGCTGTGACCAATGAATGGAGTTGCGAGTAAATTGATAATATTGGGAAAGAGAACAGTGCTGTTTTTTTCACATAACATTTTGAATTTCTTTGTGTCCATATTTTCAGAGAGCCCCTTGAACTGCAGATTTTGCCGAGTGTTTTATGGGAATGCTGAGCTGTTTGGATTTCATTCTTGCAGTAAGGGTCATGTGTGTAAAATCTGCAAAAAGAGCTTTCCCCGCCCCTCAAAACTTCAGGTGAATATTACCACTACTTTTGCCAATTGATCAGGACTTACTTTACTTTTTTATGGCATATCATCTTTGTAATACTGTTACCTGATTCAAACAAGCCATTATCAAGGTAGTTGATCCTGAGTTGGAAAGATTAAAGCAAATCGATATACAATTTTAGAGACATTTGGAGACACACAATAAGTCGACCATTTGCAGAGCATGGTGTGAGATATGTCAGAACCAATACTCTACCGTACAGGACTGTGCCATACATGTCTACCAAGATCATGAGAATGTTATTGTAAGTTAATATTATTTATTTTGTTTCTCGTTCATTTTCTGTCGTTCTTTTTTATGTTTTTGGGCTGTGGCTTATAGAACAAATACTTGAAACCACAATTTCAAACCACAGACATCCAATGTATTTAAAGGCTATGCCACTACCTGACAGGTAAATTTCTGAAGGTTCCACCATCTGAGACGCATCACTTGGATTTAGGTCATTTATATTACTAGCTGAAAACCCAAACATCGCCCCACGATGCTGGTGGTTGATGATGTAACAGGAAATAAATGTAAACATGTCTTTTTTTCTGCTGAAGACTCAAAATCACCTAATAACGAGAAAAATAATCGCTTCCCTAATTTTTTCCTCTCATTGAAATTAAAATTATTCGGTGTTTTACTAGTAATAAATATTGTTGTTATATTTGATTATAAATACTGATCTTAAATTGGAATTTGTTGCATCAGAGTTTTTCAAGTGGTTAACTTAAGTTCTGTTGTACTGAAGGAAGAAATACACAATATGAAATCTCTATGCTTTCTGACTCTATTTTAGCACTGTGACACATGCCTAGAGGAGTTTGACCCCTCGGAGCACACACTTGTTGACCCATCTCGTTTATTCTGCAACAGTTGTGCCAATAAAACAGATACCCGGTATGTTTATTTAGATTGCAGCAGCTCATATTATTTTCATGGTTTTGCTCATCCCTTGATGATTGATTGTACGCTGCGTATCATGTCAGTTATCTCAGATTTCTGTCACTTAGTTACTACTGACATCAATTGACAAGAGAATCTTAAAATTTTTACAAAAAAATATGGGTTTTGAAAATTGGTCTTTGGGCCATATTCTTTTTGCAGATGGCTGTTATTTGGCTTGGTTCAGCCACCGGCCATTTGCGTAAAGCCCGATCTGTACGGTGTAACACCTGTCTTTTCTATGATTGTAATATTTAGTAATGATTGCCTTAGGGTGTTTAACTGCATGTATACTGTGATTCAGAGATATGTTACCATTGGCCTCCGGGATAAACCCAAACAGAGATATACTGGTCAAGTCAGTGAAAGCGAGGTTCTATACTAGAAATCCTGGCGATACACGTCCTGCTGGAGTAGCTGATTCTGGTACTGTACTTGTTGTTTAGTGATCATCTTATGAGATTAAACATCCATATTATACCAGAAGGCACCCGGTATTTATATTTCAGCAAAATTTTGGTCATAAGTCAGCAATTGTATAACATAGTGCATCAACTCCTTGATCAACCAAAGCAATCCCAGTATGCTCAAGCGTTAAGAGTTCAACTGTAAATTTGTGGTATATTTAAACTACCATGTATTTATTTTCCTGCTGGAATATGGCACCTAAAGGTGATAAAGGAATTTTCGGAGAGTTGAAATACCCAGATGCCTTTGCAGATGCCATACCTTTATAACCCCTGTAAAGTCGAACGTAAGTTGATGACATGTTTTCTCATTCATCACAGGAAAAAAGCAGCCGAGATTTTGTGAAGTGTGTCAAGAGGTCGTTCTTGATATGTACAATCATATTCGCACTGACAAACACAAAGTAGCGGAGGCACGCAGCCAGGGGAAACAGATCGTTAAGTATCAATGTACTCATCAAAACTGCAGCAAGGTGTTTCTAAGGTGAATATGATAATAATTTATTATGATAGCATCACAATTATTCATAGCCAGTTTCAATTTGGAACTGCGGAGACCATCATCCAATAAATATAGTTTGCTATATCTATATAATATATTTATCTTACCCACTTCTTTTAAAAATGGTTTAATTCTTGGCATAACATTTACAAGTATGATTTACCTGATGATATCCTGTCAGGTCACAACAGCTCGTGACCACTACAGGTTTGGCGTCTGAACCGTGGACATGCCATACTGTCTTAGACCTTGCTGTGTCAGTATTTGTTACGGTCCCATGTTGAACATCCACCATTTCAAATAATACATTTTATGTGTTGGTATAAATTGTTTTTGATTTAGTGAGGAAAAGCGGTCAGTTCATATTGAGAAAGCACATTCAGGGAAGGAGAGACATGTATGTGAGAAATGTGGCAAGGCTTTTGCGGTAAGTTGTGGTGATAAACTAGTGTAAACACTCAAGTATTTATATGTTTATGGTTGCCTCCAGCTGCTATGCGTAATACAACAATTCCATTTGTTCGGACCCTAGTCAACCTGCATGAAGAGGTGGTATAATATCATCATCCAGGCGGATATGAAAGTAATCTGGTTGAGGGATGTCCTGATTTGAGAGTCATTTGTCTGAGTTTGTGTTCAGCTGTGAAGGTTAACTTTATCTACAAGTTTATATTATCGACTGACTTTTTTTCAGAATAAAGCCTCGTACAAACAGCATTTACAAAAACACTTTGATCACGATAGATGGGGCTGTCCGGTGTGTGGTAAGGGTTTCACCACTAAGGGCTATCTTGAGGATCATAAGAAATCTGTACATCGTGATAAGTACGGCACTACACTCAAGTAAGCATGTCCTGTATAAAATCACTTATGAAATGTTCTTGATCTGATTCCAATTGTTGATATATTATTTTGAACCATCCTCAATTCTACAGCAATACAGTGATGAGCAGTGACTTAAGACATGCATATAGTTACAGGAATCCCATAGCCTGCTCTTATTTTATTCAGCGCTTAGAACTATGGCGTCATATCAAGTAACTCCAATCCATACCCATAAGAAGAATTTAATTCAGTGCGTTATATATAACAGAAAGCTGTGTATCAGCAGACTGTATTCGGCCCAGGCTATTCTGACAGGTTATATGAGGTTATATAACTGAGATCTTGCCCACAGTCGGTTCATATGTGACAATCTGATCACTAATTCAGATATGTTGTCAACCCACTCCCCCTTCCATCCCCCCTCTAATCCCTTAAAATTAAGCAGATGTTGTATGATTGTTTATATTGGTTAGACTTTGCTTTAAGTTGAAAGGTAACATCCAAGATCAGGTCTCCGCCATGATTATCCGAGTAGTTGTTAGGACCTCAAACATTTTCCTGATGAAGGGCATGTATTCTAACCAGCTGAGCTGCCCTCTGATGTTATATAAACAATTTATAGATTTTCTAGGTTTTCCATGGCTGGGATATTACTATTCATTCATATAACTTTTAATGTTGAAGATGTGCCCATTGTGACATGGAATTCTATGATAGGAGAGTGAGAACTAAACATATTGCTATCTATCATAAGAACTACATATACAGATGTAATGAATGTGACTATGAGACAAGGGAAGGCAACGCTGTTAAACAACACTATATGAAGGTTTGTTTTACTTTACGTGGTAGAAATGGTGTATCAAATTTTGATCTTATGGCTTGTTGAGTTTGGAGGTCATCATTGGATAAAAGCTATGATCAAGGAGTAACTTCTTGCTATGATCTGCTGATTGTTGTGACAATTGTTTTCCGATTCAATTCCCTCTCTCTCTGTAATGCTTTCGTAGCCAATCCCAATGAGCTTTGATGGACATGCTATGAAAACCATATAGTGTATTATATATATTAGCTACCTTGACAGACTTACAGATTTACCACTCCTCAAGTCAGATGTATGTTGAGGTTTGTATTTCAGTATTTTCTTTACTATTTTAGAAGCATCCTCATGTCAAATACGGTGTCCCTTCGGACTATCGACATGTTGCGGATGGCCCACCACCCCTGCCTATCTCAAGAGCCTCTTTGAATATATCTGATCTCAACGTTTCAGCTACAGAAGCAAGAAGGGAGTCCTCATCTGTGCTATCTTACAAGAGTAAACTTTTAGCTCATCGTAGCATTCAGTCGTTGATGGGTTTGTTGTCGCATCTGGGGAAAGTCATTATTGTTCTCGATTATAACGTGTGTAGCTGGGCGTTGAATTTACAACATATTTGAGTTGATATTTCTGCTTATTTTGTGAGTAGTAATGACTTGTTTCATTTCATGTTGCCCATCCAGTTTCATACAACTTGCCCTCTAGCATGTAGATTTACACTTATAATTTGGACACTGTTCACTGTTATCTGCAATCAAACTTTTACCTTGTTATTTTGTATCCACTGAGGCGAGCAAACAATAACATCACATTTATAACCTTTTCTGCAGTGCAAGTTCTCCATGACGATGTGGATTTCCCAAAGAATTGTAAAGCATGTGAGATAATGATAAACACAGTGGAGGAGATGAGAGTACATCTGAGCACCTCTATGGTTCACGCTGAGAATGTTAAGAGAAAAGGTTATTTCTCAAAGACCAACCCCTGTGGATACTGTGAAAAGGAGCTGGCTACGTGAGTAATCTCCCTACCGTCTGAAGTTATTTACGCCCTATGAAGCTTTTAAAAGATAGATGAGCGTACCAAAATTTCTGATAAATATGTCCGTATATGAACAAAAATCTTCTACTAGCTAATGATAGAGAGACAGTTTACTTGCCTTGAACAGGAACCAATTACCAAAAATACTTATGTTTGGAAAAAAATGAGAGTATTCAAATAAAAGGATTTTACCCTTGACTGTTTTAGCGGTGCAGAACTTGACACACATACTTGGTCAGAGCATATTGTAGATGGAAAGATTTTATTTACCTGCTCCAACTGTAATCATGGCTTCAACGTAAGTTTCTCCTCTCATAATATCTGAAAAGGGTATAGATAAAGTATAAACATATCAGTATATTTAGACTCACCATATGGACCCAAAAATCGGTGATGCCTTCATAGCTTGAATTAGAAATATAAAGTTAGCTGTAGCCCTGCCATCCTCCACAATGCGTCATGAAGGTTATGATTGGAATATAAATGCAACCCCACAAGGTTCGATTCAATTTAGGGATCATAGCTGAGGCAGCTTGATTTCGTTGACGGGCTTTCCATCTGTGATACTAATTTGACCATGACATCAGCAAGTGTCGAGCAATGTCTTTGCTGCCAGAGGCCTAAATCAGTTGTGAAAATAACCGAGCGGTCAGATTGATGTCTTCTTATTTTCAAAGCATGTCACACAACACAATATCTATTAGCCCTTCTTCAAATCATAATGAATGTGAACTGTGTTGGCCAACTGTAGTTAAACTCAATATTTCAGACAATGTCAAGATTCCGATACCACTTCGATGGATCCGTATGTCGTGCAAAGGGAGGTGACTGTAAGGAATGTGGCGCCGTTTTTGATAATAGATCGAAGTTGCAAAAACATCTGGCAGAAGTGCACAAAATAAAGGATGCTTACAAGTATGTACTTTGTATCGGTTTCATAAAATCCTGTTGTCTATATTGTACAGATACGATGATTCAAACTCACGCAGTATAAAAAAAGGGTATTCTTTCTTTTTTAGACCATAAATTCTTGTAGCAATTGGACGAATATCGCACTAGATAAAATTTTCATACTGCTTGTTTACATTTAGTCGGCACTGCTCTTTGGTAAAATTTATCAAGGATGCAAACTAGATAAAAGAAGTGTTTTCTCTGATCACATTAAAAAGTACTGCCATCTTGGCGGTTGGCTGGAGTTGTCAAGCAGATAATTAATGCCATGTGCAAATATGTCAAAGTTTTGTGTACTTTGTAGGATGAGGAGATAGGTTTATGGTTCAATAACATGATTTTATACTGTGTATGGAATGAAGCCTTGGTAAGGTTAGGTGCCACACTGATATGATCATATAAACCACCTGTTTTGTAGATGTTCAGTCTGCTCGAAAGGCTTCTTAACGGCCAAAGCACGCCAAACTCATATAGCCATCAAACATTCGTTCTACGTATTCTTTTGCAAGTATTGTACTTACCAAACCAGAGATGGTTCTCTCTTAGAAGGCCACACCTTGGAGGTAAATAGAAGCTAGTTTCATCGTTTTTGTGCAGACAAACTTGTCAATCTTAACGCATGTCCCTTAGTGCAGCGCCACCAATAAATGAATTTATCTCCATAGAGTTATACTGTGCATTTGTTAAGACGTTTTGGTTACTAATCGGCATATTATGTGGTTTTCTAGCTATAGACTATAGAGCATATATTTTAAACATACTAACTGATTCAAGTAGTCATCACCGGAGCTGCCCAGTAGTCATTATGATTGTTATATTTGTACTGTAGAAGCACGGTTTAGCCCTAGAAGGGCCTCTTAATGGATACAAGAAAAGAGCTGAGGCAGCTTCTCAGGGCTATAAAAGCTCTAAAGATAATAAAGTTGATTCTGAAGGTACGGAGAGGATCTGTTTAGGTGAGGTACAACCATCCATATATATACTTTACATGAACGTAACACACCATGTCGCGACAGGAGTTACTCCTTGGTTTTACTTCACCTTTTATCTCATTTTCCATGTCTGGGTCTGATCAGGGACCCTCCCTGGTCTGATTCACAATCATACAATTATACTAATAGAACTAAGGAGTTGCTTTCTTTCTTGTTGAATATTGACAACTCCTCACCATCATAACAGTTCTCATTAAACCAATACAACATTTGGCATATATAGTATATGTGTTCATAGACGACCAGTTACCTTATGGTGAGGAGATAGTTCTCTCCGATGATGATGCCTCTACCAGCAAAGCAGCAGCTATGGAGACAACTTCAGCTGTGACATCTTTGTTAAAAAACAGTGGACACACGAAGTCTGTATCTGAATCTGCTACAGAAGAAGAAGGACCAGGTAGAGCAGTATCCTTGCAGCTCCCCACTTCTAGTAAATCTGGTCAAAATTTGGGTAGTACAGAACCTGCTGCAAAAAAGCTCTGTGTTTCAATGATGAGTGGTAAGGAGTTGGTGAAGAGACCCCAGCGTAATATACTTAAACCTAAGAAAATGGACCTTTAACTTAATTTTCACTGAATGAATAAGTCGAGAAAGTCTGACTACTGACAGAGAAGGATGATCATGTTTTTTGACAATGAAATATTACACCGCAGTCTGTATCAAAATATTGAAATACAATGTTTTTGGCTGGACTTTTAGGTTTAAAAATCAATTGAATCTATATCTTCATGTGAGCTGATGAAACCCTCAAATCAACACGAACAAATCTAAAAATTTCTTGTGTAAATAGCCATTTTGAAGCTTGGTTCATATGTATATATATATTAATTTTGGCTCATATTTATGTTGAACCCATAATTTCGGGTTTCTGTGTAAATTTTTTCTGAAGGAAAATCTTCTACCACCCTTCTTATAACCACACTCGATACTGCATGTTAATACCATTGTTGAGTTGTTTTATATAAATACTATATAACTAGATAATGAAGTGAACAATAAATTATATATCATCCTGATTGTTTATAAAAGGTATACTATTTATGACTGTATGACATAGATGTTGCAGAACCTGATGTCTTGTACAGACCAGCAGGGAGTATCAAGTGACTTATACTAAATATATGGTGAATTGAAATATGTCGACAACAGCTTGATTTACGTCAGATTGAACAAGAGCCTGGAAGGTGTTAATTGGTTTTCAATGCTTTCAAGCTTTTCACACAGCAGGCCGCCTAACACAACAAACCTGTACCAGAGACAAATACCCTGATACTTGTTGTTAGGAGAGCAGCAGCAGAGCCAACAGAAATAAAGTCATTTTTGTAAATCAAAGAATTAATCGTTTTAAGATCATTAAATATGCCAGAACTTCAACAAAAAATAATACCCAAAGCAGGTATGCATTTTATCTTGCAGGTTATTTTCCCTATGATACATATGTTGGAGCTTAGGTTTTATATTTATTAGAGAGAAAATGATCTTCAAAAACAACATGCAGGTACAGTCTCTCCTAGTCAATGATCTGGTTGGCAGGTGCGCGAGAGAGAGCCAATGCAAGGTCAGATGGTACTTTTCTGAAGGCATCTATTGATAAATACTAAATAGTAAATGAGGAAATGAATCAGTTTCCCTGTCACTATATCTCAATGGATCTTTTTAGTGACCTGGCATTAGCTCTCTTTCCCACCTGACGGCCAATCATCAGAGTCAACACATTGCCTTCTCCAATCCTCTGCCAGAAGACAAAAATTTGGTGTTCTTAGTCTTAGACTTATCTTTCCATGTTTTAGGAGGGGATGACTATATTCGGCTTCATACGATATTTGTCAAATTTTCAAGAGAGCAGACCAGCGTTACAGTTAGTGTAGAACTTGTCTCGCCAATACATTAACACTCCCCAAATATTATGATTATGATAGAACTCAACCAAAGTATATATTAAACAGAGTTTTGTCTTGTCTGTTGACAGCATAAACATATAAATACCGCTTATATTTATATGTTTATCAGAAACATTTTTATATTCTTGCTATGAAAGATGCTTGTGAAAGTACAACTGTGGTTCCTATACATAGAGTTATTATATACTCTATAACTCTATGTTCCTATATCATCTTATAACACAGCATACTCCGTGTCTTAACCCATCCAATGTTCTTACAGCCTAACTTTATCTGTATCACATATCCTATTGGTGACTCCAAACACCAGGACTTACAAATATTTCTTCATTATTTGTAGATATCTATATACCTATACATGATATCACTAAGGCGTGTTCAGATCAAACAGCTTGTTACTCACTGATTCAACTTGAGCAGACTTTGGATGCATATAAGACTGCTATGGAGGGGTAAAGGTATAAAGGCCAATGTAATGTCCTAATGTAATGTCATAATTGTGTATGAGTGCTCAGATTATATACACTATTATGTTGTTAGTTAATGGTGTTCAAATATTTTATAACTCATACTTAATCATTAACATTGAAAGAAAACCCAGAATGTATGCAATCAATCATTTATAAATTATGTCTCTTTTGCTCTGAAAGTTATTTTGTGAGGCGCTGATATTTGAGAGGCCAAGATTCATCCCTTGTGCAGGCAAGCTTTACCCTTTGTCCCAAGATTTGCACATGACAATAATGAATTGATAAAGCCTGTGGCTTTCCGGATAAGCCGGAAAAATTGGTGTACAAACGCACAATCATTATCATTAAAAGTTGGTATTTGAATTGGCCCTCTTGATGCAAGCGCTGAGTACAATCAGATGACCTGCATTGTAACTTTGGTGTTTACTGTAATCATCCGGACATGTAGGCCTACAGGTAGCTAGCATGATATAAATACACTGATAGCAGACATATTATATTATTACTGAGCGCAGACAATGGTCTTTCAATAATAAGGTCACTGAGAACTCGGGGAGTATATAAGCAGTTACAGGGGCTGTTAGCTTTGCTCTTCTGCTCCAGACGCTGCTTGGACAGAACGGGCCTTAGGCAGACTGACACAGACTGATGTGGTAAGTTACTGATATCTTATTTTTATTATGATGTGCATTTTGTCTTTGTAGTATATAAATGCAAATAGATTGATAAAAGACGTGATACTTGTGTTTGGTTTTATGCAGCGAACAGTTAAACATGGTTTACTTACACCTAATTGGGCAGCTCGCTAAACGTACAGAATTAATCGATCTACTGGTTATCTTTAGTTGATAAATCATCAAAGGGAAAGGTATATAGGTAATACTCTTCTCGAATATTTAATAGGGCAGGATTGTCGAATAAATAGCACCATCTTTTCTCATTCCCTAGCATAAGCGTTTTATGTCACTACACATTTGGGACCAAACAGCTAGCTTATGTGCGCTGATGTTGGATGTTCATCAGTAGCTTTATTCGCTATAGCTGCATATTGACATGATTTCTTTAGATGTGAGCGGATAATTTGCCACTCTATTCTTCAATGCTTGTCAATGCATTTACATTGTCAATTTGTTTACAGGTGGATGTGGTGGTTTGGGAGCTGGAGACGCACTGGAGACCTCTGGAGACGTCCGGAGCCTCTGGGGCTTCTGGGAGTGGAGTCAGCACTGAAGACTGTTCGGACCTCGAAAGAAAGTATGGTATTATAAATTATTTTAATTTTGACACCCCGAGCATGTTGAGCTATCGCCAGTGGAAACGCAGATCCTTAGACGTATCCTGACGACCTCTCTCTGCGCAGTCAGGAGCTGATGGCTTTGACAGATCGGGACGCACTCTGGGCAGCAGCATCGCAACTCTGTGGATCGCAGGGCTCGCCATCACCTACAAACTACACTCATGACCACACATCTGGCTGGTGTCGGTGATTGTGGATGTAACATTAAGTGTTTTCTTGTTCTTGACCTTCACCTTGAGAGTTCTCTTGAAAGTTAATTAATGCTGCTTGCACCTTGCTGAACTTGTTTGCTATGAAATGATTGCTTGAAAAACTGCTCGGCTTGAGCCTTGGTATAGGGTGCTTTTGTTGCTTGTTTGCTAGTATAGGGTACATTTTGTTGGACTTGTTTGCTATTAACTGATCGCTTGAATAGTTGCTCAGCTTGAGCTTTAGTTTAGGTCTCCTTTCATGCCATGTCTCATATCACGCTTATATTAATGTACATGTTTCCTCTAGTCGCTCCCCCATCCTCGCTCTCACTTATACAATTTTTTGATTAAATGAATTTTGGGAGTTTTTGAGATGGATTTGTGTGGGAACAGCTGTGTCATGCTTGTGTTTTCCAGTTGTACGTACGTACTGACTGACAGACTCACCGGTAACGGTCTTCTTATTTATTTATTTAGGGTTTTATTTATTTAGGAATTAGTTTATTAGGTTAGTATGACTGGGGAAGACGAGTACTGCTGCAGCTGTAACTACATTTGTTCATTTTTTTTGTGGATTTGAAAATTCACAAATTTGTGTTAGTTTAGGAACCCGCTCTTCTTCATTCTACTCATTCTCCCTTCCTTCCTCACTGCTTGTATTGCACTTTGTAAGCTTGTTGTAGGTTGTTTTACCTTGTAGGTGTAATTGCCCATCTTCAAGTTTATATTGTAGGTCTCCTCTCCATCTGCAGATCATCACCAACTTTTAAATTTATTACTATTAAATAAACTTTTTTGGTTACATTTTTTTTATTTTGACACTTTGAAATTTTTCTTTGCTAGAACTCCAGCTGCTAACTTACTATTCTAACACTAACACTTATACCTACTTCTCTATAACTAATACTAACTGCTCTAACACTAGCAAACTAACAACCTGGAGTTTTAGCAAAAACGCTGATGGTCAAATGACCACTTTTTCCCAAACATAATTTTTTGGGAAATAAGGAGCTTTTGCTGCTTTTCACTACAGCTCCTTGTTTTGTACCCATTGTTGTTTATCCATTTGTACTCTGTTGATGAATGATTACCAACAAAAAACCTTCTTATTCTGTGTTTGACAGGTCTAGAATAACAAACCCTACAAAACCTTTTCGAAGGGGGCTTCGGGTTCTTGCTCTGGATCGGGAAATTCAGAGATTCTTCAGGCCCAGGGCAGCCGCTACAGCTGGTTGTTTAATATCAAATCAGTTTGTGCTGGCTGACCTGTACTTGAATGACAAAATCAACAAGAAGTTTCACCATTCCTATCAACTTTGTATCGATGGTGTGCATGATCAACTGCTGAAGCACAAGGTACTGTGATAAATCGCTTTTTAAAACTTTTTGATATCATGTCTCATAGCTATTTCTACAGTTCAACACTCCAACTTGTAGTGGGACAAAAAGTGCTATCTATAAAATTGTTATTATCGCGGTAATAGATTTGATTGTACTCTTACCATATACTGGAACTTAGAGCAGCGACATTTTTGCAAAACTTTATGATTTTAGGCCTCTCTTCTAACTTACTGCATCAATTTGCCCATTGCCGCCTGTATGTTTTTGACCCCCAAACCCCTGTGCAGATATTCAATTAAAATCATCCAATTTTAAATTGTTGGCAATATGAGATTGTGTCAGGCAGCTTTGTTTGTTTGTTGGTCTGTTAAATCGATAGTCCTTTCTGAAAAATCTATACTGAATGCTAATTGTCCGAGCTGACTCCGTTAAAAAATCTTATATAACATTAAAAAATATTGCTTATCTTTGTTATCCTGCGCTTATTAGACGGTATCGGTCGATTTTAGGTCTACAAGAGGATTAGTTTTAATGCGGGTTTAGTCGATTGTCATGTGATATTTCAATAAAGTGGTCGGTCAGTGATAGATGTCAAGTACCTGATGGTAAATTGTTTGTATTTGGTAGAACAATTCAAGAGAGTGCTGTAGTTGTTTTGTTGGACTAAGTTTCACCATACCGGAAAAGCATATTACGATGTCACAGTGCTAATGCGCTTGCTTCATAGAATGCTTGGGACTGTTTTATGATTTTATATCACAAATTCACTTGAACCACCAATAATATACTATCAATGGCAAGTTTAACCAAAGCAAACCCTTTCCTAGAATTGATGCTATTTTACTCAAATCATCATTATCAAATGATGTTATTTAGTCGCTGTTGTGGTGCACAGTGGCAGCAGATTCCTCTTTTGTGTTTCTCAGGTTATTTAGCTGTATTCTTTCAAACCATTTCCAATCCGCTCAAATAAAATACCTGCAAATGCTGATTTTTGTTGTCAGATTATTTGTAAAAGTCTGCCAGGGTCCTTCAATTAAAAACGTTCAAGTTCTGCTCTACTCTCCAGTATCCAGATCACAAAACTTTGACCAATAGCATTAGTGAATTGAAGTGAATTGAAGTGAACATTTGACTTAAAAACACCATGGCCAATTATCACAGAAATTGCTTTTTTATGTCATATTTTGGCGCACAATTTTCAAACAATAATATAGAGATAAGTAGGAATCGACGGTCACTGCTCGCTCGCTGCATATGCATAACTTAGAGCGAGTTAAAAAATGCAATGGAAATGTCGAAACTTTCAGAATGACACAAAAATTGCAATATGTCACTGCTGGCCAAATCTGCAGCTATTTTTAAAAAAAGCTGCTTTATGCTAGAGTGATGCATTGGTCAAGATTTCAATACACCACACCACGACACTTAATAATCAATATACAACATAACTGTACAGCTCCGATTCATTCAATGCCTGGTTTTAGAGAGAAGGGTTTTTGGTTTTGAGAGGAGAAGCTTTGTTCTTACCTAGTTGCATTTATTGTCATTGATGTTAGCAAAGAATAGACATTCCATTTGTCACAAGTTCATCATTCATGGGAATATTAATTTGATGAGTTTAATGATAATTCATTTTATTTAAATTGTCGGCTGATACACATAGGCTCATGCTGAAACAGTTAAATTACCGGATAGTTTGGTAGACAGATTTGCACCTGAAAGACTAAGCAGCAGATATAGGTAGCTGTCATAGAGTTATTAATATCTGTATGGTTGGAGAAAAAATTCATCTTTGTTGAAAAACTGGATTTATCGCATCTATCTGTGTACACATGGGCTGCATGTGTACACGTTTGACTTTTTGAAAATTGAGGAATGTGACTCATCTACCACACTAAGGTTTTCAGAAATCCCTAGACACTATTTAGACACTATTAGATGCTCCTAACCCCCTCCCCAATCGTTATGCATACTAGTAATAACCTCCATCAATGAACTAAACCTAGTTCATTGTCTCCACGCTATCATGCTCAGCCCTGATGCTGAAGTACGACTAGCTGTCATGTGTGGAGTTGTGGTAACTTGTAATTATGTCAAAATCGACCCCTCAATATGAACATTTAATAAATTAGGATCTGAGGCTTCCCTACCCATTGATTTGTTTACATGACGTCACATTAATATATCAATTCTGAGCCCTGTACATGGAGTATATGGTGTGACCAAGGAGTGTGACAATGTGAACAAGTGATTGTTTTCTACTCAGCCTACTGTGAAGAATAGTGAGTGCTCCCCTAGCTGGATATGGGAGCATACATCTGTTAGACGCCGAGGAGCCAACACCTTTTCTGTCTACACATTCTGAACTTGTAAGTACATAGTTATTTTGAAGACAGAGTGGACTTGTTAAAGCAAGGTTAAAGTGAAACTAAACCACCACCATGACCAGGCATCCCTACTATTTGATCATTGAACTCATTGATCTGGATTGGTATTGACCATGTAAGCATGTTGCAATTAAGGACTAGGAGTAAAGGGGACTCCTTGTCACTCCTCACCTCTGTTCAGTCAGTGGGCCCATTTCCACTTTAATTAAGATTGTTGTGTGCTTGGGCCACCAACCCACAGAGATCAGAGTTGAGGAAGTTTTCATGGGGTTGGGCCCACACTGTGCCACCATGTGGGGGGGGGACTTGAACTAGATAGAGTTCATGAAGTGTAGGGGAAGGACGACCCCATAGGCATCTGGAGTTACAAGCATGTCCAGTTGATACTGGACATGCTTGTAACTCCAGATGCCTATGGATGACCCCCCCAAAGGCAAGTGAAATGCGTGCTTTCCATAATGAAGCGGATAAGTTAGGCCAATTAATGTAGGTCTTGTTGTAACATAGTCCCAGGCAGGAGAGTCTCTCAATAAGAATCTGCTGAAATTTTTCCATGAAGTTCCTTGCTGTGATGAGCAAGACCTGCCACAGTCTTGTTTCCAATACCACTGCTTTTTTGACTGAACATCTTGTCTTTGGAATAGGCCAAACCTTATTGAGAAGAAATTTGCTTATTCGACAGACCATAACAGAGAGGTATTTGACTACCAGTACTACGAACATACCAAGAAATTAGTTCAAAAATTCCAATTTAAAGGATCCTCCGTCCTCCCAAGCAATCAACTCCCATTACCCCAAGTAATATATTATAGTATTATCTATTTGCAAGCGCATATGGGCCTCACTTGGCCACAGAGATAAATGAAAGTATGAAGCAGTGAGATGTCCTGTCTTGATCACTTACCCCTTTACGCTGAGTACGGCTTCAATATATCTATGACCATCCTTATTATCATCCATATTGTGCCGATGGTTAGATTCTTGACTAGTTATAACCCTACACTAAAATTCGGTTCAAGCTGTATTTTTGTTGGGACTGACATGTAGTTCAGTCTGAGCGGTAGATTCCTCACCGATGGTGCACTATTTACTTATTTGGCTCCTACTTTGACCAATGAACTCCCTCTGAGATAGAGTTCATTGTTTTGACTGAGTCAGGCACAGGTGCAAATTTATCGAGGTCGTCCCACTTAGTCGCTACTAGTGTGATTTGGAGATATGAAATATAAGAACACAATAATTGGCAGGGCAAGTTCAGTGTTGTTTGATGTCCCCTTTGTGTCTGCTGAGAGGCTAATCTATCGGTTGAGAGGCTCACATCGTGATGAGTTACAAACCAATCCAGATGGGTTCATTACATTTCTTATAGGCCTCTGTATTTGCCATAAAGAATTAGTATAGGCAAAATATCAGCCCCTGGAAATGGCAAAGTGGATTCTTGGCAACCTTCTGTTGATTTCATTTTCCACAAATATGAGAATGAGTCCAGATCCTGTTCCTCTTTTAATTTGACTACTGGGCCCTGTTGATGACCCAGGTCTCCACAACCTACCTGCAAATTGAGAACAATTTGGCGTCGAATATGCTGGGCGTGCCTTTATTTATCTGTTTTCAGACTGAGACAGACCTAATGCTTGAAAACACCATTCAATATTTACCTGAATGAAATGGGTGATAAATTCCTTCTATGTTTTGTAGTATGCACAGTATTGATGAAGAATTTGTAATGGTTTGATGAGACCACAAAATTTCCTCATAATATAAATAAACTAACTGAAGTTTTGAAGGCAACATGTCCCTTCTATGCATAAAAGGTGAGTAGGATCTGACAGATATCCGTGCTTTATTGAATAAAGATGGTTATCTCATTGCCATTAGACAATCTGGCAAGGATGTCCATGTCCTCATTTGATGACATTTTTTTCCAAATGGCTTTCTATCTCAAGTGTCCCATTAGAACAGGTTCAGAGTCTGTGTGGCTACACTATAAGCAAGCTACAGTAAAAAACATGGCAGTAATCATAGTGAATTCACCTTACCTCACTTCAGAAAAATATGGCATATTAATTTATTCTCGACTTGAATTCAATTTTGAATTATTAGATATTTTATTTATTCTGAAATTTCTCGTTATTTTTTTGTAGTTAAATCTGCCAAGGTGTCTGGACCCATTGGTAAGTAGATTGTGAAACCTTGTAAAGATTTTCAAGTTTTCATCACTTCGTTAAAAACGTTTTCACAAATGGTGTTGATGCCTATCAAGAAAATGTATGTTTGCTTGTTTAATTGGTAACTTTTAATCGGAAATGTTTAGCTATATAATCTGCATTGATTATGGGTTGTAAATAGTCAGTACCTGACAAGTCTGTCCACCCGCCTTGAAAATTAGGTATTTGTTATACGTCAGCAGTTAATCATCACTACTTTATCATGTGGAGTGTGGGCGCTGGGCATTCTCCTGTTCCGAGACTCGAAAAGAAGGGAAGCACTGCTTGCGTACACTTAGTTGAGATCCTTCTCGTTCTCATACAACCTGATAATATATATCTTATAATAATTAACCTGTAATCTTATTTTCTTTTCGTCTTTAATGTTGTCGTGGTATGAAGCAGCTTTTGATTTGTGTTCCGCAGCTATAGTTGAGCTACGGGACAGTGTTCACCGTTTATTACATTATGTTAATGTCATTAATGCCTGACTGGGAATGGCAATGTGACCGATCTGTATCAGTACCCAGCGTCAGCTCACAAGTGAAAGTGCTGCCTCATTCTCATATTTTACTTTTGTAGATAAGTTCAACAGTTACGTTTCTCTGAAACTGCAGAACGTTAAATCTTCTACAATAGCTGTTCGAGGAAATTCTCCTTCATGGAATCAAGACTTTATGTTGTAAGTAATGTAAGCATGACATAAGAGGGACCCTCATCACTGTCCTGACATAATTATGATCTGCGACATGTCAGTATATGATGGCTGTTCTTGTGCAGGTACAGTCAGTCAGTCACCCTGTTTGTTATCTAGACATCAGTACCTTTGTACGAACGGCTGTCTGATACTCTGAATCTTTGGAGTTTGTTTTTATGAAGCGTCATATAGATAGCTGGTGTATTCAAAATGTGAAAATTGGGTGGATGGAAAGCAAAACGCTTAGGTTTTTGATGCTATAAAACAGGATGCCCGATGGTGATGTTGTTATTGGCTGCGATTGATGCAATATTATCCACCATCGTTACGTCTGACAAGAAGACTAATAATAGCAGCTAAGAAATGTTGTTAACTCCTCCTGTGTATCTCAAAGCACAAGTACATTTTGTTTAATCGCAAGCTTCAACATGTGATCAAAACAGCTGGATATAAGGGCTGACTATTTACTGCTTGAAATCGCCGAGTATTGATCACTATTGATAACGCTTGGATGAATCATTATCATATAACAAGGGGGGTCATCAACAAGCTCTCTATTGTTATGATGAGTTGAGAATCATTCTTAAATGTTTTGTGGAAGAAATCTCCAGGGGATTTCTGGACATGACATGGTGATGGTATTGTTGTGAAAGGTCACTTATCTCTATTTGAAGACCTGCACTTTGCATCATATATATTCCATGTGCTAAATAGATGTCAAAATCAATTACTCATCATTGCTTGTAGTAAATAGATAATTATCGATGTCTGAAGAAAGTGGGGAAAGTGAATAATGGTCAACATCTTCGCTCTATAGGTTGACATGGGTCCCTGGGGATGGAAAATTTAATTTCTCATCTAGGCTCTTTAATTCATAACTTGACACTCATTAAGCTTTCTTTATTCATTTTTCCTGCAGTCAGCAGGGTATGCTATGCTGATGTCCCAGTTCATGATGAATAATTTCCTTCGTTTGTCACGACTTTATATCATATGTGAAGTACTGATTGCTGTTTTGATAGTGAAACTGTCAAGTTTGATACAAGCTTACTAGTCGAAGTATGGGACAAAGGAATGCTATGGGACACTAAGCTTGGAGCAAAACTTATACCACTAAGGACAATACGACATTCAAACGAGGTAGGTTCTAAAGGTGAAGATGATACTAGCACACGGAGTCATATACATATGGTTGGACTATAACAAGATTCAGTAGCAGGTCATGCCTTTAATAAAATTTGGTACTTCCTATTACACATTGCCTCATTTATATCATCTGTTGACAAAATATTATGACGTTGACATTTTTATATGGTGATATATCTCATACAAATCTTATAGTATGTGTTGAATATGTGTTTTCCTCTAAGAAGTACTGAGCACTCTTCATCATTAGTAGTAGTATCTAATAGAGTACATATTTGTTTCAGATATATAAATCAGATCCTTCCAAAATGACTGGTAATTGCAAAGTTGACATTTCTTTTTTTTTCACCAAGTAGGCCTATATGGATGGATAACTATGTGACAATAATTTGCCGGTCATTGAGCTACGTTAAAATCTCGTTCCCAAGCCAGTTGCTGCTGTGATGCTGTTACAGTTGGTCCACATAGTATGATAGTAGAAGAGTATTAGCTTTGAAAGAATCACTGAGCATAGTGTCAATCAGATTGAATTGATTAAACTGATATTTTAACAGGATGGAAAGGGAGATTGGGTCACGCTGGATAGTGAGGTGGTTATGCAGGGAGATCAGGTGGTGAGAACTGAAGGTGTATCCGGACATAGCCTCTTACTGGATACTAGATTTGAACTACCAATAGGTAAGCAAAAGTATTACTGGTAATACCAAGTCATGATACCAGTATACAAGAGGCTGCCATTGCTGGTCAGGTGAATGTTGGAGTTTGTTAATTTCCTAAGTGAAACTGAGGAAAACAAACCTCTCATAGCACACATCTCAGCAAACAGTTACCAATCATGTCACTAAATTTTCCAATTAAAACTTATATCAAAACTTTATCTCTTGGAGACCTCCAACCTAGCCAATGTCTTGGCTCATAGCCATCACATTAGCTACCTCCAACCCTTATAAATACAAATATACTGCGATCTTTATTATTAATATATTATACATAAGAGACGTATACTTGGTAGTTTTGGATCATTGGGTCATGTCCAAAGAAGATGGACTAGTGTCTTTATCATCACACAATATATCTGACTCATACTATCTTGCAAACACTTGACTAGAAATACGACATTATCGTGAACACAGAATTTTTTAACGTAAAAATGTAGCTTGGTTGTACCCTGGTAGGCATTCCGTAACAGTTCAGACCTTTCCATGTCCAACTCTTTGATATGATTTTAATCCTGTAAGTATGGATTGTATATAAAGCTGGAGAGCAGGTCATGCTGAGTCGGTGGGGCCTGGCAATCACTTGCAACAAAACATCCTGCGCTGTGGTGACCGTATGATGAAAAGTCCCCATGAAAAGGTCACACACAGACATGCTGTAAATAGAGTTTGAAATTGCAGAAGGCGACGTGTAAAATCTACGCTGTAAAACCATATAGTCTTGCATGTGTGGTTTCATATTTATCCACATGTTTTGACATCTGGGTTCAGCAGGCCATGCAAGCTGAGTCATATTTGGCTCTTCAGAGACAAAGGCTCTGGTTCTGATCTCTATCATATGAACCGATGTGATACACTTTGGCAAAATTGTATCTAAGTGAGGCACTATGGTATGAGTAGTTGAACCTTTAAATGGTATAGTGCAAATTCAATATTGGTAAAAATTGATCTGTTATCATAAAATTAACCCATCCTACATTGGCTTAGCTGTAAAACTCGAAATCTCTATTCTGAAAAAGATGTTTCTAACATTGTGCTCTCAAGGGCACTAAGCTTGTGAACATTCTGCTATTATCACTCTTGTTCATTTAGACCGGCGAGTGAACAAATTTACATTGATGGAACTAAATATAAAAGATTCGCTGCTGTGGGACATTTTTTTGTTGGAAGGAGGAAACATTTTCAAAACTTGAATATATCATAATATAGGCCCGTCTTTCTCAGCTCTTACTGTGAAATGAGTCTAGATAATAAGGTTCAATTCTAATGGAAGACTCTTTCTGTGAGACACATCAAGGAGTTAAAGACTCTAACTCCTTGGACACATGTGCTTCACTTCACCTGGTCTTAAAGTGCTTCCTATGATCGCAGACAAAAAGGATGTCTGTGACATAAGTTTAACCATAACACCCTGATGGAACTTCAAGATGTGTCTGACTTGTTGGGACTTATAGTGAAGCGGACTTATAGTGACGGGACTTATAGTGAAGGGACTTATAGTGAAGGGACTTATAGTGAAGCGGTTGCTCTCATTTTGTAATATTTGCGTTATATAAAACAGTAACTATTGTAAAATATTTTTAATGGTTCAATTCAGTTGGTCACTATTGGATGGTCTGTAATGTTACACTAAATCAATGGTTCATGTAAACCAAACTTGAGTCAAATATAGATCCAGGTCTAGTTAGTATGTATACAATATGTAGGTTCCTCTCCTCACATTCAACTATTGGTTGACAACATACTCTATTGGAACGGTATAATAAAACCTAAAAAAGCCCTTGATTAGCATTAACTATCTGAAAACTTACAATTTCATCTGCATCCAATTAAGGAAGGGAAACTAAGAATAACTTAGCAGAGTTTCTAAGGCTGTCCATGGCAATGCAAATTACCAAACATTGAAACATGTAATTACCGCTGGCATAAAACTCGACTTGTCCTATGAGGACTTCCCATTCTTGATCTGTGAGTTCAAGTTTTCTGGTGTTCTGAAAGCAAAATGCTTCAGTGCTCTACATATGTTTGCCCTATGCTTCTGCACTTCCTCCCCCAATGATAGCCGTGTCATTGATAGTGTTATCCATAAGTGTTTAAGTGCTTCTGTGCCTCATCTCATCATCTCTTGATGCATCAAGGCATCGAGTCTCAAACTTACTGATAAGTTCCTACTCACTTAGGTCCATCAATGTCACTCATAAAATACATCCTAGTAGGTTGTATTTCAAGCAGTCAAGAGGAATATAGCCTAAACCATACGCATTTACAGTGTATTATCACTAGTTCATAGACAATACACATGATCTACTGACTCAGGTCTAGATATTAGACAATGCTCTGATAATTATAACAACTTCTCGCCTGAATCTTTTTAGTCTTATACTTCCTTACTGACCACACATGTATAGCAAGCTGGAAGCACTTTCTATTTGGTCTGTTTGTGATGTTTAATGAATTGGTGTTCTTGATGGTAATGTTGTTTTTTGTTTATCCAGATATTCCAGAAGATGAGGCACGGCTTTTCACAGAAAATCTTGACAAATGGAATGATATGTCAGAAGATGAGGTAAGGATTTTTTCCAAATAATTGTTTTGAATTCCTCAACCGTAGCAAGGCCTAATATTTATATACAGGAACATCTGCTCGTAGAGCAAAAATAGATAAATATAGGCCATCCAAGTGTAGAACAACCAAAAGACAAATACCTTTTTTGAATTTTATATGCGATTTTTTAACTAATGCAGCTCAGACTCGTTTTATTTTTCCATGTATGTGCTGTACATTCGATGCTATCAACCTGTCACATGATGGATATTAGAATTTAGGCAATAAACAAACTTCAAACTTCAAACTCACCAGACCCCCATTATATGCACCTTAGCATGTCAAAGTCCAGATATGGAAGTCAATATTAACTTTTGAAGAGTAGTTTCGCAATATTTAGCTGATACGATTAATATGCTTCTAGGCTACTTCACCAATCCCAAGTATCAGCTATGAATATTAGATTTCCATGTTTTTTATTGATGAATTCCAAGAGGCATATCAGCAATGCATGGTAATTTGAAGAAAGCGTTCTTACTTCATGCCAAAGTCAAGCATGAACCTAATCCTGCCATTATATTGGCGATTATTGACTTTTCTGAGGCTTTTCAGATAGACTTTTGTTGAATATATCTATTTATATTTTGAGTGATGTTTCCATTTGAATAACAATCCGAACCAATCTTTTAACGCTGTTGTTAATACTCTTTTAATGCTGGTGATAATAATGCTATGTTAATAGGTTTTTGCTCCTTCTTGTCTGTTTGAATTGTTTCCTAGTGGAAGGGGAAGCGCAATCATACACTGACATGACATATCCTCTTTTTATTTAGGGTTCAAGGAGAAGAAACTCCCAACCTGCCTGTAAGTTTTATATGTTATATAAGTCCGTAACGGCATATCCCAAAACTACGCTCAATATTACACAGGTTGTTTACTCAATGCGAGCGGTTTTCTTTCAATTCCATTTACTGATTACTCCTGTTCAATCCATTCAGCTTGACGTCTAGTGTGCGTAAAGATCGCATGTCTTTACATTCTTGGTTGTCCGCCATTGCTGAATTATTGTGAGCAAGAAATGTGACATAACACTGATGCATGGGCAGGACCAGATAGTAACAGCATTGAGAAAGTCGCTAACCAATACAATTAAGCTATAAACAGAGTGTAATGAAATTTCGAGCCCTGTGGGTGTTTAAGACTGGTGATGGGGAAAGTCTCGTTAACGCAAATCAAATACCATTATCGATGTCCCATAATTTAATATTTTCTTGTAATTATTGAGACGTAGTTATCAGTATGTGCAAGTAGTTTGAAAGTGCAAAACACTCTCAGTCCCAGACCAGATGTAAATTGAACTCTTTGCGTAACACCGTTCACATAAAATAGATTTTTCAGGTTTTTCTGTCTTTCTCATGCACCATGTCAGTCCTTAAATGCTTGTATGTGCGTGTCCAGAAAGTTTGAATGCTCAAACTAGGATGTTATGAATGAAGTGCAGCAGCCTACCTTACCTATTGCACCTTTGAGAAATATTTAATTGCCTGCTCAGTGGTTAGGCTATCCTGTATACTGCTACAACAGCCATGGGAGCAGCTATTAATGTGTTTCCCTCTTGCATCGCTACACAAACCTAACCCTTAACAATCCCAAGCTTTAACTTTGTTTAAATATGGTGGTGGTTTTTTCTTATTTCAGCTATAGTATCCGACATCGATTCGGACTACACCAGTGATATTAACTATCCAGTATGTCATAACAACCACCACAATAACATTTCTATACATCAGATTGGTGCAGGGAATTTGACTAAGCCTCACTCTTTGCCTCCCTCTACACCTAACAGACATGACATTGTACCAAACAGAAACGGAGATGTAAGAACACATAACTCCCGAGATGATAGCTTAGATTACAGCAGTCAACCAGACGACTACTTTATGTCTGATGGTGACTACGATCCAAGTAACGAATATAGAGATGAATATAGTGCTGGAGTAAAATATTATGACGACAGAAGGAATCACCAGCACCACACAAATAATAACAATGATTGTTACATGGACTATGAAAACAACCACAGAAATCTCCAGAATCCTTCACATAGTGTTGTGAGGGGAGGAGCTCGCTTCATAGAAGACAACAGTGAGCACAATATTAGTCATAATCACTGGGAGATGAACGGCTATCACTATCACGAGTATGACGATGTCGAATCTGAATTTAGCACCAATACCTCATCAAGAGACTTCCCTGTGAACAGACCCGTACCCAGAGCTCGTGGCTCTCCGGTTAGGGCTGACCTCCCTCCGACTCCTGCTGCCAGAAGTCCTGGTAGAAGCCCTGGTCCTGTGCCTCTACCTCGTAAAACAGCTATGTGTGAAAACAGCGATAATACTTCCAGCCCGTATTATGAGAGAAGAAGTGATACATCTGATCCGCTGTTTTATAACAGCAGACCTGCAGAAGAAGGGTGAGTTTTATCTGGGTATTAAAGCTTTGGGGAGTCTAGGCTTAGCAGTGAATAAGATGTCATGTATAAGACACTAAATCAATTTAGATTCTTCTCTACTGGAGTAAAACATAGGAGTAAAAAATAAACTATCACCTATCAGTCGCCAACAGCATTTGACTGTCCAGTATCTCACTGCAAACACACCATTTACACGCCCTAAAAATGAGTAAAAGGCAGATATTTATCGAATTAGGTTCAGAATTAGGTTAGGTGATAGGGCTGCTCCTTGCTAAGTATTTCGATTCTGAAGGTGTGAGTAAGAACAATCATGATTCTGTCAGTGGGCTTTTCAGATCTTTATCCTATTTGTTTGGCACTGCAAGGACACCATTTCCATAAGACATTCCCTCAAAATAATAAAAACAAGTACTTTATTAATGTGTTAATCTAATAATTAGTTCTGGGACAGAACCAACCTTGGAATCCAATGGGTAGGCTTGATCCTCCATCAAAGTTCTGCAGCCGTGGAAACCAGTACAATACAGTAAACATGTACCTATGCTACAGCATCTGTTTCTCATCTGGAAATGGAACCATCATGCCTACAATCTACCACAACTACACGGGATTCTTCAACGCAAGGATAAAGACCTATTAGCAGCTAGCATGCACACGACAAAGTTTCAGGTCAAGGCAACCCATCCTGCAACATGAATTCGTCATTTGGTGGATTACGTGAAGCTCTTCTTCTCAACAACAGTACTTTCTACAGTTCTCAGAAGTTACATCATCTTGACAGGAATTTCATCAGCAGTTGTTGGAGCGCTAGAGATCGCTGGCAAGATCAAGTCTGTCAAACAGAAGACTCGCACTACAGTGCTTTACATTAGCTCAATGCCTCTTATGGTGTCCTAGCTTGCTTACTGATACATGTGATGCATGTTGGCTCTTCTTCATTCCACCGGATCACTTTTCATAGTCATTTCTTTACTGGTAGTGGTAACCATATTACAACTTTTAACAATGGTGATAGTTGCACTTGACTAATACAGGCCTCTCATGATCTCGGGACGTCCATGTAGATGTACGGTTTGTGCTGGGCAAATATTGAATAATGTTGAATATGTTTCCTTTCGACAGCCGATGTGCTTGATTCAGGTCACTCATCAGCACAATCTCATTTAGTTGTTCCCGATGTAAATGCCACCAGCGCTCCTGTTGAGGATATCACTGATGGGGCACACATGACTAACCCATCATCCATAGAAGTGGAATTTCATAATGAATACACATGCACCAATTCTCAGGACTCGGAATCCTTACACAGTGAGCCCGGAAATGCTGTGGATGATGCCGATTCTGGGGTTTCTAGCAATGACATTGAGGAGGTCTTCAATGAGGAAACAAACGCCACTGTGATGGCTGAACACATTGTTCCAAAGCGGCGAACTGAGGGAATAAAGAGAACAAGACTTAAATCTCAGTGGCTCAAAAATGGCTTTCCTGGATGGCTTCAGAGAATGGAGGAGAAGCGATCAAAGCATAACCAGAAGCAAGCACTGAACGTAGAACCAGCTGCTCCTCTCTCACCCAAAATTGACAGGTTTTTTATCCCCACTCTATGACATACCAAGAGAGGGTATTTCGTTTACAGAATTATGACTGCTAGTGTCCTAACAGAGTGCGATAGTTTTTCCATGACATAATTGAAACATATTAATATATCTCATGGGATATGAGTACAAACAAATAAAGGGATGCAGCAACCTTTTAATGGGGCAAATATTGCGGAGTTTGAGAATTAAGGCACACAGCGCTAAAGTACTTGCCTTGGTGTAGCAGATGTCTGTAATGATTTATTTTTCATAGTTGTTATTAGGAAAACTAGACACTCTGGCGCCATCTTGGGCTTTGAGTGCTGTCAAACTCAATGTGCGATGCCCTGCGTCCTAGTGAGAGAAAGCATAACACAAACTTGAGAGCTATCAACATGATTACATGC
This sequence comes from Membranipora membranacea, assembly GCA_914767715.1. Lineage (NCBI taxonomy): Eukaryota > Metazoa > Bryozoa > Gymnolaemata > Cheilostomatida > Membraniporidae > Membranipora > Membranipora membranacea. The sequence goes on from OU612065.1 coordinate 9,250,206, forward strand.
GGTTTAATGTTAAAAAAGTTGTTGATTATTCTTTGTGAGGTTGAGGCTGTGTTCCGCATTCATCTTGAAGCCTTCTCCACAACTATTCTGAATTTTCTTTTCAGATTTGTGCAGGCAGAGTGTAGGCCAAGATTTAGACATGAACATGACCTGGAACGCTACCCTGATGACTCACAAAGGTAAGCCTACCAATAATAAGTCTGTAGAAGAAGAATCGGTAACCAGTCTTCACAAACATGATACATAGCAAGGGTTTTCTAAAAGGGCACTGTTGACAGACGACAGTAGCGTTATTATATGTAACCTAATGCAGGGATTCAAACATTGTAGTCACATGCCCATGAAATGCCATACCATTATTCTTCCACTTATGATCAAATGTATCAAGAGTTCACAACACCTCACAAGTGCATTGTTATGCCTATGCGAAGTGAACCATCATTAACTGCATGTGAAACCAAATCTTTAAACACTACTGTTCTCCACAACACTCCTGCAAGTTGAATGTGTTCTTTTCTACACCTTGTTCAGTGGGTCTGGTGTTAAATGCATACCATATAGTACCAAAGTAATCCATGCGTCAATGCTGACCAACAATGCACATGCCTCACACACATGGATGTTGGTGTTAATTAGCAGAGAGTTGTCTGATTCGACACAAAATGAAAGTTGGGAGAAAAGGGACCAGACATTTGTCGATGATTTCAATGTGGAGATGAATCCATACTTCTGTGAAGACAGGTTACTTCGATGTTGTAATGCACTTGAGTCTGTGTTTATAAACCAACTTTATAGAGCATGTGTTCCGCTATCTCTTTGATGATAACATTTATCCCTACTATGACTCTAAAATATCGTTTCATATCTATCATCCACGCCTAGCATTAATTGAAAAGCCCAGGCTGTTGTAATATGAATATCCCTTATCATTCGCCTTCTGAGATCTTTCTCATGCACATGAATCTTTATTCCAACTAATTTTTAAGTTCAGAAAACTGGGAAAAATTCGGCGCTTAGTGTACACAGGTGTACATACATTTTAAATAAGTTCCTTTGCTTGGAGTTGTCCACTTTGTGTCAGTGAATAGATAACTCCTTGTTGTCATTGGTGACCTTTACTGATATCCAAAGTTTTCATGACATCTAGATATGATCATCAATTGTCACATTGCTTAGATTGCCTAAAATGAAAATGGCACACAGTTCACCTGAACATCTATCTGTCTAAGTTTTTGAATACGATATAAATGTCCATCTCGATTCTTGTCGTTAAACGACACTGATATGTTCGCTTGGCTGTCCTTGCATGACCTGACTATCCTAGACCAAGTTTCATCCATTTTGCCTGCATTTGCAGTTACTCCCCCTTTACTGCTCAGCGGCTGACCATCTGAGGGGTAGTGTCTCTAGATGCCTTGATATGATTTAACTCTACCTTTGTGGCGTCACTGTATATTCCTGTGTTTTCTCTGTGTTCACAGCTTGATATTCCTGTGACACATACATACTGCACTATACTATTTCATTCGTAATTCTATCAACCAGAGATCCTTGTCATGGCCTTCTAGTTCTGTCAGTGTGTTGAGTGTAGGACACTCGGATATGTACATGTATGTCTGTGCCTTTATGCTAGTGCTTTTGGAATGTGGGCACCTGCAGAAAATTGGTGTATATTTTCATGAATAATCTATTTCACCTTGTCTAACCTACTCACCCTTCTCTGTAATCATTCTATCCTTGCGCCAATTTACTGAAGGTCTAACATCTACATACTACAACAGCCCAGCGTCGTGCAGTGGTGATAATTTACCAATGTGCTGGTAGAACTGAGCGTCCCTTTTCACAGCACACTTAAGAAGTTTTGCTTGGTGTTACCAGTTGACTACTGTCAGTCAATGAAGGCATTGAGGAACCTATTATCATGTGCAATTGCTGTCAACTTATCATGAATTTTTTAAAATCTTGCCACAGCTGGGTTTCGTTTTCATGTTCTAGCGCTAGTATGGGATCAGATGCCCACAGCCAGGCAAGTTGTACGACGGAGTATGAAGGAGATATGGATCATGTGCCTTTTGACTATATAAAGCCGTCTTTTGAAAGATCAATAACTCCAAGCGAACAGGAGGAAAGAAATGAGATATCTGGGTTCCCATCAGATATGGAGTTGAGAGATCCGAGACTTCCCACACCAGCGAAAGTCAGATGGCTGAAAGCTTACCACAAAGTGAAGCAAATTATTCGGCGGGTATGTGTTCTACATTCTACATTCCTAAATGTCTCGTTGCCCATAATTCTGTCTGTATTTCATCAAATAATGTACCTAGTATATAGGCATACCAAGTACCTACAGGTAGTTACATTCGCAAACTTCAACACAGCAGGCGGCTGACTGAAGGTTCAGAATATCCTTGAAATGGGTGATTTTATCATCACAAAGGTGAGGCTTCCGTAAGGTATAGGGACTCGAGCATCCCGAAGTCACAGTCTTGTAAAAAATTGACCTGCACTTGCTATGATATGTGAAAGTACGGGATCTATCATCTTGTTGTCTCACACATTAGCAGCAGCTGTTGACCTGTTTCAACCCTTACTATATTTTCTGATAAGAATATTGAACTGTGAAATATGCATGCGCCATATGGCACCAGCTGTGACTAAACCAATTCAATTCCTCACAATCGTGGTCAATACTCCTCCCTTCTGTGCATGACAAATAAAGTTCATGTCGAGTACGCTTTTCTCTGAATTTTCTAGCTCATACATTTATTGGCAAATGTAAAACTCACGGACCATGGTCAAATGTTTGCCACAGTGATTTAAGAATGGGTTCCTCTAAATATTCGGTCAAATCACGGTTTTCTTTTTATCTTGTCATTGATTTTTTACTCAAATCCAATTATTCAACGGAAAGTGACTGGAGGATTATTACTCAGTACACAATATGTTCATGTCTGGTAATAATATAGAATGATGGCATCTAACAGTACCAATGAAAACATTTCGTATCAAAGCTCATGTTTAGTAAATATAACTATAACCAGATAACAGACTAATTCCTGCACCAAATGTAGGTTAGAGCAAACTCAGCGTATTATAATAATGACGTGAATCAAACTGCAAGCAGCCCTCAGTTGTGACTATTAATTAGCTTAGGGAAAGAGGATTCAGAAAGTCAACCAGTCAATAATACACTGATGACTTACAATGCTAACATGTTGAATATTATAAATTCTTAATCGGCAGAATGGTGTCTAAGCTCAATATTCCTTAATGTATTTTATTGATTGGATGGTATAATTATCTTATTTTACCATTTTGTCAACACTCTAACTGTATTTAAATAGTAATCACTAAAGCAGTTTCAGGAGCTCTTAAACTGTTTGTCTCTAGCAAATTATAACCCACTTTCCCTGTGCTCAGTGCAAAATGACAAAATTCAGATGACTTTTTCGAGTCTATTCCAAACAAAATGGCACACTTTCTGAGTAATGATAACGAAAACGGGGATAATTTTTTAAGCAGAAATTGGTGCAAAAACCGGCGTCTCAATATTAATCCTGCACTAAAATGGTGGCACCTACAACATAGATTAATTTATACACTCATTTATTTACAAAATCGGATATAATTCTGGTTATTGGATTTAGAATAGGAGAGCAAGGGCACAGAGACAGTGTCAATCGTTTTTTTATCATTTGGCTCATTACCCCTCAATCAATGTCCCAGAAGATCTGAAGAGTTATGATAATTTCAGCATATAATGAGTATTCATTATTGATTATATTACACACTATTTTATTATAGTATATTATTGAACATAGCTCATACTCTCTCATGTTGCTTTCACACTGGGACACACCATTTGCACGGAGGGCAGGCATTTTAACAATCATCAGTGGTATATTGATAATGTCGTGAACAGTAAAGCAAGCAAACATAACATTCAGCTCACAAATGTCAACATCGTCATGTATGGCTCAAGCAGCGGGCTTAGTCTCAGAGCACTACTGTGTTTTATACCTGGTCTAGATAGACGCAAAGCTTGGCATCCAAAAGGTGAGCTGAGAACTCTGGTAAAGTCTCTATCTAAAGAAGAAATAAACACACGCCGACTGACGCGTAAGAATGTACAGTATTATGGCAGCTCATCATCCGAGGCAGAGGATGAGGATAGTGACTATCACAGCTCAAAGCACCGATTCAGTGTTGACGATGAGGACAGCTGTCGTCCTGCATTTCTCCTCCTTCCACCCCGGCCAGAGGAGTCAGCTACAGATGATACTTTAGATAGCGGAGTCAACTCTAAGAGCTACAAGAGTCACTACTCACCACCAGAGATAGTCCTTCATCTACCTTCAGACTCAGAGAGTAATCCAGATAAACATAATGGTGGACTCATCACTGATGAATCTATGGATGATTTTGCTGAGATTCGTGTAAACATGGATAGTCCTGCTCATTCTGAGTCTACATGGCGTTCTCCAATGATAGGCGATTCTGGCAGTGAATCTACACACCATTATGTCACCTGCTCCGATATCACAGGTCCTGGGGTGTCCTACCATAGTGACACAGAAACCCATAGTGACTCATGCTCAACTTGTGTTACTCCTGAGTCATCACTCACCTCTAGTCTTTCAGAAGACAGCAAACAACCATCTCATAATGGTTGGAACTGCAGTGAGCATTCAAGCTCTGTTTCTGCTGAGGTGCACATAGAACCAACAGCTTGTCAGGACACTGGGATATATATAGAAGCTCATTTTGACCTGATTAAACCACTGAAGGCAAAAGAGTCCAATGCACACGAAATCTGCAAGTCTGAAGAACCTCGAAATAATACGAAGCAAGTAACAGACATAGCCAATGAGCCTACGAAAATAACAAGTACATTAGAGAATTACTGCCCGCCTGCCGTGCACCAAATGGGGGCTGATCTGAATAATGGCTACCGTCCTCAGTCTCAGTCTACTGAGTCGCTACAGACTGTACACACCATACACAGCGAAAAGCTGGAGGCACCAAGTAGTATAAACTCAACTCCAAAACTTTCTATGCGTGGGTTAATGTGTAGGGAGGTGGATGATCTTAGCTCATCAAATGACAGTCGTTCATTCTCTTACGTCTCTGTACCAAAGAAAACATTTGTCCCCAACCCAGATCCTCCAGACTGCACCAGCATCACAAGCGAGCAAAGTGATATTAGTGACACAACATTCTGGTCTAGCAGTTCAAACATTGCAGAAGATGAAATTGCAAACATCATATCAAGAGACCCTTCTACACACCATTTTAAATCTACGTATGAAACAGCGAAAACAGTCAGCAATGATACTATAACTGAGGTTAACGACAAAGGTGCTGGAAATGAAACTCCAAGTAAACGAAGGTTTGGATTAGATCTTGTAGTGAATGCTTTGGTAGGGAAATCACCATCTTCATCATCACGGTTCAATCCTTTCAATACTGCAGAGCCAGAAATTGACAACAAACAACTCCATGGCTCACATCACAGGAAAGGAAAGGATGTAAGTTTAGCGTAATTCAATAAACTGTCTGTTTAGTTTAGTGAATGCCCTGCATGCACTTCAGTTGGAACAAGGAGTCTTTGGTTGGAGAACTTGCATAAATATTTTATCAAAACACTCTCCTTTAATGCAGTTTTACAGACAACCAATTTAGATTCTTCAGGTCTTTAGTTACTTTTATAATAACATTATTGAGTTATCTGAGACAGCGTTTACATTAAATGATGACCCGATAAAGCTCATACCTACAGTTACGTCCTACATGTGATGCATAATTAAACAAAAAACAATGCACTTAGGAAAGCTGTGTCAGATCCCTCCGAGATGTTTGAAAAAAAAAAAAATTTCACTAGCTGCAAGAAATCGGTCACAGCCTATATCTTTTATCTTTTTATCAAACATGTCTTGAATGTTTTTAACTTCAGGATTATATATCATGATTCTAAGATAATTGCTCATGATAATAATATGAGCTAACTCATGCTCAGACATCAATGTAGAAAAGCTGTATAAATGGATGAACAACAAAACCTTGACATCCTTGTCATATGCCTTAATACTCAGTCAATTTTGTCAATAGTCCAATCTTCTCCCAGCACTCACACCATTGGCCAATGGATCCAAAGGCGCCGCTCCCCGATACTAATGCGCTATCTAGCGATAAAAATCTTAATATCAGGGTTTTATTCCTGTTTAATTCAAATTCATGTTTCCCCACCCATCAGTAGCGATCAGCGATCAGTAGCGATCAGTCTAGAATTATGATTATTGGTAACCTTTTTGGTGTGTTCATGCCAACACCTCACACCCAATGGAGTATCAAAAAATTATCACAGAAACTCACCTAACTTGAAAACCTAATTTTGTATCATAAAGGTACAAGGTGTCAGAATCAACTTGGAGGTTTTCTCTGATACCGATAACCGATACAACCTAGTATTCTCATGCCAAGATTAGATAGATAAGTAACTTCCGTCACGTTAAGCTGCCATCACTTGCTTGTTGGCAGCTACCTGGTAATGTTGTTTTTCATACAATCTTAAACCTTATTTATTAAGTATGGGCGGAATGCTGTTTTACCTCTGCAGGATTTATTCTCATTCACAGGAACATGACCTGGAGGAAGGAGATAGTATCAGTGCCTTACCAGACCGCAAGAACGCGTGGAAAAGTAAAATGTGAGTGAAAGCAGCGCAAGTCAACATCAAGTTGTTAAATTGTTAAATAGATGAAGACGTGGCAGCTAGTACTCCTGGGGGGACCAGATGCTTAAAGCACACAATATTTATGTGCTTTGAACTCCCATGAGCAGCGAATTAAAATACTGCTGAATCTACATTGCGGGACGATACAATAATACCAGTATATTTTGTATCAGTAATGCACAAGTTAAAAAAGATCTTGACAACAACAAAATGGTAATATTGACCCCAGTGCAGAACCTGTAGTATTTTAAATAATTGCTTGGGGCATTCCAAATGCATGAATAATAGTGTGCAGTATGCTAAAGTATCCAGTGTTTCAAGCTGCCGCATGTTTCATCCATATGAAAGGCCAGCATAATATGGATCCTTTAGAGCTTTCAAATGTTTAGGTCTGTTGGCCCTTCAAACATGTCAGTTCCACTCATGTCAAGTCCGACAGAATTTACACATAAAGCGTTTAGACTTGCATCCTATTTCCGCCTTTGTAACTTGTCTTTTCCTGCAGCACATATGATATGAAGTGCTGACAATGAGATTGTTAGTTGTCCCAATGCCAATCATATTTACTTCAAATACCGCTCTCATGCTAGTTCTTCTTTGTTTAATCAACATCCATAATTGTTTTACAGTGCTGATAGTTTTTACACGAGTATTGACATGAAACCTAAAATCGAGCTGCCTAGCCGACGTAAATCAATACCCTTCGTCAGTGATCTGGTATGTCAAACCATCTAATCTATAACAAATAATAATGAGATACTCTGCATAATATTGACATTAAACAGTGTCACACAGTATTGTGTTTTTTGCTGGCATTGTCCCTCAGGCATTCTCTTATTGTCTTAAAATGCAATGTCCTGCTTGAGAGTCTTTGCCATGTTGTGGTGGTGGTCCACGGCAGTTTTGTTCACACTCTTATCTTTGGGTTTCCATTCGATTTGCTTCATGTAGCAATGGTAGTGACACCAGACATATTGTGATATTGTCAATTTGTGATAACCCTGTTGGCTTACCACTCCCTCTAGACTTTATCGGTTCACTAGACGAGTGTTAAGCGGCGCTTTCTATCAGTTCTCCTGCGTCATAAGATGTTTTATAGTTCTCCCAGACATGTTTATTTGTAACATTTGAATTTATGCCATTGCATTTAGACAAAGAAGCCTTTATCTGGAGCAGCTAGGTTTTCCCTCTTGGTAAGAACGCACTAAAGCCAATGTGCGATGACAATTGATTTTTGGCTTCAGATATTTTCTATCTGATTACCCATTGTCATTTTATTTATTGGATTCAAATCTTGGTTGAGATTGACCACTAAGTTGGTGCTGCTATTTCATTGATTTACTTGTTTATGAGTTCAGTGCCAAGTTTCATGAGAATTTTTCTACGCATAGCCATTTGCGTAGACGATTGGGACATCTCTGTCTGTTTACTGTAGATCACACTCTCATTATCGAAAAGATTTGAGCCGATTCACAAGCATGCCTATTGAGGGAGGGGTGTTTAAATATTTAGGGATTACAATGCGTTAGATGGTTTAACTATGTACTGTAAAATTTCAGTCCGCAATGAACTAAAATTAGGGCCTCTGACAGTGGTTGACATCGTAAACAATTAAATAACATAAGATTGGTTTAGTTCGAGTCATCGGTGGCTTTGGCTGGATGGTCAGAAGCTGATTTCTCACACCATGAATCCATTATCTAGCATGCGGTATAATGTATATGATTCCGTTTTATTTTTGCTTTAAGGACTAGTTTTACCAAAAACTTTTTGCCACATACGCTTTTCACCATTGGTTTCCTTCTCCTATTACCATTTCCGATCGCTATAATTTCTTTTACGTTGCTGGGTTGATTTACAGAATCGCCGGAGATGCGCTGTTATCCATGATTTGCAGTATGTAAGTGATAGTCCCACCAGACAGCTGTAGGAGATTAATGTTTCCATGCCTTACCTGGTATTTAGATTATAATGATCTCTGTACTGAGCTGGGGTCCTTTCATTTTCCTGCATGTGATAACCTTCTGCTTTCAGCCAAGACCTCTCCACCACCATTGAATACCAGCATTCAACCCTTAGATTGTGTTAGTGAATAACGTAGTTAGTGGATCAATTTATTATAATAGTATGACGCGGCCACATTGTGGATCTTTTATTGAAAACTGATCAGGGCCGCCACTGGTTACCATCACACAAGTTGCTGTCTTATGTTCGATGGCTACTGAAAAACTCTCCCGTATATTCCTTGTACTGTGGAGATAATCTGCTATCACAAATCAGCTTCGTAATCGCTGAATAAAGAAATTAGCGTACACTATAACTCTCTGGATAAAAGCTTGATAGATGCTGTAGATGCAAAGATTTCAGGAACCATATTGCACAAGTTTTTATACATATATTCTGTTCTCAGGCATAAACATCTACCACTCATTATGTTCCTTATTCTCTAAGATTTTCTGTATCAATTGTAAGGTGTCTGTGTCTAATAACGGTTATAGCCTACTTCATTGTAACTTCTGGTTGCGGATACATTCCTCTCACAACGCTTGTCATGGTGTTCACCAATGTCTGTCTGTGCGAAATGCCCCTTCACTAAATCCTCTTCTGTGTTCGAATGGTGTTATTGCCACTGCTTTAAGCTTGTTCAGCTGGGTTCCTTTCAAAACACAAACAGCAGCTTCACAGATGAACCCTCATATTGTCCCTCCTGACGTGTCACACCCATCTCTCTAAGCTCTAATGGCTGTACATTACCGAGTAGTCAGACCTGATCATATATCCAATATCTAGGTAACACCCTGGTACCGTCAGTTTTATATAACATGGTTTCATGTATCTCTGGTTACTTCTTGCCACATAGGTGATGCAGGTAACAATAACTTTTCAATTTCTATTAATGTTGTGTTTCATTTTTTATCTGCAATTATCACTCATTATTATTGATCACTAGCGATTCTTCTTATTAATAGATCAGATAGGACCTAACATCAACCTTTCAGTTTGCATCACCTCTCTTAAAGATTTGCCGCAAGACAGCAATTTTTGTTTCAGGCACCTAATCTTGCCTTGCTTGCTGTTCATAGTTCTAGTCCTCTTTCAGTTCCCAATCTCTGACGCCCCAAATGAACATAGTGTCAGCCCTGTTTCCACAGAAACCTACTATGAAAATGCAGACCAGCAGGTGCTGCTTATGTGAAATTATGACGCATCAAAGAATTCTACGCAACATCAACAGTGTGGGGACCACACAGTGAAAAATCTTTCTATTGGCTATCTTTCACTTTAGTTCAGGATAATAATTTAAATACAGTATCATTAATATTTTCTGTAGTATAACTAATGGACTTTAAAATTTGATTACATATACTAAAGTTCCTCAACCTGTGTGCTAACCATGAATATGGTTTTCCGTAGACTTAATAACATTAAGTTTACTAATCTTAAATCTATAGGTTTTTTTTTCCACATCTGTTAAAAAATCCATTTCTATACATTTTAGACTATTGCTGCAAACAAGAAGGGTGGGATGCAATCATCGTTCGCAGTCAGACAATCTCTCAATGATGAAGATCTGGTGAGAACTTTGCTATGTAGCCAGCCCTGTGTGACCCCAATTCATCCTTTTCCAATCAAGCATTCCAATGGTTCTTATTCTCTGGCGGAAATGACTATGTTAACATATAAGATATAAAGCTTCCTTTACTCTAGTGTTAGTCCATCCTTGGAATAATGATTTTACAGCTTAGAAAGATACTTCCACTATAATGGCCACCAGCAATAATTTTAGATCACAATTATTTTCCCTGTAGGTGTTAGAGGATAATTTTAATTTATTTGAAATCTTTGATTCAACAGGTAGTAGAGGTACTGCAAATGTTCTATTATTATCATATTATGTATTACCTTACTAAAAATGGAATCGTCTTAGTATTATCATCGATGTCCCTAGTGTTACTGTTATAAGTTTGCAGATGTTATAAGGTGTATTATTTTATACCTATGTGACCTAGAGCGGACTTGGATCAATCCTTGGCATGGCATGTGAGACCCTTAATGTGATGACAACCTAGCCCTGTTCACACGGCCACGCCTTTTGGTTTTTTTGGTTTTGTACAAAACCAAAAACCAATACCAAAAAAGAACAAAACCCGTGGCCGTGTGAACAGTGCTTATGACAACCCTAGCAATGGTCAAAAGTTGTAAACAAGCCATAGATTTAATATAATATGATACATATTAGGTCTATGGAAAAACCAACAATATTTTACAAAATATTTTTAATCGATTGGGCACATTGATATGCATAATATAATGACCAGTGGTAAAACACAGTGTATGGCTTATAGTGAAGAAACTTTGTGTAGTAAATCGGATCTAGGTTTAAAAAATTTCATAAGGTTTTTGGAAATAACAAATGATTTTAAGAACAAAGTTTACGGACCATTGGAGATGTTTCATGCATCAGAACCCAGAGTATTTTCAAAATATTTTCAGACCTTGTACGTAGTAGTCTTTTGTGCAGCAATGCTGCGGTTGTCATCACCCCAAACCCACCTCATACCAGTGCCATATGTCTGTTATATCCTTAACCTATATAACGCATGGCTTGTATAACTGAGCTCCTGACCTCAGGGGTTATGGATGTTATTGGGATTAAGATGAGGCAGCGGTATATGTGAATTTTCAACTCTCTATGACAAACCAGTGATGTTAATATAGCCCATATATATTTTTAGTATAATCATTAGTTATTGGCATCGGTGATACCATGTGATATAATACTGAACACATTCAACAATCATGATTCGTGAAAACATGAAAGAGCCAGTTCAAACCTATTGATCTATCTTTACTTTGTTGCAAATCCCAAAAACCTACCCACCAGTTAATTAAATTTTTTTATGAAACTTGCTCATTTTTGATTTGATCATTTGGCTCAGGGCTAGATCAGTTTCATGTTTCTCTCATAACATCCAGTTTAAAACACCAGAAGACCCGCATGTGTCTAAGGTCTTTCCTCCTTGCATAGCATGTCAGTCATAGAGAGATGAAAGTGGGTCTAACTATAGAAACAGATGTGGGATATAATTGAAATGAATATAAAGTCAGATATGCTCTCAATTCAATTTCTCAGCTAAAGCATTTTTTTAGATGGTGTAAATATATTGCCATGTGAAATGTCATGTCATAGCAACACATATCTGTTGTCAATGTTATTGTTTATTTTGAAAAAGCCAATTCATTCATATATTAATATATTTTTTAAATATGTATCTCACAGCATTATATCTGGATAGTTTGGTAAACTTGTCTGGTTCAAATTGATCATTCCATGGGACTTTCCGAATTATCAAAATTACATTTTCATAGTAAAAACTTGTTTATGTAACTTTGAAAACAACTGTTTCAATTGTTTTTGCGCACTGTCTGCCTTTAAGAAATGCTGAATTCTTTATGTGAATAGTGGATAAGTGCTTACCTTCTGTTCCTCTTTCAGAAAATGCATGTGTACAAGAAGGCCCTGCAGGCTACAATCTATCCTATCTCAAGTACAACCCCACACAACTTTCAAATGTGGTCTGCCAGTCGGCCAACATACTGTTTCGAGTGTGAGGGTTTGTTATGGGGATTAGTAAGACAAGGACTCAAGTGTTCAGAGTGTGGAGTTAAATGCCATGAGAAATGTAAAGACCTCCTCAACGCTGACTGTTTACAACGTGAGTTTGTATAATTTTATCCTATCCATTCTATCTAGCTCATTAAGTTGTGACTGTATATTGAGGTATATGTGATGTATAATCTAGAGCACAGCACAGCTGGTCGGCTGTCGGACGGTGGGCAAGCGTCTGGGGGGCTCAGACTAGGTTTCAGGATGTGCTATATCCCTTATGAGCACTAAATGAATGAAAAATGAGAAATGTGATTTTAACTCATATTTGGTTGGGATATTGGAAATCCCATATCAGACAAAACACAATCTTGGGCAGGATTCATTGAAATAAACTCTTCATGAGTAGTTCAGTGGCAGGATTGTTTAGTCCTCGTCAATAATTCCAGAATACAGAGCTTCATTTTGCTAGTCCTTCTACATATACCTTGTATTATGTATTCTTGCTTGTCTAGCATTTGTGCTATTTTACCTCTGTAGGACAATGTGAAAAAGCAAACAGGCCTAAAGGTAAAGCTAAGTTTACATAAAAAAGCTGCACTGATTCTTATTTCAGACTAACACTTATCTAACATCATTTTATTCTGATCTCAGTTTATTATTCATACTCACTGGACATAGACAGATTTACAGAGCCTTGAAATATGTGGCTGTCTTTTCTTTGCATTGAGTTTCATTGCTGCACGCTTGCTTTCAAAGATTGCAGAAATTCTCTATTTTTTTGTTTTTACACTTGTATCATCCTCTCTGACAGGGTTGCCCTAGCCAATCTTTATTTATGAGATTTAATCAAGACCATGAAGTGGAGTGAATTTTCCTGAAGCGAGTATGATGTCATGATGATATTTTACTAATGAGATTCCTGACGATCTTGCTAATTGTTTGGTTTGCTGACACTACGTTGTTATTCATATGGGTCGCATAGTCATAAGTCTTATAGGATCACCCAGACTTGTACTGTAGCGTGATTGGCATTTGAAATTTTTACTGTTCAAGTCTTAAAGGTTTTATGGGCATCACCATGAGTAAATCGACAAACCTTCATAGAGGTCTACGATTTTTGAAAAAATGGTTGGAAAGGCAGTAATAGCACTTCTGGCCCCATACTTCCCTTATAAGATGGATTTTTAAGCCATCCTTTGACCCAATGTTCCATCTTATCAGCCTGGACTTCATTTGAGGGTCGTCCCACTTTTGGTGCCTTTCTCCAACCTCCCATTTTCAATTGAATGCGCCAAGTTCCTACATTACTTGATGAGTATTATCTAGTTAAAACTGTGCACTTGGGTATACCAGAAACAGGCATAGTTTTCAACAAGTATAGCTGTTTAATTCTGTGCAATTAATTGAATGGAATAGTAGTCCTAGATCATCGAAATACATCTACAGGAATAGTAAGATGTTAAACCATCACCTTGTAAAGTGTCAACTTACATCACTGAAACTATCCATTGTTTGTGATTGTCTTCCTGTGTCACAAAACACTGTCAACACGATTGTAGTATCTAGATCCGTTACCAACATCTCAAAAAGGTGAATTTGATTTAATGACATAAATTTTAACTATAACTATTCTAGGGTCGGCTGAGCAAAATGCGAAACATGGTGCTGATGACAAAGTTCACGCGAAGATGAATGCCATGCGAGACCGAATGAAGACAAGGGAAAAGAACAAGCCTGAAATATTTGATTTGGTCAGGTAAGTATCGTCAAACATGATTGCGTACATTGTCCCTGGAATTGACTTATGCAGTCAAAGATTAGATCAGCAAATACAATAACTCATAACATGAACTAAGGAGTTATGCAAGACATTATTATGATATTTTTTTGATTTGTGAATGTGTGAATTGCCACTCTCTGACTTCATTGCAGCTCCTTGCTTGCATTAGTATTGAGTGGTGGTTCTAGCGCTCAGCAAACCATTACCTCTATAATTATGCCTCTTTGTGTTCCAGAAACGTATTCAAAGTTGAAACAAATGTTCATGGGTCCGCCATGGAGCAAGTAAAACAAAGTGTACTGGAGGGTACATCCAACTGGTCTGCCAAACTTGCCATCACAGGTAATTCGCTGCTTAACAAATACCCATTAAGTTCTCAGATTGAGTTTGAACATGTCACCGAGGCTTTACATCCCAAATTTCGGTTGGGTAGCTACTCTAGATGCCTTAACACAACCTAACAGCGGTCTGTTTCCTATGGTTGCTCTTCAAAGTAAGGAGATGTATGGATCACAATATGTCTTAGTTGTAGAGCATGACCTTAACAAATATGTATGGTTATTACCCGGTCAGAGTAGAATTAACTGTGTAGTGCTTTGATGCTGGATGTATAGAAATGTATATCGATGACAATTTGGAAGAAACAGGTAGTCATGTGGTCTGTAAATCCCTATAGACATCGCTTATAGTACACGAAAAAAATTAGCTGAATAGCTACTTGAATATTTATTTAATGAATAATGCTGATTATAAACAGTCCGACAAGCATGGATTCCCTCAAGAAAACGCAGCCGAATCAGTGAGTATGGTAAATGCTCCCTGTAGGGTTTAAGGTTTGTGTTCTTCTGATTAATGATTAAACTGTTTATGTGTCATCTCCTAAGATGATATATTGGATGACAAAAACAGTTGGAGGTGTAGATAGTTGGAACTGAAGCTCATATCTTACCCGAAAAGTGATTGCAGAATGTAGCATGCAAGGGTCATTAGATACTCACAACTCATTTCTACCATAGCCCTTGAACTTTTCCATCCCGATTATCAAGAGAGCACACATGCGTTGAAATTTCGGTTGAACTGAATTGTGTGAATGTGCGATAGAAAAATATTGTTAGTCTTCTTTTTTGATAACTCACTGCAATGGTCGGAGCTGTTCTATGAAAGCAAAATGTTTCCGGCAACTGTCAATTGACTGTCAATCTATGCACCTTGACCAAAGTGGGGAAACCACAATCGAACTGAAATGTTGAGACTGGGAATCCACACTCCAGTACTCAGTATCTCATTAATAATCTCACTGTTTGTATGAACGTTCATATCACCCTCTCCCATCCAGAATTACTGATCACTGTATGTTGAAAATTATGTTTTTGTCAATAATAATATTTTTGCACTATATTGGCTTCTGGTTGCACTCAAACTATGTGAAGATCAGATTTTGTTAGTCAGGGAAGATTTTCAGTGTTTCTGGTATTGCCAAATCAAGGGGATGCTTTGTTCAAAAAGTTAGAAGTTCTTACTTCCAATAATCACCCTCACACTCAAGGTTAAGATGTCACACACCGAGCAGTCATCAAGTTATTGTTTAATCCATAGCTAGTAACATCTGGTGTGGATTTCTTGCCCGACCGTTTATTGATTGTCGCAAAGCTTTGATGTTAAAGGTGTGCTGGGTTTCTGATTTCCAGTGAAAAGTGCTCAGGGGCTCATTGGCAAGGATAAAACAGGAACCAGCGACCCTTATGTCACAGTGCAAGTTGGACGCACAAAGAAGCGGACAAAGACTGTGCCTAAAGAGCTCAATCCAACATGGGAGGAGAAATTTTTCTTGTAAGTAGGCTATTTGTAATATTATATAGTCTCACCTAAAAGAAAATATTTTAGAAACCTGGAAATGTGTGAAAATATCGGGCTGGGCATAGTCAAGCTAACAGTCTTAGCACACAAGCAGAATGTTTGACCCGAATCTAGAGGATTTTCTCTAGCTCAGTCTCTGTAGTTTCGTTAAAATTGATTCGTCGTTGGTTGGTTGTGGAATGCTCCTTTCAGTGACACATCCACATAGTTTTTGTGAAAATCAGCATGGATCCTCCGTAGTTCATGAGTAACAATTAACTGATATGGTTTCCCTTTTTTCTTTCTGCGCTCAGCTGGTTTACAGTGTCTTTCTGATTTAGAGTATACATTAAGTGACACATTTCTTTTTTTTCAGTGAGTGCCACAATTCATCAGACAGAATAAAAGTCAGAGTTTGGTAAGTACTGTTGTTCCAATGCTAGGTGAAGTTTATACACTAGTTTCTCTGTCACCAATATACACTGACCTATTCATAGACCTACAGTAAACCCAGTTAACAACAGTTAAGGCAGTCCCTCTACATCACATACATATAGATTTGGCAGCTTTTTTGATCAATGATTGTGGACCATGGTCAGCATCTTTGTAGTTAGTTAGTAGTTAGTAGCTTTTGATTACTTGACTAAAACATATAATGATGTGAATTGTGAACAGTTTTATGTATATTACCGTTGCATTTGTTCTTGGATTAACAAGCTCTCTGCTACAGGGATGAGGATGATGATTTGAAATCAAAACTGCGTAAAAATTTTACACCAGAATCTGATGACTTTCTGGGTCAGACTATCATCGAAGTCAGGACCCTGTCTGGTGAGATGGATGTATGGTATAATCTAGGTATGTTCTGAACCATAAAATGTGTAACCAGTCATCTACCCTGAACTTTGATAATGATGGGGACATGAAGCAGTGTATGCCACCATATACCTGTGGTGTCATATACAACCATCATGTTCCCTGATCTATTTTGGCTTCAGGAAGATGGACTGAGCACTGTTGTATGTGCATGTACTGATGCCTAATATTACATTGTTCTCATATACAGGGATGAAGACAATGATCTCCAATCAAAGCTACGTTCGACTTTCACCTCACATGAGAGTGACGACTTCTTAGGTCAAACGATCATTGAAGTTCGAACTCTCAACGGTGAAATGGATGTGTGGTATAATCTAGGTATACTCAACGTGTACTGCCTTTGTTGTATTTAAAAGTTTAGCTAAAACCAAATAGACATGTGTTCAATAACCAAGGAACCCTCAAGGGGACCTCGCTTGATCAATTCATGATTTCTCTAACCACAGCTCCGTTGGGGTGATCAGATCATGAATTAAGCTATTAAAATGGTTCCCTTCCTATAGCTGCTTTATCCCCTCCCCTCGATACTATGATGAATTTGGCATTTGGTGATTTATGCATTTTCCTAGAAAAACCCTTTAACCCGAACTGTGATGTGCTTGTAATTTGGACTAGCAGTCTTGCCACCCTATTGGTGATCAAAATGTGGCATGATGACCACCCTACGATTATGTTTGGTAATTGTACTAGTGCATGAACTGGATTTATGATCACCGTAACTGAATACGAGCATGTGTCATCATCAAATGAAACAACGAATCTATTAACACGATCGAATGCCAGTCCTATCACAACCACAGAGGTTTTGAGCCAGTGTTACGGTGTGCTAACAGCATCTTCTGTTTCGTTAATTACAGTTATTCATTCACTCAGTTGTCTCGTGGTTATTGACCAATCCTGAGTTTGACTTTGGTTAATCTAATTGCTCTGGTGCTGCTTTTACTGCTTCCTCAACATCTCATACCATATGAGAGGTGATTGGCGACTCTCTGTCAGCATGGAGATGCTCAGATGTTTGGAATTGGAATATTGCTTAGATTTGTTCATAGAATGTGAGATGCGGAGTGGATAATTCTGTAGAAAGTGAACCTAATTATTCAACAAGTGTTTGTTTGCTGTTATTAGAGGTGTATCCTAGGTCCTCTTGCTTGTTTGAACGCTTGGTAGCAGCATTTACTTCTCCACCATCAATACTTTTCATTATAGAGAAGAGGACAGACAGGTCAGCTGTTTCAGGTGCTATAAGGTTACACATCAGTGTTGAAATAAAAGGAGAAGAGAAGGTCGCTCCTTATCACGTTCAGTACACAGCCTTGCACGAGGTAGGAAGAATGTACAAACATATCTGGTCATGGCAGTTGTTCAACAGACTTGACAATCAAACCGAAAATTATGAATTTGTGATCAGCCTTTAAAGACTATATCTACCACATCACAGTCTATCTTAGAGTACTGCACACATGCGATTATTTACAGCTTCGCGAGGGAAAACTGTTTGTTTAGTGGTCTAAGTTCCGCCCCTTTTATAGTAAGCGGCTTATAACTACACGCTACAACGCTTCTCGCAGCAGACTATGGACAATCTTTGCCCAGCGAGAGAATAGTCTCATTGGTTAATAGACAGTTTTCTGAGCTCTTATTTATGCCTCATTTCGGAGTTGTCATCTCTCCAGTTTGGTACTTTTAACCCACGCCGTATAGGATTAAACCTGCTGAAAGAGGGTTATCTTGAAAACCACTTATGTTAGGGTAAAAATGAGTTTTGATTCAGAGTCTGCACCATTGAAAACCTTGTGAGAAAGGGTTTCCAAATCATTGGAGGCTTGAATGTTGATGTATTTTATTTTTAGTGATGAAACTCATGAAAAATTCTGCCAAATTGTCCGCAAAATAGGCAGAAAATGCTATAATTGACAATCCAAATACTAAAACTATTTTCCAAACTATTAACTGCTGCAGATTCTGAATCAAAAATAATTTTTATCCTGCTATAAACGGTTATCAAGATAACCCTCTTTTCAGCACGTTTTTCCTATGCAGCGTGGGTTAAAAGTACCAAACTGGAGAGAGGACAACTCCGAATTGAGTCCTAAATAAGAGCTCAGAAAACTGTCTATTAACAGTTACCAGTTGTATTTTTCATGACGTTTATGACGGGTATCATTAAAAGGCTTTGTTTATGGAATATCATTGGCTGATAGCTAACCTTATGATTATATCGCAGCTTGTAAACACGCTTTGTGTCTGCAGTGAAGAATGAGGAGATAATAAGCAAAGCTAGAATTTCAAGCTCTATTTTATTTTTACTAGCTCAGGTTTTCTAGCTGGTGTGTGGACCGCTTTATACAATAACTTTCATTGTGCCAAGCTACAAATAGACATTAATAGTATAACCTTCTGCACACTCAGTTGAAAGAATATCAGCCAATGGTATAGCTGCCGGAACTGTTAGCCATAGTCATCTGAGGATTATCATTTTTATTTTATGTTCTTTTCAGAACATCTTCCATTACCTATGTGAATCATCTGGAGACGAAGTAAAGTTACCGGACGCCAAAGGGGTGAGATTTTAATCAATCACAGTTTAAGAATACACATTATTATTTTATGGCTTGGTGAGCTTTTTTTCAGCTGTGTTTAGGTTGCCCTTCTCATTATCCTCCTACATTTACAGTGTGATCACAGGTCCAATACATCACATCCACTATCCTTTATTGTTCTAGTAAGCCCATTAATCCATACCACGCCGCCAAAGCCAACTTTTACATTCAATTTAGTTTGTAACAGTAATGCTAAACTATTTTTCGTTGCTGAATCAGAGTTCACAATCTCACTCAAAAGCCTTGAATTGAAGTGTTATTTTGTTTGCTACTATGATTTAATGCGGTAGTACCATTATAATTTGTTTTCTCTTGTTATAAGCTCTTTTGATTATTTTCACCACAACATAGGCGCTGATTTGTCCGTGGGTAGGTATTGCACTCTGAGAGCTGTTTAGTGTTGTGCTTTATGTATTTCTACTGTAGATCCTTTTAACATTTGAAATCTGTAAAAAATGACTATGTCAATAATTCGCAATGAAATTCAGCGATTCTATAGACTCTCGTGATCGATAGCCATAGCAGTAGATATGTTTACAATGTACATGAGCAAGCTGTCGCTGGTTAGCTGTTGAGCAGATGTATGTAGTGATCAAAAACAAAAAATTAGCGTGCTTGGTTAGTCTGAACTTTTACCTGATTTTGTCTAGAACTAATAGTACTCTTCTTGCACTAGCTGATCCACATTTTGACGCATGCACAATCTTTTCATCTCACTATCAGTCATATTTAAGGATATGTGTTTAGGACTATCTTTCTGTCTAACGCACAAAATTGCAGGATATTGCGCGAAATCTCAAAAATCTTCAAAAACCTTCGGTCTCACTGGCCACCATGGTATACTCTTTGTTGTGAAAATTCTCAAACAGATGAATGCGATTCATTTCCAATGACAGCAGCATCCTCATTATACATCTTATTTGAATCCCTTTGTTGCTGGGCTTGAATTTTTCATGTCTTAAATGAATAACTGAAGCTGTCTGGGCTTTGTACAAAGGTATAAAGGGGCATTGACCAAAGAGAATCAATTCCTCTTTTCCACAACCTAATATTGTTATCAAAATTTAATTATTTTATTATTATACTTTGTTCTATGATATATAGGATGAAGCATGGAAGGTATATTTTGATGAACCTGCACAAGAAGTCGTCGATGAGTTTGCTATGAGATATGGTATCGAGTCTATATACCAGGCCATGACGTAAGTTGCGTTCATATTTTGAGCTCAAACATTCTGCTTATCCACCAGTTGGCTCCTGTTAAAGCTCAAATCCAAACAGCGGTCATAATACTGTGATTTGTGGCCCTTTCACATGTCTGTTATCAGCTTTGAAACCCTGTTCTTTTATTTTCAGCCATTTCTCATGCCTGTCCAGTAAATACCTTTCACCTGGTGTACCGGCTGTAATGAGCACATTACTAGCTAACATTAATGCTTTCTATGCACACACGGCAGCCACCACTCATGTCTCAGCTAGTGACAGATTTGCTGCCTCAAACTTTGGTAAAGAAAAATTCATCAAACTATTAGATCAACTTCACAATCACCTCAAGCTTGATTTGGGCAACTACAGGGTATGTTCTAATATAACTTATATCATTGATAATGATTAGTTATCTAACATTGTGTGGGACACTGTTTTATACGCCGCAGGGAGTTGGTCCCAAACTCCATCTACACAGGTAATGAATATGTTACCATTTATGGATTGTCTCCATCTGAACAACACGACAAGACAAGATGCAATGCACACTAAAAGTTGAGTTTGAGTGAATAAAACCAATCTTAATAGCTTGTGTGTGTGCTTTGTTGTGGCCTTAAAAATTGACCCTTTTATTTTACAGAAATACTTTCCAGCTTCTGATTCAAACCGATTGCAGGATCTGAAATCAACGATAGACCTCCTTACAAGTATAACTTTCTTCAGAATGAAGGTAATAAGTGTATCATGTTTGGATTTTATTTCTTATCCCTAGCACAGTGCAGGTGCTCTAGTCGGAGCGCATGGTTTTATATGAGTATTATGTGAATGTAGAACATAAACCTGTAAATATTTTATTTATACGTTTATGGATGAGAATATCTTCCCTTTGCCATAACCACCTATATGGCATAATTTTCATAGATATGTAATTTAAGTACAGTTTTGCTATAACCTTTATACCCAGTCACATATGCTTTCCTCATTATTTCCTCCATCATTTACAAAACTGTTATTATACTGTGAAACATAGATAAAAGCAGGGATAGTGGTAAGTTGGCTCAGCTTCCTTTACAGTTCTTTTTCCCCCTTCTCTACTGTTAACAAGGTGTATGATTCTCATGTATGGTACGACCCATCTCAATAGAGCAACAAATCGCATCGTTATTCATAGATGAAGTAGTTTGTTGCTCTATTTTACCTGTTGGCTTTGTTTTAGGATAGGATGTGTCATTATTTTTATACGACTGGCTCAATTAGAGTTGGACCCATTTGGTTCCTGCCAGAAGTCATTTGTTCCATGTTTGCTCTATTCTTTGGTCTAATAGGGGGAACCCGCTAGGCTTATGGATGCCTGGTTATCATTGCCTGGTGTACGTACCTATCTAGTGATAAGCTATGCATAATGCATGCGACTACAATACCTACCGCATCAGTTTGTGATAGACAGTGTGTAACTTAGAGAAAAGAATAGTAAGCGAAACTTTCGAAAAGCTAAAATGCGCAGTATCTATATCTGTTTAATACAATTTATGACAAAACTGAAAGAGGACTCCAGACCAGCCAATCAAAAACAATATTAACTTGTATTTTGTAGGTTCAGGAGTTATCAAGTCCACCGCGGGCGTGTCATGTGGTGACCGAGTGTATACGAGTGTGTATGAACACAACATACTCTTTCCTGTTTGATCACTGCCATGAGTTGTTTGTGAGAGAATATTCTAGTGAGACTCTACCAGGGGGCTCTCTTGAGGGCGATGGGGTAAGTTTGCTATGTCCTGTGTATCTGAAAATAAATATTACTGTTGAAACTCCATTACCATACTGATATATATATGTATATATTTATATGTTTACCTGGACATCATACACGGAATCTGTGTAAACCTGGTGTAAGAAAGTACTAATGAATTTTTCAATTGCATTGAATGCTGAACAAAAATGAAGAGCTGTACACTGCATTATTTTTCAACCATAAATATTGCATGGACCAGTGTGTTTTTATTTACAGGGAGATGAAGGCCCCTCTACTCAGAATCTGACCTTCTGGTATAAGCTGATAGTTCTCATTATATCTGTGATAGAAGAAGATAGAAATAACTATGCCCTTGTCATTACTCAGTAAGTTTATTTTATAAGATGATCAAGAATAACACACATGCCGACTCTTTTTTTGGAAATTGCCAAATATTGCGACATCATACTGATTTGATTGGAAAAGCATGTATCGATATTGTGGAGCTTTTCAAAAGATGACAAGATTCGGGTCGATGACGAAAATATCACAATGTACCTCTCCCAGAATGAGTTAGTCGGATTTCAATGACATCAAGCTGCCATCTTCTGTGCCATTTTGACTTATTGCCTTGTTGACTTTAGATTTCCACATGAGCTGAATGTCGGAGACTTGAGTGCTGAATGTTTGTGGAAGTTGTTCTCAGAAGACTTTGAAGTTGGTCTCAAAGGTAATGATTTCCTGTTGTACCTGACAATTATCAAATACAAGGTCACTAAAGGAGTGGAATATACTACCTCCAACCTGCCCACTGTTGATGCCCTAGTCCTTACATAGCTGTTCAAATTAATTTACGGTGTTGACCCGGACCGAACAACGGACAATGACTAAATAGGTTCCTTCAAGTCACAGCTGGTGAGGCTGGAGTTTGGAACCTGCACACATGCAGGTAAACATGCAGGTAAAGATGATTTGAGAAGATTATATGACCTGTTCAATGTAGTTGTTCTGTGATCAAGAATTTATGTTTCAAAATAGTTTATTTTTGTTTATAGAACATGCCAACCTACAGGATAGAAAGATGTCCAGTAATGATTACATGAGTATGCACTTCAAAGTGAAAGGATTTTACAGTCGATACGTGGAAACTGTTCCAGCTATGCAAGGAGTGATACCACAATATCCACAGTAAGTACACAATTATATTCCTTTGAAATATAAGAAATATTTACAAATCTGGTCAAAAACTTGTCAGCACTTCTCATAATCATCATGTCAGTGTCTCAAATCAGCATATTCTTATAATATTTCTGCAGATGGTTCGAACCGTTTGTGATGCAGTGGCTGAATGAGAATGATATTGTCTGTATGGACTTCCTCAATGGTGCTTTTGAACGTGACAAGAAAGATGGGGTAAGTATCCTAATGTTATTATAAAATATATACATATACATAAATATGGTGTTTTTTGATTCTGTGTGTTATTTTCTTACTGCATCATCTTTTTATGCCCATCACAGATTGGCAACACTTGCACTTTGATGTCTTTGAATTCTTATCAATAAAAGAGTTATGACAACCATCTTTGTCAACAGTGGCAGCAAAGCATCTGCTTGACTGTAGGAGATCAGATTACTCGTAAACTTCTATTGACATTTGAATCTCTGTTTACAGTTTCAGAAAGTTGCAGAGCACGCGCAGGTATCCTTCTCCTGTTCAGTCACCGATGTTTTCGCAACTGTCAACCAATGTCTGGATGTCATCAAGAAGTTAGAGTGTCCTGATCCGGTTATTCTTCGCAAATACATGAAGCGTTTTGCTGTTGTGAGTATTGTTATGATTATTTTGGTCATCCTTCTCAGTGTTTTACCGGCACGTAAGTCAAGATTGAGATTGAACACCATTTTGTCATAATAATCTCCCCTAGTGTGGCAAGTGGCTCAGTGATTACTTTTGGTTCTGATAGAGAAGTTCTTAAAGTTTACCAGTTGCAATTCATTAAATTTATTTCCACCCAGTTTCATGGCGTGAGAGCTAGGGGTTCAAATATTATCCTGGTAATTTAAAGCCTCATATGGGTACACTGCATTCCATGCAAGGTAGACAATTCTTTAATTTGTTTCACCAATGTTTTTCAGACTGTAAACAAAGTGCTGCTATCCTACTCAGACCTGTTGATAGCAGAGTTTCCACGCCACATGGCAAAACACCAGGTGGCCTGCATTCTACTAAATAACATACAGCAGCTCAGGGTACAGCTAGATAAGGTGTACAGAGCTATGGGTGGGGATGACCTTGACCCTGATGCTGCTGACATACTCAAAGAGCTGCAGCAGAAACTGAATGGTGTGCTCGATGAGCTGGCTAGTCACTTTGCAATGAGGTGAGCAATTAACTAACACAAAAGAGTGTCAAATATGTTAAATTAGAATTTCCTGCTTTGCCCCATCTCATCCCATCTTATCCCATCTCATTCCATCTTATCCCATCCCAATCACAGATAAAAATTTCATATTAACAGATCCTTGTAGCCATAATTTACAGATGTGGACAGGCACTGGTTATCGAATTTTGTCAATACTGATATAGAAGACCCTATGATAACATCATGTGATGCCTCTGTTTACTCTTTGTTTCATGTATAACAGCAAAATCATTGTGCATGCTTTGGCAAAAAAATAAGGAGAAAAAAACAACCATAGATTGGAAAGTCGTGATATGAATATTTGTCCAGTTGAACTGAAACACCTAATTCCAATTTCAATTGCTAATTCCATCGTTCTGCATATTGCAGTATTGCCGTTGACATCAAAAAGGCAATGGATGAGTTGGCCAAGCTGATGTACACCAAGGTGAAAGGTGCAGGACAAGTATCGTTAGCTCAGACAAGCCAGCGTAATGATATCCAGCAGCTTTCTGATATCATACTCACCCCACTCATGAATCTTCTCAATGGCAGGTAAGTGAGAAGTGTACCAGGACACATCCATGTTAAATCTTATTTGTGTCATGATTTTTAAAAGCATTTGCGCAAATGGAATAAGCTAGGATACTTTTCTCATTTTCCCACTATTGAATTTCAAAACCTGAGTAAATGGGTTACTTTCTTGCCACATAATATGCATAACATAATTTTGTATTTTGCAGCCTTATGACATTTTCTGACTTGTGTGAGAAGACAGTACTGAAGCGCCTGCTCAAAGAGTTGTGGAAGATTACACTGCAGTGTATGGAGAAAACCGTGGTGTTACCTCCAATCACAGACCCTAGACAGGTACACAAGCTCAGCTAGGTTATGCTTCATCTCATGTTGCTTATATGATTGCTGATAGTTCCATCTTGATCTAATCTAAGGCTTCGTTGCTTGTAATAAAAGGATGCATGTGTGCAAGGCATGAAAACCCATTATGCAGGGACGAATGTAAGCATATTTTTCATGACCACGCTTAATCTTGCATGGTAATAGACTCTTACTATTGAGATGATACATTTACATTCAGAACGGTTACATTATGCTTATTTCAAATAATACAGTGGCCATTGCCCTTATGTCAATGCTGCCTTTGTGAATTATTATTCCGAGAAAAAGTGAGTCAGGCCGTAGGCTTGCAAAGCTAATAGCAAAACAATCAAAATCAAAATGTCCAAACATCATTCGTATGGCTAGGAACAAATAATCTGATGTATTGCTAGGCTGCTATACCAAATCTGTGTGGAACCCTCCTCCCCTTACAATCATGATCACTGCCTTTCTTGTATCTATGATACAAAAGTTCTGATGCTGTCTGTCATCCTGGTGCAGGTTGTTTGATTTAAATGTCTGCTGCACCTCTATACTATGTGGTTATGGTGGTAATGGGCCATGTGCTTAAATTATTCGTGTTTCAGCTACCAGGGCTTGGAGTTGCTGGCGCTACAGCTAAACTTGAGGGTGTATCCAAACAAATGCTGAACAAAATACCGGTGGCTACCTTCCAGGTGACGGTCCCATGAGTGATTTAAATTCTCCACATTAATTATCAGTGGTGCTGATTATCATTCAAAAACTTCCGCAGCACCTAATTTATATACTTATTACACCAAGGACCTAGCCAATACTTTGGCTCTGATATGAATGGCTGTTGGGTGTGAATGAGCCCATCCACCAACCAATCAGAGGCGGCACATTGGCTACTAAGGACCTATCTGTATAATGAAGTTTTCATTGGTAAAATATTGCTAATTCCACTTCTCTTGTGTTGCACCCCTGGTATATGTAGATGATGCTATAGCAACGGAGGCGTCATTCAACTTAAATGTAAAATCAGTTTAGTGTTTGGCATTCCAGCTGTAATGCAAGTACTTTCAAGGTATCAATTTATAATTTTCTGGTTTTTCTGTTTCACACTTGTCTTTTTCTTGTTGTATATTAGTTTTATATATTCTAAAGACATCTTCAATTTTTTTAGGATATGTCCAAAGAGGCAGAGAAAAATTTGACACCAAAACAGTGTGCCGTACTGGATATGGCACTTGGCACTGTCAAAGATTACTTCTTTGCATCAGGTAATGGCAATTGACATCATTTGTAACGATTTTAATATCTTCTGAGAATGACGTAGAGCGCCCCAAGTAGTTCTGCAATCAAGCGCCCAGGCACGTAGAGATTGACTTTGATTATCTGAAGAATAGATACCACTTGCTTTGCATTGTGCCAATAGACAAAAATCTCACCAACATAAACAAGACAGTTTGAATATTGAACAGTTTAGCCAACCATATGATTTAAGAGAAGCTATGATCAAGCAATGAAACTTGATTTAGAGATATATAACACCAATCCACGTTGAGAATTCTTCTACAAATTGTGCTAAAATGCTGTTTCAGATCAGCTAAGCATATCATGACCCATCATGAGCAAATAGTTTGCTGGCAATTACGTGAAGACAAAACAATTTAAGAAAGAGTGAAAATCAGTGATTGTCCTAGATTCCCCCAATGAGTTTGGGACAAAACTCCCAAACTCCCTGGTTTCTCATTCACAACAGATTAATCTAAAGAAGAGTTGTTTGCACCTGAAACATAACTCCTTAACACATTGATTTTATTACCGATTTCCATTATTATTGGTGTCTTTTTTGTTCAAGGCTTGCAGACAGCATGAATTCAGATGATATCAGAAATTTGTGTCAGTTCATTATCATCAATTGCTTATTACTTTCCAGGTCAAGGCTTGAAGAAGCAGTTCTTAGATAAGAGCCCTGAACTACAATCTCTGAGATATGCGCTATCCCTATACACCCAGACCACTGATACGCTCATCAAAACTTTCATCAACACCCAGTCACAGCAAGGTGGGTGTACCAGCTATAACAATGTGATGTGTCTGACTTGTCTTGCTCTCTAATGTGTGGTTTTGTGTTTATATATATTCATTGCCGTAATAATTTATCATCATGTCTCTGTGATTGACAGATAAGCCAAGTGTGTCAGACCCAGTTGGCGAGGTTTCAGTCCAAGTCGATCTATTTACACATCCTGGTACAGGTGAACACAGAGTCACTGTCAAAGGTAACGTACTCTCAAAAAACAATAGTTGTCACACATAAGCTCCAGTACATAACTGGCAATAACCTGCGCCAAGAAATTCTAGGTCAAAATCTCTATTGCTCCATTGTGCAGTTTTCTTATTATATCGTTGTTCCCCGCCACTTTTTACCAACCCAAATCTTCCAATTCAACCTGTAAACTAGAATAACAAGCAATTATTGTACAAACAATACCTATAATAGTTCTACTCTACATTTTTATGTGCAGTTGTGGCGTGTAACGATCTACACTGGCATACTACTGGCGTCTTCAGACCGTTTGTAGAAGTCAATCTCATTGGTCCACATCTAGCATCGAAGAAGAGAAAATACTCCACAAATTCAGAGACAAACTCCTGGTCTCCAAAGTACAACAAAAGCTTCACATTGTAAGAATAAACTTTAATTGCTTGCATAACTTTGATATGCGTGTTATTTGATAGTATCCAAAGAAGATCTTATCTTGAAAAAAATTTGAACTCAAGGGAGATAATGTAAAAAAAATACCAACCCTATCCCAGCTGAAATCCCCGCAGCTCTTTGCTCAAAAGAATATTACCAAACATTATTTTAAGTGCCCAAACCCCAAACCCCGCTCTGGTTGTGGTAGTGGTATTCCATTATCAACCTCATCACAATCAGATGCGATAGGGTGTGGATGTGGGTGTGGAGGATAATGGCAGTTAACTACCAGCAACCTGGGCATAGTTTGAGCATGTAAACGGATATTTAGTTCACATTACTATAGTTGAAAAGCTGTTTTATTCAGTAAAGTAAACCATAGTGGACAATATTAAAACTTGTTTAACATGTAGCAGGGTGTTGTACATCATCATTTTGATATTGAAGTGTACTGGGAAATGAAGAGGAGCCAGATGTCTATGAGCTGCATTTCTGTGTAAAGGATTATAACTTGGTCAGAGCTGACAGTCTCATTGGCGTTGCAATCATGCAGATCAGAGATATCGGGGAGCAGGTAAGAACTCACAATACATAATACCACACCTTGCTGCATATTTATGTCGACTCTTCCATAGCGAACACATTTTAACTGTTTTTTTAATTTTTCTACTTTGCTAAAATTGCGTATTCAGATAATCATGTTTTTCTGCAGAACTCTAAATATCAAAAATCAAAGTTTCAACCATACTTTGCCGGATAGTCAACTGTTATCTGCTCTGGGAAACAGTACTTGATTGATATGGGCTTGTTTTTCCGCTCAAAACATATGTAGTATCCAAATACTTCTAAGTACCATGGAGCTCTTGGAATTACGGTGCACTTCATTCAAGTCTCTTTTGACCACCAAATTTGGTCTTAATTGAGCAAATTCAGGTTTAGGTGAAGGTTTAGGTTTAGAATGCACATGTAGAAACAAACTGGCTGAGCTAAGTGCTATTTTGGATTTGGGACCTGTGACTCTGTATCTTATTTCTGTCAGGCGTTCATCCCCTTCTTTGATTTATACTTATGATTTACGTCTTGTGTTTCAGCGTGGTTGTGCATGTTGGTGCTCGCTTGGCAGAGGTGTGCACATGAATGAAACTGGCTGGACGATATTACGAATCTTATCTCAGCGTAACACAGACGAGGTAGCTAAGCAGTTTGTCCAACTGAAGTCTGCTGTGAGAAATGAGGAGAATCAACCACAGCATCACAGATAATGTTGTAGTTATCAAATAGAATAATATAATATACATTATCAGCTACATTTTGACAGGAGGGTTGTGTTTAGGTATTATGCCATTATGCCATTAAAAGTATCACAAACGCAGCTTACGTCTTTTCATAATAAACAGCCTCAATAGGAGGTCGACATTTTATAGAATATATATCGATCAAGTCCCAGGCCTCAGATGTGTTCAAAACGGACAAAGGGACAAAGGGACAAAACGATCTACCATTGTTTAATCTCTATTTATAAATTTTCTTATTACTTGTACCACTAAATTTTTAATGATTCTAGTCAGACAATTGGGTATTATACAAAGCAATATTATCCTGGTTGTCATTTTATGCATTTCGGTTTTTTTGCATTTTATTTCATATTTCTAACCTTATAGAGGTCATGTAGGTTCTAATCAATATGGTTATGGCTATGAGGCCAAAATCGAGCAAAATATCATCGCTGCTGTTCCCTAAAGTGATCTTTTGTCATATTAGGCATTCCAATTTCCAAAACTCTTTTATTTTTTACTCCAAAATCTCTGTTGTATTTGGACAGAACAGTTTATTTATTTACATCATAATTGGTTCATTTGTCAATCTCTAATTATTCTCTATTGCATTCTTTTTGTTTCGATATGTTATGAATTTAGCCTTAGGAGTGTTATTGCACTGTACAAGAATCGCTTACCAACAGCTATTCTAGTATTTCTTATTATTTAATGATTTGAGGATACAAGAGTTGATCATGGGTTCAACACATGGGTTATGTCATGTATAGATGATGACTATCTGTCCAATTTATTATCACTTTCCGATTATTTTTGTCAGAATGGTATATTTTAATAATATATGGGAGGATGTATAACATTCGCACTAAATACTTGATAAACTGATAAACCTCATACTCGTCCATGAGCTTAATACACTTTGCATTGGCTTTCCATACAGTAACAAGAAGTCCCTTGAAAAGCCGCCATTTCGACGCCATTCAGATTTTGTTAGACAATGTTGCATTATCAAGTTGGAGCTCTCTTTTTCCTACATAAGTTCAGGCTAACATTTCTCTCATGTTAGGGAGTGTTTTCAAGATGCTGAGCAAAGCAACAAAAATAACCTAGCCGGCGTAGGTCAAACATATTCTTAGATTTTTGAATTAACATGATATCTCAAACTACACCACATAAATAAATACTATGATATTACATTTCGTGTAGTCAAGGTCCTCGGTGTGGTCACTCACCACAGAAAAGGCTGGGAAGTTTGATCAATTCAAATTAAGAAGTCATTACTATTTGGCTAACCTGTTTTATGGAGACCAAAGCTGCCAGAGCATTGTAACACTTTCTAAACAGACCTCAGTGAATTCAGTATTAATCATTTTAATGCCATTTTTTGAGAGGAAAGACCACAAACAGGACAAAGTTCCACTGAGGGACTTTGCAAAACAATATAAGACTCGATCAGTCAAAATAGAGATTGGAAACTCTTAAACCGAAGCAGAAATAAATAAATACCCGTTCTAAGTTCTAAGTTCATTTTATGTCGTTTTTGATGAACCAGTTTATTCTTATAGTTTCTTTTGCGTTTTCCATTCGAACACATATAGACTTATAAATTAAAGGAGAAAAACAGACATCAACAGATCATTTTCATAATACATAGTGAAAAAAACCATAAATTGTTATCAATTGCTGTGGAAGTAAAAAAACCTTGACTGGTGATATTAGGGTATTTACTGCAGTGGAGCGCTGTATGATGAAATGATGAAACCTACAGATACTTGCCGTATCCTATGAATACATTGTGACCAGGGAATGAGCGCTCACTATAGTTGATCATCTGATCTGACAAATAACCATGGCACATCTTTGTGTCAAAATAGTAGGTTGTAAGAGTATTATCTATCACGAAAAAAATCAACTTGGCTAACATGAACATATAATATCATTGGATACCATGGATATATTGTAAGTACCACAAATTCTCTTCAACACCTAAGAAAGGCATACACATTTTGCTATTGTGTATGACACATTTACAAACACCGAGCAGTGTGCTTTGTATTACATGTTTGGTGCCGATGTAAAGTTGCTTCCTTTTTGTGTGATTTATAAACACCATCTCTGTAATTATGTTGTGGTCTATGGTTACGAAGTCATTTTCATACGCTTTTGTGGACTTTCACTTTGCACATCTTCAGCACCCTCTCGTTTGTTTTTCTGCAAGAAATACAGACATCAACACATAAAATTCATAATACATATAATCAAGTAACTGCCAGCTGCAGGCATTTCTTCACTAACAACCATAAGCTTACTGGAGATAATAAGGAAGATCTAGAAGAACCCAGATTATGAGACTACTCATGATCGAAACAGGACTTTGAGAAAATATTTTTTTCACATATTCTATGGCTTTCTCACTGGTATATCCATGCTTAGGGATGTTATAACCTGTCTGTGCTCTCACCGCCGTGTCCACTTTGGTGGCGAAATACCATTTATAAGAAATATAGTATTCCAGTGCTACAGGAACCGATCTTGACACAATGTCGCAGAATGGGGACTTACCACCTCTAACATAAAATATGTTATACCATTGCGAGATTCAGCCTCAAACTTTTAGCGTTCATCAGCTGGCGCTTTTGTGAAAATCAGTGCAATGATGCCTCTGTCATAGAAATCCATAAATTTTATTTCCCGTCATTTGCTACATCAGTTGGGGTTGACTGTTTGCTTAGCATTCAACTAGGGTAACACCTCACATCATCACTCCAAATTCTCAGGCATTAGCCCCTAACAATTTTAAAAGTTGGCCCATCAACTTCTCTTAAGCGTTTGACAGCAGTGTGTAAAAATGAGGCATCTAACCATAGGATTACTTCCATTTAGGCCCTGATCTTAGATTTGACTTGCACGTCCATTATATTATTGAAGGACAAAGCATCCGCCCATGCTATAGTGCAGCATAAAATATCAGGTGTTACTTTGTCATTTGTTTTATAGAGCTTGGAGGTGGTATCTGCATGTGGTGGTATTGCATTTGACTGAGATAGGTAAAAAGACACTTGAAAGTTATCAAAAATTCTGTCAGGACCTTAACTTCAGGATATGGGATGGTCATGAATCAGGATTATCTGTCAGAAAACGAGTATCCCTCCAGTCATAAAATTTCCGCTTTGTTTCCAAGGTATCATAAAATGACAATCACTCATATCACCAGTACCTTGACAGAGAGACGCCTTATCATTAATTCAATAGAATGACGCTTCCAAATAATTACATTTTTTACAACCTCACATGAATATTTCTATTTTACTTGGTTTTGTATGTCTTCATGACTTTGACAAGCAAACAAAGTTGATCTGTATATATCTTTAGGTTGTTGAAAAGGCAATGCTGAGATTACAGGCCATTACATTTTATTAATGAGCAATCGCAATTATTTTGCAATGCTATCCCGGAACACTGTGAGTTTGAAATATTTTTTATCCTAGTGCAGAACGGAGGAGTGACGCATACCATCGATCATATGAATACTGAGAATACCTGATGCACAGGGTTGTGTGTTACCTACGTCACTTATTCTTTAATTAGGTCAAGACATCCTAGCATTGAGATCTTCATATACCCCATTGATACTCCTACACTACTCCAATGCAATGTTTAGATCCTGCAAATTCAGTGTATTACCTAGGCTTTGTTACTATGTTACTATATTTCTTATTATGCTTCTTGCACCTCTCTCATGTGCCAACTTTTAAGTGATATTGTTTATCAGTTAGACAATGAAATTCACAGCAGTGCCTAACATTTCAGTAGAAACAGTGATCAAACATGTATTATATAAAACCACTGTTGGAAGAACCAGCTTTCCGGAATTCAATGATCACTAATTTGCCTGAGTAGCAGCAGTAGGTTAAAATCCTTTTTTTCCCACAATGTTTTAAATACAAGTAACCAGCTTCGTCTCTATGTAACTTTGAATCTTGTAAAAAACATACCTTATTGATTTGTTGCAGATATCTCAGGAGTATATTCGTTTTTTCTGTAGTTATTACGACTAAAAATAGATGTGATAACCTATATATCATAAACTGCAGAGGCAAGCAACAAACTACAAGACGGTTGGATGGTATTTGCGTCTATTTTTGCAGCAAAGTAGCAACAATGATCTGACTATGAGCACTTTTGACATATTGAATCTTGTCCTAGTTAATCAAACATGGGAGTAGAGCGACAAACTCACAAATTGACAAACCAATCATTTTTAACAACAGAAGCAATGGAAAACCCCACCACGAGTGCCCGGAGTGATTTTCTAAATAATTAGTGGCGTACACATGTCTTGTTGTAATGAAACACACTCTACAAAATATTGATAAAAGTACTTCTCAGATAGTTTTAAAAGAGCAAAATATTTGTTTGTATCAGTGCAATCATTGAGCTTGTCTCTGATGCAATAAACAAAGTGGATCATGATTATAGATAGGCTATTACAAATCAGGATGTCATGTTTTCATGATTGCTACAGACTGGCTATCATTCTAATTCTAATCAATAGAGGACATTACTACCTTGCTCTGAAGGGTAATCTTTCGTTTGGATGAAGACTGGTGGCCTCTTGACCTGAAACAAGAATAATCTCATGGCACCAATTACATATAAAGGAGTTCATGAACGTATCACAGCAACCAGCAATTTATCTGCACTTATAACAATATCCTATTTGAGGCATGCTGAAACCCTCAGTAAATCGGAACGCAGCCCTAGAGAATAGTCAACAAGGATGTAGAGCATCAATATTCAGTACTCAATCAAATTCTGGACAAGGATCCTAATGTATAATATAGTCAACTAAGTTCACCAGGTAAACAATCAGCAACAACTTTGAACCAGAATGAAAGAGGAAAAATTCTGTAACATCAGTGTGGAGTTTCAACAGGAATTCCAAACTCAGGACTGATTAATCATCATTCCAGAGAGGGACCGATTGAGCAAACCCACACGAAATGTTAAACTCATAATCATTTGTGGGCAAATGGATCAGTTTAAAGGCACCTCACTTGAAGAGTCTACAATATACACATAAGCACATGGAACTCACTGAGCTTGATGTTTGTCGCCCCATGCTTGATTGTGAATCTGTACTTGGTTCTATCTTTTGGAAATTCTGACTATTGTAGCATGGCAAGTCCTTCAGGAAATCACCCTGTAAAAGACATCAAATCAAGGATAAAACTATATGCCACAAAACATAGTCACACTCGCGCAGGCGAAGACAGGGTTATTCTCCAATACTGTTCAACACATATTATCAAAGATTCTGAACTGTGTCTTACAAATCTTTGAGGATAGTTATTCTGAGGAAAAGCAGCATTTAAATTTGTGGGGCTATGTATAAATTTGTGGGCTATGGATCAATTTCAGTTTATCATAATTGAGAAGATTGCTGTGGATTACCAAGCCAATTATAAAATGAACCAACATCACACTTTACTTTAATACCACACTTTGAATAATCCAACACAGAGGTATGCAACAGAACTATCTCACTGCAGGAGCCAACATAACATAGATAATACTCCACTATGAGAGGAGAGATTAAGGTAGGCCTAGCCTATGTGTTTTTGTACCAAATATCCCCACACCAGTCAGGATACACTAACTTTTCCTAAATTGAGGTTGGTATATCTCGTGTAAGACGAGGTCTCAATCCAACAGTTCTACTAGGTCCATAATGTTAGGATTGAAAACTATTCGAGTTACACAAATATGGGATTTATATTTTTAATTTGGAAAACTTTAGTAACTTCGCCTATTAAAAGGTTCCGAACTCAAGATTTCAGAGATTTAACACATAACAAGTTGTTTTGTTTACATGTCCACTATTTCTTAACAAACAAGTTTGTACCATACTATGAATTCTCCCATAAGGAGGCTCTCAATTATCTGAGCAAGATTAGATCATTTGTTGCATGATGGGAGGGCCTACAGTTACAGAAAAATCAAAATTTCTCCACTCCTCTATGCATTCTCCTTGATCTAATCATCCCTTAGTATAACCAAGTAACCACTCCTTGGTGTAACCAAGACACTACCGATTTCATAAAACAATAGCACTCATGAGCATTTAGTACAAACAACAAATCTCAAACTTGACAGCACTTACCATTATTTCCGCTTTGAGAGTTGATCAAACTACTATTTATTATGGCAAGTTGAGCTCAGATGAGAGATGTGCAGCTAAAATCCTACCAGTTGGATGGTTATATATATATGTATGTTATGGTAGTTGAATACACTACTGTTGTTCTTGTGACTGTTTGTATTTGTGTTGACTAGACAAACTTGCTCCCTCCTAGGACTGGGTTCTAAGTTCTCTCCTGAATATACAATATATATATAGTAAGTTGACCTGTCTATAGTATAGTACAGCTGTTGGTGACTGTAGGTAGCACTGTGAGCAGCTGTCACTGCCAGTAAGTAGTATTCATTCAAGTCATTGGATGGTTGCAGTTCATCAAGTAAAGAGAAGAGGTGAAATCACATTCAATATTAAAGTAATAAACAGTTACAATTACATTAGTAATGAGTGAGGTAGCCTGGTAATATTAAGGTGACAATTTGCTATTATACCTATCTATTGTATTTGGTGTGTGATAATATCAGTCACAGAGAGTACAGTCCACCTTGTATGAGAGGCTGACTTCTCCAATTCAACCAAATCTGAATAATTAAATGAGAAACCACTGAACTCAATCCAAAATAAATTCAATGTCAAAGTCAAGTATTAGCTCTGAGTTCAATGTGAGAAATGTCTTATCAATGAACTAAACCTTTAGTTCATCGGTCTTATACAATCTATAGACCGATTATCAATAAATTATTTGTCTATTTAAGTGTTGGGGCACAACTCAAAGCCCAGCATTTATTGGTAAACCAGTCTAAAGATTTATTGCTAAAATCTGAGGTGCATTGTGGGTTTTCTTTACTTTTCCGGTTGAAAAATTTGAGAAAAACCAATCCAATGGACTAAACTTAAGGGATCTCTAAGTGCTCCACAAAACCAAAGTGTGGATAATTTGACCATTTGTTACATGTCTGAAGTTATCCTGCGGTAACACTCTCCTCTTGCAAACCTTAATATATACCTGGCATAGATAATATGTCAGATGATGATGACTTTATGTGTGATGATGAGGAATATGATCTGGTGAGTTTGAGTTATAAATAATAAGTTTTTAGCAGTTCTTCATGCAATGAACTCCCTTCATTGCTTCATGTACCTTATGTTGACCCGCCACAGTATAATCTGCTGCAACAAACGTAGAAGTTTAACTTGGCCAGTAATGATTTTTGGAATGTAAATAGGCTGGGCCAATTGTATGAAAATTGATTACAACAAATTTGACTGGGGTTTAGAGCTAGGCCTATAAATATAATTTTTTTATCTAATTACAGGAATACTCTGAAGACAGCAACTCTGAACCTGATGTAGATCTAGAAAACCAATATTACAACTCCAAAGCGCTTCGCTCAGATGATCCTAAAGCGGCATTAGCAAGTTTCCAGAAAGTTCTAGAGTTGGAGGGGAATGATAAAGGGGAATGGGGCTTCCGCGCCCTAAAACAGATGATCAAGATCAATTTCACTTTAGTAAGTAGTATTTTAAGAATGTCATATTATTTTGCGCATTTTATGTTTATGTGTAATTGATCATGCAATATTGAGATATATGATTGGCAGTCTGTGTATAATTAATAATATTGCTACCTATGTTCACTGCAGGGTGAACACACAGAAATGATGGCCCGATATAAACAGCTCCTCACATATATTAAGTCAGCTGTGACAAGAAACTACTCAGAGAAATCAATCAACTCAATTCTGGACAATATATCCACTTCCAAACAGGTTAGTAACCATGGGATAACTGAGCAGAAGGTAGGCACTTATTGACTCATGTGCGTGTGCGGCAGCGACCTAAGCATTTTTTTTGTCAATGAAGTTCAGGATCTCAGCAATAACGAGCCCTTATCTCATAGTTCAGATATTTACGTTCACACAGGCCTTGACATCTAAGTTGACCAAGGTGTCAAAATCTTGCCTGTAAGTCTCATATTTAATTATGTTGTCATGTGGGATATGTAGCAGCTGGACATCCTCGCTTATTTAAACCCCATTGTTTTTTGTTCATCTTACTGAAGAATTAAACTTGAATACTCCTCCACAAGTTTTTTAACATGGACCACCCCTCCCCACCTAGTTATGTTACTGGGATCTTTCACTATTGCACGTGAGACAGTTTTCATCCCACCAAACCCTTACTCTGCATAGACAGGCTAACCATCATGTGGTGTTGACCATCTTCTGATCAATGCTCAATAGCAAGGGTAAAATTATCTGTATACATGGAGACATTTACCACACAATTCATTGTTTACCACACAATTTATTATTCCGCTTCCCTTATATTTTTTTGCATTAGATGAGCTTGTTGCAAGATTTTTACGAGACAACCCTGGAAGCTTTGCGAGAATCTAAAAACGACAGATTATGGTTTAAAACAAACACTAAACTTGGAAAACTGTACTTTGATAGAGGAGAATACAGTAAACTACAGAAAGTTCTTAAACAGCTCCATCAGTCATGTCTGGTAAGTAGACTTCACTGCTCAGTGGCTAAGGAATCATATGCAGTAATTTTCAGGCCAAGTTCTCCAGAGCATTTGTTACAATTATTACGTGTCTCTCAATTAGATACAATAAAACTCTGGTTCTCTATGCAGATAAAACTGGCACATATCACTTTGAGATCAATTCTTATGTCTTTGGATCAATCTGTTATTTAAGACACATAGCTGTAATCTGTGGTACTAACAGCACTTATTTCGCTGATAGCAAGAGTATCAAACAATAATTATCCTGATTTTTGCACAACTGCTTAATGTACCTCATCATTATTTTGTAGACTACTGAAGGTGAAGACGATCTGAAGAAGGGCACACAGCTATTAGAGATTTATGCCCTGGAAATACAGATGTATACAGCTCAGAAAAATAATAAAAAGCTCAAAGCCTTATATGAACAGTCATTGCACATAAAATCAGCAATTCCACATCCTTTGATAATGGGAGTCATAAGAGGTAGGTGGTCCAATCACAAACCTACAAAAGCGACCAGCCAAGTTTCAGAATAGTCTTTATTTTATGTAAGCATGTTGCCCAACCAAATATATCAAGTAAAATTGATGCAAATATCCTATAGAATTATAGCTTTTGTCATATAAAATGACTCTCAAAATTAAGAAAAGAGTTGAAAATGTAATGATTTCTGTTCATGTAGAGTGTGGAGGAAAAATGCATCTGAGTGAAGGAGAATATGAGAAGGCTCACACAGATTTCTTTGAAGCTTTTAAAAACTATGATGAATCTGGTAGTCCAAGGTAAGAGTGTTTCACTTTCAGGCCGGTTTGACTCCCAAATGACATATTATGGTGCTATATTCATCGGGTCAAGAAAACTGTCACTATATAGTATTTATTAGATGTAAACAGAAGTGGTCACCACTCTGTCCTTTATTGTTCAGACCTTGCTTAATTATTCTATAATAAATATACATTAGCCTTGGTTCTTATCTTCACCCTCTCAATATATGTTTATAGGCGGGCTACATGTCTGAAGTACTTAGTTCTGGCTAATATGCTTATGAAGTCCGGTATCAATCCGTTTGACTCACAGGAAGCTAAACCTTACAAGAATAATCCAGAGATCTTAGCAATGACAAACCTTGTCAGGTAAAACTTGGATATATTGTTTTTTATATAAGTCGTGAGCTACATCTTTGTCTCATAGTTATTGACTTCATCTCGTTGCTTTGACATAACGATACTATTTATTAATGATGTGATAATGTATGTATATTATACACAACATTTCTGGATTTATATGAACCTAACATTTTCTTTCTAGTGCATACCAGAACAATGATATAAATGAGTTTGAGAAGATACTCAGAGTGAACAGGCAGACAATTATGGAGGATCCTTTCATCAGAGAGCATATTGAAGGTACTTACAATTTTGAATGTCGTTTCTGTATGTATTAGGAACATCAAAGTACATTAGGTTGTCGTATCGGCCGAGAATTTGTCCCAAACTCCCATGGATATTAGGGTTTATGTTATCTATAATTGGGAGTCACTTTCTCAGTGAATATGAGTAGACAACTCCACTCATAATAGCATTAAGTAATATAATATGGCTTGACCACAACCATATAGAAAGTGTACACAACAAGTCATGGTTTTGTTTTCATGCAGATATTTTAATTACTATCGGCAGTATTGAATTGGTAAATGATTATATGTTGCAGATCTATTGAGAAATATCAGAACGCAAGTTTTGATAAAATTGATAAAGCCATACACTCGGATCCACATACCATTTATATCACAGGTCAGTATTTGAACGTTATGATAAGAAATCAAAAATGGTAGGCCTTCCGTCCAGGCTATCTGTACTAGACTTGTATTCTTGTATCCTAAACCACGTGTAAATGGTAAGAAGCATTGAATGTTGGCTTTATAAATGTACATAGTAGATTCTGCAATCGAGAACTTTTCATAGTATATCTTTAATCTTAAGCAGTCAAATTTTTGAGACTTCTAGCTCACCTTGAATTTTTGGAACTATAAGAGTCTGTCCCTTTCATGACTTGACATATCGATTTCTTAAGTTTTGTGAGAATAAAAAAGAAAGGAACTTTAATGGCTTCAATTACCACACTGCTTGCAGATCGACTCTGTGATACGAGTCTCTCTGCACTGTAGCGACTGAACTAATTCAAATGTGCTTGAGTTCCTAGTTCTCCAGTTCGGGTGGGGTGACTTTTCAGTTGGAGAACTCAAGCACATTTGAATTAGTTCAGTCGCTACGGTGCAAAGATAACCAACCTGAATTGATTGGTGCACATGCGCAAAGTGTTCAATTACACCCACTGTCCTGTCTAGCCTTTAATTTTGCAGGTATCATATTTATCAAGAATTAATGTAATGACATCATAATTCTTTGTAGGAGCTGAATATAGATGGCTCTGAAGTAGAGAACCTGCTAGTTTCATGTATACTAGACAAGTAAGTTTTAATGTTGAGCATTCACCACTTTGATTTCATTCATCCTGAGGAATTGTCATTCAAAGTGAGCTTAACATGAAGGCTCTCTCCAGCTGATCTGGGTGGGCCTGTCATCTAGTTCTAGGGATTCATTTCAGGTGACCTATTGCAAACAAATTAATTCCTTTTTTACATACTTTGTCAAGTTTCAGTGAACTAATAGGTTCTTGTCTCACGCTGCTTTAACAACTGTAGCAAGAAGGGGATTAATAGCTAAATAAAGCTTTTCTGGTGTTCGAAGTTGCGAAGCGTAAATTACCCCCACATCACAACAGCAGACAAGTATATCAATATTGGGTATTTATCTGCTGCGATTGTTTGTAGCACAATAGAAGGAAGGATTGACCAGGTGAACCAGGTGCTGATATTAGATAAGAGATCTATGGACACTTGCAGATACAATGCTCTAGATAAGTGGTCAGAACAACTTCAGTCGCTCA
The DNA here is from genome assembly GCA_914767715.1 of Membranipora membranacea. Classification (NCBI taxonomy): domain Eukaryota; kingdom Metazoa; phylum Bryozoa; class Gymnolaemata; order Cheilostomatida; family Membraniporidae; genus Membranipora; species Membranipora membranacea. Next base: position 9,291,431 of record OU612065.1, read on the forward strand.
GTATTACAATATCATCTAAGCTGACTTGAACCAGGCACTAAATGTGTTAGGGCTGCTGAACAGTTGGTAGGCTTGCGAATGGTGTTTTCCTCCTTATTGTATGCACTGCGTTCGACTGTGCTTCTATAGCTTCCAAGCAAAGAAAAGTTTCAAGATATATTCTTTTTTTTTACCTGTTGTTGTTGTCTGTTGTTGGCATACTAAGTGAATTCTTTCTCCTAATGGTTATGCCTTTACATGAAAAGACTGTTGAATATATATGACGTATTTCATCAATTTTCTCCTCTATTTGAGCACGTAACAGGTCTGCAAGCTCTGTTGCAGTTTAATATATATTTCAATCAAGGAGAAATATTACTCTTTGCTCTTTGTCTTTTGCATTCTAAGATCAGCATGAATAAACATCTATTCACTATGTTGCTGCCTGTGATTGCAGTCCTGAGGTGCTGTATAGAAAGAGTTTTTCACTGGCAGATGATTTTTCTAGTCAATGGCATCATCTACTATCAACGGTAATGTAGCCAGTAGCCTAGCGCTACAACAATATGGTTACTTTATAAAAGGACCAATCATAAGGTTTTTTCACTCTCCATCATTTCGAGTCCTGATCCAATGGTACTGTGTGTACAGTGAAACCACAACCCATGACAATTCTGATCTACATGCAGAAAACCTACTATCCAATTGGCCAAATTAAAAAAATTCCCACCCAGTACAGAAGACCTGATCTGAGACTTGTCTTCATCAGTAATCCACCTGAGAGTAAGTTGCTGCAAGGAGGGTGCTGCTTACTGTTTACTGTGAGTTTTTGCTCATTATTGGAGTTGTGCTACCATGGATATGTGCTCATTGGCCAAGAACAGCACACCAATAAAAACCAAAGAGTGTTACATCCATCTCTATTGGCCAATATCCATCTCCCTCATCCGGTTTCAGCAACCCTAGAAAGAAGAAAGTTGCTCCATACTGACAGAAAACTTAGCAATCAATATTAATTGCAGCTTAAAAGATAAAAAAAAAAAAGGTTCAATGCAGGGGCAATCAGTCAGGCTTTCCATGTTGGGAAGGAGCTGTGGTGAATTGTTTCAAACATTGCTACAAAGACACTGCCAACCTCATAGAAGAACCTCATCATTTCTGCTCTCATCTTCATCATCACACCACAAATCTCAAGGTTCATTGCTGTTGTCATCAACATTGACACATCATAACATTCTTCAGACACAGAAAAATGAACCAGCTATCAGCAATATTTATCCTACTTCAAGAGTTCTAGGTGAGTAACTTTTGATAGCGATACCAAGCAAGGAGATCTACTCATTCACAACATCTCCCAGTCCCACCCTTCTCAGTCCATCCAATCCAAGCCATGTAGAGTAGGCCTACTCTACTGCAGGTACCTTAGTTGGTTTTATAAGGGGTAAGCCTGTCTTGACAATGAAGCTGGGCAATGAGGTGATCAGTGACCACTGGATACTTTTGCCAAATCCTCATTCAAGTATAATATTATTGCCTTGTTACAGTAATTTGTCACTCTTCATTATTATGTGTTTTTCAGGCTTAAGAGCAAATACTCAATTAACTCCAGTGAGAACAATGGCAACCCTATGGCAGATGCACATGACAGGTCCACATTTTAGAAAAAGTAAAAAACCCAAGCCTACAGATGGAAATCCACAGATGAAGGGTGTAGTACTAAAAGTATTTGCAAAGAAACCTAAGAAACCAAACTCTGCCAATAGAAAGTGTGTGCGAGTGCGACTCTCAAATGGAAGAGAGGCTATAGCGTATATACCAGGTGAAGGACACAATCTGCAGGAGCACAGTATAGTGCTGGTGAGACCAGGGAACGTTCAAGATGTACCTGGTGTTAACCTCAAATGTATTAGGGGAAAATATGACTTGGGTCATGTCATTAAGCGGTAGCGGAATTTCACCTCACAAATGGGCACCTGATAAGAAAGACGCAGCTGTTATGGTTAGTTTTCTTCCTTTATCTAATCTGCGCTTCTCTTTAGTAAATTTATGTGGCTTGTAATATGTTTGTGTTTAAAATAAAAGGAAGTAGAATTAGCTCCATATGATGCACTGCATTGAACAACTCTTTTATTGTAAGTGACACTATCGAGAAAAATGCGATCTACATTAAATTGATTCAATGGAGCATATAGTGCTATGTAGCTTACACATCAGATCACAGCCTTTGATAAAAAAGTCCAAAAATAAGAAAAATAATCTTGTAAGAGTATCAGCCCTTCTATGCACAAAATCGTTACCATGTATATCATGTATTCATCATGTATAAATATGTCAAAATGAAGGAAACAAGTTTTAAAGATTTGTGTCCCCCAACTTCTTCATTAGTCTTGCACTGTTATAGACGCGCCAACAACAACACTAAATACGCTAAAAGCAGTGAGTTTTTCACTGTATACGGTAGAGAATCAACAAGCAAGCAACAAGAAATAAACTTTAGATTAAAACAGAGCAAGCATAGTGGCTAGGATGAGACCAGCAGTGAACTTTAGCTGCAGAGCAGAGTTGGTCTGCACAGGGCGTTCGCTCCAATCTGTCACCTCACAGGCATCCATATTCTTGTATGAGATGCAGTACTTAATGTCTGCTTCCTTTGGATAATAGTTCATGAGTCCAAAGCACATCTCATCCTACATGAGAAACAAAGTCAAAGTTTGAATAAAACTTGATCTAATGCAAAAGACTGGAAGAGGAAGAATGGTGTTTGGTTTCCCCTGAAAATGAATGAGAACCTGCTGTAAGTAGTATTTTCCTCAAGGACCAGATTTTCTTTACTACTTGACTTACATTTGTTGCCAGTCCGGTGTATGTGATCTGACTCCTGCTCATAGTGTTGTAGTTACAGAGTGTCTCAATTCTATCACCAGCTTTGAGCTCAAGTGGAGGGTCAAACCTGACAGAAAATTATTTTGATATAGATTAGGCTACTGGTAGTAAATCGACAATGCATGAGTAGAAAACTTACTATACAGCTGACATGAAGTCCAGAGAACATATCATGACTGACTGACATGACTGACTGATTCATTCGGAGTTTGTAATGCTAGTTATTGTTCAAAATGACTGACCTGTGAAACACAGGTGTATCATAGCTATATGTCTCTTCATCCGCCCAGGTTTCAACAAGGTTACCATCTCTCCACTGTTTTATACTTCCGTGTGATCCTGTAGGTGAAAAATTTAATGCTGGTATTGGTAATTTAACTTTGATTTAATTGATTTTTTATTGCATCCAGTATCATTACAGATAGAATCGAACGCTCACACGCTCGCATAAAAAAATTATTGCTATTAGCAGTACTGCAGCGACTGTAATCTCAGAACTAGTAGCCCTTTTCTTACCCAGGTAATGCATGTGCAGATATGCGCTAGTGATGAATACAGACTGGTCTCCCATCTTCTTCTTAGTACAAGACTCTGTGCATTCACCAGCCACAGTCCATGATACTCTGCCAGGCGGTAACTCCAGGTGAGACTGACCAGTCAGGAAGATTCCCAAACTCTGCTCCCTAATATGAGGTGTAAGGTAAATGGTTGCTCCAGACTCATCACTTGAAATGAAATATAATATTATACCATAATAACATAATGTCATGATACTGCATGGAAAGACTAATTGAGTAACAGCAGGGAGGGTAACAATGAGCACATCATACAGTTCAGCTTTCAACCGGGAGTTGCCTTCTGATTTAGCCGTGGAGGGACAACTATGCAACACATACAGATCAAGCGTGACCTGTTATTCATTCTGATTTACATACATACATACATACAAGTTCAACAGCGGCATCAAAACATTTTACTTACTAGTAGTTAACTTCATTGGTTGGATTATTCCAGTGGTGTTCCATCAGTATCTTCTCGTAGTGGCCTTTACCAACAAGAATACCATGGTCCTCATGTTGGCATTCACCGTTTGAGCCTAGAGTCCATACACCTATTATATCACATTCTCCTGTGTTCATTCCGCACTCTTTTGGTGAATCAAACTGATCTATGGTGGGTAAAAATTTTGAATAAATAAACAAATCAAATGTAGAAAAACACCTCAACAACATTGTTTTTAGGGTGCTTTCATCAGGGTGAGTCATCGGTGAGGCTTAGGAGTTTTGATTATTTAAAGATATTATTATTTTCTGCAAAATGTAAATTATAAATATAATTAATTACATTGAATTTCAGTGGTCCATCATTTTCTTAAATCACAGGTTGTATTTTGGGGGGGGGGGGGTTGCTTTTATGTAAGCTATCATTGGAACCCACCAAAAATATGTGGAAAGCTTATACAAAAGCAAGACTGATGGGAAAATCTGACATAAAAATCTGCAGCTTGACACCTGTCACCATTCATATGGACATAACAATTATATAATATACATACCAATGTCTACATCAGCAGGGCAGCCATATAAGAGAGTGTGATGCATGACATATGCATTGTCAATAAGTGGTTTTGTAGCGAACATGTGATATTCTTTGTCATTTGGAATATCAAAGGTCTGGCACAAGTATGAGGTCTCTTGAGTTGGAACAAGGGTGCGATCAAACTTCATTTCAATCTCTATTGTGTCTAGAAAAAACAATGCATAGTTTTATTTGAAAGAAACACAATTCCTACCAATTGTTTGCATGCAATTTGTCCAATGATGGGGGTTGTATGCTAAAAGTTTGGAGCGTTATCGTTCACACTTCTGTCACCAGAATATTTGTGAGTACTAATATCTAAATGCTCCTGGTAAGTGTTGTAATGATTGCATTCTTACCTGGGTCATCGATGCCTGCGCAGGTAAAATCAGCTCCCTCTGAGCAGTCAATGGTCCATCCATTCTTGTTGAGGCAGTCAGCTGAATCTGTTGGTTCACAGATTCCTGGATGAGATATATTGGCTGTTCTTTGAGGAATCTCTCCTGCAGGAAACAAATTATTTTTAATGAGAATCAAACTTGAACTGTACTTTTTGATTATTACTCCATACATCAACAGGTAACTAACTGACGTCAGTATACTGTAGCCAACCGATGATGTTGTAATGGGAAAACTATCCAACTTAATTTGCATGTTATAGTTTCTTACATGGTATCTGAGTACACAGTGTAGTCTAGCCTAGTCACAGTCAAATGTACGGTGAGAAACCCGACACAAGATTGTCAGTGTCGTTCAACATTGATCAGAAATCAGAGGATAAAAGTTTCCAAGCATGTGAGAAAGGTTGCAATAGGCTCAGTAATATAATTTCATATTACTTCAGACGACACAGGCAATTAATGACAGGTGAAGAAATGACAGAGATTATTTTCTCTACCACTGAGAGGATGACTGTAAAGTGAAATTTTATACTCTGCATCCAATCACCTTTGCTCATCATTTGATAAAAATATACACTAGAACTCAAATATTACCCAAGATTACAGTTACGGTTGTAGCAGCAAAGCTTTATGATTTGCTATTAGAACACCAATACCATGTAAAGACCAAACATCCAGAAATAAGATTCTCACCAGCAGACCACTCGCAGTTAGGATCCCCAAGTTCTTGGCCATTAGTCAGTCCATCGTCATCAGAGTCAGCATTGCAGAGTTCAGAGTTCCAAGACTGTGAACAAATAGATATCAAATTTAAATCCAAAATTGTTATAAGACACCTGGCGTGTGTATGAAGTGTATGACACAGGATCAATTGTGATAGTCAAAACTAAACAGAACTTTGTAGAATAAAATACTACACATCACCATTAGTAAACTAAATTTATTTACTATTGCTAACTTGTATATTTTCAAATCTCATATAATGACCTACTTTGTTTTCTCTCAAATGTTGCTTTACACCCAAACGTTTGCCTGATGTGGGCGGAATCCGGGTAATAAATTAAAAATGAGAGTGTTGTGTACAAATAAATCATGGAATTTTAATGTGGAATGTGGCTGAGAGTATAGGAATGGATCAAAGAAGCAATACAGAGCAGGTAAAACCATACAATCGTATGCAACGTCAAGCTTGCACCATTTTCGCCAGGCATCGACTAGACTTGCTCTGGATTTTTGTTAAGTCATGACGTTTTATATTTATTGTTGGATATCAAGTTCAATACTAGTTCGTGTATTTATTTATTCAAGCAAATTCAATACCTGCTAACTTTCCCAGCTAATGCATGAGTGAAAACAAATAGAGTTTCATGGATTTTCTTATTCAAACAAGAAACCTTTTACAGGATTTTATGCTCAGTGAAGTCAATGACTGAAGTGATGGGAGTTAGTTGGCGAAGGATTAGCTGTTCCCCCACAGAGTACACCCCAAGGACATGTGCACCAGTGTTTATACTATTATCATGATTTTAATCTGTGTTACATGTTTGCATAACACTAGGCAACTGGCCAACTGCGGATGATGTCCAAAGGGACATTTTTTGCAAATTATGGACATGACATTCACATGCACAAATATAGATCTGTAACCATGATTGCTTATAGATAATAATATGATTGATACCTGGTCAAAATGAGACAGTTTCGGTCCAGTTTTTTCCACAGAATTCTGTGGGAACTCCCTCTATATTTCTTTGCGGGTACTTAGCTCCCACTAGTTCCCACTCACTTCAAACCCTACCATTACTTATGACTATTGAATAGAGTACCGATAATCCAAACATTGGTAGACGACGAAAGAGAAGACTTACCAGTCCCGCTGCCTTGAATGCAGTTCCAAATGGATTCCTATCTCCACCTCCTTGAGCGTTTTGATGGCCCACCCCTTGCCAGATAAAGTTTGGTTTGCAGGGATGAGGTATGTTGGCTCCATTTGGAATTTGGTTCTGATAACTCTTGAATCCAGCTACTCCACACACCAACAGGGCTGCTAGGATAATTCTGAAAAAGTGAGCCATAACAAATTTGATGTTACATAATCGAATATTCTCCACTTCACTAGAACTGGTACCAAAAACCAACCACAAAGTTTTGCAGCTTTTAATTATAAAACAGTAAATGACCCAAACCATGATATATGTATATAATCCCCTAAACAGATACAAACTCATACAAATGACTGCTTTGTTTAAATTTATGCCCAAAATATTTTTACCTTAGAGACATGTTTAGCAGCTGCATTTCTAAACGTAACAGCCTGTAAATGAAATTTGAAGCTAGGCTCGGGAGTGTTTTAGGACGTTCCATATGATGTCCAATAGAATCAGAGAAATGATTGTCAACATCACATGGTAATGGAAACTTCAATATGGTGTGATGTCTCGCCTGAAAACTTGAGTAATAGCATGATGCTGAGTGAGATGATTTATCATGATGAAATTTGAAAATAAATTTGATACTGGGCCAATATGAATCATGTTATCATCTATACCAGCGCTTGTTTGTTCCTAGTCCTTACTTTTCTCACAGTACATAATATCCCCATAACCAAACTGAAGACCGTCAATGTATGCTGAACTGATATGAACATTTACTGTATGTTGCCCCTAATTTCACTTTTATCCTCAAAGGGGACCATTTTTGGCCATGCCTTCATTTGCTGGCATGGTTCCTTTGTAACTTGAGGAACAAGATCCTCTCTGCGCAATCCACTTTCCCGCCTATTTTCCCGTGTTGTTGTCATGTTTCCAATAAATTAAATCCCTAATAGTATTTTCATTCCATGTATTTAGCCCACTGAAAATGCCTTAGGAAAACCAAATGAACAAGGATAAAATACATTGTACTTGTAGGCAGGGAGAATTCTATCCTCCCTGTTGTAGGGCATAAATAGCAACAAATAGTCTGTGGTTTGCAAGAGTTCAAGCAATACTGAAGATTTGTTAATGATTTTAATGGAGACATACCTCAGCATTTTGAGATAGAATATCCTTCAAGCTGGACAAAAAAAAACCGCAGCCTTGTTATCGAGTTTGAAACTGAGATTGATCCTTTTATAACTCAGGTGTACTGCAGTATTGTATAACCTTAGAAGGATTGTGCTTTTGCTCTATAGGACAGCATATAATCACAGAGTAAGGATATAATTACAATGCTTATTCATGTGGCTCATATAGTTTGCATTCAAAATAAATATCTCTATTGTTAGTTGATGTGCCCAGTCCGCTGAATGTGGCACCTAGTCCTGCAGCTGTGAACACAATCACCTTCTCAAATGGCTTTCTGTATCCATCGACTTTCTGATGGCCGTCAGTTAGCCAAACCAAAATTTCGGTTTGCACAGTTCCTCCATTAGGTGTTTTTTTTTCAAAACTTGTTTCCCAAGCTACTACTCTACACACCATCAAAGCTGCTTGACAAAAAAAAAGAGTTGTAGTTGTAGTCTGTAATTGAACAGATAAGACGTTATTTACATACGTTGCCCAGGTTGATGGTGTAGTATTTTTTTATAATCAACCACATTCGGATCAACCATTGACCATATTGTTGATAATGAAATGCTACCATCAACCCAGGATACTTTCCAACACGGGGTCTGTCTTATTACCAGTGCCATGGCTGGAAAAATAAAATTTGTCGAGAATCAAATATTATAATGAGAGAGAAGCATAGACCAGACTTAGTTTTAGTTTGTAAATGACCACTTAGCCCACTGCGGCTTGCCTGAAGCTGAGGTGTGTGACTTGATACCAGAATAATTATAGACCTAGCACCAGTAAGAGAAAGAAGCTGTGCGATGCAGCACCGATGGCGGGTTATGGAATAAAAACAGTTGTCTGCCGTGCCATATGCAATAAGTGATCAAGATTTTTTCCCCTCTCTGCCTTCCCATTTGCGCCATTGTGCGAACAAAAGTATTTTCTGTTGTCCACAAAAATGTTAAAGGGTTATGTGCGCAGGGAGTTTGGGAGTTTTGAGAGTTTGGTCCCAAACTCCCTGATGTGATAGTGACACAAAACTTCAAATATAGTTTATAAAGTCATTTATGAGCTTGATTATGAGATTTGGTGTGTATATCATATGGAAAATCCCATAACATTTCCCTGAAAGACTTTTTTCACCAATTTTTGCCTATTTTCACCAATGCACACAAATCTTACAAATTTTGTCGTGAGGGAAGGCCACAATGATTAGCCTACCCGTATAAATTTCCAAACTCGATCTGTAAGAATGCATTTCCCTTCCCAAGAAATTACGGAAACAGTGATTTTACTCCTTTTTACACTAACAAGACACATTATTATGCAATCAAGTTTTATTCAGTTTTTTTCAATCAGTAGCTTGACATCAAATAAATTTTCGTCTAGCTACAAGATACAATACTTTATTTAAAAATTAATGAGAACTTTATAATTTCTCTCTCTTAAAGAAGACGGAATTTGAAAACTGCACACATTGTGCTGTGAAACATTGTCACGTAACATTTTACCTTCGTGTAAAACAGTATGGGTGAAGAGTCTGCTGCATACATTCAAAGGAAACGGTTATGGTTATGAGTATGATACACTAACAGTGATGGGATTTGACAGTCAGCTAAAAAGCTAGAGGCTGGTATAACACCATCAGTGGAGCTTAAATATGTGTCCATATCTAAAAACATAAATGAGAGATCAATGAGTTCATTGGATAGATACAAACAACTTTGATAACAGCATAATCTAATAAATTGGTTAGAACATAACAAGAGAGGACAACTTCATAATAAACAGGTACGAGATTTTTTGCACGCTTGTGGTCAATAATTGTACTTAGATATACAAAACGTTTCTACCCACTCAACTACAATGCTGTTAATAACCAGAGGATCACGAGCACGGCTGTCTCCATGTAAGTAAATAGGAGTTATTTAGTAGATGAACTTTTTTTCTTGTATTTCATTTTTAATTAAAACTAAAGAAATTAAACATAACACTGTCTAACAACGAACAACGAAGGCTGTGGCAATTCTGTACCACCACAAATACAATCAAACCCTTAAATTGTGAACTCTATAAGCTATAATAACACATAAGGATCCACGACTCAATACTAAAGAGACAATGGTCAACAATTCACATTCTCTCTTTCAGTTTTGAAGATTGTCAGCTGAGTAAAGCTTTGCTTGGGCTTTATTCTATTAGCTCAGTTGGTAAAAGTTAATTATACTATAGTAGCCGCTGTCAACTTCAGTACATTTGTGAGTTGTGGCAGCAATCAGCTCATCATGATCGGTCACAGCTATGTCTTCTATCACACCATTATTAATAGTTGGCAGTGTGAGCCTTCTGAGCATGCTTCCTATAAACATGAACAAGAAACTGCATGTAAAGGTTTGTGTCATGAAGTTAATTTAATATGTCATACCTGCTTTAACAGGTAGGTAGCAGATAACTTTATTTGGTGCCAGAAAACCTATATATTAGATCTTTGTCACCCTAAATCCAAACAGGCATCAGGGAGGAATGAATTTCACTTCATAATTTGAGATGAAATGCTGCCTGCAGGATAACGAGCAGGTTTTCTCAAGAATTTATTCATTAGACGAGGGAGGAGTTTTAGATTTAGGACATTCTATAAGCAGTTAAATCTGGTTTTTTTATCAAACGCAAAAACATGTTCATAGCTTCAGAACTCTGTGTAACTTCTTCTAAGTTCAAACAGTGCAAGTTATGAGCCATCAATCCATGCTGCACCAAGGAGGATTTTCAATTCAATAGGCACAGACAAAACACACTTGCATGTCTATGTCGATAAGTTTCAAAAAGAAAATCAATTATCAAAGTTGCCTGTGCAGAAATAGTGGCGACCACCCTTACCTGTTGTAGAATTGAGGACACAGATATCATAGGGCTTGACAAGGACGTAAACTCTCCCATGTCTATCAGAGGCAACAGATCCAGGTTTCTCTATGTCACAGTTAATCCACATCTTATAGCCATTTTCAATGTTAACTTTGAGCACCTACAACACATCAACAAATTTACAACATCTGACGAACCCTGGCTTAAATTGCAGAACAGTTGTTGCTTACCATTTGATGAAATTCGTGGATATATAGATCGAAAAACATGAGATAAACAATTCAGTCACAGCAGTACTCAGCGAAAGAAATGATAGTGAACACATGACACACCTGGTGTTGATCATTACAGGAGATTATGACTGAGTCATTGTTAACAGAACAGATACGCCGAGCCACACATGAGTCAGCCAGAGGTATATCCTTGATGTGCTCTGCCACCGCTGAGTACACAGCTAACATACTTTTACTAGCTATCACCAAATCATCGTCAACAAGAGCCATACTGGCACCAAACTCTCCAGGTGTATCCCATTTTTTGATGAACTGACCTCTATCTGTGCTGTACACATCTAAGATCCTGATGTAATCCTTCACATCCATATATTGGACATGCAGAAAATCATCATTGGCAGCAATGCCTATGATGGTGAGAGCTGGATCAATAGGTAGGAACCTGGAAGCCATGCCAGCGTGATCCACTTTGTGTATGGCTGGGGTAAGGCTATCTACCACAAACATATTTCTCCCAGAGGCTACTAAGTGTGAGACGAAGCAGTTGGATATTTGATGCTGTTTGCAACTCTCCGAGATATTTGGAGCTTCTTTCGCCTTGCTTTGTGATACCATTTTCTTTTTACCATCTGCTGAGGGGCCTGCAGCCTCAGGTTTAGGGCAGCTTCTCATCCCACAAGAGTTGTCAGGTCCTGCAGCCTCAGGTTTAGGGCAGCTTCTCATCCCACAAGAGTTGTCAGGCTCACACTTGGACGCCCGTCTTTTGCTTTGTTCCACTTGTATGGTGTCAAGGGGATTTACTACAAATGAGCAATAATTATATTAACCAATAATATTTCGATTTAAACACCATCAGATATTTCAGTACCTTTTATCCTTCACTCTGTTCAGAAGAAACCTTCAGGGATGTTATAACTGCACCTCACATAAGTCAAAAACACATGAAATTGTTGCAGAGGGTGTCTCACCATCATCAGTGAAATGCAATTTAGGTCTATTTACTACTAAAGAATGTCTTTGTTCTCAATATGCATTTCCCACCCATTGATGTCTCAGTTTTGAATTCATCTTGATAGAATCATAGGCATACATATAATATATGTATGTATTATAAATGTATATGGATGGAAAGTATTTTTAACTACTATACTGAATAAAATGGGCTGATTGTTATAAACGCTACCTTTAGGACAGCTTCCCATCGGACAACAGTTGTCAGGCTGACATTTGGACACCCGTCTCATGTCCCGCTCCGCTTGAATGATGTGATGTAGGGGATTTCCTTGAAATAAGCAAATTGTGTTTACAAATATTTTGATATGAATACCATTAGATTTTTCAGTCCCTTTTTTCTTTGCCTCCACTCTGAGGTAACCTACGTTGTACCTCACAGAAACACATCAAATTGAGGTAAGGGGTTGTTTGCACCCACAGCTTTGCAATATTGGTTTGTGCAACAGGGTTTGTCGTACAATGCAGTTTAGGTCAATTTACTCATTTTTATCAACAAGGAGTTGGATGCATAGACAGTTTTCTGAGCTCTTATTTATGCCTCAATTCGGAGTTGTCCTCTCTCCAGTTTGGTACTTTTAACCCACGCCGCATAGGAGAAACCTGCTGAAAGAAGGTTATATTGAAAACCGCTAATGTTAGGATAAAAATGATTTTTGATTCAGAGTCTGCTCCATTGAAAACCCTGTGAGACAGGGTTTCCAAATCATTGGAGGCTTGAATGTTGATAAATCTTAATTTTAGTGACAAAACTCATGAAATATTCTGCCAAATTGTCCGCAAAACAGGCGGAAAATGCTATAATTGGCTATCCAAATATTAAAATTATTTCCCAGACTATGTACATATGAGTTTTTAATGTTGCAGATTCTGAATCAAAAATAATTTTTATCCTATTATAAGCGGTTTTCAAGATAACCCTCTTTTCAGCACGTTTTTCCTATGCGGCATGGGTTAAAAGTACCAAACTGGAGAGAGGACAACTCCAAACTGAGGCCTAAATCAGAGCTCAGAAAACTGTCTATTGCTCAGCCATTGATGTGCTTGTATTGACCTTATTGTGATATGTCTGTTGATACTGAATCAGATTTTAGACCTATTTCCTTGTTATGGCACCTGGGCAAAATTATTGAAAAAGCTGTTATGCATTTTTATGTTCAGTTTGTTTTACCAACCATTGATGGAAACCAGTATGCGTATCAGAAAAACCGAGGTACAGTAGATGCAATCATAGCTGCTATCGATAATTGGACACAATTATTAGATGAACCAAAGTCAAAATATTTGACAGTCGCTTTCCTTGACATGTCAAAGGCTTTTGACAAGATGGACAGAGGAAAACTGATAGATATGCTAACGAGGAAGGGTATCAACTATAATCTAGTGCAAATCATCAACAGCTTCCTCACACACCGATACCAATCAGTACGCATCGGCAACAATACCAGCCGAACATTACCAGTTATAAATGGAACACCCCAGGGGACATTGCTAGGTCCTGTCTTCTGGCTTTTATATGTGGACAGCCTTGAAGTTGAATGTGACATAATAAAATACGCAGATGACCTGACATTAACAGGCCTGCCCGCTAAAACACTAAACCAACAACTGGACCTCCAAACCTCTCTAGACACAGTATCGACATGGTGCGATGAGTATAATATGGTGGCTAATGCAAAAATGTCATCTATTATGCATCTGACTAACAAACATGCTCGATACCAATTCCAACCACCAACTCTGAAGCTGAATGGAGAACAAATACCACCGACAACTAAGACTAGATTTCTAGGAATCACTATCGATCAACATTTGTCTTTCGAAGACCATGTCGACTCGATCCTGAAGAACGTCAGACCGCTAACCTATACCCTTCTTAACCTCAAACGCTCTGGCGTACCTCAGCGGTTACTCACGAGGTTCTACCTTACATGTATACGGCCTCGTATGACATATGGAAGCGTAGCCTGGTTCTGCATGATGACCGACCAACAGAAGAAACGAGTAATCCAGCTGGAAAAACTCTCACTGAAAATTATAGCCCCAGGCTGTGACGAGTATAGTGAAAGGACAGCCCTGCTAAACATCATACCACTAGACGAATATATTGACTCTATGTGCCATCAACACATCGACAAGATCAAGACACCTGGGCACTGCCTGCATCATTTACTACCTCAACCGAGTGCTCGCAGACCTAGTAGACATACAACGCGCCTCAACACCAGCTCACGAACTGAATTGAGAGGCAACACTTTACTCATGTGTTACAGCAATGCCGGATGTGTAAATTATAAAGTCTAAGAATTAATTTTTTTCTGTTTTTATTTTCATGCCCAGGTTGCCTTCCTTACTTATATTGTGATGAAACCTCTAAAGGTCGCCTCTAATTTTTAGAAGATGATCATTGGTTCAGTAATAAAGATTATATATATATATATATGTACTGTATACTACTATACTGAATACAACAGACTGCTACCTTTAGGATCACCATTTTTAGAACAGCTTCCCATCCCACCAGAGCCAGCTCGTCTCATGTTTTGTTCCGCTTGAATGATGTCATCAAGAGGATTTTCTGAAAAAAGCAAACTGCAGGTAATATTTTTGATATGACTGCCATTAGATTCTTCCGTCCAATTATCCTTCACTCTGTTCTAAAGGTAGTGCCAAGGACCGATTTGAATATCAACATTTCACAAATGCTTGGAAAGCTGCCGAGCTTCTGAATGTGAATAGCTGAACAAAAACATGATTTGATGCTATTGTGAAATTTGTAGTGCAAAAATGAGATAGAAAACATTTTTTTAAGGTTACATTGATTGTGGGGAATTTCATAACTGGTGAAATGTTTTCATAAAGGAAGAGATCGTCATACGCCACTTTTTCACGTCATATAATAAAATCTATAAAATCGTGTATTTGGCGAAAATATTAAAAATTTTAATCAATGATTCTAAGCGGAACATAGGCTTTCTAGGAAAGTATTTTAAGATTTTCCAATAGAGTACAAATGATATGCGCACCAACTTCCAACGCTTAAAATATGTATTAATCAAAACCAAATAACTTGATGAACTCGATCTCGAAGAATAGATTTCAACTGTAAAGAATTTTCGCATTGACACAACAGTTGTGTTTACTGCCTCATTTCTTCACTAGAATGACACAACTTCATCAGAAGTTTTCCAACGGTATATGATATGTTGATATTCAGATCGGTCATTTCAATTACCTACAGTGTAGATAAAGCGCTTAAAATGTGTCGGGATAGCTGGTAGTAGCATTTCATTGTCAACCACTTTGTTGTTAGGAAAGTAGTTGATAATGAAATTCCACTACCAGCTATCCCGGCACAGTTTAAACGCATAAACTACCTACAGTGTTGTTATAACTGCACCTCACACAAACATAATATATGATGTTGGGGAAGGGGGTTTGCCACCATCATCTGCTCAATGCAGTTTTAGACCAAACTCTTAATGTTTCTCAACATTGAATTGACACCCAACTCTCTGTTTTCAATTACGTTTCTCAGCAAGTGATGCTTTAGTATTGACTTTATTGTGATAGAAGTTATTTTGTATTACTTTTCTGGGCACAAAAGACTATTTTATGTATATGCTACCTCGCTCGGGAAATCCAAGGATCTGTTGTACACTTATTGCAGAACTCTGGGCATCATAGACTTCCAGGATAGCTTGGCAAACACTGGATCCTCCTGATAGAAAAAGTAATGCACTTGCATCAATGACAATGAAATAAAAACGGTCTCTTTAATTCAAGTTCAGGCAACTCTGTAGCCCATTCCTCAGAATTTCTACTGGCTCGCAATGGGTTTGAAGGGAAGGGGTAGAGCTCAAAGTACTGCGTAATTTGTTCTATCAAAACTCAGGGAAACCATCAAATTTTGTTCTAAGTAGAGTCGGAACATGGAGTCGGTCTGAATTACATACAGATTTGAAGTTCTACCCTTGTTTACAGTGAGGACACAACCCTGAAAATGTTGGTAATTTGGAGTAAATGCCCCGGTACATGAGTTGAATTGTTGATCTGAGCAAGCAAATCTAGGTGTAACACGACAAAATAAATATCAGTTCAGAGATTTGTAATGTGAGCATTAGATGAAAGCTTACTCCGAGGGCGCACTTCAAGAACAGAGGGGAGCTCTAAGTCTGGAATTCTTCTGGACACCAATTCCTGAATTTTGGCCCCGAATACTCTCTCCGCCTCTATCGCTTCGAGCTGCAATTGAAAACAGTTGGTATGGATGAGATTTCCACTCTTCTCATCTTTAGCTAACATCAATGCATAACTTCCTGATGAGTATAGATGATGTACAGTTTCCCTATAGGAAAGTATCACAGCATTTATTATCATCATCACAAATATTACCTATACCTGGCTATCATTGACAAGAAAAGTTTGAACATCAGCATATTGTGCTTCAATCTCCTTCTTTTGCGGCATCAATACACCATCCACATACTTGGTCACGGTACCAACAATGTTTTCTGTGTTGTGTTCCAGCTTAACTTGTAACTCATTGTACCTTTGAGTAATTTCTTCTATCTACAAAAATTTTAAAGACTAGCAAGTTCCTTAAGTATCACAAGCAACTGTTTTCATCATGGTTTTCTTAAGCTTAAAAGTGATGAGAGTCAAAATTTGTTCATTAATAGGAGCCCTGGAGTTTATATTATTACTACTAGTAATTATAAGTCATACCTGTTCATTTCGTTTAGCATTGATAACGTCGTTCCTATTGGCGATCATCTTGTCAAGTTTTGCTACCGTCAGCGTACACATGTTCATCACACTATTTATGTCGGCCATCTTTCTCCCCAACAGCTCAGCATATTTGTCAAAGTTTTTTCGGGCTCCATT
Organism: Membranipora membranacea; assembly: GCA_914767715.1. Taxonomy (NCBI): domain Eukaryota; kingdom Metazoa; phylum Bryozoa; class Gymnolaemata; order Cheilostomatida; family Membraniporidae; genus Membranipora; species Membranipora membranacea. The sequence goes on from OU612065.1 coordinate 9,308,300, forward strand.
TTCAAGCTTGTTTAATGAAGCCATGTGATGAAACGAACCTAATATGAATAACCGTTCTTGAACCACACAAAACTTTTCAAGCTACAATGTTCAGTAAAGCTTTGCTTATGTCACAAAGGATGGCATTGTTGGGATGTGTGACACCAATTCCAAGTTGTAAGCTTTCATCATGAAAAAACCCATTGTTATGGAATTATATCGATATTAAAAAAAATACAATGACTCGATTTTGATTTTTTAATCATTGGTCTCTAGTCTTTTAATTGAAAAAATATAGGCTGGCTTTTGTAAAATAATGAGCTATAATTATTTTAGTTCACAACTAGATGATCCCACTGATTCCACAAAGATTACTGTAACATGCATAAGGGGCCGGTTGTGCAGGCGCATGAAGGATAGCATCTCGACATACAGAACAAATCAGTAAACGCAAATACGCATTACGGGTAAAGATGCGCTGCACTATCTTGATTGGTAGGCCATGCAATGTCAGTCCTGAGTTCAGTAAATGTCACGCAAGTCGGCTGCTTATGTAGTACGCCCCAAGACCTTCTCTGGTAATGCAGCATCAGTGGCTAAGGTGGTGCAATAAACATATTAAACAAATATTTATATGTTTATGGGTGGTCCTAAGGCCCTGTGGTGGCTGTACAATATCCACAGATGATAAGTATGACACTAGTAGATAATGGACCTGCAACACCACATATGAAGCAGGGACTTTGGTTATACTGTTGACAGCGTTTCTTTTAAAGTGAATGATGGTATCTGAAGTCAACATCAGGAATGAGGTGGATCAAAGACAGAAGAATGGATTGAATAATTATTATGGCCAGTAGTTACGATTTCATCTTGAAACAAAGCAACATAACGCTGGAAATATCTACACTGCTCAATCAGTCGTATCTAAAGGAAGACACAATCACAAGAAATCAGAGTATAAAACGATTAGGAGATTTTTCTTACCCTTCTTGCATGGCACAGTCAAGTGATCTAAACATTCGGTACAGATGAGAAGCTTGCAAACTTTACAGCCTAGTGTGAGACTGTTCTTGGGATGAAGGCGACAGTGTTTAGAGACAGTTGAAGATGATTTCCTTATATGAGATAATTTGCTTGCCTGAATAACTTCATGGTCATCATGTAACTCATCATGAAGCTGAGAAGTGAAAACAATTATGTCAGAATGATGCAGAGGGGGTGGAGGCAGTGGAAAGCTTAGTAATGTCATGAACAGAAGTCATAAAAAAACTCAACATAAAACTGTCAGCGTTTACCTTACAGTATACCCCAACTGCAGAAAATGCTGAAGAGGAAGGCGACTAATGATGGATTGTAGTGTATGGATATCGATGCTATGGATATGTATGGATTAGGTTAGAAAACCATGATGTCTTTCTTCCCTGGTAACTAAATCTCTAGCGGTGGTAAAATTATTCTTCACACAAAAATACCCATAAAAGCACAATGTCATAATTCTTTTGGGATAAGTAACATATTGATGATCTCCTAACTGAATTAACAATAGCTCTGGGGAGCGTGTGAAGTATCCACATGAGCGGTGGGCCAAGGGTGAATAATAAAGGATACATAAGGATGTTACAAACAGGTTTTAAAATGAAATCTTATCTGAAAACTGAATTTGGCTCTTGCTTGTATGGCACACAACTATTTTTTGACAGGCGCGATAAGATAAAACTAGAATTTAACTTAAAAAGTCAAATCCTAGCTCTTTCCCTTCCCTAACTCACCTTTTTATGAACCCAACAAAAGAACTTTTCACATGTTTTACATAGGTCAGTTGCTTGTGTGTTTACCTTTTTGCGTAAACAGGGGTCACAATAATGTCCACCTTTCCCTTCATTCGGCAGATCATCTATACTTATGGATTCCTTCATCTTTTCTCTTCAAACAATAAGAATGCAATGGTATATTGAAATTTCTTTGCTTTCACATACCCTTATTACCAGCTTGGTGGGCCTATGAACACTTTTTCCTAAGCCTTGCTCTTTTGGAAATGAATGCATAATACAATATAATAAAAGCGTACACATTTTTAATGTGGTCACTATTTTTTAATATCAGCAATACTCGATCAGTATAAGGGATCTTAAGCTGTTCGATTGCAACCTCTTGCGAAAGGGAGAGATAATCAATTACATGGAATATAATTTCAGACAGGGGCGTATATTCTAAACAATTTCACTCACTGACTTTTTAGAGATGAGCATAATGATCGGGCACAGCCCGATCCACACGCCGTAGGCGTGGCGGGGAGGGTGTGGGAGGGGCGCTTAAGCGCCCTCCCACACGGAAATTTTTGCATATCGGTAGCAAAATAGTGCAAGCAGAGAGGTTTTTCAATAGCTCACTGAGCTGTTGGGTACTTTCAGAAAACAATTCAATAGCAGTAGAAGATTACGGTAAAAATGCTCCAGTTATAAAGCATTAATTTGAAAAAAAAACTGACCTCGATGGGATTCGAACCCACAACAATCTTATACACAATGATTATTAGGCAGACGCTCTACACACTGAGCTATTCAGCCACTCTCAGAACTCCGTGGGCCGTGAGTGGTAATATACGCCACTGATTTCAGACATTGTTTTTACCTGCATGTAGGACATTTCACCTCATTATTCACAACTTTCTGACGTTTGATACAATCTAGACAGTATACATGACCACATGGTAATTCTCTTGGGTCCCATCGGCTCTCTCCTCTTTCCAAACAGAAAGCACACTGAGGCAGCTGATCCTCTCCATCAACAACAGAACACATTATATCTGTAGAGAAAAGAAATCTTACTGCATAGGAAGAATGGCAGTTGAGCTAAAGCTCTCCGGCAGGTAATGGTAGTTTTCTGCTGTTTATGGTCAAATTATAGGAATATAAAAGAACCTGGAGCCTGGTGTGAGTTAGAGGTGATCTACAGGTTACAGTAACAGGGTGCAGAAACAGGGTACTGGTAAAGGTGAGACTACCATTAAACTACAAATAATAAATGAAACATGCTAGTGCGCGTGAATCTCTATTGGTAAAAGAAAAATGTATTGTACTCTGCAAAAATCACCATGTTTCCACGTGGATTTTTAAGCCTAGATTGAGATAGTTGCACCCTCTTGGTTCGCCCTGGAAGTGTGCATCCATGAACCTGAAACATCTGGGATTTGGATCTCCCGATCAGCAGTCTTTGATGGTGACCCCTCAGCAATGTGGGCTCACAGCAGTTCAAGTTACTAAATCTTCAACCTCAGTACGAGCCCGGAGCCATTTCCATGGTTCTCACAACTCATAAATTTGCTATATGTGATCCATGGAAACACAGCGATTGCTTATAAATTCTAAAATAATTATCAAAGACACAAAGCTGTAAATCATCTGAAATGAACAACCATTGACTTCATAAAACCCTTCAGTACAAGCCCGAGTAAACGTACATATTATTGTCAAGATGGAAGGTGAGAGAGGACATCAAACCAAACTACATCAAAGACGACATGGGGAGCTTACAAATAGACATTCTGGCACACTGGAGGGATTAACCTAGAAGATGCACATGGATCGACGAGATAAAACCTCAGCACCTGAGGGATTGACTAGCAGGAGGCAGTATCGATGAAAAGATAGCAAAGCACACATATATCTGTTTGTCTATCTAGTCTGCTTTATTCTGTATTCAGCGTGTCCGACTTCTAGCTGTGGGGGTCAAGCTCATACTCCCGGGTCTAAGACATATAATGTTGTGAGGTGTCTCAGCAAGGATGTAATGGGAGGATAATAATAATGAATGATAATCACTGAACTGATTGGCTGTTGGGCGGGAAAGAGAGCCATTGTCAGGTCACTGTAAGTACCTATTGAGGAAAATTGATGGTGAAACTGAGTTACTTCACATTCATTCACTCACTATGATTTTGTGTTGTATGATATCAGTAGTAGAGCAATAATAAGTAGAGTAGTAGCAGCAGGTAGGTGCTTTCTTCAATAGTAAAGTACCATCTATCTCTGACCTGGCATCAGAGCCAACACATTGGCTAAATTACACTCTACTTATCCTACAAAAGACAGAGTATGTGCTTGCACGTACGACTATGAATGTGCCATTCCAAGGCGTACGGCACATTGATTGCACTATCCTGACAACAACCTGTCAAACGCCAAGTGATCTGGCAAGGCTTTTGTCGACTGCATAGATACTGTATCAATATGTTATCTGCTTGTTCATTGGCAGTTCATCGTTTTGGTATAATTAAGCCTCCTGGCGGGGTTCTACTGATATCCCCTCCATTATTTTCCGTGAATACTCAAGCTAGTAATTTCAACTAGCGAGCACAGTACTTAACCATTCTAAACCGGAAATTAGTTCCTGTGGCATGGAAATTTTTTTTTTGGCATCAATCAAGAAATTAATGAATAATAATTGAATCATCTGTAGAAATCGACTAGTTGAAACACTAAGGAATAATACATTTCTGTTGAAACAAGGCTTTATTCACCAGTATAACAATGATAATTTCAGCAATAAGACGAGTTGGAGCAGGAAAAGCATCTCAAATTCCGAGAGCTGAGGTTTGTTCTTTGTTAGAATTCATCATAGACTTAATATACTACCTAGACAGGCTAATAGCATTAAATACTGTCCCACTTAAATAGCACGACATGACATAATTAGTTTGTGCTGTGAGCCATAGTTGACTATATACCCATCAATGCAATAATGTGAAAAATCAAGGGATGCTGGGCATGATATCGGCCTCTGTCCAGCTCCTTATCATTCAAACACAAAGAGAATTGGTGGGTGTATGTAAAAGACCTTTCCGCACGAGATGGTATAAATAATTTGTCCCTAGAACCAGAACTTATTATGATAAGAGACAATCAATAGCCAATGAACATTGAAACAGATACAGCCATTTACCCTCAGCACTTCCATCACTACTATAAAAATGTAAAGAATACCTATAACAAAAGATCACAGATATTTTGTTGGATGAGCCAGATCTAAGCACCAGCACCACCACCTTCTTCATTATTTTTCTTTAAAATTATTCGCAGTTGTGACTGAACACAACCAGTTTGCTCAAATCGAATTGCTAGTTTTATTGTCGATTTACAAGGAAAAATAGATCTGTGCTGTTAAATCAGTATGCAAACTACAGATAGCTGTTTTTCCTGAGTACGTATGATGAAGCTAGGGTATGTGACAATAACTTAAAATTATTATACCTTGGTACTGTACTCAGAATCTACCGTGGCCAAACTTAATTTTGCCGATGCCGGTAAGGTTCTTTGAGTTTATGAATGTGATATCGGCGTCAACAGTGAATGTCAATTGCTTCCCCGACCAGAGACCACAGAAACAGCATTGTGAAAAAAAGAAGTTATAACTGAGATGTCTAAAACTGTTTTTAACAAAATTGCATCCGATGAAGCCCATCCTCTTTTTAGTGGTGTTGTTTTTAACTATGCCTCTCGTCTACATATCATCTATTGCCCACCAAAGTGCAGGACACAAAAGCATTTAAAGAGCTTTTCTCCATACTACATGTCAGCTCACAACAGAATTTTCATGTACCAATCCAATCTTATCGCCTGTTGATACAATGATTGATATAATAAACCAAACCAGAACAGGTCATCATCTGAGAAATTGGAACTACATGTAGTGAGCAGTGACTCTAATAATTTCCAAAACCGGGAAATGAAATACCATGGCCAAACTTAATTTTGCCGATGCCGGTAAGGTTCTTTGAGTTTATCTATAGATTCTGACTACAGTACCAAGGTACCCGGTATAATAATTTAAAGTTATTGTCACATACCCTAGCTTCATCATACGTACTCAGGAACAACAGCTATCTGTAGTTTGCATACTGATTTAACAGCACAGATCTATTCTTCCTTGTGAAGCTATAATAAAATTAGCACTCCAATTTGAGCAGACAGGTTGTGTTCAGTCACAACTACGAATAATTTTAAAGAAAAAAAATGATGATGGTGGTGGTGCCGGTGCTTAGATCTGGCTCATCCAACAAAATATTTGTGATCTTGTGTTATAGGTATTCTTTACATATTTATAGTAGTGATGGAAGTGCTGAGGGTAAATGGCTGTATCTATTTCAATGTTTAATGGCTAATGATTGTCTCTTATCATAAAAAGTTCTGGTTCTGGGGACAAATTATTAATACCATCTCGTGCGGAAAGGTCTTTTACATACACTGACCAATTTTCTTTGTGTTTGAATAAGGAGCTGGACAGGGGCTGATATCATGCCTAGCGTCCCTTGATTTTTCACATTATTGCATTGATGGGTATATAGTAAACCATGGCTCACAGCACAAACTAATTACGTCATGTCGTGCTATTTAAGTGGAACATATTCTGATCAGTGAAGCATAAGCATTGTCCTGTCTAGGTAGTATATTAAGTCTATGGTATTCATTAATTATTATTATTATTGTATCTCAACAATAAAATATAATGTTATTTTGTGTTTCATTTATTTTCTAACTGGTATTTTGACTAAGTGTTTTATTCATATTGGCTGGGGCAACGGACTATCATCATACCACCTTTTTGAGATATCAGAATCGAGTTTTCTTCATTATTATTATTTATTAGGCCTATCTTTTATTATAGAAAGTATTTATTTATCTTACATATCACAATCCATAATTCATTCCTAGAAGTGCTTTGAATTTTCCACTTTGAAAAACTTGCATAACTATATTAGTTCTGGTAGCCTGACTGTAACACACCTCGGCCCTCTGTATGCATTCTTAAAAGATAACTCCTATTTGATCACTGAAGATAGGCAGTTTCAGTCGTCGTCATCAGCCCAGTCACTTGATGGTGGGGTGGGTTACAGTGGTTAAAGACAGGTATCTAGATTTTGTGGTTACGCTCACATTTCTCTAGCTCGAAGTGAAAAGTTTGATTATCAATAGATGTTGGTACTAATATAAAGCTCAATATCTATAGGTTGTGGTATTTGAAGAGCCTGGAGTACGCATTCAAAACAAATCTAAAGGCAAGGGTAAAAGCAAGAAATCCAAAGACAAGCTCAATCGTCATATTGACAAGAAGGTGCAGAAGATATACAGTGAGGAGAGAGTTGAAGGCAATGCTTTACCTGCTGTTATTGGAGATATGGAGCTGACAACTGCCCTCAGGTAATGTAACATATAACCTCCACATGCATATTGTTGAGGCAGATCACTCGTGAACAGCACATACAAACGTGCAATCAGGGCCCTTTTTACATCGAAAAAATTTACCCTATTACATTTACAGGACTGAAGTCTTTGAGCTGGGGGCTACAAACATGGATATATCTACGCGAGGTAAGGCTTTGGAGAAATGGAAAAAAAGCCATAGAGCAGCCCATGAGAAACTAGAGAAATGGACACCAGTACAGAAAAATAAACTAACATATCCAGAACTGATGGACAAAGTCAGAGAAGATAGGGCTGAAGCTTTTGTTGCAAAGGTTAGTAGGACAAACTAGTGGTTGATCTCAGAAAATAATTGTACCTGAGGCAGTTTTTTTTACAGTGGAATTCATTTTGGTTTGCTATCGTCATGTCCAGATTTTAAGAACGTTAGAAGTTAATTTTAGACTTCTGCCAACCCATTCAATAACTCAAGACCTGCACACAGCCTGAATCATTCTACAATCGTGAAATATTTTCATAATGAAAAATTCAAGACATTGTAGTTAAAATAAGAAATATCCCTTCCTGCTAAAGTATGATGTAGGCCCTGTAGGTGTGTGGTATTGAGTTGGCCTCACTGAAATCTCAACATGCTGCTTATTTTGTACACAAATATACGTAGGTCATAGATTGTTTATGTGTTAGGTGTCACCTGTTTGAGGAAAATTAACATCCTTCATCTTTTGTAATAGGAGAGGGAGTATTATGGTGATGATATGGTGAATGTTGATGTAAGGAGTAGGACCAAGCGTAAGCGTGGCTTTGATGCCCCCAGTCATCTTAAGAACAAACATATGTCACAGCCTAAAGTTGGAAAACTTAAAGATGGTGTGCTCACACTTACAAACCAAGATGTTAGACAGATTAAATTTGATGCTTCAAAGAAGAGAAGGCGGTGAAATGTTGTCAAGATATCTTCGATACGACGCATGTCAGTTTGGTATGTTAGTGTACCAAGTAATGGATGATAAACTGATTTGGCTTGGTTGCCAGGTAGATTCATCACAGAATCATGTTTTTGAGTGAGTTACAGGATTTAGAAGCATTATCAATATGTGTATTCTCTTTGCTAAGACCTCAGTCAGATGTTATGTGATTTGTTTATTTATGGACAATGATTATTGTTGGAGTTAAATTTGGTTTGAATACAACTTGGCATTCTGTTATTCTCCTCCTAGTTTTGCTATATACATGTATCTACCTGTGGCACAAACACTGATGTTCTTCTTAACCTCAAGTGGTTTATCCTTGTATCATGTCCTCTGATTTTCTTGCGCCTGTGCAAATTAGTCTTATTATTGCAATTTTCCTTAGGTATGGAGAAGCCTTGTTTGCTATGGAAGCGAAGGATGCAGAATTATACCGGCCTGTAATCTTTGCTGTGTTTTGTGTAAATTGAATAGTTTCTGTGAAGTTAAGGTCAGCTCAGTATAGTTAGAATCTGTACGTCCTTAAAACTGCAATGTTTATATCTACTGGAAGCAATAGTCACTCGATGTGACTTTCCTCTGCCCTGGAGGCCTGGCTGTGACCTGTGATCCTTACTGTGGCCTGTTGTCCTTTTCTCCATCTTTAAATAATAATAATAATAATGAGTTAATTTATATACCGCTTAATGTAAGCCACAATGGGTACTTCTAAGCGGTGAACACTTCATCATTACCACCCTCTCACTGTGTCCAAGCACTTTATAGTCGACCCTGACTAATGAGTACCTACATCGCATGAAGCGCTGGTACTCATTGGAACACCCTACCGAACTCGGCTTCTCAGGTAACACCAGTGGACATGCACGGGAATCGAACCCCGGTCTTCAGATTGATGATCCAACCCGCTAACCACTAGGCTAACCTGATAACCCTTTTGTACTGTCCTGGCTAGCGTGGGGCCACCCGCCATACGGTTGACAAAGCTGACACGGTGGAGGCGACCGATGTAACTGATACTAACAATAGGTGTATAATATATATCACTGATACTCTAATATGTGTATTAGTGTATATGTGTATTAGTTTTTAGTAAATAGTAACAAACGACTCGAATATAAAAAATTATATGATGTTGAAAAGCTGCTGAGCTACTGACAAGCTAAACAAAAATTTGTCCAGATGATATGGTGTAATTTTTGAGAGATGTGGTGGAGCACTGTTTTTGACAACGTACATGGCAAAAGTCAGATTGATCGCAAAAAATTGTAACAAACAGGTGAAATGTTTTCATATCAATTAAAACAGGTGAAATGTTTATACCGTAATCCCTCACCTATAGATCGCGCGACGTATAAGTGAAGGCGGCTATAAGAGAGTGGTATATAGACGCGACTATCATTTGAAGCATTATTATATTTAGTTTGGACCAAAACCTCTTACAATCACTGAAGATGAATAGCTCAGTGGTAGAGCGTTTGACTTGTAAACATGGAGTTGTGAGTTCGAAACCCACTGAGGGCAGCTTTTTTCCCAAAACTACTTAGTTCATTTGTAGTGAGTGTAGTGTAGTGAGTGTCTTAGAGCGGTGGGGTGTCTTATAGCTGTGGGGTGTCTTATAGCTGGAGCATTTTTATTTTTTCTGAGGGGGGTGATTCACTTATAAGTCCGGTGACTTATAGGTGAGGGATTACGGTATAGCGATTGAAACAGGTGAAATATTTTCATAGCGATTGAATTCATCAAATTATTTGGGTTAGAAAAATATATGTCACGCCATTGAACATATCATTTTGTGAATCAGTGAAACGATGCAAAATTATATTAGTTATCATGTGAGTTTGAGTTTGAGTTTTCTTAAGTGCTCATCACGCCAACTTTCAGCAAAGAAGAAGCTTGTATTTTATTATCACCACAGACCATTTTTTGCAAAACATCAAACATCCTGTACAAGAGATCATTTTTTGGATACAACTTTTTTTAATTTGGAAGTCCGCTTTCCAATGGGATATGATAATATCCTGTGATTCAGACCCTGTCATTGACATTACCTTGCGATAATATTTTATTGCTCAAAGAGACCTAATTTAGTTTTATGGTCCAAGTCCAATCCCAATAAATGAGCTTTGGCTCTTATTCGGCGGGGAAAACATTGACTTGAAGTTACAGACATATTAAAGGCTAGTATGTTTGAAATAATTAGTCCTTACTCGGTGATTGTGTCCTTGACATCATCACCTAGTGTTATTAATAATTATGATGTCATCAGTTTTGTCTGATTTGTAGGAAATTTTCACACGGAATTTAGGCTGTAATAACTTTCTAGCAGGGTAGATGCTAGATTTACTCGAGAGATGCTTGAGTTGACTTTAGATTTTTGATAGATCTTGAGCTCAAGATGCCTTCTGTGGATGTAAAACCAAACGGGCAGCTATCAGATCTTGTCGATTTTGCCTTAGGCTATCCTGAGGTTGGTGTTGTGAACTTTAATGCGCTGCATCAGCTTTTGCACGCTATTGTGGGTAAGCTGAATTTTGGAGCCGATAATGAGTTAAAGCTTATAGAAACGGCTCCTAGAAGAGACTCTAAATTGGCACAGCTATGGCAGAAGGCTGCACAGCCGGCTATGACTCAAGCTTCTTCTCCCTTTGGCTCAAAAGAGAGTTTGTTCAAGGATAATAATAAAGATAGAGACAGTCAGCCAAGTTTCAGACGAGATTTCAAAGTAATGCAGCTTCAAAAAAAGGTAGATAAGATGGAGGATGACTTGAACTCTTTGATCGATCCCAAATTTCCTGCATTGGAAAAGCTGAGTGACAAAATGAAAAGTGACAGACCCATCGCCGACGTCTGGCAGCTCATAGCCCTTACTAAGAAAGCCGAAGCTACGGAAGTTGGCGTTCAGGCGGTAAGTGATGATGTTTGCGTGTCTTGTTATTGTGCAATCAAAGTCTAAGCAATGCTTTACATGCTGTTCAGTGCTCCAAATAGGGTTGGGAGTGTTTCTCAAGCTATAAGCCCACATCTACCAATTTTGATGAACATATGATTGTACTAATTCAGTATCACTTGCAAGTTGTGCCAGCCATTTTTTTTCATCCAAGGGTTTACTCCTTGGTTCATCAATAATGAAAACTAATAAAAATTTTTACCATCAATTCATGATGTTAGTGGTAATATACCATCACTACCACCAGACCAATAACATCATCTGAGCACCAGATTATCTCATGGTAATTTTGATAAAATAATAGCAGGCACAGAGGCCCCAGAGTTAGTGTTAATAGCTGTCTTTCCAAATTAGAGTCCCTTTGAATGCATATCCTCTTCTTCACAGGCTATGGGATTAATTCAGCAGACTTTTAAAGAGCTTAAGAAAGTTGCCGGTGACATAGAGGAGGTCAATGCCAAGGTAAGTCTTTTACCTCAAGTAAATATCCTTCTCACTTGTTGATTGCCTTTAGATTGTTTTAAATGCTGAGCTGACAGATCTATTTAAAACTATTGTACAACAAAGCCAAATCTGTTGATGGTAATTATTCAGCGAAAAACTATACTTAGTTCTGTTTATGAATGTAGATGTGGCACCTTCCTAATATGTTATATGGCTCTTTTTCCAGCTTGATGATGAGGGGAAATCCATCAAAGAAAATAAGACAGAACTGGATCTGCTCAATATGAGATTTGATTTTGCGGAGAAAAATGTGGAAGTAATTGATGATCTGAAAGATAAAGTTGGGGTAAATATTGAAACTCTGCTGCCATAAAGCTTTACCTAAAATGCTGCAAGTTTTCTTCGATGATGATGGTGATGATTATATATGGTAAACCATAATAATAAATGGGTAATTTAGACTGAACTTTGATACTTCAGAACATGCTGGGTGAGTCACCGGAGCCTGATTTTGCCGCTAAACATGAACTAGATGACCTGCAGGCTGGATCTCCTGATCATATTCAGAAAGAAGCAGTGATAACCAAATCACAGCCTCATGTTACATCATCGAACCCAAAACCCAAATCTATGGACACTCCTATTAAGAAAGCTTCTTCTGAGAGTAGACTGTCTTCACCACGGCCAATAGATCACCATTCAACTAAAACATCTGACCCCTCACAAGCAGCTAAATCTCCCGCTGATCAACAACACGCTCGTCAGTCGTCGGCTTGGAAGATACCTAATGTACGAGATATGATGAGCAGGCTAGACAAAATGGCGGTAAGTTTTGTGGCAGCACACTGTGCTGTGTTGACACAGTCACCAACATAGGCACATATAATGAGTGACCTTAAAGACTGTGGCAATGATTTGTTGGATTTTGTGCTTCTTTTTATCAATTGACTTCTCTGCCAAAGATGAGTTGTGACAGCAAAACATCGAGCCAGTAGCTTTGCATGGTGTTATATGAGCTCTCAAAATGTAGGGAGTATCTACTTCCCCAGCCATCCACCATTAGTGATGACAAAGGTGACCCTGACCAATCAGGTGCCTTTAAAATCTAGCTGTTATCCAACATTTCTATTAGTGTTGGATCAAGGCACCTGATTGGTCAGGGTCAGCTTTTGTCATCACTAATGGTGGATGGCTATGGAAGAAGATACTCCCTACATTTTGTGAGCTCATGTATAACACCATGCAAAGCTACTGCTAGATGTTTTGATGCCACAACTCTTTATTTAAATTCTTGACTGGTGGCTATGCTGGGCTGTGGCAGCAGTGGTTTAACATACACCTTTAATTTAGACTCCCTCCGCCGACCCTGGTTATAACCCTTCATTAATCGTCTACTGGTTGTCTATCTATATATCATCATCTGTGTTACAGCTAGCTAGGCTTATTTTTCTGACTATTCAAACAATTAGTTCATCGACGAAAGTAAAGTTTTTGAGGAGCAGTTATTATTTTACATGACTAGCTATTGGTACATGGAAGAAACAATTTAAACATACACATGTGCATATATATTTTCATTATGTACACAGGGTATGATGAATGCGATGCCTACAGTGGATGATATGGTGACATGGCCTGTCTTAGAGGGCGCATTGAATGGTCTACGCAAACCTATAATGGATGATCATGTACAGGTATGTTCCATTATTGTATTGATAAAGCTATAGATGAATGTATATTTTAAGAATTTAGAACACCAGTATATACTATGAGACACATAAAACAGTTAACAGTCTACAAAATTTCGGCAAGATGGCCATGTGCCACCCAACATGATAAAAGGGTCAGGTGAGCATGAGGAAAACTTGTAGAAAAGCATAATCATACCAATGAGCTAAACCTGGAGGTTTAGTTCATTGATCATACATCATGTATGTCTTCATCTCAAAATTTAATAAGCATAATTAACATTAACCTCGCGGGTACACAGCTTGTCAGCTCTTGCTTCGAAATTATCAAGAAAAGTGGTGGTCCCCTCTCTCTTCCTGTCATTAAAACCAAAAAATGTTGTCATGCTTAGAAACAGATGGAAACCCCATGTTAGAGTATTCGCTCTGTTTTGAGAGGGGATAACTCTTTTCTCGACAGTTCAAAAGCAAGTGATGACGCGATTTCACCCCTTTGCACCAGGAAAGCCTGTCAAGACAGGCTAAATTAACATGTGATGTATTCAATTGAATATACCGCCTTGCCATAAAAATGGGTACCATGGCCAAAGAAATTTCAGTGTGGGAGTTGATGATTCAGCCAATGAACTAAACCTCCATTGATTCATTGATTCATTGGTTTAGTTCATTGATTCAGCCATGACAACAGATTAGCTTGGATTGTGGTTTCCAATCTCTTTCTTCACTACAGTGATACATGTACACTGATTATTGTATTCCTATTTGTCTGATGCCTAAAATTCCTTCAATGACACTAAACAATATGGCCCCCAATAGATTATTTCAAATAATAAAGTTATACAACAAGTTTTGATTATATGTATGTTGGTAGAAAAGAAGCAAAATCATCTAAGAAGTATGGGAATGTGTCATGTCTATCTATCTATGACAATCACACCCATAGACTTAATATACTAGTATACTAGTATACTATACTAATATACTAGTATATTAAGTCTATGATCACACCATAAATGATCTGTTCAATATTGCTTGTCGTAAATGGAAACGGATTATTTGTGGAAATCGTTCTCCACATTAGTGACATTTAGTGACTGTGTTCGTTTGCCTGGTTTAACCCTCATTTTGCAGTGATTCCCAATGCTCAGGTTTAAGTATTAGCTGGATAACACAGAAGACTGTTAAGAGTGTGGTTAGATGACTATTGTAGTGTACAATTATCATTTTGCATAAAAATGTTTCTTTTGGCAGGTTTCCACTTTAGAACCAGAAAGATCCACAGTCAGATTGAGAACCTTGGTTTCAACTGTACCACCGCCATCAAAGACTGACGTGTCCACCATGCATACTTCAAGACGTCGCCCAAGTGAAGATATCTATGATGTGCTAGAAGACCTGGGCACGGTGAACAGAAGATTTAATGAATTACAGAATGATGTGAAGGATTTGGCTTCAGAGCTTAGTCGTAAAGCGGATAAGGAATCCCCTGAGCATTCCAAATCTAAAAGCAAGGGTGAGGTCTTTCTCTCTCTCTCCCAAACCTAATTGCAAAATTTTTTATGTGTTAAGACATAGTGTACTTACTGCATTCATTAAGTTGGTCTGAGTCATAACCATATACAATCAATGATGTTGCAAAAGCTACAGGTATAATAGTCTTTTGAAGAGCTTAAGAATTTTCTGACGTTGTTTCATTTGAATATATGTATCTGCTGGATGGGTGATTGAGGATTCTGAATTATAATGACTTCTCTCAAATTTTTGCTGTTTATAATCCATGGGAAATAGCATATGCAAGTCTTTTGGTTTAAGATTTGTCTGCAAGAGATCAGGGAGTTGGTGGTTATAAAAAAAACATTTCGGAGATGGTGATTGAAAAATATGTCATGATGATAATGTATCCTGTTTTAGCTACTGCTGGTGAAGTTGAGGACCACGCACGCAATCTGGAAGAACTTTCCCAGCAGGTCAAAACAATAGCTGCTGCTGTTGAGGAAATTTCGTATCTCAAACCTTATGTGAGTCCTCACTAAAACGAGTATGTTTTCTCATGTCTGGTGATCATAGCAGAGGAATGCTGCAGAAACAGAACCTTTTTATGGATTTGCTGTCATAAACAAAAACAAAATTAATGTTTATGCTTTTTTTGGAACAGTATATTGTGTTTCCCTGAGTAAAACAAACAAGATTTAATCTTGACATAAATCTATTTCCCTTCTCATATTCTTCAGTTACAATCTCTGGAGGTGTTGCTTGCTGATATCCCAGAGGCCAGAGATAATAAACCTCCCAAACTTGGTGATAAGAGTAGGGCAAGCTCAGCAACAATTTCCTTCATAAGTCAGCCGTTGACTGAGCCTTCCCGCAGATCACTTCCTGAGTTTGATTCGTCTCCTGAGTCCCAAAACAAGTCTCGAAGGGCTTCTGATCCTCAAGATGCCAGGAGAGATCATGCTTCTTCAATAACCAGTGTGAGTGTGGAGAAAGCCGGAAAAGAGCAAAGCAGCAAATCACGAACCCGACATAGACAAGATACTGGAACTGGCTCAGAGCATCAACTCAAGGGCAGTAAGAATGTAACGACAGGAGAAGCAGCAGCTGTAAATGATTTGGATCAACAATCGACAGATCGGCCAAACAGGAAGGTGAAGCATCACAAAAAGCACAGGCGTGATGATGATGACCCAGATAGGGTTGATGTGAAAACTCGGAGAACAGGATCCAACAAGAGTCGGTCCTCCTCCAAACCAAGCCCAAGAAATGATGACAGACCAGAGCGGGACTTCAAGACTGAGTCTAACAAAGACATAGTCAACAAGCAAGCAAAGGCACTTGAGCAAAGCCGTGACCCCAGCGTTGATGAAAAGCCTAAAGAGCCTGAAAAACGTATTCATCGTCCCGCTTATCAGCAGTTTACTCCTACCAAAAGGGAAGGATCAGATGAGAATAAAAGAAAACCAAATACACAGGTTACTCGTAGCTCATCTAAGAAGCAAACCAGTCAGCCAGACTCAAAAACTCAAGTGCAAGCAGAGAGAGGATCAAAGCAGAGGTCAAGGCTAAACTTACCAGGTCCATCTAGCTCAAAGCATGCTAGTAAGAAGGTGAAGGGATCAGATTCTGAGAGCGAGCGAGCAAATAGCAGAGCTGCTGCCAATTCTCCTGATACTACAGATGAGGGAGGTCAGAAGTATGTACCTAAAGACTGGAAGCTTAGACAACTTTATGACCAGAAGAGAGCATTGAAAGAACTCCTCCTCAGTGAAAGGGAACTTTTTTCTACTGACATAAGAACATCGCCACTGCATTCAAGTACGTTTGAACACTAGATTAGGCAATTGAGTGTCATAGGCTTAGCAGTAATAATGAAATTGCACGATATATGGTCTGTTTTATAGGCAGAGGCCAACCATTATCTCTTGATTGAAATACATCTATTTGGTTCTCTATATCAGCGCCAGTGAACTGATGTTATGGTAGGCAATTTTTTAATCAGTGTGGGACATGAGTTATTTTGAAGTTGGGTCCAACGTTTTTATTATCTATAATTGCAGTAGAATCAGCTTTGCCAGGTTTTTACGATGCAGACTCAAAACCTGGCAGTCCCGTGGATATCCAGAATTCAAGATTCAACTCAACCCTGAGGGAAATCATCAGCAGTGATTATATGGCAGAGATTCAAAAACTACAGCGACGCATGGACAAATTAGAGCTGAAAGTGTCATACTCTATAGAACGTGACTCACAGCCGATAATACAGTATATCGGTGGGCTGGATGATGAGCGTTTGGATCGAATACTTCATAGAATGGACTCTATGAAGGATGAAATAAACAGAAAAATTCGAGACATGGATGATGAACTATACACCGTGTTAGAACATGGTGTTGGGGTATGTGCTTAACTCCACAATTGCTTAATCTCACACTGGGTAGAGAGCACTGAGAGACCTTATTACTGTAGCTTTGCTGTGGACTAATATGTTTTAGTGAAATTATAGGGGTATATTGAGAACAATTTTTATTTTTGGGCTCCTAGTTGTTTGATTGGGTTGTTGAACTATGAATTGAGCAGCGCAAATCACAATTTTCCTTACTAACATTGCTGTCTTGCTATGTTTCAATAACAGCCATGATGTGTTACCATCCACATTAAACTTTATTTTGAAATTTAGTTACGTTTCAAAAGAATTTGGTCTGCATATATTTGCTGAGTGTCATAGAAATAAGGTTAAAAACAAATTTCACACAAATGACCAGAGCTACAAAATAATTCACTCATAAACCATAAGGAAATGCAATATATTATGTTTCCCAAATAATGAAATGCTAAAAGATATTTAGAAGTTGTCTTGTTTTTCATAAAGACATAACAATTCATACATTACATACTATACTATACTATACATACTATACTTCTAACACTTATTTATTGAAGCAATAGTCGTATTGATATTTGTAATTTTTCATGCTACTCACTGATATTGGTTTCTAAACGTTTAATGTTCAGGATGGAGAAGCAATGCTTAGAACTCAAGTAGCCATGGGTGATCTTCAATCACAACTCGAAGCTCTTCGTCAGATTACTCAAGAATTGCAGACTGAAAATGAGCAAAAGACCCAAACTTTGCAGGTAAATACCTCTAGATTAAGAGTTCACTCGTCACTCATTATATTAAATAAGGAAAAGCTATAATCTTGTCTGGTGAATTATTCATTGTCATGTTTAACTTCTGTCTGCCGAAACTTTTTTGCTGCATTAAAAATGACAAAATATTGGCCCTTAGTGATATTAAAAAAGATCTATCCTAGCCTGATAATCTGTAATCTAAGCATTTTAGAACAAAATATTAGCCATTTGTTTTGGAGTCACTGACATCTACATCACTTACAAAGACATTAAAACGAAACTGGATCCAACAAAATACAATACTAGCTTTCTATAATTGCTAGCTGTTGGCATATGAAGCTGAAAAACTCAATGAGGACAAAGTTGGTAGAAATACGCTGACATCAGAACTAAATCTCAAAGCCAATCTTACCGAAATGGAAACAAAGATAAATACTTCTGAGTTTGAGGCGATAAATAATGATCTACAGTTCCTCATAGATGACTTGGTCAACAAACTGATAGCATTGGTAAGCTTGCGTCAATTCTACAAACACATTGTGAATTGATATCAACTTCATTAGAGACTACACACTGACCAAGCACGACACCAATTATCTGAGGCGATTCAATATTTTTGAAACTCAAGTTATTCTCTACGTTTGCAATCTGATTTGAGAGTAACCTTGTGTCATGATGTTACTATGAAACAACTGTGTTGTATTGCATAAAATGCATTAAATGAGCTGGGTTAGTGGGGATCACACCCTGACTCATGAGCAGTAACTTGGGGCACTACCAGTATTAAGTGATAACTGATAATTAAAATTAGCATCCCTGTTGAGGACATCTCTTAACAATTAGCAGTTCTTACATACCTTTATCCTAAGTGACTGGCTGACCATAACATGCATTGATCTGTTACATGTAGTCTTTAAATATACCATTGTCCCAAAGTCATACATTGCCTCTTTGTGCTTCCAGGAAACTGCATGGAAGAAAGCTCATGGCAAGCTAGAAGATGACCTGACCACTAAAGAAGATAGCGAGAGCATTGAAAAGTTGAAGCGTATCATAGATAGAAAGATGAAGGAGCTGAATCAAAAGTTAAAGGACCAGCAGGCGCTCCTTACCCCATCAGCTGACAATGCTGCTGGCCTTAGAAGCAAGCTGCCTTTTAATTGCCTGTCATGTGACAAACCTGTTGCTGGCATACAATATGGGTAAGCCTGCGATTCCTATTTAAGGTTAATGACAAGATTTTATGGTTGCAAACCCCTCTTACGTTTGCTTGCTTGTTTGGTGAAATAACAAACAGGGCCAATATTTAATAAAAATGAAGTATCTTAACTCTGATGTGTGATATGCCATTTTTGTTTGAATAACCTTTGGCTCTCAAATGGTATGTATAGGTTGGCCCCAGTGACTTTGTACATGAACAAGACCCACATAAATATTAGCAATAGCATAAGTGTTGTAAGAGGTTATTGTGTGTCTGAGCTGCAGGCTTCAGTCTTTTACTTTAACTCCTGGATTCTTCTAAAATTGAAAATAAAAAGGAACAAAAGTGACCAAAAACTGAAATTATGTGCTTTTTAAGTCCCAAATTCGAGACATTTGCAAATCGCAAATTTGGAATAGTCCCAGTTGGTCGTCAAATTTTTTGGGAAGTTGGTTCCATATGACTTTGAAGTTTGTAGGAAAACAATTAAAAGAGGTTTTGAAAATACTTGATCAGTTAACGATTTTAAATTATTTGCTTCTAAGGACTTCTATACCTTATTTGCGACAAATTTAGTATCCCATGGCGTTTTGTTGAAAATTTGTACAACACAGTCAATTGTCAATGAAAAACTGCACTGCACTCCCTTAAACTGCTGTAACTGCCCTTGTCGATCCTAAATAAACTTTAACCGAGATTTCATCATTACATCTTTGTCCTTCTTAGATAGGATTCATTCAAATTCCAGCACAGTCGTGACAGCTGTATGATATGTTTCCAGCTCACTTCACATGCACATGTTAGTGTTACTGGATCTCATATCAGTGTGATTTGTTACAGGCCATTTTCTGCATATGGAGACTGTTTCTCACCGACCCGAGCAGGTCAAACACTGGCTCATTACTCTGCGTCAGATCTGCAGCAAATTCGTGATCATGCAAACAGGTAGGTAGATTCCATTGTGTCCTCCGTTTTCTGATGTTATACAGAAACTTCAATAAAAAGTGTAGTAATAATATCTTATTACTTATTAGTATGTGAACTTGAAAGTTCCTCAGGATGATATTATTCCCTGAAGTTGAAAGGTATACCAACCAGTGCATACTGCTGAGATCAACAGTAAGATCTAATGAAGTAATTACTGGAAAGTTCGCTAGCCCCCTCACCGTCTGTTGCAGAAATGTGGTCAAAATTATGAAATGTCTGCACCTGATTTTTATTAGATTTTTAGGTTTGACGGGGCTTTTCATGACGGCACCCAAAATTTGGTAAACTTCACTAATTAGGATAATTTGATTCAAGGATTGTATTTCTGTCACTGTTTGAGTATTTCTGTCACTGTTTGAGTATTTCTGTCACTGTTTGAGTATTTCTGTCACTGTTTGAGTATTTCTGTCACTGTTTGAGTATTTCTGTCACTGTTTGAGTATTTCTGTCACTGTTTATAATTAAGCAAAAATGATGTTGAAAGCAATTTATTATGTTTAACTTGTAGTGAAAGAATAAAAACTTGCGGCAACCTGTCACAGTTGAAGAGGAATAACATGAAAGCTTATATGGTTCACTTTGGAAAGGAAAGCCGTCCCAAGGTGTTCATCACCAGGTCCAAAGCCAGGTGTGTTGAATGCGTCCATAATACAACACACATGTCAAATATCTGATGGTTTTTATTATTGACAGTAGAGTTTGAAGTTAGTTTATTGGCATGTCTTAAAAACCCATCATAGTAACTTGGTTAATTTGATTGAAAAAGAGAAGAATGTAAATGGTTGATTGATTTCCCTGATGTAGACCAAAGGGGTTTGTGATAGCCTTGTCACGCAGCTTCTTTTTTGGTTTGGGGAATTCTTTCTATAAAAAAGTAGCCGCCTGACAAGGCTAGGTTTGTGAATGAATGAATCAGGAAGTCCGTTGACAATGACACAATTATATTATTACAATTGATTTCACAATATTCTAATACTAAGCCGAAAAAAAACCATGCCGGCACTACAGGTGCTAACTACATTAACAGGAACCAGGAAAAATTGCTACAAAATTGACATTTTTGATCTTCCCTTTTAAGTGCAGTACACAACGGAATCATATGTAAATTGGTCTCCTTATCAGATATATATATAACACGTGTACTATTTCTAACAGACCTGTTGATATTAAATTAACACATGATTCTGGCTCTGGTAAAGTGCCAGTTCAGAATTAATGATGACTGCAATGCTTGGGTCCTAAAGAGAAAATATCACAGTTTTTGTAGTTATCTCTGTCTCTTTGTACGATTTGCTCAAAATGCAGCATTTTTCATGGAATAGACAGTTTTCTGAGCTCTGAATTAGGCCTCAATTCGGAGTTGTCCTCTCTCCAGTTTGGTACTTTTAACCCACGCCGCATAGGAAAAACGTGCTGAAAAGAGGGTTATCTTGAAAACCGCTTATAATAGGATAAAAATTATTTTTGATTCAGAATCTGCAACATTGAAAACTCATATGGACATAGTTTGGGAAAAATTTTTAGTATTTGGGTAGTCAATTATAGCATTTTCTGCCTGTTTTGCGGACAATTTGGCAGATCTTTCACGAGTTTCGTCACTAAAATTAAGATTTATCAACATTCAAGCCTCCAATGATTTTGAAACCTTGTCTCACAGGGTTTTCAATGGTGTAGACTCTGAATCAAAAATCATTTTTATCCTTACATAAGTGGTTTTCAAGATAAACCTCTTTCAGCAGGTTTTTCCTATGCGGCGTGGGTTAAAAGTACCAAACTGGAGAGAGGACAACTCCGAATCGAGGCATAAATAAGAGCTCAGAAAACTGTCTATTGACGTGTGGTTATTTTTACTGCCACATTAACTCGGAAAGTGATGAGATGAAACAAGATGAATCTATTGTTGTTCTGATTTAAGGATGGAGGTAGAAGGATCTGAAGATTTGTATGCTAACCCAAGAGCTTGTGGAGGAAAACACACCGTCACACAAAACAAGACCCAAGGACAGTCAGTTACATCTGGAAAAAGTCTATCCCTCAAGTAAGTGAAAAGAATCAGAAAATGACATACTTAGGTGTTGTATTCTCTCTTTAGCAGTAACGGTTAAGTTAAAGGTGGATTCAATTTTGATTTTCAGTTTGATCCAATTTGCCCACGTTGCAAGTACTCCAAGCACCCAAACCTATTTGTAAGCCTTGGGTGTCATAAGGGGAAAAACTCTGAGTACACACTCTAACAGTCTAACTTGATTTAAGAGTGAATAATGATGGCGTAAGTCCTAGAAATGATCCACATATTTCATTTATTGGTCAAACTAAGGAACTGATATCCTCTCTTTAATATTGGATGTTGTCACCACTTGGTATTTTCAATGCCTACCGTATGTTTTTGGGCCTTCGGATAGGGCCTCAACTACTCGAAGTGCATGCCAAATTCATCAAAATTTATATTACAGGGACATACTCCATGATGAGGAGTTTGTGGCAGCAGGAAATCTTAATCGAGAAGAGAGTGTGATTCATGGAGCAGACGGTAAAACTTACAAATCTAGAAACAACGTCATAGACATCGATGACGAGTTAACCAAGGCACTGCTCGTCTCAAGAGATCCGATAATGCCCCTGGTCGACGAGATCAAGCAGTCTCGCAGTCGCGTTGCTACAACAGCAAGTAACGAACATAAACAGAGCAATCAACCATCCACTTCTAGAAACACCAGATTAAACAGCTCCAACTCTCACAGCGATAAGACAAGCTCGGAGCAGATCCAGATATCACAACTGCGTCATAAAACTCAACAAAGTGAAGCGAATAAAGACACAGATCAGATTGAGAAAACAGACTACTAGGCAACTGAAGAAATTGTTTAAAAAATTATCGCAATTTGCCTAACTTCAGATCATGCTTTGAATGGCAAATCATAATGTTGGGACAGATCATATTCAGGGTGATCCGACCAGACAATTCCTGGCGCATGCTGTACTACTTATATTGACCAGATGATCTACAACGCTATTATTCAAGGGCACTTGCTAAAAAAGGAACTTTCTATTACCATAAACTCATGAGATGTTACAAGTTTCAACTTGGGGATGTTCGACCCCGAAAATAGGGGATGTTATCACCATTTAAGATGCATAATTATGATGTTCCTATTGAGTCACTTGTTTGCTCATTATATCTATGACTTAACACAATATCTTCCGGTTTCAAAAATATAATTTGTTTCAACATGGAGAAAAGCGAGGATTTTTATTCCCGAATCAGCAGTTTCCTCATCATTACGAGGAAAAAAGCAACACTCAATCTTCAGTGATATAACAAAAATTGCATGTCACAGATCACCTAAGAGTGACACTTACGTAGGTCTTAGATATGAGTAGCAATAGGAGTTGAGCCTAATCATTTTGGTATAAAAAAACACACTAACAAAATTTGAAAATAATTTAGACAATAAATCATAAGCTGCAACACAAAATATTCCTCCAGTCTGTCTAATGATTACTAATCCTAACGACAAAGAATTGACTTGCGACCATGACTCCGACCATGACTCAACATATTTTAGGATAAGTTTTTTTTGTCATTGTCAGTGTGCATGACATAGCAGTTTCTCTGAATGGATGGTAAACATGACTAGTTTTCAAGCAAATAATTTGATTTCTAGTATGTAACATATTGCATTGTGACGAGTCAGTTATTGCGATAGGATCAGCAACGCAGTAAGTTAGTTGCTCTTAATTGATGCTACTAGGAGTGCTTTCTTATTATCTCTCGAGCATACTAAACAGGCCTAGATACACAGATAGAAGATTTATACCAATGTACATAAACCAGAGAGCCTTGTCTGAGCTGTTATCTGAATACAAACAGGCGAAGAATACTACGCAAGATGTGCATTTATCACCTTCATTCGTGAACCTTTCCAAGTATATAGATTTGTCAGCCTGAGAATATTGTCAGTAAACCGGTTTCAGGGAACTATCCGGATGACCAAGCATATTGGAGTGAGCAGGAGAATGCGATTGCTTACGATCGAGTGTTGTCATTGGCGTAAACAGGATTGATAAGTGAATTTTTGATAGTGTTCGGCTGAGAGTTTGGAGTAATTGTATCGTAGCTATCATTGTTACGCTTTGCAGAGAGTGAATACTGTCCTCCAATAAAGTACTTAAAGAATTCGTAGACTGACCAAGAGATAGCCGCTGATGGCATCTGGAAGATCATCCTAGCCTTGACTCCGTAGAAGAAGCCTGCATACCCACGACATGCTATGACTGTTTGAAAAGCTTGCCTAAGACCCTTATCTACAGGCCTGCCAGAGTGACAGCAGATCTCTTGTGTGTTCAGTAAAGTCTTACACACATCTAAAGGGTTGGTTACCAGGGCAGCAGCTGCCCCTGCCGCTGCACCGGAGACAACGTGACTGACGGGTCGATACTCGCGCTCATAGTTGATCAGGTTCTGCGCTTGTTCGTAAACACTGAAGTGTACTATCTGGAACGGTATATTCATTGCTAGTTGAGTGGTGTAGCTACGATATAGAGCCCTCACACCCTCATGTCTGACGATACTGGTCGCACACTCCAAACTATTTTTGTAAGGACTGTTGTACATTTGCATTCTCTGTTTGATTACTACAAAATACAAGAAAGATGGATTGCATCGTTAATGTTGGTCTTTCACATTATTGTAGAAACTAACAAAAAAATGAAAGGGCTGTGAAACTTTTTCGCATAACTCATTGAGGTCTTTTTATATTAGTTTTGGCTTTGATTTGGGACTGAGGCAACAAATGAATGCTTTGTGTAACAATCAGTTGAAAACATGAGAAAATGTTCCCGGTGTAAGAAGTGCTTCCCGGTGTATGTATTCCTGTTTCAAATCCGATAATAATATTTACTTCTCAATCAAGCTCATAAATTCAAACATGTCACAGCCTTCCCTAAATTCTCAGTGTCCATATTTCTATCTCATTCTTGTTTCAGCATTGTCACACAAACTAAAATGACTTAGTCACTTCAACATTCACGGAAACTATTTTGAGCAATATTATCACAATATCCTTACTCTGTGATATTATCTATGAGTCAAGTCCTATTCCTTAGTTATGTTTGAGCGTGGGTATTGGTGGATTAGTTGAATAACCCACGTCATTAACAAACAAGGTTTCATAATCCTGATTGAGGAGCCACAGCTGTAGGTTATAGCTTAGCTGTAGGTTATAATTATCTATATCTGATGGACAAATTACCTCCGGTAAAGGTTCGCGAAAGTAAGGACTGTAAATCCAAATTATTTTCATACAACAATTTTGCTGATTGTTCGTGAATAAGATAATAATAATTCTTACCATCCGCAGGCACCATCAAACCATCATGAAACAGAGTAGCACAACCACCAGCGACCACTGTAAATATAAATATTAAATTATAATTAAAAATCCATGACGATAACGACCAAGTAACCTGTTGCTGGTCTTGACTACATTACATATGTTGGCAAAGTTAGGTGAGATCTTGGCAAACTCGATACTGTCACCATACATACAGGAAGCCAAATGTAATTTGTTATCTTATTCTAGGAATAATCTAGCCAAGCCCGCTAGAATGCACGCATTATTAACAGCCGAGTGGTGATAAAGCCAAGCTGTTGGTTATGAAATGACTTTCAAGTCTGCCAAACATTATGATGAATCGAGGAACAAGGATCTTGACACAGAAATAGCACCTCATGTTCATTTTCTGTTGTAACAGGTTATGCATATGATTTTGGGAAATC
The DNA here is from genome assembly GCA_914767715.1 of Membranipora membranacea. Taxonomy (NCBI): domain Eukaryota; kingdom Metazoa; phylum Bryozoa; class Gymnolaemata; order Cheilostomatida; family Membraniporidae; genus Membranipora; species Membranipora membranacea. The sequence goes on from OU612065.1 coordinate 9,334,124, forward strand.
ATCCAAGGAAGTATGAGTAATAATAACTAGCAGTTTAGTCAGGACAGAGCAGAACATTTTAATTTTAGTACAATGGACTTGAATTGAAGCCTTGAGAACAAACCTGTAGCAGAAAGGGTACTTTGCTTTCGCTCAGATAACATCCATTTGATTTTTTCATAACAAGCAAAATACATGGCATGTGCAGGTCCCGCTCCCACAATAACAGCAGGCACTCCGTGAAAAGTCCGCCCCAGTCCTTCCTTGGCCACAATAGTTCTCATCGCTTGGGTAATTCCGGTGTATTTAGCTGATGTGTTGGGATTTATTGCCTGCATTCTTGTCTGCAAACAAATTAAAATTTTAGGCTAACGATATGTTTGGATACCAAAAAAGTGTATACTCAGAAAAAATATACACATATTTCATCATTCGAATATTTTAATACCATAGGATAAAAATATTTTTTAATTGTTAAAAGATGATCATCTTCTTTCAATCTTAAAAGAACAAATTATGGAAGGAGATAAATAAACCTCTTCCTCAACTTGTGTCAAAGGGTAAAAAAACAAACTAACCTTGATACAGTCGACTGGATACATCAAACAATGCTCTGTTATTCCAGCGGTAGCACCAGCTAGCATGTGTGTAGAGGCAGATAAGTTTTCTGGCAGCCCTTCATAATCATCGATGTCTAAACCACCACCCTCCATTGCTCTATCGTTCATGAACTCGTGAGTTTATGTATTAGAAGACTTGAAACTCCGCAGCGCTTCTCTCATATACCAGACACAGCTTTCAGCAATCGACCTTGCTGGTCAATATGTATACAGAATGGTCGAGACAAATCGAAATTATTGCGATCCTTATGCAGCACTTGTCTTTACAGCTAACTGAAATCTAAAAAGAAAATTGGTTTCTATTTATATGAAATCATTTACAATTTAAGGCATTCACCAATATCAACTATCAGTTAACATTAATCAACTGGACATCCTCTTCAAATCATACCCAAGGTCAGCCATATGATATTGAAATCACAGCACCTCACTATGTTTTAGTTACGACTTGGTTGAGATACTCTTGATACATTATCTCAGCTAATTCTAAAGATGCATTAAGATAGCTATATCTTTACTTGATCGTGATGATTTAGATCATTGATCACAGTGACTCCTGGAGCATTAAAAGTAGTAAACTTTGCGTGTGCCAGAGACCGTTGATTTTTAATAAAGGCAAATTTACTCCAGATGTCAGGGTATGGAGTAATACCTACACGCAGCACTACTGTGTCGACTGTACAAACGTGGCTAAGTAAAGGACAGGCAATACCTAGGAAGGGAACATAAATGTAATACACCTACTAGTAACTAGACCAAAAGGTACTTGTAGAGATTGACCTCTTACTCTTAGTGTCACGTCCTCTCTTCAGAACACACTTCTATTACTGGTCATTAGCCTACTTATGACAACTAGTGACTCAGTGAGCGACTGGGGATAACTTATTTACTAGACTAGGGTGAGACTCCACACATGAGTGTGGCTTGCAAGCATGTACATTCAACATTCATTGCTAACCCATGGTGGCCAGGCATTAGGCAGATGAGATGAGAAGAAAATGTATAATGGAGCACACATATACCATAATAATAATAATCATTAACATAGATGGACAGATAGTCATAAACAACAGACAGATGATATGCCTTGAAAGAGCAGGCCTACTACTACCAAGAGGTAACAGAGTACTCCTTTGCTACTACTACTACACTCTTACTAGCTTCTCAATTAATCCTAGGAGCCAGTTCGAGGCATATATATAGGAACTGACTGCTGACTGTAATGTAACCAAGCCTTCTATGCAGCGAAACCAAGGTTTCTGACAGTATCTGATCTGATTGCCCCCTTCCTAACCAGCCAGAAGGAGAGGGCATTCAACATTAATAATACTTGAATTATAATAAACTTCAAAGTAGTAGCAGTCACTTTCTTCTTGGACTTGTTTTGAATTAGAGTAGAGTAGGAGGAAGACTACTATAATTAATTAATAACTATCCAACATACATGTGACATACATACAAACAAACGTACACATATAGCAATGAACTCCCTCGGAAGAGGGAGTTCATTGCATATAGTGCTACCTACCTAATTGTCATCATTGACTGACCCACACAGACCTGACTCTTTCTGTCTGTGCAGTTCTTCAATTTGACAATCACATTTACATACATTAGTAGTTAGTTAGAGGCTGCAACCAAGGAGTTAAGAGACAGCTCCTTGATGCAACATTATGGTTGTCCAATGTTTGTTGTAAATGCTCTTACATGAAACTTACTTACGTGGATAGGTTTAGCCCAGGTCGGTTGGCAGTTCAGTGGTGTGTGTACAAAATAAAACACTCACAGCTTTCTATATATCATAGACTTTAGTCATAAACCGGACATGCTCTGCCATGCATGCTTCTTACAAATCCGATAGGTGGTGCTCACCACCGACCATCCAATCAGAGCATTTAGTATGATTTAACCAATGGAAACGAGTCTAAGATTTTGCATCATCATAAATGACGTTGCGATAGCATTATGTTGCCATGGTGATGTGAAAGCAGAAGGTTTATTCTAACTGTAACTGTCATGAATGTGTTTTCCAAAGGGAACCTCTTCTGCAGATGTTCCATTAGAGGCAAAGGGCAACAACAAAAAGGGCCAAGATCACTCTCTCAACAATAAGCCATTAGCTGACCAGACAAATACAAACATGCCGTCTCATAATAAACGGGAAATCAGAAAAGTTACCAGTGCGGTAAGTGAATAGAGGAAAAACACAGGCGTAGCAGAGTGGCCATTGACTTATTCAATGAATGGCCAACTATCTGATTCCCAACTAGTGAGCTTGAATGAGGAGTAAAGTATTCGCAGGAGGAGAATATCGTCATATCGGGCAGGCTTGAAACAGTGAAAATTATGACTAGCTAACATTAAATCAACCTCACTAGCCTTATTAGTAAATTCCCACATAAACTAGGAATAAAGGGTGGTAGCTAACATCAAGTCAAATTTTAAGAGATAAAACATCGATCAAAAAACCTTGTTTCATTTTCAAGAGAGAATTTAGAAACACTATTGCAGCAGCTGGAGACAAGAAAGTGGTGGTGGACTTTTACGCGACCTGGTGCGGACCTTGCAGAAATGCGGCTCCAATTTACAAGGTATCTGATCTAACACATGATCATAATATATTTATGTTTTATCTGCAGAAATGTATTGTATTGTGTAGCAACTTGAATCAATGTTCATTTGTAGAACATCTCAGAATCTTCAACTCTCGGAGAGATTTTGACAAAGAGCACAGAAAATGGGAAATTAACTTGAAAATCAAATTTCAGTGCTTTCTAAGCGATAATAATTTGTAGTATACTTCTTTTTGAATTTCAGGATTTAGCTGCAAAATATGGCGATGTTGTGGCAATATCTGTGGATGTGGATGAGCTAGGGGTAAGAAAGTAATATAACACTAATTACATACAGCACTGCAATATTGCAGATTCTTTTACTGGGCAATAAAATATCACCATGCAGCTGAAATCTGTATACCTTGTAGATGGCAGATATTAAAAGCCGGTATTATTGATACCTCATATTTTATTACTCTTTGTAAAGTCCATGTTACGTCATTTCATTCGCGCTCACATTTAGTTGTTTTTTATTTTCAGGATGTAGCTGAAACTTGTGGGGTTTCAGCCATGCCAACATTTCAAGTATATCGAGGAGGAAGCAAAATTGATGAGCTTATCGGAGCACCAAGGAAAGAACAACTTGAGCAGCTCTTCCAGAGATAGTCATTATCAGAGTGATGCAATCTGTATGCTCGCTTATGAAAAAGTTCCTTTCTTGTTGTAATTGTATGCCTATCGTTATACCAATACCTGCTTTGAGTGTTTGTTATAAATAAAATTTCAGAAAGTTTCCATAATATATTTATTTATGGTCAGAGCATAGGTTTGCTCATTAAATTTTGATGAAATTCAGCAATCAAAGTGAATGTCACAGTCTAATATGATAACCAGGAAATATGATATGAGAAATCAATATCTCATTTGCTTCAACCAAGGAGTTACTCCTTGCTGCAACTCACTGAGTATAATCAATGGCCTGTATTTTAGTATCTATGGTATAATGAACTTCCATAAAAACAAAATGAAATCATGGCCAGAGTAAACAATTGATGTTTCAACAACTTAATGGAGGAAATAGTTGTAGCAATGACCAGTCTTCTGCTCGCTAAAGATATAAAAACCAGATCTATGAAGTGAAGTGCAAAACTGACTGCGCTATCTGAAATCAGTTTATAGCACCATATGGATATACATCACTATGCCATAAAATTACAAAGTATAATAATGATAATACCTGCAGGCAAACAGACAAAAGGTGAAAAATCTGCAAAACGATTATCAATATTTTAGAATGTACATTTCACTCAGCTGCCATACGCTGATATTGATACATGCAAGTTTTTGTTCCCTGTATGAGGCATAAGTGTGACACTTCTATCTAGTCTCGGGGTTTGTCTTCTGCTGCTTGCCGGTGGAAATCTCTGGGATAGAAGTTCTCTTTCCAAAGCTGATGGGGATGATGGCCGGGCATTTGACTTTCTCTGTTTCACCAACACAAAACGTCTGCCAAAGACAAGCGAAACTGAAGTCACAGTCAGTGTGAATCATTTATTTGAATTTGAATAATATCAGATACCAAAGCTTGCTTGTTATAATTAAATTATTAGAATGGATTGAAAATAAGTTCATTACATAACAATAATGATTTACTCACGTGCATCTACTGGGTATAGATCTTGGACCTGGGTGTTTAACTGAGTCAGGTCGGCGAGGATCATACGCCACCGAGTCTGGTTGTCGCTCAGTGTGTAGAGGAGTCTGTGGTTTCAGAGATTTGTGTAATTGCTGGCATAATGACTCATTTATTCGGAACCTGTAAAACATTGAAGGGTGTAATTTGAGAACAAATTAAATTATAAACAAAAAAGTTAAAATTCAGACCTACTTTTTTCTACTGCTCATGCACATACCTGTAATTGACTTGTGTTTCATTGATGAGGTTGGCTTTCTCCAATAAAGGCGCAGCGTGTGGTTCACTGGCTCCATTCTTATATTTGCTGCTGCGGAGACGGGCCTCTGTAAGACGTACTGATATGATTGGTTTACTAGCAGCAGAGGTGAGCCTCATATTAGACTCTAAACTTTTGGTACTCTTGGAACTTCTCAGTCGACTTTGTATTGTTTCACCCTCATCATCTGTCTCTGGATCAATCACTGGAAGATAAAATGCACATTATACTAAGTGTTGAAATAGCACTAGCCATGCTCCAAATAAAATCTAAATCTAAATACGATCTAAGTCGCAAACTTAGGTTGCATAAATAAACACTCAATCAAGCGAAATGTTTATCATGAGTTCACAAAGGAATGGACTTCTCTATCACACAGCAAGCAGTGACCTTTGTTCAATACCAATCCCTTACCACCATCACAGTGTCTATGACCTAGCAGTGAGTGACGCTTATCCATTAGTTGTTGGTGGTAGGCTTGTCGTCTGTGTACTGCACTCTTTGCTCTCAACTCTTTCTGCATAGACAGCAGTTTGTGTCTGAAATGGCACAGCATTATTAAATGTCATTGTCTATCTTAACGAGTTAGTACACAGGCTGCTGAGCAACCAAGCTGCTGAAGACTTAGCCTGTCTTGACAAGCTTTGTTCGGTGGGGGGGGGGGGGGGGGACAGAGCTTGTCAAGACAGGCTACTGAAGACTATGGAACATCCTCATCGAACTCAGCCTTTGGGAATGCGGGAATTAGGTTTCAGGTTTCAAGCTAGTGATAGCTGCTTGTCTATCAGAATAAATGCAGCATCTTACAATACAACGGAGAGAAAGGTTCACTAGAGCGTATTGTGATTATAAGATGTTTTTAACTCATTTCAAATATTCAATGTTAATCCTATGATTTGACATGATTTCTCGGTTACCTTTCGATTAGTTTCTCCTGCCAGTTTTCATCAAATGACTCCATAGTATTTCTGAACAGTCTATTGATGCTGTAAAGAGTAAAAAAGAGGAAGATGGGTTATTATTTAAAAAGAAACTTGTTTCAACTCTGTGAAGCCAATACAGTAACGACTAGTGACTTTCTGCATCACAATCATGGAGTGATGTAAATGAGCGTTTAGGTCAACCAAAGAGATGAACTTTTGTTCAATATAACACTAATGACACTTACAACTGGTAACTGGCTTTTGACAGCCTCCCATAATTAACAACAGGTGAAAACCTGTCATTGCTGTAATAATTATAAAGTGGAGGGAGTTTAGAAAACTCCACTCGTTTACCTGAGCCCATGGTTTCAAATGAAAGGGCCTAGGGAAATCGACTCCAAGTAAACAGTCACACCAACTATTATGAGTGGACATTTTTATTAGCTAATGCATATCACTATCAATACCATGGCACTCAAACAGCTGCCAAAGAGAATTGATTTTATATTTAGACTTGGTATCTATTTACACAGAATCTTGACATATTTATTCATTTTAAACATGTTTAGGCTAATAGAAAAGCTGCAGTCTAGCTATGTGCTTGATGAAATTTGTTTTGTACCTGAAGAAAAGTTGTTGAATAAAATTCACTTGAATGTGATCAGTAATTTACCAACATTTACTTCCCACAAGCGCTGAAATAATATTTGATTAATGCTTTCTTCTCATTAATGCTCTCTTCTGAGCGTTGCACTGTTGTCTATTACATGTCTGCCGATTAGAAATTTCTAATCACATCAGAAACAATGGTTGTCAACAAATTTCCAAATCCCCATGCTTGCTTTATGTGTACCGAAATCAGTGTTTTAATAACTCACTCAGTATCTCCCTGAAATCTCAACAATGCTTCATCAAATTCCTCCTGGAGATTCTGAAAAGTAAAGATTATTGTCAGCAGGTAAATTTCATGTATTGCATTTCATGTGCATGTATATATATAGTATAATATAAAACAATTTTACTGTAACCAACTTGATTATCTTCATAAAACTTACTTCAAAAGATACGTGCAAGGGAGCTGTGTGTGGTCGTCTGGTTCTCAAACCTGAAACACAAATATAATTTTCGGTCACACAAGGAGCAGATGCTGTTTAGAATTTTCTCGTATTCAATTGGTTGTTTATAAGTTAGTAGGACAGAGCCTGAGATTGAGTTTCTTTAACCCAAAGATATCATGGTAACCTGATCTATGCGCGACAGTGCTACCCTCCCTTTATAGTGGTTAGAAAACAGATAGATTGTGTTCAACTAGTCAAATTAAATCTAAAAAATCCGAGGAAATTGGGGCACTAGAGATGAAATTATGCTGTATGCATAGAGGTAAATCGGAATTATGTCTCCTTTCTTTCAATTACTCCATGGATTGGGCGAGGAGGATTTCTCTCCATGGTTTGGGGCAAGCTGATTAACGTAATATGGGAAGGCTTTTGGCCAGGAAGACCAGAATAACGCCAATAGATATTGGTCTTAAAAACAAAAACAAATCGCTCGTTTGAGCGGTTTTTTTGTTATTCACAAACTAGGATGAAATATAAGGTTTGAGACCTACCAAGCATAGACGATCGGGTGAGGTTTGCACTCACGGCAGAGTTTGGTCTGGCCTCTGTTCCATCTCCCTGTGAGCTGAGATCTATTTTCACATGTGTCCCTTTAATGCTAGACCTACTCTTGCGACCTAAAAGTCAGACCATCTCATATTTGACAGCTATAAACGTATTCAGTAATTTTAAATGCAATTGGTATGGGTCAACATTGATGTTATTTGTCCAAGCAATAAAGCATTCCTTATCAAGAGAGATACTTTGAAAAAAACAGTCATACACAACATCTAATGGGTAGTAGACTTGGTTGAACTGAACTGAACTGATGGTTATTTATATTAAACAGACATTCAAGCAATTCTCTTTGCTCCTTGAATTAATAAATCGCTTTAATGTTTTGAAAAAGAACACCTGCACAGTTCAAACAACTATCTTCTACATCATTCCATGGCTGATCAAAGGTTAACAATCGGCAATGAGAAAGCAATCACACAACACAGAGACCTCAGAAGGTAGAGCTAATTCAACAAGGTAATGCCTTTTAGTAGAACTATTGAAACAAGGGGAAACAATCCTCCTATGAAGTTGGAATTTACTATCAGTTTGACCAGGGAGGGTAGTATATCCCACCCTCCCTGGTTTGACACCAGGATGATTTATTTATGTTAAGGCTGCTACCCTTGTCATATCTGATAAAACGAACACTTTCGAGCAAAATTTCGATATGCGTTAAAAATAAAAGCTCTCAGTCTGTAGAAATAACAAGCATTTTGAATTACAGACTCATTATAATTGAGCACGTAAGTCATCTATGTCTTTTTGAGATACCGACCTCTAATAATGAGTTGGGCCTATGTACCAGAGTAAACTCAAATTCGAATTTGCTTGCGCACTTCAAGATTGGGCAGGCAATAATTTAAATGCTAATTTTGGTACATATAGGCCTACAGTGCTGATCGAGCCGATGTATAAACTTTTGTAATTCAACAAGTACATAGAATAATCAATATTTCAGAAACAACAGATCAAGAATCCGGTTTAAGTCGTTTACTTCTTTCCTTGATAGAACCAGCCAGTGTGTTGCCTAACACCATTCAGCGGGAGGCATTCTAGCACAAGCCCAACATACACAAACACATACACAAAACGAAAACTGGATGAACCAAAGCATTTGTCATGACACACTCTTTAGAGCTACCCAGAAATCAAACTTCAGTTTCACAAGTAATCCAGTTCTGAACCAGATCTAGAAGGAAGCAATCACAAAAGCATCGAGCATTAATCACAGCTTCGAACAACACTAGGAGCTTTAGAGTAGCATGATCAGACCGAACCTCACACATGTTTACCCATCTGTTTATGATCCAGTTTGGACTCTAGGAAAGGAGAAACTTTGAGAATACTTTTGTTCTCTAGTTGCGAGACCCTAGACTTGACATCTCTAGAGACTGGCCCGAGTTCACTAAAAGTCGTACCAGGTCGTGTAGGAGCCTCAGACTCAGCGACTGAGCCTGCTCGTCCAGGGACGCTGCCCATCAGCCATCGAGATAGAGCATCTGATCGGGTTGGTACTCCGCCGTTCTCTTCAAGGTCTGGTAGGAGGTTCGGAAGGCGTATCGGAGAAACTCCACTTCGAGTAGTAGATTCATAATCAGCTGCAGACTCACTGACTGAAGGTTGTGGAGTGACATGATCTGCAGAAAATTTCCACATTACGATGAGTAAAATTCTAAATAGCTGGAATCTACATAACTTCCTAAAAGCAATTGAGTTTTAGTAGTGCGGTGCGCCACTGTACAATCCACACTTTGCAAAAATCATCACTCATCAAGTGCAGAGAGTTAGTACTACAACTAAGCTCACAATCGGTGGAAGCAAACACACCCTCTCTCTCCTGTTGTGCTGTCAAATGAACTATTCTAAAAGCAAGTATAATGATCGCAAATTCTTGAACGAGTGAAACAGACAATAAGCCAGAAATTAAATCTTTATTATACTGATGAATACAAATTATATGCAACAAAATGAAATTATCAAATGTATTTAGTGCAAAAGACCGTTGGCAATATTTGAAGAGTGCTGATTGTCTGTCAGGCACTGGAGGCTAGACATGGAGTGGATTTCAAAATCTACCTTGAAATGTGCAATTAGCATCCTTTTAAATCATCAATGTTATGATTGTTATACACTCAGAGACGGTTATTCACAAACTTAACCACTCAGCATTACATGGTAAACTGTGGGAGAGCACACTACACCATGGTCTTCATTTATATCCACCCAACCAATCAACAATTCTTGTCTGTTTGAAATGTATCAAGCAAGGAATTTTGATCCAATTCGCTGCCAATTAAACATGTAACAGGCACATTCCGCATCTTATATCAAATCATCTAAGCTATTTTGTTAGATCAAAGAGAGGAGACAAATCATACCCTCCACAATATCGTCATAAGCATCCATCTGGATGCTCATGGCATCCATATCAGACATGCGCTCAGAGAGACCAGGAGTTCTCTGTGAGCCGGAGACTCTGAGATTAGAGTCTGCAGTGCGAATATCTCGGCCAGAAGAGGCCCGAGGACCTACTGTCGAAGAACCTGTATCATGGTGTATAAACATTAATTGTAACAGACGAAAAAAACATATTTTAACTCCGCTCCATCTGAACAACTGGGAATACATTTCTTTCAGTTCGGTGTATATGTACATGATTGTGTATATCTGTATCAGTGCTGGGGGATAAGTGAATTAAGAGTAAGAATAATATCAGATTTTGAGCTTTACCAAATACCTCCAAATTTATTCGTTTGCAAGGACTGATAACTCACTGGATTGTTTTGAAGGTGTGTCTTTACCAGCTTCCCCAGCTTCAAATCCATATTTAGGATTCCAGCTTGCAGCGCTCTTACATTCCATCTCGTCGTCCATGTCCATGTATGTGGATAAATCCACGTCATCCTCTTGGTCCTCATGTGGCTGTAGATATCAATACAAAAACATAAGACCATGTGTGTGCTGCCATCTTTTGGGGAAAGTTATAAACGCTGGGTCGTAGCAACTATCATAGATCGAAGTGTTCTATTTTCCCATGAAGTCTGACTCGTACACATGGCTGATTGGAACTGTAGAGTGTTCAGTTTGAATGGCCAGACGAAAATTTTCGAATGCTAATAATTCGGAGTTGTTTCTGCTCAGGAACGGCTTTCTAGATGAGTGAGGAGAGGGGGGCTGGGGAGGTGGTGCATTGGTACCAGTGAATTTGCTTAAAGAGATGTCGGAAACCAGATATCTTTTTCTGAAATTAAGTTTCCTGTTTTTACCACAACTCCCACCCATCCCCCTCCTTCTTTCAACAAAGGGACTATGATGTTTTATTCTAGCCACAAAATTTAAGAAAGAGCAGAAAATTTGGAACAAAAGACGACAGGCAGAGTGAAAAAAAAGTGAAAATGGAGAGGTAACGTAACAGTCTAGAAATTAAAAGTGGAATCCATTACTACAAAAGCAATAAGAGGGAACCGCTTTATACCATATTCATGCTGGAATTTCTGTGTGGCTTAGCAAAAATATGATAGGTATTTTTGTGCCATTCGTGTCTGGTTTGCTCAACAAAAGCTTGTAACTCGACCAGTAGCACAAGTTGTTGAAGAGAATTGAAGGCTAGCACTTTCATAGCCAGAGGTTGGCATATATTTGCCTGTTGTTAGAATAACATACAAGTATTAAACCCATAGATATAAAAATGGAGTTATATATTTATGATTGACTCCAATAAAATAAATGTATGATAGAGGTGCAGAATAGGTGGAAGGGAACAGTTGTTTGACGCTGACAATGGGCAGTGATACACTTGTGTCTAGCAGTATGTAATGAACTCATTGCTCATGCTCATTGACCTCATCCACAGCCACAAATACTGGCCGAGTTAAAAATGAAGGTAATATATCTTACTTACATTCAGATCACTGTCTCCAATAGCAATCTTCACCATGTTAGCAGGATAAGATGGAGTTGTTTTTGCCTCTATAACTTGTCCTCGCTAAAAGAGGAACAGATTCATTACTACACTTCAGGTCCATGATGCAAGGTGCTTGGATTTAAAAGAGTATATTTATCATAATGCCATTTGGTCAAGTCTGTTTAAAATATAACTTACCCGGAACTCTTGTCATTCGTTGAAAAAAAACTTTTGTTAATCCTTTGAGTATAAACGTTGGGATCCGTAGCTAATAAAACTTCTAGGCGTTGATAAGTTGTGTGTGATTCCATAGTAAACACACAAATCGACTTCACATATATATCACTGCATTTACTCTTGGTCAATTACACATTGTCAATAGCTAATGGGATTGTTATCCCAGATGAATTGGAGTTCAATAATTATTATGTTGGGCAATAACGCAAAATAACTGAATTATCAACTTCTCATTGTTGTTTGCATGCAAACAACACCAAGTAAACATGTGAAAACAGTTCATTGTACATCTTAATAGAAGACCCTTTCATTTTTTTAAGCATCGTTCTGGGACAAAACATAGCCCTAAGGTTAGGTACATTCTTATTTATGCCATTGAACTTTGGCCGCTCTTCATGTAACATAAATATAAGCTATGATGCCACCCTTTGTACACGCAACGTCATTTTCTTATAAACTGAGGACCCATCATCTGAATTATTGCAAGTTGATATCTAGCTAATGTCCTCCATTTTTTATTTTGTTCACTATAAAGACTCAATTTTTGATAGGGAGTTGCCTCCCTTTAAATATGCAGGATATGATTCTGATTCAGCGAGAATCTATAATCAATTTTTTGCTTCAACCGGGAGTATATCACAAGGGGATCGATGGAATCCTTCAAAACAAGGAGCATCAACAACAGTTTAACATCTTTATCTAGGGAGATTCTCACTCGCAGGTAGAACAATCGCATCCAATCCACAACTCTTAGTTTCATTCAATGCATAGTGGTCTTTACTGCGGGCTAACTGCAGCTTTAAGAATTAGTGGTGCAATTTCGTCTAAATTATCTGAACTAGCAAGTAATGACACTTCATGGGATAAAAATTTTACAAAAAACGCTTGAACTTTATTCACTTATGTACGGGCTACTTACTCTCTTGGCCAATTCTTTTTTTGGAGCTGTTGGAGCCACAGCAGGGATCAAACCAGAAGCAAGTGTCCCACTCACGGTCTTTACCTAAGTATAGAAATTATTGTTATCAAAATAATAATTTATCATAATCACTTAATACTTAGGTCAGGAAAGATATACCAGCCCGACTAGTACTACTAAGGGTCACAAGGTTAATGCATGGCACATATCACAAGGCAGTTAAACTGACCAGATCAAAATAATTTATTTTTCTATCAACAGGTGATCTCTAGACAAATCAGTACAAAGTGCAAAGGTAAAGAGACTAGCCTTTGAGACAGAAGAGTTCGAGGTTGAAGAATTTGATGATGCTAGCCTTGATTGATTGAATGATTTTGGTTCTGATGTTTTATCGATGTATGAAGTGCAAATATGAGTGGAAATATCTGATGTGCGAGTGAAGGGTGCGAATGGTTCCTGTAACATTGAGGGAAAATTTTCAGGTTGGTCATGTTGCGTGATCTCTGACTTTTCCTTCCTAACTTCAACTAACTCGGGGTCATAAATCAGCCCAGACTTGGTTTGAGTAGATTTGTGCAGAGTTATGAGATCTCTCAACTCAACGGGGAGAGCGTTCAAACGATTCTTGTCCAATGCTCTCAACATGTTCTTTATTAGCTCGGCAGAGTCTCGCTGCGATGACCTGTATTTGGAAGAATGAAAATAAAAAAATAAAGTGGTAGATTGTCTGCTAACTTTTCAAGTTTGATCAGCCGAAGTTTTTTAAAGAATTAAATTCTGGGTAGTTCTCAATGGAATTAACATGTGGATTAACATGCAATTCCTAATCCCAATTATGACAACTCAGACCGCCTTATTCGGCACTCAACTAGAGTCGATTTAAGATACCATGATTGCTCATGGTCTGAGCCCTGTTTTAAGCAAATCTTGCATAGCTACTGACCCATATATTGTTGATAGAGGTATGTACTTCCTCCCAGCTACATCTGCATTATATTCAATGCGCCTCAGCATTCTCCAGATTCTTCTGTCACAACCTGCAGTCACTTTCCGGCCTGCTGCAACCTTTGTAAGTAAATAATAAAGTGATTAACACAAGGGGATAAATCGGTCATACAACCGTTTACTCCTTAATTTGCTAATTCTGTTAGACGATTCAATTGCAGTGCTATGATACAGCTGGCGTTGCTTTTCTATTAGTATGTTAAAATACTTACCTTTTTACCAAACCTTGACTGCAGGGGTCTCCACGTCTTGTCATCACCAAAGTAAGCAGGTTTGTGTGTAACAATCTTCGATATCGCCTGCTTACAGTAACGCAGTGTTACATTGAGCAGCTCTAATACTTTATCTTTAGCCGGTACATACTCTTGCATTGATGGCTCGGATTTTATTGCGACGCTGAGGAGAAACAGGTACTCCACAAATATCACTCGGGTCGACTTTTTCTTACATGCCTGAGAAAGGTCAAGGAGTTAAACATTATATACTACACTTGCCGTGGTGCCTGACAGTAACACCTTGCCTAAAGACAGTTTAAGTATGATATTGGTTCTAATATCCTTGCAGAAATCAAGCTCTGTACAACCAATTAATAAAGAATGTTAGTCGGATAAGAATGTTGGCCTCTGAATGAAGAACTTGGAAAAACATAGTTTTTGTGTGCCTTTGCCTACCTGTGACAGTCTGATCAGATAGCATATCGCTGTTGTTTGAATGTCTGATTTGAACTCAAGTTTTCTAGTTATCTCACAGAGTCTTTTGAAGACTGTCGTCTGAAGTGTCGCTGACATGTAATCCTGCCACAACAGTTTGATAAACTTGAGAGCTGATTTTTTTACAGAGACATCAGCAGATATGCGGAATATCTCAACAAGACAATGTGTAACACTTAACAAGACCTCATCATCTGTACAATAAACAGCAGCGGCTAGTAACTGATCCATCAAAGCCTTCACGTTGTCTCCGCATTTGTGACTTTCATTCAAATAGGTCAGAAATTCATATGGTGCTGAGTCATGCTCATCGCCGCTGGTATCACAGCAGAATCTGTCATTGTTATTATTATTATTTGTGTTGAGGTTGTCGTCCGTGTTTTCGTTATTGTCAACCTTGGTTTTGTTGCACACTCTTGTTCCTGGGATTCTAGTGACCCGATTCAATGCGTCAGAAATCTTGCAGACAGCCTCCATCACAGCTGTTGGTGGCTCCGAAAACGGCTGATCTACATCATAATCATCATCTTCATCATTTGAACTTAGAGCGTTTATCTCTATCCACCTACGCTCAATTTCTTCTTCTAATTCTCTAGCAGCTGCTAGTCTCACAGTCAGGAGATTGTACACCTGACTTGTGGTATCATATGACAACGAAGTATCCTCTTCGAAATACTGACCATCTGTCACTTCAATTGATGGGATGTTATTCCTTGATTTGTGGAATCGTTGACGACTGCCATAAATCTGCAAATTTTTGGAGGGTATTTTTTCTGGTTTTTCTGCACAAAGACCATCTACATCACTATGATCACCATCAAAATCATCTACTCTGTGCGAAAACTCTAATTTGCCTATTCTAGCACTGATGACTGAAGGAGCTTCAATCGCTGATCCCTTTATGACTTGCCTCACATCTTCCATATAATTGGTCATCAAGCAATCGGGGTCGGCATGAACCCCAATCACATTTTCGCGTAAGTTTTTCCATTTATAGAAAGGCTGATGGGGGCCCGGCCGTCGGAAGGGTGTTGCTATTACAGGCCGCTGATTGCTTATGGTCGTATCAGCGGGTAGGCTTGTAACACCACCATCCGTGCTTGTTTGTGGTGACAGCTGAGATCTTTCCGCTTCCTGAGGTTTCTTCCTTGGAGTAGAGGCTTCAATAGCTCTGTCTTTGATCATCATCGGTGTTTCCCCAATTAACACTTGCGCGTATGTATTTTAATGAGGCCAGAGAAGCTCCGCAGAATATCCTCCTACACCATTCCAGCCTTTTCCTATTTCTATCCACATCTGTATATATAACAGTATTACAAAAAGTTGTAAATCTCTGATCACGCAAAAGAGATCCCGCAAATTGGCAAATATAAATTTATGTTAATAAGATTTTTGGCACGCAGTTAACAATATCATACTGACTAGGCAATGTTTTGTACAATGTCTTTTCTTAATAAGGTACTGGTCAGTTCATAGTTGGGCCTTATTACCAAAAGTTGAAAACTGAAATATTTGGTGTACACTAATCTGTTGCGATGACATGTAGAAGTACTCGGTCAAATAGCAGAGAGAAAATTATTATGCCTCAGGTATGTCTTCTGCTGGCCCTTATGGGTTTGATTTTTTACTACTTATTTGAAATGATAATTTATATCATTTTTTTTGTATTTTTCAAAATTTAAAGCATGAGGGCAGTGCAGCTTTGTTTACTGTCCTGCTCTTTTTCATAATTGCTATGCCTGAGCAATTTGCCTGATTGATTTGCCGTAGTATGTGAGCTACATTTACCTGCTGTAATTGGGATGCTGGAATGAACTCAAACTCTTTCAGCCAATATGATGGCAACACGAGGCCCGCTGCTTTTTGCTCACCGGTAGAGGATAGCCGCTCATCCAGGTAGGAGAAGACATCGGTTTTTCTGCTCTATAAAGAAATCTAGGTATTCTATCATTGATATTTTGATACACTAATCAGTGTTTATCATCCAGATCCCGTCCTTCCCAAAATTCCCCCTCAACCAATGTTCTGACACAACGCTATTCATTCACACGATTACACAAGGGTCTTATTTCTTGCTCTGCTTTTCTGGACACAACAACCAGTACAATACTCTCTTGTAAGTGAATAGGGGGAATGTTCTTTCCTTTATGGTTATAAAATACGAGAAGTGGTCTTTTACTGGCTTAGGGCCTTCTACAAACCAATCGCCCAATTTATTTCTTCAGCTTGATGATTACGTGTCAAGAAAGAGAAAGTAAATGCAAGGGGACGGTTTGCAAAAGAGTCATCTATTACAAATTATGCGTGTTCAATAAATACCTGGTTAATCAAACATGCCACAGTTTGGCTTATCTGTCGAGACAGATTTAGGTTGCCAAATTTCCGATCCGCGAAGAGTTTCCGCAGCATACCCCAGTATATGTCTGATTGGTCAGAAAATTTCCATATTGATTCCACAGGGACCTGTGAAGTGAAATGTGAAGTGAGACAGCAGGCAATCAGTCACCGACAAATTCTTTTCTTTAAATCGGTCTGAGCTATAAATCATCTTACTGAGAAAGCATTTACAGTCTGTTAGAGACCTTAAAAGATGTGAGAGATGGAAGGGGGAGGCTCTAACCTAATGTATGAATTATCCTTTTTTTACATCTGTAGGTTATTGTTCTAATCCTGTAAGGAAAAATGACCCGAAACAGAAGCGCTGACTTTATTAGTTAAAAAACATTTTTCTTTCAGGATGATGTAGTTGGAAATTGAGTGTTTTCTGTTGCTAATTCTCCTTATGAAATACTCTTATAGTGTCTTGTAACCCCCTCCCTTACTCATTAAAGGCCACTTCTATTAGAGGAAGATAAGAGGTTAAAAACGCTAAAAAGTTTTCACGAGGAGAAAACAACAACAGATCACACTCAATTTCCAGCTTGTATGTATAGTAATCGCGATAATGGAAGCCCATGGTCCCACCCTACCCAAAAAAAGGTTTCCTTACAAATAAAGTCAGCATTAGCATTTCTGTCACAGGTCATTATTCCTCACAGGATGCTCACTACTAACCAACTAACATAATCGGTCAAGTATGCAAGTTCGCTTTCTTAAATTCCAGAATATTGTTGTTCTTCATTGAATTCTAATAAAACATTCCGGTGAAGGTGTCAAGGTCATGGCTCAACTTAAAGAGTGAGGAAAATTGCTGGCACTCTTCCTTCGGGTATTGCTATTTTTGCTGGTTGTGATACCTTCTATTACGATATTGCAAAAATAGACATTGCAGATTTTGTTTTCCCAAAGTGTGATATTATTAATTAATTGTTTAAAATTAATAAATAATTCAACATACCTGGTTGCCTGTCTCTAAAGTCGTTGCTGGATCATCATCACCGATACTCACAGTTCCTTCTGTCATTCCAGGTGGTACATATACAGGTTTTAGCTGCAATGGTTTTCTTCGTCCAGTCAATTTCACAGTTTTATGTGGCAATGCCTTCTTTAATGGACTGGAATGTGTTTGAGTACTAAAGGACTGGCTGGAGGAGGACTGGCTGGAGGGGGAATCGGCGACCTCACTCTCTGGTGTGAGCAACTTTTCATAATCTGCATCCTCTTCTTCAGTTACATCCTGGAGAGCAGCACTTGAGATGCTGCGCGCAACGTCCTCTTCTTCTCCATAGTCAATTTCAGTGCCTGGTAAAGGTTTCACCTTGAGCTTTGGTAGTCGCCCCTTGAGCGCCTTTTTCCACTTATCTGCTGCCTGCTTTGCTTTTTGTTCCTTTGTTTTCTTCAGCTGGTAGACGCTCATTAGTACTTTAGATGTATAAGCAGACAGCAGACGTTTGCAGCGCCCGTCTTGACTTTGCTCGGACTGGGAGCCATCAAGCGAGGGTAGCGTTCCAGATGGTGGACGACGGTTTGTATAAAAATCAGACCCCCTCACACTTCTTGAATTCCTTCCAAGTTTACCAGAATTTATACTTCTATAGCTTTCATGTAGTGTCACCAGTTTACAGTCACTCTCCTCATCACCATACTCATTCAGTAGGTTAAACTCAGCTGAGCTCTGCGTAACGCAAACAGGTAAAAGAGTAATACCGGATATGAAACAGAAGTTTTAGACTTGATGAATTAACGAAGGCTTCAATCCATGTTGATGAGACGAAGCGTTGCAACATCATATAGAGGCTAACCAAGAGCGAAAACCATAAAAGTTCATAACAGCCATCTGAATAAATTTAAGTTGAAATTGCAGTCATCGTAAAATCAGTTATATAGATACTTACCACTTCTGCAAGATCACTAGATGAAACTCCGTGATCCATTAAGACATAAGCACTACTGCCGCTTGTAAGAAATGATCTAGAGAAGTAAATAATAATACTATAATATAAATATGTTATATTGTTGTACATTTCTCATTTGTAAAGGGCAATTTTTATCTGTTATCATTTAGATACTGATTCACAATGTCAAAACGTAAAGGTTTTTGTGTATGCTATCTAGCATTGAAAACATAAATGACGTTAATAAGAGTTCCAGTGTATAAATTGAGTTTCCATATAAACATATAAACAGTAACCTCACCTGGACGCGAAAGGAAGCTTCAGGAAGTCTTGATATGTAGATTCTCGATACTGTCCTGTAAGTGATTCAAATGCTGTCGCTCTGTCAAAATTACCGTCCAAATCCATCTTATGTTTCTCCAGTGCTGAGAATTGCCTGGGCATCCATTCAGACGATGTTTGGTCTACTAGCAATAAAGAGGATGTATTTCATATTATCAACATTATCCATGACAACCAGTTGTTCAAGAAATTTAAACCGAAACAGACCATATAGTATAAAATTTATACTACAAGGGGATGACAAATGAGAGCAAATAATATAATAACGAGGGTCCTTGTGAACAGGATAACCTAGTGAATATCCTAGAGCAGTGTTTGACATAAGCAGAGATCACTATATCACAACTCAACCTCTCGTCACATTGTCTCACTCACCGGAGTTCAGATGTTCCGAGGAGCGCCGTTTAGGAGTTCCTCTTCGTGAATTTACATCCGAGTGAGTTATGGGCTCCGCAAAGGTCATATGAGGAGACTGCCTTGCCTTACGCCGCTTTCTTCTTTTCTTCTAGATGACAAGTTGAAGTGACGAGTGAAGGATCAAAATTCATGAATAATGAATACCTTTGCATGTGAGGCGGGGAGGGGGATAGAACTGTATGGTAAGGGATGAATAAGACCCAGGGTACAGGAATTGGATGCTTGACGATAAAGAAAGAGCATATAAAGAGGGATAGAAATTTTGAGATAATAGAAGGTAAATGGTAAAGATGAAATGAAGGTAGGAATGAAGAGTAGATAATAATTCATACCTTTTCCTTCTTGGCAGCAGGCTGTACCACTGGTTTAGGCTGTAAGTAAACGTTTAACGCCAGGTTAACCCCTTTAGAATTACAGACAGCAAAGGGCAAAGACGGTTTCACAGTCATACGATAAGGCATGTTGAGTCTATTAGCACACTTCACATTTATAGAGCATACACCATCTCACAAATAATCATAGCTGAACACTGGAGTCTAACAATGCCTAAAACATGCTGCGCCGTATCTATCAAGTCTTGTTTGCGTTAAAAAAGCAAATAAAGCTTATTGAAATTGATTTTAATATTTGATAGCTAAAAGCAGCGGCAGCATAATCTTTTAAACACTGTTTGCTCACAAAATTTTGAAATCACCAAATGTCAACAAAGTGTTAACTGAACTTGTAGTATTCATATCTAATGACCCATTGTTCCTACATCCTATCATCAGAGCTCACTTAGCGGCAGCTTCTGGGAAATTAGGTATATCCTTGTTCTCAGGTTAAATAAATGAACTCCCTCTCAATGGTAAATTATAGTGCAAAGTTTGTAAATTGACTATATTAAAATGTAAGGAATGCTCAAACAAAACGACAAAACGTTGAGTTCATTGTCTCCTTTAGTAGCTAAGGAGAAGTCACAGGTCATCAACTAAGAGACATCACAGGGTGGGTAATGATGATGGTCAGTCTGGTCAGTACCCTTCAGTTGTTTGAAAATGAAAATTTCATCTTTGACTTGTGGTGTTAAGTCTCCCCAACACACTATATGAGACTCCATATACAATCTGTACATAGTGTACATGCAATGCACATATATGTTTTATGTTATTACGGAGACAAGAAAAATTACAAAGTGATAACCTTCTCTGCCCTAAATTAACACCATTATTGAACCTGCCA
The DNA here is from genome assembly GCA_914767715.1 of Membranipora membranacea. NCBI lineage: Eukaryota > Metazoa > Bryozoa > Gymnolaemata > Cheilostomatida > Membraniporidae > Membranipora > Membranipora membranacea. The sequence continues at coordinate 9,354,840 of OU612065.1, forward strand.
AGAAGACACCTTACAGTTTCGGACAAGTAACAGTGAAAAACCTTCCTCCACACTCAACATACAGCCCAGCCCACCTACACAAATATCACAATATCTTTCACCAAGCTGAGGTATAAGACTGTATAACACAAACCTGTTCCTTCTCTTCCATTATCTCAGACTGTCTCCTCTGTGTTGGAGGAGGCTCAGCGACCTTCTTAGCTGCTACAGGTGCTCTCTTCCTACCCCCAGCTGCCTTCTTCTTCTTACTTGACAACTGTGGTATGAAATAGCACAGTGGCTTTCATAGATTCAAATGGCAACAAGTGATAACAGTTCAAAGTAGCAAACACCATGGTTAAAGTTAAAAAGGAATTATTGATGCAGTTGTGCGATTCAAAAGCAAACTGAGATAATATTGTTCGCCCAGTGGAAAGTATTAGAAGTCTACAGATTTCTTTAATTGCCACAGCCAGCTTCAAGTCTTGATAGCGCTTGAAATTATCATCATCAAAATACAGTAAAACGGGTGAAAGAATCGGTGAATTAGGCCATCCAGAGAACTTTCTCAAATAATAGAAGTCTACTTTAAATAATGAGCCGTTGCAGCCTCTGGGAAGCAGCAATAATAAAAAACATGTTAGATAAGTTGAATACCTCAGAAGCGCCTGCCTGAAGGCTTTGTCTCAGCGCTATACTCGCTGCCTGCTCTCCAGACGTATCCGCTACTGTAGGCGGAGCAGCGCTCACAGACACTTTCTTTATTTTCTTTCTCTGCATAAATGAGGTGGAAATAGAGATGTCCGCATAACAATAAAACACAGTAAAACATTTCCAATGTTTCCACATTTTTACTTTAAGTTTTTGTGACGGATATCAGTCTATCAGCGCGTACATTATCAAATTGTGATAATTGATAATTGATAATTGATGTATTAGTTATGAATTTAAAAAAAAATTAACATACCGATGTTCCTTCCTTGAGCAGAGCACCAACATCAACCTGAAATTGTGAATTATAAGCATATCAGATAACTGAAGGACACAACAAATCTGATATTTTTTTTAGATCCAACGCCCCTAGAAAATTTTATTGATTTTGTACAATTCAATTTTGGTTTTGTTTATATTGACACAGCTCTAGATCCATGATGGCAACAAAAAACATTTAGATGCTATACATTGATTGGCACATAAGCCATCCGAAAAGTACATCATGATGACGAGTGCTGAGAGAGGACAGAGGACACTGTATTTAATGGACTTACCTTCATCTTATCGATGCCATATTTGTTGATATATTTATTGGCCTCGGATTGCTTTTGTTTTTCATCTTCTTCATCATCAGGCTCCAGAGTCAGCACTAGCTCATGCGGTGCCTGTTGCTTTTTCTTCTTATTTTTAGCTACAAGTAGATACACACACGTGGAAATATCCTTACTCTGTCACTTGGGTATTTCATATATATACCAATAATTCAATAAAGGTTATGATGGGTAACACGCGCGTTTCTTTTATAACTTTTCCCATGTTTTGGATTATATTAATCAAAGAGATGTCGAAATATCTCGAGTTAACGTTTAAGTTAATTACGATATTGATGAAGAGAAACCCTACCCTACAAAAGTATTGTGCCATGGCTTGAGGTATATAGCATACAGATTTTGTTATCTTTTGTTTTCAGTCACCTTTGATATTTTATCAAAGTGAACAACATTGCTGAACAAACTTATAAGATGACTGAAAAAAAAACATTGGCCAGACTAACGAAACTACTATCTATCTCTATGTCTATTACATTTTACTTTACTTGTTTATTGTGAGCCCACAATAAACGAGTAAAATCAATCACCTTGTGCAAGACTTAAACTCAGGTGAAAAGAAACCAGTAGTTCGACCAACCCAAAAGTAGAGAAATAGCCTGAAAATCACACCAACAAACATTATATAATGAAAGAAACGGGAAGGGTAGAGACAGCAGATAAGGCGTGACAATTGTTCATTGAACAGACATTAACATAAAACTACATTACCTGCAGGCATATTATTTCTTGCTAGGGTGTTAGCAACTGCTCCTCTCGGTATTACTTATTTAATTACAAAAAATATATCGATAAAATTTATATCATTTATAATTTTTGAAATACTGAAAATGAGAGTTAAATTAGGGTAAAAAGAGACCAGTAGCTGGACCAGTCCAAAAGAAGAAAAATAGCCAGAAAAACACACCAACATACAAATATAATGAAAGAAACGGGAAGGGTAGAGACAGCAGACTAGACATACAGATGGTTCATCGGACAGACATTAACATAGAACTACATTACCTTCAGGTATATTAATTCTTGCTACGCTGTTAGCAACTGCTCCACTCAGTATTACTTTTTTAATAACAAAAATATTTTGATAACATTTTCATCATCTAATTTTTGAAAAACTGAAAATGAGATTAATTTAGATTAGTAACTAAAAATACAGTCAGCTAACTTGGGCCTGTTAGAGATATATTCTATATAAGTCTTATTGTGGATACTTCTTATACCATCATGGAGTTGCGCTATACATCAAGGATGCATCCTATGCAAGTGATGATAGCTGATATATATAAACTGAGAAAATCTTACTTGGTAAGACAGCAGTGGGTCTGGCTCCCGGTTTTACTTTTCCAGATCTAGCAGTACCACCACCTTCAGCTAAGTTTTCCTGTGACCCATACTCTGATCCAAACTCATACTGCAAGAAGAACATATCTTCAAAGTATACGTATGCTCAGATAAGGTAACATGATCCGTAAAAACAAAACCAATGCATGGAACTACTTTTTATATTTACTCAAAACAGTGTTTATACGATTGATGACATACATGAAGGTTACCAATTGAATTGACACACCAAACACAAGGTTATAATATGATCAAGCTATCATATGTATCAGTTATTGATAACACGCTAGATGGAATTTGTTATGTTAATGTCTCAGGGTAGTTAGCAACAAACTAAGGAGTAAATTATCACCAGTCTGTGTTATGTACAAACGTTATAACAAATATCAGGAGCAAACAACCCCTGAACCCACCATATTGTCTCGATGTTTGTAGCCACTGCCAGGGCGACTCATCTCAAACTGAAGCAAGCATTAGAAAGCAAAAGCTGTTAATGAAGCTTTGTAGCAGACAGAAAATTAAAACATTGCAGTGACTGTGAGCTGAATATGGTTGCTATTAGAATATAAGAACCATATTATTTTTATTGGCAGTCATTTCACAGCAAAGCTACTTTTTCAACAGAAATAATCTTATCAAACAATAATTTTACAATTTTACACGCTTACGTCAGAGATATCATCTAGATCTGAACGTGAGTCAGCGACAGATCCGAATGATGAGACACTGGGCGTCCCTCCTGGTGAATCCCCAAACATGGGGAGATAAAAGTCAGCGTGATCAGGATTAGTCACATCTAACTGATCAAATACTGCCTGCTTATCCACTACAGTCTCAGGGCTAGCTGTCCGCTCACTCGCTGTAAGATATATAAATATACATATATATATATATACATATTATATATACATGAAGTTATACTCCTGTTAAGAATGAAATATGTTACTCATTTTTATGCATATCACGACTTCCACGACCAGTAAACCAAAAGGACTAAGGTGGGTCACTGGGTGTGTTTGAGAAGCAACAATATCTTCATTAAAAAGATGATAAAGATATTATGTACCTGCAGACTTGGCTCTCCCACTGTGTGTACTCAGCTGATCCCAGTTGACAGGCTGAGGTGTAAACACATCCATTCTGGATAGCCTAGGAGTACTGGTAGGTGAGATATAGATCTCAGTTGGGGCGTTAGACATAATCTCACTTTCCTCTTCAACCTATCGAAACAGGAATATGTAGAACACTGATATAAAATACCATCAAAGAGCCTCACAAATATCAGGACAAGCGTGTAAATCTGAAAGCAATGATCAATGATGCTCCTAGATCAGCAATCTATGATTTGAAACTGCTAGAAAATGGTCAATAAAAATGGATAGGCAGCAGCAGTTTTGACGTTGCGCTAAACACAATGTTATTTGAGAGGGATTTTGTATGGGTTGTATAGCCTTTTATATGTGTGGTACACTGTCTTTTCAGACAGGACTGAAGCCCAATTGAATATCTTAGGAATGGTGTCAACAGTATGACAACTGTTAGTTGGGTTGGCTATCTTGAGATGATATCTCCATCCAAGTGGTCTGGTCTCGAACAAATTAGTAATACAGTATATCTAGGCCATGGTGGTGTGATTGTGAGATAATCGCAGATGATTTCAAGTCCCTCTAAGTGTCTCTTCTTGGTCATCCTTTGAAACTAATCTCCTATTAACATTGCGAGGCGTCCTTACTCAACTTACTATTGACAGAATCGATGGACATGATCAAAAATCTCAACAGAACGTCTATTGCACTTTTGATTTTTTTTTTCAGATCTCACGTCACATTTATTATCTTTATCTATTTCCTTCAACGTATTCAACATCAATTCTTGATTTGAGCTTAAATGCTGCGACAGATTAATTACAAGTTAAATTGGTGAAACATTGAATGAGTGAAAGAGTCATAAAACTCACCAATTCCCTGGTCTGAGGCCTGACTACAATATCTGTGGCCTCTAGGAAATCTTTAGTGATGTCCAGCTCATATGGTTTCTACAATAATTGAGTATGGAACGGTCAGTTACAACATTAGTGCTGTCACATTTCATACCAAGAAATATAGCTCAAACGGTGAACAACAGAGCAAATTTAAAAACCAGCAATTAGAAACAGCACCAAGTAGCTCAAACTTTTATTTATATCATAGCCAGCATGTGATAGAGAAAATTACAGCGGGACTTATGGTAGTGGTTGACTGTTGTTGGATAGCTGCTGAATAACACAAATTGTACTCATTAAAATGATTTCCACCCAGAAGTTTCTTCATCTGTATTATTTTTCTGAGCGCAGAGATCCCACATTGAGCAGCGTAAACACCAGCATTGCCATACTAACATCTAATTAAATTATACTTTGTATCTAGACACCTTTCATTTGTTTGTGCTGAAATCCTAATTACTCACAAGATAATTTCTAAGATCCAGTGGATCTATATTAGGTATTATCCCCTCATGTGTAGTGGCTGGGTCTTCATAAATATCTGACTCTGCAGTGATACTCTCAGCATATGTACCTCGAACTGGACGCTCTGCAAGCTCTGGGCATACTGTAATAACAAATGGTTTTATGTTATATACCAGCGATAAAAAAGGAACAAGAATCGGAGCAGCTATGGCTATATCTCCTGGATATATCTCCTTCTCTTAGTGCTGAGATATCCCGATTTGAATATGTCAAAATTATCATATTAAAAAAAAGTGATAAAAAAAAATGCAGCAAATACATTACACACGCGTTTTTTTCGGTAAAAAAAATCTAGATCACAGAGGTTTTCAAGATTTTAGGAATGTTGCACAAAAATACAAATTGTAAGAATAAAACCATATATACATATACTTACAAGTTTTAAAAGCAACGGAGTAGATATTATTGGCAAAGCTGAATACAATATCAGCCGAAGAATTGAGAAAGGCAGCACAAGTCAGAGTCTTATTCAGTGACACATCTGCGATCACGCACTGATCATCAGCTGTCCATATCTTAATCATCATATCAGAACTAAAATTAAAAAACATACCACAACTAATATAAAGAGTAAGTGATAAATAATTTGATTGCTTGCAAATTCGTTACATTCACCATCCCCAACAACAAAAATAACATAATTTAACAATAGCACAGTTGTACACTTTCCTGATTGTTATGATTGTATACCTTGAGGTGAGGTAGAGCTGTTTCTTTGCACACACGTCTATACTGAGTATTTTCTCTCGGTGCTCTATTCTCTTGTTGACGAGACCACTGTGTCGCAGCTCCTCCATATTCTTTATCTGATTGGTCCTTCGGTTGAAGTTATCTTCATCTACATCCTCCAACTCATGAAAACTGACCGATCCATCCGAGTATCCGTACAGCAAACTGTCATTCTGTACAATAGGGAGAAAGTTACAGAACTTTTTGTATAAAAGTCACACCCATAAATACATTCTGGCTTACTGGAGCCTCTAGCAAAATAAATAATCAGTACATAGGCCCCTGCAGTTAGTGTAAGCCCACTAGGGCACTTGATTACTGGACTTGCACAAATTGCCTGTGAACAGGGAGTTTGGGATCCCAAACTCCCTGCTTTGAATAAGCGCAGTTCAAGAGTCATAAAAAGTTGTTTTCTCTTTTATCATGTATTGAGTACAGATATAACCAGATCAAAAATGATCACATTATAGTTGAATTTTTACCAATTTAGATCTAGTTTGGTTCTTCTTTTCTACTGGTCTTGTTTGACTGAAAGAGAGCAAGTAACTCTATATACGGTAAAAATGGATTGAACTTGATTGATTACCAATCTAGTGGAGGCTGTTATATCCTGGAAGATACACAACTCATGTAACAGTTGTAGAGTAGGTAAACTCCATAGCTGTATGATAGCGACTTCATTTCTATCACACTGAGTTAGTAACTGTTTCTCTGTTTTTTCATGCCTTATGTCTCGTATCTGGAAAAACATAACATACACAAAGATATATGTTTTATGTTACTATAATCCAGGACACGCCAAAGGTACAGTATATGTTGAAGCATACAAAAATATATCTCTCTGACATGGACTGGCATTATCAAATTATCTCAGGAAAACTATATATGTGTGTAGTAACTTGATACTATGAACAAAACCTCTGTACTGCAGGGGTTGATGTTAGACCAACTTTTAAGATAGATAGGCAGTAAAAGCTTGACTCACAGTGTCCTTATTTGCCCTGAAATCCACGTGGAGCAGGCCTCTTACAAACGGATCCATGAATAGCACTCTTCCATCCTGCGTCAACATAAAAAATAGGTACAACGGTTCAAAATAAGTTTCAAAACACTTTGCATTCCACAAATAGTCCTAATGTCAAATATGATAGATGGTTTAAACAAATAGAAACATCTGATCTTCGTATATGGAGTGAGGATGGCTGGAATTCATCGACTCATTGAGTATGTCATCATCCTGTATAAAAATGTAGATAATAACGTACAGATAGACCGACTAGTAGGAACTTTGTAGGTATGGTACCGACCCATCCCTCATCACTCCATAGAAGTATACGACTGTTGAGTGTGGCTATAGCTGTACAATCACATATCTCTACATGTGTATGTAAATCCTGCATTGCTCTGTGTGGGGATAATTTTCTTAGTAATGCATCTTTCCTGAAATAAACCATATGATATCAGCAACGTAACGTCATCATCAACCTAACATCTTCGAAATGATAATTTCGCTGTTTTGGAAAGTATGAAGATTTCGGGAGTCAGGGATTTACATTCAAGTTTCATGAACCATGAATACCATTAAATTCTGCATCATGCTGCAATCATTGTCCAATACTTCTTAGTAAGGTCATGGGATTCTACCCAGCTTAACTAAATGCAAGTGCAGCAAGGCTATCCTGAAGAACCCAGTCAATTTTTCCTAGTATGTATTATTTTTATAACTTATGTCTTTTCTTTTTCCTCTCTCCAAGGGGGTTTTTATCTCATAATTCATTTTTATCTCGATTTTAGCCTCTTTGGATAAAGAGTGTACATTAAAACAAACAAACAAAAACAAAAAACTTTCTATTATGAAGCAATCAGATAATTTCTACCACCATCTCCTGAACCTCAACCTGAACCGTTGTGGAAAAAAAAGCATAAATTTGTTCGCAGCGGAATTACAAATCTAGTTCTGAACATTAAAATTTGGTCTTGCCCGGTGTTAATTTATCAAGTACGGGAAATTATTTTACCTTGAAGTCTCTGAATCTCCCATATCTTGCCTTTTTATCAGTGATTCTTGAATTTTGGCAAAATCCCACTGAGCTATCCGGCATGCTGGATCCGTCCTATAATAATCATGATAACAAATATATATAAAAAAAGTTTATTGAATTTAGAACCAGAGAATTTCTGATTCCATCCCATTGTCGAGGTGAGGTGTTAAGGTGAGAAAACTATTCTGTGTTGGGAGTAGGAATTCCAGATTGACACAGGGCATAACTTGCTCTATCGGCGGAGTTCTCTCCCCCCCCCCCACCCCCCCCCCAATAAGCTATAACAGTGTTTTAAAATAATAACACCCGGCTAGCTTCATTCTAGAGGTAGTTGAGGTATCACCCACCTATCTGTGCAAATCATAATTTTTTTCTGGGAGGACAATTGCCTAGAAGTGGTTATAGCCAGTTTCAGTCACAATTAGAATGCAAAATTAGCTTTGTTTATTGGTTTTTCATTTAAGCATGGTGACATGAAGGTCAGAGACTTTGATCCCTGGGTTGATCGGTCACTCATTTTTGTAGAGATGCTGTTTAATCGTTACCTGGTAGTGTATATCCATATTTTAGTGTGGTTGATGAGACAGTAGACCAGATTGAGTTCTCTAGAATAGCAGACAGCTTTGACTTGTTCTAGAGCTGAGATACAAGGCATGGGGAGTACACTGCAAAGGTGCTTCCTCTGATATGATGAAAACAGCCGCACACTGCAGTATCAACAAAATATACATGTAAATCAACTAAACATAAGAAGCCTTTTTAAAATTGAAAAGTAAACAAGCTTAAGATTAACATCGAAGTGCCACATGAGTTTGAAGACTTGCTAATAGAAAGCAATTAATTGAACCCCACCCTCTTTTCTATACATCTATTTTATCTGAAAACACTTCTATTCTCACCAGCTGTCATCACCAACAGACAACAGCCTTGTACTCTTCTTCGGTGCTGACTGTAGACTGAGTTTATTGATGGTGGATCGGCTAAGGGCAAAGAAGTCGACGAAGTGATTGAGATTCCACATGGTTATCTGCCGTGCTGTACATGCCCACAGGATATTCTCATGTGTTAGACCCATCCACTGCACACCATCAGATGATACTGTTATTCTGAAAACAGTCAGATTAAGAAACCATTAGATGAAATTTATCTGTTGTATCAAGAAAAATCCCGATTTAAATAATACAGAGATTACACCGTACTTGGCCTTCTAGATAAATTTTCTGACAGTCCTGATAAGGCGTTGCCTAGTGTTCTCCTTATTGAAAGATGAACTTCACGATATTACAAGATCAAGCTAACTGAACCGTCTAAGCCCAAGGGGGTTGTTGGTTAGCCTCCTGTGGCAAAAGTGGAAGTGGATAAAGCCTAAACAGCCACTATCCCGATCTCAATTACAGTAAACTCATCCACTTTTTAGTTAGAATCAGATGTTATCAGACATCCGTTTTGTGTCTTGGTCGAAGATAGAGAGACTCAACATAATATCTAACAGGTTACAAATTTCAACTACGTGATTCTATTTGAAACAAACTAAAGGTGAACATGTTCAGTCTATACTACATACGTGTAGAGCACATTCAGAGTATCTAGGCAGAGAAGTTTGATGCTGCAGTCAGCTGAACAGCTCAGTACTAGTGATGAGGCGTCGGGGTGACTCATCACTTGTGTGACCGCTTTAGTGTGACAACGGAATGTATGTACCAGTCCGCCATTTACTATCCAACATTTCACTAAAATTAGACAAGTTAGACTTTGTTACAATAAAATAAATGACCAACTTGATTTAGCTGCAATACAGATATCACTGGTACATATAACAACATTGGGGTCATGATGTGATAACTTCACAGGTCAGGCAACAGTCCAGAAAGGACCTACATCCTTATTGTAGTATCGACATCATTATGGTGGTGGATGCGGGAACCAACAGATGTATCTAGACACTACGGAATCCTGTATCCAAGGGCTGATGTTAATGATGAACTCAGGAGAAATTACTGTCAGTCAAGACTTCATGCTAACCTCCAAGTGGTTACTGCCGGTAAACTGGAACTCACCAGGCAAATAGCATTGAGGATCTATGGAATGATGACCCAGACAAATTTCATCCAGAGACGTGACAATCTGTAAGGGCGCAATGGGTACCTACTACCTACACGGCCAGTCACTGCGACTACCGAACTGCTGGGCTCGTCCTGGTCAATCCTTGCCAGCACAGCGTACTTCTGTAGTGGAGAGGGGTATGTTGGCAACTGACAAAACCCAATTTGTCCTTAAACAAACTTGTCCGCAAATTCAAATGAACCATGAGAAGAAATAGAAAAAGAAACCCATACTGGCTGGACGTCGCCAGGATAAAAAGGTCTAAAATAAAATTTTGACGCCAGGGTAGGCCAGGACCATTCCACTTGGCCTGGTGTGATAGGAAAGTTTGGCTGTGGGAATCTCAACACGAACGGGGAACTCCTTCTCTCAACGTGCACTGAACATCAACTCAGCATCACAAACACCTTCTTCCAGCATAAATCAGCCCACAAACACTCATGGATGCATCCGACACGCTAGCATTGGGACCTCATTGACTTTGTAATCACACGTCAACGTGATCTGCCAGACATTCTGGATACAAGGGCGATGAGAGGAGCTAACTGTAGTACTGACCACATCATGACAAGATCTACGGCAAACCTGAAGGTGAGAAGGAAAATGAGGAAGAAGAGGACGCTCCGTCCAAAACTTAATGTGACCCGACTTAAGTCGTTACAAGTACAGCAAGATCTAGAATTGGCCCTCACCGAGCAGTTCGCCGGCCCAAATCCTGATGGTGTGGAAGCTAAATGGGGAACATTCAAGGATATTGTGTGTGATACATCCATGGAACACTTGTGGACTGTCAACAGCAACCATGAAGACTGGTTCGATGAGAATAATGCAGAGCTGCAGCAACTCATCGAAACCCGAAATCAGGCTAGGACCAGTATGCTATCCAGAAACACCCATTCTACGAAAGCCAAATATAGAACAGCTAGCAGGAAGCTCACTGCAAGATGTAGAGAATTGAAGAATGATTGGTGGATGGCTAAAGCAGCTGGACTTCAAGTTTTAGCTGATACAAACGATATGAGAGGGTTCTATCAGAGTATGAGGGCTGTCTGGGGCCCACGTATTAGTCACCCGGACCATTTACTCGCATGCAACCAGACAACGCTGCTCACAGAAAAGGAAGTTCTTCTCAATAGATGGACAGAGCATTTCAGCAAGCTGCTAAATGAGGCTCCGGTAATAGATCAAGATGCCATTAACAACCTGAGACAAGCCCCTGTTCAAAACTAGATGGATAGATGCCCGGAAATTGATGTGATCTCCAAGGCTATTGACATGGTTAGTGATGGTAAATCACCTGGTTCCGACGGGATTCATCCTGAAGTAATCAAGAGGGGAGGTCCAAAACTGTTATGTGCTCTTCATGAGATCATTCAAGAAGCCTGGAACACTGCTACAGTTCCTCAAGACTGGAAGGATGCCCAACATGTCACCATCTTTAAGAAGGGTGACCGACGACTATGCGGTAACTACAGAGGGATCTCCCTTCTATCCATTCCTGGAAAGGTTTTCGCAATGGTCCTACTCAACCGACTCTCGTCGTATGCTGAAGGCTTCCTACCCGAGGCACAGTGTGGGTTCCGGAGTGGAAGAGGCACAGCAGACATGATCTTCTTCTTGAAGCAACTCCAGGAGAAAAGCATTGAACAAAACATGCCATTGTATGATCTTCATCGATTCTACTAAAGCGTTTGACATCGTTGACCGGACTACCCTGTGGAAGATGCTCCTGAAGCTGGGATCTCCAGGTCACTTTACTAATCTTATCAGCGCTTTACATACCGGCATGAAAGCCTCGGTTAAACTGAATGGTGAGCTGTCAAGTCAATTTCAAGTCAACAACGGCGTCAAACAAGGATGTGTGCTGGCTCCCACTCTCTTCTCCATATTCCTGTCAGTTGTTTTGCACCATGCCTTTAACAACAGCAACAAGGGTGTATGGATTCAGAGCAGGCCATGGAGCAGCTTTGTTCAATGTGAACCAGTACAAGTCTACAACAAGAACTAGAAGAGTCCTGGTACGAGAATTTATGTTTGCTGATGATACTGACTTTGTTGCTCACAACAATGATGATGCACAGGATATTGTCAGCAGATTCGCCAGGTCTGCACAGGCCTTCGGTCTCAAGATAAATATTAAGAAAACGGAGATGATGTACCAACCAGCCCCCGGGAGTGACGAGGAAGGTCAGTCTCTATACATCAATAACGAACAGCTAGCCAGTGTTCATAAGTTCAAGTACCTCGGATCTATTGTCATGAACAACAATAAGATGGATGAGGAGCTCAACACAAGGATGTCAGACGCCTCAACCTCGTATGGCATGCTGAAGGAAAAGGTCTGGCACAACAAGGACCTTACGTTCAAAACAAAGTGCTCGGTATACAGAGCAGATGTCCTCTCTTCCCTTCTGTATGGCACGGAGGCTTGGCCAGTGTACAAGCTGGTGGCACATAAACACAACACCTATATGATGAGACACCTGCGACAAATTCTTAATCTCATCTTAATCTTCATCTCAAATGCCGACATCCTTACTCAAGCAAATCTATCTAGCATGTATGAACTCCTAATTCAGAGAGACTTGAGATGGGCTGGTCATATACACAGGATGGATGACTCCAGACTACCCAAACAAATCCTGTACTCTCAGCTTAAAGAAGGTGTACGTGGTATTGACAGACCCAGGCTGAGGTTCAAGGACACGGTGAAGAGAAATTCAATGATAAAAAGATTCCTGTTGGTAGCAGGCAATCCCTCAGCAGAAACAGATGCCAATGGAGAGACATGGTTCACAAGAAGTCATCTTCGGATACGAAGGACAGCCAATGATGATAATAATAATGGAAAGCTCAGTCTCCAGAATGATGATGATGTAGGTCTTGTTTACCTATTTATTATTTACATCAAGTGATAAATCTGATCAAACTAACCTGTACTATCATTACTGGATGTGACTATGTACTGAGCTGAGGGTGAGTATACGCATCCTGTTATGGACATATCATGTGCTCTGTAATGATACAAATATATATATATATATATATATATATATATATATATATAGGAGTGAAAACAAGTTAAAATAATGATACTGAGGGAGTAACTTATCCTTATGTGCAGCATTGTCTGCTTAATGAAAAGATTCATGGTAAGAGCATACCAAGGAAGCTTTGAGATAGACTATCATGTCACCATCTATAGAAAACAACACAGTACAAACATTAGCTCAGTAGAACTGGCTAAATGAATACCTTTTGATATTGAACAGTTCATCACCATTGTTGAGGCTATATGCAAACAGATCAGTTTCTGAGCAGCAATATAGATGTGCTAATCTGTGATCCATAGCCACTTTCTTCACCCAGCCACCTCCTACGTTTCTCAGAGTATATCTACAAATATTGGGGACAGAATTTGCTTCTAATAATGGTGTTACTTCGGCAAAAAATAACAAGATGCATGCGGATTCTTGGTAACAACAACAATCGATGCCTTAAAAAATATTGAATGATTTGTATATTTTGCATAAAATATTGGCAAGGCACTGGCCTACAATATACATACTTATGCTGCAGCTTATAATTGGACATGGCCTTTACTTCCGTCCATCCCTTATCTTCAAGCACTTGAACAAACTGCCATACCTGAGCAAATAAATTGAATCATGATAACCCAGTGATTTTTAAGGCAATTACCTTCTGTGTAAAGAGTCATGTTCTTTTTATAAAGGAGAGAACAACTCCTGTATATTAATATAACCGTAATTGCATTTGGACTAATTCTCAAGACTTCTTACAGTTTCTGATTGAATCGATGGTTTTTTAATCGAGTATGTAAGGATCTCATTGAAGTTGTTCGTATGGATAACTAACATAGTCCAATGCCAGCGAAAACAGTAGAATGATGGAACAAACAGGTCATCACAACAGAAGTCATTACATTTTAGATTGGAATGAGTGAATCAGTGTATGATATACCCATTTTATCTAACTATAGTAAGGAATGTGCATACTGAGCACTGATACATATCAATGCATGCATGGATACAAGTATGTGGGTAATATCAGTACTGGGTTCAAATGATATGCTGAACATGAAGTGGTAAAACATGATCAATACAACATGCTACAACAAATAAATATGGTCAGCAAGATAGAAAGATTGCCTAAAAAAGCTAGCAAGAGGGAGGTCACTAAATGGATCTGAAGTTCACTCACTATAAAATGGCGACTACACTCCTGCAATTTGAATGAAGAGAAATGGTAATATGATTATGAGAGCTTTATGCAGCTAAATTATCAATAACTATCTATGTGGGACCAGTGCCGAAAGATACGGAGAATGTCATACTAAATCTTGAATAACAGACAGTTCACTGGGAAGCTTATTCTGAAAATTGACTGGCTTTTATGGAAGATACTACAAGTAAAGCCATAAATGCATATTGGAATTGATTAAAGCTTAGCAAAGCAAACTTAAGAGTGATATGGGCTAAAAGATAAAAGATAATGCACATTTGTGATGAGCAACACCAGAACAAAATGGCTCACTGTCCCAATTTGTTATGTACGGTCATCATGTCAGGATATCATTTTGCTGTAATGCGGTTATCGTTGGGTTCAGCATGACGAATAATGAAATGATAAAGATCGTTAGTGACGTTGAACAGGTTACTCTTACCTTCCCACAGAAGTTAACTTACCTTGCTGAAAATCCTACTAAAATTACAAATATCTTCATGAGAATGGGGTGTGTAAGCAGAGGTTTTGAAAGCCGGCAGTTGTTGAGAGTAAAGTCATAATGCCACCATGCTGACACAGATCAATCTATAAGCTGTAACGCTATCGATGCTAGACTAATGTCTGTCTAGAGAGAAGTATTACACCAGCAATACAAAATAGTTAAACCCATCAGAGTCTTGCGAAGAGAATTAACGAAATACTCTCAAGTTCATAAATTGGGAAGGAAGGTTGCAATGTTACCTTAGAACCGCCGACACCACCAGTTATAAGCTCCTCTCTTTTGGGGTTGTACAGTAGGAACATGACGTTACGTAGATTTGCTTCTACTGTGTATGTCTCCTGAAACTGGTGATTCAATATCTACATAGAGAAATGGCAAAAGAGAATTATGAATTTCCCTAGACATAAGTTGCCATCGGTGCAGATTCTCAGTCAAATAGGTTGCATCATCAACTCCATTTTGTTTACAACATACTATCTTGCAAAACAATTTACTTGAGCAGCCAGTCGTTTTTTATTATTTTGATGGTCAGTCAGGCGCTGGCTGTACTATTAAGTTTTACATATGTAAATGACTGATCTGCTTTGACAGTTTCAATCAATGTATATTCATGAGCAACAATGGGCAGTTTACTGGTGTGTTAGGAGTCAACCCTTGAAGTTGATACAACCGTTTCACTTACAACTCAAAACATATCTAATCAATCAAAAATAACAACATTTCAATGCTATTATTGGTTAGTCAGATGTTAACTGCTGTTATGGTTTAGGGTGTTATACCTTTCACTGTGAGCAAGCTCAACTAATTCCAATAATTGTAATTGGCAGCATTATTGTGAGAATTGAAATGTGATAAGGTCTCTTAAAGGTTATGAAAACTGAGTTTAATCCCCCCACGGTCTGCTTTGATAAGCTTATGGGAACGGAATAACAGCTTACATAAAATTATGGTCATAAGAAATTGGTCTTGCTTCTAAACCCATCAGATTATCTAACTTAATTAAGGCCATGAGAGAATTGAAGTGACATTCATTCTATGTCACTATATATTGCAGTAAGTTTAAAAGGCATACCTTTAGAGAGAAATCTTTGCCCAGACAGAAGTAGACATTGTGTTTTTTATCGTACACCAGGTTTGAATAGAGTCGGTACTGGTATGAGGGATAGTTCAACTGTCTAACCACTAGAGAAAAAAAGGGAAAGATTAGTTGAAGGATGAGAATTAGATCATTGTGGGATTTTAAGATTGTCTGATAATTTTTTACTAATAATATCATTGAGCCTATAAGTAATGTGTATATATATATCAATATCACAACAAAATCAGGATTATAAAGAGAGATTTTCGAGTGAAAAGAAAATATGGATTTATTTAGATTATCAGGGACATACCTGGAGGGCCTGTACGACAGTCATACTTCCAGCTAGTTATACCTTTAGCATCGAGCACATGAAACTGTCTATATCTCGGATTGTGACAAACTGGAAATATAGGGTAAGGTGTTTCCTAAATTGCAAATACATCTTGTTAAATAAAAACTTGTTAGGTAACCGCCCAGATAAGCAAATCAGATTATTTTTCATCCATTTTTTTTTGGTTTGATCTGATCTTAATATAGGGGTTGATATAAAGGAGGAGCGCGAGTTCAGCAAATTAGCATCCAAATCCATCCAAATCTTACTTCCTAGTATAGCACCACTTTTGATTGGATGATTGTAGCATCCCTTGGGTATAAATCCGTATGTCAGCGAGCAGTGTCCTGAGGTAGAATTAGCGAACCCTTCGCTTGTCGACAATCTGTCCAGAGAAGCCACAGACTCATCTCCCTCCGCTAGTTTGTTCTTAGGTGCACCTGATACAATCCTATCCCGTATCTGACTGTAGACTTCGTCATCATCGTCATCTGAACCAGCGAAGTCTGATGATATATAGCCATCCTCGTCAGCTTCTATTAAGTCAGACCTAGCTGATTTCTTGGATGGAGCTAGATGGTCAGTAATGCTATGTGGATCAGCCATACCTGTCTGCGTCAGACATTGAGTCTACCAGAATACTGTTTTGAAGTTTGCCTGCAAAAATATTAAGGAGTTAAGCAAAACAAGACCAGTGTATGAAAATATCTATCCGTAGAAGAGAAAGAACTGAGTGATAAGATCACAATTGTATGATGCTACCATTTATTATGCAGTACCTCACATGTATTTGAGAAGGGAGACAATAAGTTCAGTTTCCTGGTCTGATATATCTTTGAACGAAGAATCAATCTACAAAGTTCAGCTAAAATACTCTGTATCTTGAGGATGACGTAGTTCTTAACTCAACGCTTTGCAATGTTGCTTGACGATCAGGTAACATCATACAGATACATTCAGGTCGCAGCCACGATATAAAACACTTTTGTATATAATTGAATTGAAAAGTTGATCCAAAACATTGACCTTACGAGGCACAGCACAATATTTGTATTTCCATAATTATCCTTTGAAAGGCTGCTCCAAAACGATTAGTCAAATCATAAATCCTGCAAATCCTGAAACAAGAAACCCAATGTTTAAAACACTAATCAAGTTATGTAAGGTACCAAAATACCTATCAAAATCAAAGGTTTGCCCAAGTATTTTTGTGTGAGATGAGCTTTGTCTTAGCACTGCACCTAAGGCATCACAGCAGACTTGCGGGCCTCAGTTTCACCACCCTTTGTGACTATCCTGACAATCCTACATGACTGCCTGCCAAATCTTCAGTATGCAGTCTTCAGTATGAGCCTGACACACAGCTCAATAATGTGGGGCATTTGACACTGCTGCTGCATGATGGCCATGGGACTTACATGTCTTTACTTTGCCAATGTCCACTATCAACTACCCAAAAAACACCTGATTAGGCTGAAATGGCTGGTTTTTTGTTAGCGTTGATTTTCTGCTTGTGCTAGAACCTTCAAACCTGAAGCAAATGAAAGAGGAAGGAGGGCTGAGTTAGTGGGAGAGAGATTTCAAGGTAGGTTGTAAAATTTTTTGTGACCTACCCTGTTTGGTGTTTGTTGGGTGGTTGATAGTGGACATTGGCAAAGTAAAGACATGTAAGTCCCAGAGGCCCATGATGATGGCCTCATGCATGTGTGGCTAGCAAAGCTGAGTCGGATTAATGCTAAATTCTAGCACAATGCCATAAAAAGACAGTCAATCATAGTGTCTATGGTTTTCAAGTTAATAGCCATAGCCTTTTTTTAATCAGTACACTGCCAGCCTAATCCTGTCCCATGTGTTTATTCAATCACTCCTTGATTCAATGCTCAACTAGGATACTAGTACCAATGAACTAAAAGGAGGTTTAGTTCATTGCTAGTACTAACAAGGAGTAACTCCTCGGTCCTAACTATAGTGCATGCAGGCAGACTTGGCATGTGAGCTGATTGATTCATATATATGAATACAGTATGGGAGCATCAGGAGTATATTCACTTACTAGTACTACCAGCCAGCAGGACAGAGATTTAAGTGGCAGCAACAGTCAAAGACAAATGATTATCCACACACACAGTAGGTAGAGTCGTATTTTGGCTGGTGAGTAAGTTACCCAAGTTAGAGTACCTTTATTTGCAGTCTAACTTTGTTGATTTTTTGAGCACCTGCTTTAATAATATTAAGTCAAGAAATCATACTACATATGGATTTATCTGGACCAATTGCTGTCATAAAGTGAGTATATGTTCTGTACACCACTCAGATTTTTTAATAGTTGATGGTTGTCAACGAAGCATGTGTATCCACTGAATATAGGAATATCATTATTGAGACGGTAATTTGGCGCCCCCATTTTATACCGGAAACAGCTGAGTCTATTACTCTAAAGTGAAAGTGAAACTCCCCTGAAAACTCTAAGCCTGGTGTGTAAAAAAAAACTAAGTTGGAGAAAAAGAAAGAGGTGAAAAAGGCAAATACATGAGCTAATATTGTTATACCTGTTGAGGTTTTGTACCAGACTTTGGTAAAACTATAATCATACAGAGCACAACGTAAAACAACAAAACCTGGAATGTCTACCCCTGGGACTTCTTACCATACTACATACATGTCTTTACTTTGCCAATCCAATGTCCAGTCTCAACCAAAAACCTTAAAAAACCAACTTTTCTGGGATGTTGATATTAGACATTGGCTAAGTAAAAAGGCATGTAAGTCCCAGGGGCCCAAGTGCTTACCCTATTGACTGTCACGCTGGATTGAATCAGCGAACTAGCTTTCTCACTTGAAGAAGGAGGGCACTGCTATGTCTATGCCCATCTACTCTAGGCCCTAGCCTAAGCTGTTCAGTGTCCAAAATTGTTGCAGACCTGGAAACGTTTCAATGACTTTGAGAAACAGGTTTCCCAAGTCACAGCTTGATGCTGGTGCTGGAGACTATGCCGACGAAGGTAAATGCGAAGGAAAATATTGGGAGCCCTGGACATGGGCACCTTGGACTTGGCAGCATGTAGTTTGCCAATGTCTAGTATCATTCACCAAAAACTGAGGCCAAATATGTAGGCTTACAAGCTCCAGCAGCCTACAGGTTCACCTAGAACCTTCTACTCCTTGGTATAACCAGAAGGATTTTTAACCAGTCATTATTGGTGATTGAATGCCAAAGCCCCTCTTAACCCTACTTATCTCACAATTCGACTCCATTTCATGAAAGTCTAGTGGTAAAGTGCCCCAGTGGTCAGTATACGTTCGTATGAGACCACTTGGACTGTCAGTGATGTGAGGTTAGAACATATACTGTTATACACATAAAATGCCCGCAAGAGTGATAATCATATACAACCACACACCTTGGAGTCCTAGATATAAGAGAGCTCCAATAAGTATCGTAGTTCCCGCCGTGTGATGTCACAACCTCAGGTCACTATACAATTCAAGAGCAGACAAGTCTCACATGCCTTTCCTTTGGTGGTCGATTACTTTCGCTTTACAGTCCGTCGTCAACTCCTTTTTAATTCACAAATTCACAATTCACGGTAAGGGCAACTTCAATTAACTCTGCATAACATAAATATAGCCTCTTATGCTTTCCCTTTTCCTTGGAATCAGGGACATTCCATAAACGCTATGGTACAATAAACAATCCTCCTTAATTTCGAGAGGCCACTCTCTAATTCACCTTTCAATTTCACAATCGCTGTATTATCAATTCCTATAATATGGTAAATAATGTATCGATATACATGTAGGCATGTTTAAGTGACTCAGGGGCTACCATAATTAACTGGTGAAAGCTTAAATAACAATACAATACCTAAGATCAAATTCTCTCAAATGTTTCAAATGAGCGCCATTACTCATCACAATTCCTCTCATTGTTAGAGAATGGAGAAAGCTTGCATAAATACCATGCTATCAGTGCTTTCTATTTTCAAACTCGCTGGGATAAGCAAGGGTCAAAATACAAGACCAAACGGCCAACAAAATCATGGCAGTATGATTTTTAACAAATGTAACGAATTCAGAAAATTTCTGTTTATATCAATCAGTTCTTTTGATGGTTTCGGGATGAGCGTGGACACTCTCTGGAAATATGGCCTTTACCTTTGCACTCATAACAGACTATGTCTGGACAGTCTAAATATGTGTGCGAGTAACTTCCACATTCAAAACAACGTCGAGAATTGGTGTCACGACTGTCTGGCTGGCGTCTGTCAGAATTGGAATAGGCAACTTTCTGTTTAATGGGATCTGGGACTTGGGAATTTGGCTGTTCCAACTTCTGGTCTGTCTCGGCAGCTGTACCGCGCCAGGACAATATCCGGCACAGAGAATCCCAATCAAGGTCATCTTTTGCCATTAATTCACGCCTTAAAGTCGAATCCTGTAGGCCATTAACTGCAATAACTTGCGCTAGGGTTCTCCTAATTCTCTCTAATTCCTTATTCGCACAAGTTTTGTTTTCAGGGCTTAAAGACTTTGTTTGAGGCTGCTCTTTTGTATCACATCTTATTCTCCATATTTTATTTTATCATGTGAGCGATTTTCAGCTTTGGAATCCAAATATTGAGGAAGTTATGGCCTCTCAAACTTCCAAGATGACGGCAATTTATCGGCAGTAAGAATCAGCCGGCAATCCCTAGGGTACGTCACAACTAGCTAACCTAGTTGGTCCAAGTGGCGTGATGGTAGCGTCGTTGCCTATAGGTATGGGAACCTGGGTTCGATTCCCTCCCAGGTCTGAATTTTGATCATCATCTTATCTGTGTGATTATTAGTGTATTAATTAACTAATAACTCATAATGTCTATGTCACATGTCTATGGTTGTGACATACCCCAGGGGAAACATCCGCTTATTCCCAATGCCGATTGAAGGCAATCACCATGGAAGTTTGAGAGGCCATAACTTCCTCAATATTTGGATTCTAAAGCTGAAAATCGCTCACATGATAGAATAAAATATGGAGAATAAGATGTGATACAAAAGAGCAGCCTCAAACAAAGTCTTTAATGAACTGTCAGTGGATTTAAATATACCTGTGGTACGGGACAAATATTCCACTCGTCTAATATAGTCCCTGCAATCTTCACCCGTCTGTTGACGAGCACTATTAAAGTTCCATAATTTAACATTCAAGGATTCTTCTCTCTCATAAGTGCTTTTTAATACCTGCAAAACCTGGGCATAGGTCAGCTCTTCACTTGCAATATCAATTCCTTGAGCCTGTAATGCCTGAAAGCCTTCACTACTGATTGCTTTCAACAATGCACACAATTTCATTTCATCATTAAATACATTAACTTCCGTTTCTTGTGAGGAAACGGTCACCGTTTTAGTACCACTGTTACAAATTTCAAATCTAACTGCGACAGTAAACCTGTCTAAGAATAACTTCCATGATCCACATACATCCTTCGGATTAATTTCGAGAGTGGGGAAATCGCGAGATTTCATATCCATAGGGACCTTTGGGGGTTTAATTTACTTTGTTTGTCTTGAGTATGTCACCTCGACACTCCCACAACAAATACACCAGAATCACAATGATATCACTATCCAGCAATATTATAACCACTGAACTTCACAACAAATAACTAACCACTAACAAACCTAACTCCGTCACACACCCACTAACTCACTAACCACTAACACGCACGCGCGCGCACACACACACACACAACCCACACACACAAAACTATCTCGCCACAAGCACCTCCACTAGCTTCCTTCACGCAAATCCACTAGCTGTAGCTCAATTCACAGTCACACACACACCCTGCGTCTACTTGCTACTCTTCAAGCTGAATAGAAACATTACTAGGTATTATCACTTACGTTGTTAGCCGACTGCGCCATGTGAGGTTAGCACATATATTGTTATACACATAAAATGCCCGCAATAGTGATAATGATATACAACCACACACCTTGGAGTCCTAGATATAAGAGAGCTCCTATAAGTATTGTAGTTCCTGCCGTGTGATGTCACAACCTCAGGTCACTATACAATTCACCTTTTTATGTAGAGCTGTCTCAGTACAGATTTCTGTTTTGACTTGTTTTAAAACTTGATGTTTTAATAACTTGTCCCTTGCAATATTTTAAATTGGTACGAATATCTTGTCATGTCGATATCTTTCAACAGGGTGACAATGAGTAAAGTATGGGGTTGGAATCTACTGTTGCTCCTCTCAGCTATAGGTTACTGTGAGTGTTTACTACAAGTACAAGAATCTGAGACCAGAGAGGTCAAGGATCTTTCTGGAATGTGGAACTTTCGTGGTGATTTTTCGGCTAATAGAAACCGAGGGTTTGTGGAAAACTGGTGGAAAAGTTCTCTGAGTAAGGTACAAGATTAATTCTTGTTAATTTTCATGATTCTATAAAGTAAAACATGTTAGAATGAGATCTGAATTATTTTCTAACTGCATCTGATATGTGATCGAACTACCTACTATTCATCTGTCCGCATCAAACTCATGAATGCTAATATGTCACTGCTCTGAACTCAAATTGTTTGACCTTCAGCAGTCCACCTGATGATACAAATTAAACAGTTCAGTCTGAATGGTGGGGTTTATTGAACCAGTTTAGAATGTTCATGGACCCTTGATACGTAGATATTTTATAGTTTGTTTTATGATATGCTATTCAAATAATTTAGACTGGTTCAGTGATACCGATGCCTGTACCATCAAGCTTCAATGACATAACCACAGACAGCAAACTGAGAGACTTTGTCGGCTGGGTGTGGTATGAAACAGATTTCTTTGTCAGCACAGACTGGCTGGAGAATAAGCAGGTTGTACTGAGGTTTGGCAGCGCACACTATAACGCTATCGTGGTGAGTCCAACTTGTGATAAATGAATTGTAACTTATAAATGACTGCTTACATATTTTTTTAAACTCTTTCTAACTCTAATATTTTTTTCTCTTGGTAATCAAGCAACAAGAAATATTCCATCCTTTTATTCATTTTAAGTGGCTGAACTCTGTTGAAGTGATGAGACATAGTGGGGGCCACTTGCCATTTGAAGGTGATGTCAGCAAAGTATTGATGAAAAGTCAGCGTAATAGATTAACTGTGGCTGTCAATAACACTCTCACTCCTACCACTTTACCTCCAGGCTCCATCATTTATAAGAATGATACAAACAAGTAAGATTGTACACTCGACCACACCTCATACTCAATGTGTAATATTGGAATTTCTTTTTCACACGGCCTCATTTGTCAAGAAACATTGGTCGGTGATTACAATAAAGTATATAAAAAAATGTATTGTAAAAATTATTGAAATTCTTGCTGAATGTGGTCTAGACCTAAATAATTCCCTGGGTATTTACTTTTTGATATATATTAGCTTTAAACCCAAAAGGTGAAATATCTTACGCCATCACATGAGAAGCGAAATAGGGCACTAAGGAAGTTTGTTTTTCCTCCTCCTCCTCTCATTTGTACTGATTATACTTCTGTAATGATGATCTTGTTGACGCATTGTAAATTGTAGTTGATACGCTGTGTCTGTTTCAGGTATCCCTCAGGCTATTTCATTCAGGATTACTCGTTCGACTTTTTCAATTATGCTGGAATACACCGGCCAGTATTATTATATGCCATCCCTAAAGTTGCGATAAAAGACGTGACAATAAAAACATCACACAATACATCTATTGGTAAGTATATATATAAATAGTTCCCTATCATGCACACTTCCAACATTTTTATAAACACATAATGTTCCCCCAACTCACCCCCTCCTGCAAGTTTTATTTTGACCTATCTGGCCAAAAGGTCTGACTCACTCTCAAGCTCGATTCTCGCTCCGTAATGTTAGATTAATTTATTATAATCTGGAACGTTACAATCAGGGAGTTTGACACAAACTCCCATATCCCTGCTGTAATTGCAGTCATGAATGGAGTTTTTCTCTTTGTCTGTCTGGGCTGATAATTCCGAAGTGATGTGCACTTATTTATTCCAGGCACAAGATCAATTTTATGCGTACAAATTTTAGGAAAGTGTGCTTTACAAGCAAAGAGATATGTGACTTTGAAGAAGTTTGCAGTGTCACAAAATCTTGATGTCGGGGGTCTTTTGGATGATGGCGGACTGATTGTTGATTCAAGCTCTTGGCAGACACTGCATCATTGTGGCCTCAAGATCTGAGACTGTTGATACTCATCTCTACTCCATATTTCAGCTTTTGTTGACTACAATGTCACTATAAGTGGTAGTGCTAAAAGTTTACAGCTCGGAGTCACAATATTGGATGCGGATGACAATAACGTTGTCTATGGCAAAGGAGATAGTGGGCGGATAACTCTGAACAAGCCTCAACTTTGGTGGCCGTATTCTATGCAAAACAACACATATGCATACCTTTATATGCTTCAGGTATGTACCAATGTTCAGAGTACATAGTTCATGTTAGCGCAATAGAACGTAATGATGTATAACGATCCCTGAGTACAGCTCCGTATATATCACCCCGTTGGTCTTGTGATTGAGAGATCTTTATTATCCATGTCAAACTGAACATAATTAGAGGTCACTTTTGTTTGTTAGCTGTCACTTAAGACACAGGATGGCACAATTATGGATGTATACAGACAG
This sequence comes from Membranipora membranacea, assembly GCA_914767715.1. Classification (NCBI taxonomy): domain Eukaryota; kingdom Metazoa; phylum Bryozoa; class Gymnolaemata; order Cheilostomatida; family Membraniporidae; genus Membranipora; species Membranipora membranacea. The sequence continues at coordinate 9,379,692 of OU612065.1, forward strand.
CCTTTTGGTATAAGGTCAGTTGACTATACAGACACTCAACTACTCATAAACGGAAAACCATTCTACTGCAAAGGGTTAGGTCGACACGAGGACTCAGACGTGAGTTATTATTGCTACTTGTAAAATCTTACTTTGCTTGTATTATTGTCACTTTGTGGTGAGACAGAATCCAGCTGTCAGGGTATCCTCTGCACCCACCGCCTCAGTTCTCTTTACAAAACCCTATCTTTGTCTTTTTCTGAATGGAATTGATGATGAAATTATATATAAGATGAAATATGAGTTTTCTTTGTAGATACGTGGAAAAGGAGTAGATCTGCCTCTAATAGCCAGAGATTATAACCTGATGAAATGGCTTGGTGCTGACTGCTTCCGTACCTCCCACTATCCGTATGCTGAGGAGATTATGGATATGGCTGACAAGCTCGGATTCGTTGTTATTGATGAATGCCCTGGTGTTGGCATCAAGTAGGTTTATATACTGGCAGAAAAAGCTGGAATAATAAAATTGTTGGAATTCTGTTATTACAGCTTTGTTGAACATGATCAGTACACCCTCACCAAAACTTACCTGTACTAGTGAAATAGAAACCTACTCCCTCTGCTTGTAAACCAGCACCTGAGCTGAACGACTAGGATCGTTAAGATTTCCAACTTGCCGTCCACATCAATCATTTTTGGAATATACCTGCGTTACTGAACGATTGCTTGGTAATAATCGTATCATATGGCTATTTTGCATAAATTTGTCGATCCTCTTAGCACCTGTCTCTGCCTGTACACGTATTTTACACTGTGGCACCAGTTTGCAGACATATTGTCAGGGTAAAGTGGGTTCTCATCTGGTACTGTTTTTGTTTTTAGATCAGAAAATTTCGGTAATGTATCTCTAGCTCATCACAAATCAGTGATGAGGGAGTTAGTATCACGAGATAAGAACAGACCATCTGTTATTATGTGGTCTGTTGCCAATGAGCCTGCCTCCTCCGATAGCCAAGCTGACCATTATTTCAAGTAAGTCCATGTTAAATATCCTAACTGTATATACCAGACCAAACAGCCAGGTGAAAAACTCAAGTACAAAACCATCTACTCATACAAAGCTGAGTTAAAAGTCCCCACTCATCCATTGCTGGGTTGTTGAATAAGTGAACTGCTATTTTTAGTTATTTCTATTATCGGTTTTTTATTTTTTACAGCTGTCTCCTTTTTCTGTTCCTAAAGACCAATAATGGTAATTTTTAAATACTTTGTTTGAAATACCCTGGCCGAAATAAAGCTACAAGCTACACACACACTAATTGTTATATACTCTGTTCATAACCTTATTTATTGTGACCAAGTTATCACACTTATTTCCTTGTGCACTTTATAGAGAAGTTATATCTACCACAAGGCAAGCAGATGACTCACGCCCAGTGACATTTGTGATTGGTCCGAGTGATTACTGGAAAGAGAAGGCTGCCCAGTATGTTGATGTGCTCTGTATAAACCATTACTATGCCTGGTACTCTGACATGGGTCATATTGAAGTAATCGGTCACCAGCTAAAGTATGACCTTGACCTGTGGCATAAAACGTTCAAGAAAGCAATTATAATGTCAGAATACGGAGCTGATACCATATCTGGCTTCCATAGTGTAAGTACATCATCATTATCGTCACTGTTGTTTATATGTACATATAAGTTTTCGGCTAATCCAATACTCATATTGTTAATATTTTTGCCCTGATAAACACCTCTGTCTTATTTTACAGTTGCCCTCAAATTCATTCACTGAAGAGTATCAGGTTGAGTTCCTAAAGGCCTACCAGCAAGTGTTTGACGAGTTACGAAAAACTTATCTTGTTGGAGAAATGGTTTGGAATTTTGCTGACTTTATGACAAAACAACGTAAGTTAAGATCTCTCTCTGGAAGTCTAGGCATCAATGTCAAGTGCGTAATTGAATTAACTTCAGCTTTGTTCTATGAGATATTATGCAATGGGTTGTACTATGCTCAATGTGGTGAATTGGAGTAGTAAACTATGGCACGAGGGGCGGGTGCCTTGACGATAGCGACTTTGCGCCGGTGAGTTGATAGAAAGCAAACCTCCCTGCACTGGTTTGGCTTAGAGTATAAGCATAAGAGGGATGGGGCAAGCATTGTTGCACTGAAACAATGAAGAGTTGGCAGCCTCCCTGGTTGCGCAACAGCGTAAACACACCAATTATGTCAAAACACCGAAACTGACAGAATGCACTAAGGGATCGATGAGATTGATTGAGATGCTCACACACACAGGGGTGGCTTCATGCTGCTGGGGCCGGCCATGAGGAGGTTGTACTAGAGAAGGCCCCGAAACTGCGCTTGACTCATGGTTTCTAGCTGAAGACCTGTGTGTTGTGCAGTGGTACGCAAACCATTGTATGATGTATCTCTACAACCTATCACCATTGCATTCTGTCGTGCTGCGATCTAACATATCACACCATATCATCACATGAGATCATAATCATGCTCAACCAAGGAGTCGTAATAAAAAAAAATTGAGGAAATTTGCAGACCTGCTTTCTGTTTCTGATTAAATTTTGGGTAACATATGAAGACGAACTTGAAGTGTCCAGGAGTTATGCTTCCAGTAAATGAGAGCAGACAACACTGTAGTTATTTAATGGATTTTAAACTGTTTGAACTGGACTGTGAAATACTGCAAACATATTCCAGATGAATTAATATTCACATTACTTTCCCGAAGCATTCACTATTCATTTTCAAAGATTAGCAAGATTCACATTCCACATGTATAAATTCCCGCTTACATTAAAGAGCTTAGGAAATGTTTGCAGTGTATGGTAAGATGGTCATAGCGATGATTGGTTGATCTGATATGTTCATGTTAATGATGTTTATATATTTACAGAAACAACTAGAGTATATGGTAATCGTAAGGGACTATTTACCCGTCAGCGTCAGCCTAAAGCAGCAGCGTTTGTTGTTAGAGACAGATATCACAGATTGCAGGATAGTATGAGTGCTCAGAGTGATTCAGGTTCAGAAGCTCCCGCTAATACATAACCGACCACGGACGAAAGCAAACTTACTCCATTTATATTGACTAAGCTCAGCTACGTTATTGTGATTCAATGCTTGAGAGGGAAAAATGTAACCAATGTTTAGGCTCTGACTTGACCCAACCAATCTGAGCCAACACAGACTAAAATGTAAAGTGAGAAGTATTTTATATACCAGCCTAACTGATCTGCAATGGTCATATCAAGACTTTGCCTTTTAGCATCAACTCTGGCAGTCAGCAATTGGACTAAGGTCAATCTCCTTTTTCAAAGTAGTGCTCTGTTAGAACAACCAAATCAAGTCATAGCCATCAATTATGAAGAATATCCAACACATTACTTCAAATTGTGAAAGTTGACAGCTGTTTCTTTCACTCTAGCTAATCCATGGTGCTCTTGTGGTATATTATTGATATTGATACTTATGTGGTGATCATCTATTTAATGTAGAATAATATTTTGTTGATTTTATCTTCATACTAAATCACACTTTTAATCAAGTTATCTTAATTATTATTAAAATTTTCCTGTCCAACATCAAAAACATCACAACCAACACCACTACATACCCAGTTCAACAGCGAGATCGGGTGATGTCGATGGATGTAGATAGATTTCTTCAAGTGATAATATCTAATTTCTCTTGGAAATTGTTTGATTTCTTCATTAATTTTGTTGAAATCAATATAGTGCAGATAAGAAAAGATGGCTTTTATTGGTAAACTTTGTCAAAGACAAGTTTCAATGGAGTAGAAAATATGGATGCAAAGTTATGTTGAACGCGCCTGTTTTAATAATACCCGATTCTAGCCTGTCTTGACAAGCTTTGTTCGGTTGGGGGGGGGGGGGAGGGGCCAAACAATGCTAACCCGATTAGAGTTGTGGGAATCTGCTTGCGCACGCATTATTATTATCATTTCATCATACATGAATCTCTGTTCTCTTCGTTGTATAGCAAGTAAGAATTTTACAGTTAGTCTTTGCTAGACCCTTCAATCTGGTTTTATTTTTTATTGCCTAAATCAAGTTTATTCACCAATATTTTTGTTTTTTCTTGTTCCTTGCTTATCAGAAAGTGTGTGAGGTACAGTATTTTGTAGTTGTCTTTCATTTTCTCTAGGGAAGACAATTTAAATAGCCAGATAAGATGTATCCCACAGGTTATTTTCTGCAGCTTACAGTTGGGAAATGGATGTAGTGAAGAAAGTTGAGATTTTGATGTTAGCATATATTTTGACTCTATTCAAATCTTTGAGTTGCCTGAGAATGCAGAATATGGGACCATTTGCTGCAGTTACTTTGCTTCTCCTGACAGGTACTATGAAGGCCCCTATACATAATTCAGTAGTGACTCCGAAATGATAATCTTTTAATGTATGTTATGATGGATTGTATTGTAACTGTTGTTTTGTTACTCACAGTCACTGTAAGTTATAGTAATGTTTTGTTGTGTATTGTATTACTATAAGCCTTGGTGATATCACTGTGCTGTTTCTGAGGGTAGCTTGTCTTGACAAGCTAGACAAAGCTTGCCTTGGAGTTCATTGCTTATTCACTATCTAGGATTGCTACTCTTCTACAATAAACTTTTTCTATAATTGACTGGGAGTTGTGTCAGGAATTAGAGTTTTGGTGAAATGACCACGAGAGCAACACGCTGTTTTCAGGCCTTTTACTTAATCAGATAAGAATCTAATTTTATATTATATCTCATCAACGGAGAATCAACTTTCGCAGCTTTTTGATATTTTAAACAGATGGAGCTCGACCCAATGATGAGGGCCCTAAGATGGTGTTCACTAAGCCCTTAGATGTCGAAGATGCCAAACTCACATACTTTGAGATTGTAGAGCCCTCCTCTCTTAGATACATATTCAGAGCCAGGCCGGCCAGGAACTTTGGGACGAACTTTGTGAGTATTCTGGGTCAAGTACTTCAATTGAAGCCCTTCAAAGTTGTTGTCATAAGTCTTTGGAAGAAGGATCTGTAAAGGTGTAAGTAGTCCATTTGCCATATGACAGTCCCAAGATTTTCAGATCGCCTGCTTCAGGGTAAAGTTCTGTAGCATTTCCGTCTGTCATGAAACACCAGACATAGCTTCACATTCTAGTACATTTAAATAGAAACCCCACATGGATACTGTCCATTTTTGCTCCTTACTGTTTCAGAATCAAAGCTACTCAAGTGTTGAGTTGTTTGTCGGTGAGCCGCTGGATGGATGTGGCAGATTAACAAATGCTGCTGAGATAAGAGGAAACAGTGTCATTTTGATAAGAGGGCGAGTATCTTAGGGCGATTCAATTTTTGTTTTTAGTCAATTAATTGTGCTGTCATTAATTTAAGATTGAAGTAGTCAAGCACTCACTATGTTAATGCTAGTTACTAAACCCTTTAACCAAGTATTTAACCAAGCATTGAACCAAGTTTGCTGAGACTCAAAAACCTTTGATTTATTAGGACCAGCTGGCACCATTTGATACGACCTTCATCAGGAAACATTTGTGCAATAGGTTGAAGCTCTGCCTGCAATAAATATGATCATCATCAGTATGATGGTGTGGCTTGCCATCGCCAGTATATTGTCTATAACAAAATTCTCATGTTTACAGACATTGCTCATTTGTGAGCAAAGCAGTAAATGCAGCTGAAGCCGGTGCTCAGTTTGTTATTGTTTCTGATGATGATGTTGGCAGTACAAATACACGGATTGATATGGTTCATGATGAAACCAACAGAAAAGTATACATACCTACTCTCTTTATAGCTGGCAAAGATGGGTAGGTCATTGTTTTTACTTCATGAAACATTATAGTCAGAGGGCATCCCTGCTCTTTCTTTAAGGTTCATTTTCATTTTTAGGAGACAAAAGCTATTCTCGACTTTTTTAGTCTGCAGGCCTGTCACCTTGTTTTATTCCCAGTTTAAACTAGCAGAAATTCAACTTTGCGTTTGCACCCCTCGCCTGCATAGAATATGGCATGCTTTGCTCGATCATATAGTAAACAGCTAATGACCTTCTAATTACATGCTAAACAATGTCTTTCAATCCGGATCTAAGTTATATTCACTATGGTCCCATGCTTCGAATGAGTGGTCCACTCCCATATCCAATGAAGAATACTTACAATTTCCATGATGAAAGAACAAAAAGCTACTGAGGCCTGGATTTGAATCCGGGCGTCACGCATATAAGTCATTGTGATTAAGCGCGATATCATTCATCTTCACCGCCAATCCATTCCCCAATTTGAATGAATAAACGGAGCCAATGCCAACGGAAATTGACCTAATTCTATTCCCATGTATCGATTGGCCCTCACATCTATGTCACATATAGGCCTAGTGATTATAATCTAACCTTTTTGCAGGGCAATGATCAGGGAAGAGCTTTCTAAAATTCACGCAGAGAACTTCGCAATTGTCAACATTCCGATGAATCTCACTGCAGTACCTTATCACAAACGACGCCATCCTCCCTGGACACTTATTTAGATCCTTATTTGTTATACCTTCCGCATACAATCTATGCAATGCTCAATAATCATTTGCAGTTGCACTGGTATTCTTTAGTATTACAGTATTACTCTTTGATGCATAATTATCAACAGCATTTTTATTGCATGTCACGATCTATGTTTGATCACCTTCGCACTGGAGCTTGTAAATTATTACAGCTCTGATCCTCATTGGTGATAATCTCTCTCATATCAAACTTGTATCTTTATCCAATGTATATTATTAGTATATGATGTCCTTTGTTTTATGTAATTTGTTTCTCTTGCTGCATTATTATTCCAAACTGCACAAAAGATAACGATTAGATTTTAGTTTGTCACAACTCTATCAGTTCATGTGGTGCTAAAAACTCGGTTTAATCTGATCGAGTCTATTTTCTGTTTGTAATAAATTCACAGCTCTAGCCCTGTCAACACACTAATGGGTATTTCTTAACGCCTTATGCAGTATGCACTACGCCAGGGGTGCCCAACCTTTTCTCTCACATGAGCCATTTCAAAAATCAATTAAACCAAATGAGCTGACCACGACGCGTGTAGACAACATGGAAACAGTCAGTGATATATATGTATCATATTCATTCATGTATAAGTGTTGGCAAAAATTCCAAAGCAAAGTCATTGTGTGAGATTATGCGAAAAATTTTTGAGGCAATTTCTGGTCATATAAGGCGCCCTGGAGTTTTGTAAGCATTTTAAGCATTTTGCAAATTTTTGTAAGCATTTTGGAAAATTTAGGTTAGCAAGTCTGCAAGAAGACAACTCTACACACATATTACAATGCAGGCACCCAGTACAATGAACTTGTATACACTATACATACATTTAATGTACATTGTACATGCATGAATTGAACGCATGAAATTCGCGCCAAAAAGCGCGTGAAATTTGCAAATATTAAAATGAGCCACCCAAAAAGCCAAAATGAGCCGAGGTGGCTCATGAGCCATAGGTTGGGCACCCCTGCACTACGCTGAGGTTTGATCCGTGTTTTGGTTCATATCAAAACCAAAATGGGACTTAGAAGGCATTGTGGTGTGCATGTGTGATATTATCCAGAATTATAGTATAAAGAAAAGCCCGGTAAATATTTGCAGGAAAAGCTAAGCATATACTAGTCCAAGAAGATTTGGATCAAAAAATATGTGTTGACAAAGTAGTCATTGAAAACACAATGGACCCAATTTGAAGCTTTTATGCTGAACTATGTATTTGATAGATATAGTGATATGAACACATCTACAACACTGTTTAAAATAGGAAGTAATAATATTGATCTGTAAAGTTATACATAGCATGACGCATGACTGAAAAGCTAAAATACAGTGCCAACTAAACAAAGGGTTGTTCATGTTGACTGCCTATCACATGTAAGGGCTAACGTTTCTTAAATCCATATTTCTTCCTCTCATAAAATAGATCCGTCTTTGCACTACCAAGATTGACAATCTTCGGACATCCGTCTCTCTGTGAAAAGGGAGTAAAAACTTTAGATCATATAATAATAACTATTATGTTTACATCAATTTTGGTGGTTAATTGTTATTTTGTTTACCATCAGCAAAAATACTCCACAGACATGACATGACGGCCCATATAGAAGAACATCATCTAACACTGTATTTGGGTAAAACTCCATGTCATGCAACTGAACATATATTTGGCTAAGACAATCCACAGCCGTGCAAAAACGCACAAATTCATGTAAGGGGTAGTACTGTAAATACATACATCCTTTTCTGTGAGTGTGCACTCTTTGCAATAGTAAGCGTCAGATACTCCAGGGCCTCCGCACGTGACACATCTGCCCTGATATGACCCATAATTGCACTCATCACATATTCTCACCAAGGTACAAGGCCTTACGTATGAATCACATATTACACACTTTCCATCACCTGTTGTGAAAATTAACAAAATCAACCAAATCTAAAGCCACACAAAAATATTTTTGATCAATGGACATCCTAAACAAGGAATTGCCCTTATGCAATATTCGATTGGAACTTTTGAGTAGTAGCCTGCACATACTGTGCCACAAAATCAACTTTGATCAGATTGGGCTGTCAGACAAGCTTTTGCAAGACGGTCAAAACAAGACATACTCTACTGCTTAACTTGTGTTGTAATGTTCCCTACCAAAAACCTAGTACTTACATTTTTCACATACTCTTCCAATAGCTACAAGAAAAACGAAAAGGCTATTAGCCAAGTTGGCTTGGTAACATTCAAAGTACATGTATACAACCAGCCATTTTATTATTCAAAAACCTTGTTCCAACACACTAAAGTGAGTGACGCATAGACAAAAGTGTAGAGCCATATATAAAGTAAGACCTCTATGATTTAGATAATCAACAGTAGTTTGATGAGTGCTTCTATTCACAGTTACAATCTTCATTTCTTTGATCAGTCTTTATCAATCTTACGACTCCAAAACCATACCCCTAGGTATCTAGCAATAGCATTAAATGTTTGACTGCCTGCCCCCCTCCTTTCTAAGTCTTAATTTCTTACTTTATATCACGCCTACTTACTACATCAACATCATGTTCATTGCAAACTAATTAAAAATGACAGATGTGATTGTGATAGGTAAAGTTAGTAACATCATAATCATTATATAATATATGGATCTTAATAATGTGCCAAGTCGATCACTCATAGACACTGGACTCAAAATATTGGGGGAATAGTACAATTCTGTGCTCATAGATAATAATAATGATATATATGTAGTAAGTAGTCATCCAGTTCTATCTTATCTATCTATGGAATTATGGATGATGATACAGAATATAATACTCATACTGAATGAAAAGGAAGTCATCTCATCATTCTTGCACTGCAGTAAGATTCATTCATGAATGAATCTGAGACTTGATTGAAGGTATATAAATACATTGATTGTAACACTGAATCAATGAACTCATTGAGTGATTGACTGAATAGAGAGAATGTCACAACATTCAGAATCATTGTAATATGTATGTATATATTTATATATATATATATATATATATACTCATACCAATGAACTAAACCTAGTTCATTGCTCATACTGTACTGTTGTTGTTTTGACTTGAGCCTGAGGGTCCCCTCTCGACTCTAGCATCTTTTTAATCAGACTCTTACCTACTCCTGGCTGCTTTCTGCAAAATATGAGATCAGGATGATGTTTTGCCATTATCAACACTTCTGTATCCAAGTTTTTTCAGTGGACTAGCCCTCTTTTGATATTTGAGATAGTGAGTAAATAGATCACCAATAAATTTCAATTTTTCATTGAAAAAAGTGATGTGGCCGGGCAACAGCGGTCCTATTAGACAATTAATTCGATCAATAAAATTAATACTGTCCAGATGCAAGGGTAAATCTAGCAAGGTTGTGACATGAGTTGTCTGTTGTTTTTCCTCAGGTGAGACAACTCTTGCAACATACTTTTAGTGAAGAGTTATTGCCATAAACAAGGAGTGTTGCCATGCCATATTATATGTAAGGAGTATCCAATGAAGAGGGAGTTAATCGGAGTAACTCCTTACTCCTTGTTATAAGTTTATGGTTTTCTTTTGATATGCAATTCAAAGAGCCTTGAAAAGTCCTGTTTACCTATGATTTGGAAGAAGGCTATTGTTAGTTAGGTGACAGGTCCGAACAGAAGGTCAGAAGTTAATAATTATCGACCAATCAGTCTATGTAGGCCAATCCTCGAATGCGCAGACACAGTATGGGACCCATCCACCAAAACAACAGCATAGAAGATAGAATTGGTGCAAAATGACGCCATCAGATTCATAGGCAACCTGAAGGGCCGTGATGCGAGTGTGACCGAAGCCAGGAATCAGCTAGAAATTGGGTCGCTGGAAGAAAGGCCGAAAAATCATCGGCTGTGTCTGCTCACCAGAGTTCTTCAGAACGAGAACCAACACCATGCTCTCTCTAAAGCATACGATGAAATCACCGAAGACAGGGAAAACGCTACAATGACCACCAGAGCAGCCGCCAGAGGTGAACCTAACTCTGTGGCCACAAACAAAAGTATCTACCAGGCCAGTTTCCTGCCTCGGACAATCCGTGAGATGAGAGGGCAGAAAACCGCCCAACCCTAAACAGCGCCATGCTGTTAAAACCACATTCCCTGGTCTAAACCCTGGTCCTAACATTTAGAGGCATCCCTAAACCGATTTCTTCGACAAATCAATAGGATGTGCTACCTCATCTGAGGTAAGGAAAACATGTGTTTTATATAAAATCTTGGAACATGTAATATGCTCTAGGATGTGGGCTCATATTAATGACTATGGTATAGTAAAATAAAATCAGCATGGATTTCGAAAGAATTTAAATACTACAACACAGCTTGTACATGTGACTCACCGAGCTGCCGAAGCTCTCGATCGAAAACATGACTACCACATAGTCAGCTTCGACTTCACGAAAGCGTTCGTCCGTGTTCCTAATGACCTGCTTGTATATAAACTACGAAAATACAACTTCGACCAATCGTGTGTCATGTGGATTGAGAACTGGCTCAAGGACAGAGTCTCACTAGTATCCGCGAACGGACATCTTTTCAAAGATTTTGAGGTCTGTTCCGGTGTACCACAGGGCTCTGTGCTTGGGCCTTTGCTCTTTCTCCTGTATATAAATGATATCCAGTCTGGTGTTTCTTATTCAGATTGTCGCCTTTACGCAGATGATACGATTTTGCTATGTGATGTTACTAATGATCAATCTCTGCTTCAAAAAGATGTCAATGTTCTTTATAGATGGGCTTGGATAGATTGGGGAATGCCCTTTAATCCTAAAAAGTGGTTACATGTACAAGTAGGAAAACCTGTCCCAAACCTCTGTATCACTCTGGGAAATGAACCCATCCCTTCCTCTGACTGTTTCAAATACCTAGGTGTGCATATCCAGACCAATCTAAAGTGGAACACCCACATTTCAACCATTACAGCAAAGGCAAATAGATCTCTTGGTTTAATCCGACGCAACTTAGCCGAGGCCCCTTGTAAGACCAAGCTTATTGCATTTAAAACTATTGTACGCCCAATTTTAGAATATGCTACACCAGTATGATCACCCCATAACGTTGGTTTGATTAACGCTATTGAAAAGGTGCAAAGACGGGCTGTAAGGTGGACATACCATATGAAAAAACTTGACAGTGTGACTGATTGCATGTCTCGTAATGATATCATTTCTCTTCAAAACAGGAGGGATGAGCTAGACATATTTTTCTTACGTAAGATTGAGGCAGGACTGTATGACATCAAGTTAAATACATACGTTCGGTTTACTGCACACCCCAATACCAGAGGTAAAGTTATCAGTTGGACACAAAACATAAATCAGTGGCGATACAGTTACTTCAATCGGGTCAGAGGTGAGATTAAAGTATACTTTGAAAATCCTACGCTAAACTAACTAACATTCTCGTTTTCTAACCTCTAATACCTTGATATTATATACTTGTATTGTTGATATGTTCTGTAGCCCGTAAATGAAACACCATTGACCAGTGGCGATCAACTAGCAGTGTTCGGCAAGCAATTTTTTTACGTTATGTTATCTTTTTGTAAGTTTTTCACACTAGTGTGTTTTTCTGGATCATTATTATTTTTATTTTTCATCGAACTGAAAAAACATCTTCGGCACACCAACCACAACAGCACACCACAATGAACATCGACCCACAGCTGGTAAATATATCCTGCATGCCAACCCTATTAGGCTAGGCGGTTAGGATAAATTGGGAAGTAAGTAAGTAATGAGCAACAGCAACTTGCGGATAATGGTGTTCCATATTACAAGCAAGGAGTAACAGGGGTCACACTTCTGTTACTCCTTGTTACAAGCAAGGAGTTAGCAACTCCTTGTTACAAGTAACTGAAATATCCATCACGTGATTTGCCTAGCTAATTTCAGGAGAAGATTTCACTCTGAATAGTTATTACCAAGGACGCAACGCAATCAAACAACTATTCCGAGTCTGAGCAAAGGATGTTGCTTGACTCCTTTTCTACAGTAAAACGCCATCGACTCGAGGGAGAGTAACTCTACATGTGGGTAAATTGTAGCCTTTCACATGGCCACGGTTTTTAATTGTTTTGGTTTGGTTCCAAAACCAAAAAAAACAAAACCCATGACTACCTGACAAGGCTAGGCAAATTGGATATGACGTGATCGTTCACAGCATGGGCCCCTGGGACTTACATGTCTTTACTTTGCCAATGTCCACTATCAACCACCCAAAAAACACCTGTTCACAGCCTTAGCTGGATATTATGTAGCAAATAGGTATAGCTTTCTTAATCTTGGGGCCCCTTCCCCCCCCCCTTCCATGTTTCTATAGTATGATAAATTGAATAGAGTATTCCTTTTCATTCTGCCAACTGGTTGTTTACTCAATATTATTGCATTGTTGTTGTCCTATGGTTCTATTCACTTTTATTTAGTGGTCCCAAATCTAACAAATGCAATTTATGTATAATGATCTTCTCCAGACCAGAGGAAGAATTATTCTCCTGTTGATGACTATAGCCTTTAGACTTGCCAAAGAATGTATGACTGTTAAAGTTAAGTCTATGTTCTCGCTAGGTAAATCATAATCTACCGTATTTTGACAATTTTGCTGTCTTGGTCTTGCAGGGACGGAAAGCTTGTCAAGACAAACTACGGACAGAGGAATTCAAAACTTCAACCCATGCAGCAAATATGTCTCATGCAAAATATACCTGTCAATAAAAAGCCTCATTTTTGTTATATTTTTAAGTATATTTTATTTATGAATTATATATCCCTTTAAAATAATCACTATGTTCCCCAAAAGATTGCTCCCCACTGCAAGAGAAGGGTGTAAATCTCCATAGGCTCCTGCAATTATACCTTCATGAGACATCTTTGTTATGATTATGATTAAGAAGCTGTTACAAATGAGGAATAATGCATGTTGAAAATACGAGGTAACTGCAGAAAGATACTTGACTAGAATAGTATTTTATAACTTTACAACAGTTTCTAAATAGGTGCTTTTATTATACGTTTGGATAGAATAGTTTCTAATTGAAACATGACTCTTAGTTTCTTGTTTTGTTGTTCAAAGAAGTCTGGGAAAACACTTGGCGCAAGCCAAAAGTAGAACTTCCAGTGCTGGGTGAGGCAAAATCACTTCAACGGAATTGAACTTGGAAATATCTCAACAAAGATACAACAGAAAAAAAGTAATAATAAGATAAAGCATAAGCTGTTAAAGTGTAGAGCAAAGAACCTGCTTGACGTGCAGACGAAGCAGCTACCTGTCTTTTTATCCGTGTTGGATAAATATGTATGTCTGATCAATTTTTCCTTCGACATCATAAATGCTTGCTTCTGATCAAAGCTTGCAAATGCTGCTGCCGAGGCAAAATTATTGATGTTACTATTCTGTTTCATTAAAGGCTTGGTTCTTTTGTGCCATCTTTTCAGAGTCATAAGAGTCGCCGGAAGTGAATGATTTTGAGCTCATACCTCTTCCAGCACCACCATCAGCATTAGTGAAACCAGTTGCCGCTGACCCAGATTCTTGCCGATTCATTTTTTGCAGGCAAAACATTGATCTCAGTTCACTTCTGAACTTTGCCGTAGATAAAATATACAGGAAAAAGTTGATTGCAAAGTTAAGCTGGTAGAAAAAGAAAAGGAAAGCACGAATCCATTTGAGAAGATGTTTACGCTTCATGAAAACGATGTAGAGCATTTGTTGCTGGGGGTCATCGGCACTGGGAAGCTCTTTTCTGGCATTGTTCCAGTAAAGTTCAACCATTTGGGTAATCCCCAGTGGTAGAACCAAAATAATGTAAGCTGATGATATGACAAGTAAAGTTTTCGTGACTTTAGAATCTCTTTTCGCTTGTCTTTCCGTTGTTTTCTTCTCACCTTTGTTTGTTTTGGCTCCATATCTTGTCATTGTTTTCCTCAAGCGCTGTGACTGGTTCACCTTGTATATTATCATGCTGTTCAGAACAATGATAAGCGTAGTAGGCAAGGCAGTGTTGAAGGCGACATAGAAAAATATGGCTTCTGGATAGGTCTTTCTGTTGGTTTTGCATGCTTTGTAACCAAACACAGAATCACCCTCAAATCCTGAGACGAAAAGCTTGTGTAAGGAGAAAGCCAGGAGAAACAGGGTAATTCCAAAAACAGTACCTTTTGTCTTTTTCTTTGTTATAAGAGTTGATGCCTTAAGTGGAAGAAAGACTGCGATACAGCGCTCAACAGTAAAACAAACGATCATCCAGACGCTGAGCAAGTTGAATAGTTCCACTACGACTGAATGAAGCAGACATAGCCATTCATTTTCCTGGAATGCTTTGTTTATCGGCTCCTGGTTTTGTCCTCTGAGCACACCAATCATGAAATTGAATACCAACACACAGCCGTCATAAACAGCCAAAACTGCCAGATATGTGTTGGTGGTTTGTCGTTGCATTCTCGGAGAAACAAGTACTAAGAAGGCCAAGAGATTAAACAAAAGGCCACATGCCACAGTCATCGCTGTTCCATAGTGAAGAAGTCCACGAACTAAGTTCACCAGTGGTAAAATCACGCTCCAGTGTTCTCTCAGAGCACAAGGCCATTGAAGAGCAATGTCATCCGTTATTTCAACTCCATCGAGCAAGAATATATCATCAAAGCTGTATGCGCAGTTATCAAATCTATAAAAATGAAGAAGATACAGGGATAAACTATATAAGAAAATAGCAGCTGGTACTGTGAAGTGGTCTGTAACATGGCCGTCATTGCAAAGTATGAGGTGAGGTTAGAAGTATATTGTGTCAATTTTTGTTTGTTTTTCAGAATGAGTATAACCTGTTGATTTTAGAAGCTTTTTGCTACATATTGAAGCTTGACTCCTTTTACAGGGAATTAAATTGTTACATGGTTTCTCTCGCTGGGGGCCGTCGGGCGAGGGGCAAAGGTCTGGAGGGCTCAGACTATGATTGGCTAGGCCAATGAAATATTCCTCTTAAATGATTTACAATTTTATAGGTGCAGAAACTGTGTCTTGAAATGAGTATGAATTTATTACTTTTATTGTCAGCAACAATTCATTATTACCTATTCAATTTTTGTTAACAACAGATAGATAATCTATCTTTTAAAGTTGAAGTCTTTTTATTAAAGATGTAAAGACAACTCGCAAAAATAGATATACAAAAGATAAGTATTTTTACTGTTAATTAACATAATTAATTTATTAATAATCTTTTATCCATAATCCATTAATTATTCAATCCAATCTTTTTCTTCTGTTGTTACATTAAATTACATTATATCACATAACATTTCATGACTGATATGATTGAGTTATATTTAAAATGGCCTGATAATGTTGACCATATTTTCCGAAGATTGAAAAGCAGAGTTTGTGCATTGTCCAAAGTACAAATCTTTTCATCTGTCATAGACTCAATGGTGATATTTTTTGCAGTATATTATATTACTGATTTTATTATATAATTCAGAAGTTTGATTTAACTCTTGAACGTTGAATGAGAGATCTCCTTTTTCTACCACATACAGCTGTGAAATTCCTAATCTGATCTCAGACCGAATTTTTAGTACTGCAGTAGACTTTAATATATACGGGAGAGCATACTTTTAACAAACGTTATGTTTTAGATAGGAAGTTGTTTTTATCAGCGTAGTGCCGCACATCTCGTTTTTTAAAGAGTTCATACCTTTTGGTATCAGACTCCAAAACGATAACGCCTTCATACAACAAAACTCCTTGCTTACAGTTACCGTAATTCTGCTTCATTACTGATGATAAGATATTCTGATTCCTTACTGTAGGACCCAAGTCCCAAACTGATGTCGTTTTCATCAATTTCAGAATACAACTATTATCAGAAGATGCCAGATTTATGAGTAAATGATTTATTAAGCAGAATATATTAGAAGGTTATAAGACTACCGGTTCTGAATATATGTGATAGGAATTGATTGGACTGATTCAAAGCCATTATATGCATGAAAGATAGGTCGCATGTATTCTTGTTGTCCTTTGTGAGGGATTTGGGGAGGGGTGAATGAGCATCTTCACCCTTACACTCATACAGCTGGAAGAGTCAGATACTGATGTTTGGAAATTCACAAAGTACTTGAAAGGAGAAACATGCCTCAATCATAGCTACTGCTTGAATCTTATTAATGGACTTTCTCTCATCAGACTTTCGAACGCTTTCTAATTATTTTTTTTGTACAGTTGGTTTAGCAATTAATATTGTTAAAATCAATAAGAAAAGTGTGATATAATGTTGTTTTCAAACATGGTACCCGTAAAGAATAAACAAATTTTGTCTCATAATGAATAGGAGGAGCAATGGGATGACAAGTTGGGATATACCTCATCACAACAATTTTTGGCTATGGGCACAAAAAAAAACACATGCTAACCTACCTCTCGGAAGAATTCTGACAATTTGAAGATACTGACGGAGAAGGACTTAGAAAACCTTCGGCCGTTGTTGAAATAACTGGCTCATTTGCTGCTGCTGTCACAAACTCAGTTATAACAGCTGACACAGAAGCCATGGATGATGTTGTGAAACTTATAAGTTGACACCGAGGATCTCACAAAGAAAGTGAAGGCTGCTCCATCAGAATGCCTTTAAAATACTGCGAGAAAACGGAACCAGCTATAAGTATGACAAGGCAAATATTGATTTCAGTGGAAAATTTGCGATCTGACACAAAGCATTCTAATTGTCAGATAGCGGACACCGCATCAATAACAGTATACAGTACAACAGTTGCTGACTCCTGCAAATCACACCCTCAAGCTGCTAAGAATAGGTCTTCAAAATTCACCAACAACATTGAAGTTCTATCTATATGGGTGACACAGGGAAGCATCGCCAATTTGATGTACATTATCACGGTAATCGATGAATCAGCCGCTGTGCCATTATGAAATGGTTACAATGTGGCAAAGACAATAATAGCTTAACTCCCACAGTGGAATAAACTAATGGACTTGTTTATTTCGAGATGAAAATTTCAAACTAGTATACCATAACCCAGTTCTGCCATTTCTGCCAATACATAGTATGCAAAACACTTCAAAATAAAGCAAGAAAATGATCGATCTGAAAAATAATTAATCTTTTCAAACTCTTACACCATACATAAGTGTTCTTAGCCTTAGAATCAACTGGTTTTTTTTTTACATTCTACACCAGTGGGAGACTGAGCTTTCCGCCTGACAACAAAGGCATCATAAGATAGCAGGCTGAACATCACTGAACTCTATTTCCTCTTGCCTGACTGTTGTTGTTGGTAAATAAATGTTTCTGGACTAGGCTGCTGCCGTTGACCATTGGAAACTATATGCTGACTATACACGTGGGATAAACTGAAATAGAAACTGATTATAATAACCAAAACAAAACGGACTAAACTACGTAAAAAACAATGTAAATCTTGACACATAACGGTGATGCCTTTATTATATACATTATATTTAAAGAGAGAGAGAGAGGATATAAATTCAATGCTAAAGAACTATAAAGAAAAGAAAAACATCTGAAGAAGCTGGTGGAAATAAATGGAAATAAATAGTAACATCATGATCTAGCACTAGGTTACTCATTATAGTTTGCAGTGACGAATAATATGATTTAACGTGATATATCGCCTTTTCAGTTTCTCAGAGACTACTTGTCCCTCCTTCACATACACGTTGCCAGTAGTCTGGCTTATGTTTAATATTGCAATTTTTTTAAACCGCATGTTCCTAACTTGATTAATTGTACATTAACTAAAATACATTGAAAACATATAGGCAGCAAAGGGCAAAATGATGCAGTAAATTACGTTATGCAAAAGCGTGATGAAAATCTATGCAGTATTACACGCAAAGCACATTGTGTACAACAATGGATCACCTATTTTGGGTGATTGTTTAGCATCGAAAGAAAAATGTTTATGCTCTTAACTTTTCAACTATTAAATTTATCATCAAATGCTACTGACAAAACCTTGGAAATACTCTCTAGTTTAATGGAAGCTAGTGTATATAACAAGTTCTTTAACCTATTTTCAGTTTCTTGGCTGGAGAGGTGTGCATGTTTTGGACGAAATAAAGCTTGTTTAGCCACAACAATCCAAATATCTCGAAAGGTAGAGCTATAATCAACAATCGCTTCGATCAAAACCTAGACAATCTCCTGCTGTTCATCATGCTGACAACAAATTTGACTGACATCTTTCTGAATTTCTGAATTTTGGCTGGAAATTTTTGACCAAAATTAGTTAAAATTTGGGTTATTATCTGTTACAGTTGTGACAACCAGGATCTGTAAGCTGGTAAGATTATTGATGGAAGTGGTAGTACAAGACCAAAATGATATAATACATTGGAAATTTTGGTTTCTGCATTATTGGGGTCGCATGTAATGAGAGGTCAGAAATGGCCCTATTACTATTGCAAAAATCAATTTCAAGTCTCGAAGACAGGAGTCCTAAAATCATAAAATTTCACTAAAATGTCACTCCTCCAGTTAGTACCATGCCTCCTCTATACGGTGAAAGCATAAACTAATCAAATACCTCAAAAACAAGGCACAGAGAGTTCAATTTAAAAAGGGCACTTTTTGCCCCAAAATAGACTTCCAGAGGTCACTGCGACTCAACGTCAAATATCTGGGAGGTTTCAACTGTGGAATTAAACTATTAGACATGATCACCAATACAATATTAAAAAGTTTTAAAAAGCGATATATCACGTTAAGGCCTAATATCAAGCTCAAAAAATAAGTATGTAGCAGAGAAACCAGTTGTGTGGGACGTACATGAAACATTGCTATCGGTATTTGCAGGACCAGAAAATATCTGGAATTTTTTCTCTTTTGTAACTCATAGAAGGAAAGGGGAAAGAGGTAAATAGCAGCTGCATCAAAGATTTTGAGACACGGGTTACATATTGATGACATTTTCTTAATAATTATATTTAACAGGTATGAAAAAGTGATAATGCCACTTTTTTGTTCGCTACAAAAAGACCTAAAAAATTGAACGTGAGCAAAATGTTATTTTGTATGTTCCAAGCCCTTGTAATAATTTATGATAATAGTGATACAATTTATTGTTGATTTTGATGAGAAGCCGGAAGATGAGCTTAAACTCCAACATAACAGTATACACATCGCTTCTAAACTGCCTAAACTGTAATTTAGAGCTGGTTGAAACTGGAAGTTGAGATGTGAGATGTTTTGTCAATACAATACAGGGGACTATTTATCCTGTCTCGAATTGCACGCCTCTCCCTGTTGCCACTAGCCTGTCTTGACAAGCTTTGTTCACCAAACAAAGCTTGTCAAGACAGGCTATGTTGCCACCAAAGGAAATGTAGGGGCAATCTGGCCTAGGAGTTGTCATACCTATTTACATTGATGTGTTAATTTTGATTTGAGAAAGACCATAGACCTCATTGATATCTTAGTTTGCACACAATAATGTTACAGTTTTTGATTGTGTGCAGACTTGAGCTCAAGCTATGATCTAAAGGCATGCGAGAGTTTACACCTGAGCATTTTATTAGAAGGGGAAAAGAGGGGAAAATACAACAAAGTTGGACGGTGTATGTTATTTATAGTAACAAATTGAGATATAATTACGCTATCATATCTGTGATATACTACCATAATGAGCAGCAAAGATAAAGAAGGAGAGGAAGAGGAAAAAATTACTTTCAAATCTCTGGTAGGTCACCAAAATGAAATAAATGGATAAATGAATTATTGAATGTGGCCTGACTGAGCCCTGTGGCCATAGGCGTCTGGAGTTACAAGCATGTCCAGTATCAACCAAAGGGAAAGGGGGTGGTTGATACTGGACATGCTTGTAACTCCAGATGCCTGTGGCCGGTTGTTAAAAGAACTATGAAATTTTAAATTCTGTTACCACGAAGGCAGGACTAGACTAGTAAACCTAATCCTATCTGCCATTAATGCAAGCACAGTGGTCGAGGCCTCAACCACTTGAGCATCAAACACCTTGCCCGTTATCATTCAGCTTCAATAGAATAGTAGGTTAACTTCTGAAGGCTTAGACAAAAATGTGGTAGGCTCATAAGCGTTAACGTTCCTGGTCAGATATCACTTATCAGGGTAACAGCATATACACAGCTACCAACTTAACCAGGGCTGCGAAGCAACCTGTTATCACAACCCAGCTGGTTCCACCTCTTACTCTTGTCCACAAAGAGAGTATTCATGTGAGCTTTGGTTCTGTGGTGGGTGACTGCATTTGATAGGCCTGCTGCTTTTTGTGGCGTAGTTAGGCAGTTTGTGGTAGTTCGGGCAGTGGATGACAGGGGCTCCCACATATCAATGGTTGATGCCCGGCTGAATCTAGGGATGTTGAAAACAGCCTTTGCAGTGCATTCCTGGGATGCTTCAAGTCTGTCTGTCTTCGGTATGGGGTCCCAACTGCAGCTAGCATATTCCAGCATTGGTTGAGTGAGTTGCTTATATGCGGTTGACTGGGGAGGGATTGCGCTTTTTAGAAGCCTAGAGTAGTAGATGCTGCTACGCCAAGAACCCATCACGATGCCTATCGGACAACCGCCGGATGTCCGCGTGGCATGAAGGGGTTGTCAGATAGGCATCCGGTTGCATAAAACGCATCCGGACACAAATTAGACGGAGGGGAATGGGTTTGTAACAGATGAGGATGGGTTTTAGACATTCATCATCAGGGCGACAAACCCATCCGGATGTCTGGGTGCCAAACGGATGCCTATTTGGCAACCACCTAATGCCATGCGGACGTCCGGTAGATGCCAGATAGGCATCCGGATGGGTTCTTGACAGTCACACTTTGAGATTGTTATAAGGTGAAATGGATGGCCAGTTATCACTGTCGGACGGGCCTTTTACAGAGATGTGTGGCGGATGGCCATTTATCGGACACATTTTTAGTACAACAGATGCTCTGGAAGTAGTGGAGCCGATGTGAGCATTCCAGCGCAGGATTGACTGGATCTTCACACCCAGACATATGCTGAGGTCTGTGTGTAGGATCTGCTCATTGTAGATGGTATACTTTCTCTGTTCTGCCGGCTTTCTTTTTCGATTGACACATATCACTTCACACTTAGGTAGATTGGAATGTATGTCCCAATCAGCTTCCCATTTTGTTCACTTAGAAATTTGATCGTCTCCTAATCACAGCACAACACAGCACAATATTAGTGTGATTGGATTAGCCACCATTAAAAGTTAATGGCGGAGCAATTGTGCTAGTCTATAGGTACTGAATATAAAACACAAAAACAACTGTCCATGTCAATGGGCATCAAAGTAGTTATGTGATGTAAGCTAAGTCAGTCTTTGTCAAGATACACCCTAGTTTGGGCTCACTCAAGCCATCAATACTTATGTATCGCTTTCTCAAGAATTTGTTGTTTTCACATTTGAGAGGGTTGATTTCCTTCTTCATTGTTTTCATCCATGTCTGTAGAGCGTCAAAATCTTATTATGGCTGCCTCTATAGTCACTTGTGCTAAAATAGTTTTGTCTGCAAACAAGTCTGTTTTGGAGAGATTATCCTGGACAATGTGTACACATTGCTTGCATACCCTCCTCAACACCCCACATAGCATACCCTCCTCAACACCCCACATAGCATGACTACCTAATGTACCGCAGCAGTAAAAGCTATGACACATGGCAATGACTCCCATACCTGTGAGATATGGGCAGCTGAGGACTTGGATTGTGTTTTGCTTCAAGTCTCTATCCAAACACTTTATGATTTTTGTAGATTCTGTATTGTATAGATTTCGCAATCAAGCTTTTTATAAACAGGCGATACTCTGTAATACACAGAAATTTAAATTCCCTCATTTTTTAAGCTCAAACAAGACAATTAGAGAGTAATTCCTTTTTAAAAAAGAAAATAACCTAGCAGGTAAGTTGTAAATATGTAACCAATTTTACTTTGGCTTTTAAAAAGTCATGAGGCCAAACAAATTCAATCCTCTTTATCCAAAGGAAACGGAAAATGACAACACCCCATCTTCACACTGGTGCATAATTAGTGGGGAAAATTAGCCAATGTGAAACTGGTAACTATGATAAAACATTATCCACCAAACCCAAACTAGGAAATTGTGGCACAGAAACTTGTTAGTTGACAATCTATTAGTTGTAAATCTCTCAATGATTTGTATTGGTCTCTCATATCCTATTTGGAAATGAAAACGAAACCGCCTTGAACAACTTCCCCCTGCATTGACCATCTTATGCCCGAACTAACAAAATTGAAAATTTTAGGCCATTTCACGACAATCAAAATCCATGTAATGAAGGCTGGGTGGTCTTGATGCCTTGGACAGTTGGGCTTAATGTTCACCCCTGACACCATGTATTCGATATAGCTTTGAACTTTGTACAAATGATCTGTTATAGCACTTTCCCCGCATAGAAGGGAGATAGTTTTCAATTTATGATATTATTAATAGCTACTTGAAATGACAAATGAGCGAATTGAAAATAAACCAACGAGCAAAGTGAGGTAATCCTTCAATAATAATATTGTCTTGATTGATTTCCTTTCAGATAATGAGACATTGTTTTAATTATAATGGCATCATATCATGATGCACGAGTGCACTGCAGGGTTATAAGAGTTTTTTCTCCCTACTAGGTGGGAAAGTATAAAAGACTGAATGTATTGGTATGCACCAATTGTGGTCATAATTAATGACACATTTTGATTATTATTAAAAACACACACACTACAACATGACTAATAATGCCAGCTTTTAATACTTTAGCTATCTATTGTTACAAACATCATTATACCAGCTTATGTGCTGATACTTGTACTGCAACATTATTTTGTACCATCTTAGACTTGCACCGTCAACAAGCAAGTTCAAATTTTGTGATCGCTAGTCTCATCTCAGCTAATATGGAGACAATTTTATCCATATACAACTCGATCTGTTTTATGAGATTCTAAGCACTTTATATCAAGATCTCAATACTCTGCGCTGTATCTATGTGACACACATGTAAGTTAAAACAATATTGTATTTTCAGTTCATATTTGGTGTGGAATAACAACAGCGAAGCTCTTGTATTAAATTACTGCATGGGATAATCTATATTTCATTGATGACAAATGGCATTTTTATAAAGTGTAGAAAGCATTGCTTTATCGCATCCACTGGTATCAAATTATTATTGCTACTATTTCTCCTATCCGTAATTAGGTATTTAACAAAAGTATTTTAATTGCAGGCACCTATTTATCTGTATACTAACTATCAGACACTATTATTGGATGGAATAAACCCTATATCCGGCATCAATTTTGTGAGTTAACTAATAGGACGATTGTGTCAATTTGATGTCAATTTATTACTACGCACTCTTTTATATGCTGCCATCCATTATTGTCTTTTGATGTGCTGATTATCGTCACAATCTATGCACATCATTATTTTATTTATTTTACTTTGATCATTTTATCAGGGTACGACTTTGAATATGAAGAATATAATGACATACAGTATCCAACAACAACTCAACACTTCTTATTTCGTCGTCCGTTGCCATTAATGCTGGGGTTAGAGTGATAACAAGAGCCATCCCAATACACTGAATATGTCTGCCTCCTTAAACCAGTTCACCATTTTCTAGTTGGGATTCAAGTGATATGTGTGGAGTGTGTCAATATCCTTCTTTCGAAAGTCTTTTTTTTTGCATTACCATCAGCAAATTTTGAGCCTGAGATTAAATCTTGGTCATATTTGATGCAGTGTGATATATCGTATCAACTGTATTATATCGCACAAAACATATCAATGATAAACCACAGAATTACATAATATAGAAGTGAAAACTGTTTTCAAATGATTTCTTGTAAAAAGAGGCTGGGATGGTGAGGATATATTGTGACCTTCAGTTTATAACAAAATTGATAGATCGACCTTTCTCATTCCTCTTATCTAACAATTTGTCCTGACTGCCAAATTCATTTTCCATATCCTCCTCGGAAGTATATTGTGATGTTGAAGATGAGTCCTGACATCTTCTCGTTGGGATTTGTTTCTCATAGCAGGGCTTGTAATGTTTTTTAAAATGACGAATGCGATCTGCTCTACCTTTATATTTGGATTTCTTCATTGGTGCATATCTGCGCTGGCTTGATGGGTACCTGTAGTGTTTGTTATTCGATCTATAGATATGCCCATTGGGACAACACTCTTCCCCTTCTGAGTAAGAGTCTATGTTTGAATGGTGGTGATTGTTGTTGTTGATGCCGTCATGTGATACAGTGTGATTCTGCGACGCTGCGGAAGTTGCCCTCTGAATTTTCGAGTTATTATTGATATTATAATTCATTGGAAGTAGCTGCTCCCCCATTTCATCAACCACAGCGTATGCTCTCTTTTTCCGTGTTTTGAAGTATATCCCAAGAATAACAATCACAAAAATTGTCACACCTAGGCAACTGAGAACTACGATCAACACAATATTTGATGAACCTTCAACCACTTCTTTCATTCCATCAATGACTTCCATCACTCCATTATTGACTCGCGCTGTATCCCCAAGAAGTTCTGCTTTATGAATCAATTTTGGTTGTGGCGGTGGGTTAGTTAGTTTGAAAACCTTTCCGTCCTTAATACTATATGACTCTCCTCTTTCTTTGAATTGCTCTGCTACTGCCAAGACTTTATCAGGGTCATGGCCGCTGTCAGAAATAATTCTAATCACTTTTTCCTGAAATTCCTTTTGCTCTTTCTCAAGGGTCTTATTGTGTTTCCACGCTAAAGCTTCATCTTTTTCTTGAATGGAAGAATCCTCTATCTCACCTGATAATATTTTATCCATTCGATCTTCTTTAGTCTTTTGCTGTTGGCGTTCTTTGTGCCGAGATAGATATGAAGGGTGAATAGTCTTATGATTGGATGGTCTCCAGGGAGAGTTTGGCGGCGGTGTGTTAAGAGATGGGCGTATGATACATCCTGCTCTCGACCAGCCATTTGTTTGATCAGTATATGACCGCCACGCCCCTCCTCTAGAGCATGTGGCCTCTGGTTTGGAACCATAATCACGCCATTGTGCATTCTCGTTACATCGAAATCTGCATACTGTCCCCACTAGAACTTTCTGTTGCAGAATGCAAGACTCTGGTTCCCACTTTCCATTTTCAGTGATACCCTTACTTTTTATATACTTAGTATCACAAACATCAGGTTTGCAAAACAATGGCTTTGGGTTCCATTCTTTTGAAATACCATCATGTCTGGACCTTAGGTCCACACATTTGATTTTCATTGATGTTCCTCTCAGTGGAGTGGCTCCAGTATTACACTGTGACCGACACACAGTGTCTTTTGGATAACCAAAAGGTCCCTCCATTTTCTTATTACATGTCCATTTGTTCTGAAAATATTCATCCGATATGATAGGTGGTTTGCAGACTCTTGGTTCTAGAAGTCTCTTCTCACTAACCCGTGATTTCTCTCCATAAAGTTCTACTACTCTCCTTGTACATATACTACTTATAACCATGGTTGAGAATATGCAGTATGTGAGATGAAATAGTTCAAATACTTTCATAATAAAACTGCATTCTTCAGCCGCAATTGTTCAGCACAAAATCGTTGTATTGTGGCGTCATTGCACAGTGCTGTACAGAATGTTCCTCAGCTAAGAATTGTCAGCCTGAACGTATGATGTCACAATCAAATGTTGTTTTCTGATTGATATTTGTTACCCAACAATCAAAAAGTTAACAATTGAATACCTCAGGTATCAGTAACATTATTATTACAGGGTATCGTGGATGTGCTATGCGAGGCATGTGAGCAGCTGAAATGGAAACATCCATCAAAAATACAGAAGGAAGCACTGCCTGTTGCATTGGCAGGTAATATGACATTGACAACTCTCACTAAGACGGTGTATTCATAACATAAACATGCAAAGTATTTACGTGTTTATGATTCAGACTAAGTCACCAACTGAACAAAAATTTAGAATAAATATATGTAGAGTTACCATATACTTGTAGATACTAGACACATCCAATCAGGATGATCTTGTCTGTCAAATAAAGTGTATGATAATAAGTGTTGACTTGACACAATCTAATGATGGTATGAATATTCTATTTATCTGGCCAGGTAATGATGTGATAGGTCTTGCGGAGACTGGATCAGGGAAGACTGGAGCGTTTGCTCTGCCAATCTTACAGGCACTCCTAGAAACTCCCCAGAAGCTCTTTGCTTTAATTATGACCCCAACCAGGGAGTTAGCTTACCAGATCTCAGAACAGTTTGAGGCTCTGGGCCTTTCTATCGGTGTCAAGTGTGGTATGTATAATAACTGAGAGCATTATATTTGTACCCCTTTATTACAATCCTTGGGTGTTTTTGGGGGAGTACCAGACATAATAGCACAAACAGTTAGGTATTACCTTGTATGGTATGCTGATAAACTGAATCTACTATAGTAGATTAAGTATATGCTTTCGCTTCTGAACACTGCCCTGATGATCATAAAAGCTTGTAAAATTGCTAACATCAATTACATATCCATTCCAGAATACAATCCAATTACTTCATAAAAAACAAGTAGCCTAAGTCTCTGGTATCAACATATTGTATCTGTATATTTTTAGCTGTTATTGTCGGTGGAATGGACATGGTGTCACAGGCAATGGCTCTGGCAAAGAAGCCACACATCATTATAGGTATTGTATTACGCCTCTATTGATGAAAACTCAATGTAAATTGCTATACATTAGTCCCTAGTAATAACCGATACTGAAAATAAAGAGCCTCATATAATGGATGCACATGTACTGCTTGAGACTTGCTTTCTTTTCTAGTTGATTGCTTTGGAAATTTTTTCACCTTGATTAGAGGTTGCAAGTTTGGATGGGAGAATGGTTGTCACAAATTCGTGCTCGTATCCTGTGACTGTGATAGTTTTACATGTTGAGTTAAACCATTTTTTAACTACAACTATGTCTTTTTCTATGTGCGGGACAATCTGAATAAGTTTATTGTTGCAGCTACTCCTGGTCGCCTTGTGGATCATTTAGAAAATACAAAAGGGTTCAATTTGAGAAGCCTCAAATACCTGGTAAGATTCTTAGTTATGTAAACATTTAATTACCTATTCATGTGTTTATGGTTTATGCTAACCTACATCTGAGCTGTATGTAATTTAATTCCACATTTCATGGTTTGAATGATTGAAAAATGTGAATACGATTTGAAACCCAATTCGATATTTTTGATGAAATAATTTTCTATTATTGTCCGATGTAATTTATATATATTGTTTTTATACTATTTGTACGAAAGGTATTTTTGTTTTGTTTTAAGGGGCCTATATACTGAATGTTTATGTACAAAAAACTAAAATTCATGTTGGCTTTGAAACATTTGTGGGAGCCATGTTAATCAATGACAAATAATCGCACTATACTGAACCACCATTCATTATTATAGGTGATGGATGAGGCAGATAGAATACTGAACATGGATTTTGAGCAGGAAGTTGATAAGATTTTGAAAGCCATACCAAGGGAAAGGCGGACGTTTCTGTTCTCGGCCACCATGACTAAGAAGGTACAGAAGCTGCAGAGAGCCTCACTAAAGGACCCAGTGAAGGTAGAGGTGTCCAGTAAATATCAAACTGTCGACAAACTTCAGCAGTTCTACGTCTTCATTCCTGTCAAGTATAAGGTATATTTTATTATTTGGAAAATATTCTAGTTTCTTGAGTTTTTGTTGATTTTGTAGCTGTCATCCAAGTTTCCTTGCATCAGAGCTAGTCATCGGACACATATCTTGTTTTGTTCATGAACACTCACCACTCCTACATATTCTCCTCATCATTTTCCATTTTGCATCCTCTGTCCGGAACCATGACATTCGATCCGAAATAATAAAATATTACCCATACAAGCTATTATTAATACTTAAACGGGGGTGCGGTGAGATTTTCCTATGGTAAGTGCCATGTTGTTGTGTGTTACTTTCCCACGTGCAATAGGTATTTCCATATTGTGGGGTTTTATGTGCGAGCTTGACGCAGCAAACTAAACATGTGTCACTGAAAACACCTCTTCTACCATCATGGTATGAGCTTCCCACTCGAATACAAATTCACATTAAGCAACAATTTCCATTTAAAGTAACACTTTCCTCTGGGTTGTACATGAACCATACGTAAGTGTGAATGTCATATGCCAACTCATGGAAACTTTCACCCTTATGAGTATATCTGGCAGCAAAGAAATAAATGGCATGATATGAGAGAGCTATGGTATAGTCATGATCTCATCTACAGAGAGTACGCTCAAAAACAGCTAATGAGGAATAATTGTAGTAGTGTTAAGACGCCTGATTGAAAGTCAAGTATTTATGATGATAACAATGTTTTAACCAGAAAACTTCATTCTTCAAGAATTCTGGCACATCCTCAAATAAAAATTAAAACTGTGTGGCAGTTTCACTCAAAATAATTAAGAAGTTATTGTGATGACTTTAAGTTTTCAACGTTATAAAACGCTTTTGATTATGGTAAATGCTGCCTGCAAGTCGTTTTGAGGGAAATAACCTGGATCAAGAAGAAAATCAATCTCTTCCGAAAGCTACATGTTACGTCAGCAATTTATTGATGTTGTTCATTACCTAATGAGCGTTAACTAATGTTTAGCTTCTGATCCCTCCCTCTTTTGAGGTTGAGAATGAATAACATTCCACATAATGAAATGAGTGTATGTTCATAACCATTGTTTTTATTTCAAAAGTTTCACACAATGAGGATCATCAACTTCTAAAAAAGCAATCTCAGAAATTGAACAGAATAACCCTTTTAAGCAGCAACTTATTACACAAGAAGCACTCAATTTCTGTTATATTCCATATATTTATGTGTGGTCTGATATGTCATACCCTTCTTTGGCTTTATCTTAATTCTGTTCCACATTTTGGCACTGCGAAAAAAAAAAAGAGTTTGGCATGATCCCGAATCACCATCTGGGCTCACAATATGTATGCTGTGTGCAATACAGCTGGGTCAAGTTTAGAATAAGAATGTTATTAAGCAGGATGCAGGAGGATTTCATGACATATACAATGTAAGCCAGAGAAGCGACCAAAAGATAAAGAATAAAACACTGATTTGTGATGAAATAAAAAACTTCGAAAACATCACCTCCATAATAGACAAATACCAGATTCTCCATAGATGGGGTTAGTATCAGTAGTTCATATATACATACATCTCTTCATCACCAATCAGCTAATTTTATTATGTAACTTTTTCCAGGACACATATCTGGTGTACATACTGAATGAACTGGCTGGTAACTCGTGTATTATTTTCTGTGCCACATGTGCTAACACACAAAGGGTATCACACATGCTCAGGAATCTTGGTTTGACTGCTATACCTCTAAACGGACAGATGGCTCAGGTGAGATGACCTTTATCTGGGGAAGTCAGCAGAAGCCCGGCTTCCTCCATTGTTAGAAAAGCGATACTATAGGACTTGATATGGGACACTGGAACTCATTGGTGATCATGGCGTGGAGTTGATTTTAAAGGACAAACGCAGACACCCTAAATTTGATGCTCGTGCTGGTGCAAACCCTACCGGAAGATAAAACCAAGACAGTAGTACCATGATCATCGCACCGTAACCAGGTGAATCGTAATCTCTGTTGATTCTTGTAGGCAAAGAGATTGGGGGCACTCAACAAATTCAAAGCAAAAGCCAGGTCCATTCTCATAGCAACTGATGTGGCTAGCAGGTAAGCAAACGCTAATCTGTGATGAGTGCAATGATATAATTGTGAAGATTTTTCATTCCTAATAGAGTAATGGTTTAGGTAGCTTGCTGCTCAACGTTAGCCTTTCTTGACAAGCTTTGTTGTGGGGGTGAACAACAAAGCCCCCCACTTCCACAACAAAGCTTGTCAAGTCAGGCTAGCTCAATATTTGCTTTGAGTTTGTCAACTAGCAACTGAATACATTATCAATCTCATCTTCAAATCAAAAGTTGAGTTGACTTCAGCTAATTTCAACTGTATCACCCAAGGCAAAACATATCCAAAATGAGCCTGATCGTGATGTTTCATATGTCTCATTCTCTGTAGAGGCCTGGATATCCCACATGTAGACGTTGTGATAAACTTTGACATCCCAACACATTCAAAGGACTACATCCACAGAGTAGGACGAACAGCCAGAGCCGGCCGAGCTGGAAAGTCCATTACTTTTGTAACGCAGTAAGTCGATCAAATTTTAAGAGAAAATGAATTTACTGTACATGTTTTTATCCCAGCCTGGCCATACTTTGAACAAAGTTAAACCAGGTTACTTATTAAAAGCCAACCAAAAATTTTAGCTATACTTGAATATACCATTATAAAGCTACTTCAGACTGCAATCTGTTACATTATCAACGGTCTTGGCTTCAAATTTTGACAAAAATAATTTAAAAAAACATCTCAATTGTATTTCACAATTCTTTACTAAAAAAGGGTTACAATGGCTTACACAGTCTGATAAAATCTGATTCTAAGATATTCTCTTCTGCTTAGATACGATGTCGAGCTGTTCCAGAGAATTGAGCAGTTAACGGGCAAGAAGATGCCACAGTTCCAGACGGAAGAGGAGGAGGTGATGCAACTACAAGAGAGAGTATCTGAAGCTCAGAGAATGGCTGCTCAGGTAAATATTCCATCTTTCCTAATAGGAAAGACCATCACCCTCAACACGCAAATAGTTTCACTCATATTGATATTCATTCTTGCCACAATGGAAATTCTGAGTGCCAAGCCTCTTACTTCTCATGCAGTCATGATTGCAAAGTTCCATCACCTTTCTGGGCTAATAAAAGCTATTGACACATTGTACATGAGTTCGAACTCTTCAAGTATGACACGATGAATTTTCTAATCATTACACTTTGAATAAGAATTTTCTAGTCATAAATTAGAAATATGACATTCTATTTTTGTGGCTGCTCTCCTTGATGCTGACGCAACATCATTAAAAATAAATCAAGCTTGGTATGAGATCACACAGATCACTCACATTGATCACCACGATGACAATACTGCCCTCACTTCATGTGAGGTCTGACAGATCAGCGCAAATAACCAAAAATATTCCCACGGTACTGGGAATACAAATGGTACAGAAAGTACAATGTCAGATATTTAATTGCGTTGACATGTTGCAGGCGGTCAGAGAGGAGACGAAGTCTAAATCTAAGCGAGGAGCTGATGCCGACAGCGACACTGAGGAGGCATCATCCAGTGTCAGAAAGAGAATCAAAAAGGGGAAGAAAGGCAAATCCCACTAACATGTGCACATAATTGTCCTTTGAGAAATATCATATTCTTATCATATATTTCCGTCATATGTCGTATATGAATGTCATGTGTTTCTAAAGAATCTAAAATTATATCCGGAAAGCTCTCGAATGAGGAAGATGTGGCAGAATTAGTAATTATTAATATAATTATCAATATGAGTTAGTGAGTATCTTTTGACAGTCGATCTGTGGCCTTTTTTCTATCATCTGACTCTTTGACCAAGAATCATAGATGTTACTTCCGTCAAGTGAATTTCTATTCATTCCGAAAGTAAACAGATACAACCTGTCTTTAAAGATAGACAACTACCCAGTTAAGAGAAATCATCTTACTATCATGAAATCACTCATCATTGATCATTAGAGATGAGTTTGATATCTAAACCTGGCTGTTATCTACGTATGTCAATCCTTTCATTCAAGTTTTGCTAGGCTAGGTCTATCATAATGAGTTGAGGACAATTCTGAGGTCAGTACATAGAAACTGCAGTGTACAGACATACATATCAAACGACTGTAATCACCATCAGATCACAAAGTAGAATATATCCTAACTCTGTGATCAGATCTCGATGTCATCATTCATGTTTTGAAAAAACAAGGCTGGCTTCATGCTCCTTGGGCCAGAAATGAGGTGGCTGTACTATAGAAGGCTTGAAAACAGTACATGATGTCCGGTTTCTAGCAGCAGTGAAATGTGTTGCGCAGTGGCGTGTGCACCACTGTATGTTTTATCCCATCATATGAATTCAGAGATAGTTGACATAATCTACCTCAAATTGAAAATAAACCTAAATAGCGTCACACTCAATTGAGCGTTGGCCTCAGTGTCAGCTTCCCTCTTCAGCCTGGCTTCAGAGCTCATATCATATTTATATCCCTAGAAAAAACAAATGGTTCTCCGAGCATTAGCATAGCATTAGCATAGCATTAGCATTAGCAACACAGCATATTAGTATACAAATTAGAATTCCTTGACGCATTGTAAAATATCTCAAACTATGTGGCAACAAGGTGTGAGTCGGAGGATATGGTGATACCAGTCCCTTCCTATCTGGTATCCATGTATTTTCCATCAGATACCAGCTGGTATATCGGTTTTATTCTGATTGCTATCTCGACCATAAATTATATCTCAAGATCGGAGAGTCTGAAATTTTACCGAGATACACCAGAATGGTGTAATGGTAGGATTTGTGTTTCTCAACTTACCTTGTACCGGGATGTGCTCTGTGGTGTGATGTACCAACAAAAACAAACTAATTGGTCATGTGACAAGGCTAATCTTACCAATCACCTCAGGATTTTTAGACTATTGCCTTGTGGGTGTGTAATTGATGCAAAATAGGTATTATTATCTTGCTTGGTGGTTGCCTATTGGATAAAATTCCCATGTCATCCATACATCACAACTAGCAAACTTCAGCCCAAACCTTTGGTGGGAGTTGATATTTTCGTTTAACTTGCAAGAAAAGACAACTCATACTAGTACCACTGTGCGAACAACAGCCTTGGAATCCTGGCCGATAAAGAAATCTCACAAAACATCATACGCCACATCATTGCCACATTGCTCTAACGGTGAAAGCAAATTTAAAGAAATGATGTCCTATCGCATACATTCATAAAATGGCATTGGTGTTGTCCAGTTTAGATATCATATATATTTTAAGTGAGTAATCACTATGACCATCATGCATGATTATGATAATAAATTATTGAAACAAAAGCTCCAAGACATCAAAAATAATTCATGAAGTGGTTAGCACTGGGTGTAGCCTTTATAGTATCCATAAAAGAAAGTGTTACCGCATCACTTTTCAATGGGATGAGTTGGCACGGCTGATATAGGTTTAATTTCTCCAAGGAGTTGGTTTCACATAGTTTTCATCCCTGAGTAGTAGGCAAAAAGGATCTCTTCACTTTTATCATTACTCTGATTATGTACGAACTCCTGAATGACTTGTGCCAGCAAAATGAACTGTTCAGATCATTAGAAATAGGTTTGGTCAGGACAATGAATATGTATATAGACTGTAGTAGGGAGGTGAGAGATGACAGGAGTGTTAACAATGATATCAATATAAATTGACTGCTTTATATTCTTCAATATTATCACCTATTCAAACTGTGAGTTATTTCCTCACACAAAATGAGAAGGCAACTCACACTCTTTTGCTTAGCCAAGTCCCTCAACATTCAAAAGTATGTCATGCACAGGGTATAAGATGCTTTATTCACTTGGATGTGCTCCACTTTGCTTGCTTGGGACTGCTCTTGTTCATACTTAAGCCTGCCAACGTATGGAAAATTGTACCGATAAGTATGCCCTTTGACCATTTCACAGTATGCCTTAGTACTTTTACACACTCTAGGGTGGAGTTTTCCAATGTTGCCTAGATGCTGCAATTTTTTTTCAAAGTTATGTACACTTCAATTATGTAGTAAACTTATAATTAACTTTCTAATGTAGTGATGTATTGTTCATGGAGGGATGCATCATATAAAGCAGCAAATCTGCAGGGTCCACGTTATCCAATGATTTTTTTTGTAAGTGGGACATAATTTTGCTGGAAAGGAGTACAGGGTGTCTCTTATCATGACACTACGTTGTTGGCTCGTTGAAGTTGCATAACCTATGGTTGGATGCACCAGGGAACCATGATCATGTTCCCTGAGATAGAGAAGGAAAGACTGCTTGACTTTTCCCATGGGTTTATTTCTTCGAATCACATTTTGCAAAAATCTTTTGCTATGGTTTTTACTTAGATGAACAAAACGCTCTTGAACAAAGTTTTTATGATCAAAGTTTTGAAGCTACAAAAGAAGTGGAGCAAGAGAAAAAATTTTAATAAGAAAAATGAAACTCAGCTTTGCCCTTTCTCTATGTAAGTCCATAATATACATCTCACCATACCATGCTGACAGCACACAAGTCTAATTTAAATTCTCACAAAACATGGACATGTAACTGAAAACAAGACCCTTACCACCTTTCCATACATAAGGCTGCAATTTTGTCTTGTTGAAAACAACTTCTTACCCAAAATCCTGGGCATGACAAAATATGAAACAAAACAAAAAAATTTAAAAAGAATAATAACTTAGCTGGATACTAACAGCTCCAACTATTAGGTCAAAACAAGATATACTAAACAGGATTAGTCCCTGGAGTTGCCTCTTTGCTTGATGTCGAGGTTTGCGAAAATTAAAGACATTCACCACAGCTTGCTATTTGGAATGTCTCCAGTGTGCTATAACAAGGCAAACATACCGTTAAACAAAGATTGGTATGTATAAAACAAGATGCTTTGTGTAGATGCAACCAAAACAGAACATTACCATACTATGGTCTCACCAATGGATTTTGCTAGCTCATTGGTATGACTATGGGAGTGATTGCGAGTATACCAATGCTTGACAACATGAAGAAAAGAGCACAACAGATTGTTGCAGAGGTTGACAACCATTAGAGCCTCTCAGGGTGTGGGAAAAAAACAAAAATATGCAACAACTTTTTTTTATCAAGAATGCTTCACAAATATACAAAAATCTTCTCATGTGAGCAAATGATCCAATGTTTTCAGGACAAAAATTAATACGAAAGTGAATTATGGTATCATGATACTTACAAAAATACTACACCGTTTGACACTATTAACTGTAATACTCTATTATATCCACAATAACTCTGTAGTGTCTACTAACTCTTTCATTGATTGAATAAACAAGGGCAGGGCTGGCACTTTAGTAGAGGCAGAGTTTCGATTTGCAGGTTTCTTCTCTGTGTGGTGTATCTGAACTACTGTTTCCAGGTTAAACATTGCTGTACAAAGCTAACTAAGCAAAAATAGAATATACATCCAAATATTTACAGCAGTGTTATCCCAATATGTCGATGACTTAAGCTTCCCATACTAGTTTGGTCATAGGTTCATATCAGCGACTTTCACAGTGACATTTCTCAGCTAGCTTCTTATTAGTACATGTCAGTGACAGCTGTGCTAACTTCTACAGTACGTAAGTCATCACATGGCTCATAATTGGTACGACATGCCTGAACTTACATCATATTGCAACGTCATATATGCATTTCTAGCTGAATAGTTAGTTAGTTTGATCTGGGCAGCTCGGCTAGATACCTCACCTTACCATCTAAAAATACAAATTGCAGATGTCACTAAAACAATATCAACATACTGAGCTTTGGAAGTCACTTCAAAATAGGGCAATATTAATCTGCAACATCTGCTTAGGATTAAATTCATACTAAATGTGGGGGCGCTGATCTGCAAATAACTTACTGCAACACATTAACAATATGTCTCTCCAATGAGTCGAGCAGTCACAGGCAAGTGACCAGCCCAGCAAATTGGATGCTTAATTAACATCGCTCCTGTTGATAATATTAGAATCAAGAGTTCCAATCCTTAGGTTTTTAGGACATTCAAACATGGTTTATGATGTTTAAAAACAAGCTATTCAAAAAAGGGATAAAAAGGGATATTTAGATGATTGATTTTGACAAGACAGTTGCCATATCACTCAAACGCCATGCAAAATACACCATTGCCCTATGAGAGTAGTCACATTATATAATCCACTCTGAGACAAAGATTACATAATAACATAATCTGTTAACTTACTCTGTCTGTGTCTCTGTTGTAATACAAAATCCCATTCTGTAAAATAAAAGGTTACGACTAAACATCCACCCAGTAACATGCAATTTACGCTTGATTCGCATTATCCTCAACAAATTTATCAAGTGATGTTCACCAAGTAGCACTTTCAACCTCTCTTCTCGCAATCATCATGTCATTGCTCAATACTGATATTGAAATCATAGATAGACTTGATAAGTAACCCCGGGTTAGCAGGGACAGCTTTTTTCACTAAATAAGTGTATCAGCAGGTTGTGATCAAACAACACATGGCAGTACTACATCATTGAGAGTCGAGACCATACTCAATCTAGTGGCTCTGGGATATAATCTTAATACATAGTTGATGTTGATATGATGCAGTGTAGTATGCAATGAGAAAATATTGACCAAATGAGACATCACCCACCTTTCTTGAGCATCTTGATGGTGGCCAGTACATCAAATCCATCACAGTTGCCAACCTCTAACTTGATACCATCAGCAGAGCGTATTGGTTTATGATTGTATTCCATAGACATGATTTTGTGTAGAATATTAGCGGCCACTGTGACTGAAGCACCGGTTGTATCACCTGCCTGTCTCGAGGGATTACCCTTAGCCTTGACACCAGTAACAAACTGGTCATTAGTTGGGTATTGAGCTGACGATTGAGCTAATGATGTTTGGTCTATAGAAGACAATGGCTCATCCTTGGTAGGCAGAATGGTGATACTTTTGGATGGTAGTGGATATGACATGGACATAGAAATATTTGTTTGACTATCAATATTTTGAGCAGAAGCACCTGTGGATGGAAGGCCATCATCACTATTAAACCCAAAGGTAATGTCAATGACGTCTCGAGGACTAGCTAGACTAGATGGCATACCTGAAGGTCTGTCTAGAAATTGCACACCTTTAGTTGAGCACCCTTTTGTAGAGGAAAGTGTACGCATGAACTTGGAAGATACTGCAGCTGGACTATTAGCCGAAGGTTTAGTTGGTCTTGGCACCTGTTTTTTTGGGTTCGATAAGCTATATACACCAAATCCTTCAGTATAGCTTTGAGACAGGATATGCTGAACTTTTTGGTTTGATTGTGGATCTGTGCTGGAAGTGACAGTACCAAATTCTATACTCATGCAACTGTTTGTAGAGCCAGACATGACATCATCCTCAGTTTTTGTCTGCTCTTGATTTATTATAGTTTCGCAGTTCTTTGGATTAGCTGTACCAGCATCTGTGCTGGTTGAGGAAACATCTTCCAGATTGTTTGACACGCTCTGATCTTCTGCTGCTGAGGGTATAGTTACAGGGATTTTTGATGCGAGATCTGGGAACTGTTGATCAGATTGATAGGCAGTGAAATCTGGAGTTACCCTCTCCCTAGGAGTAGCGGATTCTGCTGTTTTTGCCTGACGTGGTGTGGTCGATTCTGAGTTTGCTTTTGTTGGTGTAGTTATGTTGGGTTTGGCAGCAATTTTCGCCCAAGAAGGACCGGTAGCATAAGGTTGAGATGATACAGAGTCTTTGTCATCATCTGTTGCTGAGGTCGATTCGTTGTGCTGGGATAGCTTTACATCACCGTTTGGAGGCTGTGGTCCGAGTGCTGGGAAAGAGTTAATACTCAAGTCAACATCATTGCCCGGTTTAGTATGAGACGGACTAGGCTTAGTTACATCTTGATCTTTACTGACAACACCTTGGATGGCTGGACTAGGTCTGATATTGTTGCGAGGTATCTGAGGACGATCGGGATGATAGTTAGACATCTTATTGTTCCGCTCTAAGGCGCCACCATTAGTTACAGATTTGGTGGGAGCCTTTTTCTTCCTGTGGAGCACCTCTGTGAAGTCACTCTCAGTGTTTACAACACTGTTATCATTAAATTCACTAGTGTCAGCTAGGTAGTCATATCCATTTGTCAACAGAGTAGAGTTAGGTTTGGTAGATTTTACTGGCTGCAGTTTAGATTGCTCTTTTCTAACGGGGTTACCTCCATTTTGAATGGGACTGTCAATGTTATCTTCAGAGTCGCTGCTTGTGGATGATGGTCCCTCAGCCTTACCATTCAAAACAACAGTTTTATTTCCAGATTTCTGTTTTGATGATAATTTCTTTTTGAGCTTCTTTTTCTGGACATTTTGAGGCGCAGTAGCATCAGTACTATTTTTTTCGCCCACAAAGTCCAGGATCTCACTGATTTCTTTAAGCTGCACATGATCGCTCATTTCCTCAGACATAGTCCAACCTGCTGCTTTCTTTGCTTTCTTCTTCTCAATCTTTCGCTTTACTTCAAGAGTCTCTGGAGGGATCTGAAATTAATTAATGTTGAAGTAAAAGCTGCAATCCTTTATAACTCAAACTCATCCTAGTAGGCACACTATGATACAAGCAACAGTAGTAAGCGAACTAACTAACCACAAGCAGCTATAGCGAGATCAGTATGCAAAGCTTCCACCTAACATTCCTCTCCCAGCAAGCAGCACAGCATACTGAGATGCAGCTAATAGCCAGTATGTGATTGATGATAAGCCTCATAAGAGTTATGATAATGCAGGACTTGCAATCATGATTGGTCTGATATAGGGCAGTTCAGCAATAATAAACTGTCTGATGGGATGTTATTGACATGTTGCTAGCAGTATTATTTGCTCATGATGATTGGATACCCAGCATCATAAAGATTTCCCATCAGAATACTAAAATTATTATTCCCTACCCCATTATACGCCTTACTGGAATGTGTAAGTAACTCAAAACTAGCTCTACGCTTAGAAAGCTAATAAGCTTGTTCACTTATAGAACTACATGCTGCAAAAAGTGCTCTCATCAATCTGAAACTCTGATATGTCCCATCATTATCACTAGCTGTATTAAATGCTACCCTGGATATATATATATATGATTACAAAGTATTACTTTCATTTACATCTTTTGAAGCGTAAAAAGGTAGTAGGTAGGCATAAAGTGGCATAGCTTTCTAGTCACTGTCGGTGCCGAGTTGGCAGACATCCTAACCAATAAATACTGCATGTTAAGGCTAGTATCAGGATCAGCATCGGGATTGTGTCGAACCAAAAATACCTCAATAACGATTGTCCTGAAAAACTGATATTAATGGTTCATAATTGACTCATCATCGTCATCCCCTTTTATCAGAAATCAACATCAAGGCTATGTATGCAGTGCAGTAAGCATGCATGCTATGCCATACCCTAACATATATTGATGAATAATATGTTGACAACAAAGGCCTGTTTCAACATTTTGTCATTTATTCACTTACCTGCTTAAAGATGAGGTTCTGTGGCACTCTGGGGTATTCGCCCTCACCAGCTAAAGCAAAAAATGGCACCTGTTGTAAATTGATTGCTGAGCATAGGTTAACAAAGCCTGTCTTGGCAAGCTTTGCTTTGTCAAGCTTGTCGAGACTGGCCAACATTATTTGGATATTCACTGCTTGTTGATCTTTAAATGATATGTTCCAATCAAATCATCATGAATAGGTTTTATCAGCTTGGATAGGTTTGGTGATCTCAACAGGAGGAGATCCATCTCCCACCCAGTAGGCTATCCTAGTCTAGAGTTAAATGTTGATGTCGCGATTGATCATATCTATCGCTATCTAGTTAGAGATCCCGGGTACGAATCTCGCTCTTGTCTTGAGGGATTTACCCTGTCTTCTCCCTACCCACATACCACAACAGTTTTATCAGCTTAATTCAACCCAAATACTCTCAAAAATTAACATATTCACACTGATAGATACTGATTCTACTGACATCAAAGATGATGTGTGCTATCAGTAATAATCAGAATCATCTAGACGGATGTCAATCAGAACTGCTCTACCATACCACTAAAATCCCTTCACTTCAAGATAAAGTCAAGTCAAACTGGTAAATAATGAAGGAAGCAGGGAGTTTGGGACCAACCGAAGGATGGCACACCCAAATATTGGTGGGGCGTACCCTCATAAGAATCCAAGCAATATTTCTATCTAATTAGACAGAGTACATCTTAATACAATATGAACCATCAACAGCTCAGAAGAACAGTCCAAATAACACATAATACTAGCTTACATGGTCTGATGAAGGAAACGGGGGAGAGAAATCTTCTATTTGACAACGGATTGTCAGAGGTTTCTGTTGACTCCACACCATTTACAGCTGCTTCAAACCCTCCACTCGTTATGTAACCATTTTGATATACACTACTGCTGTTGATTACTGGGATTCGTGTACTACTGCCAGCGTGAGACCCCGTTGGCTTAATCTCGACCGGCTCACATCCATTGTTAGCACCACTGGGTGGATATTCAGTCTCAACAGTAGTTTGGAGATTTGAGGGAGTGAGCACTCCATATTGCACGTTTTCGTCAGAGCCCTCAGCCCCGATATTGATATCCTCTTCATTTATTTGCTCAGGGTTAATTTTTACCGCAGTCATTGTCTGGATTTAGCGAGTTGTTGAGATGAGCCCTATCTGCTTTTTCTCCCGAGTGATACTAGTAGACCAATACAATGTATTATGACAGAATCATCTACCTACAAGAGTAATGATGATATATTTTGTCAAAAATCAAGATAAGCTATAAATGAATACAAATAATCAATCAACAGCAGTGAATGACAGGTGTTGGGATGAAGACTGACATTAAAGAGGGCAACGATTCCTAATTCATAATTACGAGAATCAGATTAGCCCTCAGACCCTGCTCAGACTCAATCACCTCCTTGAGATAATAAAGGTACATACAAATACGATTTTCACAACACAGACAGGAAATTTATTTTTTCAGTCAACTAACGATATACCCCAACATACAGGACAATGAGGTATACCTATGATCTGGAATATATTCGATGATACATGGCCTAAACTTTTGTTATGAAAAAAAGCAAATCATGGCTCTTCTAACAAAGCTTGCAATACAATAAAGTTCGCCAAAACAGTAAGTTTCTCACTCATTGAGCTGGTTAGCTCTGTTGATTTTGATTTCACTCAATACCAGCGGGAGTCTGACAGCAGGTAGAATCAGACTCAGACAAGCCCACACATTACTTTTA
Source organism: Membranipora membranacea (assembly GCA_914767715.1). Classification (NCBI taxonomy): domain Eukaryota; kingdom Metazoa; phylum Bryozoa; class Gymnolaemata; order Cheilostomatida; family Membraniporidae; genus Membranipora; species Membranipora membranacea. Next base: position 9,421,395 of record OU612065.1, read on the forward strand.
TACGGTGTGAACTATTAGCTGTAGTTGAATTTATTTTTCCCGGAACTAGCACGATTTCAAATAAAATTTGACACAACAATCCACTAACCCATACAACCATTGCGGACTTCATCAATAAGGGCTGGGCAACATTAAATTGATTTACAGAGTAAGTAAGATTGCCAAAGTATTGCATTTGAGACACATGATGTGACATGCAACAATGCATTTTATTTAATTAATTAATTTAATTTAATTAATAAACATAACATCAAACCTCCGGAACTTAAACTTAAATTTAACAATCTCATTTTCAAACAATCTGACAAAATTAAGTACTTAGGTGTGATTCTTGATAACAAAATAAATTTTAAATCTCATACCAGTAAAATTAAACAAAAACTTTATCCAATAGTCACCAACTTTCAAAGTAATAGAAAATTCCTGACACCTAAGTTAGCTAAGCTTTGGTACATTGGACTTATACATTCTAATCTGGAATACAGCTCTCCTGTTTTATTTATCACAAACGACTATGTCAAAAAAGAATTTTTAAAAATTGAGAATAGATGTTTGAAAATTATAGACTATAACAGTTCTAAAGATAATACTCGAAAGACCTACAACATCCCTGTGTTAACTTTGCGTTTCGAATATTTGTATCTGCTGACGTTTTATAAAATTGTTAATAGTTTAGTCCCAATAATTGATACCAATCTGCTCCCCGAGAAATTAACTAGTGAAACTCGGCTTGCTAAAAGTTCTGGGTTTAGACTATCCTAGGAAAATTTTAGATTTGCCTTAGCTAATTTCGGTGCTCAGAAGTTTAACGAATTACCCAATCATGTTAAGCTGAGTCAATCCCTTGCTACATTCAAAAATGCCACTCGGAGCCACGTCCTCAAACTTCTCAATTAATGAGTCAGTTCTTATCATTTCATTTTAGCCTACTGCTACATTGTTCTAACTTTTCTTTTCCTAGCTTTTGTGTATTAACTTGTGTAATGTTTTACTGCTAATTAATGCCTGCGTGTACTTTGTAATTTTACCTGTCATTGTTCTTGATTTTTAGTTACATGTCTTTTTAATTCTACACCATATTTTTATCAATTTTTCTGTTTTCTGGGTACAAGTCCTAAGGACTTATTCTTCTCCAGAATAAACATGGAATATATATTTCATCTCATTCTATGGCACGGTAGATGATATAGCATATTAGTCTCAGAGACATATGTGGGATTATTTACACTATAGGCCCGTGGATAAATCAATGAGCTAAGAGTGACAAAACAAACATACTTTTGGCCACTGTAGCTCCTAATTGGTCTCTTAGCTTTCTTCAAATAGCAGGCCTACAAATCTTGCGCAGTCTTCCCATACAGTTATTAGTTACTTCACACCTTTAATACTGGCATTTATTCACAGATGGACAGGATGCCTAGAGCCTAGAGACTGCATAATAAGCAGACCAACAATCATGTTCGTGGACCTTTCTTTGGCTCGACAACTGGTCAAAAGCAGCATCACAATCATTATTATCATTATATTTTGTGGATAGGTCCCTTGTTCAGCTTCCTTTTCAAAGAAAGATATAGGATGGATTCAAGGTTGGGATTTTTGTGGTTTCATGTATACACCTTGCATACACTCATTGAGACATTGTAACCAGTATTAGTTAGCCAAGTGAGTTATATTAAACAATCATTTAAATAAATATATTAGACTAGTTACTCTACTGTTACTTACTGTTAGTTAGTTCAGTTAATATAATTGTAACACCATATGTGACCATTTAAGATGTCATGCCACTGCTGTAAATGAACTTTGATCTCAATAACATGTTGGGAGAGGTTGATGGAGAGGCAGAGAAGACAGTGCCTGATGATTGCTACAACCATCCCTTCTGGTGGGAACATTTCTGAATTGTCAATATGATCAAAATAAGTGAATCATCATGATTATTATAAATTATATGATGAGGCGAAATAGAGAGGCAAAGTGGTTGAATACGGTAAAAGTAATGTGAAAGAATGACTATTGAGACTAACCTGGGACTAAAAATAAAAAATGCAAAAGGTAAGTGACATACATAGCTTTTACTGAGCAACTTATGATAAGTTAGCTAAGCCATTGTTTTATCCACAGTTGCAAGAATCACTGACCTTATTTTTCCCATGACAAATTTTTAGCAGCTGCAATTCCTTTTTCATCCTCACCTCTTTCCGGTGATGTCACTTCCTTGATAGGACACACCTTCGAAATGCTCATTGATGGGTCAGGAAACCCCTCCAGTAATCACATGTTCCACAGCATAAGAAACAAAGACTATTGTAACAATTCCTACTTTATGTCTTCTGGGTATTGTCGCCTCTATTAAAATGAGAGGACAATCCTGCTGAGCAGGAAGTTTGGGACATCACCAAAATCCCAACTAGAAACAATGTGCTAGTGAGCATGCCAGATCACTTACTCAGAAAGTTATAATAACATCAACACATCAAAATAGTTTTGGCAGGTTTTTATTAGACAGACCCCCTGTTTACAATCATGACTCATCCGAGGCCCTGAGCGTAATGAGGGACATTTACTTGAAAAAGGATCATCGTCTTCTGGGTATATGATATCCGACGCCAAGGAGTACTCCTTGCCGACATTCAGTTTGAGTCAGAATATGGCTGTATGATGTCAGGATGTTCGATTCCAAGCTCAAAAAGATCCCTAAAAATCCTTAGCTCATATTACACTATCTCTTGACATAAGGATGGGATAATAAGTAACCGCCATATAGTCTACTTAGCTTGCCAAAGAGCTCTTATTATTTGACAGATTTCTGGGTGAGGAGAAAAATATATATTTTAACACTGAATAAAACAGTTTGAGGTCAAATATGTGTCACCAAAACCAAAGACTAACTCTCATTCATTTATGCTAAAGCTGTCCTTACTAATCGAAAATGGTAAAAGAATTCTAGTATTGAGCTAGCCAGCATATTGCCTAGATTGAGCAGTACTCAGAGCCAGACTACATTCTCATGCGTAATTGATAAGGAGAGCGTGTGTGAGCAGCTGCATAAGCTTAATCACATACAGATCAGAAGGTTTAACGTTGCTTCACGACTGGTTTCATCTTTAGAACCCTTATCCAAAATGATATGATACTTCAAAGAAAACCTAAACCCATAATGAATGTCATTGCCAGCAGATTAGAAACACCAAGTGAAATGTCATTGTTGTTGATGAGCGACAGAGCGGTTATTCACTGTCAGCAATGAGATTGCTCTTTGAGGAACAGTAAGAGCTCAGCAGTTTCAGTCACCATCCCCATTGATGTCATCACCTAATAGGGTTGGGTGCATCTTCCAAAATGCATCCTTGATAATGTCTACATTTTCTGTTTTTATAACTGTACGAGATTCCTTCACTATTTTGGCTTTAGGTTCCCCTCCCGCAACTGATGGACTTTCGCTGGGAATAAATTTTTCCCCAATCTCCTGAAATAAGAAAGAAAATCATTGCAATGCATTCTAATCAATAAAATTACTGAGTTGACAAATTATTTCATTCAATCTTGACCGGTTTACCAGCAAATAAATATGTATCAATTAAAGGTTCACCAATATATAATATGGTAACATTCATTAGTACTATATTGATATGATTTTCTAATACATGAAAAGTGGAATGTTACATGTTTTAATCATTCGATAAAAGGAATTAAGTTTTCACAGATTTTTTAGCTGCGACACTTGCAAAATATACTTAATCTTCTCTTCAGTAGGAGATTTGATTGAATCAATATACTTTTGCTAAAATAGGATACGCGCTCCACAATTATAAAGAATTTTTTTCCAAAGGGAATATCCACTGACAACTCCTCTCCTACAAAGCCCAGGTACTGGTCGCGGGTGACCATGTAACCACAGCAAAGAGATAATGTAATTCTGCAGTTGACTCACTTTTTCTTTGTATACTACTGTTCCCTTTTTGTGGATTTCAGCTTCGTCATTGTAATTGGTGTTGTATTCTGAAAACAGCAATTCATTTTTCAGACGCGAGTCCGTGACCTAAAACATAAATAACAATTTGAGAGAGAATCTTTAAAATTACGTCAATTTTGAAACCTTTTGATGCGATGTGACAAAGCAGCTTCAATCAGGATAAAGGCACAGAAGGCCTTTAATGAAAATGTTACGAATTTATTGTACCAACTACTATCTATTACAGATACCTTGAGCCTTGCCTCTGCTTCCTGGTTTGATAGTCCTCCTTCCAGAACCAGCTTCCAAAAACACGTATTATACATGTTGTTTATATGACCTGAGTTATGACAAAGATAAGTTGATTGACAATACCAACTATTGCTTGGCATTAGGCATGGATACAGATCCCGATGCAATAGTTAGGATGTAGCTAATAGAATACTAATGTCAGAACTCAAAAAAAGATGTGAATGATTTTAATCAGAAGACAAATCATCATACAAAATAACTAGTGTTTGCAATATATTATACCATACTCTTGTTGATAACACTAACTATCCTATATCTTATGTAAAAAGACAGTTTTCTTAGCTCTAATTTGAGCCTCTCTTTGGAGATGTCCTCTCTCCAGTATGGTATATTTAACCCACGCTGCATAGGAAAAAGCAGCTGAAAAGAAGGTTATCTTGAAAACCATTTTTAATAGGATAAAAATGATTTTTGATTCAGAATCTACACCATAGTAAACTCATAGGGACATATAGTTTGAGTAATAACTTTGGTATTCCGATAGTCATTTACATGTATATCAGTTTCTGCCTGTTTTGCGGACAAATTTCATGGAATTTTTCATGATATTTCGTCACCAAAATTGAGATTTATCAGCTTTTAAGTCCAAATGATTTGGAAACCCTGACCATCTAGGTTTTCAATGATGCCAATGCTGAATTGAGACACGTTTTCATCCTTTTATAAGCGACTTTCAAGATAACCCTCTTTTCAGCTCCTTTTTGCTATGTGGAGTGGGTTGAAAGTACCAACCTTGAGAGATGACAGCTCCAGTAGAGGCTCAAATTAGAGCTCAGAAAACTGTCCGTAGACTTGTAGGGAATTTCATTTGTTAAGACACCAAAAGCATTTCTTCAAACATATTTACGATAACCATAAACTCACAATCAACTTGACGCCATGACAGATAATCCCTGAGATTACGTGTAGTTGGGTACAGTACTACTCGAGAGTCAAACGATGGTGGATTTATCAGTTCAGTTGTCGGAAAATGTTTCTCCCAGTTATATACATAGTTTGATGTAAACAGACTCACAACGGTTGATGCCAGTTTACTGCAACAAAAAAGTTTGAAAATAACTTAGCACAAAAGGCTAAGTTGACAAAGGCAGTTACGATTCAAAGTCAAATGAAAGATAAAATTGGCAATAATAAAGCATAGGAATTTTCTTGTTACCGCGAGTTTATGGGTCTTCCATATAGGTTTTTACCTTGCCCTCCTGTTGTATGTCTCTGTCTTGCGTTTGAAAACAAAACTGTACTCATCACTTTGCCCATATCCTATGATAACATCCTGGAATGCTGTGAGCACACTTGCAGCACAAGAGTTCATCAAGCCCAAAGCTCGATCATCATTGGGTTTTTGAAAGTCGTGCCTCTCAGAAAACCTGAAAAATCCGGTAATAATGACAACAAGACAAAGAGAAAATCAGAGCATAAGTTATCCAAAATGGTAATAGTAAATGAGTTTAGTCTGTGCAATGAACTCCCTTCAGTTCATTGGTTTGTGCTATACTTATGATAATGATCAAATAGACTGTAAAAATAATCTGTGACAACCTAATTACCTGTGAAAACCTTTGCCATCAATTCTCACAACGATCCATGTATTTTGAAGGCACCGATCAAGTTGTTCAAACTTCCTTACGTACTCAAACCTACTTTTGGCCATGCTCACCGTTCAAGCTTTAGAAATATAAGATGAAAGTTGTTGTAACATTATATCATTACATTCTCCCTGAACATATGCTGGTACAATATATTGAGACTGAACGACATGATAATGCAGGGGACTGTCCTATCCCGTCTAATATGTAAGAGTAAGTATGGAGGACAGAGTATCTGATACCAGAGAGAGTGAGACCCAAGTTTCTAGATAGGGAAGGTTACCAACAATCCTAGAGTAGTGTACATCAGAGCAAGGAGATCAGAGCATGAGAGGAAGCCTGAATAGATGACATGACACACTCAACATAAATAAACCTCCAGATTTCCAATTTTCGCTGCCTAGCTAGTCCTAGATATTGGGGTTGGGTCTCAATTGATTAGATTCTACTCTACATCTAGCAAGTGTTTTTGATTGATTGATCTGATGCCAGCAATGAACTAAACCTTTAGTTCAGTTTCCTTACCTCAGTTTCCTTACCTCAGATGAGGTAGCACATCCTATTGATTTGTCGAAGAAATCGCTTTTGGGATGCCTCTAAATGTTAGGACCAGGGTTTAGACCAGGGAATGTGGTTTTAACAGCATGGCGCTGTTTAGGGTTGGGCGGTTTTCTGCCCTCTCATCTCACGGATTGTCCGAGGCAGGAAACTAGCGTGATAAATACTTTTGTTTGTGGCCACAGAGTTAGGTTCACCTCTGGCGGCTGTTCCGGTGGTCATTGTAGTGTTTTCCCTGTCTTCGGTGATTTCATCGTAATGCTTTAGAGAGAGCATGGTGTTGGTTCTCGTTCTGAAGAACTCTGGTGAGCAGACACAGCCGATGATTTCTCCGCCTTTCTTCCAGTGACCCGATTTCTAGCTGATTCCTGGCTTCGGTCACACTTGCACCACAGCCCTTCAGGTTGCCTATGAATCTGATGGCGTCATTTTGCACCAATTCTATCTTCTGTGCTGTTGTTTTGGTGGATGGGTCCCATACTGTGTCTGCGCAATCGAGGATTGGCCTACATACGCTTGTGTATGCCAGTAGCTTGGCCAGAGACTATAGATATAGAGACCTTCCACTTGCGCATAAAATGCGAATAGCCAATCAGCGTTATTTAACGGTCACGCCCACTTCTGGTTGTATAGTAAGCGCTGCTGCCTTAGACAGCCATGGCTTTCTCAATAAAATTTCAGGTTTTTCACCTGAGTTATTTGAGGCAAAATAACCACAATCTTGATGACAAAACCAGATCAGACAGCAACAAAGTCACTATCAACTTGTTGTTGCATTCTTAGCCAGAGATTTATATTATACAGGCCTGTATTTTTGTAAGAAAGTAAGGGGGCTGTGCAGAATAATCCATCATTGTTGCCCACTGCGATGTAATGATGGCCTGCCATAGGTTAGCTGTTGTAATAAGTTTCACGGACAAAGTTTTCATGTGTGAATACAAGAGGAAGAGGGCTTCTTTTTGTTTGTTAATATATGCTCTAAGATTAATATAAAAGAATTTAATCATGGTGACGAGTACCAACCATACACACACATTCAAAACTGAAGTAAGAATGGCATCAGAGTAAAGTGCATCGTCAGCAGATTCATACTGACATTTCAATGCTGACAAATGTATAGAATTTACGGCATTGAGAGATAGAAGACCTCCCTCTCTGCCTCAAAGTTATTGTGGGATGGTTGAGGCTATGGAAAGCTCATTTTTACAAATCGCCTTGAAAACTTGTTTGGGCTTCATAGACAGATTCAGAGCAGTTCAAAGCACATATCTTCAGGCAACAATCAGCAGTATGCTGACTTAAAACGGGAAAACTTAGACTTTTTGAGGATGATACTTTTCTCAGACCTATGCTATAGAAAGTTTCTGTGCTGACCTAACTGATGAATTCAATTCAGTCACCGGAACTGGAGAATATAACATCAGTGCTTGTTCACATTTAACTATTTTCACATTGAATATTCAATTTTCTATACATATGGGGGCTACATTACCAAAAGGTCATCCATCAAGTATTTTGTTTCCTTGATGCCTATATTTTATAAAAAAGTCGCACATCTTAGATTTCATTTGTCCCAGTTGATATTATTGAGAGTTTTGTGTGAATGTACTTATAAAATAAACAGCTAAATCATTCACCTTGTCAATTTTTGATAGTAAATTCATAGCACTGGGTACGCTTACCTCCAAGCAATTACCACCAGAAAGGGGCGGAGCCTAATTTTCAATGTGTTCGCATCGGTTATATATGTTATCATGGCAAGTGGAAGGTCTCTATATCTATAGTCTCTGGCTTGGCTTCCTTTGGTGTGCTATACATCAGATGTTTGATGCCTCCTAGGATTTTCCTAGATTTTCCGCATTTTTCGTGGATGTGTTGATTAAATTTTAGGTCTGACTGAATGGTCACACCCAGGTATTTAGTGCTGGCTGTCCAGGCAAGAGGCGAGTCAACAAGCATATATGTAAGCTTGGGGTTCACATTGCCAAAGTTGATCGCGTGGCATTTCTTGTCGTTGAATGGCATTCTCCACTTCTCTGACCAGTGATATACTCCCTCAATGTTTTTTGGGAACCTCGCGGCATCCTCGGGATCGTCCACAATTTGGTACAGCAGTATGTCGTCGGCATAGAGACTGACTTTGCAGGTCAGGCTAGTTGGCAGGTCGTTTATGTAGCACAGGAACAGGGTTGGGCCCAGTACTGATCCTTGCGGAACCCCTGATGTTACCGTGCACATTTGGGAACTCTTCCCTTTGAGTACTACAGATTGTGTCCTGTCAGATAGAAAATCACGAATCCAGTTGATGAGATGGGCGTTTATTCCTGGTATTTGTTTTAGTTTCTGAAGGAGTAACAGGTGCGGTACTTTGTCGAAAGCTTTTTTGAAGTCCATAACTATGGCGTGAGTGGTGTGTCCATCATCTGCTGCTTTTGCCAAGTCATTATAGGTGACACACAGTTGGGTTTCGCATGACAGTCCTCTTCGGAAGCCATGTTGTCGATGGTGGAGCACGTCATCAAGTGTCTTGTTCAGGAAATGTAACACTATGTGTTCCATCATTTTACAAGGGATACTTGTGAGTGAGATAGGCCTATAATTGTTAGGGGTCTCAGAATCTCCTCCTTTATGTATAGGGGTTACATCGGCTGATTTCCACTGTTCCGGGAGTTTTCCTGTGTTCAGTGATGCTTTGTAGATCAGCGCCAGTGATGTGGCTGTGGTTTGTAAGTCAATTAGCATATCGGGCTTCCTGATTCCATCGGGCCCTGGTGATTTTCCGTTTGGTAATTCTCGGATGAGCTTAGCCACCCCATCAGTTGTTATCTCTAGGCATTCGTCATCAGCTTCCATCCTCGGGAAGTCTCTGGCCAGGTAGCCTTCTTGGAACTGGCTGTAGAAAAAGCCATTTAGCAGTTCAGTGCATTCTTCGGTATCCTCAGTCAGAACATTTTGTTTGTTTTTAAGCGTCAACAGTTTGGATTTGTTATTTTTGTTTGCACCAAAGAGTTTGAAGAATGGCTTGGAGTTCCCTTTCTTCAGTGGCTTGTATATTCTGTTTGTGTAGTACGCTCTACGGGTAGTCTCCAGTTCTTTCTTTCCATGTCTTCGTTCTTGCTTGTATTTGGTGTGGTCGAACTCATTTGAGGTGGACCTAAACTTGTGGTACGCTTTCCTTTGTTTATGTTGGAGCTTGAGGGCCCGTTTGTTGAACCATTCTGGTAGAGAAGGATGCCTTGGTTTTATCTTCTTGGTTGGGACATGTTTGTCCACACTTCTGGTGAGGTTTTCTGTGAAAATGTTCCACATTTCCTCAGGGTTACTCATTTCTGCAAGATTTTCATTTGTCTTCTGCATATCCTCTTGGAACGATGTGTGGTCTGCTTGTTTGTAGAGCTTGATGGTGCGTGCCTCAGTGAGAGTAGGGTCAGTCTTTTGGTGGAGGCAAACAGTGATCAACGAGTGATCACTGAGGAGATAACTTCAGTGTTTATCACGTATGTTGGTTGATTGGTGCATATTAGGTCCAGAGTATTTCCTAGTACGTGTGTCGGTCCAGTTACCAATTGCTTCATCCTGTGATCATGCAGCACATCAAGAAAGTGCTGGTGTATTTTCCTGAAGGGGACTGCCGTCTTGACACTAACTTTGACCACAGACAGCAGGCCACTGACAGTTGATTTAATGAGTTGCAGCCTTGTGTGTGTTTGGTTTGTGTTTGTTGTGGTGAAGATGGGAAGCTTGCATGAACCAAGTTATCGCGGCTGTGGAACTTCTGTACCCGCCAATTACATTGCACAGATGAGTCACTTCTCTCTCATTGGTCAGAATATTAACTTCTGACAAATGAGAGAGAAGTGACTCATCTGAGCAACGTAATTGGCGGGTACAGAAGCTTCACAGCCGCGATAACTTGGTTCATGCAAGCTTCCCATCTTCACCACAACAAACACAAACCACACACACACAAGGCTGCAACTCATCAAATCAACTGTCAGTGACCTGCCGTCTGTGCTTTGACCAATGAACTCCCTCTTCCTCAGGAATAACAACACATAGGAATTGTGGGTGTGGCCTAGTGTGATGTCCTAGACAATTGGCCTATTTAGTGTCCCTTATAATATAGGCTAAATAGATTAGGTCTATATAGGAATATTCGGCTTTCCATTGTGTATGCCACTAAACAATAGAAAATAAACAATAGACACACACACTGCATCAAATAATATCAGGGCTTTCATTGGCTGAGAAGGTTCACTGCCACCAATTCAGAGCAGAGCAGATCATGTTTCTAGGATTATTGAGGGGTAGTAAGCTGTATTTGATTCATAGTTGATCTCAATTAAATGGGTGTTTACCTGATGATGAAAAAAACCACATGTCTCTAAGAGCACTATGACTGAAGATATTTATTGTGAAATTGTATCATTTGTGAAGTATTATGAAGACACATTTTGATTGATGCCAGCTTTGATGTTTACAATATTGGGTCAAGCCATTCAACAATCTACTTTATTATTCAAACCAGCATTATAAACTTATCACACGCCTCGCAATTTGTGCAAGCTTTGACCACTAGACTGGCACAGCACACTGATTTCGAGATTACACTATTAACATGTGTATCTCTGATCGATAGAGCTTCTGTCGCAAATATTGAGCACCTACATTTGGTTGAAAGAGAGGACAACTTTAATTTTATGATCGAAACAGAATTACCTAGCTCTGCATTATTAGTTCTATCTTATGAGCTTAGGCTAGCAATACCCAGTTTCGATGTCACTTTTATTGTCAAAAACATGTGCTAAATGCTCTTCTAAAACTGTTAAAAGGTGATATCAGATTTTCTAAATATAGATTAGAATATTTTAACAAAGAATGAGAAAATGATAAGTGTATATCCAAAAGTTTGGGTAATCATCCATACGTCTCCTAAATACTGAATTTCAGCTGCACTCAAGCTAAGTGAATTAATTCACTCTTTATCGATCAGAGATATACATGCAATAGTATATCACGTCATCAGTGTGCTGGCACAGAGTACAATCTAAAATCTAGCCATCTCTTTGATAAACAAATAATTGAGCATACTGACTCTCGTGATCTGACTGGGCATCAGCTCATGCCCAGAGCTGAGCATGCGCAGAATGATAATTGAGGACATATCCCCTGTCTTGGCTGTGACTTACAGTCGTCGGAATTAGACTATTATCATTCTGCGCATGCTCAGCTCTGGGCATGAGCTGATCTCTGCAAAATTGAGTCTCGGAATTCCGAAGCCATCTTATTGGCTACCTGCTCTGGTGACATACTCCCCAAAGTGTGCGGATTTGTTATTAATAGTTATCCTCTCTTGTCATTATTAGCTGATTTTGATGGGAGAGCTTGTTAGCCACATAGCAGGGTAGGTCGAGGCGCAGATTGCTAGTAGAGGCGTGGCTTGCTGCTCTTGTTTTATTGGCTACTTATTGTATACAAACATTGTGAAAGCACATGGTTTTATCAGAATTGTGTATATTATGATGTCTTATACTTACAAACACTCTTTATATGCTTATGATATATGTCTATGTAACAGCACATATAAATTCTGATATTGCCATTGACATGTGCTCAGTTCTGTAGAAACATCCTATATTTTGCAACATGTGTACTACTAAAACATTTCCAACATTCCAGCTAGTGTTAGACTTTATTTCAGAAGAGCAGGAAAGTTGCTTATGATGTATGTCTATGTAATGGCACACATGAATTCTGACAACTTGTCTGCTGTTCTTTGTAGGTATTGTGGCAAAGCTTAGAATAATCTTCAACATGAACACAACAATGATATGTTTGTTAACCACCTGCATCATTGACTTTGAGGAGGTCAGACTATGATTTTACAATATAATAAATATAAATATGTATGTATACATTCAAATATCTTTAGGTTGATAAAGACATTTATTTGTAATTGATAAGCTGATACATACAATAAAGAGTAAAAGACATGATGTTTCACCCTCGTAACAATTATGAAGCTAAATATTAAAAGAATTCAGTAAATTACATGAGTTAAAACATGAAACAGCTAAACATGCCAGCACAGAAACCACATATTTACAACCAACATTTATTTACTGTCTGAGTAGTCAAATGTGTTAAAAAATTTAAGGCACAAGAATTAAGTGGTCAATTAATAATTAAATTGGTGCAAAGAGAGAAAAGTATTGATACTAAATAAAGAATGCCCCTCCCCGGCATCTTCTACACCTGAATTTGGTCACTTGTTTCCCTGGTGAAGAGCCGTGTCTGGACATAGTCTCTTAGCTGCTGCTGTATACAGGTAGCATCAACTAGTGTCGAATGTGTCATTAAATCCCTCAGCTTTTCCTTGACTCGTTGGTCTATAGGCTGGTAGGCTGGGTTTTCCTGTTAGAAAAGAGATATGATTTAAGAACATGTAATGACGTGATGACCCTGCATAACCCCACAAGGAATTACCTTAAGATAATACCAGGGCCGTAGTTTTGAAAATATGGTAGAGGAGACGATAATCCTTCAGAGCGTGATGTATCACTAGCCTCGAAAGATGTTGAGGAATAGAAATAGTAGATGAAAGTCCAAAATGAGCTGAGTCCGACATAGAATTTTCAATTGTTGCATTTTTAGCATTTAACATTCTCAGGGAGGCATAGCCTCCCTGCCTCCCCTAGAACTATGGGCCTGTTATATTATTATTGTTATATTATATTATGCCTGTTATATTACATGGCAATCATAATTTACCATAGAGTTATTATATACTCTATATATAATACGTATATTATGTACTCTATATATAATAACTTTATGTAGTTTACCCACAAAGCTTGTGTAGCTAAAGATTAATTATTCATCAGGACGACCATACCTTTCCAGTATAATGGTATGGTTTGTGGACCTCCTCAGATGGAATTAACACGGTGAACTCCTCACTCCAACATATATCTTCTGACCTTGTAGCTTTCAGATCTGTAGCTAGTTTCACTCGCTGATGTTTATTAGACTTATCCTGGGTGAGCTGCAATTGTCAAATGCAGATAAAAAAGCCATGTTCGCGAAAATTTACAGTAAGACGAGATATTGGTAATAAAAAGTTGACCGAAACAAAGATAACGTAACTGGGTTTCTCACAACATACACACATGTGTACATACATTTTAATGCAATTTCCCGTACAATTTTCACTCCATTGGAGGTGTACAATATTGAGGTTGTCACTTCTGTGGAACATTACAACAGCAATACAGTGAGTAAGTCTAGTTTGTTTGCAAAGATCAAGTGAGGTTTTCAACATTACAACAGCATAGAAACAGTAAAAAGCTAAACGAATCATTAGGGATACTCACAACAAAGCCTTGAAAAATGACGCAGCGGGATATTTTGATTGCAGCAGGACATCCAAGCTTTTTAGTATTCTGAGTACTCATCCGAGTTTTCTTGACCACTGGATGATCTTGATCCATGTCAATCTGAAATAACATAATATTGAAATGCATAGTTGACTTCAATTTATCTTATGCAGTCATATTGTAGAAAGATTGGTTTTTATTTCTAGTTTTACCAGTTTTCAACCGTAAATTATTGCATTGTATTACTATTGACTAATCCTATGATACAGGTGTCGGCTGGTATTTGATGATAGTTATGTCGTCTGTATATGTTTTAATCTAAATTAGTGTAAACAGAGAATTGTAATGGGCTAAGGGGAGTTCCAGTGTTTGTTAATAATGGATATGACAGATTATCTCCTACCATTGTTCTCCGGCTCATTAACTATTGATGCTTGTTAACTAACCAGTCACAATTATGTCTAGGTGATGCAGCATAGGTATCAAGGATCCAAAATCAAATTGCAAGTTTTTTAATAATTTTATTTCACGGTGAGTAAATATGTAGGTGCTGATCACTCAGTAAATAAGTGGGCCGACCAACTTGCAAACATCAATGGGGAATTACACAGCCATGATGTGCGAGAGGTTTAATGCAAATCTATGGTTGAATTAAATCGTCAGGAACCTCTGATAGTATTACCGTATCAATTCATATTCCAATCTCTTGCAAAACTGAAAAATATTCCCGAGAAATTTTTTTTCTGAGTAGCACACTTCTGGGTAGACAAGCCTCTTGGTTAGGCATGGTAAATATTTGAACGTGATAGTAAGCTTACCGATCGCCTTTGTTTTTCCTTACTCTTATGAGCAGTATGATGATCTTTTCAATATAAACAATGCATGATCGCAGAAGACACATTCACTAAGGCTCTCCCACAATTATCAAAGCGCAGTCGGTGTTTGCTAAAGTCAAAAGGATCTAAAATAGACACACAGAACATATTTTCAAATACGGTAAATGTGAACTCTCAGTTGAATATATCTGCAGTATTTGTTCCCATCATTCAACTGCAGTGGTTTCTTCCTTGTTTGTGACAGCACCATCGAGCGTTGTGTTTTATTATTAAATGCAAGTAAGGTAGCACTTGTCGCTGCTTAAATGAAAAGAAATGAGGCTGCAAAATGTTAAGAATATTCGACATCCCCAAACACCAGTTTTGAATAAGGCTAGGATGTATAATAAGCTACCCACCAAAATTCAGCTCACTAAGTGGTGTTTTCAGTTGCTTCGCTGTGTGGTCATTTGTGAAGGTAGTCCCTTGGCTTTCCTGCTCTTCTGAAATAAAGTCTAACACTAGCTGGAATGTTGGAAATGTTTTAGTAGTACACATGTTGCAAAATATAGGATGTTTCTACAGAACTGAGCACATGTCAATGGCAATATCAGAATTTATATGTGCTATTACATAGACATATATCATAAACATATAAAGAGTGTTTGTAAGTATAAGACATCATAATATACACAATTCTGATAAAACCATGTGCTTTCACAATGTTTGTATACAATAAGTAGCCAATAAAACAAGAGCAGCAAGCCACGCCTCTACTAGCAATCTGCGCCTCGACCTACCCTGCTATGTGGCTAACAAGCTCTTCCGATTTTGATTGACAGTTTATGCAGGGGATATCCCATTTCCTCTTTCCAAAGGTGCAGTCAGAACCCAAGCTAAACTCATTGTTCTTGCACATGCGCAAATTCAAGTAACGCATGATGTATACTTAGCCTTACGACAACTGCTTTGTGGTAATGATAGCCTAGTTTATCAGTGATCAACATGCCCAGCATTCTGCGCATACTCAGCTCTGGGCATGCTCTACATGCCCAGTCAGATTGCGAGAGTCAGTATGCATGCCCAGTCAGATCACGAGAGTCAGTATGTGGAGTCATTCTGCGCATGCTCAGCTCTGGGCATGAGCTGATCTCTGCAAAATTGACTCTCGGAATTCCGAAGCCATCTGATTGGCTACCTGCTCTGGTGACATACTCCCCAAAGTGTGCGGATTTGTTATTAATATTTATCCTCCCTTGTCATTATTAGCTGATTTTGATTGATAGTTTATGCAGGGGATATCCCATTTCCCCTTTTTCAAAGTTGCAATCCGAACCCAAACTAAACTCATTGTTCTTGCACATGCGCAAATTCAAGTCACGCATGATGCATACTTAGCTTTATGACACCTGCTTTGTGGTAATGATAGCATAGTTTATCAGTGATCTACATGCCCAGTCAGATCACGAGAGTCAGTATGATGTGGACTATTACATACTGACTCTCGTGATCTGACTGGGCATGTAGATCACTGATAAACCATTCTGCGCATGCTCAGCTCTGGGCATGAGCTGATCTCTGCAAAATTGAGTCTCGGAATTCCGAAGCCATCTGATCTGATCATCTTGTCACTATTAGCTGATTTTGATTGGCAGTTCATGCAGGGGCTATCCCATTCTCCCTGACCAAATTTTCTCTCAGAACCTAGACTAAACTCATTGTTCTTGCACATGCGCAATTTAAAGTCACGCATGATTTATACTTAGCCTTACGACATCTACTTTGTGGTAACTATAGCCTAGTTTATCAGTGATCTACATGCCCAGTCAGATCACGAGAGTCAGTATGCTGATAAACTAGGCTATAGTTACCACAAAGTAGATGTCGTAAGGCTAAGTATAAATCATGCGTGACTTTAAATTGCGCATGTGCAAGAACAATGAGTTTAGTCTAGGTTCTGAGAGAAAATTTGGTCAGGGAGAATGGGATAGCCCCTGCATGAACTGCCAATCAAAATCAGCTAATAGTGACAAGAGAGAATAACTATCAATATCAATTCCGCACGCATCGAAGAGCATACCACCAGAGCAGGTAGCCAATCAGATGGCTTCGGAATTCCGAGACTCAATTTTGCAGAGATCAGCTCATGCCCAGAGCTGAGCATGCGCAGAATGGGACTATTATCAAAAATGACACTTTCTATAGTTTACCTGCATTCGTGGACTATGCATTCTGCGCATGCTCAGCTCTGGGCATGAGCTGATCTCTGCAAAATTGAGTCTCGGAATTCCGAAGCCATCTGATTGGCTACCTGCTCTGGTGGCACACTCTCAAATGCGTGCGGAATTGTTAGAAAGAGTTATCTTCTATTATCACTATTAGCTAAATTTGACTGGCAATTTATGCAGGGGGTGTCCTCTCTCCCCAGACCAAAATTGCAATTAGAACCCAGACTAAACTCATTGTTCTTGCACATGCGCAAATTCAAGTCACGCATGATACATACTTAGCCTTACGACATTCTCTTTGTGGTAATGATAGCCTAGTTTATCAGTGATCTACATGCCCAGTCAGATCACGAGAGTCAGTATGTGGACTATGTGCCAAAATCCAATAAATAACTTACTTTGGTATTAAATCTTGAAGAGTTACTTCCCCATTTAGGTTTATAATCAAGGAGAAGACTATCCTCAGAAAGGAAAGAGGTCACAATAATAGAAAGAGCTCAGGACTAAAAACACTGACTATCATATACAACCTTACATCCGGTTATTATCATAACTAAGTTCACTGAAAGTATGACTGCTGCTGGAGTAATGTGTGTGAGCAAAATATGAGTTAACCAAGGATAAACTTTCATTTTCAAAAGACAGGTGACTAATAATAAGTTAATATATGAATAGCTTAAAGAGGAAAGAAGTCAACAAGGGGCAATTGCTAACTAAGAGTGTGGTTGACCAAGGAGCAACCTCATCATGTCACAGATAGGCATAATAATGAGGAGTTTGCCAGCCTGTGAACTGCCCCCCCCCCCTTTCCCAATTCAGTTCACAGTTCAGTTCACAGGCTGGCATACTCCTCATGCTTATGAGCAACCTCCAGTCCTGTGTTTGACCAGGGAGGGTCAGAGAAAGGGACCATTCTCCCTGGTTTGACAATCTTATAATAAAGTTGGTTGATCATGGAGAAGCTCATTCTATTCTTACTCCCTCTAGTCTTGAGCAATTTTTCTCACTCCTCCCCTTGTTTTTTTTTGTCACAAAAAGAACCAGGGTCAGGCATGACTTGAGTGAAACAATTCTAGACTAAACTACAAGCTCTGGACTCTGGTTTTTGCAGTAGTGTATGTCTGTGTGTGTTTGTTGTAGGCACGCCCTCTCTTGGCTAGCTGGTCCTTACTCCTAACAAAGAAAGTAGAACTGAGCCAAGGATTAAAAAAACTCCTTGACTGAACATTCTACTGCTACTACCACTACAAGCTAGTACTACAAAAACTTTCCATGTAGCTGTTATTGTTTGTTACTTGATGTTAGTAGTCTGTAGAACATCATTTTAAGAATCAAATTAAAAGTCATCAGGTGAAATGTTCTACTTGGTGTAATTCTGTAACTTTAAGACAAGTCAAGGAGTAACTGTTACTCCTTGTTATACCATGAATGTAGTGCCAATCTGCCATGACTGTATCCTGGGCAGCCTTGTAAGTTTCAACTGCTGGACATACACAGGGCTAGGCGTAACATTGTGCTGTGGCTCCTCTTTTGTTACAAAAAGGACTGCTGTGGTATGAATAAGGGTACAGAGATGGTAAGTCAGTTTTCAAGATCACAGCCAGTATTCCTGTGTGATAATCAGAGGCTTACCGTCTGCTCTTTTAATAACTAAATTGCTTCCCCGTCTTCCCTTGTTGTTGAGAAGCTTTCCTCCAACCAATAGGAGTAGATAAGTTGACCTTTAGAAAGTGAATTTGCATGCCCCATTTTCACTCTTCACTTGAGTTGACAGTCAAATTATTTTGCTGTTAGCTTTTCCGTTGTTGAATTATGGTTAGCCTACTTAAAAAGTGGATGCCAAAATTGTGTAGGGTATGTCCAGCATAGATCGAACTGTGACTCACTATCAAAACTGGTGACTATCAGTTTGTTATTGTGGTGTAACCACAGAAAAAATCTCCTTGGTTTGATGAACTAAAATTATTTGAGGCTGCGATAGTATGTCTACAAATGTCTCCAACAGAAAATGGAGCTGTGTCCTAGTATCCATTTCGATTGGCTGGCCTCTGATGCCTTACCCAATATTGTCTAGCATACTATACATAGGAAAGTTGGTATGTTTTCATCACTGCTCGATGTTCTCTCAAGGCTTGACATAAACATAACAGATGAAAAGGTAGCTCATTGCTGTAATAATGACATCTGGTAGGTTTGTTAATTTATGCTTGTCATCTGATATCTTGAGAGCGTAGGCAGCATCTGGGAATCTTCCCCTTATAGTTGCCGCTGAGCAAAAGTTAATCCACAAAATTGTCATTATATTTTCAGGGAAAGGCTATTCTGCTGAGCTGATCACAAACAGGACCTGCTGCTCCTGGAAGCTTCTCATATTTCATACATCTTACCCAAAAAAGCTTAGCAAAGCAGGGTAATGTCATATTTTGACAAGCTGACAGAATAGGATCGCTGACACCAATCTCCAGGTAGTCCTACGGTGTTCCTGCAATCAATTATGACTGTAGCGGCTTAGTTTGTATCGCTATGAATTGTCACAGCTCCCTGCTGGGATGCAGTTTTCTACTAATGTATCACACTGGGTCTCTAGCGCATAGCTTGAAGCTTTGACGATGGCCTCCGATGACATTTCAAAAGATAGTCTCTTCTCTTGCTTTGTTGCTCGTGTGCCAGTTGTGTCTTGTTGCATATCCAGTGGTTGATGTGCTGAAGCGACGCTCAATGGCAAAATGATTTAAAAAATCTTGATGCTCGAAAGTTAAAGAATTTTGATGAAATTATTCCAAGGTTGGCAACCGGATCCACATGGCTACTCATATTCATTAGTAGGCTTTACCTGTGATGCAACAGCGCAGAAAAAAGAGCCAACAGTAACTAGTGCTCTGTATATTTGATGGGATTCCACCTGCTAAATCTCAAATCTATGGAAAGCTTGATTCATTTAATTAGACTGTTCATTTTGTGTAAGGGTAGAAGACTTAGAAGTGATTTAAATTTAATGATGTAATATCCGAGTTAGCATCCTGTAATTACTTATTTCTAATTTTGCGTTATTATAGATCTATACCAAACGTTTAGTTGATTGAAATCATAACAATTGATCAGAAATCGTGAATAACAGACATAAAGTGCAGCAGTGCTGCGAGGATTACAAGAGCAGAGATGGCCGGATTTAGCCCTGTGGCCGATCATGAGTTCAACTCACAGAGCCACTCATTGAACCCTGCAGTGCACGAGATAGCTGAAGAAAAACGTAGCAAGCGCAACCCAAAGCAACTTGACTTTGAAGCGGTAAGTGTAGATATCTATCAAGTTCATACATTGACTCATCTGTCTGATTGAAGTGTTACAGTTTTGCGGGTTCACAATACATGCACAGCATCAATATCAGCTGAAGGCTACAATCTTCCCCACGTAGCATTCGATAACTTACAGCTCAGTCTGGAGTGTATTCAATTTCACGAGAAATTAGTTCTGTATTTTCATTACCATTGGGGCAAATACCGGGATGGTCGAGGCAACAGGATTTGTATTTAGATATCCATAGTTGCAGGGATTCAGTAGTTTCTATGCAACTTACACACATAGTTTTCAACTGCCCCAGACCGATGTTGGTCTGCATCAGAGCCTGTCACAATCTGAGGTGGTTAGATCCACCTACATCATATAGTTCAAGACGTCAACTCTTTGCTACAGTTAAATGGCTCTTTACAATAAAATAGGATTATTTTACTCTTTATCATCATAATTTGTCTGATGAATCATAAGGATTCCTCTGTAGTGTGTTGGGTGAACTCCCTGATTAAAACAAAACAACCCTTGACTAAAACTGGCAGAAACACCAGTGTCCAGAAAACTAAGAGGTGATGGTCATAGTGTTGCAATTCTACATGTATATATATATATATATCATTTATTTTGTTATTTTTCTTTCAGGCTATGAATGATTTCCGGGCCATGTTTCCGGGACTTGAAGTTGAACTAATTGAATCAGTATTACGAGCTAATAATGGTGCTGTGGACGACACTATTGATCAACTGCTTACTTCAAACTTTGAACCGAAGGGCCATATAAAGACGGATAGAGCTCACAATCCATCTGTAAGGGTCCAACACTGAATCACTTCAGTATAAGTTCATAGATTTATATACTCAACAGCCTGTCAAAGTCTTGTTAGCTTTATTGCTTGCAGGGATTGATATTTTCTGGGATCACATTTTGTAGTGGTGTATTCTCGAGACATTTGTCACTCTTCTGTACCGATTTGATGGGTTAAGTGGGCCATTCCTCAACCACTTAGCTAGCACAGAAGATGAAAGTACGGTACTAATCAATTGTAAAAATCACATGTTGGAGCTGGCACAGTTTCTGAGTCAGTGTAGGATGCACATTACAAATGCTAGTTCAAGGTGGCATTCAGCGTGCAACATGCTTACCAACTGTTACTTTCTGCAAACTACAAGTAGATGATTTTAATCACAGGATCTATATCCTAGAACTCATAATAGTAATGTACATCATGGAAATTCAACTTGAGAGTTTGAGGAGGGCCAAATTATTATTAGACTATAAACTGATTGAATTAGCGTAAATGGCAATACAAGCACTGCAAATCAATGGTAATTATAGTAATGCCACAGTCAGCATTGGTCAGTTACATTCATTCATAAAATTTGCTCATTGAAGGCGCTTCTACTATTGTATATGTATCAGCAATTATAAGATCAGGCAATGTTTACTTGTTGAACCCTAGGGATAGGCTTCCCCTTTCGTGAATGAAGAAAGGCTTTGCTTCTACCGCAAATCTGTTCACAGGTAGTTAATTAAAGTGAGCTGTCTGATCAGGGTTTTACATACATAGAGCTAGCAGCAGCGGCCAATGATGTGGGTGTTGGTGATGTTTATCTATATGGTAAAGTGACACCCTGCGATGTTTTGAAAGCCATATGTAACCTGCTAATACCAAGAAAAGGGTCAATAATCTAGTGCTGTGGGGAATCCGGGGGGGGGGGAGGGGGGTGTATCCTGTTTTTTTTATTTCCGTGCAGACCACATACTGGTCACGATAGTGTACTAGCAAAACAACATTTATGATTCACAGATAAACAATGTCTATTGACTTATTAGGAGTATCGAAAGGCAGAATGAGGAGTCTCTGGCTCGATTCCAACTGATGATTATGAGATATGTATTCATAGAAAGTGAATGACATGATTGATATGAAAATTGCACATTAAAACAGATCTATTTCCCGGTCAATGTTAGAAAGTTAACAGAAAATTTCAAATATGCACATAAATTTTATTAATGGCTATTGTACTGGTAACTGAATTAGTAGCCTCAATCTGTTTATTTCAGCCACCATTACTCCCACCGAAACCTGCTGGCAGCTTACGCTACTCCACTGAGAAACTTAAAGTGCCTGGCGACCCGACACCCGCTCTTCCACCTCGGGAAGGTTCTCTAAAACGCAGTAATCACAAGCCCAAACAAGCACATCAACCTGTACTACACAACACCCCAAACACAAGATACGATACCGAGTGGAATGGCATGGTCATTCCTATGCTTGGAAGATTGCCATCAAATTTCTTACGGTGAGAATTCCATTGCCTGGCATCATGCAGAGTGTCATGTAATTCGAATTTAATGAGGTTATTAGACCATAATTGTTGTAAGTACTGCTAGTAATGTGACTTATATACACTAACATAGCTAAAGGGCTTCACACACTAATCTCCTGGGAGACCAGCTTTCATGCTTCCATGAGGGCAACATCAGAATAATTAAGAATGTAAGTCACCGGAAGCCCTGCCCATGGTACCACGGATAGAGCAGGCGGACTGTGTTATATTGAGGTCGGATGAGTCCTGTAGTGGTGTGATTTGAATTATTTATGAGTTTGATTGATTAGTTTTATGGCCCTCTTTGGTATTGATGTGGAAACCAGTTGTGAGGTTAGCCAGAAATAAGCTAATGCAACCACTTTAGAGTATATCACTGTGTAATTTTTTTTTTGTCCTTCACACTGAGGGCAATCACCTAAAGGTCGAAGGCTAATGTCACCACCAGTGGTTAGTTGTGTCTAAATTGTTACAGCAGCAGCTTCCCAGTGTTTAAAACCAAAACACAAAGATCAACCCTGTAAATGGTAATGAATGTTTTTCAGCTATGAATTTTTGCTTTCTGATGAAAGTATTATCAGTGTTTGTATGTAGCGTATCTGTTCTGTGACAGGGTTGTCAATACTGACTCTCCACCACCAAGGCCGCCAAAAACTCTGAGCACCAAGTCGCGATCACAATCAATGAGGAATAAGATACCTACACATCTAGCAGAACAGCCAATCAGTAAATCTAGAGCTGGCACTCTCTCATCCAGGGTTCAAGGTAGATCCCATACTCTGAAACCCCGCCATGGCCAAATTACTTCAGTAAGTATTATTGTGGTGACATCCAGATCATTCTCTACTGCAATATTTCTATATTTGGAAGAATTAACCGAACAGTAAAATTACCTACAAAACCTGGCTTGACTCAACACCTACCAACCTTACGAAATTGCACTGCTTACTTGTGTCACCAGTTACTCATTGTGCACTTCAGTTTATCAACTTCTGACTTGCCAGGCCCACGATTTCTAGCTATACAAAATTGCGTCACTTTATTGTGACACCTGTGACTCATTGCTCCCTGCAGTTCAACTTCTGACCTACATAGTGCTTTTTGTATGGAAGTGATCTCACTTTTTATGATTTTGTGATGGGGACTGTTGTGCCTTACAAGTCATTGCCTATATCTAACAATATGTTACACTGTATCCAAACTATGTGATGATGAATATTTCAAGAACCTATAATACTTGTTCAGGAAGTATAATATGCCCAATGGCCCATCAAATTGAATGTGAATAAATAATCTCAGGGAACTACCCTACTCCCTGAGTTGACTTAGATGATAGCTGTATGTTTTATTATTGTTACTAGTCGTCAGGAGAGAGAATGAGCTCTAGTGCCCTGAAGAGGCAGATTGAGGCGAATCAGAGGAGATTACAGGAGACGTGTGAATCTAACGAGCTGGACGCTGACACAGAACGCTTCCTCGAGGATGAAAGGTGTGCTTAAGTTTATGATGTCACTTGTCATAACTTACTCAACTACGGAAAAAATTGTTAAAAAAATAGGTGATGGGTAGCAGGCTTGAGGCAATACACTCTCACATATGATATCCATCAACCATCAGCCTATGATCAGCCTCATCATGGCATGTTCAACCAGTCAAATCTATCAACATTCTTATAGCCGAGACCGCTTTGGTTATCAAAACAGTGTTGAGTTGAATACTGTCAAATGAGTTGATTGATGGTGTCTGAGACATTATTGTAGAAATACCAGCTGTGATTAACTGATGAAATGGGAATTTGAGGATCAGTAGATTTTTTACAAATTGGTCAGCTCCATGTTTTTGATCAGCGATGACTACATTGGTATTAAGTTCAGTTGCTGCTAACTGATATCGATGGTTACTGCCGGTCTTATGGATTGCGTATCTAGATACGTGAATATTTTGATTCGCTGACTTATCCGTGATTGAACCAACGCAATTTTTGCACGGTCTAAGATCATTTTTGTAAATCTTTATGTCATATAATACCACTTTCCTCTATATACTTCCAGGTTGGCATTGATAATGCAAAATGAGGAATTTCTGCGAGAATTGAAAAGGAATGAAGATTTTATGCGAACTTTGGAATTTGAACGAGGTAAAATTTGAGCTGATTGCAATCTAAAAGCTGTTCCTAGCCGGCCCTTTTGTCTTTTGCATATTAGCACCACCGGCAATTTTGTGACATCTTTGATTGATATTATCAGATCGGTCATGTCGGGTCGAACCAAATGAGTTTTGCTTGTATATGTTTAACAGGTTATCTGAGCACAATGTGATAATGATTATATAGTTAAAAATAGAGTGATTTATTTTTAAGATATGTTAGCCAGCAGACTAGCTCACGAACAGAAGAAGAACCGCCAGCTATCACAACTCTCTCCCTCGTCTGAGCGAGCACCCCCTAACTGGATGGTTCCACGAGCTTCTGAATTTGATGAGAGCTCTCTACCAAGAAGCCTTAGCCCGACCAGCGAGTTTGGATGTAAGCATAGTTCAGTAATCCCCTAGAGCTGCCAATCCAATTTTACATAGTTGTTTTGTTTTCACAGTAAATCTGTAATATGGTCATCGATCACATATTTTGAGCTTTTATAGGATGAGAGCAACAACAAAAAATTTTAATAGGTCATTGATATCCACTGCACGACAATGATTTTGCTGGGTGTTTCCTGGTGCAGTTGATATCTTTCTTCTCTGATTGCTAGACCAGATGATCAAACCATGGTCTGATCCTAATTCCTTACAATAATAATGCAGGTCATGTTTCATCATGGAGTTCTGTTCCAAACTCCTTGATTGCATGTTTTTGCTTGGTTATAGTTTAGGAGTTGTCCCCTCTCTGAGTAATTTGTTCAAAGAGGGCACAACCGCTGATATGGAAGGTCAAACTTTACCTTTCAGCAGGGTGGTATATCCTACCCTCCCTGCTTTCAGCAGGGATATATATCACATCCTCTATGCTTTCAGCAGCATACATGGTATATATTGAGATATAACGGTTAGATTGATATGTATATAGCCATGGTACTGGTTGTAGCCATCAGGTATATATTCATATTTTTTCATTTTCAGCAATAAGACGCGCCAAGTCTGACGAGGGTAATGGCTCTGTGTATAATGGGACACTGGATCCAGCTATTGTACCAGTGGATATAACTGAGAGAGTTGACGTACATGAATTCAAAGACCAACTCAAGTCCATGGGTGCAAGTAAGTAAAAGTATATTCTTCGGTTGTATGCTCCTGATTTTCTTATTAGTAGTTTTATCAAACATTCAACTGATGTGTGCATTGAAATAAAGATATGCTATAAACATGATATGTATCTCATCATCTTTTACAGCTTCTAAAAAGAAGTTTGCCCTACTAGCAAAGAAGTTTTTCACTACTTCACGTAAAAAGCGTAAGGCTGGAAAAATACTGAGGGATGCACATGGGCAGTCAACTCTGAACCTGCTGGATGATAATGATGATGAAGATCTGATTGATGCCTCCGCCAGTCTTCACTTGGGTGGTACTGATGAAGTTCTGTTCGAACCACTGGTATATCAACAGCAATAATGTAGCACATAGGCCCATTACAAGATTCGAGATTTGACTTGATCTGTATTTTGTGTTTTGATGATGATACCATCAAAGGAAATGACACAACCAACATGTGTACATCATAATGTTTCAGTATTACTATTTAATCTAGTTTCATTTGTTTCAGTCATCATGTGATGTGATTTAGGCTTGTCATGTTATAATTTATGTTACAGCCAAACTGTTGGACAACCGATACAGCGGAGGATGAAACTGCGCCTCAACGAGCAGAAAGGGATTCCGGGAAAAATAGCCATATCAATGAACATTTCTTATAACACACTCACTCCTTCTATTGGACTTAGATCAAGGTGAACCTACAAAGATGGGATCATTAAATGCATAATATATTAATCATATTGTATAAGCCAATTTTTTTATAATTTAGATTTCGAAACTGCAAAAAAAATAGAATGAGTAAACTTGTTTACTGAATTTGAGGAAAAGCCTTCTTACATGACTCAATCTTCAAAGAATGCAGTAAGAAAAAAATATCAACATTTTTATTGGATAATCCATTATACTTCATACTTGACTAAGCTAACTGCGTACAACAATGGTATACTGCCTGTTATGGTTCATAAATCATCAACATTCTTTACAAAACATTAATGATGAGGAGAACTGGTGTCACATGCATTTAGAGTTTTTGCCAAACTTATTAATGAAAACTGAGTCAGGAAAAGGTTGTTTCACGTCAGATGAATGCTTGTTAGATCCGCATTCTGTGTAAATGAAACATCTGATTTGAGTTGACTTACATACTTGTACTAATAAGAAATCTACCGAAGTATTCACTATAAAATAATACTTTTCATCTGTTCAAACCAAACTGTGATACAAGCTTTGTTACTGTCAAAATCAACGGCCATTACAGTGTAAGTTACATATATTATTATAATCATAACATATTCTTTTGACCATGTGTGACTGACCATATTTTATATCACCTGGTGGTAGACTTTCGATGGCAGAATGATATCATTCGTTGACCTCTAATAATATGGGCCAATATGTATCCCCAAGATGATTTTATATGCTTTTTATACCTGTGTAAAGATGAATGAATCAAAATTGTAAAAAATTTACTGTTGATCTGATACTGATATGTTCTGAATTTTTAATCACCATTACATTTGTAAACAAAACTTGAGAATGAAATGGAAAAGGGTAGCAGATGGGGTTCGATATCATTTGAATATTGGAATGAGGATTATTTTTCTTTATTGAAAATTTGGCTATATTTTTTTATTGCACTATTAAGGTGTGAAAAAAACCAGGTATTATACATTGTGAAATGTTTAAATATACAATATTAAAAGTCATTTTTGTCTTGATATCATCGATCACAAAATTACCCAATTGAGCAAAAGGATAATTTTACAATGTAGATTAAGGGAAGGCTACTCCATAGTATTCATGATTCTGCTTGTTGAAGCACGTATATGAGCACAGTAGAGCTCGGATTGGTATTTCTTGGTGTTGACCAGTACTGCAGTTTTTCAACTTCAGTTTCTGTTGGAAACAAAAAAAACAAAATTAACTTATTATATACAGATGGAAAATAGCGAATTCTGTCATCGCCATTACCGAACTATATCTCTTAAAATCAGTTTCAAGTTAAAATGCCTTTGTTGAGAACAACTTACTTACTTACCCTGG
Source organism: Membranipora membranacea (assembly GCA_914767715.1). Classification (NCBI taxonomy): domain Eukaryota; kingdom Metazoa; phylum Bryozoa; class Gymnolaemata; order Cheilostomatida; family Membraniporidae; genus Membranipora; species Membranipora membranacea. Next base: position 9,449,136 of record OU612065.1, read on the forward strand.
GCTTGACAAAATGTACACACTCGAGCCATGTGTTGAGAAATGGCTCTCCACAGACAGCGCACACACTGGACTGCCCTAACATCCTCTTTAAATCTGCATAGTGTCGTAGTTGTGCTCGAAGTGGTGAAAATCTACATGTCAAAAGCATTCAATGATTTTGTATGTTCATTGTTAAAACTGACCAAGACATAAACATATAACATTGCTAGACAAGTTTATTCTTGTAATGGTTTTCCTCAACAATCTACCTTCTCACAACACAAGCTACTGGTGGAGCTACTAGGCTTCTCTCCTGAGATACTCTATAATATAGTGATCTGATTGTGGCTGTGTTTGGCCTCAGTCTGCAATGTGCAAGTATATGATGCTTTTCATTTGAACAAAGGTGCACAACTCTCAACTACTACCACCGTATATGAAGTTGGCCTATTATTTGGAAAATTAGTACAGAGGTATAATCATTGATCCTAATATTGCGATAGCCACAGCTTACCTGTCCTTTAATTCAGACATCACAAATCGTGCTGCCATTTCCTTGAGAGATAGCACCTCTTCCTCCTGTATAGAATGTACTGGTAGATGTGATAGTAATGGATTCTCTTCACAATGTAACTCAGTTAATGGTAATTGTTCTGTCTCTGTCGGAAATATCCTCAGATCATTAGCAGCTATGTCTAACACCTTCAAGTTGTAACATTTTCCGATGCTCTGAAATACACAACAACATTAATCCTGTGATTGGTGAGATGGGATCTCTAATGGTGAGACTCATTTAAAATTAGAATCATTAATGGTATATTGATAAGCAACTCTTTGCAGTTCCTCGTTTCAATAATTTTTGCCAGGCCACTATGCCTTTAGGCCACTGTTGGCTGAATTCTGATTCATGTGAATACTCCAATGTCTTAGCTTGATCGAAATCAATAATATGTAGAACACAACTGGGCGCCTCTCCACTTCCAGTTATCCTTGCGGGACTCTACATTATATCTCTCATTACCTCTGGTAGTTCTCTGAGTCTGTTTAGTGGTACATGCAGCTCCTGTAGTTTGCCGAGGAATCCTAACTCTAGTGGAAGTCGCTCCAACCTGTTTTTGCTTATCCTTAGCTCCTTTAGCTTGGTAAGTGCGCATATTTCAACAGGAAGATATCTCAGGAAATTATTGTCCATACTGAGTTTTTCCAGATTTATGAGATTACAAATGTCTCGTGGTATCTTAGTGAGTAGATTGTTGTTCAGATTCAATGTTGTCAGGCATCTTAGATTAACTACAAATAATTGCAAGTATCATTTGATGTGAGAACATTATGTCAGGCAAGAATGAATCACATTTTATAAGCAATCTATAATACCACACAAAACTAGTGTAATAAGCTGAAGTCTCATAAGCTTACCGAAGATGCCATCGGGTATAATCTCTAACTGATTCTGGAACATGTGTAAAGTGTGAAGGGAGTACAACGTAGCCACACAGACTGGAATTGTGGTAAATGAGTTGTTTCCAAGATTGAGGACTTCAAGCTGAAAAAGAGGATGATTGAAATTGTTGATTAGCAACAAAAGAACTGAAATCTCAATACTCGTCCAGTCCAGCGGCAACCCCTGCTAACAATGGTCACAAGAGCAACTTTCATCTGAAAGTTGACTTGATGGGGTTGGCAGGTTTTTTCTGGAAGAGCTTGTCAATAAGCAGACAATTGTACACAGCTACATGTACATACAAAGCCCCATCTGTTTGTCTAGAATCCCAGGCAACATGGCTACCCTTTTTTGGCACATTCAGTTTTCAACAATACCCTCTAGTGCATTTTGTGGGCAATGAAAAATATTTAGATCTTGGCATGCTTACACTGGGTATATTACAAAAAAATGCATCATGGTCATAAATAAGTACAGCTGAGTTAGCAGAGTTCAAGCTGAATCATGGGCCCCTGGGACTTACATGTCTTTACTTTGCCAATGTCCAGTATCAACTACCACTACTGGGTGGTTGATACTGGACATTGGCAAAGTAAAGACATGCAAGTCCCAGGGGCCCATGAGGCTGAGCTGAATCATTCATCACCTACTTGCATAAGATTTCCCAACTCATCTGGCAAGATCTGCAACCCATTGCCTTTCAGATCTATCTGTAGAACTGACTGTATTTTTCCAATGAGTTTTGGGACTTTTTTCAACTTTTTACAGCTAAGATTTACTGATTTTGCATTAGCTTGCAAAGCCCTGAGTAGCATAGTGTCAGCCATTTTGCTGTAACTATAGTAACAACCAGAGACCGGAATTGGTACATCCCACAATGCATTAGGCAAATAACATGGTAGGCAGATAACTCCTTATACACCCAAGACATAAAAATACAGGCAAAAGGTCCCTGTAACTGCACTTGCTGTTCACCCCCTTAAACTATGAAATGCTTGACGAGGTAGCTGCAGGGCTGCATGTCCTCAACCTGTATAACAAGATTAATTGTATGGCACGCCAGGGTTTTCAATAAATTATAGACATGGGTATCACGATTCACGGGACACAAACATTGTCACAGCTTGAAATAAGAATATTAAAATTATAACAATACCAAAACAAGGTAATAACCATGCCACAATTACATTCAATCATTAATCAACTTTGCCAAAGAATATTCTTGACACCTCTCTAGTGACAAAGTTGCTGCTGGAGACTTCTTAAACACTGATCCAATTAAAGCTACTTGGAAAGGTCAGGGAGTTATCCTCTCAGTTTTTCAGAAGTCTTCAGCAGCACAGCTGTGACTAGAGAGTACTTATTAAAATCACATCTTGCTACTGCGTAACTCTTTGTCGTGCTAGTCTTTAAAAGATAGCTGGACTCAACATCTATTAAAAGTGCAAATAATATTATGGTGACCAATGAGCCATGATATTGATGGATAGTTGGATAGAGGACCGGGTGCGTAGAGTATGCAAGGTACAGGCATGAAATTCTGATGCGACCAAAGTGGAGAAGCGATTATCAGAAATGCAAGTGACCTGTATTTAAAATTCACCATGAGTGGTTATATGTTTACACGAGGGAATCAGTGCCGGCTAAACCTGATTATTGTTCAAGACTGCAAATTTTGATATATAATCGATATAGTCCCTCCAATTCCTATCTCTCAGCCTTTCCTATACTAGACTGAGTGCTCGTTTGTTTCTGGTTGATCAGTAACATAAAACCAAAATTACCCCACCATAACTGACTAAGCTTTACGACTATACTATATCAATATAGACATACACTTTTTCCTCCTACGGTATGAGAAAAATAATAATCAAATAAATAGGTCATCAGACTGTTTCAAGTCATCAAAGAGTATAGATTGCAAAGTTCGCAGCATTTATATTATATGAAGAGCACTTGTTAAAAACATGTTTATTTGTCTTAAATCAATAAAGTGATGTTTAGCAATAATTGTCATGCACACAGTCCAGCGCAAATATGCGTATATTTATATATCAGTGTCATGCAGCCTACCTGATCAATAACTTTACAACAAACTACCCAATGTGGTACCACTCATTTACCTGAGCAGGCTGTCCCGCCCCAGACAGACTGCCCAGGCTACCCACCCATCAGCAATTTAAATCTTCACTAGGGTATATTTTAAATAAATAGACGCATTACAAAGGCAAAATTTATTTTTTACCAATACTACCAAAGCAATAGACAAAATCTTTGAATAGAATACAGTACATTACTATTACTACCTATGACTAATTTTCGAACTCGCTATATTAATTGCGCTGTCAAGCTTGAGGAATTTTGATGAAGGCGCTGATGATTTGCATTATAATATTTTCAAAATTTTTAAATGCTGAGTTGTTGTAAATAAAAACAAAATAACCTGATTTCACTAAAATAACCTATGTGATAAAGCTTAGTAGACTAATAAATGTACATTCTGGATGTAGAGACAATTACATAATGTAAATACAATATGAGCCAGATTATCAATTTTGTTTGGGCTACAATAATAAACAATAGCAGAGCATCAACATATGAGTAGTCACAGTTTACATATCGGATTTATCCATTTGCTCCATAGTAGTTCCAGCTTTGTGAGATGCACTGGATACATGAGGCATAGGGGCGCCCCCAAGGACCCCGCAACCCTGCATGAAAAACTGCATACTCTCAGCCAACTTCTCCGGTGCTCCCTCCACAACGTTTGCTACATCTGCAACTTCAACAAACTCAACTTTTTTCCTGTCTGGGACAGTCTTGATTGTAGTGTTGTAGAAATGGCGAACGGTGTGATTGTGGCTGGCTTTAGCACCTGCAATGCAAATTACATTACTCATCACGATGAAAACATATCACATTGATATACATTGCTGGTGGAATGTGCAGGCACTGGATGACGTGGATGATGGCAGGTGGATGACGAAGCACCTGAAGTATTTTTACCCAAAATAACTCAATGCAGTGATGTTACTGCCCTGCTAAGGACGGTGTTTCTCACCGTCAATAATACGAATAACAATTATGAATGGCTCCTATGAGGACAAACTCGCTGTTATACTGTAGGCTTTAAAGAGGTTGAGGAGACTGTGACAGTGATAGTTAGATATGAAAGCCAAGAATTTAATTCTCCGAAGTATTATTGACTCTGACTTTGCCTATCCATCATTGGAATGGAGTTAAGACTAGCAAGTGATGAAGAGCTGTGGTTGATAGCTGCTGTGCTTCACAGTGCCACAAAAAAAAGACGATATATACTTTTTACATTATGCCTGAAAGAGTTTTGTTGGTCGGATTTTCAGTTTGACACTCAAGTACGTTGAATTAATTTATTTGCTACGGTACAACGATAATCAACCTGAATTGGTTTGGTGCACAACCGAGCATGTTAGGAAATTGATTTTCCCTACTGTGCCTTATATCAAGTTTGAACCATTTGCCTGCATATGAAGTTGCTCAACTCAAATGGTCAGGCTGCAGAATGGCCATTAATTCTTGATCCCCTTGCTTGCAGCCATGCGCATGACCAACTCAAAATGAAGGCAATTGGATCAAACTCCCTATGCCTCCATGTGAACCAGCTATTGACACAATAATAGTCTTATTGATGCCCACAGCACAGACTAACTGTGACAAGTTATGTAAGATTTACTGACAGTTGTCTGGGCTGTACATAATCAGATCACGGCGTATGTATAGACACCGGCTGCAAGCCTTAATTAATTATGATGGTTTCAGCAGGTTGAATTGGAGCAATGCTGATCTCTCTAAGATTCATTTAGGGCTTGGAAACTTATGAGAGCAATGATAACCAAACTTGCTTACCAGTTATGATAAGAATTGGCACACTGAGCCCACTCATCTTTGCAGCAAGGTCAGTTCTATGAGCAAAGCTGTCTATATAACCACTGATGTTCTTTGCATTCATCTTACTATTGAGGCTCTTGTGAAATTCTTCAACTACCACTTTCACTGCATCAGCGTCATTGGCGTGAGTGAAATTTCCAAATCTGTGCATGACCAGGTAGTTTTCAGCAGTGGGGTTCATTCCTCCCAACAGTTTCCAGTTCATGGCCTACAGAAAAACGGAATAGCGTGTTTATGTCAAGGTGCTCAGCAAGAGGGTAGCAACTCAGAATAATGGTGGTAAATAGGATCAGATGTAATTATTGTTTCTGAAAAATTACTGTATGTCTATATAGCAAAATAAGCTGCTTCTCAAAGGGATAGATGTGATGAACTGTTGATGTCAATGACTTGACCTATCGTAACTTTGGCAGGCAGGTCTATAAGAGTGCATGGCTGTTTATTAACCGATTACAACAAATGAAGCATGTGAACATTGTCACGTAGTATCACAGAAAGTACCACACAAATATGTGCTATCTTTACTATGTGACGTGTATACGAGCTTTACGTTTACTTGATAATAAATCTCTGAGACTCCTGTACCATAATAACAGATCAAATATAGCTAAAATCTATAATAATTATAAAAAAAAAATTATTTCATTTCAACTTCCTTACTTTCAACTGCATCTCAAACATCTGTTGTTATTGTCAGATTATATTAAAACATAGGCAGGCCTATGTCTAGGAGTGAAACTTTACCTTATCTTGCATGGACTCCAGAAAGCCTGCCTGCGAACTTGTGACATGAATAAGTACAGCGCCAAGTAGCTGTTTAGGGGCTTTCAAAGCTAGTCGTGCTATTATGTTGGCACCAGCTCCCTCACCAAGGCCGATTATTGGTGAATGTAATGTTTCACATACTTCTTCCAGGGCTTCTGCCATTTCATCCATCGAAGGAAATTTATAATCTGAAACACATCATCATGATTGTAGTTAAAATTTATTAAAGACAATATAGTCTACTTTCACCAAAGGACCTCTACACATGTAAATACATATATCTCAAGGGCCGTCTATGGCTGCTGCTCTTTTGAGGATAATTATTCGGAGTTGCCTTTCCATGTGAGCTGTGACCTGGCTCACGCGATCCCAATGCATGATGGGATACGGGTTATCTCATACCTGTACTGTATTCACATCTAAAATACAATTTATAAATACTAATGCATTAAAGGCCGAGAAACATGAAACTATTCGCTTAAAGACAGACAACGAAGTCCTATCAAGGTCATAGAATCTAATCACGTTAATAAGTAGGGTTTTTTTTTCAAAATTCTGACACTGCTTAAGTTTTACCTTGCAGGAAATCTTGCGCATTATCCTCTTGTCCAGGAAGATTTACATGAAACCACACAGCTCGTTTTGTTACTTCTGTCATAGCTGGATTTTCAACAAAATGATGCCATGATGTGCTGTTACAACCAAGGTCGTGAATGGTCATTATCACGGCTTTCGCACCTTCCAACTCTCCAAGGATGTCACATTGCAGTGCTCCAAACTTTGTAGTGTAACTTACACGCTTGGTCATTATGCTGTCACTCGATACTATGTTCAACGGATGAAATTAAATGAGTCTTTGGATTTATGAGACCAATGAACTTAGGTTTAGTTCATTGATGAGACACTGTCTGATTTTTGAAAACCTGTCTCCTACAAATAAAACGAATAACTGCGTCGACCTATTGACAACATCAGCATTTATAGGCACTCATAAACGTGACTGCTTATCAGACAGGCATGTTGTGCTGACTGCATGTCAGTTTGGGGGTACATGCTCCCTTCCTTGAATTCACATTCTGCATTTTAATGGTTTACAACTCTTTACAGCAATATGAAAAATCTTCAAATACTCGAAGTAATAAGGGCGATTATTGTAACCAAATATCTACAAAAAAGTAAACAAATGAAAATCTAGGGGGTATACACGTGAATTCATTGCTGAGCTGCGCACACAGAAAAACAGCCAACACTATTTATGGGTCAACACTGACGTCACAGAATCAATTTACATGGATAAAAAGATCTGAAAGATGTGAAGAGAGGCTAGAGTGTGGAAAAAGAGATGCTGACAGGAAAAGAGCTAGCACCTATTGTATAACAAACCAACTCCAAGAGTTAGGTTTGAAGGTGGAGGTTTTTCAGGCTGATTATTTATAAATAAAGATAGGGTTAAGGTAAGACCAACTTGTTTGGTGGGAAGGGTTGTTGCTCACTCATGGACAACATTGACAAAGTATAGATAGATTTGTATTACTCAAGATCAGATAAACAGGTCCAATCCACTGCACACAGACATGACTGTATGTTTTTAGCCAACTAGTTTGTGCAAGTCCAGCGGTCGGATCCTCAACCACTGCACTTGAACCAATGAAGAGGGAGTTCATTGCTTGAACAAACCAAGGACCCTTGAACAAACTTAGAGAAGTAGGCCATGTCTGTCACAAGTGATGGAGATATTATTCATACTAACTAATGTTACTACTAACTATACTATTTGACTAATCCTTTTCTAGTGTCATGGGACTGCATTGATTATGAACTTGGGGATCAAGGGTGGCACTTGTTCCTCATGGCTCTATGACTCATTCATCATTGTTGTAAGGTTCTAGACAAAAATCTACTGGTATAAACCAGGAGCTCTTGCAAAGTGACTGCTCACCTGTTTCCTTACATAAAGGCAGAGGGACAAACAAAACATCGCCTGATTCTATTGGTGATACTTTCCCTGCTTGCTCTCTTGTTGACCCTTATTATGCGCCACATGTGTGTCTTAAGGTATTAGATCCTGGAGGAATAGAATGAAGCCATTTTAATAGCAGACAAATGGAGACAGACAAACCAAGCCAGAGTAAAGAGGGGCCAAAGAGTTTTCGAAAAACTGATCAATAATTTCTATTACCAGTATGCCTATGTGTTTACCATATCCATCAATATACAATTTTATTGCAGGTTGTATGTACAGCATAGATACGACAGAGATTAATTTCTATTCTGATTGACAATGACATCCATCGATTCTTCGACGCACCAGACGTTTAATGTTAGTGACATTCCATATACTCCTAAGCTGCCGGAATATCCGGATAACTTGGGACCATCTACAGCATGGATTATAGATATGAACTACCTCATGCCTTTTTCTGTGATGCTGATGATCTTATGTGTGCTACTGCTTATACTTTGCTACTTGAGGCATAGAATGCGACAAAGGCGACAATTGCAAAGAGAATTAAGATTGAGCCATATCATGCACAATACAGATAGTCGGCACTTTGATGGTGAGTGTTTGTAGTTGGATTTCTTGGTGTACCCAAGGAGTAACAACGTAACACCCTGTTACTCCTTGGTGTACCAAATAAATGGGGCCTAATGTGGACCCACAGCATAAATTTATAATTTTTTGCCATAATTCCTTAGGCTTGTTTAAATGTAATTAAGTATTCTTATACCTGGCTCACATTTAAACCTAGATAAGGTCATACTTTCGCTAGGAACCAGTGAATTTATGCCAAGGTTATTTGAGTTTTTGCTCAATTGCAGTGATGTGTTATGAAAGTATTATTTTTAGAATTTGGGTTGCCAGTATTGCCTGACAGAATGGTGATGATGTTTCCGCCTACATACGAGGATGCCATGCAGCAGCCACAAATACCAAACTCCCCTCCTCACAAGCGGTCACAGTATGTGAGTATCCATGTTCTGTCTGGAAACTCTGAGTATGATACGGAAAAAATGTGATGAATCTAGCTTTAGGTGCCATGTAAGAATAATGCTAGTAGCCTCGTTATAGCCTTGTCACGCAGCCACTTTTTCGAATTTGGCTGGATGACAAGACTAGCTTCATGATAGTAGTGACTGGTGGTGCTTTCCAATCTGTTATGGCATAACATGAGCTATGCTGAATTTCTGTTAGATGTAATCTGTTGCCATTTTAATTGAGCTAGACCTAGACCCCTAGACCTATTATTAGATCATGAAGCAAAAGCTCTTGTGTAAATTGCTCTCCATTGAAAATGGCATGTCTCTGCGCTTCAAATGTCAGGGGAATGTTAACTATATTTGGTTCAAGGGTTTGTGTATTGATTTGAAGTGTTTGTAGTTGGTAATACCTAGCAGTTATAGCAGTCTTTCTCAGAACACTGACATCACCCCCCCTACTGAAAGTTCCCACCAAAAATGACTGATTGGTCAAAACCAAAAAGCATCCACTTACAGACTTTAGCGCATCTCACTGTTGATCATATCCTCTAGTAGTTGGGGTGCTCCAACAAATAAAGTTTGTGGCAGCATCATGTAGTTCATGATGGTATACCACAAACTTCTCCTAATCAACTGTTGAACCACTCAGACTAATTCCTCTTGACAGGATTATAACAAGGACTGTTTTCTTTTCTTGGTATTAACAGCACGTTATTATAATAATTCAGTTTAGGGGACAGTTATGATAAAATTTATAATATATTTTCTTTGTTGCAGGTGTCACATGAACAGCCACCACCATATACAGAATATCATCATCCGATGTTGACTGGTCAGGGTCAGGGTAGTGCTGTCCACCCTCCTGTATCACAGGTAGTGACCACTTCTAGTCCTGCTGATATATATCCGCATACGAATCTCAGCCAGCCGCAGCAGTCATCACCTACAGGCTCTCACAGCTGATACCAATATTCTGGACTATAGTGGTTTTATCTGATGATATGAAATTTTTGTTTTATTCCAAATTTAACACTTTTCAATGTTTTAACTGAGTTTAAGTCACATTAACCCCATGCTGCCTAAACTGAGTTGACTTGACATCCATTTTCTCTTTTTTTTTCAAATCAGTTGAATCAAGCTGAGTCTTAGACAAGGCTATGATTCTTATCATTCATTTTTGAGACCAAGTGCTGGTTGCTCTTCTGACACTGTGACTTTGGCCCCCTACAATGGCTATTAACTGTAACCCTCAGATGATAAATTGAAATGAAATTATGAATGACTTGCATACTCTATTATCATGGTGCCACCCTACGTCATCAACTTCGACTGATAAAACTTCTTTTCCATGTGACAACATTATTTTCGTTGTCCTTTGATATTCCTAAATTTCTATGACCTTCATAATATAACATAATTTTATGCATATAAACAGAAGTCTGGTGACTATAATATTTGAAGCACTAGCCTAGGAGATAGATTGAAGTCCATGCAAATTTTCTAGCTTCCTACTGACTTGTAAATCTTCTGATGTTGTCTTTGTTAGCTACTGATGCATACACATGAGTTAAGATGAGTTCACTTCCAAATCACTCATAACAGCTTCATCAGTGTTATTACATATTTACAGATTTATTTATATTCCACTGTTGAAATACCCTGGAGTATGACATAAAACAGTTGGCAAGCTCTGGTAAAAATGAAAATGGATTGCACAAACATTTCTATGCACCATAATGGAAAAATTATTTTCTGCGTTTCGCAGTGTTTGCCGTAACTTGAAAATTGTCCTTCAGTCAGCTATAGTGTCTATACCTTGATGACTGCCTCTCAGGAACTAGCATGTGGGGTGGTGCCTACGGTCACTGGCTATCTTGATATTATGATTCCGACAAAGTGATACGATAAAAGTTCTCAACTCTGGGATAACTAGTGCTGAAAGTCTCTCAAGATAATCTATGTGGTGTAAAATTACTCGCAAGTGCACAATTTCTAAAAATAGGTCTAATACTTTTAGTTGGCTGTTGGTTAGCATGGCAAAAAAGACAGGAAAGCAATCAGTGAGGGTTGATAGTATGTCGGTAACATAAAATAGCACAATTTTGTCACAAGATATACCAAAACGCTTCAGCTGTAGCAGACTAGAAAACTTCTTTTGGGCTTTATCAAGCACATAGCCAATATAGTATGAAAAATACTGATCTATTATAACCTCCAAAAATTACATTTTGTTACCACTGATATTGGTGGTCTGCCTCTCTTGACAAGCTTGTCAAGACAGACCTATACTCAGTGAACCTGACTGTGTTGCCAGTAAAGAAGATTAAATTTTCAACACGTGACCGGCCCAATATGGCCAAACATGATGTGCTGTCCTGCCGAGCTAGTCATAGCTCAGATACTCTCATCTTATTAACTTTGTTGGCTGCATATATTCTTTTTTTGTATGTTGTTCTTGTTCATCCTCATTACCCTTGCCAAAAACTTAACCAAGCCACTTCTAGTAACTGAAATGGCATATTTATATGTCATTATTGTCATGCATGGCTGAATTGAATAATGTTGCAAAAAGCTGCGGAGTAACTGAATGTGAAAAGCTTCCAGAACATTCTTAATTGATGGTGTGTTATTTTAGTGAATAAGTGAGGCTGTTTATCAGAAGAGGGCGGAGTCATGTCGATTGCTAATTATTTAAAAACAGGTCAATTTTCTGAGCATCTTAGAGCTTAATTTTTTTAGATATTTTGGCACACATAGCAAAAGAAAACAGAGCTGAAATGGGCTTATCTTGGAAACCGCTCATCATAGGAAAAAATCTCATGGGGAGGCAGTTTGGTATTTCTGATGCTCATTTTTATCAATTTTTGTGTTTTTTGACTAACTTTCTGGAAATTCGTCATGGGTTTTGTAACATGAATAAGTTTAGAGGAGTTTTCATTTACAGTTGACTGCTCTCCAGATAAAGCCATTAGCTGCAGGTCTTACTCTAAGAGGGAGTTGCCCAACCCTCTTTTGTGAGCAGGCAACTTGAAGTATCAACCCCCAAGATAGCAAAATAGCCTTTGCTTGTCAATCCATAAGCTGTACACTGTTGGTTTGGAAAAAAGAACCTCGGTCATGCCCATGAGGTTCAGTCTTGCTAAGGATGAGTGCATTGGACTAATAGCAAATAGCTACACAGCAAAGCTGGAATGAATGGAGTAGTTGAATTCAAGGAAATGACTTTAATTTACACATACAGCGTTTTTATCACAATTTTGCACAACATTGTGTCAAATATTATTTCAAGGGCAGTGTTAAAAATCTTCCATGTACTACAAAATGATAATATGGATATGATAAATCATGAGTCTGTTGTTTAGGATTTCTTATGGAATTATTAATGTTGCTGTGATGTATTTCTTTATATAAAAACAGCGTTGCCTGCACATACTACTAGCATTTTGAGCTAGTATATATATATATATATCTGTTGGTCAGATAGGTCAGATAGCTATCAGTGCGGTATCCATGATGATCAGTCCAGAGCTGTTCTATTGACACTGTGACCTGCTGCGACGGTTATTTCTCAACGAAGAATTTGTAAACTAGAGCTGATGCTAATGCAATTGCCAATGGTAGGAGGTATGATGCCCAGGATCTGTAAAATAAAACATCATTCAATTGTGGGTGAACCGAAAATCACGATATGCAACCATCAGTGTTATGTTAATTTACAGGTCGGTTGGAATTAAAGTCTGATCTATATTTTTGAAAGCCCCAAAACAGTGAGTTGGAGGAGCCATCCTACTCCTTTGTTGAAAAAACTAAAACCATTGATTGAATAATTTCTTAGGTGGATTAAAATATGTACCTATGAAAGCAGGTGTAGAGATTGATAAACAGACTGTAGGACCATTTCTACGCGATAGCGCAACTCGAACCTCTACCAAAAGACAACGACATGTTACATCTGTTATACAATGATAACTTTGCAAACTGTATTTTCTATGCCAGAGAAATCAACTAACTACCTGGAGGATAAAGCCTTGGTGAATGGAAGGCAACAACAAGAAGGGAGAGAGGTTATCATCAGATTTGCTGGAGTAACAAACAAAGGAGATAGTAAAAGCAATGTATGTTCGAATCACCTGTCAGCTGAGCCACCACAGCCCTTATCCGACAACACCCAAGATGTGACCACGATGATTATAGACACAAAGAAGGGTTTTGGCAGCGTAACAAAAACCCTAATCGATACAGCAAGAGTATCCATTCAATCAGTCACATGGAAGGACACAGAACATCCAACGCACCTGCATCCACCAGAGCTAGTTATAAGAAAGTTATGTGTCATATAAACCCGCAATGACAGAAGTGAAAAGAAATAGAAAATTGTTCCTAGTATGATGTTATTGGCCAAGTCTAAACTTCTTAGTAAGCCAATAGCATCTTAAGAAACCAAAAAAAGGATGTATCTTAAAGTGCAGATACAGTAAATAGCTGTTGATGAACATGAACAAGCACTCAGACGGATGGTTCTTTGTTCTAAACAAGCCTTGACTTGAATGTGATGTTCTTGCAGTGCTTGCAGGTGCAATAACAAAGAATTAGTTGACAGGCTCACTATTCTGCTTCCGATAAATAATATGACAATATGCCATATTCATGACTAATTTTCAATATAATGATTGTCAAATTTGTTTGAAAAATATTGTATAGGTCTAAATTCCAGATATCAGTTTTAGAAATATGAAAACCTGTCTTTTTTGGGCTTTCAATCAGTCCGTTGCAGGACATCACAGATGTTCTGACAGATTGACCAAGGGATTGATTGCATAGAGAATTAAACCTTGTTGAGATTTTTATATTAGAGGATATACCAATTTTAATGAAAACTGCATCGTGGGTGAAAATCATGATCTACGTGTTAGCACAGGCCCACATACAGCTTGTGCTACTTACCCATTAGAAATAGGTGAGGAGCCTTTTGCTGCTGATGAGTCTTGCTGAAAAAAGAAAGATTATGACTTTATGTACATATATAGTCAGTATGTTATCAATTCACAAAATTTACCTTAAATAGTTGAAAAATAATATATAATGGATGAAGATAAACCCTAGATTTTAGTGTGGATACCCTACTATAACTCGTAATCACAAACTCCTGATGTGATTCTAAGCCATTTGCTAATTGCTCATTATAAAAAAGGTACCAAGGCAAATACATTTACTTACTTTTGATGGTTTAGCAACTCTGTCATCCTGCAATATTTAAAACAGATATCAAGAACCATCAAGTTTTGATAAGCTTATTGGTTATCCAGGGCACTGTTGGTGTCAGGTAATAAAAAGGACCTATGACATTTTGTTGGCTTGGATTTAATAATGAGGCCGATATTATGTGCACGGAAAGAACTAGGCTTTTTTCCATTTTTGATCAGCTATATTTATTGACCGCGGACCACCTGATAAATCAGAATTCTAAAAATATGTTTGATAAATATTGGGTTAAGTAAGGTTTGTATAAGATAGGATATGACTGACCTCATGTAGTTCACCGATATAGTAGTCTTTCATGAGCTCACGAGCATCAGTGGAATGTCCAACATCTTCAAATGATTCAGTGGAATCTTGTCCTGAAAGGGAAATGAAGATATTCATGGTGGAGCTTGTATGAGTACATCAGTTTGATATTGATATGACTTTTAGTATCTTTGGACTCTATGCGCAACAAATGGTCTATCTATGGTCAATATCATAAGGAACGTGCTGAATGCCAGACTGAAGATGTCAATGTATCATTGCCAATGGTCTATTGAAAATGTCAAGTATTCAGTAAGCCTACACATGAGTGTCTCTGCAGGGAAGGGAGCATCAATATCCTGTGCTGAGTGGCATTACTCTTCATGTGCAATAAATGATACAATAACATAACATAACTCACCAGCTTGTTCTAGAAGCACTTCTTCACCACCTGGATGCTAAAAGAGAAGATCAAATTATATCATCACACAAGATTAGATAGAACCAAAACATCAGTAAGTAGGGGTCGGAGCACATAGACTTGAGGGACTCACTAGGTATCAATGTGAACATTTCAAATGGTGCCTTGCAACCAGGATGTGATTTTTTGCGGAACACAGATATCAAAAATCACTTTACTACACACATATTTGAAGCCGTATGTCAAACATAGTGAAACATTTACTTGCTAGGTCAAAAAACTATCAAAAACTCAACACTCTCCTACATCTATAAGTAAACAATCAATAGCTGACTATTTGACAAGTATTTACAGCCAAGAACTGTATTGTTTGGATTGTTGGGATTAAAATTTCTACTGCACCCTATTAACAATGACTGTTAATCATTTACTAAATATGTCAATTATATAGAATGAGATAAATGACACTATCACACTGTTCGGTGACTATTTGGGACATGATGTAAGTTGTTGTGAGAATACCGGTCAAACTCATAATCATGTGGGTGTTCCACAGGACAAGGGCTTCAATAAGTATTATTAATAAAACTTGGTTCATTTCATATACATAAAGTGGTGTCCAGAGACACAACAAAAAACCCAAAATTCTATAATTTTGCCCTAAACCATTGATTGATTATGCAGCGTAGCAGGGCAGAGTTATTGCTACAAAACTACAAGCAGGACAAACTACACTTTTACCATATCATGAAGTGATGATTGTCTTTTAGAGATGATGCTTGGAGTTTAAAAAGTAAATTTATCACAGTCCATCATACCATAAGCATAATCATGAGACCTACTCTCTTAAAGAAAGCCAAAGTTTTAAACTACTATCTACCCTAAGCATACGTGTTAAGTTTATTTTTCAGCAAAACAGGAGCATGGAGAGTCACAGTGGATCAGCTCAATTTCTCCAATTTCCGAGTCAACAGCCAAACACCTCAGGATAGGTTTTGAGCTCATTCGGCAACTTTTGTGGTGCACAAACATATCCCAACCCAAGGTATTTATTGGGTGACAAAATTATCGGTTTTCTCTTCAATTGGACAAAAATTCAATAAACCTTCGGATAGAAAGATCTTCCTGTTTTGGTGCACTAACAGGATAAAGTTAGATTCAATTTCTATGAGTAGTTTCTTACTTTACCTCATAGATGTAGATAATGTGAGGCATAATTACCCTTTTGGGACTAAGAGACTTGCAATTGATTGCATCTTCGCTGTTATGTTAGACTAGAGGTTCCTATGGCTTTTCCCTACCCACTTTTTACTCAGCAATCATCCCAACTTCATCCCAACATAAACACACACAAAACATCTGCTTTCAAAAATCACAGCTGCAGACAACACCCAGCAATCACAACATTATTGCATTCCCTACACCTCCCTGTCTTCACTAATCACAACATTCTCACTATACTGACATCTTCAACAACGATCAAAATTGTTCAGCTATCTTTGAGAAATATGATTGTCAATAGCCTCTTCTCTGTAGAGTAAGCTGAGGAATAACACAGTCCAGTCGTATAGGTTCCTGGTAGGTAGGAGTTTTATAGTATAGTCAGTTAGTTCCTCCAACTCCTTGACTTGATCAACATGTAAGCAATTTGAAATCAAAGCAGACTTGGTCTTTATCTCCTTGTTCAGAGGAGTCAGAAAGAACGCGGGACACATCTTTCCAAGACTGATCATTAGAAAAACTTTCATGAGGAGCAGCCCAGTCACGCCTTGATCATATTGACTGCTACAAACTACTTCTTTATTTCATGCGCTATTTCTGGGCCATTCATAAACGGATCAAATTAATTTCATAAGGCTAGATCCTCTCTCAGTCTTTGTATCAGCTTGATCATCTCATTACATATGACTTATATGCCTATACTTGTCTGTGGGTAAGTGATAGGCTTAACAAAACTCATAGTGCTAACCTCACTTTGTAAATCCTCATCTACATTGGTTCCTCCTCCTCCTTCTGGCATGTATCCTGCATCTCCTACATGATATTGATTATGATCAGGGGACAAGAGGAGGAGGAGGGAACTGGGGAGAGGATTAACCCTGGCCACCACATGCTAGACAGTGACAGCAGGGAATAATGGAGGTTGTTGTTCTGGAGTTTTATCCCTAGGATCGGTATAAGTCTTATGTGAAAAGCAGTATCAGTGTATCAATTATAGATAGATATAAGTTAGCTTACCTCATCTAGAAACTTTGTGACATCATAGACTTTGTCATGGATTATAAGCCATGTTGATTTTCCATTGTTGTGTTCCTTCACTTCAGCTAGTCTCAATACTTTAGCCATCTTTCAAACAACCTCTAAAATACAGTAACACCAAATCCAGCTGAACCTAGTGCCTAAATGAACTGATTATTAAATAGAATGATCAGCAGACCACTTGATTTTCTTATGCAAAGGCAGAGTTGAGCTGTATCCGGTTTGGTGAAGTAGAGCTCATTGGACTTTGGCCTTTGATTTCATTGGTTTGTTTCAATGTGCCTGCCATATCATTGAGAATAGAGTTCTGAAGGGCAGAGTTGGTATAAGAGGACAACTCCCATCACAAAAATTAAAAAAAAAGAGTTGGGGGAATGTGATCAGGGAGGTTGCGAGGGGTATATCCATAGAGTTATTATATACTCTAGAGTGGACAATGTGCATACTGACTCTCGTGATCTGACTGGGCATGTAGATCACTGATAAACTAGGCTATCATTACCACAAAGCAGGTGTCGTAAGGCTAAGTATGCATCATGCATGACTTGAATTTGGCATGTGCAAGACCAATGAGTTTAGTTTGGGTTCTGATTGTAACTTTGGAAAGGGGAAATGGAACATCCCCTGCATAAACTGTCAATAAAAATCAGCTAATAATGACAAGAGAGGATAACTATTATTAACAAATCCGCACGCTTTGGGGAGTATGTCACCAGAGCAGGTAGCCAATCAGATGGCTTCGGAATTCCGAGACTCAATTTTGCAGAGATCAGCTCATGCCCAGAGCTGAGCATGCGCAGAATGGACAATGTGTACAAAAATAGCATCAGTTTTTGTCCTACTTAATTATTGCGAAATCCATGACGCGATGCAATCTGGTTGTGCATGGCCGTGTCTGTATCATATAATTTATCATTGAGAATTTAGGAATTGGGTATGAAAATTTAAGTTTTATAGCGCTAATAGCCATTTTTTCAGAAAAATTTTCATGGCACACTATGTGGAACACTTGTAGGTATTTTCACTTGCAGCCATTGGAAAAATTTTCTATTTTTTCCCATCAAAATAAGCCAAAACCCCAACCGCAAACACATCATTGTGATGAAAAAAAATTACCGGGCTAGCTAGTTTTTTCTACTGCCACTTGCCAGCCATATAAGCTGTGTCCTGTCTCTATTACTCATATGTTACACATTCAGTGGGTCTTTTTAATTTTTGATTAAATGAAGTATGAGTAGCCTGTGAACAAGTGATCAGAGGTGTAAAAGTTTGCAGCTTGCCTCATTTTCAGTCACAATGTACATAATGTCATGATTCAGATTTGCTCTCCAGATAACGTTACTTTATTGAGGGTATTATTATCGGTTTTTTTGTTTCTTATGTCAAAGAAGATCAATTAAGATTGGTGCTAAAATCAGATGTGGCGTTACTGTCAGTCCTCATTGCTCATTAGATCACTTTTTGGCTGCCTCTCTTATATTTTTATAGCATCAATCTATTTCTGCCGGAGAATCACAGCTGTGTGAAATACTAACTCCGGTCATTTCAAAGGATTGAACACCTACTACACTCATCCCCCTTCCCTCAAAACTATGCAAACAAATACACATGTATACGTCAACCATACATGACAAGTTGGTAGACCCAGAAATCAGGAGGTCTCCGCGGACAAACTCCCGTCCCGGATTGCCACTCTGCGCGTCCCGCAGCGAAGGTGTAATTTGGCCCTAGTTGTCATTTATTTTAAGCCAAAACTAGAGCGTTCATATTATGAGATACCTACTTTTACAAATTATATTGTTGCACTTTATCCGAACGAGGAGAGATAGTATGTTAATAGGCAATTATCTAGGTATATGTACTGTGGGTGTAGGAAAGCAGCTTAAAAAGTCTTCTGGGTGAAGGAAGCTGAAAAAAAGGAGGAAAAAGGGAGATAGGGAGGAGGTGGAAAATACCCCTAAAAACTGGGAGGCTCCCTACCAAAAAGGGAGACTTGTCAGGTATGACGTCAACTGCCAGTGCCTTTTCTGGAGTATATACAAAATATTATGAGGGATGCTGAAGTTGCCATCTCAACTAATTTACAAACACAAACAAACAACCATAGTCATAATAATCATACCAGAAACTTGTATCAAACATCCACAACGACCGCTCTGAAGCAAATGGTCCCTTATTTCAAGTATGGTGAGAAATCAGAAATATCCGTCAACTTAAAATGTCACATTAGTGAGTAATGTTCTGAAAAATCTGGAGTCAGTCAGGATAGTTTTGTTACAAAATGCATTCATTTATATGCTTTCAAAACCTGCTGTGTATGGTTGAATGGTTTTGCGAATTCAAAAACTAGAGGACACCACCGGATAGGGAATTTAGCGCTCTAAATGACAGCCAAATCTAAACGCCGAATCTAAGTCAGAACCGTATGTAAATTGCTTCTGCAAATGGCGGAACTTAGCGGCGAACTTTTAACCTCCAGTCAGCTTTTCCACAAGCTATGTGTACACCTTATACTGAACAAATAACATTAACTCACTTGATGGCTAACATATGAGTAAAAGAGACAGAATCCAACTTATGGTTGAGAGAAATGTGGAAAAAACAAGCTAGCCCGGTCATGTTTGCGGTTGGGGTTATGGCTTATTTTGATGGGAAAACATAGAACAATTTTCCAATGGCTGCAAGTGAAAATACCTACAAGTGTTCCACATGGCGTGACATGAAAAATTTTCCGAAAAAATGGCTATTAGCGCTCTATAACATAAATTTTCATGCTCAATTCCTATATTCTCAATGATAACTTATATGATACAGGCACAAGCCATGCACAACCAGATTGCGCCGCGTCATGGATTTCGCAATAATTAAGTAGGACGTTTTGAGCACTGCATTGTCCGCTCCAGAGTATATAATAACTCTATGGGTATATCCCACGCTCCTTGATGTGATCAGGTATGTGATTGTTCCAATCCAGTTTTGAAGAGACAGGCTAGATTATCCCCAACTCTCTGATGTTAACAGGACATACTCTAGCCAAGGGTTAGCTCTTGACTCAGAGCAAATGCATTGTGCTAGACAAACTTCATGCTGTAAGGTGCGTTAAATGAGATTCATGTTAATCAAAGCTTTGGGTGTAGTGATATCCACCGGAGTCTTAGGCTTCTTTTTTCAGTTGATCTGGGTCCATGAACTAGACCTCAAGACTGTCTTATAGCATCTCAAGACTGCCTTACACATATCAAGAAGAGCTACCAAAACGATGACAGGAATTACTGTGATGAAGTAAGGAAGACAGAAGCAGCCCAGATATGAATTAAAGTGTTACGGTATCGAGTTAGACCAAGGCCTAAAAAATATTCATTTGAATCTGACTCAAATTCACTTGACAAGTGTGGTGTTGTTCCTGGTGGGTGATAACCGTAATTGTATACATTATTATACATATTATACATATATTAACTTTGGTTACGGTGGCAGTAGCAGCGTCGATATAGCATAGTATATTCGTTAGCTGCTTTTGTAATAGCGATAACTGTAAATTGCTGAACAGGCTGAACAGACTGAACAGCTGAACAGAATTTCTCAGACTAAAATTATTATTTGTATTCTTTTCTCTGGCTGACTATCACTTCTCAAACACATTCCTCCTAGCCAAATGATTTAATGAGTTACTAAGTTCCTGTTGGCACCTAATATAACCAATTTAGGGCAAGCAATCAATTTGCCAATTCTGACAAAATCTGATGGTGTTCAGGAAACCAGAAACATTATCCAGCTCAACCTTCCATCTATAGCCAGTCTTGACAAGCTTGGTTATAGGGGGGGTGGGGGGGCTCACCAACGAAGCTTGCCAAGGCAAGCTACTTTTCATCCATTCACTAGGGTAATGCCAAAAAATTGAAAAATTTGCTGTGAACAAAATTGAAAGGTGCCAAGGCAAGTGCAAACTTAGTATAAATAAATTAACAGCAGAATATAAGGAATTGTCTTTCGCTTATCCAAAAATAGCCAATCATGTAAAGAATCAAAGAAATAGTAGTCTGAAAAATTCTGTTCAGTCCGTTCAGCCTGTTCAGCAAATTACAGTTACCGTTGTAATAGTCATGGAATGACTTCTTCTGTTGAGAGTCACGTCAACTGCTAAGGCACATTCTGGTTTCTATATTCACAACTAAGAATATTTTTAAAACGATGCGATCCAAAGCGATCCAAAGCAAATAATCGAATGAAGTGTTAGGGAGAATTAATTTTGATCAGAGAGATGTGTAAACCTTTATTATTATACTCACCACCATAACCGCAGTAGTTACAACATGCATGATCATGATAACTGTGCAAGGTGCTCAACTCAGGTAAAAAACATCAAATGGAATGTCATGAATGAAAGTTGGTTAAAAGATAGCTCTTTTACTAAATGAGTTAACTCGGAATGTGGTGAAAGGATGAAGGTCTCCTCACTTGGGAATGTTTGGGATAAAATTTTGTGAAATTTCAATACAAATTCACATTGGTTTAAAAAGAGTAGAGAAAAATTTAGGATGACAAAAAGAGACTTGTGTGTTTAGGGCTGGGTAGCGCACTATAAATTGGGATACACAACAGTAAATATGGCAAACCAGTAAATAAAGAACAGAGCGCTGCTAAAATACATTAGAAAAATGAAAGACGTATTGTGAATACTCAAATAAAATTCTTAATTTGTTATGATGCTAGTCAGGTTTTGAATCCAGTCATAATAAAACTGTACCTCTGTGAATACATTAGGATTATGAATAGTTGGACAGAATCTCTCACCAAAGCTCACCACTCCTCTAACAGCCCAGTTTCCTGTGTGAGTGTTCATACACATCATCGGTCCGCCACTATCCCCCTGAAATTAGAAAAGACCAGCAAAACATAATATGTTTCCCAGTAACAACACAAGTCTATGCGGCCTATTCAATTATTGAGCAGCACATTCAGTCCCAGGAATAAAGTATTTGTCAATGGGTAAGAATGAAGACCTAGTTATTATATTATACAGTGTTGCACTGTATGCACATGATCAGATACTACTGTTTCATGTATGATGAGAGGAATTTTAATTTGGCAGGTGCATTACTTTGCACTTGTATTAGTGGTCAGGAATTATTCCAAATCTATTGATTTCAGTACGATTTCCGCCTTCGTTAATGTGACTGTGGGGGTGCAGCTGGTTAGTAAGGGGATCTCCAGGGTGTTATTGAGCCAGTAGACTTCGGAAAACAATTCAACTGAGGGAGATCCTGGTCAAAGAGCCTTATTGTACTTACAAAACAAGTAGATGGTAGATTGTCTCCACCCGCACACATCATCGTACTTGAGACAAAAATGTTAAATCCACCAGAGTTCCAAGTAGACACACAGTCTGAATCAGGTAGTACATTCATTCTAAAATCTCTAAGTGTCGTCACTGCAACTTCTTCAAACAAAGATATATCATATGATATATGAATACGTTAAATAATTTTGTTCACAAAAGCCTTGCATTTATCATCATGTAAAAAAATAAAGCATTTCTTGTGTTGTAAGACAGATGTATGATAATCATTACATACGACATATTATACTGCTTCTGTATGCATCCTTTATAATCATATCTGACTAAATACCACTGTACTGCATCCTTGGGGTCATTTCATGTTTTACTTACCTCGGCCATCTACTGAGCCCCATCCAGCTGTGTAACATAGGTCACTTGACATGGCGGTGCCTGTTTCCATACATATGTGAGGAAGGTCAGCGAATCCCCTGCCAAGTTTCAATAGAGCAATATCATGCCTGAGGCTAGGAGTCACAGAAAACCTTTCGTTTACAATCACTCGGCTGACATTCATAAGGCTTGCCCTGGTCCGATTCACAGAGGAGTCACCAACTTGGAAAAGATGAGGGGTGCCATCTCTCCTAGGGAAAATAAGATACATTTGAAAGAAAACTGAGTTAGATCCATAGCTGATTACAGATATAAAAGTGCAGTAAATAAAGAAAAAGCTCTGTCCCTGTAAGACTCTTATCTTGCCAAGGCACACTGATACAAATGTCTGCATACCTTTCTATGAATCTGACGCCATTCTCCAGTCGTTGTACTCTGATTATGTGTCCAGCTGTGAGAACGAAACCTTGACCAATATGAACACCAGCACCCTGAAATTCTCCAGCGTAGTAAATTGGTAGCATCCATGGCCAATTTTTTTCTTGATTTACAATACCACCGCCAACAATGTAAGGGGAGACAGATAGTTTACTGCTCAGCCCACAATCTGTCAAAGCCCAAGTAAGTGTTGTAATGAAATAGGTGAATAGAAGGAAGTGGCTTTCTGTTGTAAAATATGGTACTCAAGTGAGAGGAGGCACTCGCCACACCGTTATGCCTTCGTGATGCCAGGGAGTTTGGGACACTCCCTGCTGATGCCAACTCTTTCCGTCAGAGAAAGAAGTTATGCTCACATGGGAATTAGGAAGACAACTCCATCAAATTCTTTCTAAATACTCATTACCATATCAAAAACTAATCATGATCTGAGGCTATCAAATTTCAAAATGAAACTGCCAGGGGAGTGAACAGTGGATGGAAAGACACCTACCTCGCCTTTGACAATCCAGAGCTAGAGCCATTCTAGATTGGCATTCAGTCACCCTCACTAGTTTATCTAGTTGTAAAGTGGCAGACGTTGTGTTTGCTTGGACATACATATCACCCTACAAACAAAGATGTTGGTGTAAATACATGATTTACTCCAGTTATGTTATTTGAGTTGTTTGGTTGATGGACAAATTGTTCAGATGAAGCGTATATAGTGGTTAATACCTGTGATTGGTGATTGGCTGTAGGAACAACTCGTGTACTGGAAGCGAAGTCAAACCCTAGGTCTGCACATATCTGATCACTCCAATCTGATTTCCAGTGAGCGTCGTAACACACCGTATAGTTGTTTGTTGTGGACCCGTCACTCAATGCCACACTCACAATCAAGTTCTCAGCCCGGTTGTCTAAAATAAATTAATATGATGTATTTAACTCTCTGTCATTTTCGTCTTAAAGGAGTTCAGGTCATGTAACTACTACAAAAACTTAGAGATTGGGGCCTATCTCTTGATAACATGACCGTTATATTTGAAGGAATTAGGATCTCATATCAGGACAAAAAGTAAGACTTACAGCAGGCTTTCTCATCAGCTCCATCGGAGCAATGTGGTGTCCCGTCGCAAACACTCGTATGCGGCAAGCATGTGTAGTCGGTACACATAAACTCTGCACATGAACCTAGTAGAAATGAAACAGAAAGTGAGCAATAATTTCAAAACCTTTAAACAGATCAATTACACTTTTTGTTATTACTCTATTCTGTTTAAATTCATAAAAATCAAAAATAAGCTTAACTAATAAGCTAAACAGCAAGAAAAAAGAGAGGTTGGGGTATAATGTAAAATAAAGGCTCTATACGAATAAACGCTTGTCTTGTCCAAATGGATGCACATAACCTATGTCTATTTATACGTTATATGTTAGGTAAGGGCATTGAAAGGTAGAACAACAATATTTGTTCGTAGACTAAGAGGTTTTTAATAACTTACCACAGTTCTGTTCATCTGTACTACTATCACAGTCAGCAAATCCATCACAACGCCTGCTGGAAGGTATACACCGTCTGTCTGATGCTGCGGAGCATTTGAACTGAAACGGATGAGAAGAAGGATGATAAATGAAATAGAATTTGAAGGCAAGCTTTCTGTGCAGTCTGTTGTATAAATATTCAGGAAATACGTAGATACAGTAACATAGCATATTTGAAATTTCCTTTCCTTCTTTTTTTTCTTCTTTGAAGCCTATTCGTCTGAGGCCTACTTTCATTATCTATATTTCACAAACTATATCATATTGAAAGATAAACGCTTAATATACATTACCTCTTGAAATGAGCAAGAGCAG
Source organism: Membranipora membranacea (assembly GCA_914767715.1). Lineage (NCBI taxonomy): Eukaryota > Metazoa > Bryozoa > Gymnolaemata > Cheilostomatida > Membraniporidae > Membranipora > Membranipora membranacea. The sequence continues at coordinate 9,474,360 of OU612065.1, forward strand.
TCAAACTCATCAGAATTATCCAGGCAATGATCCCTGTTGTCACATCTTAGTTGTGAATCTATACATCTCCCGCTGTTGCATTTGAATTGCGAGGTTGTACAGTCTGAATGAATGATATCAAGGAAGTGATGATTGATAATATGCATAGCACAAAAACAACTTTACGTTCAATTTTGTTTTGCTGCCCAACAATCATATGTACGATGCATACATATTATATAAAAACAATGGCAGTAGATTAATCAATCGATGGCCTGTATACAAGATACTTACTGCAATTTGTTTCATCTGACCAGTCATTACAGTCCAATTCTCCATCACAGTGTTTGGTGTTGTCCAAACAAAGCCCATTATCACATTGATGATGACTAGCTGGACAATCTTATAATTCAAATAATATACATATTTTTAATCATTATAGTAAATAATATATCAGTACATATAAGTAGACATCAATAATATGATAAACACTCAGCTTTGAAAAACAAAAAACAGAAACAGGAAGCGTGAAACAGTTTTCAATAGTAGTTATAAGGATAAATGCTTAAAGGGCAACCACGGTTTCGCAGCAATGCATTAATGGGTAGCAAATAATGTGCTGGGCAGCATCAGCTTTGTGCATTATGCAATGCAAAACTCAAAGTAGTTGCTGCCTCTAAGCTGGGTAACACTTCAGTTTAGGGGAGGTTCCAAGACTTTGCTGTAATAATTATAGAGCACAGGCTAAATAATAACAGGAACAGGAAACTGCTATATGGTATTCTCTTTTAGCTGAGTTTGAGTACCTGATGGAAGAAATGTTTCACAAGAATTCTGGCTGAATAATCATCCGAATTATATTTTGTCTTTTTCCCCATGCAGCAGGTGCGATCTGCTATTAATCAATAGCCATCAATGAGAAGTTGTTTGAAACCTTGGTTGCCCTTTAACATACCATATGACAAGTTATTAGCAAGTTACACTGTAAAACACTGTAAAACATGATATCATTTGCCTCATGCTCTGATGAGTTTAAAAAAAAAGTTAATATTATAAAGTTAATGTTATTATTATAATACTCGTCAGGAGGATTTTTTATACTCACCACACATAGATTCGTCGGAGTTATCAGGGCAGTCGTACTTTCCATCACACTGTAGAGATGCGTTGACACAGCGATCTCCTGATAAACAGCTGAACTCGGTATTAGGACAGCATTCTGAAAATAATAAGATTATTACATCTATCAAGAAGCCAAACCTTTTTTATAACTCATAAACTGAAATTTTACAATTTGAAAAAAATGTTTTTACTATTCATGGTGCAACATCGGTTGGTTGGTTTATTCTGTCACAAACATTAGGTATGTTGCGAGATTGAGTGTTTATACTGTAACATGAGTAGGGAGTACCAAAAAGAGATATAAAAAATGAGTAAAGTAAAGTCTGACTTCTAGTGGATTAAAAAATATCTTGTAATATTAAAATCAAATTTTCTGAGGAAGGAATCTTTGCACCAGGCAGTTCTTACTTAAGGCTGCAATATTTGCCTGAGGGGAGTTTCTCAAGAAAATTGTTTAAAAAATGTTCGTCATCATGTATTATCTGCAGGGCCAGGTTCTTTGTTCGTTTTGATATGACAGAATCTAGGTCCCCAATATCAAGACCTAGCATGTCGCCCTGTTTAAAAAACTTTGAGCTTTCATAGTTAAAGCAAAGAACTGTAAGGAGCTTTCACAAAAAAACTTCACATCACCTTGTCCAGATAATATTTCACAGAGTTTCCTCCAGAGTAACAAAATAATTTAGATCATCTTTATGAAATTATTAGGCTGATATTTTATTCAATGTGAAGGTGTACTTACCACATGGAGCAGGTTCATCAGATCCATCATCACAATCAACTCGCCCGTTACAATACATAACTCTATCAATAACCTGACTTTGATCTCGACAAACAAAAGAAGCAGCCTGACTACATGCATCTGTAAACAACAGACATGTCTTCTACTGACTAACGTTCATATAATTTGAACAGAATAAGGTCATAGCGCCATGCTATCAGTTATTACAAGGTGGGGCATGCAGCAATGTATAATTGGGTGAGAGGCTCAATATCGTTGACATCAATATACAAACTGTGTGTCTTATCAGTTGTAAAAAATGCCATGACACAGTATAGGTAGAGAGGTGTGGGGCAGTGCACTACACTGAAGCAAGAAAGCGCATCTATCAGTATCTAACATGCAGCTCACAAAAGTAACCCATGGCAGAAGCTAGATTGGACATCATTTTTGTAGCATGATATATTTTAATAACAATTGGTGAAAATATACACAAAATATAAGTTATTAGTGTCTTAAAAAAATAATAAAAACAGCACTTTCGGAATGTGTTGCGTATGTTATCTATCCCAAGTAAGTAATCAAACGGAAAATAGTGAGCAGCCAATATGGAATGTGATCTAAGAATAAAGAGTAAAAATCCATTAAAAATCTATCACAATCCCGAATAAGAATGGCACCTCAATCAATAAATATGTCATCTCTAGCCCAGCGATAGAATGTGCTATCTCGCGCTGATGTGGAACTGAGACAAAAATCTTTTTGTGTGTGAATTTGTCGGTATATATTAAATGTAAAATGAAACTCAACATCATTTTTAATTTTAGCGGTTCATGATTTGAAGTTTGGTCAGCATGCACATCTTGGCACTGAGAATTCAAAAGGGAACCAAATTGAACTTGCCTGATAGCAAATCTTTTGCGCTGGGCCATTACAAAACAATTAAATTATATACATAAATACTGAATAAATCTTCGGCACTGCTTTGTACATTCAATCTCCTAACATAAGTACATTATAGATATACGAAAATAGGTTTGGAAGACTAAAAATTTGAAATTCGATAGACAGAAATATAAAAAAACAGAGGAAGTGTCCAATTATTTTGGATTTATAGAAGAGGAATGTTAAAACATAGAGAATAAGGTTGTACAACAGGTTATAATCATTAGAAACTGTAACAGCTATCAGCACACACAGAGCAAGATCATACAGATACTGTGATAAAATGATATACTATCTACCTGTTGGTGTATCGGTGCCTGCGCCTATAGGTACTAAAAATAGAAAGAGGTAGAAAATTATAGACATTAATAATAGAATTGGTTAGGTGTAACTTGCCCTGATAAGAAGTATGATAGCCCCTCAATACCAGGTAGTCAAGAGAGATTCATCACCAATATTTCAGCTGACTGTGTTTGCCAATAAGTCTTAGGTAAAATCAAACATCACATAGCTTATTCATACATTCATACTGCTTACAGCCCTATATATCTACTGGTTTGATGCTACTTACAACATCCATCTGCTTCATCACTGCCATCATTACAGTCAGGTGTACCATCACACCACCAGGTTGGATCTATACATTGAGACTTATCGTTACAAGGGATGTGGTGCTCTGGACAGTTCTCTCCTACAAAATAGCATAATGACAGAAATGTATGGTTACAAAGGATAAAGATAGATTGAGCCCTGCAACATTTTCCAATTTGATCACAGTGATAATATTAGTAAGTTTGTAAAGTCATCAGGACAGTCTGATGCCCTATTATAGTACATACCACATTGAGGTGCCTCATCCGAACCATCTGGGCAATCGGGAACTCCATTGCAATACTGAAGGTTGTCGTAACATATACCCTGAGGACAGGCTGATTCATATGTACTGTTACATGCTTTAAAAAAAAAGTACACATATGTTATCAAATAGATGCAGATGGATGTTCATACTGGATACGCAAAGATTTTCCAACTTAAGACACTCGTTGGGAGGTGCTCATATAGTTACGCAAAATGCTCATCTTGATGAACCACTCCAACATGAAATTAAGTAGGAAGCGAGCGCTGACGCTTATGTGACATCAAAACTTACTGCATGTGATGGACATATCAGGAGTCAGGCAATGGTATAGATACTCTTCACAGATATACCACTCAGGATAACACTGTCCCTTGCCGTCAGCACATAGGATGTCGTTATCTGGGCAAGCTGTTAAATAAGGGATAATATTTTCAATGAAAACTAGAATGAGTAAACCATCACAATTAGGTGCAACATACTCATAATAATATGATTTATATGATGTGTTTTACTTGAGGTGAATGTTGAGGAGGAACATACCACATTTATCAGCTGACTCATCAGACTGATCTCTACACTGAAATCGATCATCACACTCAATAAAGCTCTCAAAACATTCTCCTGAAGTCGGGCACTGATATTCATCTGGTCCTGAACAGTCTGAAATAAATATACATACTTCTTCCGTTCACAAACATCATAAAGTCATATAATTGTGCTGTTTTCTGGATCCTTCAAGGGGGGATGTGTCTATCAATCAATCAATCAATCGCGTGTCAGAAATTATCAATGCCCAAAATATAACTACAGTTTTTAGGTATCTCATTTATAAGAACATGTCAATTCTAATCTTTTACTTTCAGTTTAGCATCATATTACGTTTAGAATTAAATTATAAATAAAACATGTTTTCAAAGAGATGATGGTTTACTTACCACAACTACCTTCTCGTATACTGATATCATCCAGAGCAATATTTGATAAGAGTCCAGTTGAGGACATGAGAAATTCTATATTCATAGCTGATGTCTGATCCAGAGTGATTCTGGCTCTGTGCCAAGTGAGTAGCTCCTGAGCACCTCGTATGCTGATAAGTAACTGTCTAAGACCACTATCCTCAATACTGGTCACCTGTGAACGAAAAACAAAACATGATCAATGACAGCGACAGCGACAGTATCGCTGCGATGACATATATATTGCGGTACTAATGAGTTTTCTCATTGAACCAAAAATAAAAATGATGGAAACTCTGAATATAAAACACACTATAATTAAGCTCACTACCATGTCAGAAAATAACTCCTATTAAAGATAAGCTCAGCAGTGTACTTACATTGAGATAACCGATGTTACTTCCGACCATGTAATAATAGAAAGATAAGCAGTGAGGAGTAGATAGCTGTACTTTAGGAGATGTGAATGTGGCTTCTGCTGGCTGATCGCTCTGGGTGTCTAAAATACACATAACGGAAATATAAAAATCCTGCAATGCTGCAATGAATGTTCTTACAAATCTTTTTAAATGAAGTGAGGTATGATGAAAAGAAAAACAATCAAAATTTATCATAAGTACCCATAAGATTTGAAATATGTAAGCAAAAATGGAATTTTTTGTCTTTTAAACTTACCTAGAAAGTTGTAATAGCCAATGAAGTTAGCTAGAGAGTGATCATATTTGGGTCCAGTATTAGCCAAGGCAGTTGATCCAGCATTACGACGGATCAGGTTTGTTGGTGACCTTGTCCATCCACAATACTCAGAATCACCATCAAAATTACAATCAAAAGTGTCGGCAACATCTAAGGTAAAAGAAAACCAGTTCATGTAATGGAAAAAAAGTGGTCTAATGATGGATCAATGCAGATCTTGCCAGACTCACTCAATTTTACACAAAAAAACATGTTAAGAAGAGTATGGCCTAGATACATAAACTTCACTCACCTCCACAGCTCAGTTCATCTGCACTAGAGTAACAATTTGAGATTCCGTCACAGCGTTGCGCCTGCGGGATACATTTTTCTTCATATGGACACAAGAACATCCCGTTGCAAACTGGAAGAGAATTGACTGGGAGAATTAAATTTATCATTAAAAAATTTAACTGACTGACCATCAACAGAGGGAAGAGGGGATGGTTGTAGAGCGGATATCATTGGCTTCGGTACGACTGACCAAGACAAGTGATCACTTTACAAATTTTAAACCAAGCAGCATTCAAGGACAATCACTGATACACGATCTTAATTCCCATGATCAATCTTCTTTCTTTATAATAATAGTTATCTCCCTCTAATCTCCCTCTTCACATACCTGGATCACTGCACTCTCCGGCTGCCATTTTAATGTCATCTAGCTGAAGTTCTGTGGATTTGTTACCACCATGTAGAGCCTGGAAGTTTATCCTAACCAGCTGGTGTTTGATCATGCTTGATCTAAGGGTGACTCTTCCATTTTTCCAGCCTGCCTCACCTGGGGCATAACTCCACACTGTCTTAGAACCGGAGATAGCAGGTTCCTCAATCACCACTCTTAGCTCAGGATTACCATTGCCGTCTGAAGTTGGGCTGACCTGCTGATATCTAAATGTGAGACACTGCGTGGATGTGAGCTGAAAGGGGGCTGTTATATATTCAGCCCTTGTTCCTATGTCAGCGCTACTCGCGTCTGCTGTCAAGTATTTTTCTATAAAGGCAAAAAGAACAACACAATACAGTATGTATAAGATGTTTGAAATGTCAAGGAAACATCTCAGTTATTGTATAGAGCGATGTACATACCAATCACAATTGTAGTTACAATATATTGGCAACACTATGCAGCTTCTAGTTAATTGGCTAAGCCCTTCACTGGTTTTAGATGACCAATATGAAGTAATTCTCATAGTGACAATGGGGATCAATTGAGCAGTTTGAGGTTGCATCCATCTAGTACTGTTGTAACTTAAACTCACCATTACTGTCCCATGTCCATAAGTATTGTCCACGGTTTCTGGGCGTGTAACCAGTGCTAACACAGTTGTTATCATCAAAGTTACAGTTCACTTGCCATCCACAGGCGACTTCGTCATTGGCATCTAAACACTCAGGGTTCTTATCGCATTGCAATGAGTTGAGAAAACATTGGCCAGCATTGCATGAGAACTCTGTTTGACTATCGCAACTGGTGGGTTCTGCTGGGCAGCTTCCAGATTCTACTGAGAGGTCATCAATAGCTATGTAGTAAAAATCCTTGAGGGTAGAAAAATTGAGTATAAATTATTATCATGGTTATTTATTACCTATTTATGATAATTACTGATCATAAAGATTAGTGTTGATAACGAGTCAACCAACGATTGGAAATGTTGCAAGAGTAATAATGCCGGCTTACCAATGTTAACTAACCCAAAATATATAAATAAATTTTATTTTGCCAATCCCTGGTTATAAAAAGAGCATTAACCATGGAAGTTTGTAATATTGAAAGCAAAATTTTAATCGACAATGTTAGAAGTTAATCTTTGCTATTGATGCAATAACTTGATCCTGCAATTTTATTTTTAATTGTTATCTTTTCATTTGTTCCTGATCAAAAGCATTAATCCCATGAGTTGAGAGATGATCAGAATATAAGGATTACTGGGACCAGAATTCAACAATCAAACCACAACCTATACAAGCCTTGAATCATTCTTATAACCTAGCCTGCGCTAGAGGGGTCAAGATTCTGTTAATGGGTCACCATTGTCACATTTTGGTCAATTGTGAAATTAACCAATCATGCTGTGTTAAATTTGAGCTTGTGATGTCGCACGTTCCCATTTTTAATCTTAACCTCTCTTACGCATAAGTTGATCCATGCTTCTTACCGAGTCATCAGGCTATAGGAAAACAAGAGGTAACATGAGAAGAATCAACACTCACATAGAGTTTGGGAAGAGAATAATCACTCAATGCAGAAGTCATAGATCAGTAGTCTGTAACCAGTAACATGTCAAAGTGTGTATTCGATTAAGGGTGAAAGGTGTATTTGATTAAAGGTGGTGTGATAGAGGAAATGGCAAACACTCAAGTGAAAGACTAAGGTAATATAAGCTAACTTACTGTGTTAGCGCCTGATGTAGCTGACAACTCTAGAGCACCTCTTACAGTAACTCTCATTCTGATCCAGTCTTTACCTTGATCACCATAACGCTGCCATAGTATGTCGTCCCCACTCTTGATTTCTAGGACCCCGACAGTGTTACCGCTCATCCTAACCCACATAGTGACACAAGATACATCATTAGAGAGAGATAGAGGCCAGGAGATGGAAGCTTTCTGCCAGCGCTCTACTGGGTTATATAGCAGATACTCGCTATCCTCCTCGTCATCTGTCTCCTGGTGACCATTCTGGGGAAGGAGCAGGTTATCTGAGTATCCATACTGGAACTTCCAATTGGAGTCATCATTGTCCAGTTGTATCATGCCGCACCCAAAGGGCGAATTAAATGAGCAGGTTGTTTCCGATACTGCTGAACTACAGCCTGACTCATCACTGGAGTCACCACAGTGAGCTATCCCATCACAGCGTAACTCGTCACGAATACAGCTGCTGCTATCACCACAGCGGAACTCCCCGGCCAGACAGGAGCCTGAACAAGAGCCTTCATAAGTCCTTACATCGTCAATAGCTATGTATGAAGCCTGGTTTATAAGAGCTTGAAAGTGTATTGAATAACTTCCTGCAGGCATATCAACTTCACCTCTGACCCATAGTCCATTTGTCCTCTCAGAGAATTGTCCAATTGTTGAACCTGAAGACTGCTGAACATATATAGCCGAGTCATAGGAAGTATAGTAGTAAAATTGCATACATTGAGCACTTGTATTTGAGCGGGAAGGTGTTTTCAGCAGTGAGCCAGATTTAGAGGTCATCATGTAGGAGCTCCTTAGGTTATCATATCCAGATGTGTGATCATAGCTTGGTCCTGTGTTCTCCAGTTCACCTGTGGAGATTGCTAATCCATTCGCTCGCTGCCAGTCAGTTGTAGTATATCCACATTGATAGGCTGATTCAAAGTCACATGACACACTTGGTTGGCACGGTCTAGTTTCATCGGAGTTATCCCCACAGTCATCAAAACCGTCACAGAGTCTCTCCGAGTTCAGTATTGTATTACCATTATTGCAGGTAAACTCAAACTCTGTAATAATAACACAGTACATGTATTATTATATCATGATTCTGGTCTCATAATGTGAGTACACAGACAGTGACCTCATCTATCATTGAGAATTCTCCTCAGTGACTGTTTACATACAAACACAATCATGGAATATTCATACACACAAACATGTAATATACATACCTATGATATCAGTAACCCAGTCTTTGAATGATGAAGTTTGAGTAAAGACATCATCCTTGTGATTTGCCAGTAGACATGCTGGTGGTCCGAAGCTAGTAACTCCAACCACAGTCCACCTCCTCAGCTTATCCAGACAGACCAGAGGTCCTCCTGAGTCTCCAGAACAGGATCTAATACTACCAGAACTGTAGCCTGTGTAACAAAGATAGGAGTTATATAAGTAAGAAACAAAACAATAAGTATATTAATTTCTTAGAGGTCTGAGACACTTATTAAGCAACCAACATAATGTAGTATCATTCTGTAGAGAGAAAACCAAAGAAAGGACGAATCAGAATGCGCATTAATCTGAAGTGTTCTGTCTTTACTAACCGGCACAGGTCATGTGATCCTGGATAAGTCCACTCCACTGCGAACTGCTGTTACATCCTTCACGAGAGGTCAACTTAAATTTAGCCTCCTGTAGCACATCGGGATCGGTAAGGGACGTGTCAATCTTACCCCAACCAGCTAAGTAACACTGCGACCTCGAACTATATGTGTCTTCGATTTCAGGCATACAGATAGGCTGAATGATGGAGGTGTAGCTTATCGGTTCCTCCACAAGTAAAAGCGCTATATCGTATCCATTAAGTGTGTTAGTGAACTTTGGATGCACTATTACTCTTGATACATTGGCCTCGATGGAATTAACTTGTCCAGGTTGTAAATCTGTGGTTCCCAAAGCTAAACTGAATGAGGCTGGTACTCCGGCACTTTTCCTAAAAGCAAATTGTACATCATCAGGTATGTGGGGTAAGGAAGATTTCAATTGTTCGCTTATAAATCAGTTTCATAGCTGGTTGAATCTGTAAATTTGAAGCTAACAACATAACCATACTCACTGAACACAATGAGCAGCTGTTAGAATCCAATGAGGAGATAGGAGAGCGCCTCCACAAGTATGGCGGCCGAGAAACTTGAGATCGACAAGCCATGGCCATCTGCCCTGAGTGGAAACTTCAGAACCACCAATGATGTATGGTGACAAGCTCGCCTGGCGACGCCCACAGGTGTCCGCTGAACAACCAATCTAAAATTAATGAGTAAATACAGCGTTGACAACATAATTGACAGGATAAAAATGTAGCCTGCATCAGTTGTTAGAAGAAATCATTACTAATATATCACTGGACATTAATAACTTTTTGACAACAAGTTGCCTCACCTTCATGACATTGTTTAACGGACAGTTATCCACTTTATTAAATTTGGTGATAAAACCAGACGCTGATGGGTTTGTGAGCTGAAGGAACTCTGTGTCTGTTGATAGCGCAGCGGTGGCTCCACTGTGGGTGGCTGACCTGCAATCAGAGAGTGCAACATTTTAGAGCAATATAGTGTCACATAAGCAAATCTCAATATAGTAGGCCTAGAATACAGAGACAAAACTCAAAACAACATAAGGATAATATTGCAGACAAATACCTGAGCTTATAGCGATGGCTCATGGTGTAGAATGACAGAGGAACTACAATACTAGTTATAGATTAAAACCTACCCTTTATACAAATATTTGCAGATCTGATCGTTCAGAGCTAAATCCCAGCCAGTTGAACATACAGCGAAGTTGTTACCATCTGTGTATCGCAGTTTTATGCAGTCCTCTGTAGTACACATATCTTCAATAGCTGGAACATGAAAACATAACACAACTGTTTAACAGTATGAAAACATGTCATCTAATGTTTTGCATGGAAGAACGCAACAGGATTTGACACAAATCCAAATGTCATGTTTTAATCAGTATTTATAACAAAATGAAGGAAGGATAAATCCCAAGTATCCTTACTCCATGTAATATGGAGTTTATTAAAATGTGAATGAACACTTACCGCAACCGTCTTCATCATAGCCATCGGCACATTGATATATACCATCACATCTGATAGAATCTCCACCATCTACACACGATTTATCTCTACACTGAAACTGTCCGGCCTCACAAGTAGCTGTATAAAAACAAATCAGAAGTGATAAAACTGCTGTTGACGATCGAGTTAATGAAAACAGCCATGAATTGAGTATTTTTGATGATTTTAATGTATTCAGAAGGGATACTTTGAGTGTCAATCTTACTAATGCTTACAAATGTGGTATCACACTGAAAAGATGATAACAGACGGACACATTGTATCAGAGTGTATTGTAAAAACTTACGGCAATTGTACTCATCTTCACCCATCGAGCAGTCACTATAACCATCACAGAACCACTCTTCTGGTATACAGGCTCTATCTGGACATTGTCTCTGTGTAGGGTCATCGCACAGGCAAAATCCTGTAACAGAGCAAACATTGTAACAATCAAAATTCAATTATATCTCCAAAACTATAGACAATACGTCATGCAGGTACATTTATATTTTATCATCTAATGTTTTGTTACAATTAAATTGTGTCGGATTACTCAAGCACAATGATGTTTGCAAGACATCAGAAATTGATCAAACATACAATGAAAAAAAAATTGTCCTGATGCCAAACTTTTACAAGCCTGCCATAGCTTTGCGCTTGATTGGAGCCAAAAGTGACAGGCAAAAAGTGTCGTTATAGGATATTATGTTGTGCTTTGCTAACCATTCATAACAGTTATGTCATCTAGTGATGTGACGATACCATCCCCTCCGTTTTTACTAGATAGGAACTCTATCTGGTAGGATTGGTCCTGAGCCTGTATACTGTGTGATACATGTATCCACTCACGCCCTGCGTTACCTGTCTGACTCCATAACTCAGTAACTGATCCCGTATTCAGGTTACGTACCTGAGCCTACAAAAAGCAATATTACATTACATAATTTCCTAAGAAAAATGAATTGTCAGTACACATGCATGCCATTGTATGGTTCTTATTGCTGAGAAAACATATATGTCGTAGTTATATCACATAAAACGATCTTCATCATAACACCTCATACAGCCAAAGAGTGAGGATATAATATATACTACAAACAGTAAATAGTTACCTTCAAAGTAGAATCACTGTTTGAGTCAGTGCCTTCATAGTTCATGTTGTAGTAAAACTGAAGACATCGCTCTTGGTTAGAAGACATGTTCAGATCTATAACAAGTTTAGAGGCAGTTCCTTGAGCTGAGGCTGATTGAGGGATGGCGGTTATATAATTGCCGACAGGATTTCTGTAAGTGTTGTCAAAGTATGTGCCAGGCACTGCTGAGCTGATGGCAGGTGACTCTACCTTCCAATTGTATGCTGGGACTGAAGATTCAGTTTGTAGAGAATAGCCTGTTAGGTCATATCCAGACTCGAATGCAGTGGAGATCAACGAACCTGCGCAAAAATTAAAAATACATTGAAACTTATCACACAGCAACTAATCTGTCATGTACATAAATTACTCACCCACATAAACACATCCAGTTAAGGCTTCGTTATTTTTTAATGCTGCATCGATATAAACTTTCAGTAGGGCGTTAGTTAACACATTTATCATGCTACAGTGTGTTCTTGGTATGAGACCTACCTGGGCAGTTCTGTTCATCAGACTGATCGGGACATTCAAACTTGCCGTTACATAATGGCTTCTGAGACTGAGGAATGCATTTACTAGTGATAGCGCAGTAGAAACCATCATCACAACCTGAAATAAGCGTGATTGGGGAAAATCATACAAGAAGGATAAGTCAATGACAGCTCTAAAGTACAAATCCGAATTCTTTTGATTCAACCGGGCAGGTTTATCCAGGTGTTATAAGATGCGATAGAGTAAGCCGTATTGTCTGATTATGCCCTGAGGCCCTTATTAGTAGTTTATCTTACCAGTAGGTGCAGGGCAGGCTCCTGTCTCAATGTGAATATCATCTATCGCTTTGTCAGCGAGTTGGGATTCGTCTCTAAGGAAACTACCAAAGTTGAACTGATAACTGCTAGGTGCGATGTTCACTTTGACTTCTCTCCAAACACCAGTCTGATCGGTGGAATCAGGATTCTCTCGTGTCCACAATACCTATATATTTAAACAGATCAAAGATCGATCAGAGGGAGAAGGAATTGACAATGAAAAAGTTGCAGATTCTGCAGCAAGGACTTTTACTTCAAGATGCGCAGATGACTGCACTGATTTTGCCACACAATATTTGTAGAGTCTGAAAACTGACACTAAAGGGTTTCTATAAAACGAGGAATCCATTCACATGAAAGAGGTTTCAAATTAATGTAGCCTAGCACAAATAAAGCATGGTTATTATTTTAGGTAACATTTCATCAACTACTGGCAAGTCTTTGTTATACAACCAAGCAAATTTTGCTATCGCTAAGCCCTCAGTCTTGTTTACAGTGAGTGACTCACAGTCACATCAAAATGATTTGAGGAGCCAACATCCCATGTAATAATTCACAGTTATAAATATGCTTATCATGATGTACAATACTCTGTTCCACTTGTACAGAGATTAGAGCTTGAAATAGCATATTAAGGACCACCAAGTCAAGATAATTATGGAGTCATTTGACTGCAATTCCCAAATGTCCGCTTCCACAGATTACACAGACTCCATAACTGTATAAAAATGTGCCACTTGTGATTGGTGAAAAATGGTGTCAAGTCTCTCAATAAGTATATGCCTAACAGAATTTGTTGATGTCTTTGAAAAGCACAAGAATAATTGCAGACCAGTATCGACCTGGAGGGTAATAAGTCTTAACATACCTTCTCCTCGCCAAGGTTGCTTATCGAGTAAACATACAGAGAACCCATCTCTGTCGGATGACCCTTCATACTGTAATAAAACGTCAGGCAGGAATCTTCTCTACCAACATACCAGGGCGACACTAACGTAGCCTCCTCACCATGCGGACAACTTGGGCACCAATCAGAATAGTAGTAGTGACCTGTCATCAAGCATAACCATTATACAAAGTATGCCAAACGGCGATTCAAAACTTTTCTAACCTACATGGTACGCAACCCATGACCTGTTGAACTCTGGCCAAGTCTGGGGAATACTAAACCCAAACAGGATTAAAACAAGGAATTAAGAGGACATGCAAAGTTCCCGAAGTACAATTAAAAGCAGATAAGGTATTAGGCAATGGACTCCACTAGTGTGTGAGGGAAACCAGCTGTTACTGGAAAACCCAATAGCAGACAATTCAGTACCCTGATTACAATGGAAAACAACATATCTTCATTATCTTGACTGTTATCAGCCTTTCATGACTCATGACTTACTAACTGGCGAGGGAGTTATCTTTAGTCTATTGACGGCATTTTAATTCATACGTGACTGATGTCGTAAGCTGGTAACACATGACAACCATACAAGGTATTTAATGATAGGATTGGTATGTAGTTACTCACAGATAGCCCCCAAGGAAATACCCATACATAAATGTAACCATCTATCAACTCCCAAAAGCGAATTCAGAATGATTGGTTGTCTTGCTTAAACCACAATATGATTTATTGGTAATAAGAAAAAAAATTCAATGTTAGCACAACCTTTCATCTAACCTGAGTCATTGCCAAATGTGTGATCAGAGTCTGGCCCTGTATTAGGAGTAGGTGTTTCCCCTGTGTGATACACCCAACTGTACTGGCTAGTATCTCTAGGTGTGTAACCACATAGCTGTGAAGTCTCAAAATCACATGTCACAGACTGTCCGGGACACTCAAACTCGTCAAACCAGTCCACACAGTCGTTTTTCCCATCGCAAGCGATAGTGGAGCGGTCCTTACAAACCCCATCACACAGAATCAAAGAGTCTTGACCACATGCTGTATTCTCAACAAACTCTGAAAAAGACAGAGAGATAAGGTTCAATAGATTAGCATTAAAAAACTGCAGACTACTGACAATGTGTTGAATCTTCAACCTGACAATTACGTGTTACTTGTATTATGGATGGATGGATTTTATTACTATCACTGACAGCATTATTAAAAGAAAAAATGAGTCGCAAAATACAGTGTAATTGCTGGTAATTATGGCCTACCTGTGATGACGAGACTGTTAACAACAATACTCAGACTAGATGGTGCTTTGTCAAGGACTATTATTACTTGTTTGGTAACTTGACTTCTTACAACTGGTGTGTTGAAAATAATTCTGAATATTACTATAACACTACCACTTCTGCAAAAGACATTCAAGGAGTATGCATAAGAATGTAAACGAATCAGATGCCGTTGTATGTGTGAAAACAATTTTGTCTCACATAGATAGATGGAGATGAAAACTTTTTGTTGAATAAGGACCCAGATTTTGCAAATAAATAGGGAAGGTCCATCATATTTGTCTGGGTTGGTTGGTAAACATCACAATAAAGCCCGTAATCTGCCTCAAGGCATGCAGGCAGTTAAACAGTTGTCTAAGCCAATAAATAGCACCTGCCACATGTGCCACAATTGACTGCCTTGGCGACCCCAGGTAATTCACCTCAGCTAAAACTTAAAACTATCATTCTCCACATTCCTTGAACTCAATTTACAAATTACTGAGCAGTGCTCAATCCCGAACTGATTTGACAGAAGGCAGTACTTACTGTAGGCTGATCACTTCAGTTCGGTTATAAGTAGAATTAAAAACAGGATCTTGACTCATCTGTAAATCCATCTGTAAGAAACAAGTTCAGTAGAATTAATAAATGTTGAAGATTTCCACTGGGTTTCACGCTTCTGAGAAACAGAAGATGCTGCGTTTTTTGGTGGGTAATGACCAGTATAAATCACTAACTACCTCTAACGATGTATTAACCAATAAACCAACTGAAGAAAACAGAGATAGCAGACTGCCTTGACTAGGCTGTTGAGACAAATGTTGCCTCAAAAGCTTGTCTGCGCTGAGTGGCATAAGTTCAATCTTATGACACCCAAAACCTAAAATGTTTCGGCTATTGGCAAGTATCGTTTTCATTTATATATCTAGTTTGAGTCCAGAAATCCGCATAAAACAGTCTGTTTATACAGCATTCCTGAGCCACTCATGTTGAATGACCGATTTATAATGTTTTTCATAGTCCTAGTCCGAACAGAATTTATTCATAGCTCGGGAATGGGGTAACTGTAAATTGCTGAACAGGCTGAACAGACTGAACAGCTGAACAGAATTTCTCAGACTACTATTTGTTTGATTCTTTACATGATTGGCTAATTTTGCATAAGCATGGACAATTCTTTATATTCTTCTCATTAAATTATTTATTTTAAGTTTGCATTCACCTTGGTTTCTTTCAATTTTATGCACAGCAAATCTTTTGGCATTACACGACTCATGCCTGACAAGTCTCCCTTTTTGGTAGGGAGCCTCCAAGTTTTTAGGGGTATTTTTCACCTCCTCCCTATCTCCCTTTTTCCTCCCTTTTTTCAGCTTCCTTCACCCAGACAACTTATTAAGCTTCTCGTTGCAAGAGAAACTATGTTTTCCTACCCCCACAGTACATATACCTATATATAATTGCCTATTAACATACTATCTCTCCTCGTTCGTATGAAGTGCAACAATATAATTTGTAAAATCAGGTAAAATTACGCATTTCATAATACGAATGCTCTAGTTTTGGCTCGAAATAAATGACAACAAGGGCCAAATTACACCTTGCTGGACACGCAGAGTGGTACTCCGGGTCGGGAGTTCGTCCGCGGAGACTTCCTGATTTCTGGGTCTACCAACTTGTCATGTATGAGTCACGACTAGTGAATGGATGGAAAATAGCCCCCCCCCCCTATAAACAAAGCTTGTTAAGACTGGCTAGATGGAAGGTTGAGCTGGATAATGTTTCTGGTATCCAATTTCCAGAGCACCATCAGATTTTGTCATAATTGGCACATTGATTGCTTCATTTGCTTGCCCTAAATTGGTTATATTAGGTGCCAACAGGAACTTAGTGACTGATCAAATCATTTGGTTAGGAGGAATGTGTCTGACAAGTGATCGCCAGCCAGAGAAATGATAACAAATAATAATTTTAGTCTGAGAAATTCTGTTCAGCTGTTCAGTCCGTTCAGCCTGTTCAGCAATTTACAGTTACCGTCGGGAATGTCATGTATGACAGGGCCTTTGCGTCATGAACAATTCAGTTCAGGACGCACCTTTAATTATGAATAACATTTTTTGCCCAAGTTAGACAAGTAGTAATTCATATAAATTGGATCTTCAAAATGATTGATTGTAGAGCAAAAAGTCAGAATAATAAATTTATTTCAAAAACATTGAAAACCACATAAATGTTTAGTTTCTTCTGGTAAAAGCAGTGTTTGTTTGTCTTATTTTTTTTTGGGAGGTGGGGGATTCTTTAGTGTGCAGAAATACATATTCACATAGTGTTTTTTGATGTTAATGGTGGGCTGAAGATCAGAAGCATCTCAGCCTTATGGGTAAGATGCAGAATGGACAGTACTTACAAAGCTTGTGAAATCTTGAGCAGCGAGTTGAAACTCTGCAGACGAAGGATCTGCCATCGGTGATGTATAAGTTTGATCCAGTTTGACCTGTCCAGCAACAGTATCTCCTTCAGGCAGCTCAGGTACTATAAGAAAGCAGGAAACATATCCATACGCTATCAATGTTGCAAGTAAGATACCAACTCTATGATTGCTTGCCATAGCTGAGCGTCGCAGTATACTGAAAGTCTGCCTTACGAAGCAGTGTTTATATATGAAAAACTAGACATATTGAGCAACACTAAGAGAAACAACAGGTGCTTAGAACATCATGCTATTAGTACAGTACAGTCATCGTCATTGTCATTTGTCTCAGGTTTCCTGACCATTATGCAGTATATGAAGTATGATCGAATCATTAATAGCCCCAATAAATCTGTTTACTCCGGAAGTTTTTTATGTATCTTATCTAAGAATTGGCTAGATTTTAACTTGCAGATCTCTATTGTGATAGCAGAACAATGCTGGAGAACAATAACATGGCATGTGAATCGAAATTACAAAATATTTGCAAAGCAATTGATCATGCTAGTCTTGTCTAGTCTTGTTATAAGCGATTATCGATGTCTTCTTGCACAGCTGATTTCTAACTTTCTGACATGGGTTAGGCAGGTGCAGAGTTGCAGGGGAAAGAGGTGAAGGATTAGAGATAAATAGCTGGGAGCACTACCAGTACCTTTGGATGAGCTTGTTAAAATAATTTCAGCGGCGGTAGTTTGAGTGGATGGCATGCTTGTGGACGTTGTAGTCGCATTATCTGTTTGATTGTCAGGACCTGGACTTATAAGGTTCGGAAGTGTTGTGTTTTCTGGAGCGAGGGTGGTATTTTCAACAGAAACCACTAAAAAGGAAATTTCAGGATGTTAAGCTCCTAAGCTACCACTCAAGATACACCTATTGGCTATTATTACAGCAAGGCAAGAGCGATTCTTGCTGGTCATTATTGCCAACCCAGATAGATCAACCAGAACGGTTATTGTCTAGCTGAGGAGATAGAATTTCTATACACATCATATTGAGTGCAGAGAGTCTCCAAATGCCTCTTTGATGAATTCCGTTCAGAAGAATCATCATGGAAAAACTGATGATCCAACACTACCAGGAGGGGATAATAAATTAAGCAGCTGCGAGATAAGCTGAGATTTTCATGATGGGAGCAAAGAATGCCAGCCATGGCAGGATTGAGTTGCCCACATACAATAACGCCATAACATGAGCACATGGATAGCATAACCACCAAAATAGAGAATCAATCATAGTATTGCAAAAATATTAGTAATCATTGCAATCATAATTGTTATAAGACCTTTAAATCCAAAATAAAGACCTAAATATCGGTCTCACAAACCTGGAGTGGTAGTAGTAGAAGTAGTCACAGGTCCTTTTCGGATCAAGTCCGTACCTTCAACAAAATTGGAACTATTATGTTGTGATCATATAACATGCGTCATCCTAAAAAACTGCGACAATAGTAGAGCGAGAGTGAACAAGGATTACTGAAAGTCACACCCAATCACCTGAGAAACGACACACATGGATGAAAGGGATAAACATTGATGTTGACAACTGACACAGAAGATATTATCACACCAATTGTTCCGTTTTGTGACTCAAGTAATTGTGATAAAGACAGTAGCTTGAAATAACCAAGATCTTGATGTATTGAGCTCAGATCAGACTATACTATCATAATACTAGAATATTATGTAACTGCATTAATTTTGTCTAGTGGATCAAATTGGTATGATCATGTTTCTGGCCACATAGAAAAGTGATGAATATACACACAGAAGAAGCCTGGATGATAGATTGCAATTACAACATACCCAGATATATTCCAAGGAAGACTGCCACTCCTATCACTATAACCGCTAATACTATTGCTAGTGCAGCGGCGAAACATTTGCTTCTGGATTGGCACGTTCTCGATTTAGACTCTACAGAAGGAGGCCGATTATGTCCTGGACCATTACGTGATGATCCACCATCAATCGTGTACACAGGAATATTAGCACCATGTGAAGTGTTATTGTTTGTTGGAGAGACAGGCCCAGATGAACCAACAACTGATGGTATATATCCACGGTTAACATGTCCATTGGCATCTCGCTTTTCGTAGAACGGAGCCTCTTTGAAAGCAACATCGTCCAGCGATGTTTCTAAGTATCCTTCATTTTTCATGCCTCGACTAGCGGGGCCATTCCGAGGAGAGTAGTAATGACTCGAGCTCCCAGTGGGAGAGGCTAAGTTACCGTCATATGCTTGATTTGTCATGCCACCATTGCTATAATAATTCGTTCTGGGTGCAGGAGAGGGCGATGTTGTGTAAGGAGGTGATGTAGGTGAATACGCATTGTTAGTGAATCCTTGAGATCTCTGCGTATTTGGTGACATTTCATGGTCTCCATATAGATGAACGCCACCATTGTTATGATTTCCATTGTTCCGAGACTGAAAAAGTTTAAAAAGAGATTGAAAAGACACACTTATCTACGCTGTTTACATAAAATAGCATGAGACAGAGTGAGTAACTAGCAATTGAGATATATAATCAAGATTAAAACATCCTTGAACTTAACCACGAGGGTTAAGGAGATATCACTATTTTAGAATCAATTTATGTAGCAAATATCTTGCCACGATATCCGTTAACTAACTTTCCCAACAGCAAAGAATGTATCGCCTTAATTTTAATATTATGGCTGCGTTCTCCCACAGCTACCACTTGGAGTACATATTTAACCAAGGAGACTCATTCCTTAATTCCTTAGTCATAGTGAGCTCAGTATTACCTCAACGAAAATTATATTCAGACCAGGGAGGGTCCCTGTTCAGACTGACTCAATCATCAGAAACTTTCATACTCGTCTGAACATTGTTCAGGGAACAGTGAAAGTGGTGATTGTTCATGAATACTATGTATTATGTTGTCATGATTAAGGAATGCCATATCGTTATCTGACTCAAATAAGTTAATCCTGTCATGTCAACAAACCCGACCATCTACCTATTTGTTAACTGGCAGTTGAGACTGAACAGATCAGAAGAGAATGTGGTTATCCCACTTTCCAATAATTAAAATGAACTCAAATGTACATGGTTAGCCTCCTATGTGAAGACCAATATTTTGACATATTTTACAATGATTTCCCTTGAATAATTTGGAGTAGGGAATTACCATAATTACAGATTACCAACGAATCACCTCAGACAGTCTCACATACATTGCTCATTTTTAGAGGAACAAACTCACATCAATAATCTGAATACCTCCTGTTCCTATTCTGCTTAGAGGCTAGTCGGACATATGGTAAACCCAGATCATAGCAGTTCTTTTAGACAGTTGTAATAGATAGTGGGATTTAAGAAGCTGTAATCCTGTAGAGATATTTACACTCAATTTCTGGTCTTACTCAGTAACCTTTGTGATTCACACAGAGGGACAGAACTGTATGACATATTAATACCATTTGTGGTTGTTTGAAAAAAGTGATTGATTTCAATCTGACACCAGACCTGAACATGTGTGGCAACAAATAGGTCTGGCTGTACGTAGATCAAGTTTGGTCCAATTGCCTGCATTCCAGTTGCTCCCTTCCAGTGGTCACGCCGCAGGCCCGCGGCGAGACCAGTGGATTGGGAGCAACTCGGAATGCAGACAAATGGACCAAACTTGGTCTTGCCTGCACGTAATGAACACTGCCAGCCTCTTCCAATAAGAGAGATCCTGGAGAAGTGAGGGCATTTTTCACTGTTGTGATTTATGTGCCGAGGGATCTGACAGGTGTGCTGTTCATAAGAAATGAAATGGGCCTAAGCCTTGACAGGCATTAATCTCTCTCGATTGATATATTAAAACCTATATTTCTATGGCTTTCAAAAGGTAGGCCATGACTTCATAACATACTTCAATCAATGAACTCCCGCTCTACTTGACCTCATTGCTTCAATTACTCATAAATGCAGTCAAAGATTTTTGAGCATACCTTGCACCATTCTAACTTTCAAAGAAGACTGCAACCACAGCAGTTACTAACTTGAGGCGATTTGAATACTGCAGGATATACTTGGACCAAAAACCCTGCTTACAGAGTCAAAACCAAGCTTGTAGACCGAATCGTGGATTTTGATCTCAACATAGGTCTAGTGTGCACCGGCTAGTATCAATCCAATATTCAAATTCGCATGATTGAGAGAAACTTATTCTCTTACATGATGTAGAATGATCTCATTTGAGAAATAGAGAACCTCCATAACAAGAATACGGAGATAGTAACAAGAGCGCTGAGGGGGAGGGGAGGCGTCGGCAGGACACCGCTAATCGAATAATGAGCAGATGACCATCATTATCAAACAGTTACTTTTGTACATATTCAAAGGCATGTATACCATTAGGTTATCTGGGAAAGAGAGTGAGAAGAACATCATAGGCGATACATAGTACTCCATTCCAGCAAGAAAATTGTAAATAGTTACGATAACAAATAGTGGACATGAGCGATTCATGTTGAATATAGAAAAGTAGAATAATAACTTACAACATGGCGAGGAGCATTAGAGCTCCTCCCAAACGAACTCATCCTCTTCTCTGTTCGGCAAGCTGCCTCTCTGATGTGTATATAATAAAACTTAATGAAACTTTCAGTAAAATGATGACCTATTTAATAGGTGATAAAATCCTCTTTTGGTAAAAGGTAGCAATAATGGCCTCCCTCCTATGCTTTTGTTGACTGAGCCGTATATTAATCCTGAGCCGTTGATAGTGGTGAGGTGATTTACAGGAAGGGAAGAGAACTGGGTGTAGCCATTCATGCGTCGCAGACTTCTATGGTGAGGCTCTAAATTTGACACAGTATTTAGTATGTTACTGATAACATATGATTACAATGATCACGCTGTGACCAATAGGCAGGGAGCTCAGAGGACTTAAGTTTGCTTAAGCTACACAATTTCCAATAGGCCATTGTTAGCATAGAGGAGAAATTCTATAGAATGAATAAGACGGTATTATTATGCCTTTTATAACATTGTTTACCTGAATCTGATATTGACTAAATGGGTTCCCCAGGAACTGTAATGACACACTCTGACATAGCTTGTATGAACTGTATGAGTCATCAACAGCAAGTGGGCGCATAGAATTTTTTTTAAACAATAGAGCAGGAGTTTGTATTCAATTTGTCTGAATACCTAAAGCCACAAAGAGCACAGTTTAGCGTCTTATTCATCTTGAGTTTGTGCGATTAGCTAGTCTGAGCACTTTTTAGCACCAGTTTTTGCTAAACGTTGTTTGCAGTTATTCTACGACAGTGTGACCATAGCAACATATAACTCTCTCCAGCGCATATGCAGCCTGTGGGAACTGATTCCGTAGTACAGATATAATACTGAGAATACTTTCCATCTTCAGTTTCTCTTTACCCATCTCCGAATGTACAGCAGACGGCGCTCGGTACAGCGGTCTGTATTTGCCCGATTTCACATCTGAGTACAGGGTGACCTTTCTTTGCCTCATTACAAGTTCATTCAAGTTCTGCAAAATGAAAACATCAACAAAAACACTGTCATCAGGCAAACTGCACAACAATCTTATCTATATAAAGGCTAAGATAAATGATATGCGATCTTTAATTTAATCTAGACTTATACTATGACTTATACGATATTGGTGCTTAAAGAGAGAGCCAACAATGCATTTACAATCTTTTCCTTTTATTAAATTACATCAACGTAAGAATCAACCATAAAAAAAGGACAGTAACATTTTGTCAGTTATGTGTCAACTTTGCTTGGCCACAATAAATACTGCAGCAATGATGGGAATCAACAAGGCATCAAAGGTTCAATCGGGTCCATTAGTGTGATTAGTGTGATATCTGATGTAAATAAGTTAAGAACAAAGCATGTTTTCCTTGTTTTTTATTTGCTTTACTCAGGTATTGAAAATGCTGCCTGAGGTTAATATTATTGATTTTTGAGTCATAAAGTAAACAAGTCCGTTAGCTTGATCAAACCCACTCACTAGTTAGGATAAAATACCAATTTCAATGTTGTTATGTTTCGTTTTTGACCATAAATCATGTCTCTGCCAGAACCCGAACTTAGCCTGTGTCTGAATATTGTCAGATGATGCATCCGTTAATATATGGGCATTAATACGGATACAGACATGATGAATTACCTTATACTTGGTATTAGCCATCTTGTGGATATCTTTCTCAATGATTTCGATATTTTCTCTAATCTTCACACCCTCTCTCTGTTTAGCTGATAGCTTCTCCCCCAGAGCTGATCTCTCATTGCTTAGTTGTTTATTTTGCTCATCCATCTCTATTATCTCCTGAAACAAAAATATCATCCAACCTCAAGGTCCAAAACCAAGTTCATCATCAACTGAAGTTGTGGAGTTCTTAAATTAGCGACACCATATAAAAAAATACGTCAGAACTATGTGTCATTATAGAAAATAAATATCAAAATCATAATCTAGTGCATTTCCGGCACTATGTGGAAACCAGTTCACTATTGAAATGATATAAACTGCCATTAAAAGTGATAAAATATCCTGGAGGTGTCATCAAGAAGAAAAAATCTGGTGAGTTTTATTAACATATTTTAACTTTATTTTTATACCAGGGTTACATACTTTCTTGAACTTAGCAATATTCTGTTTGGCATCTCTGTTTTTGCGCACACATGTCTTCTTGGTCAGAACCTCTGGATCTTTTTTGAGTGCAGCCTTTTGCCCACGGTAAACATATTCTCGCCTGAAAAATACCGAAGGGTTGAAGAATGTTTTATACTTTACGTGCTGGCTTAGACCACCTGAGTCTCTAAGACTGTTATTATCCAGTTTTATTCTCTCTCGAAAAAATGCATCTATGTGAACTGGGTCCATCTTCTTTTGGACAGTAGTTCTTCCACATTATTTTTACTTCTATTCTGTTCGATGTCTGATCCCCTGATATGCATTCATGGAATAGAGAAACATATCTGACACTATTCAAGCATATGGTAATTTATGTACGGTTGTTGGAATGCATTTCTCATCTTTGATTGGTTCTACAAGTTCAGTAATGCTACAGCCGACCCTTTGTAAATTTTTGTCAAGCAGCTCGACTGAGTTTTTGAAGGTTGCTATTGGGACGTCAGTCATTTCATGACATAAAAAACGCCATAATTTTAGCTGGCTCCAATTACTGACACAAATAATATACCGTTCACAAATAGCCATACTCTGTATTCCACCACCAATCCATGATTTCATATCAATGGTCTGATCAATTACTATATTACTTTTCCAAAGTGGAGCAATAAGGACTGTTCTTGGTAGCGGTTCATTTGTTTGGGTCTCATGTAACCACAGATAAGAATTCACGGATTGGTGGTAACAAAAACTATTTTTGGAGAAGTTTCGTAGGTATTTATTACTTTGCGTCATTAATTGAAGGTAGCAAAAAATCTATCAGTTTTTATATTATGCATTGATTGGCAACCCAGTAATTACCTAGCCTTGTCACGCAGCCGCTTTTTGTGTGTGTCAAAAACAAAAAAGTGGTTGCATCACAAACTTGCTCAGGGTTAGATATGTTCCCTAATCTACATAATGTTCACTAATATATATAATAGTACATGTACAAAATCCCTGCCAAACAATCTAGTGATGAACTGATTTTTTCTACCTCCCTTCACATGTCGCCTGTGTTCACCACACTGACCTGGTGACAGATTCCTCCATGCCTCGGATGATTTTCTCCTGCTCTCTCTGTAGGGACTGTAGCCTCACTGTCATTCTGTGTATCTCACACCTCATCGTGTGAAAGTCAGCATTACGGTTAGTCTTCGGATCAACAGCTGCCTTCATCTCATTACCTAGCTGAATCTTCCTCTCCCACCATGCAGTCTGCTTTCTAATCAGATACACAAAATCAGGACATTGAATAATATGAATATTTGATATATACTGAAGAAATGATTTAGAATGATAATGTGACGGTATGGTGTCGTCAATAATATTGGTGTAACAAGGTCGGATGATCCCGATTAAGACCCCCCCCCCTCTCTGGATATAGCATTAAAACATTCAGAAGATACCCAAAAAAAAGCCACGAGACAGAAGGATGCCTTACCATACGTATTCTGTATCTAGTGTCTTCCCATTCTTCAAACTCTGATAAAAAAGTCCCCATTTAAAAACCTGCCATTCTGCGGCATAATACCACCTCATCTTGGTTCAGGGATAACCAATGCGGGTATATTTTGTGATTAACATTTTCGCACAGTGACCTCTAAGCTAATGCTTTGAATGATCACTAAATAAGTATCATCAAAAGCCTGAAAAGCCCTGAGAAATCCTTAGAGGTCAATCTAGTAAGTAAGTAAGTAAGTAAGTTAGAAAAACTTACTCCATCTGCACCAGCCTGTTGAGAAGCGTCTCCTTCTCATCATGTATGTCTAGGAGGCGGTCCTGAAGGACCAAATCATTTAGCTTTATTTCCTTCAACTCTCGCACAAACTCTGTCTCTTGGAGACTAGCTGCTATGTTCATCTGTTCTGTCACATCTGCACGGCAAAGTAAATGCATCACTTTAGCTGACAATCTTTATTGGGTGGGTGTTCCCAAACACACAAAACCTTGGTAAGGCTGAATCGTACTGGTCTCCAGTTAAACGGATGGTCTAAGTAAGTTTGAGCTATCTCATACATAAGATGGTGTGGATGCTGCTGAGCTAATTTCAAAATATGTGCTATGAGGGATATAACATATATTACACCAACAGGTCAACAACAACTCGATCATGGTGTAGGTCACTGACCCTTATTCTCATTAACAAGAAGAGCCACCTTCTCCATTTCCACTCTCAGATGTCGCATATCGACTTCATAAAACTTCTTATCCTTACTCAGTGTTAGTATGGTGGCTATAAAAAAAATGAGTACATTATGAGTGCGTTCAAAAGCCAGACACATCATCAAGGCTAACTTACACTGAAATTATCCTAAAAATCTATCAATGAGGCACCAATAATATCAGGTGCTCCAAACAAGATAATTTTTCAAATAGAGTGGCATTTATACAATACACCTATGTTTTTAATCTGTCAAGGCTATGTTCTTGCACTATCTTGTGATTTAATGACTGTTTACATCTTATTTTACAAGCTAAACAAAGAGCTCCAGATCGGAATGTGCAATCATATGCGAAATATTTCGTACCACAAATCAATCTATCACTACAGAAGTTTTTACTTTTAATTTCTATCGATAGCTTGCTGGGCAGGACCATTTGAGGGAAACAACAAAATTACAAAGAGGTGTCAAGAAGACCTCACTGATAAGAAAGCTGGATTAGGAGTTGGAATTGCCAACAAGCTTCATATTACGATTTGACTATTTTTTCAATCTTACAATCAATATACAGATTGTCTTCTCCTGTACAAAGGGTGGACAAATCACAGCCTATTGCTTGTTAATTAAAAATCAAATTAGATTCACGCTATACTGCACCACCAGAGAGACTTTATTGAAGGATAACATCTGGTACTCATAGTTGACTACAAAAAACTGTATCTGCTTTGTGCTCTGTAGATTCCTGCGTAAGGATTGCTGTGAGAGCAGCTATATGCCAAACATTTATATTCAGTCACCAAGATCAGGGTATGATTCCCATTCTCCTCACCTAATACACCGTTATAAAAGGCTCTCATAGATTTGAAAACAACATTGTCAAGGCGATAAAGTCATCCACTCACAATCTAACTTGCGTCTTTTGCCGCTGAGGACTATGATGTCCTGATTATGATGTTTGATGTCCACCTCAATGTCTCTCTTTCTCTGTATTAGTGTGAGTAACTCATGCTGCTTCTCTACCCACATAGTCTGATCTTCTAGTATATTGTTGTTTTCTTTACGGAGAGATCGATTCATGTTCTCAGCCAGATTCTCCAGAGGACTAACTTCATTACCCTGCAACACCAGATGGTAACCATAAACAGATGTAGTTATAATTCAGTAACCATGTCAAACTCACATGTTATGTTGAGATCACAGTAATTCTACCCTGAGATTTATGGTGAATATCCAATTGACCACAGCTATTTGCATAAGACTATGTTGACAATGTAATAACCCATGTAGGTTAGACATAAACCATATTATCCATATCTATGTTTAAATCTTATCCAGGGATTTTTTGGCTTGGAATGCCCGTGGAATGGCTATGGATTCGGAACAAGACTAATTTGATAACTTATTCGAAGATGATATAAAGGGCTTTTTTACCTCTAGAAGAACATTGCTAAGCGATCTGATAACTCACCTCTCTTTTCTCAAGGAGATTGGCCAAAATACCATTACAGGTGTCTATATACTTCTGCTTTCTCTCTATCACATTGTGATTACGCTCAAATGATTTACCATAGTTAGCCACTAGTTCGCCCCTTTCCTTGACCTCCTCTTGCAGTCCTGACATCAGATCCTTGCTATTCTCTATGTTATTCAGTATTGTGATTAATTCTCGATCTGAATGAGAATATTCATTCTCATCGTTTGAAACCTGGTTCTCCTACAACATCGAAAGTAAAATGCCATAATATCGGTGGGAGAATCAATTTTGTCATGCTCTTGGCCAACGCCATGGTGTTCGATACATGCTGTACTGTTTGATTCCTGAGATTGTCCTTTCATATGATTTTTACTCTGCAATGCATTCTCAAACTCTTTATACAGTACATTGTAGTCAGAAAACTTTTCTGAAGTAATTTTTTTAATTATTTGGATATACATGAAATTCGTCATGCGACCTCAAACAATGTTTTTACCTTTCAGGTTTTCTGATATCGGATTTGTTTGAAATAAGCATAGCTAGAAAATCTTACCAGTACAGCAATGTGGTGTACAATGCTAAGAGCTCTTTTCTTCGAATATTCAGCTGCTTTACTGTATGATGCCTGAGTTTGGAGTACATTTATAAACTGCTCTTTCATGTCATTTCTACTCTGCACTACATTCTCAAACTCTTTACGTAGTGCTATGTACTCAGTATTCCTCTCAGCCCTTGTCTGAAACATTCAGCAAGTAGACAGTAGACATCTGAACGTAGTGCTAAATTCCAAACAACTAGTGCAGCAACAGGCACCGGCAAATCTTTACTTCACCAAAAATTTTTGAAAAATTCATGAAGTAACATATCAAATTTCCATTTCTTGACAGGGCTCATGACTGGGAGCAGCATGTAGCTGTCTAATAGATCGGCAGCAAAAGCGATTGAGAAATAAGGCGATTTCACAAGCATGTTTTGCAAACCAGCAACACCGGGACAAAAAATATAAGAAAACTATTTATATAACATAAATAAATTTTTTCCAATATCTAATCTTTTTTGTTTTTCACTAATTTCATGCAATGGTACTGACCCGCAAATCCATAGAATTTCAGAATATCATCTTTAGTGCATTGTAATTAGAACTTACAGCTACAGCCTTTGCAATAGCGTGTTCAACAGTTTGCAGGACACGGCTCTTCTGTGCATAGACAATCTTAAGCTCCTCAAACTTCTTTTGACACTTGTTCATACACTTCTTACTGGTGCCCATGTCATTGTTAAGTCTGGTCAGCCTGTAAGTCAGCTTCTCATTCTCTTCTTCTGATTGTAGGATGTTACGCCTGAATGCATTGATCTCTCTGTCTTTACACAACAAGTTCCTCTCCTCAGATCTGACAACAAATCACAGAGGAAACACATCAACAAGGTGTACACTCATCTAGCTAGTTGTGCCCACATATGGGGTGATGTGATAGCCTAAGTCATTGGCCAATTCAGTAGATACAATTGTGGTTATATATGGTTTGGCCTTTTCAGTGTTGTCTGTAGATTCCCTATGACAATGGTAGGATTGTGCAGACTACATGCATACATGTTTTTTGAGAGTAATTTATAACCAACAATATGAGTTGAACAAGCCCAAATGAAAAAAAAGATGGCATTGGCAACCGATTCAAGTGTAACTGCACACAAAACCATCAAACAAACGGAATCACAAAAACACAAATCAATACATGACATACTCCAGAGTAAGCAGCATAGAAGCAAAAGACTCATCTCGTTTTCTCATATTCAGCAAAGTAGACTTCCAGTTTCCTTGTACCTGTGTGATATCTGATTTCAGCACCTGTGAGTATATAGTACAAAAGTTAACAATGGTATGTAAGGGTGCATGTCCTCATGTAAGAAAATAACTGATATGTACAAGAAATTTGTTGCACAACCTTTTTTCGAATTCATTACTGCCTTTGACACCTGGCTTTATCATTGTTATTAATTCCACACAATTGTAAAATACCTGGTAAAATGAATCAAAATTTTTAAGATTTGATACGAAGTCGTTCTTCAGTTTTCAAGGGTAATGCAACTCCCTTTATTCTATAACCATTATTTGATCCCACTGAATTAGATTCTTCTCTTAGAATGGAAATAGTGTCATAGCGTTATACGGTTTGGACACCAAACACAGGGACCCATCTGACTGTTATCTGATTGGCTGTCCCTAGTAGCATGTATAATTAGCCTGAGAAATTGTCTTGTTTACAAAATTGCAAACAGTAATTATACCCCATACAGTGTCGATGATTAGGGCATTTCTAGATTGCTACTAGGGACTGGCTATTTTTGCAAGCCCTTTGTTTTGCAAAAGAAAGCTAATGATGCTATTCCAGATATGGAATTCAATGTTTGATCCATAACACCCATAATTTATGATAACACCTAACCAATTGATCAATGATTTGATGAATCTTTTCCACTTTTTTAGCCAAAAAGTCTGTTGTTATGGAAATTTTAAGTAATGAAACACAAACCTGAAGTTCTAACTCTGCCTCATCAACTAACTCCTGGTATTTAAGCCTCTCAGCTTGTTGAGCAAAAATCTGAGAGTTAAATAGCTGTATTTGAGCTTTCTTCTGATCTATCAATTCAACAAGTAGATCCACTCGGTAGTCCTGTGTCGAAAAATAATAATCAGTGAGTGTTCAATCCTCCAAGTCTATCAAACTAAGCCATGCAAATGATTTATAAGCTTTCAAAAGCTTCACAATTATTCATCAATTCTCTGTTTTTGGTGAGTCTACTGCAATACTATCAACTATGCCTAACACACAGAATAGCTGTTGAGGGTCAAATAATTATTTGACATCCCAAACCTGTCTCTGTTTTTCAAGTTCTTGAGTTGTGAGGTCTTGTCTCGTTTTGAGAGCTGCTCGTTTCATCACTTTGACATCACTTTGTACATCCTCCTGGCTGTTCAGCAGGTAGAATACCCTCAAGTTCAGATTATCTAACTCTGTCTGAAGAGCACTCGCTACAAAATAATCAACAAGATGAAAACTAGCTTGTTCGCTGTGTTGGTTCACTTAAAATGACTATCTGTACAAATTAAATCTGATCTGGTACTCATAAAAGAGCATGATTATTCAATTTTGCAAATTGCAATAAATACTACAAGGTAACAGGCTCCGCATACAGAGGATATGTGGATATCGGTCTCATATAAGTATTGTTGTTTGCTCCACAATTTAACTTCACCTTGACGCTTCATCTCAGAGCCTTGATCTGCGATATTTTTGTACAGTTTCCTGACATTTTTCATATCTGCCTCCCTGTAGAGCCTCTGAGCTGTGTGAGCCTGTAAGTCTGTGCTCACAGACTCAAGTCTGGCCTGACTAAGAGCTAGAGTCTGCTGCTCAGCATACAGTGTCACTCCCAACTCCTGCCTCTCCTTCTTCTTAGCTGCTAACTTCAGATTCTAATATGGGAAAGATATGGCGGTGTGAGTAAAACTTAGCAAAGAATGAAAATTCTTTTGTCATTATAAAGCGGGTGTTTGTGTATCATCTTGACCCTAGTTATGGCGTCAAAACTTTGCATTCGAATTCCGACCATAATTGAATGCCAGTACCAGCAACTTAAAAACTGAGGTTAACTCCACAGCTGTCTGCAGTTGCATGTAGCTGTGCTTAATCTTGCAGCAGTATCGACTACCGGGGGAGTATTAAAAATCTAAGCAAATATCTAATATTGTTACACATAGATAAGCACACAACATACCACTTCTCTCTCATCTGATTCCAGTTCCTCTAGTCTCTTTCTCAGATGCTTATTAAGAGTGTCTTGAAATCTTATCATCAACGGCTACAATACAGACCATGTAACTAATTTCACATGGATAAGTTCATAGATTGAAAAATAAAGATTAAAGAAAAATTAAGTACGCAGCAATGGCTTCCTAGACATGGGACAAGTATGACACATAGACATTGTCTATGATATGACATCACACAATTATTGAAAAGCTATTATTGCAAGCTAACAAGCATACCAGTTTTATACGTGCAAGAGTTTTTGCAGATGAACAGTATATATGTGAAGCAATCAATCATCTTACATGATCTGGATCAAGAACAACTTGTTCATTATCAGAATCATCATCAGATGAAATCTCTAAGTCAGCACCATGTAAGGCTCTCCCAGGGGATCTGAAAAAGAGTTAAATAATATGTAATTCGGTAGCTTCAGACGTGGTAATACATGGTTTAGTGTAAAACTCCAAATCCAAATATTCAAAACAAACTTACTACTCACCTTACTCTGTGCGAATCAGTGTCTACAAGAACAAGAAAAACATAGACAAAATGACCATCAAGAACTCTCAATTAGTAAGTTAATTGATGCTCTGTTCTAACCATAAGTAACAATTACACAATATTAGCTGCATATCACTGAGTTTATCACTGTATTGTAGAAGAAAAAACAGTTGGAGAATCCATTTGATTATTGTAATTGTTTGACAAGGACTGGAGATCGCAATGTATACTCACCCACTTCCTCATGTACTATATCCAGGGAAGGTCTAATCTCAGTAACTGTTGGACTTTGAGTTGGTGATTTTGTCCGAGGACTCAATTTTTCATCGTCGTTTAGATTAAATAAGGCACCTTCAGCATAACTTGGGGACAGCGCAACTCTATCAGGTGTCGGATTCCGAGAACCATTACTGGCAGGTAATCCAGCGCCATCTGTCTGTTCCGTCATTGTTTCTTCACAGATAGACATAGAGAATAGCAATGGTTAAGCTTATGGAATGGTGACCCAGAATAAACACAAGTTGATTCATCCAAAAATATACAATTTGACTTCTTCTGTATGGTCACGGTGTAGTCTATGCTATTGCCTTGTGTCAAATCTAGCAAAGAGTCATCCAATCCAGTCATGCTCTTTCATTTTTTCCGTGTCAGCTCAATTGCGCATACGGATGCGCTCATACGGATGCGCCCATACTCTGCTTAATAATGTGTAGGAGAAAAAAAGACAACGAAAAAAGATTATCACTTACCTACACACAACCAACAACTGCAGATTTCCTAATGCTTTTTATTGTTTGTTCTGCTCAATGCAAAACACAAAGTAGGCATGGGTTTGTTAACAGCGCAACTCAACACACAGAAGTACAATAATCGGTCATCGTCACACTGTCATGGTACTAAAATGATTGTGACAACAGTGAACCGAGATGTTGGAACACTTTGGTGGTGCAATAAATTAATCTGTAAAACGAGAATAGAGTCACTTCACCTTTCTTCAACATCTCCCAAAAGCCAGCAACATTCATCATGAGCAGACATACATTTACATACTCCCTGTTTTCATTCATTAAAAAAACCATAGATGCGCAGAGTATAGCAAGAGTTGTCTGCCCTCATATCTATCAAAATGTTCATCAGATTCATAACTACATGCAAGTGTTTAATAAGTTAGTGAATCGAGAGTTTTCTGCGTGAACAAAAAATAATGTCAGAGTAAGGATATATCCTTTATTACTCTGTGATAATACTTCTATGCTCAAGTAGGAAACTCGAAGTTTAAACCCTGTGATCAAATTTTAGTTTGTTAGTTTTGCATTAGAGGGAATTCATTTCCTTTAAAAAAGTTTTGACCATATTCATCAAATAGAAAAAAATGAACCATCGCCATCATTTTATCACATTAATAACAAACATTAGACGCGGGGGTATTCTTTTGCGAAGAGGTGTCTCTATTCTAATATTTTAGCCAAACCAATTAATAGCATTTGGGCGAATAATTTCACTATCTTGGGAAGTAACGCTTAGTGTTGTTATTTATGCGCTGTGAAGGCAACATTGCCTAAACCGATAATCAAGTGCAATGCAATAGTAACTCTCATTCTCTTGTTTACCTTCCCACATGCTAACATTGGACACCTAAAGTGACGGCAATCTAATCCCTGTTTTTATGAGTTTTTAAAAATAACTTTTTCACATGTCTCAAACCTAATCCTCACATGCAAGCGAGTAATATTGCATCACATCAAAACCATTATCTTTTACGATCAGAAACTGATTTCAATTATTATTGGTGAATGGTGACGTATACAAAATACAAGCATGTGATTGGCTGCTTGATCAATGGTAAATGATGCGCAAATACTATAACATGCATCATTTATGATTGGCTTTAAAATTCTCTTGTGGCAACCCACAACACCACTACCACGGCTAGATGCAATACTGATTTTCTCTGACAATAATTGGTTACTTGTGGAAGAAAAGTATAGCTGAACTGATCAACATCATTTACCGTGGCACAAGGAGGTAAGTTTTATGTATCGGAATTTACCTGTCTTGTGAGTAAGTTTCAGAGAGATCTGATATGAAACAGAAAGGCAGCGTAGGTCTACAGTACATTTAACACAAGTGAGCGTGATCAGTATGTTTGAAAATGTGTGTGTGATCTGTGTATCTCCACATATTGGATTGTGACTGAATGTATCACACACGTTGGCCATGAAGGATAATGCTCACTTGCTCTTCCGACATTCATTACCTTGCGGCGCCTTGCATAAACAACGCCAAAACATAGTTTAACTCAATTTACCGGCATGGTTTTCAATGGTAGTATTGCATGTCTGAACAACAAGGTGCATGGATTAAGTTAGACTATTCTTACTCGATGGTGGTATTCATATTAAACACCAATTATAGCTATAACGCAACAGTCAGTCATTACATAAGTGAGGACAATTCAGGTATATAATACTGCATATTGTAATATTAGATGTCAGCAACATAATAATCATGCATGATCAGAATAGTAACAGTAACCACCTTTTGTAAACTGAAACTCAAAGGTGGCAATATTGTCAGACAATAACAGAGTTGCATTATTACATCTCATCTGGGCTTTGATGTTTTGGTGATACTATTTCATTGTATTTTTGGTAACGCCAAGAGATTTCATGTCATGCTATCTTACATCGCTCATAAACATGATGTCATAGCCCTATTGCTCTGCCTACTGCAGACAACTTTAAAAGAATTAAAACGAAGGAGTGCCTCGCCATTACGTGCAGCGCTCCTACGCCTTAATTACTGGTTCACTGTAATTGTAATATTAATAGTCCACCTCACGCTACCTAGATATATAGTTGTAACAAGATATTTGACACCTACCCAGTCAACACTCAAATTCAATGATTTTTTCCTTGGTTAGATCGGCCATGGAAAATTAGAGGCCTAACATGATAAGCGCCAATAATTATTACCTCATTTGTTTGCATCATAAGAAAATGAAATAGATGTGTATGTAGAACCTATGCTCATTTGTCAATAGTCATTTGTCAGTATGAAACCGATTGCACAAATTGTGCCCTTCAAGAGAAGAGTTTCGTGGAAAAACAGGCACATTGTGGAAATTAAGACTATTATGAGGATACTTAATTGTTAGAAAACTGCAGTCAGTTCACCATGTCTCTAAAATTCAGCCTTTCCATACAACATATTCATGACATACTCTGCTTTCATCAGTGATCTCCATACCAGCATATAAAAAAATCGTTGAAATCATTCACATGCCAGGGTAATGGCAGGCATTCACAAACTAAATTGCTTGGTGCTCTGGGTGAAGCATAGCAATAGTCTCCTTCATGTTGCAATTGATCAATTCATAGACGTCAGCATTCAGAGCCATGTAGCGCTGATCGAAGTCAACATTCTAATACTTTTTGCTTGTTGTTAAGACCAGGATGGAAGCAAAGCAATCATTGTATAGCAGACCGACTTATTAGCCTGCTTATGGCTTCATGCAAGTCTTTGATATGACCATCACCATTTGATGAGTAAATTGGCTTGTATTGTCTAACATCTAACCGATGTGAATAACATATCAAGAGAAATCAGTTACTAGTGTTGTCTGAGATTATGCTGGTATTAATATTGCAGTGATAGCGGCCCACCACCTCTCCCTGATTGAGCCCACATTACAAGGGTACTCAAGTAGTTCTCATGAGCTGACAACTAATACCATATGATATACACATAGAGCATTTTTATGGTGATTCTTGAGATAGGTCACTCACAGCTCTCAATAATCATGTGAAAACTGATAGCATGCTGGCAGAGGTGGTAGAAGCTGACTTATAATAGAAAGGTTTCTCTGGTATGTGGAAAGCGAAGCCTTCAATTACACAGTCATTAACATGTTGTATCTACTAGCAGAGGCAATGACCCAAGTGTCAATAATAATAGATATTTATTCATATTTCAGCGTTGGGTTGATATTCACATCTGCCACAATGAACGAGGGCTTCAAGTGGTTGAGGCGGAGTGATGAAGACAGTACACAAAAGTCTCTGGAGTCGAACAGCGCCAGCTCATCTAATGGTGAAACAGAAGACTCCAACAATAACATTGCCACCATCAGAAAACACGCTGAAACAAAATCATCGATTCTTCCTAAAAAACAGACCCGAAAAAAAAGAAAGGGTCACAGCGCTAGAGAGCGAAACCTTCGACGCCTTGAGAGTAATGAGAGGGAACGACTCCGTATGCACAACCTAAATGAAGCATTTGGCGAGCTAAGAACTGTTATCCCTCACGTACAAGCCGAGCAAAAGCTTAGCAAGATCGAGACACTAAGCCTGGCTAAGAACTACATAATGGCATTGACTAACACTATCTGTGAGATGAGAGGCGAGGATCCCGCCTACGTGATGGGAGTAGATGATTCTGATCAACTCTCCCACTCACTTCTATTGGAGGAGAGTGATGGAGAGTTTGCTCTTTGAGTCAGCCGGGACCATTTACGATTCAAGCAAGAAAAATAATTACGCTGGAAATCACACATCCTGCTCAAGTGTTGTGTTGAGATTGTGACTGAAATATTGATCTACGGAAGCGTGGGTCTATCAGTGTTTAAGTTATAAATAACACCAACGACAAATCAAAACAACAAAACGATGTCAGCAGCATGAAGTGAAAGCTGGCGCGATACAAGTTTGCCTTAGCTAGTGAACGGCCTGTTGGCACTAATTTTAATTGTCACACGCGCTTCCATCAGTTATTGCAGACAGAAATCATCGATATGTTGGTGTAGATTCAAGTTGAAAGTTATAATCATGTCTATGGTTGTAATGTGGCGTAGTCTAGTCATGGAGTTCCTCTCTCAATGTTCAAATAGTCATAATCACATGTCCGTTCCCTTATATTATTATATTATCTCTGATTTCTCTAGTCAGGATTTACAGCCACATTTAACTATTTTAGTGTTTGGTCTGTAAATCCAGTATGTACAAACCTAGTCTAGTCACATGGAGTATGAGTGTTGTGGATGGGTATCAAGTTTATGGAGACCAGCAGCCTAGAGCTTGTTTTGGACTGAACTAGGAACCGCTGATGTTTTTAATAGATGAATGGGATGCCTGATTTGTGTGTTTGAGTATTGTTTGATTAGTGCCTGATATGAATATTGTTTCCTTAATTGTGGCCCTGGTAGTGTGTGAATTATTGTTGAGAGTATTGGTGGAAGCAGGAAGTGTGATTGAAGTGATGAATGGAGAATCAATACAGTATTAAAGAGGTGAGGTCCATCCTAGTTCCTGTCTACTGCAAATTCACAGCTCATTGCAATGAATGGCAATTTCCTTGTTTTATGTGTTCAATTATATCAATAATATCTGAGAAAACATGACTTTACTGTTTTTATTACACAGTTTAGATATCAGCACCACAAATTGAGTTACTCATGGTAACCAATATTTATCTGCTGATTTTCAAGAAATGTGAGTTAGACATTTAACCAAGGAGTAAAAGACTCCTTGATTTAACCATAGATAGCCTGGATGACATTTTCTAGTACATATTGATAACAACCGATCTTTTTGCAGACATAATTATGTATTTTTTTACATTATAATAGAACTAACCAAAACTCATTATAATCTATATCTATCATATTGACAAAAAGCTATATTATCAAAGATATTTGCGTAATTAGCCCGATTTAATTGGCAGATGGTCCTCCCTAATATATTTAAAAAGTAACTGGTAGTGATAATTATCATATTATTCAGATAATTCAAAATCAAAGCAAAGCCAGGGCCAGCGGTTCCTTTTATATCATGTATCAAAAACAACATAGGCTTTGATCTTACACAACCTGATATTCAGGAAAACATCGAGGTCACAGACAAAGCAAGGCAGGCAGACTAACCTGACAAATTATAGAATTAGGTATCATTGGTAGCTGCCAAACTGCAGGGGCTCCCACTCTAAGTTCCGTAGGTTCACCTTGACGCACAGTCCTGTCTCACAAAACTTCGGTAAAGCCAAGCATAAACATTTTTTGCCATCTAGAAAGGAAGTGAAGCAATACATGATTATCAATCACTAATTCATAGCGTCACTAGGTAAGGTTTGGCCCTTTTTACTCAAACTCATACTTTGCTCAAGGAAATATATGTGGTTCTCAAGTACACCAAATCATACTCCATCTAGAACTAGCTCACAACTAATGATAACTGAGTCATTGTGTCAAATGTCATGATCCAGGGCATCTAAACTTCATGTGAGTAAATTGCAGGGAAACAACTGCACCACGGTAGCAGCTTGACTGACGTCCTGATATTGACCACTTTAGTAGCTACCCAGTTACAAATATGCAAGTATTACATTTGGACTGTCGGGAATTGTTGGCCTTACAATGTGTTCACTCTACCAAGTTTCAAAACCACTCGAGCCTTCCGGGCAATTAACTGCTATGTAATACCGACAAATTAAATCTCTGGAGGATTATTTGAGACATGATTACACTTTAGATTGATGCTACAAGGTCGACTTGTCAGATTAGAACATTACACCAACGCTCCGATAAGTAATAATGGTATGCCGTCATGAATTTTGCTGCCTCTGTACAAAACTTGCCTTTATTAATCACGGCCAAGTTCTGGAATATTTCCGGCATACTGGGATATTCTTAGAAAGAGATGACATAATATTTTCTCAAATGCTGTATACATACATACATTGCTTAATATAAAAGAAAGGGAAGCAATTGGAATTGTGACATGTCTATTTGTGAGGACATCATGAAATGTTAAACTCATGTTTTATGTATGAATGTTGCTATCAGGCTCTCGACGTTATGTTTCATTTGCCCAGAGAACAGCACACATGTGTGACTCGGTCTACTGTTTGAACTGTAATACATTATTGCAAAATAGCATAATTAAAACTAATCAATATTGAATTTCAAAGTGTTTCAATGCTAGAAATACTAATGACAACCAGTGTCAGTACTGTTATATGTAGAGTATGTATGCATTTAGAAAGAAAGAAATCTGACATGAATTTAAAAGAAAAGCTAGAACTTTCTCAGTGTGTTCTGAGGTTGTCAATTTCAGCGACACGATAAAATAATTTTATGATTGGTAAAAAATTTAGATTAGCACTTGGGAGAGAGAAAAAAATTCTAACAACTGGTGGCTTAGACAACTCCCTAGAAAACATGGGTACGGCTAAAAGCTTCAGAAGATTCCCCTTCTAGTTTGAAAACATGCGATATGTGATGATGTTTGAATCAATCTCTAGACGTACAAGCAGAAGCTTGTTGACTGCAAGGATTAAGCCTGACCAACTACACTATGGCCACGATGAATTTGGCATGAGGTTACAACAATAGCTTGATTTGGCGAGCCCAAGGATAATATACTAACTACCTTGTGTACCAATGTAGATAACATTTAACTTATACCATGGACACCAATATAACAACTGTTTTTTAAAATACTCAAAACATGTAAATTAGTATGCTAGTAACCAGGATAGGACTAGGAGTTATCCTACTTCATATAAAGGGAGGAAAACTGCATGTTATTACCACATTGTAAATCACAGTTTGACATATTCCAGTTTCAACACATCTTCTATACTTTGTGGCAGGAAACATTTGAACCTTTAGTTATCAAGTTATTACACATGAGACCTGGAGATCAAATCAATATATCTGATTCTGTCAATTATATACTTAGAGGAGTGAGCATTGTTTAAAGTATATTTACCATGTGTGAAATATTCTGCCTCTAGTTTATTCTGATTGCCAGCGAAATATACATGTGGACAACTCTCTAATATAAATGGATCAGTATCTGTATAAGGGTACGCAGCTGCAAATGAAAAAGAATAATTTAAATGCGAAATCTTTCTGTCAAGATATAAAACTAAAACTCCTACAACATCACAGACCACACAAACCAGCGAAAGTAAATAATCTGCACCAATTTTTTTTCATGGCTTTATTAGAGATTGTCCATTCATTTCAAATAGTTTACAACAACCATTATAATGTTATGAGCTCACCAAGTGTGTCAGGTGCAGTAGGTGCTATGTGGTGCCATGTTAAACATTTCTTCATTATCTCAGCAGAGCTTTCGATTTTGCTATACTTCTTTATGTTTGTAGTGGGCTGACCAGAATCGCCGAGTATGCTGATAAAACAAAATTGTTAAAATATAGGTTTCAATAATCGTTCAAAATGGATTATAAGGACATATGGCTTGTCTCAGAACAGTGAGTGGTGCCATGGTAAGATAGCCCATAAAGATACTTTGCCTGATGATATAGGCGCTACTTGTTCCAAGTAAAATATTAAAATGTACTTACTGTACACCATTGATAGTACATGTGTAGGGATTAGTAGCAGTTTCTAACATCCCACTTTCATCTTTGAATAAACACGGATGTAGAGGCTGCTGAGGTAGTACACAGTTACTGACATCATGTTCTCCAGGCATAATAGTCACTGGTATAGTCTCGGTTAAAGACTGCAGGTATGTGTTGAGGTTTTTTATTGCATCTACTGTACCCGCTGCAATGTGCTTCGTCAAATACTTTGCCTGAAATGAAGTACCAACAACACCATTGCATTGACTTTCATGTATAAATTACTCAGTAGATGTTGTATCAATACAGTGCGGGAGCTGGTCACATACAAACAATCAGTACTAGTGGTGGGCTCTTTATGAACCATTGCTATGAATAATAGATATTTATCATCAAATAGTTTATATCAATCAAAGAGTAAAAGGTGACGCTAGATCCACTAACTTTATAATGCTGCTCCTTGTCATGTGCCTCCTGTGTTATTGAGTTTCCAGCGATGAAGACACGACAAATCTTACTCGCCTCCTCCGCACTCCCGAGACCACCACGGATATAGTCAGACAACATAGTCAATGCCATCTCATTAGTGTTAGAACCTCCTATCTCAATACCAGAGAGGAACAGCACCTCACTAGAGAACAGATGAAACATTGATCAAATATAGGTCATATAGATATATCCAAATAACCTCCCTGAATGGCTACTGGTTGCTTGTCGTGTTTTGTTTGTGTTATCCAGACAATCGAATTTAGTTCATCGACCCGGATGAACCTGACCATAAATGTTTATAATTTTGCTTCTCACCCAATCAGACTCCAGCGTAATTTGAAATACAATGTTTCATACACTTATCAACTGATAGATTGTCCAAGAATATTATGCACTTATTAACGTCACATAGGTATTTAATATTAAATGAATGAGAAACGAACCAGTCTTCTGAAATATCAGGCAAGTCAGGCTGGGATAAGTCAGCAAAGCTTATATCCTCTACACGAAAACATCCTGGGTTTTTTTCCTCTTCCTTGCCTTTAACAGCTAAGTTAACACCTGTAACATAACATCCAAAATCAATATTCTAAAAACTGGATTCAGCATGACACTGACATAAGCTGACATGTAGTACATGGTACTTCAACGAACTGCATGTAAACATTCACAATCTGTTGAATCATGTTTAGCACTTCCTCGAACAGCAATGTTATTTGGCTGAAATGTGATAAAAATGTAATCATTCTTTACCAGTTACAAAATCTGCCGCCTTTATGTCACCGATCAATTGAATCCTCTGTAGCATGTCCTCCAAAAACAGAACGTCATCATCAGAGGTGAAGTTCTCTGTCAGAGGCTGAGGAGGCAGGTTCAATTCGTCATTCAATTCTTTGAGAATACTTGGCTGCAATTCCATCTGCTTGAACGCCGTGCCGATGAGGATACATGTCTCTCCAGTAACAACGTCACAAACTTGTCTCACTGGTAAATCATTCCCTGCAAAATCAAGTTGTTTCACGATCAACAATCAATCGCTAAAATATAAGACTTTGGATAAGCATAAGGGTAGGCCTAATATGATCGACTTGGTCACATATAACCTATCACAGTAGTTGGGAGAGACTATCCAGTGTCATAATCATACAGTGTCTGGGTCCCCTGTGGTGCGAGGTTTCTTGGCTGAAGGGTTAAAATATGGACATGTCTGCACATTGAAGTAGATGCAGTTTTGGCCTAGGAAACAAAATTCTTATTAAACTGTTACCCGTCCCGTATGATGCCAGAACAGAAGATTGTGTGTTAGGTTGAGGCCAGTAGAGTAGTAAATGTGAGTCCCATAATTATTTATTCTTAGTGCATATCGTCTGAGCTGTAACTGGCAACATGTTTGACATGCCATCAATATAGCAGCTGTGAAGAGAGATGGAAGCTTCCCAGTAATTACAGTAGAGTAGAGTGGGTATGAATGTCACTATGATCAATCAAAACATACACAAACAATGTAAAGAATATATAGCTCAAACTTACACACAACAGCCAGTTTAAATGGCAAACCCATTTACTAAATAACAGGCATGATACTAGCAATAGGCATTCAAAAGGCAGTTCTTGTAGTGATGCATGTGTGTGAAAACAATGAAGGAGAAGCCAAATACTCACCCCACTTCTGTTTAGCTGCATCCTCAAGCTTTCTTGACAAACACTGTAATCTCGTCTCATAAAACTTCGCATATTGTTGAGAGAATGTCCTCTTGCTGTGATTGAACTTGAACTTATCCGCACCAGATGCATCCCTCTGGTGGGAGGGCCTTGTGAAATGTTTCTTTTCAGTCAACTGCATGGCTAAACAACTGTTTTCACAGAACACAGGGTACTACAAGCTTCTCTCAACTTTCTCATGTGAGTATTTCCCGCCACCATAAAACAGGAAATGGATTGTTGTTTTTGATTGGCTTCAATCAACAGGCTGCATTTGATTGGATATATCTAATATATAAACCTTCCCGGCATGCACATCTATTGTAGTTCTGCTTTCACATATAAAGAGGTTGCAACTCCAATTGTGCACAAAGAGATTTCATGAGGACATTCTGTGATATAACTAGGGAGTTCTGAGCAAACTCTCTGGTAAAATTGATTTTTAAAAGGAAGAAGACTCAATTAATTCTTGAAATAACCCTTTTACATAGCCAGGATTCAAAGGCTGCTGATCTCTACAATTTAATTATTTGAAGCTACGTTTCATGTGAGCAAAGCAAGTCATTCAGCACTATCGAAGAAAATTTCGCAGCATGTACAGGCAAGGAGTAAAAAAGGTACTGGTA
Source organism: Membranipora membranacea (assembly GCA_914767715.1). Classification (NCBI taxonomy): domain Eukaryota; kingdom Metazoa; phylum Bryozoa; class Gymnolaemata; order Cheilostomatida; family Membraniporidae; genus Membranipora; species Membranipora membranacea. The sequence goes on from OU612065.1 coordinate 9,517,578, forward strand.
TATCCATTACTGGGGAGCAAATGACAACATTCAAAATCAATTTACACCCTGATTTCCTTGACACACCATAACTAACACAGACACATTTTCAGTTAACAAATTCAGCATGTGCTTCCTTTCACTTATAGTCTGTGGTATATAAGTCAGATTATGTTTCAAATCATTGAGGTGCAAACAGGAAAAAGATAGGAAATTCACAGTATGAAGTTTATCATGAAGAGAGAACACGCAGTTCTTGCTGGATGTCTTTGTGAGTCTTGTTTGTCAGAATGGCCTCTCAATTTGTCTGATGAGACACATGGCATGGCAAACTGACCTCACGTTACTTTAGTTAATGGGATACTATCCAGCACTCCAGCACATAGAACACCATTTCTCAAGCAAGATATTAAAGTTGAAGTTAATTTATTCTGGTGACTATGTCACATATTACATTGATTGAGACATCTCTCACTTCTTTTTGCTGCCACACCACAGAATGCAAAATTATCAATATTACAACCAAAAAAGACAGAACAGCATCTTCAAACATAAACTACATGGCCATATATACATTGTTACCAATGATATTAATTGTCGATTAATTTCTTGAATACCAAGTGATTGACTTAACAACAATCTAAACAATACAGTACTTTACATCTTATAATACACTAAAGAAAAAAAATCAAAACATGTAACTGAGAAACTGTCTAGTTGATTTCCTTCCTGAGAACTGCAGGTACGCCTCAAAGCTTTATTATGAATCCATAGCAGTGATTTGTAAAGCTTGGGACAGGGATTCCACTACAAAGTGTAAAAAATGATTTTTTGACATTCCATTTAGTGATAGCACATTACAGATTTATTAAATGGAAACTGATTTTCAGTAAGTAAATCTTTTAGCACTTTGCTCAGTTTTAAACCCTTGCCAAAAAAGTTGAGGTTTTAAATCGAACCAATTTTCATCTCAAGCCGATTGATTCCAGCTTAACAGTAATTTAATCTGAGAGATAGTCACTTTTTATCAGCATGTGTTGCCTCAATTTGAAATACAAAAATTGGCTATGGCTATATAAGGACCAAATATAGAGAGACAGCCTGAAAGGTTTGTACACAGATAAATATCACACCAAACTATAATGGTGAGAAAATACTTACAGTGCTGAAGCGATCCGGATTTAGTTAGAGCTGTAACTAATGATCTCAGTATTTGAAGGCATCTGTGAAGCTCAGTATGGACACCATCAATATCTCCTGCGCTAAATACAACAGTGATCAGATATTGTTACTCAATAATAACAGCCAAGCAAATAAGGTATCATTTGATTCAATTTTACAGTAATTCTGTAAAAACGGTAAACTATTCATGTAAAGAATGATCAAGAAACTCACGTGATAAGCGTCAGGCCTCCATCCCATAGTCCTTGAAACACGAAGGCAGCATTGAATATTCTAAGTAGGCAATCATGTAAAACAGTGTTATTCTCGTGCAGAAAACATCGATCATATATCTGATTGAGGTAGGCTCTGTGTGATTGGATGATAGTCTCAAGGTCGCTAGCCGATCTCAACTTTGATTCAAAGTTTAGTTTGGAGGAATGTAAAATCTGAAAAAAAACATGTAAAAATATCACCAGGGGGACAATAAACTTATTTGTGCGGTTCCATTGCAGCCAACCCGCAGAGTAGAAGAATTTGGGGTTGTGCATTTGGTCAGATCATATTGAATTGAGTTAGATTGCAGCATTAAGATTGCATTGCAGATTAAGCAGAATTAGCGTTCGGATTCAAGATTGACAAAATTCATCTGATGGTGTGAAGATAATGATGCTGACAAAAGCACTTTAATAAATCAACCATACTTACAGTTGTCATAACATAATCATTAAAGCCATTTATGAAATGGAGCAGCTGCATCCTTAGTAGATATATGCGTTGTTCTAGCTGATGTGTTTCCTCTTTGGACCTTGTTTCGGGTTTCACATCTTCCTCCACAACAACAGGAACCTTCAAAAGCTCTGAAATTTGTATTAAGGGTTATTCATTTGATTTGATAAAATTCTAAGCTCTAGACAAGGAAAATGTTGTATAAAAAATTGACATATCTACATTGTAATACTGGTACTAACTAATAACACTAACCATCAAAGCTCAGATGATCAACAGAATATTTAGCCAGCTTAAGTTGAAGTAAAAACTGGAATATCTTATTGTAGTCAGTCTCACATTCAGTGTTGTACACAACATCTACTGGCCAATCAACCTGAAAATGGAGAAACTACAATTGAAGAGAATGACAAAAAAACTCTTATATGAAACATTCACAGGATTCCAGAGATCTTGTTTTCAGTTACAATAAATATGCTTCGTATTTTTCGGCTGAATATTTACATCAATCATTTCCTGCAAATACCACATGCCATTATAATACCACAAATATTTTAAAGGACCCCGATCACAACTCCTTATATTGCATCAGGCCACTTAACTATGATGAATGCAGCAATGGGCCATGTAAATGCAAAAGACCTAATACAATGTGCATTATGACAATAAGTTGGGCAGTGGTGGTATTGTACAAGTCACATGGACAAATAGGGCACAACATTGAGTAATGTCGAGCTAGAGACGTTATACCTTCCATTAATGATGGTGAGATGGCTGCCAGGTGATTGGTGCAACAGGAGTTGAGGTTATAAGACCCATTGTTGGAGCATGTCAATGGATTGTCCCAGACAACACCATGGACAGCCCTCATTGTCCTAAATAGAGCACTACCGCCATTTATTCAAGTGAAATGAACATATTATGCTTGCTATACCCAATGAGGTAGGAATATGTAGCTTTGGGATATGAGGATTCCGGATACCCCAAGGCTTACAAACATACCTCATAATGTAAATTGAGCTCTTCTAGCATGTGTATAGGCAAGAATTCTGACCTTTGGACAGGACTTATACTCAAGCTGAATCTAGAAAATACAGTGACAACTCATGTAAATTTAGATGATATAATAATTATACGCTTTCTATTTTACTAAAACTGCATTCTTCTTAATCGGAAATGAGAATCTTAAAAACTCTGTTGAAAAAGCAGGAGCAAAAGTAGTAAGTCATTTTTACTGGATTATACTGGATGGAATATGGCATCTCCATCATTGTCTTACACTATATGGTAGATAATAAAATAATTTGCGGTACCTATACATGTCTTTGGCAAAGCTGGTTTCTATGCATTCTTGCAAGCTGATATTGAGTGAGAGTTGATCTTTCCAGTCTTCTGAGTGGCGGATTTTATCGAACAAATCCCACCAGAATCCATACATCAAATCTCCAGCTTCCATCAGATATACTTGCTAAAATTATTTCGATAGAAAAATATAATAGTGTTTGGATTACTTTGAGAAAACTGCGTGTTCCAATTCAAACAGGCAGCATATGCAAGCTACATCAGGTTATGAGGCATTGTAGATTATTTGGTTGATATGGAATACAATCTACTTCTAAAACATACCTTAACTATCAAGCTGCTATATAGAGGGTATTATGTTAATATGCTTACCCTGATTAAAGTCAGATAGTGCTCCATTTTGCATTCTGTTCGAAGTACCTCCAAAAGACATTGTGACACCTGCTTATATCTGTCATCTATCAATGAGCCCAGAGACAGGGACAAGGCTTTACTTATACTCATCATATTCTGTGTGTTCAGTTGTGTCAGATGCCTGATGTTAAAATCAAAATTAAAACTGTTAGTGGTGAATAAATGAGTAAGGTGTAACACTGTCTTTGTGGTTATGTTAATTTTGACTGGCCTTCAACATTGAGTGATTGTAAGAATCAAACATTTTAACATACATCACCTACCCCAGCTCATTTTCACCAAACAGCGCTTTACTTGATGCGAACAGAGCCTTGAGATTGGCTAAAAGTAGAGGGTTGGCATTGCGCTGTGCACCAAGCTCAGTAACGGTGCTGTCAATAATTGTGGAGCGTTCCTTCTGTACAGGCAAGCTATCATCAACCTCATCATCAATAGGGACGGGAGTCTCACCCCAACTCAGCTCTGTGCATAACTTCTCAATAAATATAGAGTGCAGAGATCTCTCATGGATGCCTGTAATCATAAAACAAATATATGAAGTTTCTCTGTACGTTCATCAATATAAGATATTTGATCAGATTTATCAGGTCTTGGATAAATATGGTACAATAAAACAGGATTCTGAAGTTGACAAGGAAACATAAATTCACACACCAAGAGCCAGGTTAAGTTTGCCGAGCCTGGACAGGAGCTCCATCGACTTTCCAGTGGTAGCAATTTTGACAAGCGTTCCTTCAAGTATATCAGGCACTGATCGGCTGAACGTAAAGGCATCAGTTGGCGAGTCAACCTCATCCAGTTCTAACTTCGTGACTTCAACAGCTGTATCCCAAAATGTCTCATCCAAACAATCTGTTTCTTTTCTTTAAAAAAATCACATTATGGAGCCAGTTATTTTGAAATTTGTTGCAATTAGTCGGTATTAAGGCCACTCAATCACATAACCCAGCAATATTCATACCAGCTACATGATTTCTATGGCTGATACATAGGAATAGAGATACCTACCTATAGATTGTACCATTTTTTGCAAAAGGATAAGGACAGCGGTTTTCTTCGCTACTTGTATCTCATCCAACTCATATATGATGTGATACCACATTTGCCTTCCTATTTGTCAGAGTTTGTGTATTAGGATCGTTGGAGCCTACATGGCCACATTGTATTCGGATAATTACTTGGCTATCAAATCCTGTTACAAGTTGTGACTAATGTAACTCAAAGCTTTTGTGCTTTTACTGAGCAAGTTTAATTACAACTGGTCAAGCAGTGTATGTTCAACCATCAGAGATCTGTGAGGTGTTTTATTTTGTCTCACCATTTTACAATCTACCTATTCATAATGGAATATATCTATCTGATTACGAGATGAGACTATTATGCTATACACACTCAATGTTATTGTAAGTAAAGATCATCATTGATTAATATATTTCAGCATTCAATTAGATTCCTTTGTTTTGACTGACTTATGAACTGTTTGATTGTCAAAATAATTATCCTCTTTATTGTAATTTGCAATGTGTAATGAAGACTAGGAAAATGGATCAGCACCTATCCTATCAGGTTTATTTTTATAGAGAGCACAACCATCACTCGCTCATCACACCGCACAGCTAACATACACCCAAATCTGCAGGGTTAGAGTCTCATAAGGTCATAATTTGTAAGTTCATATTAACCGTTTTTGATTATATTATAATGATTGTTTTATGCCAAACCTGCTCTGTTTATGTAATATCGTATAATTTTGAACGTTTATAGAATCTTATCATAACAATTGTCATTTTTATACAGGTTACGATATCAATACAATCAGTTAACTTTTACGACAAGACCTATCCTGCAACACACATAGCCAATTATTGGACCCCTGTTTCCAAGGATATCCATATAAATGCAAAAAAACAGTGTCAGGCTGACAGACAGTACATATATGGGGGAACTTACTTTCTGATGACAAACTCAGAGTGAGGATCATTGAGATTACCATCAGTAAGCCACTGATCTATGATAGTCAAGTATGGAACCAGCGTCCTCATAAATACATGAGTGATCTCCAGAACCTGAGATAATCAGGCAGAATAAGAATTACAAGAATCGGTATCACAGCAAGAATTGTGAGGTGGTATGGGACTTACTCAAGTCATTCATACATACATGTCAACATACGTGCAAGAAATACCTGCTAAAGACTTATATTGGCGAGGTAACAGAGTCAATTTTCTGATTTATCGGAGCCTTAAGTATGGTATGGACATAAATGATTAGACTTACAATTTTTGTGTCGGTGAACTGCACACTGGCATTATTGACAGCGCTGTTGCAGGCTGTTAGCAGATAAGTTGCTGCTGATGATATCATGAGGTGATCACATCCTAATAGCGGAAGGATTGCTGATTTGTATACACTGTGAACAACATGGATTATCTGTGCTCTATCTTTGTATTTCTGTATGAGGGATAGTACTGTGGCGCTCATCACTGAAAAACACCAGACAAAGCTATGATAGGTCGGTTTTGATATGATCAGTGATGCAGATCTGCAGTTAACCATGTCTCATCCAGGCCCAGGGCCGCAATTCACATATTGTTTACAGATTTCACACATCTTGCATAAAATAATATCCTCCAGATGTATAATTATTTTACTGTATTTAGCCATCTGATTAACTCACTCACCTTCAGCCTTGATTTGCTTGGTAATCTGTGTGGTAAACTGATCAATGCTGTTAATCATTTCTGTGACAGCTACACAAAAGGCCTGGTGTGTTCTGCTTGTGAGCAGAGGATACTGTCCTCCGATATATTCAGATACAAACTTTCTGAGCTGATGGATCTCTGTACCCACAGAAATTAACTTACTCAGTGTGTTGATTAGTGCGGGCTGCAGTCAAAAGATGACAAAGTGGTGAGCTTTATTGGAGTTGCCACAGAAGGACTCGTTGAAAGCAATAACATAATATCTGAATTTACTCTCATCAAGCAGATGTTACTAACATCAGTATCATGAACCAGGAGCTAACTCACCGTCTTTATGGAAAACCCATACTGTAGTAAAAAACTGATGAGATTTACTTAGCAAACCTTGGTGGTGTGAGTGAGATTGACTCCAGATTTGATGTCAAAGGTCTGAGTCTTATCATTGAACGAGAAAAGATATGTAGATGCAGCTCCAGATAACATCCTGCAATTTGAGAGTTGTGCTTTCATTAGATGGATGTCATTATACCAGCAAATTACAAAGCAAATAAAAATATAAATACAGGTACAGCTACAGGGTACAGCTAGACTTCAAGCAGAATGTAAATAAATAAAGCGGAATAATTATTTGCACTACGCTGATGTCACTATGAGACATACCAGAGTACTTCTCTGACAACCTGATACTCTGTCATGTAGGTGTCATTGTGTGCTGCTTCTAGAGAGTCGAAGCCTTTCAAATGTCCGATCCTGGAACGGCAATAAGGAATATAATAAGCCATAAATAACCTAACGTCACAGAAGTCCTAAAGAACACATCTATCTACTGAGTCGAATTGAAGTCAGTTTGTATGCTCAGTTTTATAGTCAGTTTGTATGCTGTACACGAACACTTGGGATGCATAGACTAACAGTCTGGGTTAGTAAATACCAAAATTTAATTGCTCTATAACTAAGTTTCGCTGATTTGGCAGCCACCAAGAATAAAATCTGGTATAAGACTTGAAGTTTTATTACCAGTTTTTTGCCAGATCATTACTAGTATGTATGCTTGATTCCTGCTCGCCTGCCCAGTATCTGATCACGAGATTATCACGTAGAGAATTAGTGGTCGTTTCCACCTGTTTACTTATGTCTTCGCTGTTTACAGGGGGAGAGCAGACAACTTCAGTTTCTAATTCAGGGGATGAATCCTCCTCCGAGTCTATCTAGGATAAAAAAGTATCTCATGCAAGAGGCATTCAATTACAGAGAATAACTAAGTCATCTGAATATAATAAGAAACTTTCAAATTGGTATTTTACTAACAGTGACTAAAACAATTGTTAGAGAGAGTATGGCACCTACTGTAGAATCAGAAAATTCTGATTGTAAAGGTTCCAAGTCTTCTGTCAGGTATCCATACCAGTCAAAGTCATCCGCTATCAAAAAATATGTAGTAATTCATAAATTAAATTAACCAGGTGCCATGCTAGAGATGTCTTCAACAATATTAATATGTACAGCAAACAAATCTATATCTGAAATATCAATGAAATAACCTGGCAAAGAGCTCCAGATACATTTTGGTTGCCAAATTAGTCATATTTTGACTTAGGAGTGGGTAGGAAATCATCCCTCATATGAGCATCTAAGGTCTCGTATTACTGACCACCAGTCAATGGTGCCAAAAAGAACATGCAACAGCGGCTTCCTCACATAACTCAATCTCTCCGAACATAATGAATGAGTCTCATCTGCACAGTAAAAAGTGATACAAACCTTCCCTATCCTCTAGTTTGAGCTCAGGACTTGGATGGTATGACTTTGAAGTAGGGCAGTTTGACATGTCCAGCAGAAAAGCCAGCACAGCATAATGGGTGTCTGTCTACAATTATCAATCGCATGTATTATTTATTCCCTGTATCTGAAAGGCAGACCTGTCAATTATGGACTGTCAACCAACCAGAGCGAGAGGCATCACTTCGTTACTAGAAGATACCAAACTGACAAAATGCTGAGTCAAATCATAAATTGTATTGACTCCAGCCAGGTGGAATCAGGGAAAACCCTTGAATATGTCAGCCTCACATGGTTCATAAGTCAAATGTAAGTCACGGAAAGGTCTTGGCAATTGTTGACCGTATTGGCTAAAATTGCTTTAGCTTATTAGAGTTTTCTGTCCATGTTATGAGAGTGGACAACTCCTTTCAGACTCTAGGGTACTCAAGAGTAATGATATTGATGAATATTGATGCGCACCATGAATTTTTTTGCTGATCACAACCACATGTATGCATGGACAAACTGCATGTGTTAGTATATAGCAAAAGTTTACTGTTCAACAAAATCCTGATTTCGGCAGCCATGTGTGCATCATTTTCAAGAGCAGAAACTGTTGATTGATGATATTAAATGAACCTTATCAAGTCACTTATCACGCGTACACTAACTAAATCTTGACTTGCAAGTTGACTCTAAATATTTTGAATCAAAGGTGACATAATCAAAGCTCTGATTAAATATTTACCTTTGCCACATCTTTTCTCTCAAATTCATGTAAATTTAAGAACTGCGTGATGTTATCTTTCAAAAAGTTTCCTGTCTCAATCTCAGAATGAATGCTGAACTTTTTATACAATCTAAAAAGACAAGATGACATCGGATTTGAGGGTGATAATGGAATGAATTTAGTTGGCTTTAGAATAAATTTTGGATGCAAAATATATTTATTTCACAAAACAAATATAAACAAACATATGAATCCAAATTGGTCTAACAATAAAAGCAAATCATCCAATGACATCAGGTAAAAAAGTATTAAACCAACAGCAGACACATTGCCTATTCATCGGGAATATGTTTAAGGACAAGTGTTTTTTAAGGACAACAAGATCTAACAGATAATGGCTAGAAGACATACTCTATGAATAGGCAATATGTCTGTTGTTGGTTGAATTCTTGTTTACTTGATGTTGTTGGATGTGATGATACCTATAACTGTCCATGTCTGCTGATGTATTTTTATTAACACCTACCCATCAAGTGTAAGATCGACCTTATGGCTATCCACATCTAAATATCTGTGGAATCGTAGGTTTGATGTCACATAGTTCTGACAAATAGTGAAATTCTCCTCTGAACGCTACAACATTGGATTCATTACAATCTATTATGTTTTGATTATCTCGCATTTTGAGTCGTATCGGTTTTTTGATACAAAATATGTTGTGAATTATCTCATCAAGTCCGACAGAAATTTCAAAGTCATGCTTCAATTTTGCTGAGTTTGTCCCAAAACACTATCAATTTTCCAAAATCAGACCCATTAATTCTATTCAATTTCTGCACTGATGAGGTACCAGAGAAGTCTAACCTATACTGACATCCAGATTTTCAAGCGACAAATTCAGATTCGGCAAATAATATCACTCCCTCTCATCACAGTCTTATATATACTCGCTAGCTTTCTGATTGTGATTCTTTTACTAAGTCAACATCATATTTGAATAGATTATAAAATACCACCTGCCCTCAACAATTAACAGACAACCAAAGTTAGACCATTTCTAATTTCTCACGTCAAATTCAGTAGTTTCAGCTATGAGTTTGTTGATCAACTTTCTCCCTTCAGAACTCCTTGCCATCACCCACTTTTTGTTGTACTGCTAGCAGCTATTCCAATTTGAGCGAATAGTTTGAACAATTTACCTGTGCATGAAGCTATCTGTAAAGACGAGAATAAATTACCATAGATGTTTTTCATGATGTCCTTATATTTGATTCAGTGGAGCGGTTAGGGAGTTGGGTTGGGAAAACAACACCATGAATGCTTTAAAAGCCACTCTGTCAGCTTCACTGGCACTTGGACTTCCGGATGGGTTTGTCGCCCCGACGGTGAGTGTCTGAAACCCAACTTCCTCTGTTACCAACCAATCCGCCTCTATTGAATTAGTGTCCGGATGCCTTTTATGCACTCCGGTTGTCCGAGTGCCAACCGTATGCCTATTTGGCAACCACCGGATGACACGCGGTCTGGATGGGCATTTAGCGCAGCAATCTGCCTTTTTGAACAACCCTATTTCCCTATGTACTTCTACTTGCTTTTTGTAAGCAGGCCTGACAGAGAGTTTGGAGTAAGTAAGTAGCAGTAAGGATCGATAAAGAGCTGGGAAAGGAATTCAACACAAATGTAGGAGTCCCCCAAGGTGATTGTCTATCCCCTATACTTTTCACCCTGTATCTCGCCAACGCTCTTACCACCAACCAAAATGCAGAGGACTACACTGAGAATAAGATGTCGGAACTACCACCACATCTTTGCGACCACAACTACAGCCATATCAGCCACACAGGTACTCTTATACCCTTACAATACGCAGATGATATTAGCTGGGCGGAGATGAATTGCGCTCACAGAATTGACAACATCAAGGAGACCATACCAGAAACTTTAGAGATCAGGAACTTGATAGTAAATCAAGACAAGACTGAAGAATTTAAGATCACGAAGGAGGGAGACAACACCTGGAAAAAGTGTAAATATCTTGGACCACAGCTGGACACTGCGGAGGACATAAAAAGGAGGAAAGGAATAACTGCTGGAGCAATGGATAAGATCAAGCATATCAGCAGGAACAGAAGGCTTTACACAAACATCAAGATAAGAGCATTCAACGCCTACGCTGGAAGTGTTTTCCTGTATAACAGTGAAACATGGACAGTCAGTAAAACCACCAATGATACGTTAGATAGCTATCATAGACGTCAAATGAGAAACGCCATAAACATCAGATGGCCACAGAAAATCAGTAAGCAACATCGTACCAGAAAACTAAACAGGACCCCTGACCCCATCCGCAAGCAAAGACTGAGACTGTATGGTCATATCATGCGTCTGTCTGAGAATCAACACCCATCAAGACGGCCTTATCCAAATATGATCGACTCCTCAAAATGTTGAAGGGTGCACGAAAACACACATGGGGAAAACAATATCTAATGATCTTTCTCAAATTGGTTTTGACAGAAAAAAAGCAGACGAAAAAACCTCTAATAGGAAGGAGTGGAGAAAACTGGTGAATTCGGTAGAAGCAGGCTGAAACACGGAAGTTGCTACCCGCGACGGTACCGTTCCTGATGATGACAGAGAGTTTCATAAAAGGGAGGAATCTCAAGGTCGCTTATTCCAGGAATGACCTAAGCTCTGATATGATAGATGAAATAAAATTTGGTGAATGCAGACTATATGCAGATGATACGTTGATCAATGCAAACATTGCTGGTAACATTACGTCTTTGCAAGAAGATGTTGACAGGTTAAGAAAATGGGCAAACACCTGGGGTATGCTGTTCAATACTAAAAAGTGTATGCATATGGAGGTTGGAAAACCTGAGCCTACTTATAGATTTTTCCTTGGCGGAGAGCTCATACCTGCGGCTAGTGTCATCAAGTATCTTGGTGTTTATATTGATTACACACTAAAGTGGAATAGACATATAACATATATAACTGCCAGAGCTAATAGGTCCCTTGGCATGATACGTAGAGCTTTACAACAGGCTCCTGTTAAAACTAAACTGATAGCCTTTAACGCTATAGTCAGACCTATTCTAGAATATGCGACACAGGTGTGGTCTCCACACAATGTGGGACTCACCAAAAGCATTGATGTATCCAAAGAAAGGCTATTAGATGGGTGTATAGACTTAAAAAACTTGACAGTGTCACTGACTGCATGAAAACTAACAATATATCTTCTCTTTCTGACAGGAGGGCTCAATTAGACACACTGTTTCTACGTAAAACTGAGGCGGGTCTTTACGACATACAGCAGAACTCTTACATACGACTAAATACAGAACACGACACTAGAGGTAAAACCATAAGTTGGACACACAATAGTGACCAGTGGCTGCATAGCTATTTTAACAGAATGAATAATCAAGTGAAAGTTTTCTTCCCCTCCTCAACCTAACCATGTGACATTACTAACACGTAAAATGTATTGATGTTAATTGATTGGTTGATTCCAAACTAGGAAGATTCACCATCGCACAATTAATAATTTGCTGGTTGGCTCGTAAAGTAACATAGGTTTATTGATACAAGAGCACAAGGTGATTTACAATCGCTATATGCACTTGATCAGATAACTTAAGGAATAACTAGATTATCATAGATTAATTTATACTATTATACGTACAGCCAATGTCTGCAGTAATTTATTAATTTTTCTAAACACCTACTCGTCAGTTATATCTACAGACAAGGAGCGGTGACGAACTAATACGATCACCATTCCATATAGTGCTCGCCACCAAACGGGTGAATTGGAATACACTGGAAGTGTAAGTGTAATCATTACAAAATAACGTACAGTTGTAAAATACCCTTTACCAGTGGTTCCTACATATTGTAACAGCGGGTGGATTGTGTATACCCACAAATGAGTGTAGCAAAAGTGGAGAACTGAGGCTAGCATACACGCTCCCCCAACCATAGATCACACACACACCCAACATGCATTAAGACAAGCAAATTTTGCCTGCCATTGTACTCCGTTGTTCACCAAACAAAAGGCCTTTTGTTGTACAACTCTCATAGGTGTCTTGGGACATGTCTCCCTGACATCGGGCTCGGCCTATCCAACATACTTACTACCTACAGGTACAGCATAGCTGTAATTTATTTTGTAATGTTTCTTTGCCGTAAGGTAAGTGGCACACACTAGCATCAAAACTGATAGACTTATGAACAAAGCTATTGCCCTTGTTATGACAAGGGCTTTGTACACCTTGGACTGGCAAAATGTGTTTTTTTTTTCTATTTTCATGTTTTGTCTTCTTATGATTTCAAAGATTTTCGTGTCTCCTTATTTAAAAGTGTTGTTTACATATCGAAAACCTCTAGAAATCATAATATTGCTTATGAATACAAATGAAGCAGCTCCTGGTCTTGTATATTTATTATAATTTATCAAATACCACAAAAACTATATCAAGACATATCCCTTATTCGCATCAGCCTATTTAACGCCAAGTTTATACTGTTAACAATACTAAATTATTACAATCTACCGTCTACAGATATATATTTCTTGATGCGGATGATATTCCGACCTCAGTGAAGCCACAGTATGGTATTATAAACATTGAAAATAAAAGCTGGGAACTGTCTGTGGTAATCATCTTAATTTACCAAATCAGAATAGAAGACATTCAGATTAAGCCATCTCTAAAAAACCATCAATCAAATAACACACTATTTTGGAGCAGATGAGTCAGGTAATGAGGGTCCTGAGATCTTACACACCTAATGAATTTTGGGAGAAAAAATGAATGAATGACTGAAGTGGGATTTTTTTTAATTTAATAACATAACTAATACAATACCATACATACGTGCGCTACATAGAGACAAGAGTGAGATGGATGAATGGCAACAATTACCATGCTGACATCTCATTCCACCTCTCCTCTCCCTTCTCATACTTCACCCACATGATGATCAGACAAATGAGGCCTCTAATGCAGATAATAATGGACTGTAGTGTAAGTAAGTAATAAAAGGCAAAAAAGTTAGTATACACACTACTCTCCCTACTTTACTATCTTTAGTGTATGTGTGTAACTGCCACATTCAGAACATCCATATTAACTTCCCTTGTATTTCATTCTGTGGCTTGGAAGGATGGCAGGTCCCCCACTCACGCCCTCACTTAGAATTTTTTCCTGCCTAGTTTTTGTGTTGTCAATCATGGAAAGGTCTCAGTCTCTAATTAGTCTTTTCTTTGAGCTTAAAGAGTATAATGAAGACCTCAAATTTCGTACTTCAGACAGGCAACAAGTCCAATGTTTTTTTCATCTTGTGTTCAATCGAGGGCGCTGATCCCTTTCTTCCCAACCGAACGAACAAAACGTTAAGAAAGTGACATTGGTATCTTGTATCTGACAGGACGTACCGATGAATTGTCAACAACTGTTTGTCAAATGGTGTTTAATAATGGAATGCGCGAGATCCAAGTTGAGCCACTCAAGCCCTTAGATAAGATTGTACCAATGACCACCAGGGTAGACAGACCACAGTCATATTTTATCCTCTCTTTACATTCTGTATTGCAATGACATAGCTGCCAGTTCTGATCGGACACTTACCTACCACAATCTGTAAAAGTAGGCCTGTATAATTTCTCTTCTATGAGAAAAATGATTGGAAAGACAAGGCAGAATTCCTTGAAAGACATACATGAAGTTGTTGAGTAACCCATCAATATCAAACAGTGGCAAAGCCTTTCTTTATCACATTTGTATCTTCATAATTCAAGCGTTATCCCTAGTACCAAACTACATCATAACCAGCTGTGTTGGCTGCGACATCACAACGCGCAGCCAACCCCCCACCTAGTTGGCTGTGCGCTGTGATGTCGTTGGTTTGTTCACAGATCTATTGTGTCAGTACGGTAGAGTATTGCTGTTTGCTCATCAAATTCGGTGTGCTTTCGTTGTTGACGGATATTATGATGATCCAGTCCTCTAGGCTGTTTTCAGTATCTGATACATTATTTGTAGGGGAATCAAAACACCATATGAGGAGCAGTTCAGCAGAGATCTGAGGTGGGAGGAGTCTCTGATACAGCTGATATAACTAGGTGAGTGGTGTCAGTTTTCATTGATGGTGTGATGCCAACAAAACCATGACCTTTTGAGGAGAATGAGGAAACCATTTACTTATTCCTTTCAAGGTTGTTCTTCTGACTTGTCCCTGTAAGCTTGGTGTCTTCAATACAACATTTGACGATTATTTATGCCGGCTTTCAAATCAGATCACCGGAAAATACTCATTTGGGATATGAGAAACAGAACATCCTAGATTATTGACGATTAAGCATCCATGTTAACTGTAAAAGGAGAGATCTTACCAATGAGTAAGAATAAGTAGGCCTATAATAAAAAAAGATGAGCTAGGGACCCATTCTTCTGGAGTGCCGTTTTGTGACATATGCCGAACATTGTGCAAAGTTCTCTATGCAATACATACAGTCGATGTAGTTTATAGCTGGTCAAAGACACATGTCATCTCGCTTACCAGATTACCAACACAACTGTTTGATTTTCTTACAGATCTTTGCCTATGGAAGATTCACCAATAGGTGCAGTTGGTGGCCATGCGAGTTCAGTATCTGAGTTCAACAATAATCAGCTGAACTGGAAAGGTATAAATCCAGTCAAGGTTACATTACACAATGACACAATCATACCTAATAATAGTCATACAAGCGCAATAGGGGCAACATCGTGCTGTGAATCCTCAGACTTCCAGATTATAAATATCAATCCTTGTTATGTAAAATCAATATCCAGCTATCAATATGAGACATTCAAGATGGCTACCGCTACAGTCACACCAAGGCCTTATGAGAAAGGTAGATTAGCTCAGATGAAGGCCAACACCAAAATGAAACGTTCACGAAAACCGTATCAGCTCCCTCCCAGATCTGCCACTTCAAACAACGCATACCACAGCCGGGCAGGTAGCATGTCTATGAAAGGAGATGATAAACCTATGACTTGCTCAAACTATGGAAAGAACGGACTGAATCGAAGTCAATCGAATCGTGTTGTATATTTATTTGATGATCGCCCTACTCTGCCAAAACCCCCATGTGACATCACAAGGTCAAGGTCTCTAGAAGACTTGAAATTATTAGCTAAAAACACAACTGTTTGCTTTGACTCTGATGATGCGAAACAGGAGAATGAAGAATTGGAACAAGTATCTCATGGTCTCTCCAATCTCCATGTTACGTAGAAGTCAAGCAGATTTGTATATTCTACAATCATCAAACACTCCAAGAGATCAATAATTACAAAGTCTGTAATATTCAAGTCAATCCTGCATCACATGTTCATACAGTGTTGTATAACTTCATGTAGCTCTTCCAAAACAACGGTTAGCTTAAACTAAAGTATTAGAACTTCTCATACCTTCCCAGTGCTAAAGAGTATATAGATAGGTTATTTTGAGATACCACCAATTTGTGTTGGCCATCAGTTCAGGCAGCACTATTAGTTATCTTTTAATTTTGTTATTTTGCTGTTTTTCTCAGTCTATACGTAACCTGTATTCACATCAAGCACTGGATGTTGCTAGAATCTGTCATAGATATCCTCGGCTTATCCTCAGTGGACTGTAGTCAGACATTGTTGCTCATGTTCAATTTTACTGTTCTCACTTCTTTAAATTTTGTTCAAAACTGCACCAATAAAAGAAGAATCCTCAACGTTTTGTAAGCCAAAATTTCCTACATTTAAAAAAAGATACCCATAATTGATTGGATAATGCAGAGACATTGTGGTATAAATATGGGAGACCTCAAACCAAAAGGTCTAGAAACAGTGAGTTTTGGCAGGAAATCTATATGATAGGTTTCAAGTACATGAAATGTCGTGTCAATTTCATGTGGCCGTATCGCTTGTGACGATAATCACCGTGAAAAGAAAATGAGCTCTGACCATTAGACGTTGCATTGAGGTTTGTATGTACACTTTATTAATCAAAATAAGATGCAAAATTATTTTGTGTGACTCAAATCTTAATCCACATCTCTCATAGACCACCCATATTCTCAAATCTAGCATTCATTATGCTCCTCGGAGCGATCAGACGGTGATAGTTATGTAGGCCAATATAGGCAGGTTGAAGATCATGCAAATCTAGATTAATTTTGAGCATCTTGTATCTGATAGTGCTCTCGATGCTAGCACAACGATAGTCAAAAGAAATCAGGAGTCTATGTTACAAAAACTCACACTCAAAGAAAATAGAGCCTAACTTAGGGGCAGGCACACTCAAATCTGTGATTGATTGTATCTTCAAAATTAAGTTCAAGCTTCAAACTGAAGTTATCTACTCATTTCTAAAGGTATGACAACTTCATATATGGTAACACAACAATATAAAATTGTACCACCTTTGGTTGCACAATCTACATTTTCTCAAAATAGTGACCGTGGAATGGATCACTCTTTGCTGCTTGGTCTCCAAGACTAACATGAGCATCAGCTAGCCAAAGCAAACTTAAACAGGGTAAGCAACAATGTGATGTGTAGTAATTTACTTTACTATTATTATATACTTTATTATCAAAATAAGCTTATTCCTGATAAACAATTGCGTGACACACTTCTACTGTCGACAAATCCTCTCAGAAATACTATGAATCTGATTTTGTTAAAAATTGCTCAGCTCTTACTATTTGATATTTTACAGGCTATCGTTGGCTGATTTTGATTTCACAGTCAAGATTTAGCACAACCCTACAAATTTATTAGTTGTTGAGGGGGATCTGCTCTGCAGGTGCTTCAAAAATCCTTAAAATTCATACTATGCTCTGCAGACGATAAATTTGGATACATTTTTTATTAATAGCATAAGTAGTAAAATCCTTTGTATGATGCGGTTTCATGAATGATTTGAGTATCAAGAGGACATCTTGTATGTATGATCATTATGAAGAAGAGAAACTAGTAGAAAATATAATATTGATTTATGATTAAATTACAAAAATTAATGTGAGAAAAGGACTGATTCTCTGGAATTGCGTATTGTTTGCTTTAATTCTGGAAGACATTGGAATAATATGATATCATGCTACAATAAGATATGTATATATAAATATTATACACATATATATATAGATCACAAATTAGAAAATGCAAATATGAAAAATTGAGTGAAGATAAAATGGTTTTGTTTTTGGTCATTTAATAACTTTGGATAGTTTTTCAGGCTTATATCACATTGTGCACAAATTCTGCTGGTCGATTGATTGCTGCTCGAATTTTATGAAAATTAATTTTATAAATTAAGTATAAAAGTAGTGTAAAATTTTGGAACATGGAATATCAGTAGGTTAAAGATTAGCCGAGGACCAATCAACTTACAAAAGAGGTAAAAAATCAATTCAATGGCAATAGCCTATAGTATAAGTGAATGCAGATGTAAAAAATCCAAACAGAATAATAACACCACTAACGCTTGATATATTTCTTTAAATCTGTATCGGTGTGTCATATGCAAAAACAACAAACTCTCCATGGTTCGCCAACCTAGGACGAAGCAAATGGTAATGAGCTTCAACATTGGAATCAGGATACTTTCACCCATTTCCCAATAGACAACTTCATGGCCCTTATCCATCTGAAATGTACAATATTATCATATGACACAATAGTCGAGCAACAGAAGCTTTCGCTGAATAATACCCACAGATAAAACAATATACAGACTTGACAGACAAAGAACTATGAATTTGATTTCACAGACTACTATTTCACATAAGAGCTCCCAGAAAGACCAATTCAAGATTTTCAACATCTTTCAGTAATTCTTTTTCAAACAGAAAATCACCCTGGAAAAGTCACAAACTCACCTCTCTTTATCTATTTCAGTTTCTGCGTGGAAGTGGAATGTTCTCATCCTTGGCTCCGGCGGTGTAAGATCAAATGCATTCTTCTTACTAGAGTAAGGCCTATCATTCACTGTGTAACCATGAAGATGTGCTACACCTAGAGGGGAAAATTGGTTGTATATCATCTATTTGTACCGCATTTCAAGGTAACCATAATATGGCATATTATGATTTTCGAGAGTTTTCAATTCTCATAGCTTCTGTCTGCTTTAATCAACATAAATATTATCAGTTTGTATATTTAGAATAAATCATCCATCAGATAACCCTACAAACCGACCAATCGCAACCGACACAGCCTTAAAATGTAAAAAAGGTTGTGTGGGTACTGTATTGAAAGGGGACACGCCAATTCGTTAGAAATTTGTTTTACTTTGATAAGATCAAGATTAACCTCAACGTTGCATTGAGTCCTCTTGGCTATTAATGCTTTAAGAATTGCTCACCTTGGGCGGAACGAGAGTCAATATCGCAGTAATAGTAAAGGCATCCATCCTTAAGTACGGCATATCTCCTCTTCCATGATTTGAAGTTACCTCCCTCTTTGTGAATAAAGCCTTGGCAGTCTACATTTCTTATAGATAGGGCAGGTAACCCTACATTGTGAGCACTGATGTCAAGCCAGCTGTCCATTGTTGATTGACTTGAGGTAGCCTCATTCAATGACTGTGCCCAGCTACAAAACAGAGAATCCTCTTGCTAGGGGTTTATACATTTTATTTAATATAAGATATAAGATTAATATAAAATATAAGACTGCAAAATAATAGTAAGTTGACAATTAGGAAGGATACAGAAGAAAATCAGGTCGCGGCCTACACTAGTATATTTAGCATGTTCATGCAGGCATGCATACAGATATCCCATATTTCTCATTACCTCATTCAACATGAAAGCTTTGCAGAGCGCGCCAGCATCGGGAGTAATTGCTTGGAGTGCTTAAAGGTAATCAGAGGTTACTGCCAGACAAAATTTTCTTCCAGCAGCCTAAACAAATCTTTAACTATAGATGTACATAAATAAATCGGATTTGAAAGGCATTTGGGTGTATGGCTTTGTCACATGATATCCAAGAGACAGTAGGTTAATAAACAACTAGGCATGAGTTAGAAACACCTTATATGTCCACAGATCATATTAAGTTATATCCAAGCCAGTGTGTAAAGGGTTAATTCCAATCTCTGAGAAAATATGTATCTGAAAAATTGATGCTTGATTTCCCTGTACTTAGCTGAGGTTCGTATTGATTCAATATGAGGCTTGTTCTGAGAAAAGTTATACATTGGTATTGAGATTTTTGTTTATCCTAATCAGACACATTTAATCAATTAATTAATTGATTGACCAATATACTATTATCTGAAAGTCATGACATGACACTGCCAAACCAGTGGTTCAGCCCTCTGAAAACCTATGATTACCTTTAAAAATTAGTAATGCAGGGAATTTTTGTCTTGTACCAAACGTTCACAATTATTAGTGTGTTTTTTTAAACCCTTCACGAATGTAGTTTGCTACCCCATATCCCCCTTACACACACACACAATTGATCAACAATTCAACTACTATGGCAAATCATAGGACCGTTGCACTGTTACACATTCCAACTATTCATTTTCACTTGTTCAACTTACCTAAAAAGGCATTCAGCCATTTACAAGCTAAATAATGATAATATAAGAGATTGGAGAGTGATCATCACATGAAGATTTCATTAATTTGTGTGTGGCCTCACCTTGAAGATGATGTGACCATCCAATTATTTGTACCGAACAATTACAATAAGCTTGGTTATCAGGAAAAGCATCAAACAGACCTTATAATTATTGCAGCTAAAACTTGTTCATATCTAGCCAACCCAACTTACTCTGCAAGTTCCTGTTCATTCATAGCAGCGAAGTAGTATGTTTTTGTATGATGCACTAGTTTGAGGGCATGATCTTTAGGGCGCTTGAGATCAATAGCTTTATTCACCATATAGCCAGCAAGAGGTATAGCACCCAAGATCTCTGTATCCTGCATGAAAAAATAATCATTAAAGCAGCAGTCCAAAACGCCTGGTAGTCAAGCAGCTAGTACAGCAAAATAACTTGAGAAAAATAATATAGCATTGAGAATTGCCCCTCAATGATGTCTTATTATCACTCCAAATAATGGCTTGCTGAGTTTTCTATGGCCCAGAAACTATATATAACAGAATGTCGAAATATGAGAGATGTTGATCTCTAGATAAAGCTATTAAAACAAGGTTTCTGTATGCCTGTTGTCTTTGTCCTGTGGGTAGTCTTTGAATGATATATGAATGAATCAGCATTAAAATCATAGCATGTATACAGATGGATGTAAGAATAATTGCTTCTGCATTTTCGTTCACAGTCCAAAGTAGGATAAAGAAAGGGAATATACATGACTATCTGATTATGGGACTCACCCCTTTGTTTTTGAAGTAGTATAGGCAGTTGTCAGATTTGAGCACAAACCATCTTCTCTTCCATATATTGAGGACTGCATTGGTGAGTTTATACATGTAAGATGAAAAGACCTCAGTTCCATCACTAAACTGCTCGTGGGGCATTATAGTGAACGACGACTCCCGGCACAGCTCAATCGTCATCTGACCATCTCCTACAAATAGGAATAATCCTCCATGCGTCACATAGTTTGTTAATTTTACTAAAACAATAACCTTTTTTCCAATTACAAATAAACAAAATACATGCCATTACTGACAGGGATTGGACATATGCCTGGCTCAAAAAGAATGTGAGATCTGGGTTTTCGCTGAGAGCAGGGCAATATGCTAAAGAAAACAGACCAAAACCATAATGGCAGTGTTCTGAAAAAACTCTGGAATCACATTAAAATAGCCTACAGGTAAAAAAAAAGTGCAGTAATAGAAAGTTATGCATGCGCTCTGCAGAGTTGTACCAATAAAATCAAATAGCTCAAAGCTCCAAACAGCAAATGAATACACTACCCCGTCATGAGGTAAATAATAGTCAGACACAAAAGGCGGATAATCTCTGATAACAATTGTCAGCGTGGCAATCAGTATCAGTCACATATCACCTAATGGTATGTGTGTGGGTTACCTTGCAGTAGTTTGTGTACGATTTCTTGATGATTGAGGTGTAAAACACCGCTATAGTTGATGGCTAATATTACATCTCCAATCTCGATCCCAGCTTTGTCTGCTTTACTACCTGCATGTTGAAATTATAATTATTATATGAAATGTATAAATTATCAAACGATGTAAAATATTACCCGGTATCATATATTACATGCAATACAATGCATATTTCTAATCATTCACAACCACTGAGGTATATTTATGGATTCCATATCAGTGTTCACAACACACATCATAGAAAAGAGAAAAGATACTTTACTGAACTGACTCCCAACTAAAAAGTTCAACTGAAGGTTTAAAAAAAAGGATAGACAGAAAACAGCTTGGGTATCCAGCTGATCATCGGATGATAATAACACAAGCTTACCAGGCACAACAGTGCTGATTGTAGTTGGGTGATTTCCCACTATATGAAATCCAAGTCCCTCATCACTACCATGCCTATCCAGTGTTATCACCTTGTCAGCAGCTGCAAGGGGTACAGCAAAATTATTATTGTTAACAATCAACCACAAGAGAATTGTGATATGAATGCGTTCGTTCGATGCTGTAAGAGCTATAGGATCGGCTGCTGTTACTCAGAATTTAGCATGTCATCCGTAAAAAGGTTATATGGTAACTCATCAAAAATATTGAGGTGTGATAGCGGAGAATACAAGTTTCTATGTTCATACTATAAAACTTGCTTTTGAATTCCTGTGCGACTTGATGTACATTGATGAATACAATCAATACAAATAACAAGCCACAAGATTATATAGGGCATACATACATATTTCTGTGGTGTTTTCTCGTGCGAATGTCTGTAGACTAGATTTTCTCTGTACTTTTTTGATAGATAACTCTCTATAGGACCTTTTATGTCGATACTCCACCTCACTGACGGTGGTACTGACTGAGTCTGTCCTGGTTTTAGGTGATGTGGTTTCCTCCTCTTGAGGTGGATCCTCTTTTATTGTGTCTACAGCATATAATATATATGTATATAATACCATACTGATATTGGATAAATGTAGCCTTGTCACACTGCCACGGTTTTGGTTATTTTGGGAACAAGACCAAAAAAACTGTGGCCGCATGACAAGGCTTGGATAACTGCTATTCAAACGAGTTTCATCATTACTGTGCTAGTAAATATATATTTAAACTAAACCTACATAAAAATGTGATACGATCAAAGTCTAACTGATATAATAATAAACTAAGTATTGGATTTGGCTCAAATAGTGTGTTTTTATCATTCATCAGAGACCAAGTTTGGTCTATTTACCTGCATTTGGAGTTGCTCCAGATCCACTGGTCACACTGCGGTGTGACTAGTGGACGGGAGCAATTGGAATACAGGCAATTGGAATAAACTTGATCTACATTTATCACAACTCAAAATGTGGTGGGCTTTAAATTAAGATCATAGTAGTTTATGTAGACAGACTTCCACATTGATGTTGTTACTTTGCTGAATCATTTGTGGAAGCAACAACGATGTCATGACCTAAAATAATGAGTCATCCACAGTAACATCATCCCACTCTTACCACACATTCGATGATCTCTGCCCATATTGATTTAGAATTTAGATAATGGTGTTTTCGATCCTATTAGAATCTTTTTGGACATAATTAAAAGTAATTATTGTGGAGTGCAGTTTGGTGAGATGATGTGCATGTATGGATCATGGTATGGATATATCACTTACCTGATATAGGCTCTGCACTGTTCACTGATGTATTATCTGATATCACATCTAGTGAATCCTCATCATCCTCTTCGTCCTTCAAAAATATCCACTGAGATGTTCTGAAACTCGCATCATAAGTACCTAGTCATAAATAGACAAATGAGGTTCATCTGATCAAAAAGTTAGAAACAACAAATCCTTGATCCCTATGAATATAACACATTAATGGTAAAAATATTTTTTTGTTCACCGGGAGAAGCTTATAAATCAATGAGTAACTGTAGCTGAAATCACTGATGCCCAGAAACGTATACTCAAATCTTTCCGTATAAATAGGACTGAGCAGGATTATCAGGAAAAGGCATTTATTTTTATGCGTAACTCTGAGAGACCAAAAAGAATCAGTGGTGGACAGTTTGCTAGTATCTGACCTATATTGTATACACTATCAAATCTGAATCTTTTTGTACTGTCAGTGGCATTTAGATCAGTGTGAAGCTAACATACATTAAAGTGAAAAAACATCACAATTAATTCATTCCTACTGCTCCTAATTACAATTTTTTCTTTCACAACAAGCAGACTAAATTTCAACCTCAACTGCTGTTTTAATTTGTAAGTCTCAGGAAGTTTAATATAGGACCTGATGAGCAAGAGGAATATGTTTCAGGTATTGAAGCTCAACAGAAATTACATGAGGAACCAGTTATATAGACAGTTTTCTGAGCTCTTATTTAAGCCTCAATTCGGATTTGTCCTCTCTCCAGTTTGGTACTTTTAACCTACGCCGCATAGGAAAAACCTGCTGAAAAAGGGTTATCTTGAATATCGCATATGTTACGATAAAAATGAGTTTTGATTCCGAGTCTGAACCATTGAAAACCCTGTGAGACAGGGTTTCCATATCATTGGAGGCTTGAATGTTGATAAACCTTAATTTTAGTGACAAAACTCATGAAAAATTCTGCCAAATGGTCCGCAAAACAGGCAGAAAATGCTTTAATTAACTATCCAAATACTAAAATTATTTCCCAAACTCTCTCCATATGAGTTTTTAATGCTGCAGATTATGAATCAAAAACAATTTTTATCCTATTATAAGCGTTTATCAAGATAACCCTCTTTTCAGCACATTTTTCCTATGCGGCGTGGGTTAAAAGTACCAAACTGGAGAGAGGACAACTCCGAATTGAGGCCTAAATCAGAGCTCAGAAAACTGTCTATTTAGCCTTATCTCAAATGTGAAGAATTAATTCCATAACCAGTAAGAAGAGTTTAGATAAAAAAGATATGGGCTTGGTGTTACATCAGTGCACTAGCATAATACACAAATAACATTTTTGTCCAGCTAATCTCAATACTAATCTGTTTATCATTTTTATCTGTTTTGATTTATATCAGATTATCTTATGTCCAACTACCTTTGCGAAATTCCCTGTTTATCATGACAGGGTATCCAATCACCATGCAAGTACTAGCGGTTGGTAGTGTTAAGTGACTCCATGAAGTAATCAATGTGACAAAACAGGGAGTTTAAGGACGGTTTTTGATCTTGAAAACCCGATTAAATAAATTTAATCAAGTTAATCTTTAAAATGCATAAAACTCAGTTGGCAACTTCGTTAATATGCAGCCTGTGTGTTTACTTATCATATATCCACACATAATGCATCTGTTCTCAACTTTTTACAAGAATTTCTGTCACTGAGCAGACTCATCAACTAATAGATGAAGGCAGACAGTCTAATGGCGTACATGGTAATGGTGTAAAGATTTATCAAAATCTCACCTTGAACATCGTCGTCATCTTCAGCATCATTGTTAGTATTTTCTTCTTTTCTTCGTTGAGTTACTGCTGACTCTCTCTGACTCTCTCTCTCTGTGTGGTGTGGCTAAAGTTATCCCAAATTAATTGTTGTGATCTGATAAGCCATCTCAAATTAGTCTAGTTTTAGAGTAAATGGTGAATCTTACTTGCAGTAATTTTCATTCATAGTGGTTCAGTCCAAAAATTTAAATATGGTCAACTTACATCACTGTCTTGCGTTTCTACAGTCTGTATATATCCATTTAAAACCTCCGCAGTTGAGCTAAGTTCTAATCCGCTATCTACTAAACAACCTCTATTACTTGAAACATCTGAATAATCATCTTTATTTTCCATTGTTGTTGTAATGTCCTCAGGATGAGTATCATCATTTTGTGTAATTTCTGGTGAGATCAATCCTGGGCAGAGATCTGAAATTTTCAGAGCTGAGATATCTGGATCACAGACAGCTGGAGAGCCTGAGATTTTTTCCATATCGGGTTGTTATTAAAGTACTGACACTTCACCTAACAGCCAGACTACAACAAGAAAGAATAAACATACCAGTAGAAGCCAATTTTTTAAATCAATGGAGGGAGCTCATTTCTTAAACAGATGAAAATTCAATGATTTTGGTAGAGCGGAACCTTTTAATATTGATCAGTTGACTAATTTAGCAACACAAAGCAAACCCTTAGGCCTAAAATAAGCGGTTTCATCTATGTTTCACATAAGAGTATCTATCGAACCTCAACCGATACGCACTGTAGCAATGTGTGGGCTTTCTGTCACAAGTAGATACAAGTGTTAACTTTTAAGAGGATTCAGACAAACTCAAGATCTCACTCAGCCAATGCGAGGAGTAAGTTCATTAACTTTTGTCAATCAAAACCCTCTGGTTGTCAGGCGTGACTGTGATTTAGATGGGGTATGCCTGGGACTAATGATTTTTAGATCATGCATGTACATAAAGCTTACGGACTAAAATGCCAGCAGCAGTGACCAGGCAAGGCACTGCCACATACAAGCAGTTAACTTGTATTGACAGGCTTTGCCCTCCCCTCCCGCCAGCAGTGACCAGGCAAGGCACCCCTCCACATACAAGCAGTTTGAGTCTGATAAGCTTTGCCCCCTCCACAAAGCTCATCGAGACAGTCTAGCAAGGCAGAGAGTAGTTAGTCAACAGCATCAGGCCGGTCAGTGAGTGTTATTACCAGGGCTAAAGTAAAGTTAAAGGACAGCTAGGTAGTCTAGCTGGCCCCTTCTTTGCAAACTTTGTCCTGATGCTTGCTAGTCTGCCTTATGTTTTACCTTAAAGACTTTGTTTGAGGCTGCTCTTTTGTATCACATCTTATTCTCCATATTTTATTCTATCATGTGAGCGATTTTCAGCTTTATAATCCAAATATTGAGGAAGTTATGGCCTCTCAAACTTCCAAGGTGACGGCAATTTATCGGCAGTAAGAATCAGCCGGCAATCCCTAGGGTACGTCACTAATATTGATGATCAAAATGTTCAAATCTGTAACGGTCTCGAACCCAGGTCCAAATGGCTTTGCAGGCGACGCCGCTAATACTGAGCTATATTGTCTACAGGCCAACCTAGTTGGTGCAAGTGGCGTGATGGTAGCGTCGTTGCCTATAGGTATTGGGACCCGGGTTCGATTCTGAATTTTGATCATCATCTTATCTGTGTGATTATTAGTGTATTAACTAATAATCACACATAATGTCTATGCCACACGTCTATGGTTGTGACATACCCCAGGGGAAACATCCGCTTATTCCCAATGCCGTTTGAAGGCAATCACCCTGGAAGTTTGAGAGGCCATAACTTCCTCAATATTTGGATTCTAAAGCTGAAAATCGCTCACATGATAGAATAAAATATGGAGAATAAGATGTGATACAAAAGAGCAGCCTCAAACAAAGTCTTTAATTAACTTTATTAATGTATACAACAAGGAGTGACCAATGAAGAGGGAGTTCATTGGAGTGACGACCCTTTATATATATATATATATATATATGTCCTACCCACCTGGCCTACTACTAATCACAATATTATAATCTCCATTATTCATAATATATATAAATAATATATATGTCTAGTGAATCAATGAACTATTTAGTTCATTGAGTGAATCAGCAAGCAAATATCATGACTGTCAGTGTCACTCTAGTCTAGGAGTAGGATCTAGAGTTGAGTAGATGATCTAGTAGATCATATAATATATAATCATAATGAAGATTTAAGCTTGAAAGCCACATGAGCCCATGGTAGCGTGAATGGAAAGTAAAAGTTTAGTCAGGAGCTGAAGTGATACATACTATGTAAGTAACAGTACAACTCTGAGTGCGTTTGCTCTCGACTTGATGTAACAAATAATGGCATATAGGCAGACCGCTGCCTGTGGTCAATGACTATCTTCAGAACTTCCTTCATAGACATATTTTTCACGGTATGTGTAGTGGGTAAACACATCAAGGTCATTGGCGCATCCATTCATGTGTTTACATTTAGATAGGTCAATTCTGAAATATCTCGTCTGTAGAGTGGTATCCGTCCTTTACACCGCAATCATGGGTGAGTGAGGAGTTTTAGCTTTTAAAATACAATATTTGATCCCATTTTTTTCCTATCAGTATTGCACATCTATGGCAAAATAAGTGTGAAACATCATCTGTATATGTTAACCACCATGGATATTCTGAAAAAATTACCATATATATTGTCATATTTGAGTGTAGAGAGATGGCTAGTCACCACTGATTTTTTCCTCATCACTAGAACTTTCTCAAAATATGACACTAAGCTAAGTCCTAATGATTGTGAAACAATATGCGGTGCTATTGATCATCAACACGAGCTATATACTCCTCTTGGCTTTCATTTATTTCGGCATCACTGAGAATTGTCACTACCAGCTGGTGAAATAAAACAATAATAAATCCAGTGACATGGGCATGGCTGGGCCTACTAACTAAACTCACTTAGTTTGACTAGGTGCAATGAACTAAACCCCTGGGTGTATAGCTGTTACATTACTAATAATTTCATCTTACTTTCACTAGGTATCTCAAGGGATAAATGGCACAAGAGGAGGAAGACCGGAGGACGTATGAACCAACTCCGGGGTAAGAGGAAGTTCGAGATGGGTAGGCCCGCAGCTAACACTAAGCTCGGCCACAAGAGAATCCACTCGGTCCGTACCATGGGTGGTAACCAGAAGTTGAGAGCGTTGAGACTTGACACTGGAAACTTCGCATGGGCCTCAGAAGGTAAGTTATCCTTATAGTTCATGTGGTTTCTTTGCAACGCTACCTGGCGTATGGAATGCTTCGTCCTGGGATAGTTGCTACACACATGTTAAGCTTCTGGTATTGACATACTTTGTTTCTACATGCGAGTACAGTATCTCATTAAGTTAACCTTGGCTCCAAAAAAAGCCCCAAATTGATGCTAGCTTATCTTCAACTCACTACCCTAGAACATCGTACCTATGAAAATTTTGCTGAAGATTGTATTGCTTAGAGGGTTCCTTGTTTCCTTCAAATGATTCAAATAGATTGAAAAGCAAACTGCATTAACCCCATCGATTATCAACTTTATTATGTCTGTTATAGGTATCGCCCACAAGTCGAGAATCATCGATGTTGTGTACAATGCCACAAACAATGAGATGGTTAGAACTAAGACTTTGACCAAGAACACAATCGTTCAAATTGATGCTGCTCCATTCAGGCAGTGGTATGAGGCTCATTATGCCTTACCTCTGGGACGAAAGAAAATTGCTGAGAAAAAAATCGTAAGTTAACGAAACTTGGGTATTGAAGTAGCAAACATATTAAAATCTTGGCTCCAATATTTAGTGTCCAGGACATCAAACTTTAAACATACTTCTCTTCACAAAAGATTTGCGTAGGTTCCTTAGTGGGCAAAAACTGATGTTGGATATGTTAAAACTGAACTTGGCCCTGCTGACAAATCAGTTCTGTTTTGGGCTAACATGGCAGAACTGAGAGCTATGGGTGTGTGTAGTGATGATAATATCTTGAATCTGAGCCGGCAATGCTTAGGTTGTTTTGACCTTAAGCGCTGGGAGGATGTTTACAATGTAAGTCATAGTTACTCTGAACACACTTGCCATCAAATAAAGAAAGTTAAATGTTGCATGTTAATCAGGGTGTCTTATTGTTTGATTTATCTTGCAGACAGAAGAGGAGAGGGCTGAGCTCCCATATTTGAAAAAGAGATCAGCGAAAACACAAAAGAAATACACAGACAGGAAAAAATCTGCTTTTGTTGACCCTTCAGTCGAGGAACAGTTTGTTGCGGGAAAACTGTATGGTGAGTTTGCTTATCAATGTCATCAAATGAAAAATGGGTTCATGTTGTAGCATGTAATCTCTGCAACTGTAATACATGTCATTTGGATTTTTGAAATTAAATTGAGAATTATCTTGATCCCTTAGCATGTGTCATTACTCCCACAAATAAAAGTAAGAAAATTTTGATATTCTAGGGGGTTTGAAACATATTTGAAGGGGTAACATTCCATTACTCATGCATTCAGCAGTATATGTTATGGCTTAGTTTCTACAAGAATGACAACTAATGATGGTAATAACAGTAAATCAAATTGGTTCTGATACGGATCATTTTTTTCAAACTTTCCTATCTAAGAGGTGGTTAAAATCTGTTTTCCCCCTCCCCCTTATCTGAAACTAGCAAAAAAAACATTTGGCTGATGGTACCAGATATAAGCAAGAAGCATAGTATTTTTTCTGTGTCTGAACCTGTTATCATCTTTCAATCAAGAAATAAAAGTTCAGTGTAGGGCAAATTTTTGTGGTCCCCAGAGGTTTGAATTAAGTGCACTGTAATATATTTTAATTTAAACATGATTCTGGTGTGGTAGTATTGAGATGCTGATGAGCACACAGTAACAGACAGGTGACTATGTGGTTGTTTTGACTATACACCTTACATGACTAGTTTCATAGTTACACTGAATCTCAACATTAAAGTGTGTTCTACAGTTGTTTTATATGCTATACCAATTCATCAAAATTGTCTTCTTCTTTTTCAGCTTGTATCTCATCCAGACCTGGTAAATGTGGCCGAAGTGATGGATATATCCTCGAGGGACAAGAACTTCAATTCTATTCTAAGAAATTGAAAGCAAAGAAGGGCAAATAAGCTGTAATGCATTATGCTTTATTTGGCTAATAAATAAAGTTAGAAAACAAGATCTGACTGCTTGATTTGCAATAACATTGACAACAGGTTCGAATAATGTCAAAAGATATGACCAGGGGCTGGTTTCAATTAGATATTTAACCGTGCTTTCACGGCTACAGGTCAGCTAAAGCTCAGCCACTCACCAAATCGGGATAACTTTAACACACTCGTAGCTGATCCTAAGCCGAATCTTGGCTGTTCTGTTTCTGACTGCTATCACTCAGCCACCATGCAATTTCATATGTAAGATATGCTAATTTATTTAATAGTATCATAGTGTAATTAATCTGCAACGACAATAGACATAAAAACCACTGACTCATAAACTCTGTCGTGGTTAGTGATAATGTGAGATTTCTCCAAAATGAATATCAATCTACTAAGCTGAGTGACAACTGAGTGGTAGCAGGGCCTAATTGAAACATGATTAAGTGGCTGCTAAGATACAGCTCAGGTATATGTCTGCTAAATGCAATTTAGCCGGATCCTAATTGAAACCAGCCCCAGGATAATATATAAGAATGGATGGCAACTAATTATGCTTACTGGCAACTGTATAATTATCATCATCAAAGAAAATTCAACAGTAAAACTGTGTTGATAGTTAGCCGAGTATTCATATTCATTCAATATTCTGGAACTGATACCACTATAGTCTGCCGACTGGTTGTTGGAGTCTGCCGTTCTGTCATCTGTATACAACCATTTGGCTAAGCAAAACAAAAATGATGAGCATGGGAAAGAGAATTTAGCGGTTATTTTTTGTGTCATGTCACGCTTTCAATTAGCTTCAGAAATTGAAACAAACAATATAACCACCACCATGAGCATCATCATATGTGTATGGAATTTGAAAGCAGATCAGTGTGAGATGCATGATTTGTGAGCAAGTTTACCGAGGCTGTCACTTCTGTCCTGGGTGTATATTAAAACAGTTATGAATTGAGTAAAATTGGAGTTGTGCCCTCAGACAGCATGAAAAGGCAATTCCAAAAAAAGTGACTTAGGTTAGCTCTAAAATATTGTGCTTGTTGAGGTCAAAGGTTCTGCAGTGAACACTTTATGCGCATAGTGTCAGTATGGTATAAACTACACTATATTTTCTAACCCAGAAACTATAAGCATGCAGGAAATAAAACAGTAAAATGACCTCACATTGACCAAGTGCATTCCGATTTTGGCGTCTGTAGCACGTTATTTATTCGAAAGAATCGGAATACAAAGGGGATGCATCACCACAAGTTTCAACTGTTTTGAAACAACCTGGAACCAAGGAGTTAAAGACGTGTCTCTAACTCCTTCCTAAAACCCATGGCTTCATAACACTGGGCACATACTGTAACATCCAGATTTTAAAGGGCAACCAAGGTTTCAAACATGTTCTCATTGATTGATAGCAGATTACACCTTCTGCATATAGGGAAAAAGACCAAATCTAATTCGGATGATTATTCAGCCAGAGTTATTGGGAAACATTTCATCCATCAGCTAAAATAGAATACCACAGAGCAGTTTCCTGTTCCTGTTATTATTTAGCCTGTACTCTATCATCATAATAGCAATGTCTTGGAACCTCCCCTAATTTGAAGTGTTACCCAGCTTAGGGTCAGCAACTACTTTGAGTTTTGCGTCGCGTAATGCACAAAGCTGATGCTGCCTAGCACATAATTTACTACCCATTAATGCATCGCTGCGAAACCTTGGTTGCCCTTTAACAAAGCCTTGTCCTGACAAGTTACACCTGTTTCTGCTATCCCATTGATTTGTATGGAAAAGAGATTATTTTTTACCTTTTCTGCCACATTTCACTCACCTCGGGACAGCATTGATTTGAGATAGCATCAATGAAAAATCCAAGAACTGTTGTTGTTTTTCCGTCAAATATTGTTTCATATGTACAGCAGATGACAATTACTTGCACAACTAGTCCTAAGCAGATGAATGCTGCACTGACTGCATGACCTGCTACCATGCATATATCCTGTAGAATATCAATTTCACAAAATATACAAATCCACAGTGTATGGTGAGATATTGCTCTTGTGCTACTTTCATAAATACAATCCGTTCTGTCGTAATCTAGAAGGTGGCTTCCCATGTGCAGACAATACAAAATTTATATCTGAAATGTCTTGCTAGTATGAACTGATCGGACCTGGTAGTGTTCATAAAACCTTACATCACACCGTTGCCAGATTAAGCGTATCTACTGATTCATGAGTATGTTCTGTAGGCTAGGAAACTGTCTAGTAGTGAACTGTATATAACCTAAACAATGCTACTTCCTTCAAGGCCAAGACCAACTGTGCTTGGCGCTCTATAATGAGTATATAAGTATTGCATCAATTTACGCTTCAATGAAGTCGATGATTTGAGTTATCCAGTACTGTCCAATTGAATGTTAAGTCAGGTAGCCATGATATTAACGTCAATTTCAATATGACAATATGGATTGTCATTTCTGTCCATCTACCTATGTTACATTACATATGTTGTTATACTATAGACAGTGTTCTGAGCCTACCCGAATTTCAGACTATGTTTTGAGTTGTCCTCTCTCCAGTCTTTAACCCACGCAGCACAGGAAAAAAATTTCGTGGATTTCATCACTTAAAGTGAGATTAGTCAACTTTCAAACCCTTAATGATTTGACCCCTGTCACCTAAGTTTTCAATGATGCCGATACTAAATCTGAAATCGATTTATCCTTTCCAAGATACGCCCGTCTCAGCTCCTTTTTCCTATGCTGGGAGAGAGGATAACTCTGAACATAGCCTCAAATTCGGAATAGAAAACTAAATATTATTAGATCATCAGATATTTTACTCACCAAATGGTAAAGATGGCCTCGGGTAAAATCCACAATCATGATGATAGCAGCCATTATATAAAACAACGTTGTGAATATATGTGCAGCTAGGAAGCGGTTTAACTAAAAACAGACCCAAGAAAAAGGCTGCAGACACTGCAGAACAGATGTAAATTGATCATACATGAAGTCAAATATTATATTTGTGGTAATCTTTGCAGGCAAAGCAATATAAATTCCAATCAATTGCAATATCGGTAGTGTTGAATCTGGTTGATATTGAAGAGTAGTACTGTCGACTGTGTGATATTTGTGAATCATCAATCTGGTGGTTTGGAACTTACTGTGGACTGTCTTTTAGTGAGCGATGATCTTATGCCAGTGGCTGATGCAATTGTCAACTAAAGAAAAAATAATTGTTATGTTAGTTGCCTCGGTGCACAGTGATATCAGGTTAAAGGGTACACCAGTGTATCTTTCTCCTAATAGAAAAGTCAGATATAGCACAGTTTCTTCGTAACTATGACCACTGGATTACTAGAGCAGAGGAAAGGGTTTTTTAATAAGAGTGGATACACTGATATCACTGATAAGCTCACCTTTTCCGGTTCTTGTGTGTTTTCATACAAAAGAATTTTTCGGATACTCTCCCACCACATCATAAAATACAACTAATTAAACGATCAGCAGAATGATTCCAATATTGACATACCAGTACGCCGCACCAGATAGTAAATCCAAAAAATGTCTCGAGTGAGAAAACTATAATATCATGGCCTGAGGAGCATAGCACTGGAAATCCGAATATCTGTAGTACACCTGCAAACAAGT
This sequence comes from Membranipora membranacea, assembly GCA_914767715.1. Taxonomy (NCBI): domain Eukaryota; kingdom Metazoa; phylum Bryozoa; class Gymnolaemata; order Cheilostomatida; family Membraniporidae; genus Membranipora; species Membranipora membranacea. The sequence continues at coordinate 9,551,820 of OU612065.1, forward strand.
CAAATAGTATGAGTGGTGCAGATGCTGAATCAAATATGATTTTTTTCCCCATGATGAGCGGTTTCTACGATAAGTTCATTTCAGCTTTGTTTTAGTATGCTGCATGTGGTAAAAAATACCCAGATAGAGAGGGGGCAACTACAACTACTACCGCACCATAGCAAAATTAACATACTAGCGTGGTGATATCAGGGAGGGTGATATCAATTCTTCGATAATCGATTTTAATGAAAATCACTTATTGACAATGTTCTAAAACACAACCAAATGGAACTGTGCCAAACCCCAAAAAAATTATCCTGGTAGCCTTTATCATTAATAATTTTCAAACTCATGGATGAGAGGATGATGATTGATCAAGACAGATTATGGTGATCGAAATACATTATCACCACCCTATCATATTTCAATAGAACCAAGAGGGAAGTTAGAAACTCGTCTTGGTCATTGTTGTTATATGTAAGTAGGACTGCATAAATAATCTACCTGCTACTGTAGTGAGGAACCCAAGAATTAGCCCATTAGCACCGATGGCAAAGGAGTAGTTGTTGTACACTGGTGGCGGGACATATCTATCATGGATCGAGCTCTCAAAATCTTCATCATGAGTGATTGTGGAATGTTCAGCATGAGCAGAAACTGAAGGAAATGTCACAATGTCATCTGTTTCATTTATTATCGGTTCAAAATCTGATCTGACCATTTTCCTACAAAAAAATTATATTAGTTACAATAGACAGTTTTCAGTGCTCTGATTTAGGCCTCAATTCAGAGTTGTCCTCTCTCCAGTTTGGTACTTTTAACGCACGCCGCATAGGAAAAACGTGCTGAAAAGAGGGTTATCTTGATAACCGCTTATAAGAGGATAAAAATTATTTTTGATTCAGAATCTGCAGCGTTGAAAACTCATATGGACATAGTTTGAGAAATAATTTTAGTATTTGGATAGTCAATTATAGCATTTTCTGCCTGTTTTGCGCACAATTTGGCAGATTTTTTCATGACTTTCGTCACTAAAATTAAGATTTATCAACATTCAAGACTCCAATGATTTGGAAACCCTGTCTCACAGGGTTTTCAATGGTGCAGACTCTGAATCAAAAATCATTTTTATCCTAACATAAGCGATTTTCAAGCTAACCCTCTTTCAGCAGTTTTTTCCTATGCGGCGTGGTTAAAAGTACCAAACTGGAGAGAGGACAACTCTGAATTGAGGCATTAATAAGAGCTCAGAAAACTGTCTATTATCCAGATATAACAAGCACACAGGAGTGAAGGAATGTGTTTTGGGGGAGGCTTCTAACTGTGTATCACAACTAAGGCACAACAAGCATAGCGAGGTTACAAATGGACGAACCCAGTTTGTATCTAGCCAGGCTATACCATAGACATACATGATGCTATATTACATATATTTTTATGATCACTGCCTAGTCATATATAAGCTCTCATTGGTCTGTTATATGTGGGCCATTGCATAAGTACCCTCAGTCTACCCAAACACCAATACTTGTTATAGTCAGGCAGTTACTTATGATAATGTTGTGTCAATGCTCTACTTGGCATAAATTGAGGTAACTCCCATACTCTGCATTATGATGTCACAGTCTCTCGGATGTGAAATACAAGAAACAATCACTTCCGGGAGACTGTGATATCGTAATACAGAGAATGGGAGTTACCTTCCATTATGTAAAGCACTTTTTCACCATCAATAACTCATGTCAAGTAGAGCTTTAAATTTTTTTACCATGCAAATCAGACACAACTTTATCATAAGTAACTGCCTGACTATAACATACTTTGGTCTTTGGGTAGGCTTTAACCATATATATTACTATGTACGTGGTTTACTTTTACATGAATGTAACGGATTGTTACTTCAACTTCCATGTAACGCCTGGTAAGAATTAATTTAAGCGCTCAAACGGTGCAAGATGCTGGTAGAGGCATTTCATTATCAACCACTTTCTTTTCTCCGTGTAAGTACTTACCCCAAGACTGTGGGAGTAATGGCACCATGTTAAAGAGGATAACTCCAAACATTTCGTAAAAATTGAGATGGAGCTAGATAAAAAGACTGGTCATACAAGAGAAAAAGGTTCTGAGCAAGCTTATGGACAGTTATGTATAGGCAATCAAGACATATTGTTTCATATCCATAATACCAATATGCTGATAAGTTCCCAGGATTGCTTGATTTTGACTTGGAATGCCAATATATAGGTCGAGGAATTATATGGTTTACTACAGTGTAATGTTTTGTGGTAGGTGTTGTTTAGTCAGCAATTTATTAGTTGTCTCACCACAAAGAAGGTGGCCATTACTCCCTCATTCTTGGGGTAAGTACTTAAACGGAGAAAAGAAAGTGGTTGATAATGAAATGCCTCTACCAGCATCTTGCACTGTTTGAGCGCTTAAACTAGGTAAGAATATATCCTTCCATGATTAGTCGCACACGGTGAAAGGCCAAAGTAATACTTGCGTTAGTGCTGAAACTTTAAATGTGAGGGCTGATATAGGATATTGCAAGAGGCTGCACCGCTGAATGTATCAATGAAAGTAAAATGCACAGTTAGCACATTAAGCTGTCGGATATCCCACTATCAAATCGAAGTTTTTTATAACTTTGATTCAATATCTAAGGCTAAGTATAAGTATTTTGAATCCATTCCAATAATGCCATCACTTCTAAGCCATGTAGCCTATATGTGTATGCCTATCTATTTTTTAATCTCTTTCTCCAAACTAATGGGCTGAATATCATTCACAGAATGTTTTTTTTTAAAATGGGGAACAAAGAGCACCTTGAAAGAAGATACCTCAACATGCCTTCAACTGTCTGTTGGGCCGAGCTAGCCCTGTTCATCTGGTTAGCCTATATCATCATCATCAAATTTAGTAGCCTACGATTTGTGGAGATAAGCTACACTGATGTTTCGACTATATTCAGTTAATCTATTCAGGATAATGGCCACAATATTATCTTATTAAAACTTGCAAACATAAGCTGATAGCCAGCAGCAGACAACAAATGATCATAAATGCCAAACAATCCAAAGTTCTCATAACTTACAAAAATCTGTCCCAATCTATAGCGCTTCTGATAGTAATACTAGAGTGCTGGAGTGCTTGAGTCAGTCTTTGTCGCCAGATGGTTAATCAGACTATTTATTTTGACTTTTTTTTTTGTAGATGATAGGTATCACTCATCTATTTCAGGCCTGTTTTACAACTCATAAGTAGTTTGAGCAATGAACTAAACCTCTTTATGGGCCCAGTTACTGGGGAACATGACCACTAGAATTTATTGAACAATCTGGTCACTGGAGAGGGCCTGTGGTTGTAACTGTGACTGCATTTAAAACCGACGATGAAGTAAATGACCTCCTCAACATTATTCAGCCATCATCGTTGTTTGAAGTCTGTCTTGACAAGCTTGTCAAGGCAGGCTACGTTGTTGGGCGGAGGTGGTATGGTTGATCATGCTGGTCATGGTCATGCTTGTGACTCCATATGCCGATTCTACCAACACCCCTTAAAACCTATATTACAAAACAAATCCAGTTCTGAAAGGTACATAACATTGGTTCCATAAAAATCGAAGGTTTGGGTGTATTGTTATCCACCCGAATTGAGTCTATACATGAGACCTTAAGGCAGTCCCACAATGTCCCAAAACTGCCTCACAACGTTATGAGATGTCCCAAGACAGTTTTAAGCGTCTCAAGACTGCCTTACAACGCCCAGAGACTGTCTTGCAGCGTCCAAAGACTGCCTCACAGCATACCCTATGACTGGTCAATGTACCCTTTCAGAACTGATAGGCCTAAACAAAATGAAACAACAGTGTTTGTTTGTAATATACATGCCAGCCAGTGCTTTTGCATTTCTTAGATGCATATATATGCCCAAGACTAGCCCGTCTTGACAAGCATGGATGGTGCCCTCCACATACAAAGCTTGCAAGACAGGCTACTACTAGCCCAAGGAAGATTTGCTTCAGTTGTAACTCCAATAAATAATAAGAACAATTGTAAATAAAGTTGATTAATTATTAATTAATAAATAAAAAAAACTCAATGCATATTCATTACTATATATGTACTAGTCACTTACTGGCTACCTACAACTTCTTTTCAGCTGTAACATCTAATCAAAGAAAAGTACTCATTGATCTACCACTTCACTCAAATTTTACACCACTGTGTTGATTCTGACAGAGTCACTCCTGATAGGCACTTGCTTCCACTCCTTATGTTGTAAATAAGTTGGTGCCTGAACTCATGACACAATAGACATCAGTAAACTCCAATTCTGCCAATGATACAGTGTTAAATTGTAAAACAAATCATGATTGGCTGGACAAGCTTCATATTCCTCTTGATTGGCTTGTTGCTGATTGTATGTAAATATTTGCACACATGTGATTCTCACATGTTAATATTTTAATTTGATGATGGGTCAAGATGATGATAATGATGGCATTCAGTTCAGACACCACTATATATTCATGCCCTCAACACTTATCACTGCATTTATACTGCTGTGGTGTTCTGAGATATAGGAGCTCACTATATATATTTCAAAATGGAAGTGAGCTCTGATTTTTTCAAGCTAAGTTGGTGTACTTACGGATTAGGACTAACCTTGATATCTCTGTTTGTTCTGTGGGTACTGCAGGTCGTTTGGGTCGAAGAACGGAAATTCAGGCATATTCCAGGTCCACCAAAATCCAAGTGAGTATATACTTTTGAGTGTTATTTATTGCTCTACCTTCATTTGATTCAAACTGCATAAATGCATATCACTGATGGATTAAAATTGATGTGACAGCAAAAATAATTTAATATTGATCATCATAGCACAGTAAGATAATTGAGATCAGTAAATCAAGATTCCAGTAGACTAGAATCAACTGGGCAAGCAACTAAAATGCTTAAATTTTCGCTTGAAGTTTGTTCTTGGGGCACATGCTGGATCTGAAGACTGCGATGGAAAGTGAAGACATGATGATACAGGATCTATTATATCAATGGTGTGTATATATACTTATGGCGTCATTTGGTTTTGCATGAAAATTTCATTCACAGCAAATAGAGGATGCATACATACATAACACTTACTATAGTAGATAGTATAATTCGGGATGACAGTTTGGATTTATAGCATTGTTTTCAAACTTCATAATTGCAAATAACCAAGAAGTCCCCCTTGATATGATATACTATTATCTCTTATCTGGAAGATTTTATTGCATGTGTTAGTCTTGGTCTTCGAAATTTAAGCTGGCATCCAAGCAATGTTAAGACATGCACGGGTGTATTCAAATGCATGTAAGCTAAACCTTGGTAGCAGGAACATGAATGATTCTTTTACAAAGTATAACCCAGCAATGACATTATAGGGGAACTTATGACGTGATGAAAGATGGCATTATCTTGTTGTTACGAGGCATCTTTCAAACTTTCATAATGTGACGAGCAATGCCAAAGTGCTACTGAGATTTGAATGGTTACAGTGTTATGAATCTTAGTCTTCTCGGTCGGGCTTATATTCTAAATTTTAAGAAATAAAGCATTTTTATTTGTCGAAAATATTTCATTTTGATTTTGTTCAGAAACTAAAATGTCACCTGTGGTATGGTCAGGAGTAATGTAAAACATGAGTTCTGTCTAACACATCTGTCTGTTTTCAGGGCTAAACAATATGGCCTCACATACAAGGTCTTTATTCTGCACAAGGCTGTTGTCTTCACCGCAAACCCTGCCGGAGTGAAGGTGAGCTTAGTAATCTCTGCATCACAAGTTCCTCGACAGGTTCTAACTTGTGGTAACATTTTTGGCATAGTCAAGCTACAAAATATCGAATTTGAATGGATGTGATCTATATAATACTGTCTGATATATATGGACATTTTCATTTGTATAATATATGGCCTACACAATATGGTATAATTTGGCATATTACAATTCTGAGAATTCTACACCACGATTAACAAGCAGTTTTATGCATTTGGCCATGGCAATATCCGTAAATAAAATACCTATTTTGTAGAGCTGCTTGATAAGCGCAGCTCTTTTTAAATATAATACTATGAATTTAGGGGAAATTTCTATGTCCAGAACAAAGACGACGTTTATCCTGATTGGTCAGTTCTGTCGAGAATCAGAAATTAAAAACATAGAATTACATGCAGTAATGGTTCTAAAGTAAATTGAAAATAAGAACATAAATGATATATGACTGAGAGGTCACACTTGTATACTTTTCTTGACCAATCAAATATATCGTTGACTCAGGGGAAATTCCCCTGTTCACTCCTAATCCATACCGCTCGTATTTGCAAGGCTTCAACCTACTAATTTATACCCATCTATTTATCTATATTTGTTCTACGAAATCCAGATAATAAGTCATCTGGCCATCACAAACCATCGTCAAGCAACATAATTTATTACCCGGCTTTTATCTAGTTGACTACGTGCAGAAATTGAATTGATATGATTTTTCCGAAACTATTTGGTTTTCTGTTTTCTGTTATGAAGGAAGCATTACTTGGTGGACACCCCAAAGCAGATGAGTTGTATCGTCAGCTAGTGAATCTCTATGGTGTGAGGTAGGTCATATTTGATTATGGTTAACATGTTTTATAAATGCGCCTTTTTTACGTTGACGTCGTTGCGGTGGCCAACAAGAAAACCTTCTTCTTTAAATAACACAGTAATAATCTATATGTGTATAACATGACACATGCATGAGTGTGGAAGGAAAGATAATTGTAAAAAATATTGATAATTTTTGCAGAAAAAACCCTTCATCATTTTGCCAAGTAATAACCTTTCAATAACTTTTGCAATGATTCATGATCCCTAACCATTACGCCATTGCAGTGCATGCATAGAATTTACAGTCAAACTTTGAATGGGCTCATGATGGGATAGGCAGGAATCTATGACATAGAATCTATGACATAGAATCTCTGGCGTCACGCAATGGATGTTATTAGGTCATAGGTTTGACATTGTAAGATCTGTAACTCTGTAATATTCACTAAGCTCCTGATGTTTACTGTGCATCCATACTATTATTTTTATTTGATAATTTGAAATCTGATATAACTTATTTCAGATTTCTCGGTAATGGTCTAGTGACCCTGACTGAACATGGTACCTGGGACCACAGACGGAGAGCAATGGACCCAGCATTTAGAAGACAGTAAGTATACTTCATTTTTATAGCGCCATGACCAAATTAATGATAATCGCCTATTGCATTGAAGTTGTTTAAATTCTATTTTCTGCTGCGAGCACGTGGATTTTAATCCATAATTTTATTCCAACTTGCTGGATACAATAGGAAGAGTATTATTTTTGTTCTCCGTTTATCATATAGTCGTGTTATATAATATCGTACAATATGTGATTTTATAAATAGATGTGGTGCGTCACCAGTGATTACCTGCATGTAAGAATAACATTTATTCGTGACAACTTGTGTTTAATTGCGCTGACATTGGTGTAGTGTTTGTTGGTGAATGAATAGGGAAACTACGGTCCCTCTATGATGTTGATGCTATTCAGGCTGACTGGTAAATCTAAACTCAGATGTGGTTACTGTCCCATTGGTAACTAATCAGAGTCATCACATTGGCCACTCTATAAGTTGATCACTTTTTAATCTTATTTTTTGTTATTCGAATATAACATTTAGGTTTTGCGTTATTTTTTTTTTGAAGTCTCTTCAATGACATCATAATTTCACTGTGTTTTTTATCATAAAAAAATTGCAAATATTGTTGCTAAATTCAACGCACTTTTGCTGTTCACTTAGGGTATAACAACAACTATACCAAGAAAATTAGCTTTCTTTGCTTTCAAAAAAGTTGAAATGCCTAAACGCAATCATTAACTGATTGAGAAATATGCCAATTCCAATTAATGATTTACCTTCATAAACTGCTGTTTTCGCATTTTAATCCTGATTATTGTAGGCTGGTTGCAAAAAAGGCGGAACGAATTCCAACTTTGACAGTAATTTTAAAGTGATTTAGAGCTATTCCCGAGTCAGACATCTTTGATTTTATAAAAAGTACTCTGTCTGTTATTCCCAATCGCACGCAATAATGTGTGGGAGCATCATGTAGTTCTTTTTTTTTTGCAAAAAAACTCTATCCAATATTTCTGTTGACATCGTAAAAAAATAATTTTCTATAAAACAACCTCATTCTGATGTCATGCTGGAGCAATGATGCGAGATATTTGTGGAATGCTATTTTTTCCAGACTAAACTATATTCTGGATAAACAACCAGCAAAGCATACTACCTTGCACATGCATGGGAGATTTTGTGGTTTTTATACCACAGAGTCCATACTAACTACCTGTTTCAAATCTGAAAATGGAATCTTTTTGATTTATTTGGTATTCCTCTAAACCACCTGCTGATAATGTTTTCACCTTGTATCATGTAACAGGTAGATGCAGTTTTTGTATGTTCAAGTATATGTCTTGTTTTGCAGATTTTTGAAAGGATTGATGGAGCAATTCAATTCCACCTCTGATGCGCTCGTGGCTAAGTTACAGAAATTCACTGATGGCAAAACTAATGTGTCAATGCTTGAAGAATTTCATCGAATCTCTTTGGATATCATCGGGAAGGTCTGTGTAGACAAAAACACACATTCTTATAATGTTTGTCAAAACTGTTTGGCATAGCGGCACTGTCAGGTGTGGTGGAGGTTCTCGGAAATGAGATCAGTACTAGACAGAATTGAAAATTGATAACATGAGATATGGTTCTTTTTTTGCCGACTCCGTCTATAACATTGCCCTCGAGGGCGATTAGGGATATCTGCGTCAAAGACGAGCTGCTACGTGGCAGCCTCAAAACCATTTTGGTTTTCAACCGACTTTGCGTCAAAAGACATGGAATTGCTATTCTTGAAAGCCAAATATTGATCACCCATTGTTAACAAATGCGTCAAAGTCATCAAATAATTCCAGTCTCCCTCCTTTTCTCTATTCCCAGCGTGTGTGGGCGATTTTGGCCCCTTCTCCACCCTTATGAAAAGTATTGCGTCTTTATATTTCAGGTTGCCTTTAGTATGGACATAAATAGTATCCACGATGACTCCAGTCCGTTCCCCTCTGCTGTGAAGACAATACTACAAGCCATGTACACTCAGCTATTTAAAGGAGATTTTGGCGTAAGTTGATGCTAACTGGCTATTATTATCCAACTGACCGTCCTTCTAGATTTTTTATAGTAACCTTAATGTTAGACAATGGTTGAGAGATATTGCTAGGTGCAGTTCTAGCAGACATGAATGTCCTTGAGTCCTCTCACAATGTTGCCAATCTTTCTTCGAAGCTTATACAATGCACCGGACAAAAAATGCAAATTCCCTGAGTTGAGTTTGAATGGAATGCAAAAAATACAATTAATTTGATTAGTTCTTGATTATGTAACTTTTTTGTATATTAGTCACATTTCGAATCACCGACAAGCACAATATTTTGGCATCTCAAGATTATAAATGCAATATATCAGTTATTAGACTCTATAGGTCAGCAAAACTCAATAGGCGTGTATCTGTAAAAACCAAAATGCTCATCAGATATGGGGAGTTCATTTATCACCTAAAATCACCAGTTTGCAATGGTAGGGTGAGGCTGGTACCGTAAATGATTATTGGTTTTTTCTTGGTCACAACTGGCTAGAGATGGGAGGGTGTCCAGGTTCTAGGGATTTCTGTTTATACAGTAACATGCAAGATTCTTTTGCAGTATATTCAGGACTTGACAAATCACAGTACGATATAGTATGATATCCAAGTTTTTGTGGGAACTCACTTAGGGCGAGCAGGAGAAATCGATGCATTGGCCATAAAATAAGACTAAAACCATTTATTTACTTTTTTCACAGTGGAACCCTTTCAACAGACACTTTTATTCAAGGGCGAGGGAAGCAGTGGTTTTTCTTAGAAAGGTCGGCAAAGATTTGATCGAGTCACGTGCGGAGGCGATGGCTCTGGGTGAAGATGTTCCCGATGATATGTTGACCCACTCTATAAGACTCTCAGGTATGAAGTGACGCAATTGAATGAAAGCCGACCCTGCGCAAAAGTCCATCGGTGCAAAAAAAAAGAAATTATAATTACGAATCAACATCAGCACTCATTGTCTCTTTTGCATGTTCCTCAAGGGCATTGAAAATATTGATACCATATAACAGCTGGGCTGGGCATATGAACGTGTATATCTAAGGCGTTGTGTTGAGAAGGCGCCCAGTACTGGATCAGATTTATACAATGCGTAAAATGTAGATATCCTCATTCGGTGATGACAATGACAATATCACTCTATTTTATTTTAACCGCTCCAAAAACTCTGATATGAGGGAGTTGTTGAAATTTTTAAATAAATCATAGCTGAAAACTGTTAGATATTATCATTGGAAAAAACTATACACACCATATCTATCTGTTACAATATCTTGAGTCTGGAAAAATAGCTAGGGTCCTCTGACTTATATCCTTCGAGGTGATGTTCAATAACTTGATCGCCTCTTTTTGTATGGATTTGTGACTTGGTTTAGTTCTGATTTTAGATGGTGATCCAGTCTTTACAATTGAGAGTATGCTGGACGATTTCGTCACCTTCTTCATAGCAGGTAATTTCATACGATGTGATGTATATTTTATCAAGTATGTAAGAGACTAGCTCTCCAGCGCATGTGAAATTGTGTGTTTTACGCAGTCATTTATTATAAACAGATATATTACAGCATGGTGAAATGGAAGGCATTTTTCTGCACTTAACAGCTGCTGCAGGCTCGGATCCTGGTTATATAGGCCTATTTATACTTCATCTGTCAGCAGCTTGCAGGGGGCGGGTTTCAAGGCTGCTTGGGTGAAAATATCTTTGCTCAAAATCTTCGCTCTTCTGATTAATTTAATTTAATCAATTGTTTTGATATATAGTTCCCCCAAACAGTGAGCGATCTTCCAGGTCCATTCATCTCACCAAGGAACAATAAGATTAACAAAATAAATTATTTAACAAAATAATTTTTTAAGTTTTTTTTATTAAAATACTCTCACAGACATCCACCCTCAGTGTATTATCAAAGGGTCAACCAGTAATCCCAACTACGATCACAGATAAGTGATTATATTTTCAGGACACGAAACTACAGGAAATACGCTCAGTTTCATTCTACTTGAACTTGGGAGAAGACCAGATATATTACAGAGGTAGGCATCTACAGCTACAGCTAAGTCAGATACACATTCTCTCAGCTTGTTCTTTTGTGTTACATGAGGCAGAGGCAATGGTTAATGTATATTGCTTAGTTGGCTACAAACCTGAGTATACTGTTGATTTGCTCCAAATTTGAACTTCATCACTTCATTGTAGCACCTCATCACAATGGTTTAACACAATATTATGTAGAACACCAACCAAGTGTTTTGCCATTTACTCATTAAAATAACGCTATTGAATTTTTTAGAGTCAGAGAAGAGATACATGCTGTTATAGGACCGGAGAAGAATCTCAAGTATGAGCACATCAACAGGCTGAAATACTTAAATCTAGTTATTAAAGAGTCAATGCGTCTTTATCCTACATCACCAAGTACATTTAGAAAGCTGAACAACACATGTAATGTGGGAGGGTACATGGTACCCCAGGACACCATAGTCATGGTAAGTAACTGAATATAGGTTTTCCTATTGACAGACCACTTTATTTCTATGAATATTAGGTGAATTATTCACTACAACTTGGCGATGGTCCACTGTGTACCCCTGTCAGTCTGCACCCATCACTAAGGTAAATATGATCGACTGAAATCAGAGTGATTCGAGTAAAGCAAATTTTGAACATTGTCTCGGTGTTATTTTGGTAATGTTAACCTATCTGATCATATTATACTGTTCTTAGAACCCATTCTCAACAATGCCAAAAATGGCATTTTCAAATTTTTTTCAGGTCAGCACTTATGTTGCCAGTAGGAACTCAGAAATCTTTGATAACCCGCTGGAGTTTTTGCCAGACAGATTTGATCCAAATGCAGAGAAGAAAATTCCAATATATAGCTGCTTTCCCTTCTCACTGGGGCCACGAAGCTGTATCGGCAAAACGTTCGCTCAGGTGAGTAATAAATAATGTGATCTAGGATTGATGAGAATGGATGAAAGGTGAAATGTAGTAGTATCAAGAGAACGAAAATTTCCGCTAGGCTTGCTGTTTTGCTCTAATAGCAGAAATTTTCAGTCGGAGACAGTCGGCCTTCACTTCCAGCAAGCCTAGCGGAGACAGTCGGCCTTCACTTCCAGCAAGCCTAGCGGAGACAGTCGGCCTTCACTTCCAGCAAGCCTAGCGGAGACAGTCGGCCTCCACTTCCAGCAAGCCTAGCGGAGACAGTCGGCCTTCACCTCCAGCAAGCCTAGCGGAGACAGTCGGCCTTCACTTCGCCTACATGTGTAATTATTTTAAGTTTAGTTTGTTCGCCTTATTATCCAATCTCGAACCATATGCCCTGTGGTCAGTAACTAAAGACCGGTCATCACCGATTCTCGATTCTAAGTAAATCGTTATGAACTGATTAAGACTTATTTTTGGGAAAAAACAGTAAACTTGTGGCTTGAGTTGCCAAACAAAATCATGAAAAAATACAAATGTAAGACAGGCATCAGTAATATAACATCAATGTGCTGACAGATAAGGGAGTTGAAAATGAACCTTGATTTCCGTGAATTAGAGTTTATCAGCAACAGCTTTTCTTAGAAATCCATGTGAGCTCTCATTAGCATCAATTAATTGTACAAGCAGCGCTTACGCCTCTTCTCGTGTATATGATACACTTGAGTGCACATTCTGGTCCTTGCTTGACTGTCTGACCCAGAGACACAACCATAAAGCTAACTCGGTTTTGATTTCATTCATTCATACCCACTGAAACAAATCGGAATTTTCAATATAATCAATTCTAAATGTTTGTCAATATCCGCTGTCGTTCCAAAATTTGATCTGATTCCAAAGTGTTGATGCATGATTGATATACTGAGAGTCATTGCAAACACATGGAGGCAAACACTGAGATCTGCGGCAGAGAATGTTTGGATGTAGGGAGATTTAAAAAATCAAGAACTCGATCGTCTGAGTGCAGTTTTTTGGAACCCTAAATCTATCTGTCATTAGTGTGTGTATTTCACTGTAATCTTGAATGTGAAATTCTTTTGCTGTAAATAAAAATATAAAATATAAAGATCGAATTTTAGCAAAATATTTGTATCACCTTTTGTAAGGTATATTTTAGGGACAGTACAACCTTAATGATGCATTCCCCTCTCAGGGTATTGCTGCTGAGCAAAGACATATAACTCTCCCTCTCTCGTGTTACAGATGCAGACTAAAGTAATCCTAGTGAAATTTCTGATGCATTTTGATTTCGATTTGGATCTCACTCAATCTTTTGAGTTGAAGGAGGTCGCCACACTGAAACCCAAGAGTCGTGTTAATTGTCTACTTCAAAAGCGTGGTGACTGTCACAATATGACATCATCACCAGCAGAGAAACACAAGGAAACAGTCATATCTGACCACGCCTCAACAAGTGACGAAGATGAACACGAGCATGGTATAAAGTCGTAATCTCACAGCCTTTATTTTAGGATCTCTCCGATGCCATATAATGCAAACATTCTAAATTTTATAATTGTGTTTATGTCGATATTATTAAGTCACGCTCATGTGAGTGATAGCATAATCTGTTTCTATTTTCTAAATTAAGCATTAGTCATTTCAAGGATCACACCTTTTTCATTCCGAATAATTTTGATACTGCTTATTTTAAACCTGCTGCCAAGCAGCACTTTAGTTATTAGCTTTACATGAATATTGCCATTGAGGCCGGTTTTTTATATTCTGATTCCAAAGGAGTAGGAATCTATTATGTAGGAATGAAATTCTCACATAAACCCATTGAAATAAAAGTAAATTTATAGATGGTAGTATATATTTACTTGAGCACAATATGATATTTTGTTGATCATCCGACTCGGCATCTGGCTCGGCTCTCATTTACTATTACTTTGCCATCCCTTTATGTGCATAGTATTAAGTATTAGCTTTTAATAATATGAAGCATAGTGTGTAACACTTCTCTATCAGGCTGTATTCCAAATAAGATCTGTATACTGTACATATATTTAAATTTTTTTGTAGATTGTTACTATAATAAAATCATTTTATTTAACATCATCAAAGATTGATTGTTTATCGTGGATGATTTTTGTTGAATCATCTCTTCCTAAGCTGCTGTCAGAGTGCTTTATGCGACATCCGTGGTAGTTTTTATTTATGTGACTGCATCACAGTGATGTGAGAGACTGGCTCTTCGCTTCCAAGAAATCCTCAAGACCTCATCCAGTCATAACATTCATGACCAAGGTCAAAGACCCGGATAATATTTTGACACATGCATGTCTGGTGGTTTAGACAACCAGCCTTTTGACATAAGGGTCTGAAAACAACGAATGAAACAAGTCCAGCTTCATGACGGTGTGAGATTTTTTCTAATGATTCATTTACAAGAGTCAATCCCTGTCCTCACAGACAAGTGTTTCCCCTGGTTTCTATATTCTGTCCAAACTGTTACAAGACAAGAAGTATCTAAACTCGCAGATTCAGACTCAGAGACTAAGAGATTACAGTAAGAGTCTCCAGAGCAACAAAGAATTCAACACAAATGTCTTCAATCAAATTTCACCTGAACCGAATAATAAAAGAAATTACGGAAAGAGGTTTCAAATTTTTTTATCAGAATTCAGCAGTGAGATTAGTTGTCCTAAACTCCAACCTCCATTTTATTTTGCAATTATCACCGATAATGCTATACATAGAATCTACGTCCCATCTGGTCTGTATTATACTCTTATTGACAAAAGCCTGTTCCCTGGCTCGTTTCTGTGTAGTAATGATGTTAATGGTATAATCAATTAATTTTATATCCTAACACACTTTAAGAAAGTATCGGTTCAATTTCTGCACTTTAAATAGAAAAATTTATATAAATAGATTCAATGGACAAATCCAGCCCACGTAATAAACTGAATAGAAAAAGAATAATAGATATTTTTAATGAAGGAGCGGTCAGATCAAGAATGCAATTGGTCAGATAATCGCTGAAACTTTCCTTTTGTTTTCATTTTCTCTCTTGACAGCAGCACAATTTTCTTTTTTATATATAAAAAAAGAACCAGGGGCCCTGTGACAAAGAAGGTAATCTTTCTTTATACAGGGGAATATTTCTAAGAGTCATATGTCAGGGTTCTGTGTTCATGCTCAAAGAGAAAATACTTGCATCTTTTCATAGTTCAAAGACATTTTGACTTACATCTACTGACTTTTAAAGCTTCATTCAATGTGACTGTGATCTTTGTAGCTGTAGTATTACATCAGTGGTGTTAACTATGCAGAGTTTGTTCCTGTGGGCAAAATTAACGGTCAAAACTCTTAAACCTATTTGTAACATTCTATTAATGGGTCTGCAATAGAAGACGAGCAGAAACCGTTGTCATTTGACTTAAGGTCATTGAACAATAATGGAATCCGTACACCCTGTAACAACACTCTCATGCTGGTGGACGGTCAGAAAATGCATTGGTATAACATAGTCAAGGAACAAAACTTATGCTAGAGATGCTTGTGAACATAAAACTGGATTGTCAACATTAGATAACTAATAATGATAAATTGGTTGCAATATAAGTTCATGTCTGTCAGGTAAAGTAAATATATATTTCTAAAGCTTACCAGGATAATATTTTACAGGTTGTCTTCTCTTTGTTTGTGAAGGAACAACCCTTCATTATTATTTTGAGCAAAATTAATCCTTCTTAAACCCTTCTCAGCACTAATTTATTGCAGTTTGGCCAGTAAATGTCAGTGGTTTTCTAGTCCAACCTCAAAAACTGGTGCCAAAAATAGTATGACAACCAGTTTATCAGCTAAAAGCTAAAAATTTTGGGGTGGCAATGAAATGTTTGCAAAACAAAAAAAGAGCATAAGACATACTAAAATGGAGCAGTTTTAAGTATAAGCTCTGATCTCTTGCTGCTCATTGTCTTTGGTAGTTATATCGTAGTGAGAAGGAAAGTTATACATTAGATACTTTTAGGATTGTCTCTCAAAAAATGGCAATTTAGACAGTTCTGCAGGGTAATCTCTAAGCCATATTCCACCATCCACTTTTTCACCATTTGTGGCATCTTTCCATTGGCCAGGAGGGAAATATATGTCTCTTTTCACAGCACCCTGTTCAAGAACTGGAGCTACAAGGATGTCATCCCCAAGAAGAAATTGATCATCTACCCAATAAGAGGGGCTGCTTCCATTGGCCGAAGCATCTATCCACCAGAGAGGTCTCACTATAGGCCAGCCATACTGAACAGCGTCATTTGCAAGCTTCTCAAATGTAGCCTTGTAACTTTCACGCTGACTCAGCAAACTTTTTGTGAGATCAGTCAGAGTCGGGTCGTTGAACCTCCATGGTGGTATAGAAAACTGGATTGCAGGTAAGAAAATATTTACCTGTAACCATCGGATGTAAAGTTCGGCGTCAATAGTGACATCCTCGTACTCATTGCCACCTATCATGTCGGGTAAAACAAATGGGTATCCTAGCAAACCAAATGTTAGAGCAGTAGGTATCACAGTCCTCAAACCATTATCTATACCCCAGCGTGATCTACGGTCTAACATTCTGACCATCAATGGTGCACTCTGGGTAAGGCACCCCACTCTGACTTCCTGTCGACGTTGGGTTGTATCAGATTGAACTGCTGTCTCGACATAGTACTTGATATACTCAGAAGGGTGGAAATAGGGGACGGAGAGGTCTGTATAGTCAGGCAGCCACACTATCTCTCCTAAAAAGAAAAAACACAAATTATAAAGCGCAGTGATATGAGTTATCATACAATCACAATGTACTGTAGAAATGTCTCATGGGCACAGCATTTATCATTAAAAATAGATGACAACACTAGAAGTTTATTACTTATTTAGTTACCCGCATCGAATTTGAATGAGTCAATACTGTAGTTCTGTTTCAGGTTCTCGAGTTTTCGGACAAACCAGTTTACAGTCTGGTTGTTTGAAAAGTCGAGTAGCCCAGCATATCCAGGATTCCACCATTTTACCAGGCCAGGAATCTGCAGAAGAAGAGGTAAACAAAATTCAACAAAGCGAGAGAAAATCTTTATATCTGCAACATTCAGAAATATAAAATTGCCATTGCTGTTCAACATCCTGATAACTCAGAGGTATGAAAATTTATCTCATTATTCTCAGATATTTTCATTATTTTCGATAAATGGGATTTTTTAAGCTCAATCAACAAACACACCCCCTGTCAATTTCCTGATTCAGAGTTGGCCTCATGCATTTAAACTCAGGCAGACCAGGATTATCCACACTCTCAACTCTCACTCAAGGCATGGACATATTTGTTAGATACATAATATAAACCTTTTTCTCATCTAACATCAACAAGCCTCTGTCAGCAGTTTCTATGAATGCATCAGCATCAGTATTGATAAACGGATGAATCCAAATTGTTACAGCATTGACTTTGGCTTTTAGTGATTCTATCACAGTTTTAGCGTTGGGAAACTTCTCCATGTTGATGATCCAGTCACCATAATGAGGTGTCCAATCATCGTCAATCTCAAGCTGAGAAATGGGAAGATTCTCATCAAAAATTCTGTAGATAAAAAATAGAAGCAAATTTACATAACAATCAACTATGAGGTGGCTTTTTCAGATTAGTATATTTATGATGGACCTTGACATAAGGAATGAGCTTTTAGGGAACAAGGCCGCTAGCAGGACTCGCTCACTCAGCTAGGAACGAACATGAAGTGATTTTGGCAGTTTTAATAGAAGGACTTCCCTTGATAACCTCATACCAGGGAGAAGCTGCTCATACCATGCTGAAAGCTAGCTGTTCTCTTTGCCCGGGGTGACATTCATAAATGTATACCACATATCATTTCAATTCCTCCCATCCTACTAGAATTGGGATTCAAGCTGTACTGTAGTGTACTCTGATTTGTAAATACCTTTGAGCATATGTCAGTAGCTTAGTTTCGTTGATCCCTTTTTTATATTCAGCCCAGGTGGACCAGATAGGTTTCAGCAGTGCATCAAGGGATGGCTTATCACTTGGTTTATCCCAAAACTTATCAGCCATTGCGGTATGTAGCAGGGTAAGGTTCGCTGCAGTACATATATCTAACTCCAGTCTGACTTCCTCTTGTCTTACATTGTTGTAAACTGAATCCTGATGAAAATGCAATACTGAAGCCAGAAAATGTATATAGCAACAATTAACAGAGGACACTGCTCGCAAAGAGTGTGCAAGTTTTCTTTTGAACGGAAATGATGTTGTTGTATGCTACTGTTGATTAAATGATTCAAAAAACGTCATACCATATAATTCTATTCATAATCAGGTCATCATAGTTCACAATCAGGGATGGAATGAGAAAGTTCTCTACCCTTGTTATGCCAAGAGATTTTTGGAGGGGGGGGGGGGGTGAAGGGTTCTAATTATGACTCATACAGTAGAAACTTACCATAGCTCTTGCTCATATCCCTTACTCACTGCTCTTACCAGATTATGACATCTTCAATCCAGCCCATAGACTTATTATTATTAAGTCTCTGATCCAGAATGAAGAATATGTTGGATAGCCTTACACTGTATACAGAAACTAATCAAACAAAACACTCTGTTATATTAAGGGTCAGCTGCTAGGTACAGATCCCATAAAACCATAAAAGGAAAAGGAAACCTAATAGTATGCTAGGATTTGCTCACCTTAAATTTGGATATGAAACACAGCTGCTGGTCTCCCGATGAGTTCATGCTGACAAACAATGGAATGTCAAATGGTAGATGAATCCCAACTCCAGCAGAAGACAGCCAGTATCTACCACATAGATAATAATATAAAACAGGTTTATTATGAAAATTAATCTCAGCCACGGCCATCACGGCCAGACAACATACTTCACTCAACCATCAGAGTACGCACAAGAATAATTTAAAGGGCAACCAAGGTTTCGCAGCAATGCATTAATAGGTAGTAAATAATGTGCTAGGCAGCATCAGCTTAGTGCATTACGCGATGCAAAACTCAAAGTGGTTGCTGACTCTAAGCTGGGTAACACTTCAGTTTAGGAGAGGTCCCAAGACATTGATGTAATGATGATGGAGCACAGGCTAAATAATAACAGGTACAGGAAACTGCTCTGTGGTATTCCTTTTTTAGCTGAGTTGGAGTACCTGATGGATGAAATGTTTCACAAGAATTCTGGCTGAATAGTCATCCGATAAGATTTTGTCTTTTTCCCTATGCAGAAGGTGCAATCTGCTATTAATCAATGAGAAGTTGTTTGAAACCTTGGTTGCACTTTAATTATTACCTATAGTGGACAAAGGCCACAAGACGACCCTAAGGCTACATTTAAACTGCTGATTTTTCTGTCAGATTTCCCCGTCTGATTTTGCTTTTATATTACAAGCTATCATTGTAACCGATCAAAATCTGCGTTTTGTGACAATTCAGATTGTCAGTCGCTCTCAATGATAACATATAAAAAAGCAAGACTGATGGAAAAATCTGCAGTGTATTGCAGCTTCACATCACCCGTTACCGAACTTGCCGACTTGATGAGACAATGGGTAGGGTGTCAGGAAAAAAATTTGATTTGATTTGTTATGCTAATGTAAGTCAGCAAACAAAATTACTCACCTTTCCTGAACACTTCCAAAATATCCCGGATAGTATGGATCTCTAGTGACAAACTCCTGTAGATCTATTGACCATTTTTGTACTGGCCAATGCTGGTCATGTACCTTCAGAATAAAGATATCAAGTGAATGAGTCAAGAGTAACTGCCTCGCTCTATCAGAGAAGACAGCTACAAGAAGTAACTGCAATTTGTATACTTGTTGATTAGTACAAGGAGTTAACTCCGTGATTAGTAGAGAAGCATGGTGTAGTGTACATATACGATTTCTCTGAGGAAGTGTGCAATTTGATTATTACTTTGCAAGACAAACTATCTACAGACTGAAATTGAATATGTAGTATGGTATGATGTTATATGTATGTGTAATTTAAACCATCTAACATTGCAATAATGATATCATTGCAATAATGATATCATTAGGCTTAGTACAATAAACAGAATTATTGGTTGTTATGTCTCATGAAAAATTGAAAAAAAGCTCATTTTTCTCTTCTCTATTCTGCACTTTCCAATTTTATAAATCACAGGTGTGCGATAGTATAAGGGGACTTAGTATCATTTGATTTTCATTTTTTGCGCACTGATACTCAAAAACAAAAAAGAACTTGTTTTTAGTTTTTTGTTCCAAAACAAAAAATCAATATATGAAAATCGAGTCAATTTTTGTTTTTTTATTTTCTTATTGATGAAAACCGAAATATTGGTATGAATCCTATTTCCATATTTTAACTTTGAATCACAAAAACAAAAATTGAAAAATGAATTGATTTTTATTTTTCATTTGTGATGCTGCAAAACAACAACGAAAATCCAATTCCATAATTTGTTTTTCATTTTTGGTGTTGAAAGACAATAAAACAAAAATCAAACATTGCCAATGTAGCCTTAAATGTTATTATCCTCATGGGGATTTATTGGGGTTTGCATTTCTTGCCGCTACCGGATGCTGCTGCTAAACTGGGATGTCTGCCTGAGTCTGGTATGCTGAGCTAATATTGTCAAGTCAAGTCAGCTTCTATAAGGGGCTACTGCGTGGCTTGTTTGCATTGAGGGCCACACAATGTATGTTAAAGTGCTTGGGATGGAAGGTATTCGACGCAGGTGCTTGGTAGTGAATGTTACTGATGCTGTTGGGCTGCCACCTGGTTGCTGCCGCATGTTCTATGCCAATTGTCCGTTAAGCTTGCACCTTCTGGTGGGTGTGCTGCCGCTGGTGTGTTACCGATGGTGTGCGCAGTGTGCTGCCGGTAACACGCAGTGTGTTTAGTATAGTAAAGTTAATTTTTTCATCCGATATCATGGTATTGATAAAATTGAATGCTTACAATGTTGGGTTAAAAATGACTAAGAGCGGAGATTATTAAAATGAGTCATAAAAAAAGGGAAAACGGATTTGGCACGTTTTTGGGACCTACATAGTTTAGGTCTAAACATTTTTTTGCTTCGAGAAGATGATCTACATTCATTTCTGATAATATGATTAAAAAGAGGGTGTGTTTGATCAGCAGCTATTCTTACAAAATGCCCCTTGCTCTGTTCAAAAATAAAATCATAATGAGGATAAATTTAAAAACTCCAGCCTTTCTTTATAACATAGGTTTGGTAAAATGCTGATGTGCTGTCGCCGATGTGCTGTCGATTTTACGATCAGTATATTTATTCTGGAGAGTGTGCTGCCGAACACCAATGAGCCGTAGCACACCAACCATCAGCAGCACGCTGAGCACACCATCTGTAACACACCAGCGGCAGCACACCCACTAGAGGCAGCAAGGCAGCAAGTCAACCGAGGTTTTGCATCAATGCATTAATGAGTAGTAAATAATGTGCTAGGCAGCATCAGCTTTGTGCATTACGCAATCCAAAACTCAAAGTAGTTGCTGACTCTAAGCTAAGTAACACTTCAGTTTAGGGAGGTTGCAAGACATTGATGTAATAATGATAGAGCACAGGCCAAATAATAACAGGAACAGGAAACTGCTCTGTGGTATTCTATTTTAGCTGAGTTTGAGTACCTGATGGATGAAATATTCCTTGCTGAATACTTATCTGAATTAGATTTTGTCTTTTTCCCTATGCAGAAGGTTCAACTTTCTATTGATCAATGAGAAGTTGTTTGAAACCCTGGTTTCCCTATAACGTACAATCGGCATCAAACAAGCAGCAGCCACCAGGCAGCAGCCCAACAGCATCAGCAACATTCACTACCAAGCACCTGCACCGAATGCCTTTCATCCCATGCACTGTAACATACATTGTGTGGCCCTCAATGCAAACAAGCCACGCAGTAGCCCCTTATAGCAGCGGACTTGACTTGACAAAATTATCTCATCATTCCAGACTCAGGCAGACAGGTTTGGCAGCAGCATCCGTTAGCGGCAATGAATGCAGACCCCAGTATATCCCCATGAGGAAAATAACAATTTAGGCTACATTTGCAATGTTTGATTTTCGTTTTTTTGTCTTTCAACACAAAAAATAAAAAACAAAATATGGAATTGGATTTTTGTTTTTGTTTTGCAGCATCAAAAATGAAAAACAAAAATCAATTTCTTTTTTCAATTTTTGTTTTTGTGATTCAAAGTTGAAATATGAATATTTTGGTTTTTGCCAATAAGAAAATCAAAAAAACCAAAATTGACTCGATTTTCATATTTTGTTTTGTTGTTTTCGAACCGAAAACAAAAAACAAGTTGTATTTTGTTTTTTAGCATCAGTGCACAAAATTGAAAATCGAACGATACTAAGTCCCCTTATACGATATAATCTTTTACAACTTAAAAGTGGATGACTCGGATTACTGCTAATCTAACTAAAAACAATTTGTGACGCAGAAAATAAAAAGATCATTTGCAGAAGTCATATTAAAATGAGACAAACACACTCTCAATATCAGTTAAAATAAATTTAATGGCTGTCTTTTGGCATTGTTCAAGCTCAATTTTGGCATTGTCAGCTAAAAAAGTGTACCATGCTAGACATGCATATAAAAAAGAAAATTGAAAAACGAAAATTGACTCGATTTTCATATTTTGATTTGTTGTTTTTGAACCGAAAACAAAAAACAAGTTGTATTTTGTTTTTTAGCATCAGTGCGCAAAAATGAAAATCAAACGATACTAAGTCCCCTTATAGTTCATGCCCATCTGTTTGAGTTGCTTTATAAGAAAATTTTAAGCCTTACATTTTTTTAAAATTTGGCTGTCATGTTGAGAAAAAAAGAGAATTCTGTCTACAGTAACTCCTTACAATTTGGCACACTTAGATGGTAAAATATTCTCATCCTTAGTTTTTATCGGTTGATCGATTCCATCATTCTTAGAAAAAGCCACATTTAAAATCATAATGTTGGCATTAATAGCATGTTGTTGGCTTCACACCATTCCATAGATAGATGTCTACCATTAGAAACATTGTCATCAAAATTTCGCACTGCTTTATAAATAGATGTGTCATCTGCATACTGTCCGTTGTTAAAATTAGCAATGTTTAAGTCATTTGAGTAAATGAGCCATAAAATTGGGGGCCTTTATTTAGTGCCCTCTAGGGTTTCCACTAAAATCGACTATAATTAGAAAAAGAGCCATTGTATTTACCACACTGCACTAGCCTGGGCTAACACTGCACCCTTTGGGATAAAAAGCTTTCTACTAGATGATGTTGCATTTGATAGAATCATAACTGATCATTTTAGGTAATAACACTTAGTAATGAAACCTGTTGAAAGCTTTGGAAATATCTAATCATCTGTTCTGTATAGATTTCATTGATTTATCCTGATCTAATGGCTTAGTGCAGTCATTGGTTAGCTGGAGAATGGCATCTGTGGTGTACTCTGAAAAAAGGGTGCCAGGGAGTGGATGGGCAAAGCATTTACGCACTGAGTTGGGTGTTGTAGGTGAATTTTTGTGTTGTCTTCTTATTTTGACAGTTATTCATTTCTATGATTAAGGTTGCAGCGACCAGCATTGGTTGCATGGTCCAAATTGTTCAGATTTATTACAGATCAATGCGTTTATTGAAATTTAATTTGGTAACAGATGCTAAAAAGACACGTCGGCAACATTCTCATAAGACAACACAGAGAAGACTGATCAGAATACAGGACTAGTAGGAAATATTATGGCATCCTGTTGAAGGGATAGATAACTAATACTCAAAATGGAGAGCAACCTACAGATTGTGGCTCTCTATGCTTCGCTTCACTAGATGCAAAATTTTTCCATTGGTTCCATACTGTTGCTGCAGGAGTTATGCCCCTGTCTAGCTTACATTCCACCAAAACAGCATAGCTAAGCATGACAGAATGGGGATGATACTATGAGAAAGAATTATTCAAAATTGAGTTTCAGTCAACCAACAGTTTCAGAAAAATGGGCAATGTAAAAGAATATCCCACAATGCAATATTCTGGAATTCCCAATGAGATCGGGCCGATGATAACATAAATGACATGGGCCTAATTCTGGTGGTACTAGCAGGGTGAAAATGTATTTTGACATGTCTTCTTAGCATATGTTACCATATAAATTTCCAGCTAGATATACCTCATGCCTACGTCAGTTGGAACCTTACCTCCGCAGCACCATACCAATGTTGTAATCCGTAGTTAATGCAAGTGCTTATGTTTCTTTCAGGATCGTATTTAGGATATGATTGCCGAACCTTCTTACAGCTCACACTACCATCTCCTATGTCATATGACTCGACGGTTATCACATAACCGCTCGGACTCTCCAGACAGACCTAAATTAAACAAGAAATAGACCGGGTATTTTATGGTAGAGGCGAGAGTGGCTCGTTCAGCTGGTCGACAGCACCAGGAAATCCATTTCTTTTTGAATCGGGTAAAAACTTTGGTTGATTCTCAATTCAAAGTAAGGGAATTTACTTTTTTCCCTTTATCTGACAGAAGAATGGGTTTAGAGTGTAAGGAAAATAATCCATCAATTCACAAACATCAAGTTAGAAAAAATTGCAAGAATAGGTCAAACAAACAAGACACCAACCTTGTCAGAGCTCTTACTACAGTCAACTAAGTCTGCAGAATTGAGCAGCACATCTTTAAATATACCAGTGATATTATTAGATGTGTCCTTTTTAGAAGTAAATTCAAGCAACCCTGTTGATGTGTCAATCTCAAAGTTGTCCAAAGCGATTTTTCTCCCCGGTGACAGGGTTGGGAAAGTAAGCTGACTGGTTGTTTGGGTTGTGTCCTGGTGGGATTGCTGGGAGGCACAGTTTTGATAGGATACACCCAACCTGAGAAATTCAAAATGCAATCTTCATTATTATTGGAATGACCATGGATAGAATTTATACACAAAGCTGATTTTGCGAACAGACGCCATAAAAAGCCTCACGGTGTCAGTCTTGATATGGAGGGAGAGGTCTGTACTTCAAAAAGTGTCTACTCACCAAATAGCAAGTATGAGAGATATTATAGCCACCAGGAGAGATACAACGAATATACCCACAAAGCACCGTCTCAGCCTAGGATTTACACCAATGAAAGTGTCAAAAAGTTTATCAGTACAAGAGTTTGATCCAGTACCCATGTTCAGTTATGCGTCCTTTCTCTACTAAAATAGTTATAACAGTGATATATTCACTGAGTAGGGGAACATATTTGACCCTGAAAAAACCTATGCCTATTTTTGTATTGTTGTTGGAACACAATTCTCATCTTTGATTGATTCACGAGTTCAGTAATGCTACAGCCGATCACTTGATAAACTTTTACTGGAACAGCAATCAAGGCATAATAATAAAGATGTCAGAATTTTGGCTAGTTCTAGTTACGGACTTAAATTTAATACTGATGGAATCTCTCCACAATAGCCATACTGTGAATTTACCAGAATTTATATCAATGGTTATGTAACTATGGAGACAAGTGAAGCAAATATTTCTCTCTACAACTACCATCTCACTAGGTTGGTTTCTACCAAGTAGAAAAACAAAAACGAAAAAGAGACAGGTCTCTAAGGGAGACATTTGTGGTTCAGCAAAGGCGGCCATTGGCGAGCGGACGGGAAACCTGGCCGCTGCACACCTCTGGTTCTCTTTGTCACTCACCTCAATACATCAAAAAATATCACGCAGCTAACATGATTTGTACAAAACCAACTGATGCAATTTGTATATAACTCTGAAATGATAAGTTACTCTCAATATGGCGCTATCTTGCACTTAGCTGATTTACAACCACGCATCTTATCTCAGGATATACTGTGCGAGTAGCTGAACATAAGGGACGGTACTTAGGACCACCAGCAACTTTATTTGTTTGCAGAGTGTAATAAATACCTACTTTGACAGATAACTGTTTAAGGGATCAATTGTTTAAGAGTTGACTCCCCTTACATCACATCATATTCATAATATGCTGACCGATTACAATATACACTTAAATGTGCGAGGAATAAGAAATTAGCTTAGTTTCACAATACATAATGAGTAATGTTATTCAGAGTTGTGTGCAAAATGTGATAACATTATGATCATGCTGCCAACACAGTCAGCATGCCACACAAGCAAGGTGAACAGCAATGAACCATGTTGTTCCTGCAATAATGAATTAATCGTTTTGCCACAAAAATATTATACTCATGCTATTTATGAAGGTGGGAGTTTTCAGTGGTGATTGAAAGAGATAGCACTCATAGTTACAGTATAGAAAGAAACAGCATGAAATAAATGTTTATCAGAAAACCATCCAAATCAAAAGCTGAGGCAGCTTATTTAAGAAAATCAACAACTGAAACAACAGGGCCGGAAAAACATTGTACGGATGAAGCCACAAAGCAATACATAGAAAAAATATAGTTCATCAAAAATTTTCAACAAGAAAAAGGAGAGAAGAGAGTAAACTTCATCTAAAGTTTCAAAAATATAGATTTGTAATTTGCTCCAGCGCAAGCTTCGTTGAAATATGGAGGGTGGCGCAGACTAAAAATTCAGTGCTTGTCGGTAAACTGCTGGAGTTCATGTGGAAGGCTTCTGTAGCGAATCTTGTATTTCCTCACAGCTTTGGCAGCCAAGCATTGGAGAGAGGTGAAGTTCTGAGGCATGATGGTACTAACCAAAGCTTTTTTACGTGTAACTAAATAGTCCATAGCTTCCTTATCCTCCCCATTGACGGTATCTATATGAGCGCCGGCCTTGAGAAGAGAGAGCATTATATCCGCATCTGGTGTTTTCTGCATGCTAGCCACATGCAAAGCTGTGTTACCATTCAAATCTACACAATCAATGGCAGCATCTAGCTCAGTGAGAAGTTCGATACACTTTACACAGGGGAAGTCACATACAGGGTACTTCCCAACTGAGGTTGTTTCATGATTAGCGGCCAAATGAAGTAGAGTCTGACCATTAGAGTTTCTTGGCTCCAGTTTTATCAACTGAAATACCAGTTTCTTGAACTGGAACTCTTCGTCTTCCGTCAGTTTGGAGGATAGACGGCAGATGAGGGACATGAGGTGCATGATTATAGTAACGATTTTAGAGTAGTTCTGGGTGTCACGTTCACTAGGTAGAGTCTTTGTGTCCATAAGCACCCCTCTCCCTCGTTCCAACTCCGTAATTGCTTTCGAAAATATGGAGTAGATGTCTGAAAACTGGACAAGGCAAATAGACCTTGTCCTGCCATTTCCCATCATGAAGCTAAACAGCTCAGCAAATGAAAGTAGGGAAGATTGAGTCATTGGTGAGAGTGGATCAAGTTTATTCATTTGCATGTCCAGAGCATACATCCATAGGGCTATACACCTGTCAAAGTCACCCATATCGGCATAGACAGCACCTCTGTATCGGATATAGTATGAGGTATCCGGGTGGGCGGGGCCTAATATTCTCTCACGAACCAACAATGCCTGCATCTTCATGTCATCAGGATCTGAGAGAAGCTCTTCCAAATCCTCCATAGTCTGAACTTCTGTGGCGCCCTCATATGCAGAAACTTTTGATGGTGCCAGGGGCTTTTGCAATGGATTGATTGGATCCGAAAACCTAGAAGAACAAACAATAAATGTTGACAGTATTATACAAAATATGAACTTATATAAGGGCCTGAATGTCTCATGCTTTTGTTGGTTAGGATAATTGCCTGACTGTCTAACCTAAAAGATATTCACCTCACTAAATATGGAGAGATGGGCAATTATCTAACAACAAAGGTCAACACACCATGTGTCATGGCAGTAGCAATTAACCATGCTTGTGAAAACACTAAAATCTTCATGATCAGTTTTTACCATAGAGTTATTCTAGTGTATTCTGTTTGTTATCTATGGTGTGCAAGGGATGATATTAAGTAGAAATGACTTATTCTTACTCAGCAGTCTGACACAGAATCTTGTGCTAACTCAATGACATGCCATATAATCAAGAATATGGATATATATATATATATATGTATACTATACATAGATAATATGTCCATACTCTGTGACACACAGTGTGGGTGTTCAGAGAAAACTATACATACCTCTCTTCGATTGCCCTCTTCCAGTATTTAATCGCACCAGCCATATCACGTTTTTTGTCGACAAATGTTGCGCCCAAAAGCTCAAGAGCTTCTATCCTTTCCAACTTTGATACCTCATGCCTAAAAATTGATCAATTATGGTTATATAATGCCATAGCCTATGCGTAGACAGCTATATAATATAGAGACCTCCAAACAAGCACATAACTGGATTTTGATTTGGCTAAGACTCCATATTGGGTTTAGGGCTCTGCTTTAGGGTCCATAGTCAGTCCTTCTGGTGATAAGATGCTGATAGGTTTGGGAAGTCAGATTAGTGGTATCCATTAGTCTTGGTGATTAATATCTTCAAGAATTCGGTGATGCATAGAATATCAGCTTACTACTCATTGCCGAACACAAAACACGCAGGGCTTATTTCCCCATTTACCCTCTCTTTTTCTTGCGAATAAAACCATTTTAGCAGAAGTGAGGGATCTAAGGGCTTCTTACAACACATCTCACATCTAATGTCAATTTCGACAAAAAAAATATAATAAGGTCAGACAGTTTTGAGGCAATGCCAGGAAAACAGACCTGCATGAATTATGAACTTGGCCAATTAGCCTGTACATTGCCTATAAACATGATTTCAGTAGGTGAGAAGAAATTTGGAATGAGCCGACATGAAACACTTTTCTTTTTAGGGCAACCATGAAGGGTACTATAGAATTAAAGCTATGGTTATCCGCTATGCCAGTGACTTCTTTGTGATGTATACTACTACATATTACTTGTGAGCACAGATAACAATGCTTGGATGTTTACTCAGTTAACATAAACGATAGCAGCACCAAACATACCTCCTGACCTCCTGCCCTGAGTGATCGAAGATACACAACAATGACACCATAGGACAGCTACCACACAATTTTAACTTATCAAATTTGAGGATGATCAACTAAAACTGAAGTACATTAATTAAAACGGTGCCCAACTTAATATCACTTGATAGCTAACACCCTGAGTTTCTGTGGCTACACATCAGAGAAGTCACACAAGTCCGAGGGTTTCACTTTGACGTACTGGTTAGGTCTACTACAGTTGATGTTAACAACTAACAGTTACTGTCAGTGGACTTAACCATTACTGTAACTGGAATATCTCCATCAACCACCACTGGTTGGTGGAGGCTGATAATGGAAATCCACTATAAGCAAATTGGACCAAAGTTTAAGCACTTAAACTACTACATGCAGCAACACTCTTCACTCTTTAGGCTATGAAGGTTTTCAACCCAATATGTCAGCCAGTGCAAGTTGTAGGTTGTAGAACTGTTTATGTCCAAAGAATGAGAAAGTGGGTGCACACCTGGGGCATCAATTGCACCCAGTAGTCAGTAGACTGCAGCAAGATTCTGGCCCAAGACCTTCAAAGCTTGCATACTTGAGGGTAGTCCCCCCTAACCAACTGAGCTACCTCATGAGTAAGATGCCCATTCTATGGTCCCCTGGGACCGATATGCCTATATTTTGACAATACCAGTGTGAGTGGTTGATACTAGTATTGGAAAATACTACATGTAGAATGTCCATGGCCTGCTGGGACTCATGTGCATATATTTTTTCCAATGCCAGTATGGGTGTTTGTTAATGGTCATTGGCAAAATACAGACATGTAAGTCCCAACGGCCTATGGCCAATCCAGTCTGAACTTATTATGAGAAGACTACACTCACCTTTGAATTAAAAACTCAACAATCTTCATGTGTCCAGTAACAGCAGCAGCAAATAGTGGAGTCATTCCATAGGCATCCTTGTCCATCCTTGCTCCATGGTCAAGTAGAAGCTCCATTATCTCCAGGCTACCGCTCTCTGCACAATCATGTAGAGCTGTGTTTCCTATAGAGAAAAAGACAAGCCATCTTGTTTATCCGCACATCAGTACGGCTGGGTTAACCTCAACAATTCCATTGATTCGATATAATAATGATCTTCAACAAAAGAAGTTACAAATTGGTACGATCGAGTGAATTCATTCAGTAATCCCGTAACCTATCGGATTAGTCGGCGAGGTGGTTGCACCATCCATACATTGACATTCACCCAAGATTGGCAGTTCACAGCATCACTTACCTTTGACACTTTTACGGTTGACATCAGCTCCCCTCTCTAATAGATAACAAACGATAGGGACATGACCCTTGTAACAAGAAATCATCAGACAGGTATGGCCGTGTCGGTTGGCTATCTCTATGTCAGCTGTATGCTCAACAAGATATTTGACTATCGTAAAGTGACCATCAAAGCATGCAGCTCTGAGTGGTGTAGAGTTTGTGAGTGTAGTGTTGTTGACATTAGCTGTTTTCCTGATTAAATACTTCACTATTTCAATGTGCCCAGCTGCTGCAGCACACCAGAGGGGAGGAGCTCCATCTATAGTCTCACCATCAAATGTCACTGAACCTGCGTACTCTACATCAGCTGCACAGCTCTCTACCAAATATTTTACTACTTCTAAGTGTCCATTCTTTGCTGCCATCACAAGAGGAGTTGCACCATTAGTCCTGTCGTTGATAAGACTTTTCACCTCATCTGTTTTTCTGTTGTTAAATATGTCTTTCAATTTCTTCACTTTCCCTTCCTTGGCTGCAAGAAAGACCATCCCTTTACAATCCATGGTGGATACTACAGCCTTGGTTTCAGAGTTTTGACCTTATTTGTGACTTCTAGGTGGTTAAACGGGCCTATGAGTTCACAACTGTCTGACCAAAATGTTATTCAAGAAGTTTCACAGCTAAGATTATTGAGCAAATTACGTCATGACGTGAAATCATCAATCTTGTGATGAATCGATTCTAGTTTCCGGTCTGTGAAAAGCAAAAGAAGCCTAACATTCTTGAAGAGGATAAAACTTATAATTAATCTAGATAAATTGTTTTACAAAAATAAATCCAAAAAACCGAATAGACTTCACCTGCAAAATGTAAGGGTGAGTTTAACTGAAATTACAACATGTAGGTAAAATACAAGTTGCTAAGCAACTAGAGTTTGCCTGAACTGTAAGGTTTTCTAATCAGATGGGGGAGGCAAGAACGAATGTCAGAAAATGCCACTAACGCAAGTTTACACAAAGAACGCTTACAAAGTTCTGTGCTGTTATATGGTAGCCAGCTTATCAACCATTTATAGCTTGAAAACTGTTACTGCAGCGCGGTTTTTTATTGTCCAGCCGCCTCCAAATGCGCATTCAAACAATCCCTCTTTTGTGAGTTGAGCATAGACCAGTGGTTCCCAATTAGGTTAGATGATTTCCCCCTTTCCTTACCACCATAACCTCCATCCCCCCCCCCCCCCGCTTCCCCACCTATTCCATCCCAACTTGTTTTCATATATATCATAGCGTGTTAGATCTTGTTCTACAATCTACATGGGTTCAAATAATCAAATATGTATTGGTATTCCAACATAACACTATGGTAGGATAACTCTGAATATTAATTTAGTATGACATTTTCTGAAAATGCAGCCAGCTGGGGGATTTTGAGGCATATCAGAAATTCCCCCCTGAAAATTGAAAATTCCCCCCTTGGGGGGAATTCCTCCCCATTTGGGAACCACTGGCATAGACCAAGGCAGTCGCTACATAGTACCTACTTAGATCAAGTTTGTTCTAGTACCTACCCTGCTGATATGTCATTGCCGAGCACAGAGCCAACACCAGATTAACTTGGATCGTGTTATGGAAGACATCTACACTTATTTATTTCACTAGTCAACTTTGTCAAATAATTACGGGAAAATTTTCATGTTGGATTTACTATTATTATTGCTACAGGAATAAATTGTATCACAGTTAGCTTCGTTGTCAAAAGGAATATCAGGAAAAAGGGTACAAGTACCATCAGAATGTGTGACACCAGCACTCCATAGTAATATGTGTAAAATGAGCAGGCAAACAGATTTATCAAAATTAGAATAAAACACTGCATACAAAAAGTTATATCTGTTGTTACAAAATATCAAATTTTCAGCAGAGAAAATATGATAAATAGGTTTTGTATTTATGACCAGAAGAAGTACCAAAGTTACTTCATGTCTCGCAGAAGCTCTTGATTTTAGTTCTAGTCATTTATTCCAAGCAGAGCAGGGAAAGCGCTATGAACCGCACAGCTTCTGGAAGAAGCATCATAATGTTGACAAACAAGTAATAACTTGGTATGGTCACACAGTGATGACTCCACTATCTTTTTCAAAGCACACGTTCTCCACATCGACGAGGTCTAGGAGCTTGTTGATAGGATGATGGTTGGCAGCGTATTGATCCACATGGGCAAAGTCACATTGCTGACCTGAAAACAGGATATCAGAGATAGTTACTCAGGATATCAGAGATAGTTACTCAATTTGGTTGAGTCTGAGAGAGGATGATCATATTATGTATGCATGAAAACAATTCTAGAATTGGGTCAGGGCGGCATTATTAAGATTTCAGTTAATTCAAGACTTAACAGAATTGTCGGGTTCATATCAGGTCAGTTGCACTCTCACTTTATGCAATGAATTCCCTCCGAACAGGGAGTTCATTGCTTTATGTCTACACCCAAAGCTGTCCTCAAATTCTGTGAGAGTATATTAGCAAAACTCAAAGTTTTAGATAACTGATACTTTTCATTTTGTATTTGTTCGTCTCTTTGAGTTTTTCTATGGATTCAGTGATGTCCTATTGCAAGTAATGTATTTGTTTACTGCTATGGGGCAGTTGCAGTATCTATCCAAACCTTGAGAAAGGACAAAATCTCTAAATGTGTGGTGGGTGGCTCAAATAAATAGCCTTACCTGGTCCAAGAATGAAAGCTCCACCTTGTTGATCACTGCTACCCTGCCATTCGCCTGGAAAACTTGTCGCTCTGAAGGCTGACTTTATTACACCCATCATCCCCGAGGACTTTGCATGCTTGCTTTCAGTAGTGCTGCCCATATTGTTTGTCAGCTTGCATCCCATCAATTTGTGTAATTCTCCAGTTGAATCGGTGTAAAATTCAGCCCAATAGGCAGTATCTTTTCTAAATTGCTACAAAATACTATACATTTTAAAAGCGTAACCACAGGAAGTGAAGGAAGCAAAGATTTTTAGCTAGAAGCCAATATACCTACCATGTATACAACTAGCAAAAGGTTCCAAACTTTTGGCCAAGCTGATAGGCAATTAGTTGCTTGGTTCCTGGTTCATCCTAAATGAATGAACCTACTAGATATGTTATTATCACAGAGTGAGGATATATATCCTTACTCTGCGTTATTAGCTTCATATTATGTGATATGAATAAATACAATGCCTAGTCAATTATCTTTGACCAGCTAGAATGTGCATTCATCACACTAATTTTTGACACATCAATCAAGCAAGGGTATTTCACAAATAAACTGTTAACGTATTGTGATGTTCTGCATTTGAGTTCTGTGTAGAACATGGTTTTCCCTCTGGTATCGTTGCTGGGAGATCTTGCAAAGTTCGGGAGTGACAAAGCTTTTCAAGACCTAAAACTTAACTAGGAAGTAGCTCAGTGGATGAGAGTGCCTACCCTCTTACACATCTCCTGGGCCAATTGTGCTGCAACTCATCGGTGCCGAATATTTCAGCCGTGCTGCTAAGACACCTTTATTCACTCAGTCTAATAACTGAGAGACAGCATGTTCATTTAACCAAGGTTACATGCCTATGTTATCACATCTGTTATGAGGTAATCTCATCTGCAGAAGCCTTCCAGATCATCTATGCTGTTCTTATCTTATAGTCTATGACAAAAGTTTGACTAAGCTACTTTCATTCCTTGCTAAATTAATCCAAGTAGTCTGAAGGTTTTGTCTCTCGGGCAGGTAAAGCAAAGCAAGGAGTACTCCTTAAGTAAAGTCAAAGTAAAATATCGGTGAGATAATTTTGGGCCTACCTTCATATACTTTGAGTCACCACAACCAATTATTGCTAAGCGGATTCTTTTTGTCTCAAGAAGGTCTCTTGGAATTTTTGCCAAATCCTCGACATATTCCTTTGTCATGTAGCAGAGAAAGTGCTAGAAATAGAAATACAAACATAGTGACCGATGTATTTGAGGCTGCACCTAAATTTTGTTGCAGTTTAAATGAAACATATGTCGAAACATGATTCTCATCAAAACTAATTGCAACAAATTGATCGATTCAATATTATTATATATCAGGTCTCCGCAGGGACAAGTCCTGGGCATTCATACCATGTAAAAAAATAATTCAATATTTTGATCTTTGTATATATAGTGCACAAATGAAACTTTCAACTTTTTACATCTGGAGTTGAGGTATTTTTCAAGCTTAAAAGCTTCCATTTGTCATACACTTTCCTTTCACAAAACTGTAGGCAAATGACTATGAAACTATTGTTAAATACAGTCAATGAGTCAAGGATACTGCAATATGAGTTGGATGATAATAAAGCCAATGAATAAATGGGGAAGGCCATTAAAACAGTTGTATTTACCCTGATAAAAATAACAATGGTCTTAGTGTCATAAAAGACATCACTAAATGCCAGCTTAGATCCATTCTCATTTTCAACTTCAAAGTTAGTGATTGCATTCCAATCAAACTTGTCTTGAAGTTGCTCAGGTTTCTCATCTCCCCTCAGAATTGATTGTCCTACTACAGCCTTTTGAGTGGAAATAGACAACTTCCCACAGTCATCAGCAGTCTCTCCCATTTCTGAAAAATGGCTCTATCTTTTCTGTTTGTAAAGAACTAGGCCAACTCAGAACTATATTCACAGGTAGATCACAACACTGTGAAGTTTTGTTTTTGTATCCTATGTAAACAAAAAATGAGTAACAGGGTACAGATGCTGTAAATAACTTTGAGGTGTCTAAAATAATCACAAGCAATCTGAAATATGAATAACATATCAGGGTAATTTAAGCATTTCTAAGGTACACTTTTTTTGGGTATGTTTCCCGCCATAATCAGAGCTAATATATCAAGACTGCGTAAGCTTTGGCCATAATTACTGCTACAAATCCCAGCATCAGAGAAGGTATATACCTAAATAAAAATCACAGTACTACAACTACAAAACTAACAGAAAGGTGAGTAGTTAGGATGTTACTCCATGATCATATAATTAGAATAGGTGTATCTATAGATGTCAACATGACAGTGAGTGAAAATGATCTGTTTTCATCATCATTATCATAGGCAGGGCGGCAGGCATCAATCATCTGTTCTGTACACAGGTCTACTGCAAAACCTGGGGGCAGTCAAACGTTGCCAAAATCCCAGGTTTTGGAGTAGACCTGTGGTTCTGTAGTGTAAGTATGTATCTCAGCACTATCCTATCTCATCTGGAGGTGGTTTCAATTATTAGGATGCAAAATTGTATTCTTTAAACATTCAGTTTTGGGGTTGGCGGGTTCTGGGTTGGTCATGGACATTGGCAAAGAAGTAAACATAACTAATAATACTAATACTATTTTGCTACTGTAACTTGTTATAGTTACTGTCTGTAACTAAACTGTTTGAGCAGAGTAATGCAATGAATGAACTCACAATTCGATCATTGAGCAATGAATAAATCATGAACTTTTCAGAGTTTTGTCAGTATGGGAGCATCAGTCGCTCATTGTTAGATTGCACTTATACTGCACGGAAGGAAGCTGTTGTAATTTGTTTGACTTGTGGCTTGATTTAAATGGAGATCTTATGATAGGTCTTTATTATAACTTTTGCTAAATGACTTGTCGAGGCTTACCATGCACCATAAGCTTTAGTTCTCCTCTCACTGTAAGTATTGTTGCAAAACAAACAATGGAGCTTACCATTTACCAATATGTTAATCTGGCTGCCATCCTTCCTACTAAAATTTTTGCTCTTCTTTACATCTGCAGCTGAGTTGGCAAAGAGGTTTTTTCTTGGTGAACTTGATGTGATGGCTTCTAACAAGCGTGCTGGAAATGGGACAGCAAGTCAAAATCCGAAGAAACCGAAAAATGATGGGGAGTCTCAAGGAGATCCATCAGCATTTGAAATGGAGCTTGCCATGTTTGAAGAAGAAATGGACATAGATTTCTCACAACAATCTGAAGGTAGGTTGCGCCCACAAAGTCTGTTGGTAAAAGCTGATGGCTAATAAAAGAAATTACATAAATGACTCCTTATGTTCAAAGTTTCCTGGTGTCCAATTTACTATTGTGTTACAGCCTTCAAGTTGTATACAAAGCATTTTAGCTGCACAGTGCTGCTGTTCAAAATTATTTTGTTTGACTCAATTTCAGGTGCAGGACCTGCAGTAGACACACCGTCATCTTCTGGTTGGACTCGTCCTCCATTATCAGAGCCTATTGATGCTGACAAGGAAAAAATCGTTTTCCAACAGATTGACATAGACTATTACATAGGTTTGTTGGGTAGCCACATTAAATTTCATGTCTCAACAAGAGCGTTATATACTTGAGTTGTGAACAGTGCTATATGTAGACTTTGTATGATATAGACAACGTTCACCTTTCACCGCCATGTCCTGATCGGGTGGTGGGTTTTCGCCTGACTCACAGTTCCACCAAACTTTTCCTCCTTACTCGATCACTTGTATCACTTTGGTCTAGATCTAGCCAGCGGTGGTCGACATTGATTGTGTCACTCCAGCGCTGTTTTCGCAGTCCACGCCTTCAGCTTCACTCCACCCTCTTAGTATTAGTCTTCATCGTCCCCTCTAGAGTACAGGTACTGGGACCCATGCTATTCAAGACGCGCCCTATCCCCTTGCCCGCCGACATTCCGGCTACTCTTTTTATCGAAGAGGGAGAGGGGGATCTTTTTACAGCATGTTGGGTATTTTTAGTCCCGTTCCGCAAGGGCATGGGTAGGACTAATGGCTAAATCAAGAACCTCGCAGATCACAAGTCCGCACCCTTAGCCATCAGACCACTCCTGACTCATTCACCCTCCAGCCTCATCTCGTACACTCACCTGATATCTTATCTCTCACGTCGACAAACATGACCATTCCATTCTAGCCTCTTTTTCCTCATGTCATCTCTGATGGGCATGGTTAAATTTTATCATTGAATTTGATTTTCAATAATAGAGCGTGTATTTTCAGGTTCACACAAAGCAGGAATGCCTGGAGCTCAGTCTGGCCCTGTACCGATTATCAGGATGTATGGTGTCACAATGAGTGGACACAGCGTACTAGCACATGTTCATGGCTTTCATCCTCACTTCTATGTCAAAGCTCCACCCAACTTCAGTTCACGCGACTGTGGTGATTTCAAGGTATAGTCTCTATCAATACCAATAGTTGTGTCTGACTATTTATGTATTGGAATGAATATAACTTGATAGTGGTATAAGCCATTTATCCTATTGTGTACTGTATATGTAAATATAAATATGCTTGCTTTTTTCAGGACTGTTTGAACAGGAAAGTCATATCTGACATGAGATCCAACAAAGATAACATTGAGCAGGCTGTTCTTGCTATTGATGTTGTGTCTAAGGAAAGTGAGTTAACTATTGACTTGAAGATTGCCACACTACTTGATCCATACATACATAGCATCAACTTACAGTAGACTGACTTTATCTTATGTGTCTTTTCATGTTTTTTTTGGTCATTATTTTTGTCAAACAACCCCCATCTCTCCCCCCCCCCCTCAAAAAAAAAGGATTTCGGGGCTATTGTCATAATAACCTTTGTCTATTTATGATTTCTAGGTATTTATGGTTATCATGGTAATAAGAAAGAGCCATTCCTGAGAATCACGCTGGCTATACCTCGACTAGTTGCTCCTGCCAAGAGACTCCTTGATAATGGCTTTGCCTTTGGCTCCTACCCTCCTATGGATTACCAGGCATATGAGTCTAACACAGAATTTGAAATCAGGTATTGTTCCATCAAGTTGTGGCGTTTTTGGATGTAAACATTGTCATTTGGCACTTAATGTTGATAAACGTTTATTCTATTTGAAAAAAATTTGCTTATTCAGACTATTACATGACATGTAGTGTGTTGTTATTATCATAAAAGGGCTGTGTTGTTGTTGGCAGGTTCATGGTAGACATGAGTGTTGTGGGATGTAACTGGATAGAATTACCAGCTGGAAAGTATACGTTGCGAACACCTGAAAATAGAAACGGTACATGGACATCTCGCTGTCAGATTGAGCTGGATGTTTCTTATGAGAACTTTATCTCACATGCTACAGAGGGAGAATGGTCTCATGTAGCTCCATTCAGAATTCTTAGTTTTGACATAGAGTGCGCTGGGCGAAAAGGTTGGTATTTAATTGTAATGATCAATTCGTTTTGATATGTGATGGGATGAGGGTTATTATTTACAGAATAGATTATGTGTCTTACAAAACTAATGACTATCATTTTATTTTCATTTTGTTAATGAATTGAAAACTATTTCATCAGACATCTTGACAAGCTTTATTGGGTAATTAGGGACATGAACAAGGGTGGTCGAGTCAAGCATAGATCAAGTTTGGTCCATTTTCCTGCATTGGGAGTTGCTCCCCCAAAAAGGCTTGCATGCGGCGTGACCAGTGGACTCGGAACAACTGGAATGCAGGCAAATCAAACTTGATATAAGTTGGGCTGGTCTCTGACATTTTGTGTTACTGAAATTAATAAGAAGTATAGCTTGTTCTGTTTTCATCTTTACATACACATATCTTGTTTAACCAGTGGATTGATAAACTATTATAAATTTGCAGGCATATTTCCGGAACCTGACAAGGACCCAGTGATACAGATAGCTAACATGGTTATCAATCAGGGAGAAAAAGTACCTCACATTAGAAATGTTTTCACTCTCAACACCTGCGCTCCCATCGTCGGATCAAAGGTTATCTCATTCAAAAAGGAAGCTGATCTCTTGAATGTGAGTTAGAATTTTATTCCAGCCCCTTGTGTTCCTAATCCAACATCGATGACCATTTTGTATCAACATTGTTAGGTCGAATAGAAACTAAAGACATTTTCTCTTCATTTATATTGTTTTAAGAACAACAGAAAATCTAATGTTTGTAGGAATGGGCGAAGTTTGTAAGAGAAGCTGATCCTGATATTATAACTGGATATAATATACAGAACTTTGATCTGCCCTATCTACTCAACAGAGCTACACACCTCAAGGTATACATTTCATCTTAGGAATATTCACTACAGGGTTAAGAAAGTGTGTTAGATCCATTATATTTAGTGGATGACAATGATACCTCATTTCTAACTCACCAATTATTAATCTATCTATGTATAGCATGAATTGGTGAGCCTGAGAATCAACTCTTGTGTATTAGCCGATTCATGTGTAACCGCGGATATTGTCATCTTCTTGTAGGCTGAGAACTTCAAGTTTCTTGGACGTGTAAAGGATTGTTTCTCAACAATACGAGAGAGGGAGGTAGCGTCAAAACAGATGGGACGAAGAGAGAACAAAATAATCAACATAGAGGGCAGGGTGCAGTTTGATTTGCTTCAAGTAAGTCCTCCTATTGCTACCATCCAAAGTGTTTATCCCATGTTGTGCTATGCTATGCTATTTCAAATTAAGTACTGAATTGGTAAAAACGTCTCGAAGCTTTTACTAAATGAAAACGATGTCCTCAGTATTCATTGCAAAGTGATTTTAGCTGAAGCTTAATTTTCTCATACAGATATTACTGAGAGACTACAAGCTCAGAAGTTATTCTCTCAATGCAGTATCTTATCATTTTCTGAGTGAACAAAAGGAAGATGTGCATCACGCTATCATCACAGATCTACAGGTATGCCACAATCTTGCAAGCTGTCCTGCTGAAATTAATATGAAACCTTGCCTGGTATCCGAGATAATGGACATCCAATTTCAAAGTTCCGTCCCATGACTCCGCAAATCTAGATTAGCAGGCCATATTCTGACTTTTCGATGACATTTTTTCCCGAACATGATGACCTTACCCAAGCTTAACATAAGAAGAAAAATGTTTGTTTTTTTCAGAATCACTGAATTCTACTTATTTGATTATTGTTTTTGCTTACTTAATTACAGTAATTAATTATTGCTTTGATTACATATTATCTTAGAGTCGTAATGTTTTCATGTTCACAGAATGGCAATGAGCAGACAAGGAGAAGGTTGGCAGTGTATTGTATGAAGGATGCTTTCTTACCTCTGAGACTATTAGATAAACTCATGTGCGTTATAAACTACATGGAAATGGCCAGAGTAACTGGTGTACCTCTCAACTATCTTCTGACCAGAGGTCAACAAATCAAAGTAATCTCACAGCTCCTTAGGAAGGTATGTGTAATTAATGCAGAACAGGTCTCTTTTTTGGTAAATTTATCGGTATACAACCCTTTAACAAAATTGCCACAGAGTTAGGCTTGAACTGATTTCTTGTTACATACACAATACTAACACAGTGTTCATAATCGTGAGCACCTTGTTATGCGTATGAAACGTCTCCGCTTGCACAGACAGAGGGACTGAACCATCTCACAGGAGATGGTTACACTGAACTAGACATGCTCATATTTTGTTTACTATGGATTGATGTTATTCTTGTAGGCCAAGACACAAGATCTTCTCTTACCAGTGATGAGGACACAAGTCGGCGATGAGTACACTGGTGCTACAGTTATTGAGCCCATTAGAGGGTAGGTTGACATAGCAGAGTTTTCAAATTCCAGGTACTATCACATGATGGGCTTTCCAATTCAAAAAAATCTTTCCTTCTTATCATGATGACATGTTATTGGTGAATGCAGATTTGTTGACATGGTTTCAAGTATTTGGCTTTATTTATGACAATCCTTTCTGGAATTCTTACAGGTTTTACAATACACCGATTGCCACACTTGACTTTGCCTCACTGTATCCTTCTATTATGATGGCTCACAATCTCTGTTACACCACACTTCTACAGCCTGCAGCTATCAATAGGTTAGGCCTGTCTGAAGAAGAGTACATCAAAACTCCATCTGGTAACCACTTTGTCAAATCTTCTCTCAGAGCGGGGCTTTTACCTGAAGTTCTCAACGATCTTCTGTCTGCCAGAAAAAAGTAAGTCTGCTCCACACCTGCATTAGCTGATTTTTTATCAAATGAAACAAGATCCATGTTTATGGACATTTTGTACTAATATTCAGGAGTTATGCTCTCTTTAGTTCATAATAAAAAGGTTCACACAACTCCAAATATGTGCCATGAAATTGTAGAGCAAAGGCAGATTTGAAAAAGGAGACAGATCCGTTTAAGAAAAAGGTTTTGGATGGTCGGCAGCTCGCCCTGAAGATAAGTGCTAACTCTGTGTATGGGTTTACAGGTGCACAGGTTGGGCGGTTACCATGTCTTGAGATATCACAGGTTAGTGATCTACCTACATGACACATCCAACCAAAACTTTCGCCTTACTTTACCTTGTAATTGTTACTTGCTGCAATGAGGTTGTTTGAATGTTAATATGAATATCTTGGGATAATGATTCAAGTAACAGTGCAGGCAGATTCAGTTGTGATTAGGAAAGAGAATGCCAGAGCAGATTGACACAAAAAGTTTTTTACATGACACAAAAAGTTTCTTTCAATTTTTTTACATGGCATGAACATGACATGAAGTAAATTGATTGCTCGTGGCCATATGTAGTTGACGCAAAGTCACTTATAAAATAAGTTTGGTACCCATGACAACTTGGCAATGGTTCACCAATGTGTGTTTAGTAATAAGGTCGCTTTATAATTAAGCTGTCAAGATGTGGTTGATTTCGGTACAGTGCTTTGAGCATCATCGCCTCAAATGAGCCTTGCAATATAACTCTTTTTTTGCAGTGTCTGTGATTGCATTGTTTGATAGCCTACAGGGTTATCCAGCTATGCGTGTTAACATTATTTATGGTACTTAGGACTGTGGTAATGGATCAAAAGAATGCTGTTTAGAAATCATTTGATCTTTTTAAACCTTTTAAGTTGTAATGCTGTCTTTGAGAGTGATGGTTGATCCCATTCTTTAGAACAGTTTTATAGCCTGCCAAGTCAAACTAACTTACAGGCTGCCAAAATACCATCTAAGCAAAAATATTTTTTAAACAAATATGGCTGTTGACATTACATTGTGTGCTAAAAACTCTTATGCTCCAGTTCCATTCATAGCCTCCATCGCTGTTGTTGAGGGCCCTAAAATTAAATACCAGGTTGCTCTCATATGAATGCTGGAAAGCTAGAACATTATAAATAGGATGAGGTGTTTATCACCATACAACGCCACAAGAGCTCTGTAGATATTCGTTTAAAGCAGTCACATATCTTCATCCCAGCTATTGCGTCAAGATTGGTGATAAAGTTACTGAAACACTCCCAAGTTTTCTCATATCCTTATTAAGTTGATACAAAACTGTTATGTAGGAGTCTATGACTGTGTCAGGTCACTCATCACATGGAATTTATATTGATTTGTTATCAGAATAGATATGCCTCCATCATTATCATATATAATCATACACCCCAAATTGAGTCATTTTCTATTTTTGGAGCTTGTTTATGGTCACTGTTAAACTTGTAATAATATGACTAACAGCAGGTTCATTATATATAATCACAGAGTAAGGATATTTCCTTACTCTGTGATTATATATAATATTTACAATGACTATAATGTAGTGAGATAAGGACAGCTGATCCTGCTGTGTCTGTCAGTCTGTAACATTGAGCAGGCAGCATCCAGGGTGTCATTGTCTCGTCACATGCTTCTTCAAATTGTGTGATGTAGTATGCTTGTATATGTGAAAAAAACTAGCCTATCACATTGCAAATTGCTATCAGGTTGTGAAGTGAAACCTGAAAGTTATTGAAATTTGGTCATTATGATATCTGTTATCTCAAAAGTTCAGCACTTGTGAATATAAAAATAGAAAAAATTTAGATGGTGGGCTGCACCTTCTTACAAAAAGAGTATCAACCTCACCATTAGCCATGAGTCCTGTTTGAGTTGTGGTAAGTGGTAATGGCAAGTTCATCAGCGGCGCGAGTGAGCATTATTGGAGTCATGTCATATCATCTGTCCTTTTTTTCGCATTTACATTGGTCCACGTTGCTAGGTCGTAGTTTTGTTATATGTACCGTATTCCAAAATGTTTATTCTAGAGCACTACTGCCTTTGGCAGGATGATGATTGAACTGACTAAGAACACAGTAGAATCTCAGTATACAGTGGCTAATGGATACAAAACAGATGCCAAAGTAAGTGCATGGTCGCTAGTAACTATCTCAAGTGCACCCATCATCGGAAATAACTGACCTTGGCACCAATGCCATAGCTTGTTTTTTTCCACAAATGCAAATTGCACGATTGCATAGATTCAAAGCTCTTTTTGCAATAACGAAATATACCGTGTTTGTTTATTTGCTAAATAATACATGGTGATTTCTAAGTGTGAAATGATCTGCTGCTGTGTAATATTTGCAAATATAATGTTGGTTTCCTTAACAGTTCCTGTAGGTTGTATGCGTAATTGCACCTGTGCAGAAACGCTATTGAAAATCAACAATAAATCTGTATGATAAGTGATACTGTACCCATTGCGCTTCTCTAACTTTTTGTGCGGAGCTAACAGGCATGACGGAGTACCCGACCCTTATGCTGGATTAACCCCATAAGAATGATCTTGGATGGAGTCAGACCTACAGATAGTGGATCATGAGTGCCCAAATTTGTTCCAGTTTTGGGCGTAGAATGGATTGGGTTAAATTACCGTTTTATCTACAAAGCCACTTACTGACTGTCTGCCAACCATGTAACATAAAAGATGATTACTCCATTCTTATGTTAAGTAGCTACCATGACTGCATCTTGGCTCACTTTTCATGTCACAGGCTGCAGAAAGGAATCGAGAGAATGCTTTCATATGTGTCTATTATTCTTGCCTAATGTCCTCCCTTAATTTTTGTGTCACTCATGAATTGTATTGTTCAATTCATTGCAATTGCAACA
This sequence comes from Membranipora membranacea, assembly GCA_914767715.1. Lineage (NCBI taxonomy): Eukaryota > Metazoa > Bryozoa > Gymnolaemata > Cheilostomatida > Membraniporidae > Membranipora > Membranipora membranacea. The sequence continues at coordinate 9,596,121 of OU612065.1, forward strand.
AATGTATAATGATGCAAGAACAGTGATAGCAAAGGATTCCCGCTTTGTGCAACAAGTGAATCTTGGCATGTTTTGGTTGGTTGCTCCAGTGTCGCAATGTGGATTATGATTAAAATTACTCAAAAATGTTGCAATCGATTGTGCAATCATTTGATGAGGGCTTGTGAAACATTCGTAGAATTTGATATCAGGTCAGTTTCTATTTGCCTGATGTTGTTATCAATCTTTATACAGTGTTTCAGGCATTGTAAATCGGTCACATACGTGAACTTGTATGTTTTGAAAACCTCACTTGTTTTGAAATAGTGATGGCTGGCAAACAATGTTGACTACCTCAATTTCACATCGAAAAGATAAATGATATCCTTTCTCCGGTGTCAGAATCGGCACTGTACCATTCCCCATAACTTTTGATGTAGTGAGCTGTTGCCTCCAGCGTTGAAGTCGTTTGATGTATGATGACCTGCCTCACCTGTCGATAGGCTGGGCTCGGATATAAGACTTTTTAGAGCTCTGTAGACTTATTGTGCTGCTGGGTACAAGCTATTCTATCAGTTACTCTATATAGCGTATGAACTTGAAGAGATACTTTCTGGTCTTTAGGTCGGTGTATAAAGATTACATAGCTGTCAGATAGGGTGCTGATGATGTATGGGCCAAAAAAGAATTCGAAATATTAACCCAAATTATAAATTGCGTAATACACCTTCAATGGATATTCTCACTTTGATCTAGTTACCAATTATGTGGAAACCCCAAATCCCATTTATCATTACTTGTCTTTTCCACTGTCAATCACTGGAATTTGTCAGCAAAGCTATGTCATGAAGACTGTAAATTACAACTCAATAGATGGGTATTGTTATTCATCATGGAAGAATTAAGTGGTGTTTGGAAAAAATGGAACCTGTTAACAAATTTATACCAGAAATCATGTAAAAAAATTCCTGTTATTAGACCGACTCTCTCCACGGAATCAATAATCTAACAAACCGGTTGCCCAATCTAGCTTGGCATGATGATCTGAGCCCAACGGCTCCATATTCCCTCCATGCTGAGACAACTTACACACACCCTTTTGCTAACGGAATAGCAGCAACTCTCTATTCCTAAAGCTTAGCACTCCTTCAATGCTTCAACTATATATTGTCCGTTTATATTGTGTAGGTTATATATGGTGATACTGATTCTGTGATGGTAAAGTTTGGAGTTGAGACGGTGGCTGATGCTATGGAGCTTGGTAGGGAGGCAGCAGATTTTGTATCAGAAAAGTTTATCAAGCCAATCAAGCTGGAGTTTGAGAAGGTATGTATTATTCTTCATTGACAATCCATTTTTGATTGCTGGTATAATCGGCCATCTGATTTCATAAAGCGATCAATAACACAATATCAATCTCAAGTCAAAACCTCGCACACCCCTAATGTATTTTTTGGTAGAAAGTGTCATGTACTTTGGATAGTGTTATTGACTCTTATCATGATCTTATCTTGTTGACTCAATCATCTATAATTGTTTTACCAAAGTTATCAAATTTTGGTGATAAAAAAGGTTCCGGTGAAAAATGAGCCTTGTCGGTCAATTAGAAATCCAACCAATTGTAATGAAAACATTTCGGTGTCAGCATGAAATATGATTATTGGGCAGAACTTGATGAAACAGGCTTGTGCTTCTGGTGGCAATGGGAAAATTGTCATAATAGACAAAATCAACTTTCTGGCATTTGAGACATTAATGTTATGTAATTATGTTCCTCTCAAATTACCTAGTACACACAGAGCCGAAGCCGCTGTGTAATAGATAACTAGACTAGACTAGAACAGCCAGATACTTGATTGGAATGATTCCCACAATTCGGTATCAAACAGTGTACATTAGAAGGCGACCCACGTCTAGGCACCTAGTATTATTTGAGATTGCTGTCAAATCCTTGTCTTGACAAGCTTATCAAGACAAGCTAGCTTGCAAGCCTGATTTACCTGAATTGGCCAAAGTGAACAAAAAGTCAGAATTAATATCAATATCCGCTACATGCAGAATTTCATCTAGTAACATGTTAACAAGGAAGCAAGTAGTGAAACCCAATAAAATCAAGCTGGTTAGGCAATTTTAACGAAGCCTAAGCTATGTAGAAATAGAGTGGTCTGATATCAATGGCCGATAAATATCACATGATCAGTGAATAGGCGATTGTGAGTCATGAAATTGGCTGCGCTACTTACTTCTTGTTAAGCAGTAGTCTTGAATTACACTGCAATGTAAACTGAGGTCTGGCAATAGTCCAAGTCAGAATATCGTCGGTGCATTCTTCCGGCGAAACCAGGCATCCATCAATTCAATAATTATTCTGGATCTCAGACTGATAATGGAGTCCGTGATGGAACCAGTCACTGCACCTGTCAAATTGTATAACTCAACCATCCCGTTCAGTGCCAAAAATACATGATCTCATATTGTAGAAGCAAGCCAAATCGAGTGCAAAGCCAAATCTGATACCAGCTCACAATAAGTGCCACATCCGATACAAAATTGACAATGCTAAAAATGATTTATAATTTTTATGATAACAAAATTGTTCCATCAGATCTTTGTTTTGAATAAGCTATCATCGGGAGCAACCAAAATTCTGCATTTGGGGACATTGTCAAAAGATACATATCTTCGCTTTATGGCAGGAGGTTTTGTTGGCTGCCAGATTTTGACTTTGACTTTCTCCTGGGCGGTCTAGGGTTGATGAGATAATCATTGAAGATTGGTCAAGATCGATTTAATAATCCAAGCAGTTTGGCCAGATAATCTATCTGCAAATAAAATGTCATTCATTGCCACACAAGCTCACCACACAAACCTCAACTTCCTTGTCTGACATCAATCTATGACCCTGTGGGGTGCGTGTACACATAATGTGTGCTTCAAATCAGCTTTGTCAACTTGATGGCTCTGAGTCGATTAAAAAAGAAAACTGATGATGTTTTTTAGTGATATGTTGCAGCCAACAGTCTTCAGGTATCTATTTTCAGGTGTACTTCCCTTACCTGCTGATTAATAAGAAGAGGTACGCTGGCTTGTATTTTACCAGGCCTGAGGTTCATGATAAAATGGACTGTAAGGGAATCGAAACAGTGAGACGTGACAACTGCACGCTTGTGGCAAACCTCATCAACCAATGTCTGCAGATGATACTCATCGATAGGTAGGTTTTGTGATTAATGCCAACCTGCCGTGATCTGATCGCTTTTTTTGCACAACACCTTTGCCACCGTGTATTAACTTTTACGCCTGGGCTGGGTAGCTATCCCCACATAAATTAAAGTCAGATATAATTCTTAATGGAATGCCAAAAATCACCATTTTCCCTTTTGAATGGTGTACTAGTCAACCGCTATGGTTCCCGATGTGGTTACGATGTGGTTACTTGTCGAGTCAAAGCTAACCGATTATGGCCTTTTTCCCAATCAATATCTCATTTATCATTGAAAAAAAACGCTTTCAACCAGCTGATCCTCACTTCAAATAATACCTTGTCTTATCCCAAGTTTGCTCAGTCTTTGCTTGCTTTGGGATTGGACAGGCAAAGGTGGCCGTAAATGCAGGCAGTGTCATATGTTAAAAATCAGCCAAGTTTGATCTGGATTAGTTTTTGGCCTGAGAGAGAATGTAAAAAACATTAAAACTTTAATTTGCTCTTGTCTGTTTAATGTAATTATTCATGTGATGATTTCTAGGGACCCAGATAAAGCAGCAGATTATGCTAAACAGATGATATCAGATCTACTGTGTAACAGAGTGGATATATCACAACTCATAATAACTAAAGAGCTCACTAAAACTGATGGTGAATATCACGCCAAACAAGCCCATGTTGAGCTGGCTAACAGGTAACCACCACATACATGTCTAGCTAGTGTATATTGTGAGTTTCCGGCCGCATTTTAATTTTTTAAATATTATTAGATCATAGAGTTGTTATATATTTATGACATAAAATAACTCGACGTGTTAGATGCAGGCTGTGGTCTGTTGATTCATGTTCTGTATCAAAATGTGGTCTTTCTTCATATTTACGGTTGACTGTTCATGTGTTTTGCTGAATCATATCATGACCTATTGCAGAGCCCCTATATTGTTTTAGTTCTAGGGACCTGTCAAAATTGAATTCATATTTCATTTGATTAAGATTTCCGAATTATGATTGGATAAGTGAGAGGGAAATCACAACTCAGAAACTTTGACAACTTTCTATTTTGATCTTATATTTTGGCACATAATGGAGCCGTGCCCAACATGAAATTACCCATGTCACTTTGGTTATTTTGACACTTTTGTTCTGTAGAATGAAGAAGAGAGACGCTGGTAGTGCCCCACAGCTGGGCGATCGCGTCCCTTATGTTATTGTAGCGAAAGGAAAAGGTGCTGCTGCCTATGAGAAATCCGAGGTTTGTATGCGCACGCTGTACCATAAAGCACTGTTAAAATACATCAATAATCTAATACAAGTTCTCAAGAGTTGAATAAGTTTGCAGTTGCAACCATAGTGATACCAAATGGCTATCATCTGTCTGGACTTTTTAGTTTGCAACTGGAAATATCCTATGATCATGTTTGAAAGACATCTATGTTAAAAACAGTGTTGTCCTCAGACCGGTACTATATAGGTTGCAAGCTCCCAATGAAGAACGGGAGGCAAGACAATTGTCTCGCATGTAGTCAGATGGGCGCATGTAGTCAGATAGGCGCATGTAGTCAGATAGGCGCATGTAGTCAGATAGGCGAGGCAGCTTCATATGCCATGGCTTATCATCACGTAGACAATATTTCGTTCTATGACCTAGTAACATCAACCAATTATAGTTTTGCATTGAGCCCTGCAAAATATGTTGCGGTGGATGTTGTTGTTTTGTTAACTAGGCCATAGTAACAGGCGCGAAATGGCTGCGAGGAGAGATTAGAAATAGGGGATTCCCCTCCATATAGTGAGTAATGACCTGCAAGCTACGCAAATATTATATCAGCTTAGAATTGCTCTAGATAGCTGCACAATGGGTCATTATCTACTGCAAAATCAATTCAGCTGCATTCAATGCACATTTTTCTGTCACACCCAACAATTTGTAAAGCAAGAACCAGACAAGGCTTTGCATGCTGCATTTAAATCAGTGTGTTACATAACACAAATAATCGCAAGAGACCGAACCAGACATGTTATGCTGAAGCGCAGTTGACCACACAAGAACTCTCACATAGAACAACTTGTGGATTTGGGTATAGGTTTAGGTATAGGGATAGGTTTAGGTATATGTTTAGTTTTGCGGTAGAGTATTTAGGGAGACCATATCCTCAGACTAGTTGAATGTATTTGGGAGTTTTGTTAGGCTTGTGGTTATATCGTGCGGTAGACATATTAAATGCGCATTCTTCGGATGGTCGTTTGACTAAGGTCAACAGCGTGGTCAAACTCCTGTGATTGTTAAGGTGCATCTTGAAATTTTACCACATATCACTGCATCCACCACCCCAATGCCACTATGATTGATTTTCTCTTGATGCCCACAGACTGCCAGAAGCTCAGCTCAGCAAGTAGGGAACTTCCCTCATTGAAATTGAATCACCCGGCTGCTAAACAAAATGACTTGCGTAATACCATCTTAGGTACTATAGTATTATGTAAATATTGTCATATATCTGAGCTGTGGCAACACTTGCACTTGCCGCATCCTGTTGCTTATTTTATGCCAACTTTTACGTACAAGGTCACATATGAATGAGTGACTCATTTTTCTCCTGCTCAATGGGTAAGGATTGTTATCAGACTACGGAACTGGTAGTTAGCTGCATCGATTTGACATGCAAACAAATAACTCGCTGCATTCATTGAAAAATTACATTCCTGAACATGCAATTAGTCTTATGCACAATTATTTGAAGATTGGTGTTGGTCATCAGCCTTTTTTTTTGTCAGGTCTTTCTGTCTTATTTGAAATACAGTTGAAGAGACTTATTTACGAAAGGAAAATAATATTGTATTTCATTTGTTGCAGGATCCGATATATGTTCTCGACAATAATGTACCGATTGACACAAAGTATTACCTAGACCAACAGATAGCAAAACCGTTACTCAGAATATTTGAGCCTATTTTTGGAGAGAAAAAAGCTGAGTCAGTTCTTCTTCGTAAGTACACTTCTCTGAAAGGCGACTTGTGCTTCCGCCCTTCTTCATAATCGGTGCAACATCAAGAATGATTGATCAATGTGCTAAACTTCTCTTAGAGGCAGCAATATGAAGCATTTTGTATGTGATGCTGACCTATCGAGTGGATTAGCGTGTCTGTAAATGACAAAATGTCGTAAATGTGAATGTTCTATCTTTGTAGGTGGAGATCACACAAGAGTGAAAACTGTCGTCATGTCCAAAGTAGGAGGGCTGGCAGCTTTTACAAAAAAGAGAGTTACGTGTGTTGGGTGTAGAGCTGCAATAGATGGTATAAATCATAATATCACATCAATTCATTCAGAGAATTCTCAAAACCTGCCAACAAAAGCCTATCATGCCAGTTGAGCTATGTTAATCACTATTTAGTGCACTTTTTTGCTGTAATTGATCTGGCTCAGGTGCAAGGGCGTGCTTCTTTATTGAGCTTAAAAAGCTTTTCAGATTATCCTACAAGGCTAAGAAAAAAACAGAAATCAATCAATGCAGTTGATTAACTGCATATAACAGCAAATATTTGCTCAATGATTGAATAGTTTTTCTGTGAAAAACAAGCCCTGGGCTGAAGGCCAAACAAGCTGATGATTCAGTAGCCTGTGCAGGAGAGTGCTATTTATATCAATACTGAGACAATTCTTCTGAGCAGACTTTTCTGGCAGCGATATTAAAGGCCTTTTCTAGATTTACTCCTGAGGCAATAGGTTGGTAATCATGAAGGAATTAACAGTTCATTGGTTGACTAACCAATGAGTTATCTTGCTATTATTTTCCCTTAAGATGATAACCAAGCATTGTGCAAGTACTGTCTGGCAAAAGAATCGGAAATCTACCAGAAGGAGATGGCAACTCTGCAGCACTTAGAAGACAAGTTCTCGAGGCTCTGGACTCAATGTCAGAGATGCTCTGGAAGTTTACATGAGGAGGTGTTATGTACGAGGTATGATCGCGCTATTATTGGTGTTGTGTATGAGTGTGTGATCACATTCATTGATGAGTGTATCTATAGTGAACTAGGCACATTGGGTGGGATCGGTTTATCTGATGTGCACTCACTGCCTTAGTTCAACCTCAATCATCACCAGAAAAAAAGCTGCGTAAATATACCACAAGCAAGCAGGGTTATCAATTATCAGTGTTAACAGTAGGCTGTGTAAATGTTGACTGCCGAGATTGTTACCTCCTAAGGACTAAGGACTAGATTATCAAAGTCCAACTTGCAGTCTCATACTTTGAAAATAAGAAACGTGGATTGTTGCCAAGACGCTATTAGACAATTAAAATTGGAATGGAACCAACATCCCTCAAGCATTACCTGCAGGATCTGCGCTTTGTGTCATTACACTACAAGGCCATGTTAGTGTTTATGTATGTGACCTACCTATGAGTCTTGGCAAAAGAAAAGATATCTATTTCTACTCCTCTTCTCCTCTACTTACAAATTAAGTTGACTGACAGTGCATTACAACAATCAACATGTGAAAACTGCTCAAATTCTGCTTCTGAATACAATTAAAGTGTCACTTAAATTTCTTGACATTTCGTAGGCCATGATTGAGCATGACTTTTATCTCAAAAAATATGCTTGGCATGCTTCATTTATGTCAAGGCAAATATTATTCACATTGAAAATTGAACATAAAAATACACTCAAGGCCGCTACTTTGGTACAAGTCTGCTTTCCTCCTCTCACAAATGCTCTTTCTGTTGTAGCCGAGACTGTCCAATATTTTATATGAGGAAAAAGGTGCAGAAGGATCTGACAGGTCAGCAGGAGCTGATTGAGCGATTTTTGTGGTGATGATCACAAGGTCAGACTAGACAGTCTTTAAGAACATCTAGATTACCCAACACACCGAAGCTCCAGCTTCTGAGGCGAGAGAACTCTGTGTGACTTTAATGTACATTTCAAAGTATTGCATCACAGAGTTAACACAAAGGCTGCATTGTCTTTGTTCGATGAATGAGTTTTCCCATGATCACCTCTCCATATATGGGCGGCAATGCGCTTGTATAGTGCCGCTTGTATAGTGCCGGATTGTGACTGGCGTTATATTGTGTTCTTTGGAAGACTGCCAGTGTGAGCATTGTGCAAGCTATTGAGCAATATCCAAAACTCTTGATTCTGTTATCCAGTCAAGAGTGTCAATATTGTGCCACTGATACGAAGCAGTCAGTAGCCATTTAATGCCGCTTTGTACGCTACCAAGTTCTACATACTCAAGTTTTCTATTTACATGTGTACAAAGTGTTCTGGTTTCAGATATTTCTACCAATTTTTTATTGCAAGTAAAGAGCTTTGCTGCATTTGTATCAGCTTGATAAAACTACCGTCATTTATTTTGTTATTTTTCAAATGGATCAACAATAAAACAACAAAGCTGCAAAACAAGATATTTACATGCAATCAGATTTGGCCTCAATTCGGACTAAAAATAGGCTTGGTAAACGGAAAGAACCAGCATAGTAAATAAAAACTGTACATAAGATAATATCATAAACAAAATTAATATACACACACTCCAAAATAAGGATAATAAATTGGTGATGCAAGTATGTATCAACCAATAGTACAAAAAATGTAGTATAGAAATGCACAAGGTTTACCTAATATAGGTTACTGTTTCTGTCAGTCTAAATACTAAGACTGCAATAATTGAAAAAAAGGCTATTTGGATGAACACCTTTAAAACTGGTGACACCAGATAACCTTAGACATGTGACTACTCGGTCTCCTGCTGCCATCCTTTTGAGGTCGGTCCGAACTTGTATACAAGTCTTCGTCCATCGATTCTCTCTAGGATGCGCTTCTTGTAGTAGTACCTAGAACATAAAAGAGGTTTGGTTATAAGGTGAATTTGGCAACATCCAATAGGTGTGACAAATTTTAGGGCTTGAAATCATTCTGTGCTGCACCATCAAGTTAGGTTCTTTCTTATCAGGTGTGGATTATTAGAGAGATATTTTGAGACAACGTTTAAGTGGTTGAGCTGCACACAATTGAGAGCATGAAGCCAGGTTAAGCGTACTAAACGAAAGTGGAAAATGGGTCGGTGTTGCTTTTCTCAACTAAAGAGCAGTAGTGAGATGGTTGTTACTTTAAGAGAGATGATAAAAAGAAGGTTAGACGTGTGAAAGTGCTAGTGGCACATTCTAGTGTTCTATGAATTTAGACAGCACACAGACAAAAAATGCTTACAATAAGATTTAGGCTCTCCAGCCTGTGGCATTTTTGCCAAATCGAAATGTTAATTTTCGTGGAAAGCTGTGGCCGTCAGCTAATCCACAGAGATATCCCATTGAGCGAGTGTACCTATAGTATGGGAAAAAATGCCCTTGTTCATTTCTTCACTATAATAGAACATGCTGGTAAAAAAATGATTGTGTGTTGGGTGTGTGTCTATGAGATAGTCTCGTTGCAGAAAATCATAACATAATATGCATGCTGAAATCACCTAGTAGGAAAATTGTCTTACCTCATAGCACGAGACATTTTCTCATAGGTCATGCTAGGGTTTCCCTTTCTGATTCCCCAGAGTTTGGCCACCTGATCTGAGCGTACAATTCTGAAGACTCCATTGTCACGGTCCTCCCACTTGATGATGCTTGGGTTGTGCTTCTTGTCCAGCAGCATGTTCAAAACAAACTCCCACAGCTTGCCTTTGCTTCGGCCTCCTGTAAAAAAAATACAATATGGTTAATTCCCCAATACACCCTCAAAAATATAACAACAATTTGTCTGGTATAGTGAGTTTGGTTACAAAACTTACTTCGGCCACTGGGCGTGGGTCGCACACACTCCTCCTCAGATGAGGCTTCTGAACAAGCAGGTGAGGTGGGTGGTGTCAACTCTTCCATCTTAGGAACAACCTGCTCAGTCTTAACAGCAGCAGGGGCGGAGTCCTGAGGACGAAATGATTCCATCGGAGGCAGAACCAGCGAGTGCATTTTATCATTCACATCGAAGGAGATGTTGTAGTTGTTGATGTAATTTTCGATAGAAGTCAACTTCTCACATGGCATAGCTGAAATAAAATTTATGGTTCCATGAAGACATATTTATTGACAATATAATATCATTAAAATGAAAATTGAAATCACAAACTGGATTGTCCTATCAAATGTGATCAAAAGGTAACATGATGATTGTTTATATTCATATAATACCAGCTTACCACCATAATTGTTGTTCTGTTCAAGGACCTCTGGTGGCGGAGGTTGTACGAACGATCGATAGTAGGTGTCATCTCTGTGAAACAGGTTGTTGATGGCAATGAACAAGTCTGTTCCGTGGAGAGAGTCCCTTCTCTGATATTCGTCGATTCCCATCTGACTGAGCATCTCTCCATTTAAATCGGCAAAATTCTGTGGCTGGAGAGTATTGAGGTTCTGAGTTCTGCTGTAGTTGGTAACCCACATACAGACATCCAGATTGTCCCATTGATTAACTGGCTTCCCCTTCCAAGCATTCATGTCATCTACAAATCGTTCAAAATCAGTGGTAAAGAATTGGAAATCATCACTTATCATCTTTGCTAAACAATAATAATAGCATTACGGAATTGGGTTTCATTTGCTTTGTATGGTAGCAACTATTGGGTATGGGTTGTTAAACTTACATTGATTATTGAAGAGGATGTCATGCCCTGTAATAGCTCCAGTCATATTCTCAGACTCGGCGGATCCGAGTTCTGTGTATTCAGGTGATGACGATCCTGGGTATGATTGATTGGAATAGTCAGAGTCTTCGTCTCTTGGCTTCACATCAGAAGAGCTACCGTACATGCAAACCTCGCTGTTGTACTCGTAGTCGAAACCCTGACAATAATTATAAAAAATAAATTTATCACAACGTGTCTTAATTATATTCCCTGTCAAATTAATGACTTAGCAATAAATCTGGTTAATCATAAGAGCAACGAAATAAACTAGTTATTTGCAAACTGAAGAGTAAAACTGATGACGAGGTAAGATAATGAGGTGAATCTACTGTGTAATACCTGATGAATTGGTGAAATCATTTTTGCAATTTTAATCCGTTGACAGATAGCTACTTCGGTTGACCAGGAACTTCTGCGCCTCTAGATTGTTATGACACATAGTATGGCTTTCATTTGTTAATAAATAGCTAGATGGCTATTAGATGAGATTCTAAGCAATATGATTGGACCAAAAATCATCCAATCATAGCACTATGAGGGCATAATTATTAGTTTCACATGATTTATCTTGGCTGTGGTTTACAATCAAATACCCAATTATCGGGTAGGTCTCTCAGCGCCCTTAGGTTATTATCTTAGCTAGATTCAGTCAAATACGTCAATGATTGCTATTTTTAGTTTAACAATGAGCATGTATAATAGACATAGACATATATATACACAATTACACATAGATGTGTGATTTCTTTTGATCGACTAGCAAAGCCATTTATATAAAACAAAATTGGATGGTTATGGCCCATAAACATGACAGCACAGGAATAATGGCCGCTGATATATACTCTGCTTTAAATGGTTAAATATATCGTTAGATAAACTCACAGACTTGGCATATTTAGGCATGATGCAATGCAATACTGGGTCTTCCAAATGGAAAATTTCTCGTGTTGGAATTTGGGCTTTCCAACAACTGAGTCATCATAAAGTGGTTTATAGCCACTAGGGATACCCTATAGGAGTTTAATTTAGCTAGAGTTTAATTTCGGACCTGGTACTAAATTTCACTAGTACTAAATTTCGCTAGTAGGCTTACTAGTGAAAAAATTTTAAAAAATTTCCAAGCTGGGATTCGAACCCAGGGCATAAATCTTCATCTGATTACAAGGCAGACACTTAGACCACTACACCTAGCTTACATGCTTAGGTAAGGTGTATTCCTGTATAATTGTACATTGTTTATGAGGTAGTTGATACCACTTATGCGCCACATAGTGAGGAGACCGATTCTAAACCGCTGACAACCATCTGAAGCTGTCTTATAATTTATCACCTAGCCGCATTAAATTCATGTCTCACTTCACACATCAATCTATAGCTATACTTTTGCTTCCTTGCAAAATGTACAGCTGCATCTATATAAACTCATATTATTTTAGCTGTCTGAGAGAAAGCCTGACTTGACTTGGCTATCTGAGAGGAAACTGTCATCAACAAGGCCAACATACAACCAAATGTTTTTTTTATATTGGCTTTTGTGTAAGTTTATGATGATGACTGATAGGATTATCGACACAGTGCAAGACCTATGTAATCTAAGGCAAGGAGAGTTTTTGTGTCAAATTCTGCAGATGGAGACTTACGAATAACAGAGGCTACATTATTTTAGCTTAGGAACAGTAAACTTAGTAATGTTTGTTCTCTTGACTCAAGTTCTGGTAGGGCAGTGGTGCAAGAAGAGAACATAGCTTTCCAGAGAACAGGAGAGATTGGCGCCCACACTTGATGGACAGTTTTGATTATTACTAATGGCCGCACACCAGTGATATCAGAAGGATGAGAAAATTGACACATTGTGATTTTTAGGAGTGTGATTTTTGATCAGTTGAGATCGTTCAGTGTGTTGTTGCTGGAGGGTGGAGAGAAACATGGGTTAATCCCTACAGACGGAGCCCAGCACCACTAGATGATAGATATTATGTGATCAATTGCACTATCAAAGATATAGCAATGCCGTAACACAAAACTACAAGACACTGTTCACTGGGTGGGATGAATCAAGAAGTCAGAGACTCCTCGGCTGAATGGAACAATATTTTTGCTAATTCAGCAAGTTAACAAGACAAAAGCAAAGGAATTCAAAATAAAAGAAGATAGAGTTATATTTTTACGATACCTTTGGTGAGCAGTGTTTTGTATAACCGATGTTTCCTCTTAAAGCATCAGGCACATAAATGACTGCCACGTAATGTAACCAGAAGTCTTGTGAAAGAAAATCAGTCTTGCTCATTGACTAATGAAATGAAGAAACCAAAGTTTAGATAAGGAAGTTTTTTTCATCGAAATACAATGATTTGTTAATACAGTATAGATAAGTTTAGACAATTTGACACTGGGTGACATACGTGATCAGATTTGTCATCATCCTCCTATTTTTTGCTGCACCTAGCAAAACTGAATCCAAAACCTTTTCGGTTAGGAAATTAATATATAACCATTTATTTTGAACAAGAGTATACAGCAAAAGTTAAAATCATAAGAAGATTTCTAATATACTTCAAATCCAATCTCAATGAGCCTATAAGACTTACATCAAGCGGGGAGAATGGATCAGGTTACAACCAATTTTTCTGCATGTTAGGGTGGTCCCTAGCCTGTCTTGACAAGCTTTTCAAGAGAGGCTAGGTGGTCTCATTCCACTGGTAAGCCGCTGCTACCAGCAGAAGGGGGAACAACTACAAATACGACAAATTTGATCATACCAAGTTTTAATAGTTTCAATGGTTGCCTTGGCACGCTTGTGAACTTGCGTATGAGGATATGATGTTGTAAGCATACATTTGGAGTATAAGTCTATCAATCAATTCTTTATATTTTTAGTGCCATCATAGAGATGGATCAATTATTGGTCAGTTTTAGCTGGAAAAGGTTGAGCTTCCCCTTAACTGTTCCATAAGTGTGAAAATTCTGGATTGGAAGCCCGTATGATTCATCACAGAAAAACACTAATACGACTTTGACGGTTTGTAACTCTTTTCTGACTATGATTCCTTGGTTTGGCCCACAACTCTCTCTCTCTCTTGCAAGATTTCATTCACACTTATCGCTCGAAACCACGACTCTCCAATCATATGGTCTTAACTGATTTAACACCCTATGGAGGATGGAATATGCTCAAGCCATAACACTTTCTTTTACTCTCAAATTGTCCCAAAATTTTCACAAATCAAGGTATCTTACCAAAATATCGTATAAGTGAATATATGACAATAAAATTGTAAATAAAAACAGTAAATAAAACCAGAACAACCAGCCCATAAATGAATATTTCCAGTAATTTTACATTCAACTCTGCTATTACCTTTTGCATTTTGCAATTTGACCAAGATCATCTAGACAAGATACGCATTTGTGTCTTGTTTATTGCAATTATACTCGGCGTTATGTTATATATCAGTCCCACAGGCGGCAGTACTTTCGTATTTATGTCTCCTTTTTTTCAAACTCCATCATCATAGTTGACTAAGTAAAAAACTTGGTGTTTGCTATATGTTATTACTCATGATGTATGTACAATCTATTTGGGCCCTTGTTGCAGATTTTTGGAGCGTGAAATAATGAGTGGTCACTTGTTTACGTATCAGACCAAGGAGTTAGAGAGAACAATATACTATACAATTATTAACGTGACCAATCAGTTGTAAAGGAGTTGCCTCTCCAAAAGTCAGAAGCCAATAACTCCTTGTTGATTGTCCTATAAAAGTTAATAATGCATTCCCTCCCGGATTCTATCAAGGTCATAGCCCAAAATTTATGCAAGGTTTGAGGAGTACCTCAGACTGCCACAATAATAACGAACAACACGGTGAATGCTATTTTCAAAAGAATTCGCGAATTAGGTCAATATTTTGGACAGGTGATCATAACAAACATAGATTTCAAGTAGATGACATAGAATTGGCCGGCGTGGGAAGGAGTAGACAACTACCACTGTTAAAACATATAATGTATTGAACCAGGTACAGGTGATTTAAATATCAGAAGAGTTTGCATTTACACTTGGTATTAAGTTTGAAAGCTAACCTTGGTTCAAAAGGTTCTAAATCTTGATTGAAACAGCCCAGGGACTCATTCAATATGTTGAGTGAGTTGTCCCCTCTTTCATCAAAACAACCAAATCTATGTCATCCTAAGTAGTGTTATTTTACATAGATTTGGGGACTTAGTCTTCTCGGCTTGCTTTTTTCTCTGACGAACGAACCGCAGTATCAAACATATCAAACACAGTCTGAATCTTGGATTTACTGCAATTAATTCTATTAATTTTTATGTATATGTAGTAAGTCAAGCTCAGGGTTTTGGGGTTTCCAGCTTGTCTCACTATCAAGGAGGATAGGGGGTGTCGCGGGCTGCGAGGGGAACTGATCCAATGCCTAAATGGCACATATAAAATATTTTTACAGCAATACATTGAGGTTTACATTCATTCGAAAGCTTGTAGTGCTTGATTAATACAGAGAGTTGGTCCCTGATTAATACAGACGAGAAGCGCCAAATCGGTTTTTTATGAGTGAGTTGTCCCCTCTTTGAACAAAACACCCAAATCTATGTTATCCTACGCTGTGTTATTTTACATAGAATTGATGACTTAGTCTACTTGGCTTGCTTTTTCTCCAGATAAAGTGAACAGCTGTATCAAACACATCAAAAATATTGTGAGAGTTCATCCACCACACACTCCTTGAAAATGCCCTCAGCTCATCCATTTTTTTGCCTCAAACCCATCTCTATAGTTTTGCTAGGGAAATAATAATTATGAAGGGCTTGCCATAACTCAGTTAGCTGTCACAATCCAATCTGGTTACTTACATTGCATTGAGATTATTTTGTTGCATCGCTCTGCCTAAACCCTATCCCCCTCCTTGGAAATTGATATCATGCTGTGGATGGGCACACCACGGAAACCAACAACACCTTTCACAGCATATGACTACAAATTCAAACTTGATACAGCAGGATTCACTCATCAGCTTCATATATCTTCCAAACTGTCACCAAACGATTTCTCCTGAGAAAATATAGAGAACTGAAGCTGATGTTCTGTCTCGTGCTGCCTTAGATGGTCTCTTGCTAACGTCTCATTAGTATGATATGATGCTAAATCCATTATGGCAGTCAGTCCAACACAAAATCCAATGCTTTTGTGGCAGCTTATGTCGCAGTTAAGAATGGGTTTGTCTCTCTTTATCATATACTAATGGGTAATAGGAAAATAAAAATGAATGTTCACTCTTGAAGAGCTTAATTACAAATGACATAGAACACAATTTACAACACACCGATGGAGTGAAAGTGAAAGCACTACATGTGCGCAGGGATGCGCTTTCACTTTACCTTTAAATCTGTACTTGACCTATATTTTGAATTCTATGTCATTCAGCATGCACCCAATGAAGTACTTGGCAAATTCTTCTGCTATCCAGTCATCATTCAGATAAAATTTCCCACACAAAGAATATAAAGCAAATGCCCTTTGAGCATCATTAAATAGAACTGTTACAAACGGATCAAATATATCTTGAATGTGTTCTGCAGGTTGCAGTACTCTAGAATGGTAAGTAACACATATAAACTCTAACAGTACCCACCACAAACTCTAACGCAGTAACGGTACTCACTAACTAACACTAACAGTTTATACAAACAGTCAGTAGTCTTCCTATCACCACAATCTTGTTGTAGATGATTTCAGCAATTGGTTTTTCATACTAGATATCCGTTCTCAGTTCAGAAACACGGAAGGGGAAGGGGTGCCAAACCCTTGGGATTATATCAAAAGTAATTATAAATACTTGTTGGTTTGTGGTGGGTCAATGTAGAGACTCTCAGGTGGCAAAGAGTTAAAGTCGGTACCAGTTCGGATGAAATAAGAACGCTGGTGATGTTTTGTGGAACAGTGAGGTACCAAGTATTGGTGGTTATGCCTCCTGCTGTTTATTGTTACTTTCGGATGGAAGTGCTGGAGTGTGTGATTTCGGACCAATTATGATGGATGAGAGTTGAAGATGGTCAGTCTTTGGTGTTCCCTTCGTGCCGCGAGGGTGTCCCAGTCAAGATCAGAGAGGAGTTTGGTGATACTGGTCTTCCTGTCTGTGAAATCAGGTGAAATTGATGTTACATGCCATCCGCACTGCGCGTCTTTTTACTGCTTCAATATCCTTTTCTTGGGTTTTACCAAGACAGTCCCATGCAGCCGATGCATATTCAAGTTCTGGTCGAATGAGCTGTTTGTAAGCCATGGTTTCAATATCCTGAGAAGTAGTCTGGACATTCCTTCATAGGAATCTGAGTCAAAATTGAGCTTTCCCAGTTATTGAAGCGACATGGGAGTTGAATGTTAGACCATCATCTACTACTACTCCTAGGTATTTAGTCTCTGATGTTCTTGGTATTGTAGCGTCGTGAATCGATAGTGGGTGAGTAGAAGGTGAGCGCTTGCGTGAGTAGAGTATATGTTCACACTTTTTGGTACCATCATGTCCATTACCATTGCATTGCATAAATTGTCAATGAACTAACCAATTTGCTTGTGCCCCTTCTTGGCATCATCATATCCAGACCACAGGCCAAAGCAACCAATAAATCCAGTTCTTCTTTTCCTCATTGAGCTAAGGAGTGATGGGTATAACTCCTTGATTATACCAACCGCCCTAGCCACTGCACTGCAGTGAGTATGTGCAAGTCCTCTAATTCAATTGTCAAGGGCTCAACTCAAACCACTGGATAGTCACTTAAATTTACCAATTGATGAGATGCTAGTCATGATGATGAAGAAATGGACTGGTCCTGGTATGTAAGTAGGGGAAACTAACATGCACTGTCTGAAATCATAACCAACTCAGAAGAGCTTGTGATTAAACCAGAGGATCTCCCTCTCATTGCTACCATTAGTGACCTTAGGTTGCAAGGGGTAGACCGCTAGGGAAAATTTGTGTCAGGGGTCGCAGCCTATATCAAGTAGCAATAGGCCTTACTATTTGCTTATACCTTTTTCACTGATGGTGGATCAACCAATACACCCTCCCTCGAGGGGAGGGGTACGGCATGCAGAGGCTGTCGAAGCATTGATTGGCGCAGACCTTCTATGTCTTGCACCAAAAGCATATACAAAATTAATTGTCAATTAATTGAAGTGCGAGTGAAGATAATGAACTGAATGATACTTGACGTGTAGCCTATCTCCTTTCCATTTCTCAAACTTACCTCCCTGCAGCTGCAGCTGTGAAAAGAAATCATGAATTGTATCTTATTTTGTTCACATGCCAATATAGACATGCAATGTTTCCATTTTACAGGACTATTCAAAATTTCTGGATGATACATTTGACCCAAAGGATTGGATAAATGCTGCATTTAGATCGAATAAGGATACTGGAGCTACTAACGATGTAAGATAGATAGTCACAATAATAAAGCTTATGCTGTTCCTTCGATTTCGGCCCTCTTTATAGAAATAATTTCTTGAACCAAATGATGTGAAAATATCTTCTCAAAACCTCATTTGAGCATTTTATTTGTTTCATTTTGCATTAAAATGAAACAAATAATTCTCGTACTATAAATTAACATACGTCATCACTCATTTTACTTGACAGCAATATGCTACAACTCTAGTGATGAAACTTCAACTGCTTGTCCAGGTAAGCTACATGTCTATGATAATAATTCCATCAAAGTGCTATTTGTTGTAATGAGCTGTCAATCCTCATGAGTGACTACAAAATTGATATTGAATATCCCGAGTGCATAAAGGCTGACTATCGTTGAAAAAAAGTATTACCAAATTTGATTTTTTTCATGATGTACCCTTTGATGTTAATGAGGCAGTTTTTTCTTTTGAACTTTTGTCAGACCAGTCGAGTGTCTAGCAGGAGGGATAACTAACCTGAAAATGCCCAAGGTTGGATGAAGGATATTTTGGACCTACAAAAGATAGTATACCATAAAAAACGAAAATTAACTGCCCACTCGGTCTCTCCAGTCAAACCAACTATTGGTATACTACGAGGAAACCTAACATTACACTAAGTGTATGTTTTGTATTGTTTTGTTATGTACTGTGGTTTGTAGGAAGTGAATAATGTTATTGAGGAGACAAGTCAGGAAGTCGTATCAAACCTTCCACGGGTTTTACGTGATATTGAGGCTATAAAACAAGAGGCATCTCTTTTGCAAGAACAGATGAAACACATCAAGCAGGATGTGCAAAAGGTCAGAGCTGGTGACATAACCACTGTGCAGATTAGCAAAATATGATAATATTAGTGATTGATACCCTGAAGCTATGGTACTTGTTCGACGTAGTGGATGCAATATATATATATATATATATATATATATATATATATATAAAATAAAGAAATTATTTTTCTTGTTGTGTCTTATACCCAGCACATCTGAAACAGCTCATTGTATAGAATATGTAAATGAGTGTATTTTCATTGTAGGTTGAACAGGACACTAGTCAGTCTATGCAGACTCTGCTTCAGCTTGATACAATAAAATGTAGAATGGAGCAAACATCTGAAGCCCTGCAGGTAACATAGCACCTATTTTCGCTCTCAGTCAACTTTTCATTACACAGACATTCTCAAAATCAAAGGCAGTTAACTGTAGCATTGGTGAAACATTATAAATATACTGAGTTCCTTGATTTTAGAGAGCTTTTACTTAGATCTCACATAAACACTCATGTATATTCTGTTATAGCAAGCAGATAACTGGACGGTTTTGTCATCAGAGGTAGAGGATGTTATTCAGTCTGGAGATGCTGATCTACTTACTAGTAAACTGGTGGCAATGCAGCAAAGTCTGGTATGTGTCCCAAATGAGTATCACAATATCTTTATGCAAATATAACCCATGACTTGGCCATGAGAAAATAAAATGTTTGCATGGTATTAAAGAAAGTGTATTGAAGAAAAAATAGTTTTCATGTCTCTAGGTGTGAAGATATACATATTATGCGTGATCAACAAGCAAGAAAGTTCTCAAGAATTTTTTTCAATGTTTAGATAGTTTTGCCTGTATCAGAAATTTGATATATTACTTTACTCTATTAATAGTGACTAACATCTTGTGTTTAATCGTTACAGACACTTCTGGCTAATGTTCCGGATTATGACGACAGATGTCAGCATCTTGAAGCTCTGAAGAATCGCCTGGAAACATTGGTGACTCCAAATATTATAAACGCACTGACCAACAACTCTCAAGGTTTGTTAAATGATATCTTCATAACTGAAATTATGGCATCTATGCATCTCATGTTGACCGGCGATGTAATATGTTGGATCGCATCCCTGTGAATGTGCAGCCCTGCCACACCAACAATTTAGCAGGGCTATACATAATGCTTTAGGGCATGCCAACAACAAATGCGTAATCAATGTAGTGCTGTATCCCTGATATAAAAGCGCTTAAACTAGCGTAATTGAATAAAAAAGGTAATTGCAATTATCACCATTGTTCGGTAGAGTCAAACAGTTAGCATGATGAAATGGCAACTTTCTAGACTTGAATATGATTGGTTCATTGCTGAACCTTTTTCACATTCGATTATCTATAATAAGTTTCCAATGATTTCTACAATTTGTTGTCATAAAATTGTTTCAGAGACAACTCACAAATATGTGAAGATGTTTGAGTCTATTCAGCGGTTGCCTCAGATGAATCGATACTATGAGCATTTCCACAAGTCTGACATAAGTAAGAGTTGGAATGAGTTACAAGAGAGAGAAGATAAGACTCTACCTCAGATCCTGTCTCTGTTTTATGATACTCTGATCTCTACGTTCCATACCCAGGTAAGTGGTTGTGACATCAGTGTTATTAAAAGAAACGAGGTAATGTCCAATAGTCTCTTTTTTTCGACCTTATGTTAGTAGTAGTGGTGGCGGTGGTGGTGGTAGTTGAACTTGAATATTAGAATAGTTTGAGTTAAAGACTGAACTGTGTCATGCTGTTATGTTTTGATTGTATTTTTTATGCTGGTACATATGGGATGTATTTTGACAGGTATCATGGTGCAGTGCTGTGTTTGATGAGCCTGTACAAGCTGTATGTAATATGGTCTCAGCTGCTCTACAATCTTTAGATAAGAATATAGCTTCAGCTTTCTCTCAGTACCTGGAGACTCAGGATAATGTTCTCTCTTCTATAACTGAACTCAAACAGGTCAGTTACATATGGGTGTTTTGTGTTTGGTATTATCTTGATAACACGGTTGCCTTTATAAAATATTTATAAATGGTCTTGTTATAAATGCAGATTAATGAATCCCAATCATAAAGTATATCTCCTATTCCATATGAGATTACATTTGACAATTCACAGCTGCATGCAACAAATAATATAAGCTATTTTTATTATTGTTATACAGGTTACAGACCGTTTTGCAAAAAGTCTAGAGAAAGCATTGATGGAGAGATTAGGCAGTGAGAAATCTGATAGAGAATACATCAAACAGCTAGCTACGGTGACATATGAGCCTTACATTCCATACAACAAGGAATACGCTAAACTCGAGAGTCATTACATCAATGAACAACTGAACAACATTGAAATGGTAGGTAAAGGACTGGACCTGACCGCTTCTTGTAATTAGATTGAATCTTTTGAATCAAACTGGAGCTCTCAGTGTACCGCACAATGTTAAAAACTGATTATCTCACTCCCCTCATCTCTGCTTGTTATTTTTATCAATATGATACACTTTTGGTGCCACACATATCACAGGTAGTGGGTAGTCAAAAGGATTATTTTGTATGATAGAAGATGACTTGTGTCGAATCCCTTTTTACCAATGAACTAATGGATATTACTGTGTGTTTGTGTGGTTGTTCTTGTGGCCACTCTGCCGTTATGTACATCATATTTTCGTTCGACCCAGCTTGACGTAGTTCTGAGGTAGGCTACAGTGACATCTGTGCGGACCCTACTAAGTGGTAAGTGGACCAGCTAGTCCCATCCATAACGTAGGACTGTAATGGAACTCATTAAAACATTATCTTTGTATTCACTACAGGAGGACAGAAGATTTATAGATACCAGTATCAATAAGCTATCTACTTCTGTATCAAAGGTGTTCAAAATAGCCAAGTCAGTAGACGACAGGTGCCATCTGCTGACAGGCGGTGTTGGCTATCTGTCAATAAATGACATATTCAAACAATACTTCACCAACTACAGTAATGAGGTAAGCTCTAACAACTATAGAGATGGTCCGGTCAGGTCAGTCTTCTAAAAAAGTGAATATTAAATAATATTAAAGGCTGAACCTAAATATCTCAATATCCTGTCTGATTTAAAAGCACAAAAAGTTTGTTCTATAAACCCATATTTTGATAAGATGATTCTCAAGCCTCTAAAAAACTCGGATAATGGTATGTTGAAAATCAGCATTCATCATATTATCTTGTTTTAGGTGAGAAGGATTTTAGTGAACTTTGGTGAGAAGTTTAAGAGTCACTTAGGAGATGACCAGGTTGAAGTTGACAGCTGGACTATGTTCTCATATTCTCTACAGATCATACAGATAACTGGTAAGTCTCTATCAGATAGACCTCATATATAGTACTGAGAATCTGACTATTGTGGTAAATTATGTTACGGAAACTTTAGTTTGAAGCTCAATCACTTTATTGAATGGAAGGTGCGGACCATAGAAATCCTATTATATTTTGCTGTTTGGCTGGTGGTACAATGTAATGGCAATTTTAATGATCGATTGCAGGTGAGATTATTATGGAGATAGAAGAGCTAGATTGTCTAGTTGTAGCTAATGTACTGGAGGCAACTGATCAACTGTACTCGTAAGTTACGTACGTGCATTCAAATGACCACTTGCATACCATAAACTATAATTTCAGATCATATCTTACCTCATTCCAAAAATAATTGAATTAATGATCGTCTTTCAGGACAGCAGTGAGTCCATTGACAGATTTCCGTCTTGTATACATCACATTGCCAAGTCAAGCTAGTCTGCTGGAGTCGTTACGTGATTCTGTAAACGAAAAGCAGACAATATTACTCTCATCTCTGAAGTTACTGCGATCACTCTCAGAACAAGCTCATAAACTAGCCTTTGACTCTGTTTTCTCTCAAATCGCTAACCATCTTCACTCACTCTCAGAGTCTGAGGTATATTGTCTTATATTCATGAAACGTTTAGCGCTTTTTTTCTGGAATACCTTTACCCCGTGTTGAATTTTTATGTGTAAGGTTGTGATTGAAGAAGGTGAAAACTTGCACTGTCAGAATGGAACTATCCAAAAAAAAAGTTTATTTATAATTCATATTTCTCTTCCGGAATGACACAGATCACTACTGAGAGTTTTGTATGACTGTTATATTATGGGTTTATTAACTTAAGGTGTGGATGTCTAAAAGTGCTGGAGGGGCGCTTACTGCTGATTTACCCACCTTCAGTCTATCACCTCAGGAATACATCACACAGGTAAGCTGTCGTCACACAGGTCTATAAAACTGACTCTGGATATAGCCTTATATAAATGGATGAAATCACTTATTCTATACCAATCACTGTGCCTGTAGAAAAATATATGATTGGTATTGAAAACCCTCTCATGCACAATATATGTGAAGTAGAATCAAAATTTTTGATTCCAGTTCTTTAATAATGATGGTAAAATTGATGCAGATGGAAGAGATAGATTTACCTCAGCATCTATCTGTTTTATGAATTGAATACTCACCGCTATTTTGGTTCAAAATCTAATGTTAACTCAAGCATTGGATGGCGCCTGAAAACTTTCGCAGTAATCGGGACTCAACATTTTCTCAACTGAGTTGACTTTTAATTGTTATGATAATTGGCATTTTCACCATTATGTTTCCAGATAGGACAATATATTATGACTCTCCCTCAATACTTGGATCCATTCACAAGTGAAAGTCAAGACGGGACAGACTCACAACAGGCAGATAATGCTGCCATCACCGTGGCAGTTAAATACGGGCGCCTACCTTATACTAAACTGCAAGGTATGGTCTTTCATATCTGGAAGTATTTATCATCATGATTTGGTCTGATTCTAATTTGTCCGCTCTGTTTTCATGAACACCCAAATGGAGACACCTCTCAATCTCACTATGAATTTGTTGATTTATTATGAGATTACAATGATCCCTTGTTACAGACCGAGAAGGTGAACATTTGGATAGTGTATGGTTAGAGTCCATATCCAGAGCATCCATGTATACTTACTGTGAGGAAATTCAGAGAATACCTGAAGTGACGGCACATGCTACAAAACAACTCATCACAGATATAGGTATGTTGGAGATAATACACCATCAATAAATACTTACCTTATCTTATCACTTATGATCAGTTGCCAGAATAGATTCACCATGAATAGTTAGATACGCGTGTGGTCGGCTGTGACTTTGCTCATAATTTTTAACGCATAGCCTCGATCATAGTTGGAAGCGAGTTGTCCCCTCTCAAAGCTACGCAAACAAATTTTGAGAGGAGGCAAATCTTGCCACTACTTCGGTGTCCTTACAATCTTCATTCTATGCCAAAATAACAAGAAAGTTGTTGAGACAGGTAACCCTGGTCCCTGCTCCGAAACTGTTCATGCGGTGTATGATTGATATATTGACCATTATGCAATGTATCTTCTTTTTAGATTATCTGATCAATGTTTTGGATGATCTGGGATTGTCTCCTATTGAACAACTGACCAACATTACATCACTTCTGAAAGCTAATCCAGCCGACTACCCTGCAGTCAGTGAGAACATGCCCAGAGCTCTGTCCTCAACAATCCAGACAATGAGGAACCTCAACCTCTCATAAATATCATCTCCATCATTTTATTTATTTGATAATAAGTATGAAATAATCATCTTTTTTCAAAAGCAATAATGAATATATGAATAGCAATGTTAACTACGATAACATTAAATGCTAGCCGCCATCACTGTATTGAACTAGTGAACTGAGTTATCTATATTGAAGAGCATGATGGTTTTGGGATAATAATTGTTGCTCTTCATAACTCCATGGCAAAAAAATGCTACAAAACTAATTTTCTTTTCTTCTCAAAAAATAAAATTTCTGTTTTAAATATATTATAATAATGGGTTATTTAAAAACTCTGCTTTCTGTAGTCCTTCTGTTAATATAAGTTTACCTCTCTTTAGTCATAATCCCAGGGCTAAATCAGAACATGCGTGATAATAAGGTCATCAAACATAAAAAAAATTATAGGGAATTCTGATCAATCACAGTCTGGGGTTTGGAAGATAAGAAGCGCCAGCATCAGTATAGGATCAGCATTCAGCTCTGGCTCCCAATATACGCTGTCCCTCTGCACTATTCTCTATATTAACAGACTCCTGACTACAGGTCCTCTGGGAGTTACGCCCCTCAAACACAAGACTGCTGCTGTTACTATGCAGACTGATCTGTGAGCTGCTCAGCTCTGGGTTCAGTCTCGGGGAGCTTGTATTCTGCTGCCAGGATGCTCGGTCATCTCTAGTAACATTAATACGCCTGCTGCTCGGGGAGTTCTTCATGGGGATCGGTTTAGAGTGAGCGTGTGGCACAAGTATATCGATATCTGAACCCTGGCTGTCAGTCCGTGACTTGGCCGAGAGTGTGAGTGTGTCATTGCTACCCTCACTGTGCGAGTGTTTTGCCGAGTTGTCGTTGAAAGCAGTTGGGTGCATATTGGCTGCGAGCACATCAGCAGCATCCAGTTCATTCTCCTTACCTTGCCTGTGCTTGTGACAGAGGATACAAACTCTTACGGGCTCAAACAACTGCTGCTCAGGTAAAGGCACAAATTTATCTGCACAACCGGTACAAAACACCTGTCCACATTGTCTACAACAGAACAAAAATAATCTTACAAACTATAACTGTTGCTAAATATTTAATTCCTCTAGCTTGGAGGTGACGGGAAGTGTGTCCATCTAGACAGAGCGCATCCGACGCGATGCAATTATAATTACTCAAGTATTTGCAGAGGTGTTTCACTTTTTCTTACCAATGGCAAAAAAATACTAATAAAAAAATGTTGTTTTTGGTGCAAACTGACATAAAAAGAGCTGATAAGACGTGGCTTGACCTGACTTCACAAGAAATATGAATCCGTCCTTGAGTTGGCAAAGCATTTGACTTCAATATTGAAGGTGATCTCAACAAGAACTTGACGATGATGCATAGTAGAGTAGTAGATAATAACATGATATCAATTTACCTGCAGTGGTGTTTTCTCCTGTATACTCTGAATGGCACACTACATGAGCTACAGTAAGACACAGCATGATCAGGCATCCATAGGGTGGGGCCAGCTTCCTTAGCTGACAGCGTCTCCCAGCTTCCATCTGACTGATGAGATGAGTTACTACCTGCAGAGCCTGGACCTCCCTCACCCAACAACTGACAAAATAATCGAGCCATTTTTAAACATCACACCATCAATAATAAGAAAAACATTGAAATATGAAATGGTGCTTTTATATCAGTTCTCTGTTAAACATATAAATCGAATATCCCCATAGGGCTGCCGATGTATGTTATGTGCTATAATGAGTGGTCATGTGGCAGCAGGTTCATTGATTTGTCAATGAGAAATTTACAATACTGATATGAATGATTATCTTACCTCCGGTGGCATCAGTAAGCCCTGACAGCAGGGACCAGGTGAGAGTGCCGGGCGAGCTTGTGCTGCTGCTAACTTAGCTTTCAGTTCCTCTATCTGGTTCTCATAGCTGGTCAAAATATCATTCATACGAAGACGAGCTGGGTCTGCATTCATGGTTAAACCATCTATGTCCAAATATTTTCTGTATTGCATCTCCTCCTGCAATTGAGAGAAATTGCGGATAACCTCTGGATTTACATACATGCAAAATAATCAAGAGCTCAATGTTCTCTAGACTATGTTACTTATGCACGCCTGGATCTAACCAGCAAACAAAACCGTAGGTTGTAAGGTGTTAAGTTGCAGCTACCGGTTCGATTGCAGAGAATGATAAAAATCATCAAGAAGCCTCAGTAGTCTCAAGGTTATTCAATTAACCAGGAAGTGAGTGATTGCCAAATACACAACATACCAGTACAAACTAGTTAATGCGATGCAAATGTGACAACCTACATGAGGAATTTTAACACTTTGGTTGCAGTCAGACTTATAACATTAACTAAGCGGATAACCGATAGTTGGCAGCCGACAACGAAGGCCAGGCTTATACAATTTTTTGTCGTCGACAACAAGATAGGTATTATCAGTGCAGCTGGTACTTTGAGAAAATAGAGATTGGTTAGTGTATACAACAGTGTATAAGCCTCGCAGTTATTTTACTCTTTTAGATGGAGATTAACTTAGATGAGTGCTCAAACTGTGCCCAGGTCGCTGTATGTGGTATTTTATTATAAGCCAGAGCCCACCAACTCACTACCGATAACCAGGCAGGGATTGAATATATCGAATTGAACATTAAAACAACCAGTGACCAACCATCACTGCGGATGAACAAGTCATCATTCCTTAAAGTATCTATGACAAATGGTTTGCAAAGTAGAGATTTGAGTCATGGAAACTTCACCTCCCTTTGAAACTTTCCCGACTTCAAATTGACTTGCTGACCTTGCTGTTAGCACTATGTGGGGTTTTCTGAGAAATCGCCTCCTCTTTAGCTGAGGCATCGCTACTATTCCTGCTTCTTGTATCCGTGTTTTGAACGCCATTCGCAATAATATTAGAACTAGATCCATTCAAAGAGGCAGATAACAGGTTATTGGGCGCAGGCTGTGTCAAGGTGCCCGAGTCAATATTGCAACTTTCTGTAAGGCTATTACCAGGAATATCTGGGTCACTTAATCTACGAGGACTTCTCGATAGCATATGTAGATTAGACTCTGCAAAATAACACGAGAAACATTATGTGCCAAATTGATATTGTTGACATTTAGTCATTATTAGTGCTGAAGATAACAAGAAATCTTCCTCAATAAGTATCTGAGTGGTGATGGTGCAATGAATTGTGCCATCAATGGAGCCAAGTTAGACGATCGAATATGTAGGAACCCATTTTGTATATATGCACATAGGAGAACAAAGTGTGATTTACTAGAAGAACTTAGACAGATACACTGGTGCTGACCGTTATAGCACAATGCCATATGTATAATAGATATTGTAAATTATAACACTGAATTGAGTGTGAATCAACACATACCAGTTGACGTAGAGAGATCACCAAAACTCTGGCTTCGCTGAAGTCCAGCTGATTCTTCAGTAGCCGGAACCACCTCAGGATTAGTGTTACTGGCCTGAGCGGCGTATACACTAGTCCATAATACCAGAGCACTGGGGTGGCAGTTCACACTCAATATCTACAACAAAGGTCATAGTGGATATGACAAACAGTCAATCTCCCATATACTTGTGAGAACTAGATGGTCATAAGCGAAGAGAAATCAATACACGCTGCTGTTGTCTTCAGGTTAATCATCAACCAGTCATATTATGTTGTATTTGATATGACTGATTCAAGCTCTGTATCAGATAGTTTTATATGGTCTAGTAATGGATCAGGGCTTAAAATAACGGAAGTCTTCTGTGTGTACAACAACATCGTGCATGTAAATTTAAGAACCCTCCTGTATGGTAAAGCTCTATACAGGAGGACGCTGTCATCAACCACTGCAGCACCGGCCTTGTAGCTCTATGCTTCACGCTGGGTTAAAGCTGTCAGTGGTTGAAAAGTGACACTAACAACTTGGAAAGCTAGTCGTCACTACCTCTTCCTAGCCGCACCTCAGTGCAGTCATCGTCTACATATACGGACAGCAACATTACAATGTGTGAATGAGATGCCGTGCTCAATGTACAAACCCTTTCTTCGTGGTGAACTGATGCCAGTACCGAGTTGGATTATCAGCAAACGATCAGGCTAAGTTAAGCACAACTGTATAGGAACTAATGTGGATGACTAATAAAAAGCCGAGACACTTTTGCTCCTTCCTCTTCATCACTAGTTGGCACCACCTATTTCAGTGAATACTATGAGATGCTCACCTTATAGGCACCGGGGTTGTAGAGTTTGTTTGTTAGCTGAGGTTTGAGGGTATTTAGGAGAGACCATACACTAGCAGTGTTAACACTTAGCATCTGGTCAGCTCTCTCCATCTCATTATTAAACAGGAATGTACCAAACATGCATGAATATGTGTGCTGTACCAACTTCATCTGTAATACAACAAATCATTCATAATAATGAGGATTATTCAAAGAAATACACAGCACAACAAGTGAGCAAAACTGACATAGTGTAACCACAACACCTGGGAAGGGGGGATAATTCACATATTGCACTAAGCTTCTCCCAATTTCAAACTAGTGGCCAGAAGTTACTCAATTGGTAATCAAACATATATCAAGCAGCGGAAGAGATCATATTAGTTTGCTTGATGATCATTCGATAGTTCTAGTGATGCAAGGCTAGACTGCCTTGATGTATTATTGAACTTACCAAATAAGTCACATCAAATTCGAATGCAGTAGGGAATTGTTGTACAAGCTGATGGACGGCATCAAGCCACTGCAGGAACACTGGACTGATTTCATTAGGACATGCATTAGCACCAGCCTGTCCGCAGCGGTCCAAAAACTTGTGTCCAAACTGCAGCCAGTCTTTCTCAATCAGCACTTGGAAACCCTACAAACATCAAAAGTTATAAATTCACTGAAGTAAATTATGTGTAATTTTGAGGTTACTTACCCTAAAGTAGTCAAACAGCTCATAATAGCAGCTTCAGAATGATGCACGACCAATGTTAATAATGTAAACATATCTTAGCTCTGTTGACTAACAGAATAGTTTCATAGCATTCAATGTGACTGCCAAAACCTAGTTTAAATGCATATCTATGGTTGACTATTTTGATAATAAATACATGATATTGCACATGTTTACATTAATGACATTAATAGAGCCTACTTGGATACTATGCATGATGCAAGTTCCGCACACCAAATGATGAGAGTGATAATCACAGTATCAGCTCCGAGTTGGTGCTAATACGGAACTCAGAATTGAGCCTGCAGGCTTCATGGATAGGTCTTCTGTAGGCATTCGGCAGCTTTATTCGTAACAATGCTTTTGGCAGGAAAATTAAAGCAAATTACAACTTAGGTGCATCTCCGACTGGGCCTAATGAAAGAAAGACGTTATGAAGGAGGGGCTCATTATTGACCAATCAGAGCTACAGTAACATGTATTGCACACAAGTTAGTTAAGTTATACTGACCTTGAAGGTCCTATAGTGTGGATCTAGGATAAGTTGAGCTAGTGAGACTAGTTGGGGGGTTCTATCCCAGCCATCAGAGCAGTGGACAAGTACAGACTGTCTAGTGAGTGTATCAGCTACTTGTTTAGATGCGTAGAGCAAAGAGGAAAGGTTAAATATCCACTTAGAGGAATCCAGAGCTGCATACCAGCTGAAACAGAAACAAATTAATCACCAAATCTGTCAAAATAAACCACAAAAGCCATTCTACCAAATTATTATATATTGGATTTTCCTAGCCACAGCTGCTAGATAGGGAAATTTGACATGATTGATAGAGTTGTCATAAACACAGAAGAATAATACCACCATCAACCAGAACAATCCAGTTAGCTAAGTAATGGTATTTTTGAGTTCTCTACGGGCAATTTGATAACAACCACTGGTAGCTTTGATAATAGTAGCAGTTTTCAAAATTCAAATAGTTATTTCAGTCGAAAAATCACTGACCTTATGGATACACATATACAAGAGGTTAACAGAATAACATAGTGGTAGTGATGACCTGTCTCATCCCATCACGTCTTCACATGATTCTCACATTTTTGTTTATAGAATAATCTAATAGTGAGGACTGACACAGTCATTATCATCTATGCAGTCTTTACTGGTCAGTCCTCTTTCCCGTCCTGCACAAACTTGTCATGATGACTTCTCTGATGACATGCTATAGTCATGATAAGATACATATGAAGGGCCTAGAGCATCGATCATTGAAGTCATATGTAAGGTGGCACCAACCTGGCATTGTCAGTATTGCTTGATAATAGACTTCTCAGTTGATTGAAGCTGGCCCTCACAGCGTGTATATTAGGTAGATTCATGAACTCGATGTCACAGTTTGTATAATACTCGCCAAATTCACAACCTCCTCCCTTAACTCTATTAGCCATTGCTGCTGTGTATGAGCGAGCATCCACTATAGACATCCTCTCTCCACACCCACAAACCTTGATGATAGACTGTAATACAACAAAATAAGAGATTCAAAACACAGCAACGCGAAAGAAGGTAGTTCCTCAATACCATGATGTGAGAATATACTGCTGCCGGTTGTTATCATCCACTTCATTCAGCCCTGATTATGGGAGCTAGTTCTGGCTTACAATGCAATGGTATCAAATAAAAATAAAACGCCTGGGTGTTATACTACTGCTAGGCCCTTGTGTAAGGAGACAGTATACCTGTAGTAAGTTCTCATCATCTGTGTTTCTCTGACAGAAAACTCCGACGACCGGCTGACTAGCTCTGAGTAGTACAGAGCCGCACTCATGTCGCCATACAGCGCTGGGAAATCTACCCAACATACGAAACGCTGCTGCCTTCTCTAACATTGAGTCATCAAACTCTTTAGGAAGGACGTTCTCTTTGGGATAGCTCTTACAGCTTCTAAAATAGATGTGAAATACAAGGTCAATGATTGAGCAGGCTGAAAATGTCAAATAGCCGGTGCTAAGTTTTAGGTACAATTATTGTCATATCATCCATATGAAATTGGCTTGAGATCACTGACATTTCCCATTGACCATGTCTGCAGAAAACAGGTCATTATCATACTGCATTGAAGGCACCGGCTTGCTTGA
Source organism: Membranipora membranacea (assembly GCA_914767715.1). Classification (NCBI taxonomy): domain Eukaryota; kingdom Metazoa; phylum Bryozoa; class Gymnolaemata; order Cheilostomatida; family Membraniporidae; genus Membranipora; species Membranipora membranacea. The sequence continues at coordinate 9,627,962 of OU612065.1, forward strand.
AGTGGACACTGTATAGTAAAGTCACCCGATGACGATAACTTAGCATTTTAAGTGTTAGCCAAGATATCATAATCATATGAAATGTGAACATTCAACAAACTCATTTATAATGCTATAGAAAGTTCTGGCTGTTATCATTAAATGGAAAATTTGTGCACAAGACAATTCATGTATGTCAAGCACTTTCACCCTAATTTGAGCTAATCCAACGAACTATTTATCTGATACCCTTGCAAATAGCAATTACATAGGCTAGGTATTTGATATATTCCACATATTTCTCTTCTATGTATGACGTACAGATTTTTTGCTGTCGGGTAGGTGGCATGTTAGAAAGGATTACTTTCACTAACCCTGTTCATAAGCGCATATCTACCATTCTTTACAAGTAAATGATCACATTATCTAACAAGCTTAACTTTGAGGCATTACACATAGGTATTTATGTCTATTTTTTGCAGGAGCTCGAAGCTTAGCGATTTCACCTTGTAATACATGTATCAAAGGTAATTTTACTTGTATGACCTGACCTAGGTAATGCACATAGTACTGTGACATCAACTGCAACACTTCTCAACATAGGTCTGGTGCCTAGGAATATATGACAGTATCAGTGGGTGGGGGGTCAACTATTTCACCTAAATTTATAGCGCAGCATGTTCAGCATATTGAGCTTGACGCACATCCTACTAACTTGTATTTATCGTTGATGTTTGTGATTCTCCAGGTGGTCTTAAGGTTGAAGCCGAGTCTATCCAGCTCATCTCCAAGCTTGTATGCATTATCAGAAACCAAGTCCCAAGGACCATTTCTATCAGTCTTAGAGACAATCGAAAAATGCACAGCGAAATAGTCAGAGAACTCCTTCACTCCGTTCAGTTCTTGTTTGATTGCATGCAGCCACTTAAAACATGTTTCGCTGTTCGGCAAAGTGAAGCTGTAATAAGAAAGAATGCATGTAGCCCTGAGATATACAAGTAAGAACATCAGTGCGCTGGACATTGACTTTATGAAGTTTGAGTTTGACTTCATCTGACCTTTGGGAATGCTCCAAAGTAATTAAATCTGACTGGATTGTACATCAATTTTTTTACTGATTAAACCGCTTGGACCAAACATCAATAATACGGATGCAAGCTGACCGGCTGTTTTGATCAGCATCCATTTACATACACACAGCATACTAACCTGTGTACAGTGCCATCTTTACATACAGCTGTGATTCCAGCAATCTCACTAATATCCACAGACTCAACCATTCTCAGAGGAATATTGATAAATGACTTTGAGTAAGTAATAAATAGTCGATATGTAGTTAACATTATTGTCTCGCTGAACGCTCCACAACCTAGTCTGATAGTAACTTCACCTGGCAGGACCTGAATAGGACACTTCAAACCTGCAACATTAACATCAAATGGAGATGAAACGATTGCCTCAAAGTTACCAGTGCATGAGAAATCATCCACCATGTGAAATCTAGATGTAACTGATATGATGTACTGTTAGACTAGGTCCAAACTACTGATATTTTGTCAAGTAGGGTTAGTGTAGATTTGACAACAGATAGCATTCTGTCGAATTAGAAGGGGGGGGGGGGGGGGTTACATTCTATGATCCTCACAGAACAGATAAGCTATCAGCTGTATAATGATCCAGCCTACTAATCCCTCACAGCTCACAGGCTTTACAAAATAACATTTATTGTCTCCTAACAGTCCAGAACAGTATATTTGTGATGATCATTTGTCTACATTGCAAATAATTTGAATTGATACTATAACTCCACTGGTTGCTGCTCTAACCATGATATGCTGCTGCACCTATGATATCCACTCAAATTACTGAGACCAACAGGCAAAAGGTTTTGGAAGATTGCCAGCTGCAGCACATGACTGTTATTGATTTGTCTGGTCTGATAAGAATGGGAATTCCAATTTAGTCGTCCAATGCTGTTCTCAGCAATATCGTAACCAAAGAGAAACTGTATGGGAAGTGATTGTAGGCCTAGGATGGAGTTTTTTGCTGACCACTAACTTGGGCTTGGGCAGTTGAATGATCACGTGAGACCAAACAGACCGCCATCGACGAGACCACTAGATGGTGCAGCAACCACAACATGATCGCTAATCCGAAGAAGTCTGTCACCATGTCCATCTCTAACATCCACAACAACTTCGTCCCTGAAGCACCCACCTTCACAATGAATGGTGAGCAGATCTCGAACGAGACCAGCACCAAGTTTCTCGGCGTCATTATTGATGAACATCTGACATTCAAAGATAGCGTGGATCATGTTAAAAAGAAAACCCGTGGTCTTGTGTACTCACTACTAGACCTGAAGAGATCATGAGTACCGACACACATCATGAGAAAATTCTACACAACATGCATTCGACCAATCATCCTCTACGCCTGTCCGTCCTTGTACTCATTCACAACCTGTGAGCAGAGACTGCGGCTAGTAAGACTAGAAAACTTAGCTCTGAAGTTCATGGACCCAAGCAGCCGAGACTACGATGAACGCGTTCAAACAGCCGAAATAGTGCCCATTCTCACTCTACTCGAAGACAGCAGCAAGAGTTACATCAATCGCATCATGGGCAGCCCTGAACATTGTCTCCACCAGCTAGCCCATAGCTATACTCCTACAGCACCCCCTCGGAGATCCGCCCGCCTAGAGTCCTGCCCATACCACCATCCACTCGAACCGAACTCCGATCGAAGTGTCGGCTCATTTTCTATCACAATGTTTAAAAGTCACTCTCGATTCCACTTTTTTGTTTTTATATCCAAAGATCAATAATAGATTTTGAATAATTTTAAAAATCTCTGATCAAATATAAAGCAACTATATACATTTAAATAGCCTAAGGAGACAGTAGGCTTACCATCTTCGATGATCGGACTATCCCTCTTTTTGAGCAAATCTTTCATATTAAGCACTGCAGTATCATCTGTGCACACACTGCTATCATTGCGTTTTCTACCACCGCAATGCCCGTTGACATGTCCATTAGTATATGACACAGACGCTAGTCCTGTTCCTTGGTCACTCGTAGCACCATTCTGTATTTTTACTGCACCATTACATTGTAGGTTATCTTCTCCGCTCCCTTTGTGATCGCTGTCACCATTCATACCATTGACTACTGGAGGAGAATCTGCCATCTCAGTCAACATCTTCTAAGCACACAACCCTTTTCTTTGGATTAAGTTTTAAGACAGTGAGTAGTCTAAGTCATATTCTCCACTAAGTCAACACTCCATCTTGCCTGTTGAAACACATGTCAATAAAATTGAATAGTCCTGTACTGGACAGCAGGGAAATCAATTAGCAATTTGAATTATTGGAAATGAGCCAAACTTCACAAAGATGAAATACAGTTTCTGCAACAGTTGCTTTTTGATACACACAGAACCATTCATCATCATATTCAACTATAACCAGTTATACAGGACAACATCAGCTGCTCATTTATTCTAGTAAATGGTGGCTATGACCTAAAGTTCAGAGATCAGTCACATTAAAACAGGGCTTAGTTAGTACTTGGTGCATTGTTACTTACTAGCTAGCTTTGGTGTGGCTTTGACTGCTTTCTGACTCACGCTTGCTCTATCGAGTTCTCTGTGACTGAGAAAACAGTTGGGTTCTGCACCAATTTACTTGATCCTCTCATCAACCAGTTGAGTAGTTAAGAGATGTAGCAGTTTGTAGTTAACAGCAGAGCAGTGTTGAATCAATTTCTCACTGATCTGATGATAGGCACACTAGTTCTCCTTCCCTTGTTTGGCACTTTGCCTTAGTTAGAAACAGGCTACCAACTCTGGCACTCCCACTGACTTACTCCTATGCTTCTGGCTCAATTTACTGTCAATGAGCTGTCTGTTGTGACCAGAACACAGACTGACTAAGAGACTGACTGACTGAGTCTCAACTCTTCAAGTTCATTCAAATACACTTACAGCTGAATCTCTCTGTACCCATCAGATGCTAACTCATATAATGTACTAATCATAACACTAGTTTGGTCGAAACGGTGACTGATTCGTGTGAAGTATGTGTATTTGTTGAATCACTGACTGTGAGTATTCCAATATGAATATTATTATTGTATGTTGTTGTGGGCAAGGAGTGCAAAAAGATGGCGGAAGCAATAACAAACTGACGCAGTGTGACCCTTGACCTCAATTTGTAAACAATCAGTTACAGACAACTCCAAACTCAGTCAATGTCATCGAAGAAGACAACTCCTTGGTATAGTTTAGTATAGTTATTTTTTGTGCTTTCCTGATTCAGCCTGTAGTTTTAGTTTTAGTTATAGATGGTATAAGGAATTGTTCATGTAGGTCTTCTAAATCCAAACAGAGCCACAGTACTGCCGCAGGGTCTATTTACTTTTTGCTTCAAAAATTTTGAGGTTTGTTTGGATCATTAGCTTAGAGACTGTCCCCACAGCGATAAGTAGAAACAAACAAAGGTGTGATAAGGCTATCATTTGGCCAAGGAATTAAATACATTCTTGTCTTTCCAAGTCTACCCCTCTTCAAAGTACTCCATGCCATGCCCAACGGTAATACAAGTTTTTGGTGAGCGTGGCTTGGTTGATACAAAGGGTGATATTTTTGTGCAAGTTTTAGAGTGACAGTACCAAATTTTGTTTGCAAGAATATAATTCACATGATCACATGATCGGACCAAGGAGTAAAAAAGTCTCCTTGATCAAAACATTCAAAAGATTGTAAAAAAAGATTTGGAAAAGAATAAAGATGAAGATAATTTGATTTCTGTAATGATGCAGTCTCTACCCTTCATAATCAGTCACCTCTTAGATACACTTCCTGGTGTCATAGTTACCAATATAAAATCAGGTTAAAATCTTTTGAGCTGTTTTATAAACTTTGACAATCAAATAAAATACAAATTTAATGAGTCTGTAATTAGTTTTCAAGTTAGTTGGGTGCATCAATTCTATTTGACTCCCTTTATCTGCACCAGTGAAATTATTTGATCCAGTTAATCAAACCAAGGGCGTGGTGTAAAGCCCTTGATCAAACCTTATAATTTGCCATCATACTGGTTCCCATGTTATTACTAACAGACAAATTGCTTTCTTACGTAGGAGGTAAAAATACCTACTTGGGGGAGGGATTGGGTTGTCGTATGGAGACAATAGTCCGAGACTTCTCCCAGTCAAGAATAATAGGAGATACAAAGCAAGAGGTCAACAAGTTACTTTTTAACTACTCTGTTATCTGTAAACTTTCTAGAAAACCTCTTTAAACAAATAAATATATAATATTGTTTTGATTTGTAACACAAGTGTAGTTGCACACCTTCTGATCAAGGGGAGAAAACTAACATACTAGTCTAATGATATGAAATATCCTCGTATTTTAGTCTAAGGGACAATGAGACAATTTCAGATGAAAATATATGTTTTGTAAACAACAGTTTCCACGGAATGGATAATTAATGATGATTTCTGCTGTAAAATATAGAGAGGAAATATGCCCTTCATTAAGATTAACATCGGTAAAGGTGTCTCACAATGCTAATAGCCAATAACTAGATTAGCACAGGACGCAACTGGAGTATACAACCATCCATCGGCTGTGGAATGTAGCAAGATAATTTTTTGAGTGGAAATAATAAGGTCGATATCTGTCTATTTATCTATCTACACGTTACCAAAATAAACATATAAATACTATAGTATTTATTTATGTTTTTCATTGCCACATAGACCCATCAAGAAGGCATGAAATCCAACAATTGAATAATAATGTCTTGCATGAAGTATATCTTTTTAACAAACTGTGTCATTTATATCTAAACCTAGCTATGTCACTAATAACTTAGTAATTACGCCACTTATTAATTATCTGATAATGTCAAAAAATTGCTGCAAGATCGGTTGAAATGTGGTGCTCAAATCTTTGCAAAAAAACCTAGCTGTTTAGTAAGAAACAGAAGATTGGGCTGCCCCTAAAGAGGAACGCAAGGTGCCCTAAATCCTCATACTGAGAATGTGATACATCCTAGAAAATTAGAATGCATGCTAGAGGTGAGGCCATAGAAGACCTCCTGAACGTGGGTGTGCAGCAAGCTGCCAAAACTGAACTGGCACTAATCGGCCATTGGCAGTGACACTTTGATCTTAGCCATTAAGCTGAGAAGCAAGCTTGTATTTGGATGTAATTGCCGCTGATTTTTTTTCTCAAGTCTTATATTTCTTATCGTTAAGAAGAAAATATGATAAAAAAATGTCCTCATGTGACACAACAAAACATAATGACTTGTATGTAGACTTATAAGTTTAGATAAAACTTTAGCAGAACCTGATGTAAATTTGTCTATTTTTGCCTCTAAATGAATCGTCAAAATGATGTTATTGTTCAATCTGAAAACTTCAGTACAATAAATGTGCGATATAATCAATGTGATTTATTTCAATTTGGGTATGATTTATATGGAGACTGTGGGATTTTTCTATCACAAAAAATAGATCCAAGTAATAAAACTCAAAATACACTGCCACCGCTGCCATTTCAAATTAATCACTTATTAATCAAGTGGATTGAAACTTGCCATTTTAGAGAGTGGATCTGACAGCTAAGAGTTATTACAACCAATTTTAAATGTTGAGCAAATCAGGTGAAGTATGTAATAATGGTTCCAAGACTCCATATGTACCCCAACAATAAACTTTGTAAAATATATAAAAAATATAACATGATTTATATGCAGTCAGAATTTTTGGCGTTTGGTATATTTACCGTGGGTGGATTGCCGACAGCTGGTATTATATGATTGCTTTGGTGCACTCAAACAAAATGTACATGTCCTGGTGGAACATGAAGTGTTTATACCGTACAGCCTTGCCAATAAAGCTGGGTGTCGGATACATGGCTGATCCATAACATCCATTCCGGCAATTAATACAGTGTGAAGATGTGAAATGTAACTAGATGCTAGTCTCAATGTTTCAATTTTACTGAGTTTACGGTCTTTTGGCTCAGTTGGTATCAAAGTTCTTAGCTCTCCGAATGCACTGTTCACTGAATGAGTTCTATCACGCTCACGAGCATTGGCTACCACTACCGGTGGCTGTGATACTTTCTGTTGTAGTAGAGGAGGAGTAGGAGGCATCTCTAGCTTTGGCTGCTGTAATATTATATCTTGTTTGGCATTGTGTAGATCTACGGCTAGCGCAGAGTCGCTGCTGGCTTCACTGATATCTGAGTGATCATCACCATCCTCGCTGTGAGACCTCTTCTGCATCTAAAAACACAATAATAGAATTATGAGGCTTAGCACTCATCAGCAATATGCACGCAGGGAAAAATGGTAGGGGAGGCGAAAATCCTTGAGGGTTTCTGCCTCCCCTAGAACTAAGGGCCTGAAAGGTGTCAATGTCGGTCTTCCACAAACAAATACAAGTCCTTTCAACGATACAAAAATACAGCTATTTATATTCAAGCAATTCAGTAAAAACATTATCAAACTTATCTCTTCAACTTGGTCATCCCCACAACCCTTCCTAACTAATACGGAGTATTAGTGGTTATTTAACAATGCTTTCAGAATGACTTAGTTGCAATGGCATAAAAGAAGCAATATGGCAGCGGTTGGTGGACGTAGCGAGTTGCTTGTAAAAATATGTATGAGCATACTGTGATGTACCTAGTACCGACCCCCTATTGACATCAGATATTTCTATCGTCATACATATACAAATGTCAAATACAAGCTCATAGTATTCAGAGTACTGCAAATTTCAGCGGAAAAAACTTACCTCTATTCTTTTCATTTGAAAGCTTTCGTGAATCTCGTTAATGGCTGGTTAGAAATCTCCGCCAATGTGTCTGGTATTGAAGAGATCTAGAAGTCAACTACAGTGGAAGAATCTATATGTAAAGTTTAGCTGCACTGAGTCAAACTAATCACAGATCCTACTGGGTTACCCTACTCAGATCAAGTGATAGTGGGAGTCTGATGGAGATAGCCAAACTGTGGCTATTATAGCAGCGTCATTACAGGAGTTTACAGTTGAGTGCCTCACACCATCAATCATAACAGCATCAATTTGTAACATTTTCTTTGATTGATACAAACACCAAAATTATTGAAAATTACAGCCACCCCCTGAAATATTGCACAGAGCAATATTCAAGCTGTGATATTACGAAATATTGCAGCCAAAAAATAATTGGAGTAATATGTTGAATAAAATTTCTGAAAGCTGCCATAACAAACCAGCTTCATTGAGGATTCACGTACCAGCCCTTGTATCCTCGCAATCTATAGTCACAAATATATATGTATTTGTATGTCATTTTATGTTGGTCAAGTAGATTGCAGCCCCGTTCAAAGACTGAATAAATGAAGGAAATTCAAAATCAGTGACAGTGAAATGAAAATGGCGGGTTTTAGGTTGCGTTTGTGTTTGTATGTTATCAATGTTAAATTTCCTGTAGTTCTATTGAAACTCCAGTTGTTAAAATTCTTTCACAATCCTCTTTATGATCGAGAAGATCTAAAATAATTAACGATTCATGGCAGATTTATTTAAAACTATTTTTATTAATTATGAACAAAACCCTATGGTTAGTACCCTGAGTAAACCCTCATACATCTCAATATGACGCCATGCTGATTCATCGGGTCATAGTGCAGAAATTTAAAAATCAAACAGATTCAAAGAATTTCGAAGAGGAAACTAGCCGTCAGGACCACATTGTGTCATCGTTTTGTTGACGTTTTTTTCTAATCATTATAACAAATATAGGATTTTACTCGTCTTTGCTCCTTTGCTTTTTTTGTCATGTTTTTTTCTGTCCCTGCTCAAAAAAAAAAGATTTTCATAAAAGATTGTAAGATTACAATAATTGTCTAAATTTAAGTAAAATAATTTTTCCCTTGTGTAAAAATTTCGAATGTGATGGGTGATGAGACAAATAAAAGTTTTTAAATATACAAGGGGGCAACAAAAATAAAGCTATAAGGAAATAAATTTTGAGGTTAGCAAGTTTCATAAAAAATATCCAATGAATTAAAAATGAATAAGACAAGAACAACATTGCTTTCTTCAGGACTGTAACACAGTTTTAATTCACAAAGAAAGCAGGCAAGAAAAGTTTGATCTAAAATATCGATATCGCAACATGGCGATAAAGTGGATGATAGCTTGTGGTTGCATGCTTTGTTTGTGTGTTACCAGCTACAAGCTATCACAGAGTAAGGATATATATCCTTACTCTGTGAAGCTATGCTATGAAATTTTACACGACTCAGAATTTTTGACCAAATTTCAGCTGGACAGCTAATTGCACCCAATCGACTTCAGCCTCAAAATGCATAAAATTTGTCACAATGACCCAAAGAATAATTATTTTCACCAGCTAGGAAGTTTCATCAGAGGATCAACTGAAAACTCAAAAATAAGCCAGTGACCCAGACAATGTTTATTTGATGCCCACATATTCACAGCAGCATTTCCATCTGGTTATGATTAGTATTCCTTTGATCTTTCACTCATCACCATAACACAGCATGTAGCGGCAAACTAAAGGTTTACTATATACAATGATGGGTAAATATGTTATAGGGATCTAAAATATTCGAGTACCATTCGGACAAAGATTTTCTGCTCTGGGATTTTTCAAGCTTCAATTACAATAATCAGTCCAAAGACAATCGAATTCTCGATATGATATCAAGCAATACATTATGTACATTAGGTTATGATTCTAAGTATTTTAGGTAATTTTAAAATGCTGGTCATAATTTTATCCAAACTCCCTCGAAATAACTACATTTAGTTTTATTTTTATTTAAATCAACTTTTTATCTATCAATATCGATTGTTGACAAAGACACTCTCCTCCTACAAGAACTGGAGTTAATAAAATTATGTGAAGCTTGTGAAAACTCTGCGCTTGAATTTTCAAAGCAATCAAAAAGATCACAAACCTGCGTTATTTACTGTAGTTTACTCATAATAACTTCCGTTAGTAAAGTTGAAAATAAAAACAAATACCAATATATTTGGCATCCTCTGCGATGAAGTTTTTTTGTCGCTGTGGTCTCATACTTTGTAGTGCCAATCACCATTACAGGGTTCCTCAAAGATAAAATCAACATTCACACGGCAGCAATTATAAGTGATTATGAGGCAAATATTTTCAATGTAAACAACTATCGGTGGTCGATGATTATAGCTCAAAAAACCACAAGTACCACATCTCGTTATAATTTGATGGTTTTATGATGTATTGTTTGGTCTCAATGGTTGGCTCCCTGTTGCCATCTCTGGTTGCTGTTGGTATTCTGGTCTCAATCATCAGGGGTAACCTCCCCACCACCATAAACTTTGTTGTTTTTGTTTCCGCCATAAATTCAGGACAAGACCTAGTTATTAAACTCAATTTAATTTCTCTCAAAGTTTGTTTATCAAATTTAGGGCCTCTATAATGGCGCACAGTCATTGTCACATGCTCCGCAAGCTGTGACACTTTCACCATAAGATTTACTTCTAGTATGAAACTGTCAACCATGAAAAAACATCTTATACTTGCTCAACAAAGTCTTCAGACTAAGACCTTGCAGATAAATCTATGAAGAGATTCACTAACTAGTCTATCTTAGAATACCTTGTTTGCCAATTCATAACATTGGCAAGGGTTGATTTTGCAGCTGCATGCGTGCCCTAAAATTTTGGCTGTAACTGAAATATTTGATTTCTTTCAATATCGTTCTACGCACCTCATCACATAATACCACCAATTTGAAAGATATTGTTGTGAAAAGTTACAGTAAAATAGTCCTGGTATTGAACAAATGAGAACCTTCACCACTCTGAAATTTTCATTCCACTGATGTGAACTGATTTTTAAAAACAAATATTTTGCTGGAAAAAAACATTTCTTTAGAACAGTCATTAATGATAAGTAACGCCCTATTTGGCCCTGAGCGGTTGACGTGATAATGACTTTGGTAACAATATTGACTGCTGTCAGCAGCTGACACAGTCACTCATCATCCCGAGAGCGTTGATGTAAAATCCAGGGCTGTGAAGATTGATGGGTACTTGTTGGCGTAAAAAATGAATTTAGAAGCTGACAGTAAAGTGTCATTGCATCATAGTGCCACAGCTGCTATATCCGTGATGTGAAACTTTTCTAAAGTGATTTCATAACTTTGAAAGTAATTACAGATGATGATCGTTGAATTATTAGAAATTCAAAATTGAATGTTTTTTGCCCAACCTTGCTTTTGATACATATTGAATAATTGGAAAACCTTTTTTAGCCGACCAAAGCATTTCTAGGAATTTATTAAAAGAAAGCCAATGAGTCATAAGCACACCTTTCATTATTTGTAAGCTCATATCCTTATGGGCTGCTGCCTTCCCAATCCCATGACGTAGTGTTTTAATCCGTTTGATGCGATTATTTTGGACTGCTCACTCTTTATGGCATATTTTTGGTCAGAATTCTTGGCTTGTAAAACAGGTGTTAACTTTGAGCATCAAAAGACCCTTTCTCTTCTGGGTGTAGCTGGCCCATCCATGAGGTGAGACATAAAAATTCATTGTCATATATTTATAATTGTTATTGGCAACCGCAGCATTTTCTCAAAAGGAATGTTCCTGGCTAATTTTGTTGTCTCAAACAATGTTTATGCACAAATACCATTAAGTATTCTTGTTGCAATCTGTCCCATCATTTTGCTATCCAGTATCCATACAATCGAAAGGTTCTCCTCTTGCCACATAGCTCACCAGCGATGTGATTGTTGACATTGACGCAAACTCAGATAAAAATTGGTAACTCAAATTCTCTGTGTAAATAGATCAATAAATAATGTGTCCATTACCTCTGCATCTAATTTCTAGTTTAATTTACATAGAAAGAATAAAAACAAGATGAACATTCCGTATATGTGACAATCTTAGCCTGAATTAATTGCTGTCGTATATTATAACATTATTGAGAAGTGTCAATTCCCACTTTGGTGCCGAATTATTTTTATTGCACAGCATATTGCTTTATCATGAGTAACTCCTTCCCAGCCCAGTGCAGTTTTATTGGCAGATTACTGGTATAAATAATTTATTGGTGTGTTTATCTCAAGTATACTATGACTCTCTTACTTGCATGTCGATGATACTTGATATTAGTAATACATTAGGGCTGCAAATGATACTGTAAAGATTAGCATGCTTAGGCACACGTCCTCAGTATAATGTTACTATGTCACTAAAAGGCCTTCATCTGCCCTCCAAGTCTTTGCAAGCTTAGCTCTTATAAGCTCACAGGGTTATCAGTCACACGAAAAGTTTTTGTGTAAGTTGTCTGGTGTGTTATTCTGCTGTCAAAAAGACAGCCCACATAAATATGTTTGAACAGAAATTATTCCCTGTCAAATCCTTCGTCCATCGGAAATGTAAGTATATTTTTAATGTGTAATTGAACTTCTCTATGTTATCCGCAAAACCGAGTAAAATGAAAACATATCTTTTCCAGACGTTACTTGATCGCTTTAACATCCTAAAAACCAGAATAACTAATATCTAAAAAGATTAAAAGAATTTCAAAACAATTTATTTTAAAGATAACAATGTTTTCTTCATTTCAGCCAGAAGGATTAGCCTGGTTATTCAGAGAAATGCAGCTAACCAGCGAGAACGACGACGAATGCAATCAATCAATGATGCCTTTGAAGGTCTGAGAACTTGTGTGCCGACCCTCCCATATGAGAAAAAGCTCTCCAAGGTAGGCTGGTGCAATTGTTTGACATAGTATTGTCAGAGAACACAGTCTGCTGTGCTCAATGACATTATGGTGGTGGGGAGGCTGGGGGAGGATGTACCTATAGCTATAGTGCATCTTTAGTTAATTGACATGGAAAAACATGTCAACATAAAGAGACTAAAATAAATCTTGTAAATAGTAAAAAATTGTGAGAAATTCATCAACCACGAAAATTTTCTCCTCAGTATGGGAACACTAACATTTTTAAAGCTGAGTCCAATATTCCTAATCAGATTGTCTGTTGCTATCATAGACCTACTAATAATAAACCTTTATTATTAGTAGGTCTATGGTTGCTATATACTTGCTGTAGCCTCTTGAATAATTTTGGTGAACTACTTTGTGGAGATTACAAGGGGACAAAAAATCATATATACAAAATCAGAGAAGCTTGCCAAATTGCATTGGATAAAAATGTAGATGTAAAAACTGTAGCCGTCACAATAGCTTACCTTTTGGGTATATACATTAAACAAACCTCGAATTTGTATGTTTGGTAAACTCTGCACCAATAGAGTGGATTTTATCTTTTAACTTTTGGTTTGGGAGATATTATAATCTAATTATTACTTCACACTAAATTTGTTCCTATATATAATATAATTGCGATGACCCTTACAGATTAGATCAAAGGTTTTATCACACCTTGTACAAATTAATTAATTCACCACATCGCAGCTAAACTAACAAAATAAAGGGAAGTACAGCAGCACATCTGCTCTTCCCATCAATCTATTGCAGAATTATGCAACTTTATGTGGGATTTGTGGAGTGAATTATAAGGCAGGTGTGTAGCACTTAATGTTCTAACTTCTGTCTCGGCTACTGTAAAAGCGCAATAACCATTACATTTTTCCGCTGCCCAACCCAATATATACGCAGTGGTGACCACTGCAACTTCTGGCGATAATACTCAAATATACCTCAGACTGAATTTCATGTTCTCCTCCCGTCTCAAATCAAACCTTAGATAATCTATCTGGTCTCTGAGCAAACCATTGTGGCTGCCAGAGGAAATCTTCACAGTAAATTAATTTATTATATAGGTGGACACCTTACGACTTGCGATAGATTATATCCAGTTTCTCAAGGAGCTTATAGAGACAACAAAGCTTGATGAGGACACGACTATGGAAAAGAAGATAATCATCTGCTGTAGCCAGCAGTCACCTGTGGATAACTCCCCACCTGTGTCAGGTCACTCACTGTCCTGGCATCGTAAAGGAAGCTCAAACGGCAATAAAATAATCACAAGCAGTATCTGGGTACCGAAACCAGAAGATATCACACCAGACGACTGAGATCAGTAATTAGAATCCTTCGAGGACCAGATAAGAGAGACAATGGTGCCTGTCCAGCAATTAGTATAGTAGGCAATTAAAACAGCAAAACATGAGAGGCGGTATAACGGTTTTGTTAGAGGGAGACAAACCAAACCATGAAGTTGGCTGAATCAAATAGAACACCTGCTAATTATATCAAACTTTTATATAATCTTTTATCATCAATCTGAGGACAAGTGCTCTGCTGTACCAAAAATAGAACATCTGTGAAGAGCAGGAATGACAGCAGACAATGTGTCAGTAACAGCAGTATACATCACAAGTAGGGTGAGCGAGAGGGTCAGAGCCTGCAGTGATGCAAGACAATCAGGCAGCTGCTATGAGGGCAAAATACCAATCTTCAGTGATGTGCATGCACAGCTGTCACGATTGGCAACATTTTATTACAACTTATCATCAGTTCAATAAGCATATTTTAGGTTCTATAATGTTATTTCAGCCACAAAAGGGTGATTAAGGATGAGGCAAAATGTCATTGATTCATTCAATGGATATTTTGTTATTTTTGTGGATAAGTGTTTGTAGTTGAGTGGAATTAGTACAGACAGCAGTGTAAAGTCTGCGCTGACACTATAAAAAGATCCTGTTGGTTGCTATGTTGTTGTTATTTTTCACTGAACAATGACTAATGACCGAGAAGGAGGAAACTCTTTTCTCGCAACTAGTTTTGATTTTCATTTGAATCGGCATACAGATGACCTTGCTGAGTATCATGTTCAGCAAGTTCAGTGAGTGTTTTTTGTAAGACTTTTGCATTGAACAAAAACTAAGAAAATCTTATAAAAATGATATTTGTTTTTATTCATAAAGATACAGAAAATTCCCAATAAAACTGATGTAATGATAAAACATAGAAAACCTTGAATATGGTTATATAGACAAATTACGATCACCTAAATTTCCAATAAAACTGTGGTTATGCATTGCCCCAATCCATGGTTGCAACAATCCCATCACTGGTATCAACACTGGCGCAAGAATACAATATAAGTTCTGAAACTGGAATCATTCAATAATTGTGTGCATAGAGGAAGATCACATTTATGGTACTTGAACTTTGACAACTACAAATAAATTAACTAAGTATGCTCTAGTAACAGGAAAAATGGAGAAGAAGTGTGTACTTCAGAGGAACGGCGCTGTCCATATCGATCATCACTGAGCAGAGATAGACATCTTCAACGAGTTCAGTGCATCTTCTAGAGAAGTGATATGCTACAAAATTGGAAATGTAATAATTTAGGAACTGAAATGATATAATGCTGATACTCTTTTTAGGAACTTTCCACCATATGAGAACAGCATATCTTACTTGATGACAGATAATTACGTATTTACGTAATTACTTTCTAACACAAACTCTGAGGTCATTCTAGCGGAAGGAACACCCAAATGAATTTGATTTCTTTCACTTGAAATAGCATGTTTTGAACTTGATTAAAAAAAAACGGAGACTAAAGCTTATATTCAGTTTTGTGTTTGACTGGCAATCACAAGCACAGACCGATATTATTCTTTGTGTCAAGGTTTTTCAATTTCATGCCAAAGTTTGATGTAAAAGAAATTATTTCCTATTGTAAAATCTATGTCTAATTTTTTTTGACATTTATGGAAAAAATATAGTTTCTATTCATAGTCTGTCAAGATAGTAACTGGTTACAGGTCTATGCGGCACACTATAAGTTTTGTTTTGCACTACAACAGAATTTCTGACTAAACAAACCTATCTTCTGCTCCATAAACAGAATAATACTACACGTAGCAAAACATAGACAACTGGAAACATTATGACGAATTAAAATGACATATCTACACTACCAGAATAACTAGATGTTTTCCTCCCCAAGTCACAACATGATGCCATGTACGTGCTTCTCTAACTCTAAATGATAAACAAAATTGAAAATACAGCTTATATGTTAGCAGCACATATCCATATTTTAATCACTATTTTTGAGCCACAAACAATTTGTTGCATCCGACAGGGGATCAATTACCTTGTCGTATGTATCAATATTTCTCTGAGCTAGTCCACCAAGGAGTTCTTTCATATCACTTTTCTTGTTCATATGCCATCTTTCCAAGTCTGTCTTCAGCCTTTGATTTCTTTCCTCTAACTTTGCTTTCCCCTCAGAGTGTGCGCTTTCTAGCTGCAAACACAGAGAGACTCAAATAATGTATCAGAAGAAAAAAAGACTGAGACAAAATCTCACACCAATGGAATACATCAACCCTTGACAAATTAAACCATCCCTCACTGTCATTGCACTGTTCATTAAAGACATTCTGTCTTTAGGTAAATTGATGAATGAAATTAGATGAGGCAGACATAGAACAAGAACAGCTTTTTTGAATCTAACTAAATCAGATTTGAAGCTCATCTACCTGTCTTGGATGTATTTACAAGGCCGAAAAATGACTCAATTTGCTATATGCTCCTATTATGAAAACACTCAATACAGTATACCATACATACAATGACGCTGAAACTTAAAAACTCCAAATACAACGCAGTTTCAAAATTCGAAACTTGTTTTTTTTGCAGGGTCCACATTGATTGTCCTTAAACCAGATGCAAATCAAGTTCTGACAGTTTGCGGTAATGGTGCATATAGTATGGTAGTATGTGTTGATATATTATATATGATGACTTGAAAATTACATATACAATATGTTTGTCTCAATAATTAAATGTCCATATCCAGCAAAGCGGCATCTTTAGAGGTAAAAAGATATGTGTTATATGATGATGAATCATTACCTCTGTAATTCTAGCAGAAAATTTGTCAACTTTAGTTTTTATCGCTTCTTCAGTGTTACTTCTGCTGAGAAAACCACCAGTACCTGGAGTCTCCACTTCCAACTACAAAATTAAATATCTGATATAACTGTTATGTGGGTGAAGTTGATGGGCCTTACATGGAACGGAATGTTAATATAGTGTAGCTTAGATCAATTATATGAACATTACATGTATTGTAACGGCGTATACCTTTTTCTTTTCTTCAGAACATTTCACCAATTCTTCTGTAATGATTTCCAACTCATGATGCAAAGCATCACGCCTTGCGAGAGCACCCTGCAATTATAAAACACACAATATGCGTTTATCAAAACTTAAGGGAAGAATGGTTTAAGGTTGTTGGGTTGAAAGTTGTGCGAATAGAAGCTGAATGATGATAAAATCAGTAGTCTGCCCAGGCAATCATTTGCATAAAATGAACTCCCAGGGGTTGATCATTGCACATATCTCTAGCGATAGAAATATTGTATTATAATAATACTTTGATCCTGCCAATAAAAACTTGTTGTTTCGAGAAGTGCTGTTATTAAAACAATCACAACGTTGTTGTACGTTAGTTTCAGCTCCGCCTGCTTTAACATGACCCCACAACCAGCTTGATTGTTAGAATCGGAGAATCCAAAATAATCATTTTGGTATGGACCAATTTCCTGTAACTCGAGCAAACCAATTGTGCCCCGAGTTGGAAGTTCAGCAATTTTCAGATGTCGCGCAAACAAAACTAGCTAAAATTCTTAACTTGATTTTTTGGCATGAGTGAGAGGGATGAACGCATAACCATAACTTGAGCAAAAATAATAATCATGCCTGTCCGCAATACTTTTATGGGATACATAATAATTATGTAAAAAAAAGAATTAAAGCTTAGTTATTATCTCCTCTCTGATCCAAGAATCAAAGAGAAGACAATTTTTAGTCACAACATCATGGCAACAGGGAGGGTGGGATATACCCACCTTCCCTGATGGCAAGGTACTAAGATGGCATCGGACTTGTACCCAACTAATGGCAAATAACTAAGCAAATTTCTACAAACCTTGATAGATTCTGCAAATAAGACGTACTCTTTTGCCGGTAAAATAACTTTGTGGGACATATCATTCACCTGTAAGAAGATGAGTTTACCATAGGACAAACAAAAGAATCTATGAATGTGTGTTATTGATATAGTCCTCTCCAAAAGACATATCAAATATTTTAGTGGCATGAATCAGGCTGTCTCAATGATCTCCTGTCAACACACAATTACATACATGAATATTTTTTTATCTATTTATTTATTGAGGTTTTCTAAAAGTTTATAATTAAAGCAAATTAAAAAGAACTTGTTGACCTCACACACATTCACAAAGATGCAAAAAAAAGTATAATAATATAAAAAACATAATGATTGAAAACTGTGGTACTTTACCTCAGTACCTTACCGACAGTATACATACTCACCTTCATTTCAAAATCATCATGTAACGATGAGTTGAGTTTAGATATAGTAGCTAGACTTGTATGAAGACTTTCATCTGCTTCCGCCCAAGTATCATAAACTGTCACATACTCAGCCATTGCTTTCAGGTAGCCTGAAAAAAGAATTCAACATACTCTATGTAAAATACGAATACTAGTTCCAAATTATTAGTGTTTCGAGTTTCAAAATTACAATGTAGCAAACCAAGTGAGAAAACATCTCATATACACTCGTCAGGTTTTGTGGCATTCCATAATCAAACACAAACGCAAGAAATATATTACTCCACAAGGTTACCTCTTTGCTCCTCTTCTACACGGAGGGATATTCTCTCAAAAGCACCAAGTCGTTCACCCATTGCAAGTGTGTAGTCCAAGATTTCCACATACTCCTCAGTACGATTTTTTAACATAAGACTACCACCCATAGTGGTCAGTGAGCGAGTCATCCTCGATATAATACCAGTGCCTTTCTTTTTGTAAGTTTGAAATTCCTATCAAATCAAAAAAGGAGGGATTACACAGCAATGGCATGTAAAAAACCTGACGTCAGGCAGCCAATCACGGAGGATTCGGGAATCTGAACTAACCTAACATCAAAGCTCTCTATGAATATGACGTTTCTTAGTAACTAGCAATAAGATTCAAGACTCTTTCTCTGAGACTTTTGTGTTGGAAGCAGCCAGAAAACTAACCCTGAGCACGTTTAATTTGATAGGTAACAGAATATTAGATCAGTGCAGTCCCAAGTAAATAAACTTACAGCATACTCAAGTGTAAGGAATGCTTGAAGGATTTCATCAGCTGATGTGACAGGGTGTTGAGAGATACGAGTCATGAATCTAGCCAGAGCAACCTGTCTAAACCTGATAAACTCCTTATCGAATCTGTCAATGGTTAGATTGTGTTTCTCAGGAAGAGGCTGTGAACAGGAGAATGTTTATCATGATTATAAGTTTATCACTAGTTGAAAGTTTGTGCATTGACAACAAACTCAAGTTGCAGCCGTTGCAGAACTGATGTCTAAAGAGCCAAAATAAATCATACAAAAGGGCAAGCTCATAATGTAAAAGCTCCAGTCATACCATCACAGAGAACTCAATTCTATATTTCCAACACAGTCTATAACTGTAAAAGATGAAAATACTCATTCAGCAATGTGTCATTAACTAGACCTGAAATTAAATATAACAATGGAAGACAGCAAGAGGCCTGGTGGTATCAAACATTGCCAGTAGTATCAGTAATCTAATCACTCCCCTTGAGCGGCTAACGTACTGTTATTCTGAAAGTCAATATGAGAAAAAGTTACTTCAGCGCTGTAACCCCTTTTAATGGAAAATTATCGTCCTTTTCATATCATAAGCTACATTTTATCACACCATGTTTTCCGTTCTTAGACCAAACTTTTATACCACAGTACATGTTTTCTGGTCCTTGCAGCATTCTATGATGAGAAAAACTGGGGAGTCACACTGACTACCAATTTTGATGAGTGATAAATCGGTACAGCAGTAAAAACAAATTTTACAAAACAATGCTTCTCAGGACATATTTGGGGTAATAACAGCCTGGGCTTGACGATACATCTGAATGGCCTTTTAGTATGTCTCCAGATTTTCTATCTCACTAACTTGATGGATCATACTATTTCATGTTCTTGTATGGTTTGGAACTTGTCTGCATCAGAACTTTTGCACCTATCCGCAAGCAGCATAACACAGACTATAAATTTTACCATTGGCAATGATTAGTCACTATCAACAACTTTCAGAATTCTTGAATACAATCATGAATTACAACTGCTAATAATGATACTAATATATACATAAATAAACTTACAGGAACAATGAGGTAGGGATATTTTTCTTCTAATTGTTGACGTAGCCACAGAAAATCATTGTAGCGCCTCTTAACATTGTACTCTGGATTCTCATAATCACTTCTTGTGGTCTGAAATACAGAAGAAAACAAACGCTTACGTGATTGGATAGAATGTAGCCAACACTTGAAACCCACCCTTACACATGTTCTTCTGCAATATTACAGATTAGGTACTTATGTAATATCACCGACAATATCCAGGTGTCAGATAACAAGATTAGGATATGAGCATGCGAGAAACTTTCAATCCAAAAATAGTAGTACAGTGCCGCACCTTTGTTTTAACTGAGAATGCGATATAAGACTCCATTGTCTTGACAAATTTTTCTGGATTGTCCACTACGATATCCAGATCTTTGGGATCATTGCCGACACCCATCTCTTCCTCAATCTTGGCCAACAGATCCGTGTCAGATATATCACTGGTGGCACTGTGAGGACGGTCTAGCTACAAAATTAACATCAATTAGTCAGTTTTTCAGCTTGCAATCCAAATCATAACAATTAGATTGAGTACTGGCATGGCTCAGTGTCGGGGCTGAAATTACTGATGGCAACTGGTTCAGCAGTTTAGGCGATAATCAATTCTGTCAAAACGGAGAGGAGATTAAAATAGTAGAAAGAAAAAAGCATTGACGGCTTAGAGTACTAATAATTCTCACCATGCGTGGACTGGCAAGAAACTCATCCTCCTCATCATCATCTTCTACGTCGACAGCCTTAAGCTCAGCTTCATCGGGAACTTTTGTGTCTTCTGTATCATCAGATACAACATCAGTGGGATCATCAGCTTGGGGGATTGGCTCATCATCTGTTTTTTGGGCCTCATTAATCTCATCTAAAACCTTCTCTATATCATCCTCCTCATTGGCAAACGACGTTAATGGATCAGACATCACTGATCTCTATGTAGTGAGCTTTATGATCTGCAATAGATGAAAATGTTGAATTAAAGAAAACTATACAGAGCTCATGTTATTGTTTACTTTGTACTGAAAGCCCCCATTGAATTTCAGATCTGTCACTTTTCGAGCCAGATCAATGGCCCAACTGGAGAGACATCAAGACAAGACCTCTCAGCCTGTTTAATAACTCTGATATAGAACGCTGATATTTCAGAACATCACACTATGTTTAATACCAATAAGGAATTAACCATATGCTCAGTACACTCCATTTCCTATTTTGAGCCTCAGATATATAGGAATATCAAAGGGCTATCACAGGCATTGTTTTGATAGGGTATGAAAATGAACAAATCGAGATCTATAAGAAAGTTTTCAGACCCAACAACAGTTTTTTTTTATGAAAAATTTACGATGCACGTTTGCCCATGACACATACTGCAGTCATGATAAGATGTTACACCGCAGAATGGTTAACATTTACTGCTTATCATGCGTTTCTTGGGCATATAAAATTGTTAGTATTGGGTGTTTCGGTGTTATGCTACAATAGATATTCATCTGATTGATTGCTCTTAGCAGAAAAGAAGTGAGGATATCAGATTGGGAACGCCCACTAAAAATACACTGTCAGTATTATCTGCCATTCTTGGTTAAAGAGTACAAGATGTTGGCTATGGTTGTTGACCTATTCTATTGGATCATTTTAAAGGCTATATTTGTTTAGTTATATCACACAATATCATAAATAAAGGACCAAAAACAATGAACAAAGGAGAATGACTTGAGTTGTCTCTAGCTCAGTAGCTAATAACTTGAGCATAAATACAGCATAACTACTTGCATATTGTCAAAAATAACCATGATAAAGGTATTTATATATATTTTTTTGATTGTCCATCCCAAATTCCCTGGTTCATCACAACATATTATATTATATTTAATTCCACACTCGAGGACACAGCTTTTTCAAACAACTTTTTTTCCAAATACCATCCGCCTCTGGAATTCGTTGTCACTGAACGCAGGAAAACTCCCGGAACAGTGGAAATCAGCCAATGTAACCCCTATACATAAAGGAGGAGATTCTGAGACCCCTAACAATTATAGGCCTATCTCACTCACAAGTATCCCTTGTAAAATGATGGAACACATAGTGTTGCATTTCCTGAACAAGACACTTGATGACGTGCTCCACCATCGACAACATGGCTTCCGAAGAGGACTGTCATGCGAAACCCAACTGTGTGTCACCTATAATGACTTGGCAAAAGCAGCAGATGATTGACACACCACTCACGCCATAGTTATGGACTTCAAAAAAGCTTTCGACAAAGTACCGCACCTGTTACTCCTTCAGAAGCTAAAACAAATACCAGGAATAAACGCCCATCTCATAAACTGGATTCGTGATTTTCTGTCTGACAGGAAACAATCTGTAGTACTCAAAGGGAAGAGTTCCCAAATGTGCACGGTAACATCAGGGGTTCCGCAAGGATCAGTACTGGGCCCAACCCTGTTCCTGTGCTACATAAACGATCTACCAACTAGCCTGACCTGCAAAGTCAGTCTCTATGCCGACGACACCCTGCTGTACCAAACTGTGGACGATCCCGAGGATGCCGCAAGGTTCCAAAAAAACATTGAGGCAGTATATCACTGGTCAGAGAAGTGGAGAATGCCATTCAACAACAAGAAATGCCACGCGATCAACTTTGGCAATGCGAACCCCAAGCTTACATATATGCTTGGTGACTCGCCTCTTGCCTGGACAGCCAGCACTAAATACCTGGGTGTGACCATTCAGTCAGACCTAAAGTTTGACCAACACATCCAAAAAAAATGTGGAAAATCTAGGAAAATCCTAGGAGGCATCAAACATCTGATGTATAGCGCACCAAAGGAAGCCAAGCTACTGGCATACACAAGCCTATGTAGGCCAATCCTCGAATTCGCAGACACAGTATGGGACCCATCCACCAAAACAACAGCACAGAAGATAGAATTGGTGCAAAATGACGCCATCAGATTCATAGGTAACCTGAAGGGCCGTGGTACGAGTGTGACCAAAGACAGGAATCAGCTAGAAATTGGGTCGCTGGAAGAAAGGCGGAAAAATCATCGGCTGTGTCTGCTCACCAGAGTTCTTCAGAACGAGAACCAACACCATGCTCTCTCTAAAGCATACGATGAAATCACCGAAGACAGGGAAAACGCTACAATGACCACCAGAGCAGCCGCCAGAGGTGAACCTAACTCTGTGGCCACAAACAAAAGTGTTTACCACGCCAGTTTCCTGCCTCGGACAATCCGTGAGATGAGAGGGCAGAAAACCGCCCAACCCTAAACAGCGCCATGCTGTTAAAACCACATTCCCTGGTCTAAACCCTGGTCCTAACATTTAGAGGCATCCCTAAACCGATTTCTTCGACAAATCAATAGGATGTGCTACCTCATCTGAGGTAAGGAAACTGAGGTAAGGAAACCTAGTGTTGTCGAGGCCAAATCCCTCAACTCTTTTAAGTCTCAAATGTCAACAAGTTATTAGTTCCAGAATTATATTTTAGAAACACACTGCACCAAACGCACCACAACATATTATATTTTATTGCACCTACACCTTTTAAACTGTGCGAAATACTCACCCGAGTCATGCACAATAATGGCATACTACTACTACCAATCTTAGCATGGGCAGTGCCAGGCACAGGTCTACTCCAAAACCTGGGACTATGGTATGGCAATGTTTGAATGAATGCCCCCCCCATAGGTATCTTGAGTTACAAGCATGTCCAGTATCAGCCATCCCCTTTTCCCTTTCCCTTTGGTTGATACTGGACATGCTTGTAACTCCAGATGCCCTGGGCCTATCTATGGCCTATCTATCTATGCCCGCCCCCCCTCGAGTTTTTGTTGTATACCACTTGTGGTCACTATCAGTATATTCTGGTAGAAATTGTCATCACTTGGTGAGATTAAGCACATTTAACTGCTTGTACTTGACTTTATGTATCTTACCTTGAGTTTTTATTAGTTATCTATGGGGACATTAGTGGACAGATCCTCAACTCTGGAAGAAATTATTTTATTCAAACCGGAAATGGAGTGGCAACCTTGACCTAGAGTATTTCTTGTATTGTCAATGTCTGGCTCGATAGAGCCCCATTTTTACTAAGCGGAAGTTGACCTATAACCTTGAGCTGCATGGAAAGTTGGTGTGGGAGTCTATCATGTGGGAGTCCAAGCCTTATTATTTTAATGTTTTATGCTAGGTAGCAAGGACCAGCACTAAATGTAAGTAGAATACAGTGTCTTCGAGTTGCTGATCAAAGTCATAATTGCTTAAAATGAGGACTTAAAGAGCTCCTAGTAAGTTTGCATGGACCTGATGCTGTCACTTGTTCCATCCATGTAGTATTATTCTTTGTGGAAACACTTCGGTTCGTCCCCCTACTACTATTACTCACTCACTCACTTAGTTAGTGCTAAGACCAAGTCAAGTATCAACTAGCACCAACCACCTATAGGTGGGTCTGGTTGGTACTGGAATTATGGGTGGTTTGTTGAAGTTAGGCGAATTAGATGCTTTCCAACCCAATATGTCTAAGACCATGTACATGTCATTTAAACCAAAGCATCAGTCTAGTCTAGCCTTTCCTAAAAGCTTTGTTGTGAGAGGGGACAAACCTTGCTGCCCCTCCCACAACAAAGCTTCTCAAGACCGACTAGCAAAATGTATTGCATGCGAGCCCCAGAGTATGGATAGAAGCACTCTGCTAAAGTCGTTATAAACTAGACGATGGATTGAATTCTTTGAGAGATTAAACCATCGATCATACAGGCACAGTCTTGAGGCTGAGGCTGAATTTACTGCCTGATGTACTATATTATTTGTTCAGCACAAGTATAGACATACTTGTATTTATGTTGTTTTTTTTGGAATCCCCTAAAACATTTCAATATAATAGTGTTTTTATTATTTTGGATTCGCCTTGTAATTAATGTATAGAAATCCAATTGAAAGGTTAACTAAACTTAGGAAAACCACATACTTAACTTCCTTTCCCTGAAAGGCTTTGGTCCACTTCTGTATCATTTTTTTGTTTTTGTTTTTAACTTTTAGCTCAAATTGATAGGCATTACATGCAATGAAAGTAAGTGGTGCATGATAATACTGATATTTATAACTATCCATTATTATCAACTATGCAGTCTAACTTTAGACTTTAACTGCAGTCTAATGTGTTCATCAAAACTGGCTCTATCTGGTCGATACCATCAAAAAAGCACAAGCTTTGAGAATAATATCATAATCTAGCTTAAATTAATTCAAAATTATGTATACATTTGAAGGGTTGTGAGGGGGTGAGCTAGGAGTAAACCCGACGTGTGAGGCAGGTGAACCAGGCATGATCAATAGTTTTTTGGCCTAAAATGTTCTAAAAGTTTACTTTCACGTAGTGAAGGCGCTCAAACTATGTACTGATTGCTGGAAAAATGTCATGATTAGGTTATATAAGAAGAAATGAGTGTATATCCAAATAACACTTAGACTGGCATTCATCCAAACCAAATATATACATGTATCGAACGTAGCCTATTGACTATCGATTTACATGAAAGATGGCCAGAAATAGATTGAGGGGAGCCCTGAATCAGTATTGAATTAAATACTCAGATTCTCAGATATCTTTTAAATCTGTATAGTCTATGTGACCTCCCTGTGAGAAGTTGAGTCCAGAGATAAAATTGCTATATTCGGCTCTAAATGACTTCGCCACGGTCTGGTTGGATGTGTACAATGCATAGAGCGCTATGTGAATGACAACAGCTATAATAAACTCAGTTCTCCTGTAGGTAACTAATAAAAAATGAATGCATATTTTAGTTCGCAAGTTTAATTTTGCTAAATACCAATTATATGCTGTAACTCTATGTGTTATACCGAGGTGTTAGGGGTTATACTCCTTTGTTATAGACTTCTAACCGAATCATGACATCATTTAGAGCTAGTAATAACAATATTCTCTCTGAGGTCATCACCGGGTGGATACAGAGACTTAAAACTTTGACATAAATCTGTAGGTCCAGGTTCTCCGTATCCTTTTTCATCTGTAAATCGCATCATACCACCTGATTGGTCACTTGATACCTGTTATCCCCAGGCTATGTACGTGGTTATCTCCACACCATTATGATTTAGCCCACAATGTCTGTTCGTTGACCTGTGAATATAAGAAACAAATACTTCTACTTGTCAGATTGACAGTGGCAATCATGGGACCTACCAAGTATTTACCATAGAGTATCAGTGTGATGTTGTTGAAATATTTTCAAATTGTAAGCCAGCAATTATTTCCCCTCTGGTAGAATGTATTTAAAATTTATACTGGTATTTATGTATACGTGTGACTGTGACATACAGCGTGTGATATACAACATACCAATGGCAGAGGTGATTAATTTTAGGGGAATCCCCTTCTACTTTCGTCTGTGATTCAACAATGAATTTGCATATTTTTAATCTGCTCCACAAAATAAAACCTGGGATATGAACAGTGTTATCATTAACTGCCCCATAACTAACATTCCATTAGAATTTCACTGGCTATGGTATGTATGTCATTTGATAACATCGTAATCTTTACTTTTCAGATTGATATACGGCCTCCCTGTGCTTTTACTAGATGGTCTTGAAATAAAACATGGGAGAAATTGTAAATGTGATTGTCACCAAACAGCCAACTGGTGTCTTCGGGTTAACATTTGATGTTGAAGAGTTCCCGCCTACTAGCAAGGTGAGTTATGTAGTGATAACATTAAGCTAGCTGGTAAATCAGCTAAGAAGATTAAGGTCCTGGATATTGCTTGCTATTTTGTCACATATGTGAACTACTCACAGCTTCTGTTCAGTACAGAAGGCCTCTATGGGTCTTGTGGTACTAGTTTTTTATGGGGTTTCATAGACAGGAAACCACCTTGTAATCATGCTACAGTGCCTTTCCACTTAGTCATTTTATAAATTTGTTTATGAAATATTGTTTGTAGGTGTCGTCGATATATGTCATATCTAAAGTATCTCCCTCAATTATAAGTGACAAAATTATTTTGCCCCGTGATCGTCTTATATCCATAAACAGTAAAAAGGAGGAATTAGATAGCTATTGTAAGACAGCTGAAGCAAAGAGTCTACCAGAATGGAATGTAGTGCTGTTTCGAGTTAAAGCCCCGCCCAGACAACAGGTACCAAGACCAAGAGATCCGCCTGCATTCATCACCACTGATAGGCGTCCTGATGATTGTAGGTTCAATTCTGATGTCTCCGTTTTATATACCACTCCTCCTGAAGACATAGAGCGGGTTCGGTGTGGAAACTCCATCTCTCAACATTCACAATCAACTAGCATGTCCGCTTCTGCTTCAATGTCTGAGCTGAAACAACACCAGCCATCCTCACAACCACATGACTATCAAACAAACAACTGGATCGACAAACATCATGTCACTTCACCATTAAACTCTATGAATGGTGCAAACTTCGATGATAGATCTAACAGTTCACTCAGTGGCCTTTCCTCATACCAGCTATCCGATTTTCAGGATGTGAATCAGTATCACACATCTAACTCTCAGTCTGGAAATCTTCCACGTGATAATAGTTTACAATTCGGCAACAATCAGCGGATGCCTTACAACTCCCTGCCCTCCCACCAGCAAAATATATCTCAGCTAAATGGGAATCAACAGTATGCCCCACAGCAATGTGGACATCCAAATAACTATGCTCTTTATCATGGATACAACTCACAGCCTATTCCCCAGAACAGAGGTAAGCAGTCAGGAGCAGTGGCCTATCACCTGGGGTATAACTCAGTACCTCCGGAGCGTCATCGCCCAGCTGGTGCAAGTCACAATGAAAGTGAGATAGACGGGACCGAGTCGCTCACTTGCAGCACCATGTCTGTTAGCCAATACTCTACAGAATCAAGCCGTAGCAAATATTACCATGGTAAGGATTTATTGGCCTTCAATGACAGCTATTGAAGCCGTTAAATTATGTTCTTGTAGATTGGTGGAGAGTTGCTTACTGGCTATGCTTTTCACATGAGCTTCAAGATGTCATTTAGTTGCGACACATAATGAGAAAGGGTAATAAATATTCAAAACCTGTGGTGACATATAGCATTACATGACATGTATTACTATATTTTGTACTATGCTGATCACTGTCAGAATTCTCTTTGCAGAAGAGCTTGCTAAAGTAGCTCTGAAAAAACCGGGGACCGTTAATTGGAGTTCACAGTTTCGTATCACATATGATGATCCTAACGGGATACAAGTGAGAAAAGTGTCCTTCAAAAAGAAAATTCTGAATGACAATACAGAGGTTAGTTCATTTGATGCTACATGACTGTTATGAGCCTAATTGCATTTTTCCTCAGCAATCTATTGCAACTAAGCATACTATGGATCTGGTCGAAGATCCATCATTTGGCACACTGATTTAGGTGCTAATTCTTATTAGTTTAACATGGGGCAATGTGTTAAAACCTTGTACTCTACTTGGCTTCATGTCCGATAGAGGTTCATCATTGCCTTTTGTAGGATATCTCCAAAGAGTAAGGATATATCCTTACTCTGTGATATCTCATTACAGCACATCACAGATTCTTTAACCTCATACTGATAAGGATTTGATTATTTCTTTCAAGAACCGAAAAATATGTAGTATCACAATTAACATATGGGAAAATAAGATATCAGCTTGGTGCAACAGTGCGCAAAAGTTATTGTCATTATAGCTAACCTAATGAATTTATGTTCTCAAAGTCTGCTGGGAATTTACCTGTCAGCACTTCCTTGTAATTAAATACATTGGACGGGGATTTGATGTTGTAGGTACGATGGATAATGTTTGACAACATACCGCATGAACATCATGCTGGATTTGGTTCTCAAGGTCCTTTACGAAGTGGTGATGTTCTAGTTGCCATCAATGGTGAAAATGCACCCTTTGATGGGGTAAGTATGAGCATCATGAAAGGTGTCAGTTTTTGTTATTTTGATGTTTTTCCTTTTCCGTTGTGATCAAATGAATCATGGCACATAGTTGGTGTTGTTGTAAGAAAAAAGCAGTAAACAACAGCGGTGTGATGATTGCTATTGCTTACTGATTTTTACTTTTGAACTGCAAACATCTCAAATTAGAGTACATCCCCTGATTTATGATTCACTTTCTTGATAAGCTATCACAACTGATAAAAAAATTTGTAAGTTCATGAACTGCCATTCTGCCAAAAGAGATAGTGGTAATGCAATGTATGATTTATTTAATGAATATATTGATTTGGTACAATGGGCAGTCTTGCTGTCATATTAATTATCTAATGACAATGTATATGGCTATGGTATGTCTACTGTTCTGATTTGATGATTACTGAAATATTATTATATCAATATATCCATATACATATACATATCCATCGATGAGATGATTCATCCAACTATTTGTTAGATAAGCGCTAGGTTTTATTACTTTTTATTTTTCAGGTCACTAGTTGGTTCAGGAAAATAGTTGGTGATGCTTCACGGGAGCGGCAGCAGCTAGAATTTATCATTCAAAGGCCAATATCATCAGGTGATGCAGATAATCAGTCTCTAAAAGACTTTCAGTCAATTGTCACCGATTTACCGCCACAAATGAGACAACGTCGCCTTACAGCTACATCTACCACATCAGCCCAATCTGAGAGTGAACGCGGAAAAAATCTCACTATTAACCCTGAGCTGCAAGAGAAAGGGCGTGGCTTATTTGAAGGGGTTCGTAAAAGTCTTCAAGCTTTACCAATAGAAAAGTTAGGTCGGTTTAGGCTGGTCTTCCATGAGATATCCAGCACATATGGTGCTGTTTGCGCTGAGCTGCAGAGACAGCTTATCCCGAGGACTTCAATCATTGTGCCAGCTGAGGCTAGACGTGGGCTCACAAGCGTAGAAGAGTATCATACTCATCTTACTCTCTATGAGACTGGTGGTGGACAGTTTCAACCACCTGAGGGCTGTGTGGACGGTAGAGAAAACTGTGACCATGAAATGCATGAACTTGTAGAGAGAATGTATCAGAAAATAGCGAGTAGGCGAGGGGATGCTGACTTACTGATGTCCCTCAATCCTCAGGTCAGGTCTGGCCCTATCAGTATTCAAGACTTACAGCGACTCTCTATCAACCAGGAGTCACAAAGCAATAAACCCTCTCCTCAGATGCATCTCGAAGTTTTATCATTACCAAAGCTTGACTCCCAAACAAAAACATGGCATTCACCTGTGCTTTACTGTAAACACTCAATAAACATTATAGTGCTCGATACTGAAGCCCTCGCTAAAGGCAGCGATATAAATTCACTCCAGTTCCAGTTGTCTTTATTACTCAGTGAGATCAGCTGTTACTCAAGAGATTTCATAAATGATCGCAACAGTGAAAGCCACCAGATTATGGGTAAAGTTCTATTGGTATTGACTGACTCTCGAAACAGTTTTGCCACTAAGGACCTCAATTTGTTGAAATCATTGATACATGAGCTGCTACCTAATCACAGAACCATGCTAATAAAGTCAAATAACTATCCGTTCATTTTTTATCGAGATTCAGCTGATGTTGAAGACATACGACAAGTTCTTTATAGGGAACTGAGACAACTGTCAGAAAAGGACATTCAAGGTAGTAACAAATACCCTAGAGCTGCAATAATGGCAGCTCAAGAGCTCCATAAACTCTCTCACAGCGAAATCATTGATCGTAATGAAATAGAGAAACATTTGGAGGTTTTGGAATCAGGTATCACATCCGAGGATGATGAAGCGAGGAATTCACTGATAGAAGGAACACTAAGCTATCTGCATAATACTGGTCAGGCGTACATTCCAGGTAAGTTTGTTCATCAGTTTGTTTTCCTTATTTACTTATGCATATATCTACAGTATTGTGGCTTAGCCATTTATCCTATAGGGGAATACTTCTGAGGTGCATAGCAAAAAAATGATATAAGTAGTTTGATAGATAATATAAATCTTTTTTTGTATTTATGGGCCGAAATAAGATGGGAAGGTTTTGGAAATATCATAAAAAATGTAAAATTGCAATCAATATCATTTAGCTTGAAATTTAACATTACGATCCTTATATGACCCAAAGTCATTGTGGACAATAAAATGCAAGACCTACATTTATTTTGTTTTAAAGCTTACTCACTGAGCGAATTGATTGGAAAGTCTGAACCAGGATTCAAGCACTCAGTGCTTCTGCACCCATTCAGACTAGTGTCATACTACGACAGACTCATGAATCAGCATGATGATACAGAAAATCTACGCAGTAAAGGTGAAATAAGTATCACAGAACTCAAGAGGATCCTTCATGGGTTATCTCCTTCAACTGACTCGGGAAAGTTGATAGACCTTTTCAAAGAGTTACAGATCATCCTACCGACCTGCAAAGAGGGTTAGTCCATTATAAAGTTGTCTTCACAAAGCAGCCTCTCATTATGAAGAGACTGTAGGTTCATAAACTAGTAGCTGGTTAGACTTGGATTCAGTCCACCAACTTGGAGCAATCTACAAGCTCAACATGAGCAGATAACTCCACCCAATAACAAACCAAAACCCATTAACCAATCAAAACAAAACCAAAACACAAGCACATGGGTCCATTTATAAAGGTACAATAATAGTGATACATTAGTGGATAACACCACAGGCACAATATCCAACATCACCAATAAAACAGACAAGGCCTCATTATTGGCCTGAATCCCAGGCTAGTAGCTGCTGCCAATTTCAAGATAACACAAAGTCCACCTTCATATGTCTTATCTATCCAAGTGTAGATAATTTTGCATTCCAAAAATTTTCTGCTCCTAGAGAATGTTTGAGGACAAGTTTTTCCACTAGAGAACAATACAGTATTTTCTCAGTAGAATAGCCTACATCAGCAATGGCCTGTAATTTCATACTTATTTTGTTACAGGCAATAAAATGCTGTCGATGCCAATGCTGCTTAAGGCAGAATTGCCACTTGGAAAATGTGATGAATTTGGCAGTGCACCTCAGCTGGTATTATCTTATCCTGACAATCAGTGCTTCCTTCTCATAACATGTCTGCTACAACAGTTCGCCAAAGAAGCTCACTCAAGAAATAGAACATCTCGTCTCAGTTTCGGCAGCTCTCAAGGGACTTATGACCTCTTTGGTTTCACGATCAAAATATCTTCAGCTACCTGGACTTGGTGGGATCAGTTGCAGAAATACGGGGACGGGCAAGTCTCCCAGGAGTTATCTCAACATGTGTGTGAATCACAGAAACACATCTGTATCTACGCTCAGAACAGGTTTCTGCTGCAAATATTTAGTTTATTTGACTTGAATTATTTTATGTGACAATCTTATAACCATTATTTGCTCTAACTACTGATCAAAGGGAATCCTTAGTACAATCTCAAAATTCACCCTGATTTCAGTGCAGCCCTATTATAAAAACAAGCTACATTGGATTTTTTTTCATTTTAGTGAAAACAGCACAACCACCAATGAACTCACAGCTCAACTGGTGTCAATAATCGAGGCGTTCCATAAAAGAATGCAGCATAAACCAGTTTTCGGCAATCCTTGTCCTATACAAGACAAGTGTACACACAGACCTTATCATGTGCTAAGCTTTGATCGACAGTCATCCTGCTCCGGTCACAAGTAAGTGTGGTACTCACATGCTTAGTCCCAGCCTGGTCAGGTAGGCCACTAGTTTTTACAAAAAAAAACCCAGCAACATCAGTAGGCTGCGTGACAAGTCTAGCTTGGTAACAATGGAGATTCATGAAACTAAGATTTACTTTTAACTCAGGATGCAGCTACGCTTTCACATATCTATTATGGCATTGTGTCATCACAAGTCATACGTTAAGTGCCATACCTTCTCAGAAATAGTACAGAACCATTCACAAATCTCTTGATGAATATAATTTTATGGGTTTAAAGTTATCAAAAAACTTACATGACGAATGTTTTGATCGATGACCACCACATGCTGTTACAAGGTTATCTGCTCTTTGAAATAAATGAGACAACTCTAGATTTACATTAGCAACTCACCATGGTGCTAAAAGAGTTATTTTGTTCGAGGTGATTGGGAAAAGCTCCCTGCTCCCTGATGTAGGTCAAAGTGTGAAAGAGGAAGGAATGTAAATTTAGTCTACATATACCTATAACACAGCTATTTTGTATAGACATGTTGTTTTTTTATTTGTGAATATTTATTTTACAGCCTGAGCCACATGCCTGATCTCATGAGCTTTAATCCAGCTAGATTAGGCGCTATCCATGAGCAGGTGAGATTGTCTAAAAAGGAAGAAATCATGAGTAGACAGGCCTTCAACCTGCCCAGTGAAATTCTTGATATCTTTGATGAATACTCGACGCTTGAGCGTAACTGGGTTGGCTTAGCAAGTGAGTTTTAAGTCCCGAGTCGAAAAGACCAACTAATGCTCGAGTTTTGCCAGAGC
Source organism: Membranipora membranacea (assembly GCA_914767715.1). Lineage (NCBI taxonomy): Eukaryota > Metazoa > Bryozoa > Gymnolaemata > Cheilostomatida > Membraniporidae > Membranipora > Membranipora membranacea. The sequence continues at coordinate 9,661,725 of OU612065.1, forward strand.
CATAAACCAGTTTTAATATTGTAGCTGCTCATATTGTCAATAATATAGAGACTTGAACATTATTGTTATAATGCTTTGGTGTTGGGCACTGGCTAGTTCATTCTTGGTAACGCCTCAGTAAAAGATATTTGTTATGTCTTCATTACTCTTAAGAACTTATAAAGGAAAAGTGTGCTCTTTGGTAATTGGGAGATAAAAAGGTAAAATGTGTCGCCTATATAGTGAGTAGTGTAACATATCCATGACTCATAGATCCCTAAATTGTTCTATAAAGCTTTGTTGTTATGTTTGAGGCCATAAGATTAATTTACTACTTACAGAGAAGGAACAAATGAGCCAAGTTCAGATTGAGAAGATAGGGAGCTGTGAGGCCAAGTCATTCACTCTACTAAAGGAGCTGTCTATGAGTGGTGGTTATACGATACAACATCTACTGGGACAATTAGCAAAGTTTGAGCATGTCGAGCTGACAGTAATGATAGGCAAATGGATCGATGAGCAAATGAGGAAACCTTAGACACAAGGGAAATCAAGATAATCTTGATTTGATACTTTGATCGATGATGAAGCAAAACTACTTGGCTGACAAGTTTAAAAATCAAATGCTTGCAATAATGTGAACATGCAAATACAGGGTGCAAATACTTTTCTAGTTTGCATAAAGCAGCTGGATTCTAATGAAATGCATCCCCACATTACAATTTTGAATCTGATTTTGATTTTAGTCACACCAACTATAAAGGCATGCACCTATGAATGATATCGCTGATTCCCTTTTATGACTCAAAGAGCTAGCTGAGACTGTTTGCTCAAGAATTCTTTTGATCTGATTCACCATGTTTTTTACACAAAAACAATATTTGCCATCAAGATTTTTTCACATACTCCACAATTAGTCATAGCTCCACCTCTGATTTACCTTTTTACCTATAGTGTAGTTTTTATTTGATATTCTGCTGCCATTGAACTAATGCTTCCACCCTGAATGCCAAAAACTTATTAGGCTTCTTCAAACAGATATCTAACCGTGTTATGCAAACTTGTAACAAGAAATACAGAGTTGTATTAATTTTACCATCCCTTTGTTTATATCTTTTTAAAATGAATTTGCTTGCTGCCATGAATAAAAAATAGAACCATGACAAGAAAATGTTTGTAAATTGCCACTACAATTACTATAACATCTGTACTATAGGTACTGTCTATCATGTCAGTTGTAGTATCACACCACGGTACGAAGGTACGGGAAAGTTTGAGATGTGATCGGGTATTGGACAACATTGTACAAAAAGCAACTCAGGGTAACTGTACAAGGGTAGTACATTCTATGAAGGTGTATAGAGCATTGGCCTCAGTGGGCCATATAGCTGTTGAGCAACAAAGCAACATGAAGCATAGTATATCTATAGCATACTACACAGATATTGTTCTTATTTAATCCAAGAAACAGAACAAAAGAGCCTGTAGTTTCAATCAAAGTTGTATAATACCTGGAGCAACATGAGAGTTTTAACATGTCCACACATAAGAACTTAAATTTCAAACCTGTCATTGTAACAGATCACCACTATAATGTCAAAAAGTTTTGATTGTGATAAAATAAAATCTTAAAACAATTTGAGCATAAATTAATAGAATACTAACGAAATAGACCACAAGGGCAGGGAAAGACATGCAATCAAACGTAATGATAGTTGAATACATTTAGTGTATAAAAAGAAACTACAACTGGTAGGAGTCTTTTTTTATGGCATTCATTTGTCACAAAAACTAAGAAATAAAAGTTATAAAATACCCATGTGTTGTCAGTGTCTAAACAAAAGCGTAATCTCTGTAGTCTTATATAACTATTTACTACAGCAGATCTGTGCTTGCCTCGCCATCTGTGAGATTCTGAAGATCAATTTTCCAAACTAGGTGATTTAATTTGAGAGATTTAAACCAAAAAGGTTCTTTATAAATGGTGAACTGTACAGACTTGAAATTGTTTCAAGCAAAACAGTCAGTTTAACTAGGAATGTAACATCAATGTGAGCTTGGTAGTATAACATAATAAACTGTTGTTCAAATATGTAAGGTAAACTACAAAAAATAAGGGAGCAAACACTAGTTTTGGAATTATTGCGTGCATGATACAAGGTTAGACTACTTATAAATATAATCTCAATAATTAATCAAGAAATAGATGTTCCATGAACTCAAGGTTATAAAAACATAATATTAAAATAAAAATAATCATAGTAAAAAATTGAGATCAGTGTAAATACATATTGCAGATCGATGTGACATTTAAAGACTTGATAACGCCTCAATAATAATGTGTCTAGCTAAATATATCAAATGAGGACTTCAAAAAGGCCTGAGGTTGTTAGGGTTGATATCTGTTTATCTGTACACTGACTGTGCTTGTCGGTCTCATCTGAGTAAAGCTCAGGCGCATTGAGAAGGTTCATCCTAATTGTGCTGGGCCTTGATTTTGAGCTTTGCTCTTTATGGGACCTTTTATATGGGCTTGTGGCAAGTACAGGTTGTGAAGTATTACCATCTGAGGTATGAGGTGCAAGGTTTGGAGGAGATATTTCAGTATTTTGGTAATGGGATAAGTAGGGATCTGGAGCGCTGTCCTGAGTTGTCTGAGAAGATGGTGGAGGTGGGGGCTTTTCTGTTGGTCTTGCTGGCACTCTGAGTGTCCTCAATCTCCTAGATAATGTCAAAGCCTTTACTATGTCATTGACCTTCACATAGCTATCCCCGTTATCGTTTTTGTTGGACAGCTTTCTTTGTACTGGCTGTGGAAACTGTACATTCTGGCGTGGTGTCGAAGTAACAACACCAGATGATACGATGTTCACCTCGAAGTCTGACACATAGGAGCTAGTGGCTTCTACAGCAGCCACTCCAAGTGGCGCTGTCTCTGCAGGTTCATTAGATGCTTCCGGTACAAACACAAGGTCAGCTTGTGATGTGGATGCCAGCGATAGGGTCTGTGATATACCCAGCTGACGACTGCTTGGTCTAGACACTACCTGTAGGTTACAGCTGTTACTTGTTTCGGTGAGGTATCCGTCCTCAGCAGTATGGGCTGATACACTGCCGTCTACTAATGCAGCCATAATCTCATCGGATGCTGAGTAAGAGGAGTCATGTGTGGCCTCAGCGTGTGTATTATCTGGAGGATCATCATCAGCCATAGGCCTATCCCTATAAAATACCATCAGTATCAGAACATAATGTATGTTTTTAACCATATTGCAATAAAAAATATCAGTGCCCAAGATAACCATCAGTGTTATGCGAGGCCATTGTAAAAAAAAGAGATTCTCAAATACTGGTACTTCTTTTAATTTTAATAGTACGCCCCATGAAAATTGTTATTACACATTGGATATTGTCTTTGTCCCATTCATAATTTACTCAGCAATTTTATGTTTAAATTATGGCAGCCGCTGGAGAAACACGGCAAATACAAGGTAGCCATAGACGTTCATCTGACTACGCTAGTCTGTGTAAGATTGGAGACTTGTTGGCCCATACAGAGTCATTCCTCTGAACTAATGGAGACTAAGCAAGGATTCCCTTTGTCTTATTACGGTTACCTAAACAGCTACACATATTCGGGTAAACCTTGGGTTCAGTTTAGGATATGAGGAGCATGGGATTAAAACAGAGTTGGTCTCAATGGTGATATAATTAAATGGTATTACAAACAAGGGATTATCAAAAGCAACGGTGAGCCGGTGAAAGTCTAGGCTTTGTAGCTATAGAACAATCAGAGATGAGCTTTATGATGAATAGAAAGTAAAACATCACCAATTAATTATCATAAGAATGATATTCCAATAAATTTACTCCACAGTTACAAACAATGCCATAAAGCTACGTGATACATGTTTGAAATTTATGATTGTTTCAAATCAACATCATCTTTTTGTATGACAAGAGTTATAAGCACCATGTTTCCATGTGAGTTTCGAGGTCGGCCTAGATCAAGCTGAGTTGTCACCTCTTGGCTCGATCTCGAAATATGCAGTCATTCCCATGGTAGAGCTGAGAAAAAAAAACATCAAAAAAGTCTGCCACTGCCAGGATTAAAATACAGGCCTCCCACGTCAGTGTCTTTGATGCTAACTACTCAGCCACGTGAGCATACCCCAATGTCGGAGGCAGTTCCATAGCTCGAAGCTAAGGCTAATTAGCCTCAGGTCGACCTCAAAACTACCATGGAATTGCAGTGAATTGCACATGATTATGCTTTCACAGTTTTTTATCCAACATAAAGGAGCATAAATAATATAGGAAGGCTGATTACCAAAATCGTTTGGTACAGGTAAAAATTCAGGGAATATAACTAAAAAGTCAAATATTGCAGGAATATCTGCCACCCTTATGACCTGGACCTAACTTACCTCTTCTAATGAAAAAAAATAACCATGTGTATGAATATATACTATATATATGCATTTCTATTTCTGAGCACCGTCATCTGCAAATCTTCTCCCTGATGAGCAAAAGATACCGTATTAAAATAAAATGAAGAAAGAAATTATTTGGTAGGGAGTGCGCATGCGCAGTTTCATTGGTTGTCAAACCCAAGCCTGTGAAGCGTATGTAACATAAAATAATTTTGATAGAGCTTTACTTTTTAAGCTTGTAGTATATCTATTGAATCGAAATCAAAATAAAAATCGAAGCTGGTCGTATATGGAGGGAATAGGAAAAGACCTGTGATGCAAAAACCAAGCGAGGATAGTTTTCTACTTGTTTGAAATTCTGACATATATTTTGTGGTCCTGTTTGGGTAACCAATCTTCATACAAAGTCTTCAATTTTCAAGTTAGCAAAACCATAATGTACAATGTGATAGGATTAGCTTATGTACAAATAATTCTCTTTATTTCCTATTGTTTTATGTGAGTGGATTAAAACAGCTTCTAATGATACCCAAGTATGGCTGGGGTAAGGTGATTAATCCACTCCTTCCACTTCCAACTCCATAAACCTGAAATTCTCTCAGTCATTGTAATGAAATTTCTCGAGTAAATTTTATTCTGCACAGAGTAAGTTCTTTTGCGACCACTTTGGCTCCCAGCGCCTGCGAATAGTGGCTTATAAATATGGTTGGGCCGCGACAATGATCCAACATATCGCAACAAACTCTTGAACTGATAACTTGATTGCTAAATACTGAATTTTGCTCTGTATATTATCAACACTGAGTGTCCACCATGAACTATGCACAGTACCAGAACCAGTGTGCCTGGCAGAAGCACATGCAGATGTACCCTCAACAAGGTAATTATATCTAATTTGTGCAGCTTTCTAAAATAAAATATTTGTAGATGAAATAATTTTACAAGGATATTTTAGTAGGATCAGACTACTAGAAATGAGTTATCAACTATCGTCACAGTGGCTTTTAATTTCTCACAATTCACCTGTGTTTTACAATTGAGACGATGCTGTAGCAAATGTGAAATATGTATCATGTATCATGTATCATAGATCAATTTAGAGTGGTGTTAACACCAGGGTAGGAGCTTGGTAAATTTATTATTATTAATATTATAAGTGTTCATTGAGGTTTTCATATATAAGAATGTTATAAACAAACGAAAATTTTTTGACCTCAAAACAAAATGTTTGGTATACGTTCGTTTGGTAATGTTTGTAAAATTCCTGGTACTGTTTGGTACTCTATGTCTGCCATCTCCAGCAATGAGTTGCATACCTCTCTTCGAATCTGTTTCGATTTTTGTTCGTCGTTACTAATGTTATTACATTCCTGTTGCTCTGTTAGAACTATTTTTGTTGAAACATAGAAAAGGTGATGATTATTTTGGGCCCATGACCAAGATGATGATATTATAATTCCGTATCATGTGCATCGATTATCAGTATGGTTGTGCTTTCATCCTATCTGTATATAGTAGAATTACATTTCAGATGGTCTTAACACAGGTACAAGTCTATGGAACTGGTGGGGTGATTTCTGCATTGATTCTAGAGTAAATACATTTGATAGCAGTTGTTATTGTTCTCATTTCCAGGTTTGGTGAACAGCTTGTTCCCGACAGCGGCAAACCCAACAAATCACACAACACCAACTTCAGCAGTACCTACCAGTAAGCGTAGGACTCGAACAGTGTTCAACCCTCAGTCAATAACTTATCTGGAGTCAGAATTCAACCATAACGCTTACCCAGATTATGAGGCACGCTGTCATTACGCCCAACTACTACATGTCTCTGAGGACAGAATACAGGTGAGACTATTATTAAGAAATAAGCTTTTATTTGCTCAAGTTTGAGGTCTTAGTTGGCGACTGTTATGCATGGTTCTTCTATTTGCATTGTTTGCCTTCATTTTTGTTGTGCTTAAAAAGATTTCTAGCTGTCTTGTGTTGTGGTAGATGAATTTCCTTTCGATGTGCTAGGATAGCTCATAGTGAATAATATTGGCATGTCTTCAGTCCTCATTTTCACCCATATCACGATTTGATAATCTTTAATCAACCTGCAAGCTACAATTCTAAATTTTTTTATTGATGATAAAAGAATGATAATGTAATGATAATCAGATATGGTGATATCTCGTTATTCTAAACAACTAGCTAAATCAGTGAATGCTGTGTTGAGTATAGACTTTACTTGTTTTTCACATCTTGCGTGGATAAGTCACCGCAGGTTTAGAATCAGTGATAAAAGGTTGGTTGTTCATCTTTCGACATGAGCAAAAGGAATCTATGTACATTTTAATTCTATTTGATTGCTGGATGTAGAAGAAGAATGTTCTGTGTAAACCGCTGCCCTCATGATTTTTGTCAATCAATTTTTTGTCCAAAGCCTAGCACGAATTTCCAGTTACCAAAAATTGCCATGGGCCGTGGGTTCGCAGGCCTGTGCTTCCCGTACATAATGATATATTACTTTTATTGCTTTCTATTTTCAGGTCTGGTTTCAAAACAAGAGATCTCGCAGTCGTGGTAAAAAGCTAAACCGTGGCAGTCCTCCTTCCGCCAAAACCTCACCGATGAATGTCTCACAGACTTCCTGGTTGGGCAGCGCTGCTAACAGCCCAATGTCTTCATCTGACTCATCAGCTATATCCATGTCATCTCAGGACCTGTCGCTTCCTTTACAGCAGTCTACCGGCATGATATCCCCAGGGCAACAGAACGCAAGGACAAATACACCTGCTACTCATCAACCCATTGACACCATCCCTCCTCCTGCACAACATCATCGGAGACAGACTACAGTCATTTACCCTGCTCAACAACAGCATCAGACAACTCATCCAGCAGTGCAGCAGTCCTGCATACAGACCACCAGTAGACCCTGTAAACGTGTACTAAACACTAGTGATGAGCCAGCAGTAAAACGTCACCGGCCTACCACCACACCAGATGATGACATTGCCTTATGTGACCTCGTCATAGATCTATCGCCTGAGTCAGCAGCTCGCACGAGTAACTCATTAAGTCTGAGCTTAAGTCAGCATGTCACGAGCCATCAAGACGGCAGCACCTTCAACAACCACAGCACCATAGACTCCAATATATCAGCTGAGGACGTTTTCACTCAACCCATTGTGAGTATAATAAATCTACATCAAGTCTTGATAATGTTTTCACATCAGATTTCCGCTTCTAAAATTGTGATTTACAGTTTATTACAGAATTATTAAATTCAATTTATTAGACCAATTTTATATAAGGCCAAAATCTTAACACTTCAGATCACAATTGATTTTTGTCAGATACAATATTGTAATTGTCCTGCTAGACCCTTGAGGTGTTTGTGGTTCAGAACTACTGAACTGTTGCACCTTGCTCCAGCATCAAATTTGTTCAATTCCCAAATGATTCTTTGTTGCTTACATATCATCCCGGGCCTCAAGATAGTTGCAAAATACATTATCATCTTACATAAGTCAGTTTAGCAAATGGGAATTAGTCATTGTTCTATATGGAATAATGCATTTAGGAGTGAATAACTAATTCTTGAATTATTTCTGTTTCAGCCACAGAAGCAGGCACAGTCTAAACCTCTCCAGTTAACACAGCAGAGAACACCTGATTCCCATGTCTTCCAGTTCCCAACACCAAACAGTAGTCAGTCACCGTCTCTAACCTCAACAGCGAAGAACTCTAAACGAAGACCAAGCAGCCTACGACTCGATTCTCTAGAACTACCTCTTAGCACACCATGCCCAAGCTTCTTCAATGGACTCAGCCCCCTGTGGAATGTACCTTTCAGTCCTCTTTATATTCCCTCACCTAGACTGATGCTTTCAAAACACCTCGACTAATTCTGAGCATTATTCTAAAATATGCTGGCTTTAATGACATACATTGTAATTGCAGTATTATTACTACCTCTGCTCCCAATTCTTATCACCAGTGCTCCCAATTCTTATTGCTGCCAACCCGTAAAGTTCATTCATTTTCTATGAGTCCATAAAATTAGTTTGGTTCATACTCGTGTGTATATATATTGTGTATCATATTTTGTTTCATCCTTTGCAAAATTATTGTAATTTTATAATAGATACTGTACCATGCTGTTTATTTTTGATGATACTGCTGAATATATCCAATTTTTACATCTTCAATAAATCCATTATAAACCACCCACCTGTCTTGGTAATCATGTCTGTCAGCGGGGAGGGTGTCAGTGAAAGCTCTCCTAATATTGTATGGAGTTGTCTCATTATTACGGTTTGCTGTGTCTTTTTTATCTATTCATAAAATAAGGCACTGTTTAGCTTGCCTAAATCACATTCACAATGTGGCAGCCAGTTATGGAGGTTTGAGAAACACACCTATAGTATAACTGGTTAAAAGCATTATCAACTGCACGACTGAATACGTACGCAAATATTGTTCACGGTTTGTTGATGTGTGGTCTGTGGATGCCTTGAGCACTCTAATATTATAATACAATCTATAGCACATTTTGGGGTCAGTAATTGGTTGATATAATCCTAGCACCAGACCATAATTCCTCAATTCTTCAACTTCTTAACTATAAAGTGTGAATATATGTCTGCTCTCACCTTTTTGTTGTCTCTGGACAACAAATTTGAGATCTCCTGTTGCCGCAGCTAACATCACTATGTCTAAATGGTTCATTTCTTTGACTTCCACGTCATTTATCTGAAAATGAAAGACTCGGCCATTCGTATAAAATTCAACAATTTATCAACAGAAGAAATACAAACTTAATGTGTGATGTGTTGTTTCATGGCAGACTAACCATATTAAGTGGTTCATTTTTGGGCAAAATGAACATTAACTTGGGTTGTAAAAGATTTAACACTTGACAAAGATTCATCTGAAGAAATTCATGGTATTACCAATCATGTGCGACTCAAGGTTTTCTGACGCCAAACCCCCTGCTTATTTGACTACATAGGTTCCTTTCATGCTATAACATACCTGGATAACGCAGTCACCTGATCTTAGCCCTGACACATGTGCGGGTGATCCTCTGTCTACATGTGAGATGACCACCTGCCTCTCAATGTCTTTACCTCTGAAACAACACACCAAGAGCAATATCAATAAATAGGAATAATAAATATTGCACATATTATGGAAATGAAACTGAAAATGATACTTTTGCTGCTTTGCTACTGATTGCCTCACTGATAAATCAGTAGGCTAATTCAAAATATAAAACATAGAGAGCAGATTGAGCCTCGATCCCCTAACCATACCTGTTTGCAGATGTTTTATCGTGAGCGCCAAGCGGTATAAGACCATGCAATGTTGGCGATACTCATGTATACCGTGATATATGAAAACAATGAAGAAACCCATCAAATCAAAAGGAGTCCTAAAAATATTTTTTGTATTAAATATTTACCACCAACTAAAGATGACACGGGAAGGTTGAAATCACCATCCAGCTTTGTAAATCAAATAATGTGAGTGAGAATATAAGGTGACAAATATAGAGATTACTCATGTCTATCCCAGACGTAGGACGTGATCGTGGGACTGAGATGTAGTGTGAAATATTACACCCTTCAATCTTTACCAATCCCAACTCTTCAGGCTAATGATATAGAGCTATACCTGCGCCCATGCAGTGCATTTATTATGTGCACCCCTGATATTTTGGTGTTTAGTTGGCACAGAGGCACAAAGACCACCAACACAATGTTTTCATTTCTATCATGTGTGCCATTATTTTGAAATGTTTCAACCCTTTCATCTAACAAACTGGCCTTAAAAACAATTAGGAGTTATTCTCTCATTGAGCAATCAGGTCAGAGAGAAGACAACTACAAATTAGACAAGATTTGACAGGTCTATTTTCCCACTGATTTCAGAGTGTGTAGTACTACATTGAATTATAGTTACCCCCTGATGCTGCAGCCTAGATAGCCATCAGAATCTGTTTGCACATCGATCGTCCTAGTTCGGGTCTTGGTATTAGAAGGCTCTTCATTTCCTAATTCGGACAATGAGTTAAGCCGTCGGGTGTTAGACGGCCAGTTCTGTACAAGCCGGGGGTCACAACGTGCCTCTGCAAGATAAGATGATCTTGTCGGAGACTCAGTCACTGCATGAACCTCGACTGTAATCAGATATTGTAAAGCATTTTGAAAAATGCTGATATGAATTATACAAATAAAAAGAGTATAATAAAATAAGATGCTCAGTTTGGCAAGCAGAGCCAGCAAATTGGCTTTAAGTCTAACACCCCACGCTGTTTTATCTTTGATGGAGACCCTGCAGTTGTAATCAGGGTACCTACCGCTGACTTCAGAATGAGTGGTGCTGACATGCTCACGAGCAGATGTGTCTATAATGACATCAAAAGCCATTGGCTGACTTAGAATATGCACAGCAGCATGATGAGATATCTTCACAAAGCTGATACCGTTTACTCGGATTATTCTATCACCTATACATAAACCCTGTAACAGACAAATAAATTTTTTTGAGATATTGAGTTCTCGCATTATGGCCATCGGGAATATCTGGTGTGTTACCATATAAAGTACCTACGGTTAATGTCATATTATCTTACAACCACATCTTCCAGCAGAACTTAGTTGACTATTTGAGATTCCGTCTCGAAAAATCCTAAAAAAGTTACTAAGTGTGATATATAGCAGTACCTACAACAGACTGTAGGAGCGCACACAATTGGTTACCTTTGCATGCCTCTCGTAGAGTAACCCTACATACAACCTAAGGTCTATCAAGCAAGCCCATTTGTGGTTGAACAGCACACAGTTAGCGCTTGTGATATGCTTGCAGTTTAAGTGATACAACTACAGGTAAATTAATATTGGGGAAGTCATTGGGAACACAGGTAAACCGTTTGTTCATGTAAAATTAACATACACTTGCACATAACCACACCGCACTTGAAGTATATAATCCTACCTTACGTTCAGCCTGGCGTCCTTGATCAACAGCTGATATGAAGATGCCACACTTGTATTCTTTGCCCCCTTTGATATTGAGACCCAGACTTTCACCTTTTCTCCTTTCAAATAACACCCTTTTCAGGTGTTTCTTCGGACTTCTATGTACAGATGAGGGCATTGTTGAACGTGATCTACCAGCTGCTCTCTTGGGGGCTACCAAAATAAATCATGATATATAATCACACACATATATAAATACAGAATCATCACATTGCTAAAGCTCAAAATATTGGACGCACGGCATTATACTGTATGAAGCATAATGAAGCTCAAGTCTATTACAGGGAATATTACAATATTACAAATAAAATTCAAAATATCTCATAACAAAAGGAAACCAAAAGTTTAAGTGAATAGTGGAGGAGACAGTCTGGTATTTTTTTCTTAGAACTGTAAACCTATATTGAAGACAGATAATAAAGGTTTTCGACTCACTTGACTTTGCAGGACGGAATCTGATAACACTAGTGACTGTTCTCACAGTATCCCCTGCCTCGTAATCCTGACTCTCACCCTGTGAGTCTAACCTCTCTATGGGACTACTGCACCTCTGCTCAGCTTCACTAGGACTACTGTACCTCTGCTCAGCTTCACTAGGACTACTGTACCTCTGCTCAGACCCACAAGGTCTACTGTACCTCTGCTCAGACCCACTAGGTATAACAGAGAGTGGTAAAGAAGAACTCGGAGCCCCAAAATTAGGCAATGTGAGGAATGCTTTTGGTATGGCAGGTCTTCTACTTGTTTTATAAGATGTTGAGTAGATGTCTTGTGGTGTTCTTGTGATCTTGCGACTAGTATCCAGTGGCTTTCCTTTCAAAAAGTCCTTATATCCTCTGATGTTCATTCGACACAAAGCAGTAAAGTTAGCCTGCAGCTCTTTAGGCAGAAATTCCCGCAGAGCAGCTATGAACATCATCTGCTCAGCAGTTTTTATCACTTCTCCAATCTCAAATACAAAAGTTGTGAGTGAACCATTCGAACAGAAACTCTTAATCGCCTCTCTAATAGATATCCTATCTGCATTACCAAACAGGTCATGCGCCAGCGATCTGATCCCATGCCCTCCTAGAGTATTCACCTGAGGTATCCCAGCTCGGTCAGTCATATCTCTAGGTATCTGAATAAATCCGAAGAATAAATGTCAACCTTCTATACAGTGGTGGAGCATAGGCCCTACATCCAATCAATAATTTACTCATGTTTTTATGTACACCCTAAACCTATATATAAGCATATGATATGACCATCAATTATTCAATATGGGTTATTATGGGAATGCTTTTAACGAAATTGTTTTGGTGCGATGATTACATAACTGAATGTGCACCACATCAACTTTGCATCATACTGTATTATAGGGGATCGCTATACATCTTCAGATGCTTTGACAACAGCGGATTTTGGGGTTGACATATAAGATGTCATGTCAAAACATATAAACATGACAGAGATGGTTTACAACTTCCTTCTAGGTGAGAGCGTAAGACTTGAATGTGACCATTCTGCCAACAGTTTTGTATGGTGAGACTCCCATTGTACGCTAACTTATCTTTTTGCCGTTTTCATAAGATTTTAATTAGATTGTTAGCAAGAGGAGAAAGCATTTACTGTCGAGTAACTTACGGATGGGTTTGCAACACAAGTTCTTTCTTCTATCATTTTGCTTTTCTTCACATTTATATACTCACCCATCACAAATATTACAACTTTAAATCTTACATTTATTGAAGAGTTGTTTGCATGTGATCATAAACGAGACAACTCCTATCTTTGATTACTAGTGTATCCCCTTTCACAACATTATATAACAGCAGGGAGGGTGGGACCAACTTTTATTGCTCAGTTCGTTCAGCCAATAAACAGAAACATTCAGGTACCAGCTTAATCAGAGGAGAGAACTATGAAACACAATATTTTGGATTCTTTGAGGCCTAGACCTTAATATCAATTTCTGAGTTAACATCTCACAGATATCGAAGGAGCCTTTTTATTGAGAGCTGTGAATGGAAACACACAGAGGTTGTCAGCGTCCCTGGAGTATACTTTCCATGTAAGCCCAAGTATATAGAAACATCTGTATATTCAGGTTACCAGTCTCAGTGAGAACTCAAGGCCTGAGAAATAACTTACTCAGTAAAAGAACTCAAAACACATGTGACGCATTTCAAACTACGGTATACCAATCTCCGGATGAGGCTACCAGTATTGCATTCTCTGGGGCCTGATATGGTCAAAAACAACTATCAAAAAAGTGTTTCGTGTCAGAAATATGGTAATCAAGTTTCCCAAAAGAGGACACCTAGTCAGTCACAAAAGGGCCATACACCAGTGAGTTACTGGAGACTGATGGGGTCGGGTTTCCAAGAAGCAAAGAGGTTGGAGTATGACGGTTGAGGAAGCCTCCGATGTAGTAAGCGACCTCACAAAATAACCAACCAACCCCCCCCCCCCCAAATAGAGGGGGGATTCGTCATTGACATTGACAAAGTATACATGCTTGTAAGCAAGGAGCAACAGCTTGTTACTCCTTGTTGCAAGTAACTCCAGATGCCTTATGAATTATAGCCTTATCTGAAGGGGACTTTGAGACAGGGTTAGCAAAAGAGGAGGCTTGGATCAAAGTTCTATGGAAGAGAGGTTGAACAACTATTAATAGAATTTACCCAGTAATCTATCAATGATGATTGGATAGGTAGGCATATAATCATAGTCTGCTATCTCATCTGATCTCTGGATTGATTAATTCAAGTTAGTTACTAGTAAGTAGGAAGTAAGATGGGTTTATTATTAATAAATAGTGTGATCTTACTTTCTGTAAAAGATCTTTTGCACCTACCACCCATTTTATTACCAGTCAGGAGGTATAATTATACTTAACCATAGAAATAGTTGATGCTATACATTTAATAAATATTTACAGAAATGGTTTATTCATATTACACGAAGAAATGGTTTTGCACATGAATGAAGGTCACCAAGGACGCTTTGATGGGTTTAATTTGTCTTCTTTTCTAAGAGTAGGGAGCATCCGGCAAAGCACTAAGGATACTCTTCAGCAACCTAGTTCACTGTACTCATTGACCTATAAATTTGTAGAGTGTATGTGTAATGTGATTGGGCAAATTCAAAACTTATATTGGGGTAAATGATAATCATTGGCTTACTGAATGACATAATTCAATTAGAGAAACTTTTGCTGCACAATACTCTTTGGGGAGGAGAAAAAATGCTGTATGAACTGTACTGGTATGGGCAGGGGAACTGTCTGTTCCTGGATGGCTAGCTCTTGTTACCAAGAGCTTGCCAGACCCTGACATATGAAAAGGGAGTAAGACCACAGAGCTGCCAAATTTCTGTGACAGTCCATTTTTATTTGAATCCAGTCCTGCTTCGTTGGACCTTAGTTCATTCTACTAACTAACGAATCTTTCAATTATTTATATCAAAGACTTACTTACTTACTTACTTCCCAATTAATCCTAGGAGCCAGTTCGAGGCATATAGGGTATTAAACCAGTTTTATGACCATTGGGGGTAACTTGAGGGGAGATATGTTGTCAGAATGTGAGTCACCATTACCTATTGAACATATAGGTTTATCACACTGTATAATAAACTCACATGTAAGCATGGTTACACAGTGACAGTTTAATTAATTTAATGCAAGGATTAGGAAAAAAATAAATAATTAATATAATCTCACACATCAGCAGCAGGCCAGACATGGACTGCAGCATCAACTAAGGCAAAAAGAATGACCTAACCTGAAGGATACTAGTAAGCACTTAAAAAAGAGAGAATAAACAGACAGAACACAATATCACATACATAGTACTTAGATTTAGTCATTGATGTTGTTAACAGGGTTAACGGGCAACCAA
Source organism: Membranipora membranacea (assembly GCA_914767715.1). NCBI lineage: Eukaryota > Metazoa > Bryozoa > Gymnolaemata > Cheilostomatida > Membraniporidae > Membranipora > Membranipora membranacea. Next base: position 9,677,057 of record OU612065.1, read on the forward strand.
GGTTTCGCAGCAATGCATTAATGGGTAGCAAATAATGTGCTGGGCAGCATCAGCTTTGTGCATTACGCGATGCAAAACTCAAAGTAGTTGCTGACTCTAAGCTGGGTAACACTTCAGTTTAGGGGAGGTTCCAAGACTTTGCTGTAATAAATATAGAGCACAGGCTAAATAATAACAGGAACAGGAAACTGCTATGTGGTATTCTCTTTTAGCTGAGTTTGAGTGCCTGATGTAAGAAATGTTTCACAAGAATTCTGGCTGAATAATCATCCGAATTATATTTTGTCTTTTTCCCAATGCAGAAGGTGCAATCTGCTTTTAATCAATGGCCATCAATGAGAAGTTGTTTGAAACCTTGGTTGCCCTTTAAGGGGGGAAGTAGACCTTCACTTGGTCCTTAATTCGATTAAAGTACGAAAATTTCCATGCATTGGTACGATGGACCCAGCTTATGGTGTTGCCTCTAGTGTTGTGTGCTTTGGATGAGAACCTTATGTATTTATTCAATTTTATTTCAAATAGCCCTGCCTCCACCTTGCGTAGGAAGAGGGTGTCTAACTCCGATTGATTGATTGATTTATCAGTTTCATTTTTATTTATTATTGGTCATTATGACTGGTAAAAGCACTGCCTAGTCATTATGTTACTGGGTCTTGAGTGTGATAAGACTTGCAACACTTGGTTAGTTTTGTAGTGTTGTTTCTGTTGGATTGCTGCCACAATCACACATACAATACATGCACACACCACCTTATAAAACATAACTAAGACTGCCACACGACAGTCCAGTCTTGTCACATTTTACAACACCCATAGCCAGCGCCTGTTTTTTAAGCCCGTTCAGAACTGTATAGCTTTTTGTAATGTTAGACAGGGATTGGGAACAAACAGGCTGGGGAGTGGGCGTATTTTCTATTTTGATTAAAAACTGCTAAAAGCAGCTCATCTTGCTACTAGCTGAAATATCATTCCAAAATAACTCACACCAATGAACTGAGCTGATGCCACAGGTCTACTCCAAAACCTGGGATTTCGGCGATGTTTGACTCCCCCCCCCCTTGAGCTTTTGGAAGGCAATACGGTTAATGAATCCATCGCAACAAGAAGATATCAATATAGCATACTGACCTAGCAGTGTATTCGTTGCGATTGATGATTCAGGTTATTGTTTGCCGTCACCACGGCACCAATTACCAATCACTCTGTTATGGCAGACTACTACGCATTTATTAGCCTTTGGGCTCTCCCCGGCAAGGGTGCAGCACCAATATGTATGTATGTTATTGCTGTAGAATTGCCCCCCCCCCCCTCCACTTTTGGCATGCGTCCTGTATCCCAAGTCCTGCCACATATCTCAGTTTGGTTGACCCGTGGGTTGATCTAGCCTTAATTCATCAATCAGCAATGAAAAACTGTATGGACAATTTAGATGTCTCTTTTTTTCAACTAGCTTTACTCATACCCATACAATACACTATATAAATATAGAAGCAAAAGTGACTTCTCACTGGGATCAAGAAGAGTAGAAAAACGATCATGCTTTCTGTAGTTCTGGTCTCTTGAGACACATGGTCTACGGTTCCGAGATAATCATCAGAGAACATCAATCACTGGCTACATAGTAGTGTTAAGGCAGCAATGGTTTAGAAAAGGCCTCTTACATTAAACTCAGATGTGTGTCACACGATGTAATTTGATGGGGCTATTGGCAGAAATTCTATAGTCATGCTGTTTGTCGCTTGATAAGACTATCAGAAGTTCATGCCATTGATAATTATCCCGTTAACCGATCCCTATAGAGAAATTCACAAACAGTAGTACTGTGCGGTACCACTCTAACTCCTTAGCTTACTTCAGTTGTGCCATTTGCTGTTCTCCCAATTCATATGTATTGCGTGTGGGTCCTCTTTGGTGATGAGACTCTTATCAGAGTGGAAGTGAGTTAGAAATTCTGGACAAAAATATAAAAATCATCATCATCATCATCATTGGCTGTCCTTCGTATCCGAAGATGACTTCTTGTGAACCATGTCTCTCCATTGGCATCTGCTTCTGCTGAGGGATTGCCAGCTACCAACATGAATCTTTTTATCTTTGAGGTTTCTCTTCACCGTGTCCTTGAACCTCAGCCTGGGTCTCTTTTTCTATTTCTTCTCATGGTTCGTTTGAATTTGCTGACAAGATTGTTTAGGGATAAGGTGGGTTTTGTCAGTTGCCAACATACCCCTCTCCACTACAGAAATACGCTGAGCTGGCAAGGATTGACCAGGACGAGCCCAGCAGTTCGGTAGTCGCAGTGACTGGCCGTGTAGGTAGTAGGTACCCATTGCGCCCTTACAGATTGTCATGTGTCTGGATGAAGTTTTTCTGGGTCATCATTCCATAGATCCTCAATGCTATTGGCCTGGTGAGTTCCAGTTTACCGGCGGTGACCACTTGGAGGTTAGCATGAAGTCTTGACTGGCAGTAATTTCTCCTGAGTTCATCATTACCATTAGCCCTTGGATACAGGAGTCCGTAGTGTCTTGATACATCTGTTGGTTCCCGCATCCACCACCACCAATAAAAATCATACCGATAAAAATCATAATAATTATAATACTGATAGGTTTGCATTATTTTTCAGTACATTAGTTGTGCGTAAAGTTAACCAACAGGGTACAAGGGTATTTTATGTTCACCTTGATATCATGATCTGATTGTTTTACTGTTTTCTTTATTCAGACCATAATCAATCAATATGAGTGAGGAAAGATTTGATGGTATGTTGCTAACTATGGCTCAGCAGTGCGAAGGAGGCATTCAACAAGTGAGTTAGTGCTAGTTTATATCACATGCTTTTGGAAAATCACCCCTTCATGAAAAAGCTTCCAATGTATTTTTATGGGACTCTGCATTCTGCTTGACGTGGCGATTCCATTCCTAATAAAACATATCTCGTTTTTCAGTTGTTGGATATCTTCTTTGGATTCTTATCACGCAAAACCGATTTTTATACGGGTGCAGAGCTACCAAAGATTCAGCAGGTGAGTGAATCCTAATATTGGACTTCGTATATTCATCAAGGGTTGAGCGCCAACAATTTCCTCACATAGTAATGCAGAAAATGCAAAAGGCTATTTATCTCTATGTTAGGGTTTTTGAAAGATTGACGTTTTACCTCTTTCCGTAATATTGACATTTTTGTGTTTCATACTTTTGTCAGACCAGCCATTTGTCTTTCAGTGAGGGATTCAGGACTTCTCTGAGTAGCCGCTGCGGTTTGTATGCAAGACTAGCGCCCATTTGCTAGCATTAGAGTGTATTAGGATGGATTTATATGGTATCATGTTTTCATTATTGGTTGCAGATTGTGATAAGCTCAGTGAGTAAGTATTACCAAGCAGCTGCTGACAGAGTCGAGAAAGAGAAGAAGGAGCGAGAAGCTGCAGATAAGAAGAGGAAGGAAAGGCAAGCAGCAAAACAAGCTGCTGAGAAGAAACAACAGGAAGAGGAGCCGAAAATAAAAGAGCTCACAGATGAAGAGGCTGAAAAACTTCAAAAAGAGCTAGACAGTAAAAAAGTATGTTTATAGATCATTGTTCTCTGTGGGTCAAAACAGACTCTCTGCCGTGTATAAGAATTAACCCACATATACGAAACTCTGCAAATGACCTGCCATGCCATTCTTAGAGTGGGCAACTTGCAATTAATATTTATCTTCTATTGAATAAATAGGACTTTTGATTACAATTCCTACTTACATATTAGACAAAAACCACAAACACTGTCAGGATGTAGGGGCTGTACCTTTTGGAGCACAATTCTCCCCGTAAGAAGAAATTTCCAATCATGTACATCTTATTATAATCGATCACCATCATCTTAGTCCATCATAAATAACTTACTATTTTCAGAATTCAGACAAAGCAGTTGATTCGGGAGCTGCTGGAGACTCTTCTGATAACAAGAAACCATCAGGTGAAGGGGTAGATAAATCTGAAGATGAGGAAGACGAAGCTGACAAAGGAAAAATAAAACCAAACGCAGGAAACGGCGCCGACATGGAAAATTATTCATGGACGCAAACCTTACAAGATGTTGAGGTAAATATAGTGAAACCTATCTAACTTATCAATCGATCTGAAAGGTACATAATTTCACAAATTAAAATTTACTGTAATAGGACACATACATGTCTTGCTCGCCTCATTTAATAAAATTCATCTTATGTATTTTTGCAGATCCGTGTGCCATTCAACGTATCTTTCCCACTCAAGTCCAAAGATGTTGTAGTCGACATTACACCAAAGGTAAGGTTACAGCATACAGCTATATTTATTGGTTGGAACTCGAATGATTTTATCTCTTATACCTGTTCTAGATTCTCTCCGTATTACATTCGGGATAATAATTAGGTTTTTCTTTTAATTTTTCTAGCGTATAAAGGTAGGACTGAAGGGACATCCGCCAGTATTAGAAGGAGAAACGTATAACAAAGTTAAAGGAGAGGAGTGTACATGGCTGTTAGTGGATAAGAAAGTAGTAGTTATCAGCTTAGAAAAAGTAAGTCGTACCACTATTATCAATACTGTGGGTTAAAAAAAATTCCACTGTTGCTCTAGTCTAAAACAAACTGAAGTGTCATGTTATTGATTACAAAATAGGAATGTGATTAATAAGAATATTAATAAACTAGTCATCAGGGGACAGTCTCAATTGGGACTTGCTAATTTAGATGAATTCTGCAAGTGTTTACCCATGGTTCAATCATGTCCAGCCAACACTCAGCCATAGCAATTTGAATGTCTTTGTTGAGAAATAATTCATTATAAGAGAACACAACCGTACATATGTCGGTGGTTTTGTGTCAACTTTCCATAACTTTGGTATTATATTTTATCATCTGATAATGGTCAAGCAAGCTCTGCACCTAATATGTTGTCGGTCCCTCAGGAAGGCGTTTAAATCTGGCTCAATGGTGGCTAATTAAAACCCATATAGTTGACTGAGAGTTGGCCAGCATTTAGCTGAGAAAGTCCAGCTAAATGAGCAGTGGCTGCAGAATCCTGAATGGTTCATAGATCATAACACATTCCTGTTTTGCGAGATGTGACCAGTCCATTTGGATCATAATATTTTGTTATAGATAAATCAGATGGAGTGGTGGAGTAGAATAACTAAGGACCAGCCGGAGATCAATACTAAGAAAGTACAACCTGAAAATTCCAAGGTAAGCATAAATTTAAAGTCATTTTTGTAGATCAACATGTACCTATATTCTTGCTGATACTTTTAAGCTAACTCAATGTTAGCTACTCGGCAGCCTGCTCTTTATACAATTCTTAGAATATGACATGGTTTCGTCAGATGATTGATTAGATGAGGAGGAAATCCCCTTGCATCGTAACACTTTTTGAATATTCAGCATTTTGCTTGTAGTTGAGTGATTTGGACGGGGAGACAAGGTCTATGGTGGAGAAGATGATGTATGATCAGAGACAGAAGGAAATGGGAAAGCCCACCTCAGATGAACAAAAGAAAGAAGATATGCTCAAAAAGTAAGTACATTTGACAATAACTTCAGTGTGAGGTAACTTGCCAAGAGAAGTAACTCATGATTCCACAATGAAATTCTTGTTCAAAATTGCGCATATAATCAGACCAAGGACTCCTTGAACAGACTTTGATGAGATTCAGGCATACTATGAAGTATCAGCTGTTATTGAGTAAAAAGAAGAGAGATTTTAGTGTCTAATTTATTGTTTCAAGGTATTTTAAATAAATTATGCACACCACATTTGAATAGAACATTATGACTTGTCTTATTTCAGATTTATGAATGCTCATCCCGAAATGGATTTCTCCAAGGCAAAATTCAGCTGAGAGGACTGAAGTGACAAAACCAAGACTATCAATACTTAGCCAATAGTGCTAATTTTCATTTGATAATATTATCTCAGTTCTCTGTTGTTTTGGCACTTAGTATTATCACATATAAATATGTCTCGTCTTTTCATCCTCCATGAACCTAATAGAAATTACTACATTTATCATAGAGAAGTCAGTGGTTATTACCTAAAGCTATTTGTAAAACAAAATAAATTTGTCCACAAAACGATAAACAGGGTGGCAATTCTGTAACACCCTCTCACTGCTCCACAATCCTCTGACAGATCGCATCAGTAAACTCGGAGCACTTGGCTGATCCTCCTAGATCTCCCGTTACAAACTGTAAAATTGTAAAGAGTGCATGTAAAAACTTGTAAATATCCGTGAACTTGACTAACATCAACAACGGTATGACTAAGAGAACTCATGTTGACATCCAGCAGCTATCAATCATGTAGGTGTATTCAAATAATTACACAACACAGAACTATAGTATCTGGACATTCACATAACATGATATTGCAGTGTAATGTACTGATGACATATTGAGGGAGAATTCCATATTATCTCTTTATTATTATATTGGGTATTTGGTGGGTTGTCATTGAAATGCTTAATGCTGACTTACCTCACTCTCTTTGATGATTTGAAAGCAGGCAGTTTCAATAGTGTCAGCATAAGCATTGAGATTCATGTGACGCAGCATCATAACAGCACTAAGTAGAAGCGCAGTAGGGTTGGCTTTGTCCAGACCAGCTATATCTGGTGCTGTGCCATGAACCTATAAGAAATATCAAAAATTGTAACAAGAAATATAGGAATGACTCAATATATACAGGATCATCACAGTTGTCTCATGAGATGAGAACTAGATCAAGACACAGTCGGCAGCAGTTATCCTGAGACAATGTCTAGTGACAAGGTATAAAACAAGGGCAATCTGGCATGCTACTTTATGAGCACAACAAAGGTGGTTTCATTTGCCAACTAATAGAAACAAGCGTGAACCATCAGAACTCACAGATTCAAATATGGCGGCTCCATCCTCTCCAATATTTCCACTGGGAGTCAGACCTAAACCTCCAATCAAGCCTGCTCCAAGATCACTATGTAAATAATAAAAATTGATATAAGATTTGTTGTAGGAGGTACATGTGCAAATTATCTGTCTGAGTCAGCATGAACCATTGAAATGGGCCAAGCTGGTATGTGAACTCCAAATATCACAATCATAAATCATGTGCACTTTCATTTTCTCAACAATGACAGTAAAGGTTTACCTGAGAATATCTCCATAGAGGTTAGGCATCACCAACATATCATACTGTGAAGGGTCCTGCACCAGCTACAGAGTAGAAACAAAATATATCTATTAAATTACAGCACCATTAAATTCTGTATTACTAGGGGCAAGTATGAATTTATGATGATGATGATCAACTGCATGATCAAAACATCCAAAACACACATGACTGTGTTATATAGTAAACATTATTACACAAGTCACAGGATGTTGTTGACTTACATTGAGGCAGACAGTATCCAGGTAATTCTCACTGAATCTTATTTGTTTGTGTTTTTCTGCTTCCTCTCGGCAGCATTTTAGAAACAAACCGTCTCCCATTCTCCTGCAAAAGCGTTTGGAAAAATTAAATTATCGCACTCTTCCAACATTATCATCTGTAGGGTGATGTCATATACTTCCTACATGCACGGACCTCATTTTAAGCGGACTTAATGTATTCAGATTACAGCAAAAGCCGCAGGCTGTTTAAGAAGCTACATGTAAATCCTACCAGAACTAGCTCGTAAAGCCAAAAACAGACAAAATAAGCAATTGGAATAGTGTTGAATATCAAGCCCCAGTATTTTCTGGAGCTAAGTTATCTTTTGACTATTATGGTCCGAATCCACTCCAAGAAGATTTGATGCCAAGCTCTTTCTCTGAATGATAAATTCAAGGTTAATAATCACAATTGGTACTTGATAAGCTTCATATTACCATAGGCCCATCTTCACTCCAAACTTACATGATATTGGCTTTGTGTACAGCTGTGATATGAGACCTGCCATTAGCTATCGCATATTCAAATGCAAACTTGGCGACTCTCCGTGAAGCCTCCTCAGTGATCAGTTTGATACTCTGTACTACCCCTGGTACAATCTGCAGTCATTATAACATTTAAAATAAATCATAGAAACACTATTGCATAATACTAATTACTAACCTACCATACACTGCGGCATAGTATTCATCTATTAGTGCTGCCAAGACTTCATATTACAGTCTCGCATTTTTACAATATTTTCAATGTCTTTGCTAATACCCAGCAATATGTTGACATAGGGCATACTTACAGTATGTTCAATACCGCTGTATTCTCCCTCTGTGTTTTCTCTTATAGTGACTAGATTAACATCATCATAAGCTGTCTTGAAGCCTTCTATAGATTTGCAGGGTCTAACATTTGCGTACAAGTTAAATTCTCTGCAATTAAAATTGAAGCATGAACATATAAGCCATGGAGTTTTAAAAGGTGACAATTATTCATTTAGTTGGAATATTATCGTAGTTTTCTTCTCATTGCACTCATTGGTCAGAGAGCTGGTAACTCCCAATACCTTGAACAATGCTCTGTATCATGCCATGCATGATTTTGGCTTTTGAACATAGTATTTCACCAAAATTGATTTTGCCTATGGTGATTGGAATGGTAGTTGCTCCTGGCGCAAGCAAATTGTGAAATGCGAAACCCTTTTTTTTGTTTCTCACAGCCAATTTACAGCAATATGACCACATCACAAAGTTATCTATGCCATCACATGAGACAAAATCTGTGTAAATCTGTTGGATATACTATGAATACTATCAAGCACATAAACATTGAGTTTATGAGGATGCGAAGCATTGAAAGTGAATACCTCAGCAGTGTGCTTCTGAGTAGCTAAGATTTGACTTACTTTCGTAGGGCAAGATTTAGAGAACGATGACCTTTTCCAACAGGTGTGGCCAAAGGTCCTTTGAGGCCTATTTTGTTTTTGTGAACAGAGTCTATAGCTGTTTGAGGAATCCCAAATGTTCCATCAATACCCTGCACAGGGGTGACATCAACTGGTTCCCAATCAATGGGTGCCTATAACATATCAGTCATTGAAGAATTTAAATGAAAAATATTGGTCCATCGATCGTTCGATACTCGACTTTTACCTGTCCAACACACCGATAATCCAGTTCTTTTCCAACTGATCACTTTCAATATTCACATAATAATCATCACTTACCCCGGCTACTTCAAATATTCTTTGAACAGCAGCAGAGATCTCTGGTCCTATTCCATCCCCGGGTATGAGTGTAACAGTCTGCTTCTGTAAAACAAAGTAAATTTATGAGAAACACAATCTGGAAAATCCAAGTTCCATCATGGTAAAGAAAGAATATTTGAACAGCACAATATAGCACAAAGCAGTTAGTGTTGAACAGATTACAGCAAACAATTACCTTGGTACCAGGATCCAGGGGTAAATTATGAGCCAATTTAGGCTTAGGAGGCTATAGCAGGGAGAGAGAGCGGTAAAACTGTACAGTATCAATACTTGAGCGTTGAGGGATATCAACATCAATGTCATTTATATTGACAACAGTACAGAACAGAACTGTTCATTCCACAATTTAACAATTGCAATAATAAAAATAACTAAAGGCACAGGCAGATAGCCTGTTTTGCTAAAATAAACTAACTATGGCTTGTTCCTCAGCCAGGCATTCTCATATATATTGTTTTAAGCGTCTGTTAGACCAGTCACCCAGTATATATGATAGACTGTATCTCGTGAACCAAGAAGTAGATAATGTCATGGTATGACCTCTCACCAATCACAACGAGAAAAAAAAACTTTCAGTACTTACAGATGAGTAAGGTCGACTCTGTAATAGCTTCGAGAATTCATTCAGCTACAGTAGAGAGAAATATGATGTTCTGAATAGGAAAATGTGGGTGTAGCGATGAGGCTCGCCAAATTATTATGACACAGCCATATGCTTGTTTTCCAAAACCACAATAATGACAGTAATAAGCTAATCGAAAGTTTGGTCATAGTCGAACCCAAAGAACGTAAAACCACATATTACTGCACTAATCTATTCTCGGTTTGCAGAAAAGTTGGTTGGTACACACAGGGTCCCACCAATACCCAGTAAAGGATAGTGGGATTCCAACTGCAGGCCTTATTTATAGTTATCTAGTTATAAGTTATAATACGTACCTGTCCCTTTCGTAAAACCCTTCGTAGACTAGATGCTAAATTACTGGCCATTGCTGCCTCAGACTGGAAAGAAAAGAGATATTGGAGTCAATAATCACAATTTCAGGTTTCATAATGGGGTTTTGCTGAGACAAATTTTTTGTCGATCCCTTTTTTTAATTACATCATAGAGAGAAATCCTTGATCAATGAAAGCGCTGTTTGGTACAAAGACTATTGGCCTAGCAAATTGAGATATCACCTAGGTATAAATGCGCCTAGTATCCAATTTTTGCAAGTTAATTATTCAACAAAATGGCTCTATAATGGATCAATGAGTTACCCAACTTACGAGCCTTGAAGCCCAGACAGTGAGAAACTATATCAACCAATCCCGAAACCCATGTCCATACCTACCATTAATGAAATATGTAGTATCCTGGCTACCTGTAACAGTACCATATTGCTAATATGTTGGCTCTGATTGGCTGGTGGGTGAGAGAGAGCCAATGCCAGGTCAGCTGGTACATTCCTAAAAGTGCCTAATTATATGTAGTGAATGCAAAAGTAATTTTTTTCACCTTAACTGTATCTCAAAATGTACTTTTACAGTTACCTGGCTATAGTTTAGTGCACTTTCCCACCAAACATCCAATCAGATCAGGGCCAACACATTCGGCTACTACAGGGTACTGTTACTAGCTAACTAAGGTGTTTGCTCTGATCAAGGAGCTGGAATTTCTTCCGTTAATTCAGATTAATCATTCTGAGCCGACAATTGTGTAACACAATAATATGCCTATATATGCCTATATTTCTTATTCTAATCCTATCATAGGTATGATATTGATAGTAGACCAAGGAGCATGATCAAATTTGAAGTTTGACTGATCGGCTGGTGAAAGGCTGTGACTCACCACTAGAATGGGGGCAAATTGAATAAAACCAAAGAGTTAACTTAGTTATGAGGAATTCTTGGGCTGGCAGAACAACACTCATTATTAGTTAGTCTGTCTTGATAACCTGTTTTTGGAGACCACACAGCTCAAAAACACTCAGCTCACATAAAACCACCTGCACAACACTTGGTATAGGTTGGTTCCGTCAGCTGATTGAATTGATGATGAAGAGCTAGTTCAAATAGTAGGTGCTAGGAGTGCAAAAAAGGGCTCCAACACTCACTCTAAGTCAGTCTAAGACTAATGTAACACTAACAGCAAGCAGCAATGGTGTTCAGGAGCAAGGCATCTTGAGTTACAAGCATGTCCAGTCCAGTATCAACCACATGATACTGGACATGTTTGTAACTCCAGATACCTATGAGTATGAGTAGTATGACTGTGTTCAGGAGGCATTATGACTGGGTTTGCTACATAGTAAACTTACTTACATCTTACATCAAAAACGACATCAGCATAGCCAGCAAAATGTTAGAACACATCGTGACGAGCCACCTAATGAAGTTTGTGGAGGGCAACAACATCCTATGCCCTACCCAACACGGCTTCCGCAGCAACCTTAGCTGTGAAACACAATTAGTAGAACTGGTTGCAGATGTGTCTAAAGAACTGGACAACGGCAAAGAAGTGGATGCATGTGTGTTAGACTTTAGCAAAGCTTTTGATAAAGTAAACCATGCTAAACTTATTCGAAAGCTAGAAACTGTTGGTGTCAGCAAACAGTTAACTGAGTGGACCGCAGAATTCCTCAGAGACCGCTCACAACCTGTAATCCTACAAGGTACAAAGTCTGAGTGGTGCCCTGTCACATCAAGGCTCGGTTGTCGGCCCGTCGCTGTTCCTACTATACATCAACGACCTGCCATCAGCCGTCAGATCTAAAGTGAGACTATTTGCCGGTGACACTATAATCTACACAACTACCGACAAATCTGACCAACTTCAACGAGACCTCCTCTCCCTCGAAGACTGGGAAACCAAATGGGATATGAAATTCCATCCTGCTAAGTGTGAGACTATCCGGTTCAGCCGTAAGAGATCCAAGGCAACCACCATGCCCTATTGCCTCTATGATGAAGAGATATCTCTAGTCCACTCCATCAAGTACCTAGGTGTTAGGTTACAAAGTGACCTAAAATGGCACTCACACATCACGCAGATCACAGCCAAAGCCTCAACCATTCTTGGATTTGTGAGACGAACCATTCCACCCCAATCTACTGTCCTCCGTGCCAGAGCATACAAGCAACTGGTCAGACCGGTGCTCGAGTACGCATCCTGTGCTTGGGACCTACTACCAAAGACGCTATCCAAAGATGTAGAAGCGGTACAGAGAAGATCGGCCAGGACGGTCCTTAACATCCCCCGGACCAGCCATACTTCGACCACAGCCCTTCTACAGAAATTGGATTGGAAACCACTGGCTGAGAGGAGAGAGAGAAGGCGCACCTGTATGTTCAGGGCGATGCACTACGGGGAGATCAACACCGACATCTCCAATTATGTATCGCTATCCGACTGCAAGCATAGTAGCCGACGACATGGCAAACAATACAGAGTAGAGCGCCATAGAACTAAAGCTCACATGGCAACTTTCTTCATCTCGACTAGCAAGATTTGGAATGATCTTAACAGGACGGACAGACTCCTCTGCTCCCCCGGTTAACCCTGCCCTCCCATTCCTTGCCCTGACCTGGATACCTTGACCTTGGAAATGTTAACGGACATATGGCTAGCAACATTACCGGAGTCTTCAAACCTACCTGAAGATTATGTCGGCAAGTACCAAGTAAGTAAGTATCACGCTAGACCGCCTAGGGGGGGGGCGTAAGGGGCGTGCCTCAGTTTTTGGACAATGTTCCAGAATACCATCCCATGGGTAGGGCATTTGGGTTCAGAGTGGGTACATGTACCCATCCAGTAGGGCATCAGTAGTATTGTCCTCTGATTGTCCTTAGATTTTCATATCCCGTATTGTCTGGGGCAGAAAACTGTAGTATGGGGCTGGTTTATTATTTTATCATAGGATGCCGAGTGCAGGGTGGGCCTCCTATCTTGACAGTACCTTATGTAGGAGCTTTACCCTGGATTTCTTCCGCCAAATAACTAGCTGTTCCAGCTGCAATTTCTCCTTTGCTTCCGTAACACTCCTCCTCCCCTTCAGTCCACAGATCATTCTCACACCTTGGTTTTGCACAATCTCGAGTGCCTCGATCTCCCTCTTTGTGGAAGGATCCCAGGCACGGGAAGCATATTCCAGATGAGGAAGGCAGAGAGACTTGTATGCAATCAGTCTGGCTCTCTCCGGTGCCCAGTAGAGAGCTCGTCTGATCATCCCAATCTGCTTTCTGGCACTGCAGATTTTGTCGGCTATGTATGTGGTCAGTGAACTTTAGGTCTGACTGCAGTATCAGCTTGCCGGTCCTAACTTCCCAGACCAATGTATGAGCAAGGAGTTAGACTCCTTAGTATGAGAGACCGATGAATGTATATTTTACCTGTAATAGCCGTCTTGAGTTAGGTACAGAATGAGATAGAAAAATTACACTTACTTACTTGGTCAAGACTGGTATTCCTCGCTACACAATGTGAATGTGTATCGGTAATAGCTAGCCTAGCCTGTGGTCTTATGTCTAATACACCCAATAACAGTTCTCCCTCAAGTATAGACAAATCTTCCCCTAATAAATAGAACTTACACTTTTTATGACTGTCAAATCAGATGTACTATACCGGCTCGAAATGAGGGTTTTCCAGGTTTAAGGTTTATCTTTTGGTTTTCTAATAGACATCACAATAAAAGTGGATACAACTCCTTTCTTCATCATGCTGATTTGATCGGTGCGTGCCCTCTTGCTTCCTTTCTTTTCCAAAAAAATATTTTTGAGTCAACTCAAAATGGATAAAACTGCTGGAGCACAAGGTGTCAAAATGGCTAGGGTAAGTGACCAAAACAGACTTATTGACTGTAAAAGGATAAAAATATGATATATAACAAGACCAGGTGGAACTATTTTATAAATTAGGATAACTTGAATGAATAACTTCATTCAAAAATACAATCATCAACTCGTCACTCACTGACTCATTCAGTCACTCTCACTACTACTCTAGTAGTCTACTAGACTACCACATTTACTGACTTTGGTTTTGGGGGGATGGGAAGGATAGAAGCCCTCTCAGTTTATCATAATTGTTAACCTTCTCAGATCATTTTTCCAATGGCGACTGATCAAGTTTTTGCAATGATCTGAAAAACTCAACAGTTTAGTCAAGGAGTACTCCTTGCTAGTAGTAGTGTATGCATCTATCCTTCCCTACCTCCCCTCTCCCTACACAAAGCCCACAGTCAGCAAATGCGACAGTCTTAGATATGCTCGCTAGCTACTCACCAAACATGCACATATCCGATATGCCGAGTCGGAATTTTAACCCGTCCCAAGTATAGTATGTATAAATAATGTATCAAGACAAATGTCATACATACTCACAGGCCTTATCCTATATATAATAGTTGGTGCGAGTCATGTGGGTGAATGTGTCAGACCAGTGGTCATGTCCACAGGACTCGATAACCACTGAACTTCCACAAACTTCAGAAGAAAAGAGCTGTCTATTGCCATATATATATGTATACATATAGGCACTAACTTGGTATTTTCAAGCATGAAGATCGTCAACAAGCCGAAGTTTTTTACCGGGCAGTGAGTGATTATGTACTTATCAGCCATCCAGATGCTTTGGTGTTTATGAATGGATGGGACTGAATAAGTACATCTGACTGATGCTTACCAATCCCGCCTTGAGAATTAAGCGTGGAAGTTATCCACCTGGAATGGAAGTTAATATCCCCTAAGCTGGCTTCTTACTCTATTCTATCTTCTCTTTTTCTAAGTAAATGGATAGGCCTACAAGCCTCAATTTCTTGCACATTAAATCAGTAGGCTCATGTTCTCTTACTGAAATAAATAGATCAGGTCGCATAGCACAGGAGTATATACACCTAAATTGTGACTATCTTCAATCCATAACTCACAACACACATTAGATTTGTTACCCAAAATTATATACATATATCCCTCAAAATCCAATATATCTTGACATCGTTGACAAAGCCTTTTCCATATTGTTTCACATGTGAAATTTAACTCTCAAATAAAATTGCCTCTGCCTGATATGTGGATATAGATCATAGATCGTTGTCTTATTAGCTATTGGATCCAGAATTCACTTATACTAACGGTTTTTTTTTCTTGGCGCTTACAGGTGATCAAGGTCCTCGGCCGAACTGGATCACAGGGACAGTGTACCCAGGTAAGCTTTTTGTGGAACATGATATTTCCTCTTCTCATAATTTTCTGATTCTTTAGTGAATATCATGATGGTAAAATGTAAACCACATTCTTGACATATCAGTAAAAATGGAGCAGCGCTTGAGTATAACATTCTCCATTGAACCTTCATCTGATATCAGCTGCGGTATGGTATTCTTAGGAGTAAGTGTAGCCCCCACATCCATGCACTGGTATTAGTATGTGTGTGTGTGTTTAACAATGAACTGTAGACAACCTCACATAAAATAATAGTTGTTTGTATGAATTTGTTATAGGTTAGAGTAGAGTTTCTCGATGAGAGTAACCGATCAATCATCAGGAATGTAAAGGGCCCAGTTAGAGAGGGAGATATCCTTACACTTCTCGAGACAGAAAGAGAAGCCAGAAGGTTACGATAATTTCTCCCGGTATGTGTCTTTTGTAGTGAGTATTGACTTCTATCTTTCATTATCGCTTGGATTTTTGATTTGGTGTTGGATGGATTCATGAGATCTAAGAATGTGCCTAACTAAACATAAGAGGTTTGTGTATCAGGATCATGATTGAACTATCTTCTTCGCAAAATTTACCAGTCAAGTATGTTTGTGTCATAAAAAAATATCACTGATCTGTGTTTTCTGTGACCAATACAAACAAATTATTACATTTACAGAATATATAAGATTTGGTGGCCGCAACAAAGGTACACATGTTTCAACATATGTTATTTTGTTTTCTAGGGATTCAGAGACACTGTTGACTACGACCCTCCATCATGGTAATACGCGAGCAGTAATTTTTTGGGGTTTATTGTATAATTCTTTAATTGTTGCAATAAACTATATAAAACATCCAAAGCTCTTCTGTCTCTTTCTATCATAACGAGTTGATTGTTGAGTTAGTAATACTAATGAACACAGAAAGACAATATTTGTTGCTAATAGATACAAAACGCTATATTATTCTTATCGGCCTTCCATCACTCAATACTGATCCGATCAGAGTATTTAGCAAGCTGTAAATCCACCATCGATCGGTAAGGACACTCCTGTAATCATTGATGCTTTATCGCTAAGTAGAAACAATACTGGGTTGGCCACTTCAATTGCGTCACCAAATCTACCCAACGGAATTCTGTCGGTCATCCACTTAGCTTTTACTGGATCTGACCAGCCAACCATTGACATTGCTGTAGTAATCACTGTAGGGTTAACTGTATTTACGCGTATGTTTTTTGGCCCCAGCTCTAAAGCCATGACCCTTGTAGCAGCATCTAGTGCTCCTTTTGATGCCGAGTACACTATGTGATCCCCCAAGGCAACCATGGAAGCTTGGCTGGATATGTTGACTATGGAGCCTGCCACTCCCCGCTTTGCCATGTTCTCTGAAATAACCTGTATGATGTTGATAACAGCCTTCACATTGATGCTCATCATAACATCGATATCTTCTGGTTTGATTTTCTCAAGAGGCTCACATACAGCCACAGCAGCATTATTTACTAGCAGATCAATGTCTCCCACAGCATCAAGAATCTCTTTGGTCTTGACCCAATTACTGACATCGCAGTTGATTATCTCCACACTCGGCTGGTCAGCTTTTAGTGAATCCAAATCTGCTTGTGTTCTGCCGAGAACCACAACAGTTGCCCCACATTTCAACAGCTGTACCACAATTTCTCTTCCAATACCTTTTCCTCCTCCTGTCACAAGCGCTCTCTTTCCATGAAAACTTATCTCCATCCTGCAATCAAATCGTCATTTGGTAATGTTAAGTATATTTCTACTCCGGTTTATCATTACTAGTACATCTACAGGAGTTGCATTCTCTTCATTATTTGGAAATGAATTCTCTGATATCAGTGTTCCACCTAGGTGTAACAGTTGTTGCTCCTTGGTGGAACACTGATTTCCACACATGGAACAGCATCATAAAATGCATTTAGCACATGGTACTGGACCATATAACAGCTAGCTAGCTAACAATAGCTAGTGGATATCATGGGATACAATGGTAAATGCCACCATTTGTGAAGATGTGATTTATGTTATTTTAGGTCAGTGTTTTTTTAACCAATTTTAATACATGCATAGTGATTAATTAAGGTTGGTGCAGTGATATATCTCTGCGCATGGATAGGCTTCTTGGATTCAAAAAGGTCACAGGTGGTGGATTAGACAGCCTTGCAAAAGTAATGTTTGACATTTCCCCAACTGTTGGGACGGTGTTGTGGGCACGCATAGACTGTCTCGACCACTGACCCTTATTTTTTATGAAGGAGACGAGTAAAAATAATGTTAGTTGTTACATGTGCTTCACATCACCTTGAACATGTTTGTTCCCTCTGTGGTGGCGAAGGGATATATTACATATGTTTGGTATCAAGCCGCGGCGCCTCGATACCAAACATTTGCCATATCCCGCCGCAGAGAGAACTAACTTGTTCTACACATCACCTAGATGCACTCTATCTATATCAAGTAGGATTATTGTTATTTATTACTCCTTGTCTATCTATATTATTGTGATCCCTATCATTACACATTTTGTTCTGTCCCGTCCCATAGCTACCTTAGTGAGAAAGTCTAGTCCAATCCAAACCTAAAACAAAGATTTAGATGTGGTTTCAAACTCCAAAACTATTACAAGTTATGCAGAAGCTTCTCTCCTAGATTTGCAACTATAGATTTGCACATGGATGACCTTTCTCAATCAAGCTGACCTCTTCCAATGTCCTTGACCTATAGTGAGATCAAATTGTGTCATGTAATTTGGAGTTGTGCACTCATGCTTTCATGATTGAAAAGGAAGCATTTTTCTCAGTATTGAACCGCTACCTGATCGGAGCAGGCAGAATGTTTCTTCAGAATTTTAAAACTCATTCTCAAAGATTTAGCTATTTTCATCTCAGACTATGCAGTGCACCAGGACTTGTCATTACCCTCTGTGGATATTGAGGGATATTTAAAAACTCTGTCTCAACTCTCAAGGCACCTCGATACCAGATTTTTGCAATATGACTCTTCCCATTGCTCTGTCTCAGGAGAAAACAAACTTGTTCTAGAGTTACACAGCAAGTATTGATATGGAATAAATTGATCATTATTATATTATCATACTATAACTCAGTGACTGCAAGCAAGTGATAAATACTGAGTTTGATGTGAACAGGGAAGGTATCCCACCCTTCTTGTTGTGAACCGTTTTAACTCAGTTGTCTGCTCATGGAAACTGAAAAGACAACTCTTGGCACATTTATTGAGGCGCTCAAGGATTTTAATTGTGTCACTTACTTGCCCTGTAGAATGACACCCAAGGCTTCTATTCCCCATTTGTGATACCCGGGAGGGAGGAAAATGGCGTTTTAATGATGGCGTTTTAATCTTGAGTAAACCTTGAAAGGGCCTTAATAGTGTTATTGCTGCAGCCTTTTTTGGTTTTAGAGTTGATGATTGTTGATGATAAACCTATTTTATATGACACAGCTATTTTCAACATATTATTTTAAGCTAGTATAATGTTACAGCTTCTAACTTCTTCAACATCAAACTATTCTTGGTAGCTGTGGTAGTGTCTATACAGGGTTTGCGAGTTTTGGTGATGAAGGTATTCTGCAATAGTATTGTATGTATGTAGCTTTATTTCGACCATGAGAATATTAAAATACGGGGACATTCAGAATTACCATTACAGGTCTTCTGGTGTAAAAAAATGGAGAGAGCGGTCAAAAAATAAAATGAATACCCTTCCCACTCCCCTCCCCCATAATATCTGCTTAGTTGTGGCTATCACCATCAAATCTATCCTCACTGCTGTTTTTTCTACTTAGCCTCAACTGCAACTATAATGTTGGAGTTGGATGTGTGAGCGCACCTTTATTTTGTACTGATTCTCCCTAGCCCACTTAATTAGAAACCGAATGGAACATCTGCTGACTCAACAGAAATTCAGATTTTGTAACACAGCATATTCTGCATGATAAATGTGCAAAATATATTTGAGGGTCTGCACTTAGCCACAACTCCTTTCAATATCTAGATAACTCATTCCAAGGATGGATAGCGGTTTTGGCTTTTGTCTCAATGTTGTAGAGAATATGGTTTCCAGGCATAATCCCCTTATTTTAAATGATCAATCTGGCCAGTTGTAACAAGGGTAACAGGGTTCCCTGTTACTCCTTGGTTGTAGTGATATATAATAAACTCGGTGTGGGAATTAATTCAAGTATTTTCTTTATTTTCCAGTTCATGATGCATAACAAATTGAAATAGCACCAGGTGACTGTGAAGGTTAATCATGAGCACAAAATAAATAAGAAATATAAATAGATTAATCGATCAATAATACATAAATAAAATTCAATAAATTAAAAACAAAAAAATATCATTTTGCGGAATTAGAAAAATGAGACAGATGACTGAACAATGCTAATAAATTATTAGGCATTGATGGCACATTGGAAAGGTAATGTCACAGATTATTGTGAAGTGGCTGATCTACCTAACATACAGGAATCGAGAGACTAAAACGGAGATTGAGTAAGCTGAGGTTGACCTTCTGAGTATCACAGGGCATCTATAAAAAATAAAGTGATTCATGAGATATAATGTGAACTGCTGGCAAAAGTACAAAATAAAACGGTGTGAATTATCAGTCAATTTGAAATTTAATTTGCTTTCAATTTGATGAAGTAACTGCCTACACCAAACATTAATTTCTTGATCTTCGAATCTTGCACATGATTGAAGGTTTATCGTTTCTCTAAGGTTGATATTCCCTATGCTGGTAATAAGGTCTTATAAATTGTATTAGTTTTAACATACCATGGATGGATGAGGTAGAGATGGTTGAGTAGAGATGAATCTTTATAAATCATCACCAATCAGTTTTAGTATATCGGCTATCATAGCTGGTCTCATTCTGTTCGGGTGCCTCAGTCTGTTTCTGTACCGAGATCGGTGAATTTTTATTGTAGGAAGGGTTACTGTTGATTCACTGCGTTGCTGATTCCTTAGACGTTGCATCCGTGTATATTTCATCTTTTGTAATATAGATGTTGCGACATCAACATTGTCCAGGCCCATTAGAGCTATATAAAGAAGAAAAACACTCTATAAACATACAATTTTTGTGTTTGATCTCGCTGCACCGTGTTAGCTTTAGTAAATCTATGCTGAATATATAGGATTTGGGTATTCCGGATTTGAAAATTATGCAAATGGGAACCTCTTGGGATCATTCTAAAAAATTGTCAAGGGCATACTGATGATAGTCTTCAACTTTGAAGAATTTGTTATATATTTGAATCTCCCAATAATTCTCCCCTGTGTAATGAATGATCCATCTGTTGGGTTGAGAGCAGTTAATGATTAGGCTTGTTTGACCATTTTTGAAGTAGTTGAACAACAGATAAATTGTTTTATATTCATTCTAACAGCCAGACGGATATAGAATATAATAGCATTTTATATCTAGATAAGTGTTTTATTAGGGTTTTTGGTGGTTCATTCCACCCACTCCACTGTTGAAACGTCCTCTAAATAATTACATGACATTATTTGAGTGACGATGATAATAATACTTACATAGCCGTCTATATCTTTTTTGAGTCTCAGGTATACTGCTGTCCTCAGCTACAGATTTTGATAGAAGTTCACCTAGTGCTATATCTCTGCTGTGCAATTTTATAATTTTTGGTGTTGTGGATACGTGGTGATAATCCATAGATAGAATGTCTGCTGATGAGTGAACTGAAGACTGAGATTCGTAATTTGTTGGTTTGGCATAAACTCCTGTTTGCAATAGACCTATCAGCAATATTTTTGCAGCACTTAAAAGCTGTTTTTTATAATCCGACAACTTCATCTTTATTCTGTCAGCTGCTGTAAGTAAAAGAAGAAATCATTTTTTGTTAGAAACAAGCAGTAAATATGTGCTTTGTCGCCCTGGTTATGAAGACAGTAGAGCTGTGAGGTTGATTCATTGCTGCCTCTACAAGGAAATTCCTCCACTGTTTCCCAAAAATATTCGCAGCTTACTATGTAAGCATTTCCCAAGTATGATGAGGTATTTTTAGATCAAAACATCCAGTTTTGTGTTGATTGTGGTTCCAGAAATATGTTGTCACATGTCTGAAATGCTGTTATAAATCCTGTTAAGCTTACCTCTTATACTGGTCAAAGCTTTCCAGTATGTATTGAAAGTGTGAAATGTTCAAAGCTTTTGAGCTGAGACAATGCTCATGCGTACAGTACCGCTATCTTATGTAAACTGATTACAATAGATACAGGCTAGCTGATTTTATATAGGCCAGGTCTTTATCTGATTTTTTAAGTGTGCTCATTAACAAGGCAGTATTATTGATAAGGTGAGACCACTATGCATGACTCAATCATAGTGATGGTATCTATCGAGCTTTAGCATGCATTGATTTCATTCACGTATTGCATTTTTTTACTATGACATATATTATTACCACCAAGACAAATGAAGCTCAGATATGCTGAAATTTGATGGTATATTTTATACTATTCGTAATAGTTCAGTATGTTTAATGTGTTTTACAATATTTTGGGCATAGTAAGCTTAACAGTATCTCAGTGGCCCAAACAAAAATGGTGCTGTTAAGATACTAAGTAAGCTACAATAACACAAAAATTCAGATGGTTATTCACACAGGCTCTAACAGCAAAAATGTAAATTCTTATCATTGCTGTTCAAAACAAAGGGACACGTTCTCTACAAAAACAGCTGAAATTATTTCTAACACGCTGGATTTTTTTCCACAGTCTATTGTCAAAATTCTTGAAATTTTATTTTGTGCATTATCATCATTTCCAAATATTGGTGATGGTGCATTAAAAGTAAAACAACTTTACAAATGTGTTCCGGTGTATATATGAAGATTGGTGCTGAAGATGGAGTTTAGAAAATTGCAGCAAAGTGTCAAATAATAATCCAGACCCGGTAATTCAATTTCATGATGACTATTTTTAGAATGAAACCAAACGGTGCAGAAAATTAGGAAATTCACCATAAAGTGATTTTGAATGGAGCATATAGGAACCATAATTATTAGCAATAACTAAAATAGATTCTTGATATTAGATTTCTAGAAAAATTAGCTCCTAGAATTACGCTAATTATTCTGCTTAAAAGAATAATATATATTAAAGCAGCATGATGAAGAAACTTATTTATCACACTCTGCTCCAGGGGAGGAAAACAATTCTAAAAAATGTAAGGACACCACAGTGGTACTGAGTAATGGTTCATGTATGGTACTGAAGTGGCAAAAATAGGATATCTGCCAATATTAAAGACACAGCGATTTGAGTAGCAGTGAAAACTATTGGCTGTGCAACCAAGGAGGTGCAACTATAAACCTAGTGCAGTATGTCATACAAATGTGAATGGTTGATATATTATCTGATTAGTGGTTCAGTGCCCGCCCACTGAGCTCGGAGAAGGAGAATCTAGTTCCGTGTACCATAGTGTACCCAGTAATAGTGGGTAAGCATCACTGGGTCATAGTCATATGTCAAGAAAACTATGACCAATTAAGAAGTCATAACCAATCTGAAGACATTATTGGCTTTGAACATAAATCTCAAGTGAAATGATTTTGCTTCTTGCAAAAAGGGTTTCCCAGCATAGAAAACTTTAGTGCAATGCTAGAGTGGTTTTATTGAGAAGCCACACCTCTATCATTGGTCCAACGCCTCTATTTATTTCCCCATTGCTTTATATGCAAACTATGTTGACTTGTCACCTCAATAGGCCTGCTTCAGGTTCTTTCAATTCTTTAACCATACCACTCAAAATGATGGTATACTTCTGCTCTTCCATATTGGTGACTATGGGTTGAAAATTCATTGTCAGAATTTTTCAGTGGCCCCATATGTAAGACCATTGCATTTATCACACATTTCCGGTCTAATTTTCATTAGCCAAACCGTATGCATTGATCTTCCTAAAATGATTTTGCAAAAAGAATTTCAAACTTTAATTCAATAAATTTCCATTGCAAATACATCTGAAAATATTAACAGGGTTCAATATCACTGATAGCAGTGCTTTTGAATTGGCTACACCCTCATTTGTCATCATTATACTAATCATTTTATTTTGGAGGATGGGTGCAGCAAGTTCACCTTCACCCAATTACAGGCGTATTACCATTATAATCTCAATATATATCTGGTGCGAGCTAGAGGAACGATGCTTAACAACGATTCATGTTTAAACGTTTCTTCATTTGAGCTTCAAAAAATAATTTTTGTTTTGCTTGCCAACCAATGGTTCTAGTGGTTTTTAGCTGGCTAGGGGCCATCACTACATATCTTGCTCATTGAAATCACTCAAGAAATCAACAAATTTTTGGTATATCACCACTTTACTGTAATATAATGGTCTGAACTGTCTCCAATACCAATCCACTGTAAAGAGAATCCCTATCCCCTTGGTCTAAAAAAAAGAAAGTATACCACTTTGCTTTTACCTGCTGGTTCTTGCTGGTATGTGTATGCACAATGCCTAGCAAGTACCACACTCATCCAGGCAGCTTGGGCAGGAACTAGCTTTATGGAGATAAACATCAACTGATCAAGTTAACTGACCAACAAAACACACTCTACCAATTGAACCAATACTTTCAACAAACCTTTTTTTTTTGCTTTCCTTTGGCGGCAAATATACTCCCTCTATCCATGGTCCATAGTGGTGGTTAATAATCATGTTTCGTCTCAATCAAATTATTCTTTTTTTTTTGGGTACAAAATATCAGTTTCTGACCCTCAAAACATATTTCAGAAGCCGACATAACAACAAGACACCTCAGCCCTTTGCCTGACCTCCTTTTTCCATGATCAAAGATAGAAAAGTGGCATATATATACAGATTGCTAAAGAAAAAGTGTTGAGCTTGGCCTAAGTGATGCTTGCACACTACTAAACTATTGGCGTGTTTCAAAATGACCAATTTTTTTCTGAAATTGTGGTGTTACAGATGTACAGACATCTAGTAGCATGATGCTTTTGAGTTCCTAAATCCATCTTAATTATGGAATATTGAGATCAGATTCCTCTCCTCATAACCTCAGTTAGATTACTGGATACTTTTAGGAACACTGGTGTATTGAATGGTGAGCCAATTTTCCAGTTTGTGATCTATTCAGAGCAGATAGCCAGTACATGACTGACAGAGGTGATGGCTGAAGACAATGTGAATGTTGCTGTGCGGGTGAGTATGACTTAATACCTTCCATCAGGTGCCATCTTGGTTGACGTACAAATGTCAAATCAGTTGAAAAGTCGCTGTAAATATATTTGTCTAAGCATATTCTAATGTTTTGTTCTGAAATGAATTGTTACACATGTATGTGATTTCTGTCAGGTGCGCCCACTGCTACCAAAAGAAAGGTTATCTGGAGAACAAACTTGTGTTAAGGTGCTAAAAGACTCAAATCAGATTCTAGTTGGGAAAGACAGACTTTTCACATTCGACCATGTAGTGTCATCCAAAGAAAAACAGGTACTGTTTCAACCACATGTTGATGGGTATGTTGACACTATCTCACTGTTTTGAGATGTCTCAATGGTGTAATCATGCCTCGTATGACGTTTTTGTGATGTATTACAAGTATAATACTTATACTCAATTAGTATTCAGCTCATTTTATTGAATCAATGGTGTACCTTTGGTAATAACATTTTCTATGTGAATGCTTTCAGGACTTTGTGTATGATAAGTGCGTAGATGAACTGGTATCCAGCTGTTTGGAAGGTTTTAATGCTACTGTATTCGCATACGGCCAAACAGTGAGTACGCAATCATCTTAAGTATGGCATTAAACCATCTTGGCTTCAAGCTTGACCATATCTAAATTACTCAATAGACCTTTCCAGCCATAAAATTAGTTACAATTACATCGCGATACAACATCTCATTCCTTGTCCGTGATCTCATATCTGGCTTGATATAAACAAAACTGAAGAATATATTATGTTGTAAAAGTTGGGAGCTCCAGAAAATTGAAATAATCTAAATTTTTTATGACATGCAATATATTTGCTTATTTTCTGAAATTCCGACTCTGGTTTATGTTCTGTATATCTCAATCGTGTGATGTAGAACATAATACAATGTCATGTGCCATGGATGTGTCATAGATGTGCTTAGCTTGAGGCATCTGTCATTACTTGGTATTTATAATTAGGGATCTGGGAAGACATACACTATTGGCGGTACCAACACTGCAACACATACAGACGATGAGATGGGAGTTATCCCTCGTGCATTGCAGAGAGTATTTCTCATGATTGATGTGAGTATGACTGATTATGTTATTGTATCCTAAGATGCTGATACTGTACATATATTATTATAAACTGGATGATAAAGCTTAAAAACTAATACGAGAATTAAAATGAAGACTAGTTGATCAATGATTTCAAAATAGCCTCTTCTTGTTGCGCAATTTCAGCAAACAGAAGCCATTTTCTTACACTTTTGTTTCCTAATTCCATCGCGAGTCATATCAGATGTTACATTTCGAATTCTATAATGATGACGTCAAAACTGCTATTACCCATCAGCTGTCTCCATGCAGCACCTCACAATGCTGTCTATTTACTATTGTTTGTTTACATAACATATTAGTGAGAAAATATTTCATATTATTTTATTTCAATTTTCAATAAATTTTGAATGTAGCGGAATTTGTACTGAAAGATTAATACCTTAAAAATCTATAAAAGTAATATTGAGTCAATGCACGGCATGTGGTATCTCTGACTCTGCCACCCACATACACTCGTATGATTTTCATATAAAACGTGAGTATTGTTTGACAGGCCTATTTAATTCGCTTTATGCACTTGTGTTCTCTTGAGAGATTGATTTTGGGCTTCCTATTTTTAATAATGAATAAGATGAGAGTTTATTAATAGCCTCCCACTCTCTTTACACAGCAACATTGTTACAATATTTGATGTTGCAAATTTAGATCGTCACTATGAAATGTGACAGGAATATCTATACAAAGCTGTTTTAATAAAGCAATCCTGTCAGTTATTTCTTTCCGGCCTGTGACATTGTCCACCCCGAAAACTAACAAAGCTGATGTATTGACATTCTTGATCATAAGACCTTTCTCAAGGTGTGAGTCAGCGATTTACAAATACAATTTCCTGTCATTTTGAAACAATTTAATGCTATGTTAAAATTTAGGACACTCCGAAGAAGTTGTTGTGTAGTTGAAGCGTTAGAAATTCTGCTATACTGTTACCCCTCAGAATTATGGAATGAATGAGTTTGGCAGTTTAATGGTACCTTTGTATAGTGCGAATGCCCTATTGGGTAATGACTGGCTCAGGGGTTTGTGCGCTCCCTAAGGAGAGGATTTTTAAATAAATCACGCATATATTCAGTAAAGGAGTTTTACAATCGATTTTAATAAAAAATAGGTTAGGTGACATACAGCTGATCGAGAAGATTAGATTATCTATGGAAAATGAAACAAATTTTGTTGGCCTTTGAAAAGTGGATTTCTTTTTTAGGTTCTAACCTATGAGTTTCCCTTATATTTCCACCTTTACCTTGTCATGGACAATGATGAAATAACATCTCATTTCAGAAATTTCAACTTTTTTGATAGGAAGGAAGAGAACAAGGAATAGACTTTCAGGTCTCGGTCTCGTATCTGGAGCTTTATTTAGAGGATCTGCGGGATCTGTTAGATGCCAGTACAAACAGTAGGGATATAACTATCAGAGAAGATGACAGCGGTAACACAGGTGAGATATTATTATAATATGTGTCAAAAGGTAAACAATGATGTTATAAGAGTCATTGGCTGTTGTTTTTTTTCATGGCCCATAGTATAGACAGTTTTCTGAGCTCTGATTTAGTCCTCAGTTCGGAGCTTTCCTCTCTCCAGTTTGGTACTTTTAACCCACGCCGCATAGGAAAAACGTTCTGAAAAGAGGGTTATCTCGATAACCGCTTATAAAAGGATAAAAATTATTTTTGATTCAGAATCTGCAGCATTGAAAACTGGTATGGACATAGTTTGGGAAATCATTTTGTATTTGGATAGTCAATTATAGCATTTTCTACCTGTTTTGCGGAATTTTTCAAGAGGTTCATCACTAAAATTAAGATATATCAACATTCAAGCCTCCAATGATTTGGAAACCCCGTCTCACGGGGTTTTCAATGGTGCAGACTCTGAATCAAAAATCATTTTTATCCTAACATAAGCGGTTTTCAAGATAACCCTCTTTCAGCAGGTTTTTCCTATGCGGCGTGGGTTACTGTTTCACCTCAACATTCTTTCAATCAACTACAAACACACATAAGACCTCACAAACACCATGTCCAGCGTCATTTCACTATTACAATTTGCCTTGATGACTGGTCTCCTTCTCTTCATCCCTAAGATTATATCCACAATATTTTACATGAAGTCCTGCTAAACTAGCTATATTAATAGAAAAGACCATCATGACGAATTTTTGCTACTCAAAATAATGCTATCTGCAAAATAGCAAAGATCATACTCTCCTTGGGCTATACCGTTATGGCTACTCTGAGTGTTATTTAGGTTATAGGTTAGATTGCATAATACACATGCATTTTTCCCTGGAGGCGTAACAAGAACTCTCCCCCACATCTCTTCCTTTCTCTTAATGACGTTTTGTCTTCGTACTCTAAGCATAGAGATATTCAGACTTCGGAATTTTTGCTTGGCATTTGCGTTTCCTTTGTCCCTTAAGGCCTCCCTTTGCTGAAAGAGTTGTCCATGGTTCAACAGCAAGACTACATGACATGGGCTAGTTTATGAACTATGCGTCAGAAGCTTAGACTAGAGAGCAATCTTTTTTTGCCATTGGAAAATTTGCATCCCTGGCTCTCATATACATTTATGGCAAGCATGACGTTTATGTTGCCAAGGAATTTTCATCAATGATCACGTTTTTTGCTTGTTCAGTTTCTCACCTGCCCGCTAAATGTAGCCTATATCCATAGCAACTGAAGAGTATTGTTTTACTGGATCAAAAACAGATGACCTTGTCATCATAAAACTAATGCCTTTATTGCTTTGAACATCAAACTAACATCAAACACTCAACAATTAAATCGATCTATTGTTTTGAGCTGTCTTGTTGTGCCACTCCTGTTTCTTGAAATTTGCTCAAATTTGTTGACATTCACTGACAGCAACTAGACAACAACTATTATTTTCATTTTGTTTTCTTGTCTTTCAGTTGTTTCTGGTATGAGGGAGGTACCATGTAAGACCATAGATGAAGTATTATACTGTCTGCAGCACGGATCCGCTGCTCGACAGACTGGATCTACTCAGATGAATGAACATTCCAGTAGATCTCACTCTGTCTTCACTGTAACCCTCGGTCAGTCCTACATGTGATTTCATATATGAATAAGTTAAATATAAGCGTATGTGCTGTTAAAAAGGCAATGCTTACACATATTACTGGCTTTATAAGGTGATAAAAAAGCCTTGCTCACACGTAATTTATATCTCTGGGTCTCTCACAGTTTGCACAGGCTCAGATACTAATCCTGATACGGTTAGTGTGAGATTCTCACTCATAAAGCATGAAACAAGTCTACACACCTCATGTAGTTGGCAGCAGACTATGCCCAATGTTTGCTATTGAGACTTTAGGAAAGGATAGACACCAAGGGAATAAAAATACCGCTGATACATTTTTACAGTGGACGAAGTCATCGATAATAGTATGCCACAAAAACTGGTCACGGCAACAAGTTGTAAAATTAGACCAAGCAAATCTATAATAATATGATTTTTCATTGATGGTAGCCAATGACGTAAAAGGCTTACTCTGTTTGTATACATGGGAGGTTTATGTTAAATTGCAGTCAATCATCTATTCTTTATCTGTAATGATTGTAGTAAATTTTTTGTTAATTACTGGAATTTGCCACCTGTAATATAAATTTTATCTCCTCATAAATTACAGTAACTGCTCCCGAATGACTAGTTACACCTAATGATAAATCCCATAATACAGTCAAAAACAAACATCATGTTTAGCTAAACTATTCTACTACAATTTTTACTGAATTTTTATGACGTTTTAATGATCATCAATGTTGACACTCAGGGGTGTGATTGATTCAATCACATAATTCACTTTTGTGTAGGGATGACCAGCATTGGTATTCCTACTTCCGAGTGACACGTCGCTACTTGCATTTTAGTCACAACTGAGAATTTATCTTCAATCTCATGACAGGCATGATGATATCATGTGCCTCCGTCACAAGCGATTTTGTGAACAGACCAGGACATGTGCATCTCACTGTTTTTTAAGCTCATGTGGATGTTTTAATCAGCCTATTTATCCATTATAATATATTTTGTATAGATAGGATGTACATTTGTACTTTTCTTTGTTTCAGAGCAGCAATGGAAAGCAGAGGATGTCATTCCACCAGCCACAGCTGATGACGTGACTTCAGGTAAGTCTAACCCTTAGCGACAGTCTGACCTTTCTCCTCTTGAATGCAGGGAATGTACATTCAGGGTAACATTTCAAGAGGTGTTTTAGAGCTGGATGTTCATTAAACCATGATCCGGGTTGTCCCTCTTACTGTGATCATGATCTTCTTACAGCAATAAATCAGCTCAGATCGAGGAAACAAAAATTAGTGTGGTATATTGACGGAAGTTGCCACTTTTGTCATTGCATTTGTATAAACTCTTAGTCCATTAACGTCAGGATGATGATAGGACTGAAGCTCTGTAAGATTGGAGATATTACAATGTTATTTTGAAACCTAGCAATGATATCAAATTTACATAGAAAATTGTTTATTGTCCCTTTTAATAGAGTGTTGTAAGAGCTAGAAATTGTTTTAACAAACCAGGGTTTCTTATTTCCTTTATAATTTGTACTTAAACATGTTATACACATTTTTTAACTTCCGGGCAATATTTTCCCTGTTTTGTAGAGCAATATCATTACATATGTTCAAAGTTCCACTTTGTTGACCTTGCTGGCTCTGAGAGAGCACACAGAACTGGTAATGTTGGTGATAGATTTAAGGGTAAGATACATATGTGGCTATATGAACTTCGGCCATGGTGGGGGCAGGGCATTAAAATATGAAAGTTAAATATTTATCGGTGATTCGATAATCGCACTGTAGATGTATGTTGCTTTTATGCTGCAGGATGATTGATGGTTAAAAACTGTTTTTGGCTAAATTTGCCTCATATCCTAGTTGGCTTTTGACGACCACTGTGGAATTTCGTCTGATATGAGAAGCATTGTGAGAATTCAATTTACTTGACTATCATGATGCCAAATTCTCAAACCTGTTTGGCTGAGAAGTCAGGATCTCTGACTTAGGATTAGCTGTCCTATGTAAGACCAATGATATCGCTAATCATTAGTGCACATCTTTTATTACCAAAAAACCAATCTCCAGTCTAATACTTAGACCAAGATCAAACATAGAATTTGACTTGCACTGACAGGAATACACCCAAGCAAAAAATCCCTTTATTTAGTCAGTTTGAGGTGTAAGATTAGCATTGATCTCAATATTGATGATCTTTTATGTACATAACTGGGCATTCACTAATATAGGGCAGGTGATACATTGCCAAACAGTTGAGCAATGTTGTTGATTTATTACCCAGACTTGCGTTGGAGATATTCAGACCGATTCCCACGGTAATAAATTTTATTTATATCAAAAAGGTGACAAATTATTGGACATTAAGTAATAATTACTCGGAAAATGCTGGTGGGCACATATAGCTGGAAAGGCAGGTTATATAGATCATGGATTCATTCGAAATGTCTTGGAAGTGTGTTTGAAATTTGTCAATATGTTTTTGAACCATTGCTGAAATGTAACTTGTGAGAATTAGAGTTTTGATGCTATCTCTCTCTAACATATCAGATTACAAGCGGGTTTAGGGTCGGTCTCCTCTACATATCACTGCTCATCTCTTGAACTATCCAAACAATGTAATTAAAATTATGATCAAAGCAATGAAACATTATTTAATGAATCTGTATGCTTCAATCAGGCCCGAAAATCATTCTCGCTGAGATATTTCCATGTGGATATACCCACATTTCAAAGGTTGACTTTTTGTCAATGGAGCTCAATTTGTAAACTTTTCAACTCTGGAGATGCAACATGAACAATTGACAATGATAACAGCTTGTTGAGGATGAGGATGATGATGCAAAGAAACCATATAAGCAGGATATATCTGTGAATATAAGCAGCTACTTTGTCAACATTTTCCAAATTTATTCACACAGGCAACCCATTTGAGCCTTCATTGAGATTATCAAAAAACTGGTCTTTATCCCTCTAGAATTACATAAATCCCACGCCTGTGTGCACTACGGCCTATGTGAATAGAGAGTTGTCCTAAAATGGAGTATTGATATGTTGTAAAATGTCATTTTATTTAACTCTTTCACGCAAATATGCGCTTTACACGTTTTCTTACCATTGTATAACTTGTATTGATATTTTAGAATCAATCACTATAAATACTGGACTTTTAGCGCTTGGGAACGTCATCAGTGCATTGGGTGACCCAAAGAAGAAGTCATCACATATTCCGTATAGAGATTCAAAAATAACTAGGCTACTTAAAGATTCACTGGGAGGCAATTCCAAGACTCTGATGATTTGCTGTATCAGTCCTGCCGCAAGAGACTTCGACGAGACACTCAATGCATTGAAATACGCTAATCGGGTAAGATACAATTGTGTATACAGTTACAGATCATCTCACCTCATCCCTGAAGAGTGCAAGTGATAGATAGACGGAAGTCGTCACACAGTTTGCTAGTGGGCGTCAATATTTTTATTTTCATTACAACATTGACCGGAGCATTCACAACCTCATCCTTTCAGGAAAAGAAGATAGATTGGATTGAACTGGATTTATTGTCTCTTATTTATGCCCAAGGCCTTGTGATGTATAGCAGGCTATCATTATCATCACACCATAATGATTACAATATCCAGATCACTGTCGAAAAAAATCAATATTGAATGTACTAATTAGGTGTTACTTTGTATTTTTTTGTATCTCCGGTATTTTTGTCTAAATAATGTACACAAAGTTGTATATTTTGGTCCTCCTGAACAGAATTTGGTTTTCTCCAGACCAATATTTATCCTACGCAGGCCAAACCTGATGTTGTTGTCTATTTTAACTCCTACTCTCCGGCATCACCAGCGACTTTTTTACACTCTTGGGAAATATGATACTTTATCTGAATTTTTTTTTCAGGCGAGAAACATTCAAAACAAACCGGTAGTTAACAGGGACGTACAGTCCATCCGTATGGAGGAAATGCAGAATGAGATACAGGTAACAGTTCATATCAGAATTTTAATCCCACTCTATAGACTAAAGCCAATGTTAGCAAACTGCTGTGTACAATGATTTACGTGGAATTAGGTAGGCTGGAAAGAAGTCATCCGGAATCTTAGCTTCTATTTTGAAGCTGTTATTATGTTTCAACCCACTTTTATGAAAGATTTTGTGCATTGAAAATCACAGGTTTTATGTGCTTAAAAAAATAACCTGGTTTAGATATGTATATAAATTCAGAAAGCCGTAAGGTTTTAGATATTAATTTATCATAATTTTTTGCAGATTGTTACCTTGGAAAACAGCTAATATGCGACAAATTGAATATGTATATGTATCTATCTTATATTCATGTAAAGATTGCTGGAGAGCAGCTAAATAATAAGTGATTTACATTTACAATGACAATTTATGGCCCATGATTACCTTGTATATTTATGTTAGAAGCTTCTTCCGTATATGACTACCCCTAGAAACAGATATGAAGTTGGAACGAAAAAATGTATTATTCACTCCATGGAAATTTCGTATCATCAGTTTGAGTCATGATAATCTTAGCCGACCAACTCGTTGTCATGATGACGCCCATGAAAAACTTGCACACTGACATCATGACATTGATCTATAGGCTATTTCCTGACTTGTGGGAGTCTACAAGACATGGCATGATGCCATTTAATTCTTCACCAATTAGCTAGCTCCTGAATTGTCATAGACATAAATAAAACAGGTCTTTTGTGCTTCATAAAAGGCGTAACCCCCCACTTATCTCAAGTCGCCCACTCCCCTCAGACTGACATACCACATGGCCAGTGATCTCTCACAAATGAGACTGCAAAACCTGCATAAATAATTAACAGGTTTTGATCCCAATAGTGTGTTATGTCCTTGTTGTAACTATAGTTGAACCAAAGATTATCCCATCAGTAAACAGCTGGATGATGATCAGTTTATGAACACAGCCGCTAAAAATGTTAAGAACACCCACAGCCTGCTCTCGTCTATGTATTTTCATGGTTTGGTTTTTTTTAGGCTTTGCGTAGAGAACTGGAGATAAAAGATACTCTGCTCAGAGAAGAGACAAATTTGTCAGCCAGGACTGCCATGGAGTCCAGGGTGGCTATGAGCTTACAAGACAGAGAGGAGAAAATTATCAGGTCTGTCTCAATGCTATTTAAACAATACATCCATACGTTTTCCATGTTTGTACCTTAGCTCCTAACTATTGTGGTATGAATAACTACATGTCACCTGAGTTTGATGTTAATCAGCATAAGAACTATGAAAATCGAGGCATCAAGGTATAGGAAAAAAGCACACGCTTTGATTCTGAATACCTGTTTGTATAATTATCATACCCATAAAGGTAGAGATCTGTAAAGCCAATCATTAAAGGTTGGAGATGAGATATCAAAATTAACCTCACAATGTTTTTTTACAGTCTACAGAGAACATGTGACATCTACTCAAGATTACTGCACAGCGCAGCAGAGAATATGAACAGACTAGAGACAAGTCGGGACGTGGTCAGAGCCAGCCTGAAGAATTCTGTGCAAGACTGGCTCTCCCACTGGCAGCAGGTAGGACTATCATATATCTGGTTTATTTTAGTCACTCATATCGGTACAAATGGGGGGGTTTGCTGCAATACTTCTAACTGAATGATAACTTTGCTTGAGTTGTTGTTACCTACACAGGAGCAGCCCCTCGATAATAACCCATGGCTCATGAACCAACTGGCTAAGTTTCTTGTAACTATTTAATTGAGCATGAAAAAATCACTGAGTAGTGTCCTTCAATTTACAAAAGGTGGCTATACGTGTGGTCAATATTGGTTTAATATTCTGGACGACAGGAAGTTTGGGCATCTAACATGCATCATAATTTAATAGAAACACAAGATGCTAGTCTGCGTGCAAGTTTCAAAAGATAGACAAGGAAAATATTACCCAGTGGGATTTCTTTTGCTTGAAAATTTGTTATTTACACTGAACCCGACAAAATGGGTGGGTTCTTAAAAGAACAGTGGGCTGGTTTTGGTGTATTTCAACCATGTTGACTCATTTAAACAAGCGTTTAAAAGTGATCGAATTGCGACAGGGTCTTTAAGTCACATCTCAAAAATACGTATTGAAAGAAAGCCGGTGAAATTATGAGAATTGGTTGTATTAAAATGAGACTCTTCAGGGGATTTATTTCCAATTATTGCCATTCTCTCTTTTTAAACAGCAATGCTCATGCAATTAAATTTTCTTTTCTTCTAATCCATCAAAAGTTAATGTATCAAAAATACTGTATGTGTTCCGTTTCCTATATGATACTATAAAGAGATTCTCACAGCGCCTCTCTGATGTCAGAATTAGCAGTTTTGGTGCACCATTCTGTGTAGTTGAATGATAGGAGGAGCGTGTGTGTGCCAAGTATAACTCCTCTGCTCCCATGGGCCTGCCTCCAATGAATTTACTCATAGCGGGCGGATTCATTCACAATCTCAAACACTGTTTGAACAACACATCATCTGCTGGCTTATTCAATGCAGAAAAATATCTTGATTGCAACAATGACATAGTTTATGATGGTCTGTCACATGAAATAGCAACTGATTGACCTAAGATGTTCAATAATTGCTTAGTTATTCTCAGTTTCTGTTGTTGCAATTAAATATTTTGACACCACCACCACTTTGACCCTGCCCATCCTCTTCTACTGTACCTCAATTCTGATTTGTAAAACTCACAGCAACTACTAAGAAATTGTTGACCAACAAATCAGCTGGTGCAAATTGCCAAATTGTGAATGCCCTATCTTTATACGTAATACTACACTCTATTTCAAAAATGCTGGGTAACAGATCAAATATCTAAATGTTATAATGGCTTTCAATGGGTGCCTGTAACCTGCTCTCTGGTCAGGGTTATCTAGTAGCCCTTCCTTATCGACGTCCAAAGGAACAACATTAAAATTTACTTCTCTTAATCCAGGCAAGACATTAAGTTAAGAAGTGATGTCAAAATGAACAAGGCACAAGAAACATCACAAACTATTAGTTTTTTATAGGTTTGAAGCATCTACTTTTTGGCCACTTGAGAAGTACACGGCATCCTCTACATTAAAATCAGAATGATGTCAACACTAATATCAGTGTTTCAAATTTTAGGTTAAGATGTCATTGGTCCTGCCTCCGATATCTGATGACAATCAAACCGTAGCGGAATTGAAGCTGGAAATAGCAAGGGTTTGTGTATAAACAAACTATTTAGTCATGGGAAACATCCCAACTATGACCATCTTTTTAATGAGGGATGAGTAATTTGGTATGAGCTCTAATACACAAGCATTATAGGCTCTTGCCTTTTTTTGTACAATGATCATAATCTGATTTTGCTACCAAATATATGGGTACATTCCAAAATATATATGTCATTTCAAAGTACCACTATTGACTAATATGTTGCTATAGGGCTGGTGGCTGTCGTCCTCCTCTGACTCATATTTGTATTTTGTAGTACACGGATATGCTGAAGAATGATGAGGAAATATTTAACGATAAAGCCAAACAGCTGAGCGAACTGAAGAAGGAGAATGCTCAAATGGTGAGAGTTTTACATCCAAATGATGAAATCAGCAGTAGGCGAACATAATTAAAAGGTTAAGGTCAATGTTAAGGTGAAGTTCCACCTGGTTATCAATTAAATAATATGTCTCCGCTGTTTATAGCTGTCAGACAGACAGGGGCTTGAGTCAGAGCTGGATCTGACACGTAAACGATGTCAGCAGCTAGAGGAAGTACTTCTGGAGCAGCAGCTGAAGATTGAACAGGGAGGACCACAGGGAGATGGCTTCGCTAACTCGTTTGCTCATGGAGATGCAGAGTTTGGATCTGCTCGCAGAGCTAAGTCTGTACCAGCTCACGGAGATCGCCTAGCTGAACCAATGGTTTGCCTAATCAGCTGTTAATTATTGCACAATTTCTTATTCCCACAGTGTTAGTTGCATTTTTAGATAGGATATGTCATACTTTTTTGCAACGCCTGAATTTGTAACCAATCTGGATATATGAATGTTTAGAAATTGGCAATGGGACAAACCTAACACGTGTGAATTTAATTGATTCATTTAATGCGGAAACCATTAATACTGAATAAGAAGAAAGCCAAAAAATTACCCACCATTAAGCGGTGACTAATAGTGCTCTGTTCAGATCTTGAAAGTTCCGAATCGAGTGTTTTAGCTTAGTTTCATAAATTTCACTGGAATTATTCACTTTTTGCATGACACACATATAAGAAGAAAAGGTAAAATCGTTCATGACTAATAAGTCATTTAAACACTGTATATTCAAACAACTATAGTTCCCTATGCATATATTTTTTATCTCATTATTTATGTATATTTACAGGACAGACCTGTACACACAAGCCCTGCCTTGTTCACATTAGAGCGTTACATGCAAGGTTTTAGAGTGAGATCCCAGCTTTTGGTAGAGAGACTTGACGATGAAGACGAGGTGTTGCACCAACCATTCCCACATTCTGACGATTTAGACCTCGAGCTAGCAGGTGGAGATAATCTAAATGGACTGAGGTAGATATTCAATACAACATGAACATGAAGTGTTCAATGATTTTTTTTTACACATTTGTCAACTGTAATTGTCACAAATAATGGTCATTGATGTTTAAGTATTGATTAATATACAAAACCGGTTCACAGTTCACAAATAGTATTTTAGCAGAAATTCTCTTCCTTTTTTCTCCCTTTGGTTACTACCTTTACCAAGAAACCATATAACATTCTAGAAAAAAAGCTTTTTGTGAGGTTATTTTATAATAAAATATTACCAGATCCAATCACATATACTGTCATTTTATTTCAAGAAACACAAGTTTGGCTAAAAAGCATTCTCCTGACAGGGCAAGAGGACGAACGCTGTCATTTGGCGAGGTTGTTATACGCCAGCAATCAGAAGGTTTGTAAACACTCCCCCTATGCAAATTTAATTCAGTCTATTTTGTTATTGCAACATTCTTAAAAGGATGTATAGGTATCATCATTATTTGTTTTTCTGATTTATGACCATCACTGTCTAATATTTCATAGCCTTTTTCTTTTATCCAATACCCCCTTTGATTGATTCATCATTGATCAAGTCTTTCCAAATGTTATGTTAGTAATATTATCATATCCTTTTGGTTGACTTTTGGTTTAAAGATTTGGTTATATATGTGAAACATAAAGACAAACAGTCCAAAAAGCCTCTCAAATATGAATTTTGTAACTTATTTGATTATGGCAGATGATGATGGAGGCATGGAGGATATCCGGATAAGTATGGACAAACATCAGAGAGAAATAAGACAGGCTAAGCTTAAATCTCAGGAGTTCAATAGCAGATTAAGAGACCTTACCATAGCTATCAGGTGACACATTTTATCAATATTGATATTAAATTTATTCACAAAAATGACTTCACATCTTGTACGTTCCGTCACTAAGCTGATGAGGTCATTAGCTGATGTTTATAAATGACATGACTCATATTTCAGAGGTGGCCAGGATTTTCTTCACCTCCACTTTTCTCTGCCCGTGTAAATGTGGAGAAAATTGTTAAGATTATCACCAAGGTGTGATAAGAGTCTAAGACATGTGTCTGGCGATATGATGATAAGGACTGTTTATTACCCTGTTCCTACCTACCAGTACAGTATTCAGCCTGCTGGCTGTTGCATGGTTATTTGTTTTCTGCTATGGAATGTTTACAGCATCAGTTACCATGGTAGCATAACAGAAGATTTGCGTGTGAGCATGGCTATTATTGGGAAACAAACATAATATTGAATCTTAGGGGGAAGAATTTCAATTCATCTATGATGATGATGAGGACATGTCCTTGCCTGTGTGTAACTCATTTACGCACTTCTGAGTTACCAATCTGGCAGATATGTCAAGACTTTGAAATGTGCTAGGTGATCACGCCAACAAAATAGTTATCTGCTCGAAGTCAAAAGCACCCTGAAAGTGACAAATATCAGTTCGAACCACTTCACTTTTGGGCATATTAGCAAAAATATAATGCTGCCGCGTGATTTATTGGGACATTTCCCTTTATGAATGAATATTAAGTATTATCTTCAATCATTTTTTTGCAGGATGAAGGAACAATTAATACGACAGTTGGTAAAAAATGAAAAGGATTCTGCAGTATTAGTCAAACAGCATAAAGATAAAATATCGCAATTGGAAGAGGTACCATAATAATAATAATAATAATTATTTGTTTTGCCAAATTTGACTTAGAGCTGGACTACAATGCTCCGTAATATCTTGTGGCAAATGGAGTGTGGCATTTCTATCGTTATCCTTTTGCATGCTTCCATGATGCAATTTCTGTTTTAGGACAAGTTTAAAACCAACAGGGAGTTGCAAGATTTGCAAAAAGAACATCAACGCTTGGAGGCCAAAGAAAAGATGGAAATATCCAGCAAAAGAAAACTACAAGGGTATGTATTGCATGGGACATTACAAGCACGAATGCAATTCTCATGAGCTTTGGTGTTTAAATTTCTTTATATTCTTTTATTATTTATGTTATAAATTATGATTTTAGGGAGTATAAGAGAAAGATAGACTCGGCTAAGCGACGTCTCTCCAACCTTCAAAGTAAGCAGAAGGAGACAGTGAAACTGGCCAGTATGTCTGAGAGAACTGATGAGAAGATAAATGACCTACAGCTGGCTGTCTCCAAGATGAGACAACAACAGGAAGAATTACAGAGAAAACTCAAACAGGAGCACGATAAGAAGGAAAAACTAGAGGTAATATACGGCAGCTTATATTTCTCAGCAGCACAGTGCTGTGATATTAACATGACTTCATAGATTTAGATAATTGTGTAACAGGGCTCATCCCGTAAGATGTCAAAGTAGCGTTTCCTCTTTACGTTTGAACAAAAAACTCTTTGTGAGACATGAGGATCCTAATGGTTTAACAGGATGCATCATTAGTTTCACAGGCTAGATACAATCTTTTAAACGGTCCTTATCATTGATATCTTAATTTATTGTGATATCCATCCTGTTGCTCACATGCAGTCACTGGTCTGAATTTGCAGGATGCTAAATTGCAGTGCGTTAGATTAACAGCCGTTTTAATGTTTTGAATTTGAACTACTGTATTTTTTGCCAATCTTGGTAATTTGGCAGAGACATGATATTGCATAGCAGCATAACGAAATAATCAATGTTCATAAACACAAATGACGTTGTATTGTCATCATCTGCTGTGTCATTCCTCTTTCATACCGGACATTTCTGACAACAATCCATGTTAAATGAGGAGTAAACAAATTTTTTTCCTCATAAAACCTCCCTTATAACAAACTCAATTTAATAGTACTATTTCCCGTTATCAAATTAAGGGTAGTATGTATTTCAGGGAAGGTTTTACAATTAGAATCCCATGAACTTCTAGTTCAGCTTACCTCAAAAGATTTATGTTCTGTAGAGAGACATGTCCAAAGAGCAGCATAGAGTGAGAGAATTAGAGGATATAACAGAACAGCAGCAAAAAGTCCTCAAAATAAAAACTGAGGAAGTCGCTGCCGCAAACAGAAAACTGAGGAAAGGAAGCAACGGAAGTAATTCACTTACTGCAACAACTAGGTACAAATAAAACACAGCTTCTCTAATGAATCATTCGGATGATTAGAGGGCTCCAGAGATGTTCAGTTTATAAACCTGGCCTTGATTTAAAATGTGAACTCTAATATGCAGTGTACCCATGCCCTAAATGGGCCCCTGCTTCATCGGAGTTTCAAATAATTAGTGTTAGGCTTCTGCAGTTGGCAGTTTATAAAGAAGTCTTAGTGCAAACTGCTAATTCTATTTCCTCCCATCATATTTCTTAAGCAAACGTGACTGGTTGTGTGTTGTATAACCTTTCCACCATTGATACACACACACACAAGTCTCGTGGGCATGGAGTGACCGAGAGATGGTCATTGAGTTGTCCTTATCGATAGCCTTCGACAATGGTTATACACTGATTGTTGACCAGTGATAACGGATGAAAGCTGTTATATATTTTTAAACATAGATGTGCCCTTGAATGTTTTTCCCATGACAATATTGTACAAGTATAGATCCTTGCTACTCAGATTATTAATCAAGGTTACTATCAATGTTATTACCAGTACCCAACTGTCATGGCATCCCACAAAAGATTATACATATTCTAGCAGTGCTCATAAAGAAATTGAAGACCCGAAGCTTATGGAGCAGAAGTTGTGGCTGGACGCGGAAATGGAAAAAATTATTGAACAAAGAAAACAGGTGGAGCTATTAGATAAGGTAAAAAACATGATGAAGAGAATCTTTAATTAGAATATATAAACGGCTTTTAATTAAGCTGTGCTCAGTCAGGGCCAGGTTAGCTAATGATAGTGGTGTTTTTGTGCTCATTCACTGTTTCAATTCATTTCACTATATTTATGGATCCAATACATAATGAGATGTGCCAAAGGAGTAGCAACAAAGTTGTACAGACATAGCCGTTTTCCTTGGCTGCGCAGTCTCTCCACTAGGCGGAAGGGGGTATCTGTCCCTGATTGTCAAAGTAAAATGTAGTCACCAAGGTTTTTGGAGCCTGCTCTACGTTTTCTATCTACTTGCCAATGTATGCATAAAAATAACTATGAATGGTATAAGAAAAGATCAGCTTCCTTTCATAGCTACCTATATATAGAAAAGATAGCACAGTGCATAGATTTCTCATATTGATAATAACACACAAATATCCTGTCTGTTTGCCAATTTATGAGTTGATGAGCTAAATTGGGACTTAATCTGGCTCAATATATACCCAAACATCCTCCGGGCTGTCCGGCTTGGTGCCCTAAAAGAACCATCTACTAAAATCTGACAGGATGAGTTTTATGTTTCTATGTGAGGACTATGACTCGCTGTACGACTTTCCCATTACAGACAGGCGAATGAGGCTCAAACTTGTTATTCTCTTTCCCAATCACCTGCTTGAGGTGCTGTCTGGCCAAACGCTGCTGGTGCTCAGTTCATGACATCATCTATAACATTTTAATCAGCAGAGCATTGTGAATTTTAATGATAAGACTGTGTCGAAATCTGAACTCATTTTGACTGAAGCATATTGACCTGTTGAGAAGTTGGACTTAGGCTCAGAGTTGGTCTGGATTTAAGTCAGTGACTTTCAATCAACCGGAAAATCAGAAATAGCCTGTCAGTTTTCTGGTCAGTTTGAATTATATTCAGGCTGCATAATGTAAAAGATATATTTCAAGGGAAGGATACAGTTATTAATAACATTATGATCTTTGTTTTCGCGGCCTTGTTTGCCTTCCTGTGCCTTGAAATGTTTCAAATCCCACTGGCAGAGGCTGAACATATTCTTGAAAGTGAAGTTTTTTCAGTGAATACTTTAGTCCGAATCAGCCGTTTGTTTAACGATAGAATATCATTTTCTAGTAAGAAAGGAATTGTGGGATGAATTTTCCATTATATCTAAGAGTTTGAAGATACTGGTCCGAATTAATTTTTGTGAGGAATTCGTCGTCCCAAAAGGCAATAACTAAAAGAGCGTGTTTCCTCTAGCATGCAGTCTTCCATGATGTACCAGCAAGTGCTTCAAATGCTTTAAGTTTGTTATTTTTGTTTATCAGTATTTTTTAATTGCCTGGGGCTGGAGAAGGCTATTGATCATGGATTGTTGTATAGCAACCTTATGTTCAGACAGTAACATTATCGTCAACATCTTATCAAAATCAAGAACAAGCAGTCCTCGTTCCCATATGAGTTGCCAGCTTGTGACTAAATAGTTTTGAGTAGGAAGCCAGTTTCCTTAATTTGTGCTAAATATAACTCTCATTACAAATATGCTGCCAAAAACGGGAAAGTCAGCATTTTCAAAACAATACAAAACTCATTACAATAACACACATTTAGTTGATGATTGACATACTGTGTGTGTAGTATTGAGAACAGTCTGCAGAGTCCAAATACATAGTCTGTCAAATATGGGCACAGTTTGTATCAATAGATGAGAGTTGTAATGTTTTGTATATGCTGAGTCAGTGATGCCAATCTCAACCAATATGTGATGAAAGATAATGTGGCATGCAAGGTGACATATAGATAATTAAAAGGATAATAAACTTTGCACAACAATATCATCCTTTGCTTATCCTGGAATTCATGGAAAGACTTGGTGCCAGAAAACCATCCGCCCTGGATTGTGTTCATAAAAAATTTTAGACAAATTTTTCATGTAGATCACATAGTTGTTTATTTGCAGGAACTAAAGAGCCGGGCTGATATCATATCTAAAAAAGAAGATATATTGAAAGAAAAAGGAAAATTAGAGCTCAAACACCTCCGAGCCAGTCAGCAGTTAGCTAGGGTAAGTGGGTTGTTGTGTAATTTTGTTATTGGTCAGTTTCCACTAAACAAATATAATGGTTGACACCTACATCCAATAGACTTGCCTGGTCAATTTTCTGGTCAGTAATTTTCGAAGATGTATTGACCTGAGAGAGAACTAGTTCTCGGTATGATTGTATAAATGTATGCTGTAGTAATATGTGTATGTTTTACTTGACTTTACACAGTCGGCGCTCTCAGCTGAACAAGAATTAGAAGAATTACACCATGCCAGGAATGATGTTGACAGCCAGAGAGCATTACTAGACAAGAAGCTATATAATGCTGGCATGCTCTCTCCACAAGATGACAGAAGGTTGGTTATCATATGAATGCTTATCAGAATCAGGTATAGTCTTATTTTTTACAGCCTCCATACCTCCAAGCCAGAAGGTTCAGAAACTGTATCATTACACCTCTTATACTGCCATGTTGTATTCTATCCACTGTAGATTGTTAGAGCTATCTGAGGCTATAGAGGCTCTAGATGCAGCTATAGAGTATAAGAGTGATATCATAGCTGGTAAAGAGGCGGAAATAAGAAGATCTCAAGTTCTATCACAAGTAAGACGAATCATGGAATTAAGCTGTTGAATATCGAACCATAACACACTAATGGTAAAGATAGGATTCAGGACTACCAACTGACAAACAAATTTTAGTTAGGCATCTAGCTTTATTGTAGTAATGCAATATTTTACCAGTGAAATATTCAAAGCTCTCCCAAGTATAAAAAAGGGATGACCTTAGGAATTGTCCCCTCCTGCTTACTTATGGTGAATATATTATGTAGTATTGAGTAGACTGCATTGAAAAAAGACGACTCAGTTCTGATATGCAGCCATCCTTCTGATGTCAGGATATTGTGCAACCAGAATCCTATTTTGCTTCATGTCTGGCTAAGTAGTGATTTAACTTTGTATAGGTTTTCAGCAGGTTTTATGCAATCTACGCTATGTTTTAGCATGAAGACAATCTGGCGAATCGATTAAAGTCTTTGAATATTGCGGAGGCACAGAAGCTGCTTACAAAGTATTTCA
Organism: Membranipora membranacea; assembly: GCA_914767715.1. NCBI lineage: Eukaryota > Metazoa > Bryozoa > Gymnolaemata > Cheilostomatida > Membraniporidae > Membranipora > Membranipora membranacea. Next base: position 9,721,336 of record OU612065.1, read on the forward strand.
ACAAAGTTATTGAGTTGAGAGAAACGTCACGTGACTCTGACCTTCAGTCTCAGGACCTTCAGGTAAGACGACATCTAAAGTAACTAATGCAATGCTATACAGGACATCATAGCTGTCCGGTAATTAGTGTTGTACCATCATTGTGATAGCTAGTCATCTGAGTGCATCATACCAACTTGGATATCTCCGCGGGGGTGTTGCTTATGGATGAAGAGCATCACTGGTTTATTAATTAGTAGGAAATTTTGAAAAACATAGTTGCACAATGACAATCAAAGTAGTGACATTGCTAATTACTCAATTTGTAAAAACACTGATTTTGTGCTCTCAAGGTGTACTATTGAGCGAAAATCAAACCAAGAGGTGTGGGTTTATCTGCCTCAGTAACTCCCTAGGTTATAATTACCTGGAAGATATTAGTCTGCTCTGAGGGGAATATGAATAGCAATGCATTAAAGTTCAAAACAATAATTTAAATTTTTATTGAGGTTAATCAGAACCACAATAAATTGCTCCCATAGTCATCTATGCGGTATCATTATCTTGTATGCCTCTAAGCTGTATCATGAAGGCTTTCACTGCAAGAATTTGACATTCTGTAATAACCATTGCCTGGAATTTTATTATTGCTGCTCTGAGCCTACTAGTTGGCTGGGTAGAGGGTATAATGCATTGCCAGTAATTCATGTAAATGAGGCGTGCCCATTTTTTATTACTCTTTTGAGACTTGGCCTGAGACCTGATTTTATGTCATAGCTGGTAATGACATTGTGCAAAGTATGACATTTATTGAGGTTAAGCAGAAACTTTTTACCAGCTTTGCTGAATCAGATCTTTTACCTCTTCTTCTGTTTTTTGCTCATTAAGTAACATGGTATTCAGGTCTTGCTTGTTAAATGAGGCTTATATACTTTGCTAGTAGCTGTACACTTATCTCTCAAATTACATAATGTGTAAATGTGAGCTTGGGTTTCATTCATGTACTACCAAATATAGGACAATTCATTGACCCTCCTTTGAATCATCCATTAAGGTTGTTTAAAACTTATATGACGAGTTATGTGAAACATTTTTCCTGGTGTGTACAGATGCAGCTCGATGAACAAAATAGACTGGTGATGGAGATGGAGGCTTCACTGGAATCACAAGCTAGAGAATTAGATAACAGGCTGACAGAACAACAGCAGCAATATGAATCTGAGATCAATAGTCTGCTGCAGAAAATATCTGAGAAGGAAAACTCAGATACCAAAGACACCCAGCAGTTCATCAAGTGAGTTATACATCATTATCATCTGTATATTGATTTAAAAATGTTGTGACAAAGGAGCAGATAACTCCAATTTGTAATTGAACCGCTTTCAATTATCCTAAAATCCTGCTATGATTACAGGGCAATTATTCTGCTGATTCTAGCCCGAGATTACTGAAGTTAAGAAATAAGCATTATTTTTATGTATGAATACTTCTGTATTTAGAATACAACAATTGGAGAAGGATCTGTATTATTATAAGAAGACATCACGGGATCTGAAGAAGAAACTTCGTGAGGTCATGCTGAGACTAGGGGAGCAAGCTGCACCTGGGTTCTCAGCTGATGTACATATCGAGGAGAGTGGTATTGAACCTCTCGACTATGAGCCTCATAACAGAAACTCTCCAAGGCTATCACCAACTGGAACACATTTACCACCCCTGGGTAAGAAAGTTTACAAGCTAAATATCAATTTATGTAAAATTAGCAGCCTTAATATTTTATGTGACAAACCCACGTTATGGATAATAATCAGTGAAATCATCAGATATTTGATGTTCAGGAATTCGGTAGCAAAGCATATCTGAAAGTGGGTGAGTTTAACATTTGAGGTTTCAATTCCATCATCTCTCTTCGACATGATAGTTTACATGTACCAGGCTAGCAATTATATTGATTAATATCATATAAAAACTACTCTTCAATATAAAAACTGGCCACTAGATTTGAATTGTAATTAATTCATGTTTTAGCTGGTGCAATGTCACCTGCAGTACGTGGGAGTTATACCTCCTTAGATGGTCAACATATCAAAATATCTAAGAAGGATTTACGTCCTATGAGCCAAGAGGAAATCCATATAAGGAGATCTCAGCTAACCTCCTCACATTCTGTGAGAAATTCCACAGGTATGTTGTGAGCTCCAAGTTTTCTTTTGAGAACTTGTAATATAATGACAATTTATGGTTGTCATAAAATAATAATGTTTAAAAACTTACTTCACTTAAAGTTTCAGGTCGATTGACCCAGTGACATGAATGTCCAAACTATGGCTTCAGACAATGAGGCCCCTTTGATAATTTTCTGTTCGACGCGTGTTGAACTCATCGTACAATGAGCAGTGATTTTGTCTAACCATCAGTGATTTGGGAAAATTGACGTATTGATCATCAAGTAAGGTTTGCCAATATTTAAAATTCTAAATTTATGCCACAGCTTTGTTCAATGAGTAACTTAGTACGAATGCATCCCATGCCGTATCTATTTCCAGATTCTCTTGATGGGTAAAGTTTTATACAAATCTCACTAGATGACGTTCAACCTAACTACAGTCTAACTGCCTGGGTGGCAGGTGCACAGTACAAAACTCCCGAACTGATTGTTTTATTGGCTTCATGAAAAGCTAGTCTTGCCGGATTCAACTTTTTGGACAAACAGGACAATGAATGGCAAATCCTATTTATTTGTAGACATTCCTATGCCATGATGTAATTGTTGTATACAGTTTCTGTGAATTTCCAAATTTGAGCCTTAACATTAATTCTTCCGTCCAGAACTTAATGTAAAAATCGACAATCCTTCCGAACATCTTCTTCGCCAAAACTGTACCATATTTATAGTAACTTTTAGATGTTCTAGCACTAGAATAATTTCAATTGTTTTTTAGAAGAGTGGATTTCATGATTTATATTCAAAATATTAGTAGTCATAATTATGATTTGTATGTGTGTGTTACAAGAAAATAAATGTTCATCTTTGGAGAATATAATATATTATATTGTTGAGACTTGAGATCCTTAAACTTGGAAATGGAATGTATACGTTACATCGTAGTTGAACAACCATAAAGCTGAGCTGAATAAAATACTGTGGTGATAATTGACTTGATGAGTTTGGGATTTCTGGTTGACCTGGCTATATAATGTTATCCAATCATGTTTATGAGCAAAATAGATGTCTATATAGCTACAGAGGTATAATATGATTCACATTAAAAGACAAGTTTTGCGGATTAACCATCACAATAGTTGTGTGGAAAACTATGCCAATATGCTGATTATATTGTAAAAATTGCAGTATGATGTCTTCTCACTGATGATTGGGTAATTTGATCATTACAAGCGATGTTTCTGTTTGTGACAGTCTATAAATTTACAAAAGTGTATTCTAACAATGTGTAGGACCACTAGTTTGCAATATATAATCTATGCTCTACGTTTCTTGGCAAGTCGGAAAGTAATCCATGCAGCTTGACATATCTTGTGTCTCTCAGAGGGTTTGATGTCCTTCTGGATTTACGTTTGCCTGCCCGGCTACATACGGGTGGGAGTGGAGACAGCATGGGTTCACTTCTCCTCCTTTCCTCACAGATCACAGTGTTAGCACGAGCTACCTGCGCAGCTACCTGCGCAGTTGGAGAGAGAAGCAGTGGTACCTGGAAGTCTATCATTGTCTGAGCTTTTTGCAATGTAAGAAGTGATTTGCCATTGCTCCTCATGGACTGGTTAGGATGTATCTGAGGAAATAATGTCATACCATGAACCTCTTCCTTCATTGCTTGATCTGTGATAAAACGCCTCTGCATCTGGGCAAAGGTGAAAGCTGATTTCCTCTCCTCTAGTGATATACATGTCACCTCCCTATCTAGCTTCTGTGCAAGAGACACATTGTCGTAGAGAAGTGCCTTGGGTAATAATGACCTCAGTTTCGTGCCATGCCTGGCAGAATTTGCTGAAGACTCAGCATTTGCCATCCTTCCTGAAATATTGCAGAATAGTTTCAGGTTAACAGGATCAAGGTATGCGTCTGAGGTGAGGCACAATAAATTTGTAGCTGCTTGAATACTGCAAACTTAGGCCAAAGAAGTACATGATGAGCATTCCGCTTTAACTTCATTATGTAGGTTATGACAAGCTGAGCAGTAGTAACTTACCTATTTTATGTAGGGATGACTATTCAGCATGGCAGTCGTGATGGTGTGTCTAAGGATATTCAAGTTCGTGTCAGAGAAAAAAATAATTAATAACTGGAATTAAACCTATCAAGAAGCATTTTAATCCTGTACAACATTTATAATTAATAGAGCAAACTGTAGGACTCTAAGTGCTTACTGGTACGCATATAATGATTTTTCTTTAATGCTCTGTTGTTATGTTTATTTTGCATTTATTTCAACACCATCAGTAAAGCTATAAAAACAAATATTAAGAAGTCTATACAATAATAATACATTATTAGACAAGGTAAACACCGCCTGTTTGTTTTTCCCTCGGTCTCCATAGATTGCTGAGCAGGCAGCCCAAACGGTACAGAGAAAAACAAATCTGTTCGGATTGTTCTGTATTTAAACAGCAAATAGCAACAACATGGTGAAAAGCCTAGAAGCTAAAAAATTCACCCCTATCAATGACTCAATTGTGTGAAACTCTCACTGCACAGTGGAAGCTTACTTGCTGCCCGTATGTAACCTGATTGCTAATCAAATAACATCAAAGTACCTCTTAACAAACAGGCATGCTTTAGTCAGAGACCAGTTGGGCCTTGGTCCTTCTAAGGAGTTAAAGACTCCTTGGTCCTTCCTGCCGAAAACCTTGTACGTCAATGTGAACCTCGGGCATTAGATGTAACATTTTTTATCAGCGTCATGAGATCTTCTGTGTTACCATGCACATTGCCCCGCTTCCTTTTTCTTGATTTTTTACCCTCTGGATTATTTGATTGCGTTTGAGTCTTTTTCTTCTTCTTGCACGATAGAGAATTAGGCTCTTTAGGACCTTTCCTCTTCTTTTTTGTTGATTCTTCAACCTCTTCATCCCCTCTGGCACGTTTTATTCCAGCTATTTGTTTCTTCGAATGTTCAGGCAGGGCCCGTTTGGCTACTTGTTTTTTGGCCATTTCCTTACATTTATCTGATGGAGGCTCTAAGTGGGGTACTCGAGATTTCAAATTAAAAAGAGGAACACCACCGTGCTGTCTGGCAAGTTGTCGTAACTCCTGATCCTGAAAGTAGTTAGAATTAGGTATATGAACAGCAGCTTATATTAGTCACAGAAATTCAATGCTAAGTTCTACACTGAATATGACTTTGCTGACCACTTGTGTGGGTAGCCAAACGCACATATAATAAAATGATTTGTTGAGATTACGCATCAGATGAGTTTTTAAGTCTATCATGGCTTTTATTGCTTCGATGTCATTGCAGTTGTAAGGAAAGGGAAGATAACTCACAATAGAGAGAAGAGAAAGGCCAAGTAAACTCTGCATGCATTGCTATTACCGGATAGCATTTCCATGGTCAAGCAGGTTCAAGTTTCAAATGTTCACAAGGAATCTAATTCTTACTATTGTGACCCTCACAAGCTGACACCACCAAAGCTCATATATTACCTGAGTTCCGATGCAGAACTTATTTCTATCTTCCTCCCCTGTATTATTTTTATATTTTGATGAAAAGCAGTCTTTCACATTGCCTCCCAGAGGATGGTGACATGGCAAAACTGGAAACTGTTTCAGTATCGTAAGCGATGTACCTCTACTCACACCTATAAAACAGTAAAATATTGAGAGAAACATGACTTATCCTATATATATATATATATATATCATATTGGGGGAAGGGGATAGATATGATCATCTGGGTGAGGACCTGGGTGTGGGTACATCTGACAATAATTTTTATGCATACTGATACGACCAGATTGCCAAAGAAAGATGAATGATGGCGATAATTTTGGTAACAAGTTAGTTTAGTGCTGAAGCTTGGGTATCAGGTTATCAGAATCTTGACACCACCTAGGAGTATTCTGGAAACTAGGAGTTTTGTGTTAGAGAGGCCTTAGTAACCCTCTTGGTTGAACTTACACTGGAACAAAATATTAACCACATCATTATTGTCCAGTTCTTATATCTTAACTTTACATAACAACGAATAAACAATGTAGTATATTGAGATGATTTTACAGCTTAAATTCAAGTTGAAAAATAGTAACGGTATGCCTAAAGATGTCTCTTTCAAATCCCCGTGCAACGGGATACTGTTATGTTATGTTTTAGGAATATTTTACATATACCAGAGCTAATATATCAAAAAGCCTTTGCGCTGGTCGAGGCGTGATCGATATAATTACCTCAAAAATACCACGGTCCATAAACTAATGTCAAAATAGGACTTGTGGACAGGGGAAGCTTAGGACTGGGTAAATTTTGCATGTACCACTTTCATGATAAATGATAAGTCACGGTGATCATAAATAAAGGGTTGGAGGGATACCATATAAATATATATATATGTGTGTGTTTGGCTTGTGAGAAGAAGAAGAGAGGGTGGTTCCCAAGTTTGTGGATCATGTTGTTGTGCCTACATGCATGGGCCCCTGGGACTTACATGTCTTTACTTTGCCAATGTCCACTATCAACCACCCAAAAAACACCAAACAGGGTAAGACACAAAAAAATATTTGTTACAACCTACCTTGAAATCTCTCACACTAACTCACTCCTCCTTCCTCTTTCATTTGCTTCAGGTTTGAAGTTTCTAGCACAAACAGAGCTGACTTTATGGACCAGAGAAAAAAATTGTTTCTACAAAATTCACAAAATCTGAGTAGGCTGAAATGGCTGCATGAGCATTGACATCCCCACATGATTATTATACTTTTTTTTTTATTTCACTAAATTGGTTTTTTTACACTCATAGGCCTATATGAGTTCTAAATTATATTAATTAATTTTTAAGCTTCTAATAAACTATGAGAAATCATATATGAGTGTAAAAAGAACCGATTTAGTGAAAAAAAAGTAAAAAAGTACAATAATCATGTGGGGATGTCAATACTCATGCAGCCATTTCAGCCTTCTCAGATTTTGTGAATTTTGTAGAAAAATTTTTTTTCTCTGGTCCATAAAGTCAGCTCTGTTTGTGCTAGAAACTTCAAACCTGAAGCAAATGAAAGAGGAAGGAGGAGTGAGTTAGTGTGAGAGATTTCAAGGTGGGTTGTAACAAATATTTTTTTGTGTCTTACCCTGTTTGGTGTTTTTTTTTGGGTGGTTGATAGTGTGGACATTGGCAAAGTAAAGACATGTAAGTCCCAGGGGCCCATGCCTACATGTGTCAACAACATCAGCACTTACCAAATCTTGCCTGTAGGCCTTCTACTTCTGATATAGCACACTGGGTTGTGTAGATTTTCACATCAGCTTGAAAGAGTTTTGGTATCTGTTCAGCCAAATTAATGTGGTTTGAGTAGGCTGTGTTACAAACAGTTCCATCTACTAATAGTCTGTAAGGAGCTGTAATATCAAAATGGAGCTTGAAAAATAAAAGAGTCTTCTGTGCATTCCGTAATCTACGATTCTTCATTCTCTGTTGTGAGCAATACTGTCCCAGGCAAACCAGCAACTTGTTTTAATCTTCAAACTGACCCTCTGGAAAATCCCTAACTAAGTTACAAGTATACACTCTCTCTCAGATTTTTGCTCTCCAATTCAAAGGAAATCAGCTAATGGTGTGTTCATTCTGGCGATACCATTCTATCAGACATCAAATCAGCGAACCAAATTATCACCTTATTATTATTTGGCGATTTGTTTACTTCCTGCCAAGAAAAAAACTGATCAAAACAAGAGCAAGAGGAAAGATTAAAGTTGTAGTAAATCACAAACCAAGTGCAATAAACACCACAAATTTCCTGGCAGTCTGGGTGAAAAAGAGCCATAGGACTTCAGCCAAACTTTTTCTTTGAAACAGAAATTTAAATAACCTACTCAAAGGACCTCAGTATGGATTATTTGACTGTAAGTATCTTCCACCTGAACTTTTACAAGTTATTAGGCAAAATGACTCCTATTTTATGGCCTATACAGTCAATAGGTAGCAATTTAAAGTTTGCAATTAGGCTCTCTATAGGTTTCATCACTAGATTAATGTGCCTTCAGTGTCAACTGGGCTGATCATCTACTCTGTCCACTGTGGCAAATGCCACACCACAGGTAGGTTGACTCAAGGAGTAAAAAACTCCTTCCTTGGTTGACTTCTTGGCATGTCTTGCATGTGTTCCCATTCCCGTGCCTTGCAAGTAAGTGCTTTGTCTATGCAAGGAGTCAGAGTTAGTGCCTCTAACTCCTTGGTCTATGTCTAGTATCAATCGTTACTAGGTTGGAGATGGTTGATATTAGACACAAACCAAGTACATTCCATTCATAGTTCTCACAGCAGGTTGGCACATTAGCCTGAATCTCTTTACAAAAGGTCTTATGGTGGCCTACTTAAAAATTTTCTCCAAAAATAAGATTCAAGATTTTCTCCGGCTGCTTGTCTGCCAGTGGTGACCTACAAATATAAGCTTCCTAGTACCTTTTGCTCAAATTATGTATGTATATACATATCTTAGCCCAACCAACTAGTTGTATTATCAATCATCATTATAATAGGCGTGCTGTTCATTTTTCTTGTAGATTGACAAAGAATTTTGGCGAGAGCGTGTGTTTGATCTCGTGAAATATGCAGCATTGAACCCATATGAATTCATATTTTATGTGGTAGCACTCTTGTCGCCATTCTTTCTTGCTAGCGCCATACTCTCATACAAACTAGCTCAACAGATAGAGGCAAAAGAGAAGGCTCAAAAACGAGAAGAGAGGAGGAAGAAAAATATACAAAAAGCTAAGGCAACCAAAGCAGACTGATTCAACAATAGTGCATAACTCAATTCCATAGGAACATCTCTTTTCATTGTTCATATATCTTGTATTACTGTGAAAATAATTTAATACAACGGTTTGAAGCAGACATCAAAACTACATTATAATAGTGGCAGTTGTATTTATAGACAGAGGTCATTGGACGGATATTGTCAAAAATGTTTTGAACTGGCAATGAAGACAAAAGTGCTCAAAAATATATACAATTAAGATGATCTATGTTTGGGCAATTGGTGTCATTGAGAGAGTTTGTTTTTTGATGACTTGGGTATGAACATCCAATGCTTGCTGTTTTCTTTCTTCCTGCAGCCAATAGAGCATTTCTGTCCTGTCCCATTTCATCTTGTCGAGATAAGGACGACCCTGAAACAATTAAAATCAGTAGTTAATAATTTTGCCCGTAAATTAACTATAGAGGAAATACAAGTAATCATATCTGTATGTGGACTGTTGAGCCAAGTACCTACATACCTTATTTACTTTTCCACAGATGAGGTTTTGTTTGGTCATAACTTTGATTCCACCCATATCTGTTATTATTTTAGAGGTTTAACAGTAACCTTACCTGATAGGTCATGGTGTCACTGTAAGTTTCGTTGACATACTGCACAGCTTGTTGCACTCTTTGGTGTATGTTATCCAGTTTCTAAAATTTAAAATCAATCTATTTATTAAATATGTTGTATATAAACAGACTTATGCCAATACTTACGACTTATGAAGTTTTGATGCGCTATACGATGCTGAAAGGCTGATAACAAAGTACTGATCAAATCATCTTACCATTTGGAGCTGTGATCTAAGTTTTGACTCATTCAGTCTGGCAACAGATGAGCCCCGATACCCATGCTCAAAGAATCTGTTAGGGTCTGAAGCTAATCGCTCAAATGCTTCCAACTCAGAGATGATTTGTTCCCGTTGAATGATAAGACTAGTTGCCGCCTCCCATGCACTTATTACCTAGAGAGACAAAATTGAATACATGCATAGCTGTACATTTTTATATCAATACGGAACCGGCGCCTCGCTAATTCTAACTATAAATATGTGGGCGAAGTACAGCCATCAGGAGTTGAGCTAAGCATGTTACCCTAAATCGGTTTGTCCAATTATGCTATAATATACAGGCAGACCAAAATCAAAGCTACCAACACATGCAAGGATTGAAGATGCTATCACATTGTGTTCAGTAGGACTGAGATGCTAACTAGCAAGGTATAATAATGTATCGTCTTACCTCCTCCAGCGAATCTACAAATGGCTCCGAGCTGTACTTGATAGCCATATCTAGTTTGATAGTATCTGGTATGTGAAGGGAAGTCCACACTCTTTCCATCCTTTCTTGGAAGGTTGGTACATTCTTGGTTTCACCCTTCACACTGGCCTGTAAAATATATATTTTTATATTGGTGACTTTCTGGACCATCTTTTGATCTCAAAATATTGCTTCATGTCTGACATGTTGTTGACACCCATAATGTGATAGTTATATCTGTGAGTTATGATATCTGTGGGTTATGGTATCCGGGGTTATCTGTGGGTTATGGTATCCGGGGTTATCTGGGGGTTATCTGTGGGTTGTGGTAACCGGGGTTATCTGTGGGTTATCTGTTGGCTATCTGTGGGTTATGGTATCCGGGGGGCTATCTGTGGGTTATGGTATTTACTTACAGCAGTTCCAGTCATAGTAGATCCTCTTCTTGATGTAAACCCTCTGCTGGTAGTACCGCCTGTTCTAGGAGTTATCGCTCCATACAGTGAGGCTGCACCGCCACCTGCACTTTTAACCCTATCCTTGATGATATCACCTAGTATCTTCTTCTTTGCCTGTGAGGCTGCAGCCTCTTTCTGTATAGCACTTCGGATTCTACCAATCTCCTCGTCATCTAGAGAAAAATCGTGAGTATAATAACCCAAGCCAATGAGTATAGTGACCGCTTACATAACAATTATATAATAATGATAATGAGGTTTCCTTGTTTGAATAATGATTGATGAAAATATGCATTTGTCGGCCAGATATAGGGATGGTGTGTCAAGATGTCTTTTTCTTCTCAATTGTGGCAAACATTGTTACAAGCGCTATTATAATTTTAACAAATGAACACTAATACTTTCACTGGCAAAAATTTAATTAACTTTTCATCACTCTTTCGCCCAAAATAAACAGGCAAAACAATTTAGAATCCTCAATGATCAATTGAGTTTGGCGTGAAAAACCTGCACAAGTATAGAATGTGAAAGCATTAGCCCACATCGATGAACACATGTCTTCAAACTTACCTTCTACATCAGGATCTTTACCCAATCCACCCAGTAACACGGCCTGAGCATTCCACAGACCAGGTGTAAACTCTTGTTTTTTGACTCTGAGCTCAGCGAGTTTCTTGATTCTCTCTTCCTCCAGTTCTTTGTTAAGGGCATCCATCTTAGTTGACTGATTCTCTTCATCTTGATCATCCTCCGCATCAGAGTCATAGAAATGATTTATGACTCCGAGGTAATCTGTTTCCTTTAAGGGAAAGAATAAATATGACCAACAAGAAAAACAGAATTGATCATTCTTACAGACTTTTGAACATCTCCACTCTTTATTGCCTTTGACATCAAGCAAATCAGTGTAAGACAAAGTGTAACATACTGCTCTATACTTACTTGTGTGGCTAGATATTTCATGTAGTCATCACTATTGACTGTGCCTTTCCACCACGTAAGCCAGGAGGCGTATGACCTTGACATCCTCTCTGCCACCATAGCTGGAAGGTCTGCCAAAGCAATCCCACCAATCTTTCCGTTTTGGGGATCATTGGCAAATGCTATGTTCTCTGGCGATGGGATCTACAAATCGGGTACAGGGTTAGTGTCATAAATCAAACAAATCATTAGAGTTTATTTTTCATAACAGGTAGCCAGGAGGTCGCTGCTGAAATGCTCTCCACACCCTTTGAAAAAATAAGTTCCTTATAAGGTTGTATGTATGTAGATCATTTCAATGGTGTATTATGAGATTGAATCTTCAGTGTAGCATCCGCTTAATCAACAATCAATACAAAGATTGATCTAGAAATATTCAAAATCATCTCTCGGAGTTATCCATTCATATGTATAGGGGGCATAACCCCACTCATTTTATGACAGTTTTTTATTTTGCAGACAATCTCATCATGGCAGGAACTGTCATATGTCAAAGACTTTGGGATAAATGTTAAGAAAAAAATGAGAAAATTTCAATAATTTTCACAGTAGGGCATTTGTGCTATGTTCTAATACCATGTGACCAATGTGCGGGTTCGTGCACAAGCACAAATAATCAAAACCCTGGTGATTGGAGATAAATTCTGTGTTAAGTGACAGCCTCCGGTAGCAATAACAGGGCATATCTGTGTATGAAAGCAGTTTGGGAATGCCAAGACAGAATTCTGGATAAGACAGCTGATGCATTAACTCAACCTAGTATTTCTGGGAATTCTGTATCGAACAAAAATATTGATGCATTTACTCACCAAAGGATCAAAATGCGCAGCCCCCTTGCTATCTCTTGGAGGGCTAGTAGGCCTGAAAAAAAGAGGAATAGGTATTCACAGCAAGAAGGTGCACTCTGGCTATCTTATCATTGTAACATGTCAAATTTCACTGAGAAGAATTTAGAAAACAACCCGAAAGAAATTACATACTGTTGATAGCATTCTGTATAAATGATGTATCGATATGCTCCCTCAGTAGGAAACTGTTTACCTTGTCATTCCCAAAAATTATAATGTCATCGTATTCAGGCTTTGTATACGTGACATGTGAGTCATATCTCTTATACCTTATCCTCTATGCATAACATAAAACTTATCTCGCCGAACATAGCAATAAATAGGCTGAGCATAGGGTATGGAGTGGATGGTTGAATTCGCATTTATTATTATCACCACTCAAAAAAATGTCGCATTATTCATTCTAAATACTAGCGCATCAAAATGCCGAAAGGAAGGATTGTTAGATAAACATAATGCTCTGTTGTGATTGACGAGATGACAGTGCTGGAGTAGTTTAGGGAGTCTAGGGTGGGGAATGGGAGAGGGGAGGGTTCTGGAGAACATGACTTACCCTGCTCGAAAGAACTGATAATCAGGATCCCCAAATGACCGGCAGTTAGCTCTAATCTGCATTCTACCAGCAGTGAATATTAAACTATGACAATCTGGTTTGCTGACTTGACAAGGTGACAAGGGGTTTCAAGGGAAAGGTTTGAGTGCAGAACAAAGATGAGGGAGAAAATAGGGTCATCAGTTGGTGATTGTTAGTTTTTTGGTTTCCAGTTTGCACATCACTGCAGGGGATGCCGAAGTGAAATTGAAATATTAAGTTATTGCAAACAAGAAAAAAAAACCTCCCTCATAGTCATACCTAAAACCAATTCAAACGGACCAATAGAATACTTGAGAAAAATGTGGTTATATTTACTCTCAAACCAATGGTAACAAATTTAAGCTATAATCATGTGGCACATTCAGCCAATTTTTTTCTCATGAATATGTTCATGTATTAGAAGGGAGTTTGGAACAGGTACAGGTTTGATAACTGCTTGAAAAGTGAGTAAGAAATGTAAGGTGAAACAGCAGTGGTTTTTTAAAGTTTGCATAAATTTGCAAGAATCTTGTTATGATGTTATAAAGGAAGTTTAAAGACGACCTGCAACCTGACACTTCTTAGGCTTAAAAAAACCAGACCTAGGTTTAAGAAAAATTACAATAAGTTATAATGAACATGTTTGCTACACAGCTAAACTAGTTTCTACAAATTTACCCATAGCCGTGACTAGCCATCACTGCATTCAGATCAAATCTTTCCAAAAACAAGTCTTGGTTCCTAAACCACACAACATTCAGGAAGATGTAAATCATAATGATGCATACAAGTTTATGGTGTTGATTCTCAGACGGCGAGTCATACACCTGATTTAAACATGAAAGTAATAATAGAAATAAACAATTATTTCTGACCTAATCAGCTACAACCAATATTGAGACCAATGACTATGTCAATAATATATTTAGGACATGCTGAATGTACATGGCATGCGATGTGATTGGAAGTATTGTATAGCACAATATATAGTTATCACCTGCTAATAATAGGGATTACCCCTTCCATATACCGAGGTGTTGTCTCTGGGGTCTTTGAAAGAAAGGGCACACATTCCCTCCCTCGACCCGCAAAAATAAATCCGTGTCTGGGGAAGAGGATATTAGAGTAATGCAGTTTCCTCACACAAGCAGTTATGGAGAAGAGCATAGGGTAAAACACAGTCTTACGATATCTTACAATTTTTAAATTCTTTACTGAGAGATTTATATATGGCCTTCAGTAGCAGCAGTATGATATCATAAGAATGGCTGAATTGAAAATAACTTGATAGAAGATAAGAACTTGTTCACTTGGCTTAATTAGGAAAGCTTGAATGAGAAGGTTAGGGTTTGAAAATTAGGGTTAATTTCAGCAATGCAATAAATATTCTGCAAATAATAGAATATAATTGTTTCAAACGATCAAGATTGAATCAACATGTAATCAGATATGAGCGAGCAGAAGCTGCAGTATTTACCCAGATTTTTCAGGTGACATAAGGGCATTATACATATCCCGGAAAGCAAGCTGCGGATGGGCTGAGAGCCCGGGCAGTCTCTTATCATGGTAGCTGTAGGTATGACAAGTTTGTGGATCGTATGAATGTATACAGCTTATTTAGCTTATCGCAACACAACCATTGATTAGTGGGTTTACAAACTGACCATAACTGACTGAGAAAACTCAATGCATACATGTACAGTATCAAACCACTATACAAAGGTAATGACACTAAAAGGCACACAGAGCCTCAAACTACATGTACGACAGTCACAAATGCATAGCAGATTTGAATACATACGTTTTAGACCACCGCGCTCTCTCCTCTTTCATACCCCAGGGTGCCTCAGCCCTGACTTTTAGGCTGGGGTTTATCATTCTATCACATGTACGGCGCATAGTCAGGCTAGAGGAGGCCATCAAACCTGAGAGATCTATCCCCTCTGGTGCCTTCTCAATCAGCTCATCCTGTCAGAATAAAGACTTCGATCAGCTACCTCAATAAAACCATATAGGTCACTTACCTGCGATTTAGGGCGTCAAATGAAGCATGTGATAATAGCATGAGAATAACCTACAAGCAAATTCATTTCGGTGAGAGGTGAGAAGATCATATAGCTTAATTCTGGGGGAAATCAGTCTTTGTCATGGATATATAACCACTTGTATTATTTATGGTATTTAAAAGAATATGGTGATGTTATTATCTCTCAATTGCTAGCAAAAACATCAAAGCTAGGGGAATATGTTGGGTTCTGATAGGAGAACATACACAGGACTTCCGCATTTTCTAACTCTGTGCTTGTTAGGAAATGCGTCAGTCCTATGAGAACATATAACAACATATTACATAGGCATGCAAACAATACTGGGTGTATGACATTTTGCAACAGGCATGTATCACAAGATCTAGAGGTATGCATAAAAAATATCACAGCTGAGAGAAAATGTTAACATATATTAAATTAATAAAGACTAACACTAATTCTAGACACAAAACTGTGTCCATGAGCCAAGCTCGAACAGTAGTGCTCGTTAAATCTTTATACCAAATTTTTCTAATAACTAGCACGATTAAAACTAGAGCTGTCGGATGAGATCAAACTACAGATAAATTACTTGCAGGTTCTATTTGTCCATTATAGCAAAGTTGGAGAGTTCTTAGACCAGAAACCTGTCACTAAGCTTGAGCATCATGACTATTTTCTGCTATTTTCAAGGGAGCTATGGACAACAGTTGCCGGGAAAATTTGACGAGCGATAGATTTTCACACACAGATTAGCACACGGTGTCTTATAAATATACTAACTGGTCTCACTAGAGCCGTCACTTGATTCTGTGCAGAGGTAGAACATATGAGTTATAAATATAGTGAGAACAGAGATTAGAATGGGAAATATTTTTTTCCATCTATAATCAAGAGTGCAGACAACTTTAAATGCATGCTGTAGGAGCGTACATATTATGTAAAAAAATCTGATAGTGTTTCAGCCATGAAATCTCAGCCGTCTGATCTATTACAGGAACAGTAAGGTAATTCTACAATCAATACACAACTGAAAATAGAATAAATATAACCTTGGCCGGTTCAGTGTTGCAGGGTAAAACTTGTTGTGCTTACCTGTTCACAGTTGAGATGATCACGAGGCACAGTTTTCATAATCTCTGTGTAAACTTCTTTTATTTCATCTCCAAGGAACAAATTTGAGTCTAGGTTTTTTACCATCGTACTGTCAATCTGTCAAAGAAGGTATAATCGGTGTCAGAGAACAATCATAAACGGTCAATATATCCAACATTTTTATCTTTGAATTAAAAAATGTTTTTAGGTATAGGAAGTCAAAATGAACCGATAATGGCAGTAGTGTACAAAATTACGGCAGATAAATATCACTGTTCTAGCGACCAATTTCTGTTGTACCATCATCATCAGAGAGAACATAACTATCATGCCGATAATTAGCTGCCATTGATTATTAACAAAGACATAAAAAAAAATGTTATAACCAACCTCATCTAAGAGATTGTTGTACACTGTTGAGTGTTTGTTTATTGTTACATTCTCCATACATATTCGTTCAGAGACACGTATGTCAGATGTTCGTACTATCGTCTGTAAATATTTAAAAAAATTGTAACCTGTCCATGTGCAGTAACCCTTAGCTCCCTGGCTAAGTTTTGGCATAGCACAAATAGCAAGGCTAATCACAATAGTTAAATCCAAGAGTATTAATCATCCCTCACCTTGGGTATTTACATTATTTAACTCAATACAAATACAATATAGTGATGCCGGTGACAAATAAACCAGTACCTTGCTGAGATATGGTTGATTCACAATTCACTTAACAAGAGCCGAGAATTGATTATTTACCTTATCAGTGACTTTCTGTGCGACAGTAGCTGGTTGTGGGTACTGTGGAGCTTTCAATGGTGCACTGTGATAATGTGAAAACAACATGCTTGAGAACAACAGTCAGTGATATAAATGTGGGTAGATAACCCGTATTGCACAGTTTTTTGGAGATGCAACCTCCTTCAAGTGAACTATCGCTCAGTGATAAGGTCAGCAAAGACAGCTCAGTGATTATAGTGATAGCATTCAGAATACTCATATAATTTCAAATTGTTGAGACTATTTGGTGACAAAAAACAACCGACAAGGAAGAACAAAGTCAGTCAGAGAGATGCTCTGTCGCAATCTTTGGTCCTGAGGTTGAAACGTTTTAATCGAGTGCTGATCTTTGAACCTCCAAACCTTTAAAAATGTATTCAAAGCTTGGAAGTCATGATGCCCTGCATACTATTTTGATTTAAGATAACTTTGTTATCATTGCAGTACCTTCTCTCTTCCAGCTCCTTCTTCTCCTTGGCCTCCAAATCAGCAATCATCTTCTTATGTTCCTCTTCTTTTCCATCGTGCTTCGCGTGTCTTATGATCGCCTAAATAACAGAACTTTTAATTTAATCTTCGATGGCAGGATAACAAAAGTAAAAAGTGAATTAAAAGGCTGCTGTTGACATTGTGACTTGTAATGAAGCTAGAAATTCACTGAGATAACATCATCTCTGAAGAATCAGTCTCTCTTAATTATTATCAATATTTAAGTTTACCTGGAGTAATGGTGGAAGGTCGTCGTCATCATCTTCAATAAGAGGCTCCTTTTTAACATTGGTCAAGTTAATCAGATCGAGATTGATGATGTCACGAGATAAATTGTCTTCAAACTTTCTTGCAGTCCCTTTATCGGTCTAAAGAAACAAAACGAAAATGAATAAACACCTTCATACAGTTGAGTATATGAACACTACTTGTAATGACATCACCTATAGGCAAGATTTTGACCACTTTCACATAGCCCACCCACAATAAATAATACCAATATGGATCAATAAGGGTTTCACTTTTTCATGTAGGAATGGTGGATACATACCTTTTTGTCACTATCGAATAGCACCTCAAAGCTTGAGTGACGCTGCTTGGAGCTGATCTTTTGTGTAGTCGTTTCATCAGCTGCTGTTTTCTGCGGTATGAAGGGAGGTGGGACTTCTATACCCAACTCCTGAAGTAGATTCTCTCCTATCTGCATCTCAGGAGAGGAGTTACACCTCTATAAAAGGATCACAGTATTAATTGTGTGCAGGTCCGTCAGTTTTGTCACATAACGTTTATTAGTAAAACAGCAGCAGCAAAATAATAATTGAACAATTGAAAGTTTTATCATTAGAATAAGTGCAAAGAAGCACCATACCTGTAGCTTCTTTATATCGTACTTTGATGCATAGAGCTGCAATAATATGTAATATACGGATCTACGGGTCTATCATGTCTAATATCACATGTCCAATAGGTCACCCTTTTAAACAGGACATGGAAGATTACAGTATATGGAGAATATAATTTTAAGCTTCATTCTGATTGTCATGAATTATAACGGGACATAGAATAAACGATACTAAGTCCCCTTGTAGTTTTTTTCTCTACTGATTTCCAAAATAGATAGCAAACAACTTAGATGTATGGAGATACTTTATTTACCTTGAGGACAACTTTTTGAGTGATACTGCTGATAGCCTCTTTCATATCTGACTCTTGCTGTTCTTGTTGTTGTTTCTCATCCTCTTTCTGTCCTTCAGGAATCCTCTCCTCCTCTTGTTCTGAGTAAGAAACCAGGGACATTATATATATACAATACAGTACAAACGTAACATGCAGTAATTACACGCAGTACAAATGGTACATACAGACAGTACATACACACGGTACATGCATTGTACCACTGGAAACACTTCCAACGGTTTTCATGACATGAGCATTGCAAATTTAGCCAGTATTTGACGTATTCAAGTCTCTACTCATCCAGCACAGTGCATTCCTGGCTCACCTGTATCTGCAGTGTAACCAGTGTAGCCTTCCAGTAACTCCTTGGGCATCTCTGATAAAACTGAGAGAAGTTTTGATGTCTCAAGCTCAGGCATCTTTTCTTTAATCTGAGAAAAAATATTGAATTTGAGAAACATAAATGACAGGATCCATGTATGTAATATTAATTAGTTATCATTGTGAATTGAATGTCTTTCACCACAAGACCCTTTATATGCCACCTTTATAAACCCTACCGAATGGACAAGAAACTGTCGGAAGATACTCTCACTGCACAAGCCCTGCACACAGTAGTTGTAGAAGTCACGGAAGTCTGAGTTAGAGTAGTTGCGAGACTCTGAAGGACTCTGCAGTGTCCTCTGTGTACATGCCTTCAGATTGTGCTCCGCCCAAGGCACAGCAACAGCATTATTGCCACCAAAAGAGACGCTTTTACTTTCCTGTTGCTGTATTTCACTGGGTTGGTCAGTATCAGTAATAATCACTGATATTGTTACTGATGAGGCAGCAACAGTTGAGTTTTTATCCTCCATTCTTGTAACTGAGCTAAGTTAACATTGACAGCATGACCCATGAGCAACGTAATACTCTAAACCTTATTAGCTTTTTATTTTGGGTACTGTCTGCTTAATGCCATCACATGGCAACAAGCGCAACTTTCCTTACCCAACGTTTATCATTATGCAGTGAGAAAAAGGTTTTACATGAAGTTTTTCAGTCAAACAGCATACATTTTTACATACAAGTTAGACATTGAATCAACTCACTTCTTTTATGTCCTCAGCTGCTGTGTTCCAATGCCTCTTTTCGTGCTCTTTCTTCGGCCGACTCTTTTTTAACTGGACAAAATATTCAGATATACAGAAAATAAGATAATTATATCAAATTGGGTTTGACTTCGGTATTATTGCCGCATGGTGTTATAAAGAGAACATAGAAAGAACCATTCAAAAATTTACAACTTACTTCACCAAGTATTATGAACTGGCCATAGAAGCTGAGCTTACCATTCCCTTGAAGGAGAGTTGTGGAACCGATGGCTTCCTTTTACCACCATACTTTTTCATTATGGAGCCCTCTGTTGTCGATTCTAATTCGGGTAAATCTCCTTTCATATCAGCTACTATATATCTTCTTATTGTTAGCACATTAAAACTGAAATATAAAAGTTTCATTCACCTTTCCCTAATACTTCATATCACATATGAATGCTTTGAGTGTTGTATCCTTCACGTAGTTGAGTGAATATCTGCTCACTCTGAACCGAAGGAGTGAGATTGATTATTTTACCATGTGCTGTTGTCCACCATTCTTAGACTGTTTCAAACTTTGTAACAACCATACATATAAATCAGACCAGACGATTCAATCAGGTTGTAAAGGCATCACTTACTATTTGCTGGCCTCTATGCCTAGCTGAGCTTTCAGTCGGCTCATATTAGCTGGACCACTGAACACACCGCGCTTCATTAGTATTTGAGCCTTCATCAGATAATGTTGATACAGTTCCCCACATACAGTAACAATATGTACAGCTATTCTTCTGTTGAGTTCGATATTCTCTTCCCATGTCTGTAAGCAAAATTGTGAAAGCTTAACGAATAACATCAATTAAGAACTTCAGTTATATCATTGTATCCCAGCACAGATTTAAACTATTAATGACCTGATAAACCAGCCGACTCAGATTAGTATACTCACCAGAAAGGGGTCGTCTATTTGCCTCTTGATTTCTGGCCATATATGGTATACCTCTGCTACCAATATTTCCGCCTGCAATGAGAGAAATCTTTTGAGCATAGGCAAAATGTTACAATATAAATATATTACTCATGTTGTCTGTGTGAAAGTGCGGAATAGAGCAAAGTCATTCCACATTACAAACATCTAATAGTGCAATGCTTGGCCAGCAAACAAAGATCAATTTCATATATCGTACTCACCAAATCAGTTTGGTCTTCCAAAGATAAAAAGTCTACTTTCTTATCTGGAGCTACACGTCTTCTGACATACTGACTCATTTGATCCCATTCATATGGCTGTCGTTTTATTTCTCTCTACAAATATTCATATTGACTGTAGACATGAAAATAACACAAAATTACCGACTAACATTTTATACGTCCAGGTAAATTGATGTGAATAAAAAAAAATGAGTCGTAATCTCTCCCCTTCGTAACATCGTTGCTAAATATCTGATACTTCAATCGTAATGCTCCTTATGACTTTGAGTCATTGATAGGTTATCTATACTTTAGGTTATCTATACTTACATCTACAGGGGTGACTGGTCTCTCCATAACGATCTCATTCTCTTTCTCCGGTACATGTTCCGTTGCATGAGGTGCAAAAATAGTTAACTCTGTCTCTATCCCCTTCTTTTTAGAGCGGATATCTCTCTACAGACAGATAAATTATTGAATATAGACATAAACTGCATGATACTGCACCAGGTGCCGATTAAGAATGTTTCTGGAGATGTTTGAGATTCTCATCCCACAAAGCAATTCACTCACGATTCAATCGTTAGAAAACTTTCACTCACCCGAGAAAACCCAAGTCGCTCTTCATTGTACAAGTTACTCTCCGGATCAACCTTCTGAGTGTCTTTCAATCTTGCTTTAAAATCTGGAATTCGAAATCTATCCCCAGCAGCTGAATTCGCACCAGTCCTTGTACCCCTGCCTGAAGGGGTACCATTGTTGTTAGGATCATGAGACCTTCGACTTGATGCTCCAGATCTCTCCCTAGCAGATGTGTGATTGGAAGTGCGGGGAGCGCCACTAGTGTTCCTTGACATGCTAATTTATTATTATTCAAACTTAGGCAAGGTAGTTTGGTAGTTTTACCTCACCAACTCAGTTCAGCTAGGTTCCAGACAAAATTGTCAGCCACCACACCCTTGATAGATCCTCACACCTAGAAAAATTATTCAAAGCGGAGATTTGATGTCTCATCACTGACCAGACAGCATTTTTTATTTCTCATTATATGATCATTGTGAGTGCATCGCTGAGTGTATGTTTGATATCTTCAAAGAAATAATGTGCAGCAGTAAGTTGTTAATAAAACCCCTGCCCTCTCTCATACCTTTATGAAAATTTTATTTTAAATTATATAGATTTAATTAGCTGAGTATTACTGAGTATTAAACTAAACGAACGAACTGAGGCTTCCGAGTAATACATGCCTCATGCCTGGCCTATCTCAATATAAAATTTAAATGTCAGAGGTCCATGGTTGGCCAAGGTTGGTGCTTTGTAATGCGTCATAGCTTCAAACCAAAATTGAAAGTTTAAGCACTTCAACAGGGGCAGAGTACAGACATGGGTTTGCTTGGATCTCACTAATGATATAATGAGGTAATATAATTGCTCGTCACTTGTATGCCCAGCTGAAGTTTTGAACACATTACAATCTAAGCTGTTGGTTGTGAATGGGAATTTTGTTCTGGCTGGCAAGGACATATTTGTTGTAGTAGTAAACTCAACTGGGGAGAAATAATTAGTTGCAGGCTAAGTTCACAATGGGTTTAACACAGACAGGTGAGATAGATGCCTATTATGTCCAGATAAATGAACATTTTTTTAGCTTAACAAGAGAGCCAAGATCTGGCTGAGATGCAACATGCACTAAAGTTGATAAGATTGAACAAATTCCACTGAACTCTATGAAAGAGTACAGATCTACTCATGAGATTGTTTATATTGGTTACAGTGATGGTGAAAATGTCATGGGGATACTTGCTAATTCAGGGGTTACTTACATACTAATATATCATCATATCCTGTAGAATATATGTAGTTGTATCTATTTTTGTATAATTAGCATTCAGTTAGGACTATTAACACATAATGTTAGACTGATCCTGTGAAAAAATTCTTAAATAGCACTTGCAAGCACCTAGTTACAGAGCCGGATATCCGGTATTCATTTTAAAAATGGCAGCGTCCATAACAAACCGGAAACATGGCTACTAAAGGAGGTGGTGAGTTGATAGTTATTAGAGGTTATATAGAGGAGAGGTTACAGCAATGAAGGGAGTTCATTGAATAGTCTGTCAGTTCTCAGTACCAACAAAATTTGTTGTTGGTTGAAAACTTGTGTTTATGATGATTTAGTTTACACCCCTCCAATAATAAACAATGAAAAGGTTTGCTTTCTATGTATTTATTTGGTTGATTCTTCAGATGAGTAGATCGCGTGCGGATGTATAGTCTCCTTTAATTGCAATATACAGAGGGTTACTGTCACTTTTTACGTAGCATTAGTGTTTTATTGTCTGTATGTCTGTTTTAGACTGAAGTATGTATGTCTGGTCTGAGTGTACTGTAGTTAGATGCTAGTCTGAATGTATGCTGTAATAGTATCGGGTTGGCCGACAGAAACGACTTGCAAATAACCTAAAAGTCATTGTCAAAAGTCATTGAGTCAGTAGTCATTACTTACTTACTTACTTCCCAATTAATCCTAACCGCCTAGCCTAATAGGGTGGGCATGCAGGATATATTAACCAGCTGTGGGTCGATGTTCATTGTGGTGTGCTGTTGCGGTTGGTGTGCCAATGATGTTTTTACGTTCCATGAAAAAACTTAGAAAATAATAATCCAGAAAAAAACACACTAATGTGAAAAACTCACAAAAAGAAAACATAACGTAAAAACTGCTTGCCGAACACTGCTAGTTGATCGCCACTGGTCAATGGTGTTTCATTTACGGGCTACAGAACATATCAACAATACAAGTATACGATGCACTCGAAATGGTGCACTTTGGGGTGTATACTAACAACTAGTTAATGGCAAATGCTCAATTCATACCGTAAACCCTCACCTATAGATCGCGCGACTTAAAGGTGAAGGCGGCTATAAGAGAGTAGTATATAGACGCGACTATCATTTGAAGCATTATTATATTTAGTTTGGATCAAAACCTCTTACAATCACCGAAGATGAATAGTTCAGTGGTAGAGCGTTCGACTTGTAAACATGGAGTTGTGAGTACGAAACCCACTGAGGGCAGTTTTTTTCCCAAAACTACTTAGTTCATTTGTAGTGAGTGTAGTGTAGTGAGTGTCTTAGAGCGGTGGGGTGTCTTATAGCTGTGGGGTGTCTTATAGCTGGAGCATTTTTATTTTTTCTGAGGGGGGTGATTCACTTATAAGTCCGGTGACTTATAGGTGAGGGATTACGATATAAATATACAACTCACCGAATTACACTATTCTACTTCTGAATCGACAACCATCAAAATAATTTAATCCTGATCGACCTGTCCTGTTACGGCAATGAAATAAACCTTTAGGTTTAGTTCATTGGTTACGGTGATATCAAACCTAGAGATAGACAAAAACACGGGTGAGAGACATCGTCAGGATAGAAAAACATATACAACATAAACAGTACAAGATATAAACTCGCAACCGCAATCACACAATCATCTTGGTTAGGTTTACTTAGCTGATTGCATATTCTGATTTTGTTGGTGTTTTTCTTGTTGTTTTTCTGTAGGTTTTTCTTGTTATTATAATACTATCTAATTAGATGCAGTCAGTATTAATACTGAATATGTGGCTAGGTATCTGTGTGCTGTTGCCACATATTTCAGCTCCAATTAATGTCTGATGTGCTCAGTTCTCTTGGTGGGTCAAGAGTCCCCGAGCTAAGCTCTTCACTTGCTATTAATACTTCATTTACTCTCCCTAATCATCCATGTTCATTCATGTATGAACTAGGGGTCCTCATTAATACTGTTAACATATTTGTAATACATTGTAGCTGTCTTCTCATCACGTTCATGAGAAGACGACTAGCAAAAGTAATACCTAAATTCCTCATACTCACAATCTCTACTAGCATTTACATTACCTGTAACCACATTCATCTAAACTCGTTCACAACATCCATAATATAAAGGTATTAGAGGTTAGAAGACGAGAATGTTAGTTAGTTTAGCGTAGGATTTTCAAATTATACTTCAATCTCACCTCTGACCCGATTGAAATAACTGTGTCGCCACTGATTTATGTTTTGTGTCCAACTGATAACTTTACCTCTGGTATTATGGTGTGCAGTAAACCGAATGTATGTATTTAACTTGATGTCATACAGTCCTGCCTCAATCTTACGTAGGAAAAGTATGTCTAGCTCATCCCTCCTGTTTTGAAGAGAAATGATATCATTACGAGACATGTAATCAGTCACACTGTCAAGTTTTTTCATATGGTATGTCCACCTTACAGCCCGTCTTTGCACCTTTGCAATAGCGTTAATCAAACCAACATTATGGGGTGACCATACTGGTGTAGCATATTCTAAAATTGGGCGTACAATAGTTTTAAATGCAATAAGCTTGGTCTTACAAGGGGCCTCGGCTAAGTTGCGTCGGATTAAACCAGTCATGCCTCATGGGCCTGCAAAAATGTGCCCACCTACTGCTCAGACCGCATGTGCCCCCAACCCAATAGATGTTGTTGTATATATTAATCAAACAATTGACCAAAAACTAATTTTATATATCATGTTTATTATCAAACACATTTCTTCAATGTCTGTGTGTCTATTGTTATGATGATAACGCTCAGACTAGGCAAGGGTTATTATATGACCCTTGGACTAGGTAACACATTTTGACCATCGATCCAGCCAGTTGTTCATCAGTGGGGTCATTGGCATAAGGAGTTTGCCAGCCCACTGCCCACCTCAGAGGTGGCAGTTCACAGGCTGGCAAACTCCTTATGCCTATGGTCATTGGTTACTTAGGGATTTGTGGGCAGCTTGAACTACGCTATTGACATGCACAACGCTCTATCTGCATATATTGTTGTAGTGTGGCAATGGGCCATGATGGTTGGATCGCAGTGACTGTCACTATTACTATGCCCAATAGCACCCCCGTTGACTGCCATTATACAGTGGTTTTTGGCACTTGCCTTACCTCCTATATACTGTCTTCCTATGAGAGCTTAGCTCACATCCCAAGTTGAGATGCTGAGTTGCTTTCGGTCCCATTCATACATTGGATCTTTTAATGAAACCATCTTTGTCTCTAGTTATAAACTTTAATGTCTGCTTTCCAGTTGGGCAAATCAGTGCTATTAATTGAAACGGAGAGACCATTGATCAGCCTGCCGTTGAAATTTCCTCATGAACAAGAAACATAGTGTGCATAACTCTACATATCAAATTTTGAAGGGTTGAATCTGAAAGAAATTGGATTTTTGAAAAGCGTCTTCCAACAAAAGACAGGCACCCCGCGTCAAGGCAGTGTTTGTAAGAACTCGCGCGGCAGTTTAACTATTGACAGTAATGTCTTCAACAATCCTGAGCACAGCCTTGCTGGACTGGAAGAATATTCTCATATTTGGTAAGCGTAACATTTGGCAAGTCTGTCTTCTCATTCTTTAGTCAATTAGTCTAATTACGCCAATAAGGCAACTAAGCTTTGTGGTCAGCTGCTTCGTATTAAGGCAAATAAACTTATGTTCGGCTAATGTTTTCAATTCGTGTTACAGGATCATGTTTATTTTCCACCTCAACAAACATGACTCCACTAAAGCCAAGGTGAAGGTTCCTCGTCTGGATGGTGCTAAGAAAGGGGTGTTCTCATGTAGAACCCCGTATCGACCCTCTCCTATAGGACTCACTCTCGCTAAACTAGAAGCTATAGAAGGTTAGTAGTTAATATAGCGGTAACCAGATAATTTGGCTGCTAGATTGAAATAACCATTAGCTTCATTATAATGCACTGTTTTTGGGCGGTTCAAACATTAGCTGTATGCTGTACAAGATTTTGAATAGTTTTGATAGTAATAACTGGATTTGTGGTGCAGACATAGTGTATATTTTAACTCAAATTTTGTGTGTAATATGCAAAGGCCTGAGTTGTTTGATTATGAGGATTTGAAAACAATTCCAGGCATATTTTTTTGTGTTCATGACCTTATGGTGTGTGGGATACTGGCTGTGGTTTGCCTAATCATAGAAGCAGAAAATCCGTTTTTGTGGGATCAAAAACTACAATAAAAATATAATTTGTTTGTGAGGTGGCATCTGTCAAGATTACCTATATATAATAGTATCAAATAACAATCCTGCCCGATTTCTTTTCCTTTTTATAGCATTGGCTGTTCATTTTCTTAAAGGTGCTACAATACATGTGAGTGGGATCGACATTGTTGATGGCACACCTGTGTTGGATATAAAACCTTATGTAGCAGCCTATGATATGCCTCAAGACTCTCCAAGTGATGCTGGTGATTCATCACTGTTGCTGCAGAAAGAAGATAAACCCTGTAACATATTACAAGACGGTGCTGGGATCGAAAGGTCAGACAAAAGTGTCTACGCTGCTGATTGGCTGGCAAAATGTGACAATGATTCTCAGCTAAAGGTGGAGTTTACAGATAGATCACTAAGGCAGCTGTCCCTATTCCACAGTGATTGTGCGGGTGATAGTGCATACAAATTACAGTTTTTGCAAAACACATCTGAGGCTCAGCAGGCCATTACCGATGTGCTGATAGGTGATCCCAGATCTGCATACAGGCGAAAGTCCTGTGCTGATAGACTTTATTATTTTATTTGTGACTCCATGCACATTACATGTTGGTTTGACGAAACAATCGCTGAGGTTTTGAAAATACAGCCTGTAAGTTTTATAAATCTTGAGGAGATAGGAAATAAAGGTTGTGAATGAGTTTCTATACCCTTTTTCTACTTGCATTTATGAAATATTATTTCCATAGACTTGATATAGTAGATGAGCCAGTAATTACATATCAAATAGGAGTTATCATCTCAGTTCATATGTGGAGAAAACTACTAATATACACAGCTTATCAGAGATTTGAGATAACAGTGGAGACAAAGTTCACTTCTGGTGATTAGTGGGTTGGCTCTCTAGATTAGTGGTGATCATATGCTTAGTGAATATTGTGTTAGTTAATATCAGAAAATAGCTGATGCAGTAGATAGCGGTCATATTCAATTCTGATGCTGAACTGTTTGCCATATAAACAATCACACCACTCAAACTATACATTCTGATATAAGGTAATTATAGATATTGCTAATCCTCCGGTTACCTATTGAGCAAATGCCATGAAATATTGCCTATGTAAATTAAAATTCATGTGATAGTCATAATATTCAATGTTCCTACTGATATACATGGCATGTCATGTGTTATACCACTTAATATTCTCCCTGTTTCTTATCATTGATTTTTGTGTAAAATTTCAATCATTTGTTTTGCCAGCCCACTTGGCATGATATAGGAGAGGTGTATTATCATTGTTATCCTACTGATGACAGCCTCTTGAGACAGTAGTTTGTACTTGTGGTGATATACTCTAACTTGTTATCTATGGCTCAGCAAAATTCTACTACAGGTTAGTAGAATGGTCTAGATGTGCTTTTACATGCATATTATTTACAACATGTCTCGATTGAAGAAATTTATAAATCGTGTTCAATTTCGTTGCAAAATATTTACTGTGCACAGACTATTTACTTTCAGCTTGTGCATATAACCAAGGAGTACTTGATATAACAGTACATAGTACATATTGAGATATAATGATGGACAAGATAGTTTGTTTGATCAGTTTAGTCGATGTTCATTCTAAACAAAAACTTTGGTCATTGAGCACCTTGATAAAACTATAGCTATGCATTTTCCTTCTACGTGACCACAACCCTGAAGGGAATAGAGTGACTGTAGAGATAAAAGCTGTAGCGTGATGAGAGCTGAGTGTTTATAATAAGCTAAATCTCTTAATTCCAAACAAACTCTGCTTTTGTAACAAAAGAAAGATCAATAATTAGGGATAGGTTAGGTTAAATCAAGAGTGCTTTTAGTGCCTAGCCTATCATAAGCTGCTGTATTGTGGCAGATTTGGTAGAGACTTGACTAGTTATGTGGCAGGCAGTATCTGTTGTGGGTATTTTCTGTTGGCTGTCCTCAATAAGGCTCATATATCATTGATTTTCCGAACAGATCTAATTACAACCTACTGCTCGTATCAGCGACGAAAATCATTAGAGTTGGCTATTGAATATGCTGACAACACTGTAATAGCAGCCTTTGATACTCAACCTGTAGTGACATACATTGGATTGTCTGATTGTATCATTACATTGGCGGCAGAGGCAGCGATTAATATTCAGCTGGACAGCTGAGCAGCATGCAATCATTCTAGGACTTCTCAAATCACGCTTCTGGCTCTTGATCAGCAGCTACTGGGCTGTGACCTGAAGCTATATTGATATTAGCAGCAGCTTTCGTCTAATTTTCAATCTAACATTTAGTACTACTCGCTGCTATTACTTGTTGGTCGTTGTTATCATGACTGATAGGGAGGCGCTAACAGACTCGTCTAACTATGCACAGTATCTCACTCTTGTACATTCAGATAGTTTTGATAAGGATGAGGCTGCTGATAAGGAGACTCTGAATACAGAGCAGGCTAATCCGCTAGCTAATGGTTAGTATAGATTTATTGTCATTTTTATAATTAAATAACGGTTTTTTCTGCACTGCGCAAGCAATTCTGTTGAGGAACAGCATAAATTGAGCTTGAACTTTTTGCAGGAGATGATATTGGTTTTGATTTGAAAGGATCATAAACCTTATGTATTATTGCTTGTCTAGTCAATGCAGGCGTACGAAGCCTAACATCACGCTGTTGGCTAAAAGTTGAATGGTTGAAATGATTCATCACTGTTTCTCAATTCAAAGCCGCAAAAGTTTTTTCTGAATACTATACAGTCTGAGATAAATATTTGTTCTATAAGTTCTATAATACATGGTCTTCCCTTGATTACAGGCGATGGTGCTAGTGATGTTGACAGAGAGGCTCTTAATGAAGAACTGGAAAAAGTGAGTTAGGAATACTTACCATTTTTTATGGATTCCCAACTAATCGACAGCCACCTTCCCATGAGTGCATACGAAGGTGATCATGGTCGTGGGAGGTACCATTTCTTTCTCAGTTACGATCTGCTTTCATTTCAAAAATTTTCATTGCATCAACGGACCATTGTAATGTATGCTTGATATTGGGTTATGACAAGTAAGAAAATTGCATGATTTCCCGATAGAATTATCAATCATGTCACATGGGAGGACTACTTCTCAAAATGTAAGCAAAACTCTCCTCTAATTTTTATTAGATTTTCGCAACTCGTGATGTTGCCTGTATATTTCTAATTGTTAACCTTGTGAGTTCTACCTGCCTCGATTCTAATACTCTCGGGATTTGAAGTCTATTATAATCTCACCGATGTGGCATTTCAGCAATGTATAATAAAGACTTTATGTTTGGCAATCAATATAAACAGTAGCACAACCTTTAATTGTAATACCCCGCTGACTTCCTACGCTGTCGGGTAAAACACCTGGTGAGAGCGTTGTGAACAAATTGGGATGATTGTCGAAGAACTGACAATTTTTCCCACTTGTTTATATTATGCTGTACAACAATCATATTGTATGTACAAAAATAAGCTCAACGCTAATTGAAGTGGTATCTATTTTGAGTTCTTGTACCTGTCCCGTTCCAGTGATAGGGGAGTTAATTTACATTAGACTGTTAAACATGAGTGTAAGTCTGCTTAGTAGACAGTTACTATATCTAGTTCTCTTATCAATACCATTGTGCTTCTCATATCATCAGATCGATGCAGAGATAAAAACATTAAAGACCGTTCTGGCCTCCAAACAGAAGAGAGCTGCCGATATAAGGAAAACACTGGGGTCCACCATAGTCACAGATATGAAAGATAAAGTGAAAACCATCCAAGAATCTGATGTGTAAGTGCCTTCAATTACCATGTTCATTGATCACACAGTTTTGATTTTGTTTATCATTTTTTGTACTTCAGAGATTAATTTCATCAAAACTATTTTTCAAAATAGTATCCGATGGGAGAGAGTAATTGCTCATTCCCTATTACACTCTGCTCATACAATGCAAAACTATGAGGAAATAATAATTATACTCTATGATAACATCGTATAGAATCTTCTAGCATCTGTATTGCCTGCTTCTAGTCTAAGAGTTAAATAATCTGAGTAAATCATTATTGTGGGCAGTGGTAGATCAAGCATGATGCAATTTGCCTGCATTTAGGGTTTGAGTTGTCGGCAGCTCACCAGTAGAATGGGAATAAACCGGACTGAAGGCAAATTGGATCCAACTTGTTCTAGGGCAGTGGGTGGTCACTCAATAACATCTCCCACCCACGATTTAGCTCTATAGATAGGACCTCGTGTCAAGATGATGCAGCAAAATTATTACATAATACAAATGTGGCATATTTTCCAACATCAGCAGGATGTGTATGCACTTTATAGCAGTACAATGTACATATATGCTCAAACAGGGCAGGCAATGTAGCTGAATATGGCTAGACAAAATTATAGTCTGTAGTCTAATTTCGGCAAGTTGATTTCTACACTAGCATTATTTGTGTAGTTTCCCTTGTTCTTCGATCTAGCATTGTAATTTAACTTAGTGGTTACCCAGTTTATTTTTTTATGTGTTACCTCTGAGCGTTTATTGCGACTTCTTTTGATATTTCTTCAGATAGAAAAACGAAAATTTGTGGTGAAGATATACTGTATGCCCTATGTTTTTAAACAGCACCTTAATATTTCAATTTTGAATTTCTGAATATTTACCTGACTGAGTATGGTTAAAATTGTGTGTTTATAAAAAGGTGGGCAGTTTGTAAAATGATTTGATTACGAGAAGTCTAATTAAGCCTTTCATCAAATGGCGATTAACACTCATTGTATAAGGTCGTGAAGGATATGTAATGGAAATCTCAATTTCACTTTACCAACTTCTTTTACCATTTTACTTTTTTGTTTTGCAATAAAACATTGTTGGTAAACTAACCAGGTATACAAAACCTTTTACAGAATAATGCGAACAAACCAGGCGTTCAAGTCAGCTGGTGAGAAAACGAGTGCAGCCTTCTCTAACTTTGGTAAAAAGATGGTAGATGTTAAGTGAGTATCATGAAATACAATGCTATCTTTGTATCAGAACACCAGTGCATTAAATGTATGGGTGATCATGCGATTTGGCTCTCCAATACAGCTGTTCAGTGCATACCATAGACTTAATAATATTATTAAGTCTATAGTGCATCCTGATTTTGGTGTTATTTTGGAGTTGTCTTCCGTATTTTTACTTTTGCCGCCGTTCACCTGTTATATTGTCACATTGTAGTTCTAAGCTGAGAGAGAGTATTGGCACTTCCTTTAACAATGTCAAGGTGAGTTTCACAATTCTTTCATCTTATTACCCAACAACCTAATGCCTAATACCTGTTGAGACTCCATACTTTTAAAAACCGTTACATGTTTAAATATTTTCATTCCTCCTGAAGCAAGAGTAATAAACCCTTGCACACCACCTACCTGTTTAAGAGTCTTGATGGTGCATCTTATGTCACTTATGTCACCTTCCCTGGTCAGCTATTTAAGAAAAAAGAATAGAAATTATAGCCACTTGTGGGCGGATAACAGAAGAGAAAGCATCGATGAGCTTTGTTCAGTGTTTGAGTGCGCTATATTAGGCTGGCATGACGATAATGTAGACGTTGCCTCTTTTATTTTTAGAAATCCAAATCGTTGTTTGCGCTGCCTTCAGCGGTAGGTTTCATGTTGTAATAATGTTGTTAATCAAATTTGTGAGTAGTAAATGAAGCGTGGTTCCTTATTGTGATTAAATTGGACTCGGCCATTTTTTTCTATAACCAATTTGCTGAAATAAGAGTTCAGACTTAGCAGGGCTTTTGCAGTGTAAAAATCTCTGTATAACTATGCAGCGGTCTCAGCTAATCCCTTTACATGAAACATACAAGAATAGCAAGTTTTGTGGTTGATTCAGTAATAGTTTTATGCTGATGCGCCATTGTTTCTTCTTTTTTTATGCAGCAGTCCACCGAGTCGCTTACAGGAGGTGTGTCATCTGTCACTGTTGTCACTGTCTATATTTTTTTATGAGTTTGCTCAGTTTTAAGATGATTTGAATTTTTTCTGGGTGTTTTCAAAGGTTATCATTAGCTTACACAGATTAACCCTTACTTTTCAGAGAATTCGCTAAAAGTTTCTCATCTAAAATTGGGGTGATGAATTTTATAGTTGATACACTTTTTGCGAAAACTTAAACAAAATCACAATCTGTCTGATGGTCATGTTGGATTGGGAACTAGCTTTCTAAAAAAGCGACCTTTCTTTCTTCATTTGTTGAGCCAGAAAAAAAAAGTTTTATAGTAGGCAATTATGTTGTTGAAGCCTTTGCCTTTAATAACGCCAACAGATACTTAGAGTCACATGGCCTGGGCTGGTTTTTTAGACTCCGGAATTACCTCGTCCTGTATAAGTTCGATTACCGGTCACCATTGGAAATACAATACATCTGTAATTGGGTCAGACTGCCTCACATAAAAACGTGAATGGTGAAGTTGGTGACTAAAAAAGCTGTCGATCAGGGACGTCGGCAATCTTTGTTCACAGAAATGTTTGGGCACATATGTAAAACACTGCTACAAAGAGCCACTGCGAAAAATGTTCGTAGTAAGGACACCAACTTACAATGTGAGAGGTTTAACCATAAACATTTAAAACAATCTGTTAAACATAGTGATCGAAAATGTTGTAAAGCCACTTTTAAAGATGTTGAATTAAACTCCACAGGGCAACGGGAAATGAGGCGACTGTTAATACTGCTTCTGGTGTTTCAGCAGACACCTGCAGCAGCACATTACAGCTCCTCCATAGATGCTGTCACTTAAATCAATATAAATTTTTTCTAGCGCAGAATCATTGCATGGCCAATATTGATATCATAGCAAAATTTTTCTTAGGTTTTTCAAGTGCTGCCTTGCTTTGCAAAGCTGTCTTCTCCTCTTTTTTTCATCATGCTTGACAACTTTAAAGTTTCTCACTTTTAAAGGAGTGATGATCTGTATTTGAATAGATGAGAACAGAACAGAAATTCATGAGGAAAAATGGCATATTGGTTCCTTCATTATCACAAGTTCATGTCGATCAGTGATGTTTTTATTGCATGTTAGCTGCACACTAAGCCAGCACTGAGCTGTAAACCAATACTCTAAACATTTTGTGTGTGTGATGCCAAGTTTAATTTCCATTTACCTTAGAGGAGTAAACACCAGCTTGAGTTTAGCTTCGGTAGTTTGGAGGTGACTAAGTATTCGCTCGCATAATTTTTCACTAGCTGAGTTAGGAGTTTATGTTACGAGGTAGAGGTAGAGTACTGTTTGCTAGCTATAAATATTGCTGTTTCAAGCCTTCCATAAGGTGAACATTCCTCCTCTAGGGTGCATGAACTTTTATTTTCTATGCTATTATTATGCTATTATTTTATATTATATTATAAATGCTATTAACATAGATATATATCACTGTTTGAAAAGGACAGATTCATCAAAAATTTTGAGCTCAAAACTTTTACTACTTTTCCTGCTACTAAAATTTCTCACCTTATTCGACAGGCTCGGGTGAACAGTGGGAGCAGATTTGAACGAATGACATCAGAAGAACCAACGACATCTCCTACCAGCCCAACTGCTACTTCTAAAGATTTACCTACTTCTACAATCGCAGATGAGGTACAGAGTGGTGGATCGCTTAGCTAATGATTTGGCCATCACTTACAATTTGTCCAATACAAATTTGTCTGAATTTTAATTTATACTTATGCTTCTACTGTGATTACTGTGATTGTTGTGATTTTTCTTCCGTCGCCAGTTTATACTAAAAAATATTATCTCTGTATGTGGCATCTACAATGATATAAATTAATTACTATAATAATTCTAGCAATGCAATCAGTTGATACTAGAATTACCTCATTGTCATTTTGATTTCCATATAATAGTTATCTTCCCTTGGGGAAAGCAACTTCTAACAGTTTGCGCTATGAATTGCCTGCAAGAGGGAGTTTGTGACATATCCCAAAAGGGCATGTCTCAAACTCCCTGCATGCAGCTTCGATGATTGCCCATGATAATTAAATTTTTTATCTATGATTCATGTGACTGTAAATGAAACAAACTTATATCCAATCCTTAACATTTGAAAATAATATAAAAGCGAAAATTTGATGCACATTGCTCTTTATTATGATTCCATGGTTGTGGCTATATTTCCAAAGAATTGTTCTAAACTCCTCATCTGTACTGTGGGTGACCTTATTAGGTCTTATTAGAATCTAAGAATCTGATGAAAAATTCTGTATCTCAAAATCAATGTGAAGTGCGTTTTGTGTGTGTGTGTGTGTGTGTGTGTGATTAAATTGAATGACCTGGGCATTGGGTTTAGAGAGTTAAAAATAAAAAACAAGTTTTGGTTTTAAAAAATTGCCATGTGTATTTCAGAAATTACACAAATTAGATCTTCAAATGCCTTTCCTGCTATTGAATATTTGGATGATACACATGGTAGGTTTTCCCACTTCACCGACGCGATGATTGCTTGGGCAACACTTTCCAACTTGGATTACTTGGGTACTGAAATACCTTTCTGATTGTAATTTCATAATTGATATGTATATGTATACCGCTATAGTTGTCTAGCAGATAAGATATGGCTCATATAAACCAGCTGCCATCATGGTAATATCATTATACAAATTATGCATATATACACAGAGTCCCTGTGCTTGAATAATCCCGAGGCCCCAATGACACTCTTTTATGGAAATGTTCAATTCAAAGGATGCCTTTGTTCTTGAGCTGAGACTGAGATGTCTTTTATTTTACTTTTATAGGACGTTAGCCTTTACACAGACCTGGATGACACTCCATATTAGTCAGAGCTGAGTACATCACTGACTTGCTGAGCCAAATAGTTCTCTCTACAACGAACCATTCTCAGCAATTTCATGTAGATACATCTCATCGAATGAGGAAGAGATGTGCATCAACCTAACCTAACCCTAGCTCCTAGTGATATATTATGTGATAGTGGAATATACAACCAATTTTTTTATATATGAATGTAGCAATTTATTAGTGGAAAAAATAAATAATGATATGAATATTACATAAGTCAGAAAAATATACATGTATGTTAGCATTCTGGTCTGTAAAACAAGAGCTTCATCCCATATATTTAGCCATTAAAGTTTTAACGGCTAACACATATCTCCTCAGCCTAAACGAATTTCACCTCTACCCTTATCAAGCTGACGACCGTCTCTGACATAAATAAGTCTAATATCCGAGTACTTTAGCCATACCCTATTCAGGGCTCAAATATTTCCAGTCAACAATTCAAGACCATCTGAATATACAGAGGCGCTCATCGACAATGCAGCTGTCTCCAGCTGTTGACACTGTGCCTGGCACATGGGACATTGACACTGGCAGCAGGTGTCCTGTATAACATCTCCTAAGTCTTCTCCCTCTTGGGAAATCGCTTCACTTGTCCTGTCAATGGCTATGTCTTCGATGACCAAGTTTTCATTTTCTTTTATAGTCACCATTGATGGGGTCTTGGTGGCACTCGAGGTTGAGCTACAGCTGCTCCTTGCACTATGTGTAGTGTAAGTAGTGGAGTCTGTCGGCCTGTCCTTGACTAGAGGCAGAGCTGTCACTGTGAAGATGGATCTCATTAGTTCTACAGAGCTCGATTTTTCTTTCGAATAAGTTTGTAAAGTTTTTTCTGACCCTGTTACTTTGTTGCTTCGTTTCCTAAATGAAGTCGTTTGGAAAAGTTGAGATCGAAACTGCTTCGACATTGATACATAAATGAAAAAATTCGTAGGATAGCTGAGTAAGATAACGCAATTAAACGTTACAGACAAGATTTCTTCTGACTTTTCATCCAGATAACCAATGTCGAACGCATACTGATTTCTCAGTATAGTGAGTAACATCAGAACACCCATAGGCACCTCTACGGCTATAAAAACAGTTATAACCACAACTAATAAAAGTGTCGTTATATTGGTCTCCCTGATTTTTCTCCATTCCCTTGTACGGTTTTGGAGAATGAGATGCCGTCTGCGAGCACTGGAAGACCTGATCACTGCGATCAGTATTAAGTTGAGAATCGTTAAGCCAACAGCTGGAATAAAGTGGATGGTTATCAGTCTAATCCAGTAATATATAGGATAGTACATAGATTGATAGTCGTCTGCCCAACTCTTTAGTACTTCTATACAAGTCTCGATATTGCCATCCTCATTATCGGCATATAAGACTACTTTCACAAAGCTAGAGTCAAAAAGCCTCGGTGCATGGAGAAGGAAACTCAAAATCACCAAGGTGGCTGTGACCCTTATCATCCGCCTGACTGTGCATAGAGTTTTGGCATGTAGAGAATGGCAGACATAGATATAACGTTGTATTGCTAGGCTCAAAGTAAGCCACACCGATATTGTGTGGAATATAGTGGGAATAACTCCGGCACAATATTTCTGAACATAGCACCATACATGAGGCAGATACATCTTGTCATGAGAAATTGTGTAGAAGTAGACATAATAAGGCAGAGCTGATAATCCTGTGAATGTGTCTGTCATTGCTAATCCAGACAAAATCATGTTTACACTATTTCTCATATTTGGTTTTACAAGGATTGTAAGCACCACTGTATTGAGGAATGCTGTCACTACGATTGTAAACGGTAAAATGTAACCCAGTATGATCCTCTTATATAAGTGACTGTCAGAATCGAGCATTACAGGAAAGTTACCACTGGTTATGTTGCCTTCTGGTAATAATGGTGTCTGAGGGTAAATCCCGTTCTCCTCCATTATCAAATAGTCAGCTGCCTCAGCCTTGCGAAGAGATAATGTTGTCAATTCCATGTGTCTGTCTTCAGAGGATGACACCAAGGGTATGAAATTGGCAGCACAGCGTCAGCACCCCTAGATCATCTAACTGTCTGTCCCATGCTGCCCGCACATCGCATATCAAGGCAAGCCACATTGTCTATTGACATCATATGCATATTAATATTTTTTTCCTGATGTTCATGGATTGCAAACATTTAATTGGTGAAACCTAAATGCATTTTCCTAAAAACACTCCACGCTTTCAAGTGATAAGAAATAGTAATCAGTAATTAAATTATTCTGAAGATTTCATCATTATAATGACACTGGACTGGAATGGCCTCGATGAACTTGTTGAAGTCTGAATATTCTCATTTCACACTGATGATCACAGTGATTGATCATAATAATAATGATCATACCAACTAATTCTCATCAATAATGCCAGAATATAATTTTGAAACACAGGTCCTGGGCCCAAATGTGCAATAATCTGATTACATCAGTGACCTAGAACAAGTTAATTATAGTATCTTCTTGGAAAAGATGCTGTTTTATTATTCTATCATCACACATACGGTCTGTTGATTTTAATTATTGAAAAAAAGTCCGTAACTATTATAAATGGCAGTTTTCTACAGCAAGCGAATCCTTATCATGTTGGTAGTGGTAGGTACTGCTTGAAATCTCGTTATTTGTTTGTCTGCCCCATTTTAGACTGGGTTCATTACATCGCAGCAAAAAAACTTGCATGTTGATCAACGTTAAAAAGAAAGCAAAATCTCTTGAACTTTCTCGGGACACCAGTCAAATGACATGATGCACTCTAAATGGCGAGAGAGCGTAGCAGCGAGCACTTGAAATTCAGAAATTTTATCTGACTAAGAAGTTACTCTTCTTGTTAGTTAATGACTGCCTCAAACTATCAGATTCTCACTTGGAACCATCACAGCGACCCAAAATCGGCTAGCCAAAGAGTTAACTTCTTGGTACTCTGAACATAATGACGGATTAAATACACGCTTTATTTGGCAGACGGTACCATCTGGGAAGGATGTTTTTCATGTGCCAAAAGAATCGGGTTATTGCTTGCTGTTGAAAAGGCTCAAATTTAGAAACCCCTTAAACCTGGTTGGATAATGAAATGCGATTGTCTTTTTCATAATATTCCCATCCTGTCTTTTTTGAAATTTTAATGTATCGACTAACCTCAAAAACGTCTGTTTTTTTTTTCCGATGCGAAAGTGTCTTAAACAAGAACTAGTTTCGAGGTCATATACATGTGTATGAATTACATGCACAAGGTACCCTTACAATATGCCCTGAGAAGCTGATACTGGGTAGTCTACACCAGAAGAATAATAAAAAACAGTACCTCCCCAAATTTGATGCTATGATGATAGTACTGTTTTAACTTTGTGATAGCTATAGAAGCCATCCCTTGTGCTATCAATACCCTTATGACAGCTCACGTGGCTTTTGTTTACATTTTCACTCCACTGCAGACCAATACTCACTCATCTGAAGATAAAATACTAAGGAAAACCCTGCCTACATAAAGCACCTCTATATATGAGGCTTTCATTGTAAAACCTTATTGAGAGTAAGCTGAGATGGTACACCTGATGGGATTTTCAGGGTGTGCATGAATTCGGTGAACTGAGTATTAAAAGGGCATGAGTGCAGTGAAGCTCTTGAAAGGTGAAAACTCCTTCACTAGCAAATACATTTGAATTGATAAAAAGTAATTATGACAAAATGGCAATCACTAGCACTTTATCTGTTTGGTATATTATCCTAGCCAAAATATGTATATAGGTCCAAAACGATATGTTTCAATACAAAATTGTAAAACTTTACGATCTTAAATCATACAGCAGATAATTAATACATGAATCATTGGCTGTAAAATCATAATTATGGCATTCAGCAACTCAGTTAGTGTCCAATGCATCAAGAGCAGGTTTAAAAATAACAGCACCTCCCTAGCTCCTGGTGAAATTTTGACAAATAGCAAAATGCTGTAGGACTATAACAAACCGCAGATCTTGAGGCATACTTTAGAAAGTGTCCGCAAAGAACACAGATATTTAAAACTTTCTGTTTCATTGTCTTCATTTGCTGCTGCTATAAATAAAAGGTATTAATTAATGCCATGAGCTATATAATAATAATAAGGATGTCATAATAAGACATGTTTGAAATATCATGTATGCATATTATGGTTTTTTAACCAGTTGTACTTTGGGAGTTGCATAACCTTTTTCTAAAAAAGAGGGCGACTCGCGATCCTCTGGATGACTCCATAACTTATTTCATTGTCATGTAGAGTAATCCGTACGCAGAGATGATGCTTGGTCAAAGTTTGGTGCGTTTTCATGATACATCTGATTTCTTATTCGTACCTGTTAGAGGAATCACATGGCACCTTCCGTTTATATAGCATGTTGTGCAGAGAGAAACTTTTTCACTGTCTCGCTATCCTTACATTCATCCTCACCTAATCTCTCTGGCTGTAAAATAGGGCGACCACAGGCTGGTGATATACATCATAATTCTCTGACAGTGAGCAATCACACAAGTTCAAACACTAGTTGCTCTAGAGAATGGGAATGCACAGGTACAAAGCTGTTATGTATGCAGTTAAGTTTTGCAATGGTTACATATCTGTCAAGAATGACCAAAGTTCAGGTAAGACGTTTAAAACACATGCAAAAACCATGCATATTCAAAATGCCGTTCTTGCAAGTCCTGATAGTCTGATATTTCGCGGTAATCTCGATAAACAATTATGTATGTTATTTGGTTTGATCAAGAAGTTAGAATATAACCATCCTTCATCAGCTCATTACATATTATTTCTTAATGGATAAAGGCTTCTCATTCCTAATGGTTAATGATGAATAATGTAGAGTGCATACCTTGGCCCATCTCATCAGTGTAGGCAGACACTTCACATTGTGTTCACTCTTCAGTACATTGTCAAATGGATCAGTTTCCTTCCAGCTATTGATGAGAGGGTAGAAAGTTATAGTCATTAAAACACAAGCAATGATTATTTTTAGAGCAATGCATAACTAGTGCAAAAGGAAGTATATACTGACCGCAAAGGGATAAGATTGATTCCTACGGAAAACAACTGAATTTGAAACAAATAGTTTCTGATATATCTGTGTTGACTTGAAGTTGTTAACCATGTAATGGCACTCTGCCTATCAATTTATGATTAGTTACAAGCACATACTTTTTGTTATGTTGGTTGGTGATGGTTATCCAATCAATCAATAGATACTTACAGAGGTCTATCAATTCTTGCGTACAGAAATATGAGCTTGTCACTTAAACTGTCAAGCTGGGACTCAACTACAGGATCAGCTGAAACGCAATAAAACACAAATTGATAGACACAATCTATACGGTATAGCTAAACAAGAAACCATCAATCAAACAATGAATGTTATAAATTGCGGCAAAGTTTATCAAAATTGTCTCTTTCAAATGCAAGAGAAATCTGTAGGAATCTCTGGTCCGAAGAGACCTCCTAACTTCTATTCGTTATAATGTTGGATCACTGAATTAGATTCTTCTCTTAGAATGGAAATAGTATCATAGCGTTATACGGTTAGGACACTAAACACAGGGACCCATCTGACTGTTATCTGATTGGCTGTCCCTAGTAGCATGAATAATTAGCCTGAGAAATTGTCTTGTTTACAAAATTGCAAACAGTAATTATACCCCATACAGTGTCAATGATTAGGGCATTTCTAGGTTGCTACTAGGGACTGGCTATTTTTGCAAGCCCTTTGTTTTGCAAAAGAAAGCTAATGATGCTATTCCAGATATGGAATTCAATGTGTTGGATATATAAGGCTAACCTGTTGCGCAGTCAGGACACCATGGGGTACCATCTTCTTTCTTTGAAGCAGAGAAGTAAACTACAACATTCTCTGGAGTTTTCTGAGCCTTCAGCTGGTCCTGAAACTCATTCAGTCCTGTTGATGACAGTTTATTCGCCATTGGTGAAGTGGAAATTTTCTGAATGAGAAATCATTATAATAGACACAGTAAATATTTCAGACATGGCTGCTTAGTCTGTCTTGAGACCAACTTCAGAGACAAATTAATTTCAACGAATTTGATTTGTTTTCTCAAAAACCAGTGGCAATTAATCAACACATTGAGTAGTGCTTGTAGGCTCACTTACAGCAGTATGCCTGTAGCTGTGCAGAAATAATTGACGGAGAATGTTAGAGTATTTTGTACAGCTATTGCTAACAATCCCAGACATTGAGATGGCTAATCAGTAGACAGGAAGAAGATCAGACCTAGGCAAATTGAGTCGAGAGCTTAGCGAAGCTACATTTGCAGAGCATGAAGGATTTAGGTTGCGACAATGAAAATTTAACTTTTCAGTTGAAAAGAGTTTTATGGTGAGTAACATGGTTATTGGCATATCTGCTTCAAACAGGTAATAGGTAGAGGATGAAGTGGATGAAAGATGATTGTATCTGACTTATTTTAAATAAAAAAATACTATATATATCCCTGCTGTGTAATTTGATTTGATTACTATCTAAGTCAGTGCTCACAGGAATGTCCTCATATCACAGATTATCAACCTAGTGTGATCATTCTCCCTGGTGTGATTGGGTTGATAATAATAACATATACATATATACAGATCCTCAGCATGCACATATGACTGCCGATTGAGTCACAAAAGCCAAACTTCTTGATTCAAGTTATTCTTATAATTCAACACAAGATTTTGCTCCTTAATTACTATGAACGTGTTATCAGTGTATGTATATGTACTGAGGGATACTATTTCAATAGCCCTTGAGTCAATTAAACATTTGACACCTTCACTTCCTAAAGACAAAATCATGTCTCTGGAATTTTTCTTCCTGCAACTGGTGTCACCCACATGTGACCTTGAGAATATTTAAAACTGTAATCACTACTTTGGGTAAATAGCCAATCAAAATAATGCTTTCTGTGTACATGGTTACAGTAACTAAACAGTCAATACTACACTGCCAAACAAAATAGTTGCCACTGAATGAGCAGATACTGATCATCATCCAAGAAGTAAAGACTTGAGGGAGAGATTTGAGAGGTTTTTTCATTGTTGCAGTTTTTAACACAAAGTAAGAATATCCTTCATAT
Source organism: Membranipora membranacea (assembly GCA_914767715.1). Taxonomy (NCBI): domain Eukaryota; kingdom Metazoa; phylum Bryozoa; class Gymnolaemata; order Cheilostomatida; family Membraniporidae; genus Membranipora; species Membranipora membranacea. Next base: position 9,764,285 of record OU612065.1, read on the forward strand.
ACATTTCCATTTACTTTTGGTACACAATGGTGTAATAAATTATTCTCCCTTCTTTTGGCCAGAAATATAAGTATAGGAAAATTATTATAATTTCTTACATAAGCTTGATGTGTTGACACTATTTGTTGTGTTAACTTCCTCAACTTCATGAACTGAATGATAAAAGTTCTTGAGAATGCATGAATCCAGCTTTTACAAAATGGCCCAACACCAACCTGTTGACTGTTATCATAGAGGCTGAACTTATCCAGAGGAGTACAATCATGTAGATGAGTAGCAAGGAATATGCTAAGCAAATGCCATTCAAGTACAGCATACTAATGGAGAACAACAGCATATCATATTTTTGATTTGTGTCATTTCGATTCCAGATTCAAAATGGCTACGGTGATGAAAGCACCAGAGCGTTATACGCATCCAGAATGGACACACTCTAACAAGACTAAGTACAAAAATGCAGAAAAGGAGCGACAAGGATCTGAGCGCCTTGTTGAAGAGTCAAAGAGGCTGGTGAGTGAGACTCAGGACAGAGCTGACAGAGCCCAGGCTGATGTCAATATGAAACTAGGTGAGTAGAATTTTGCCTTATCTATCAACATCTACACTCTACAGGATATAACTATATTATGTTTATTTGATGTGATTGACTTCATAGTGCATCCCTGAGATAATTGAACAAAACAACTTCATTATTCTCTCCATTTTTCAGAGCAAAGACTGGATGATATCAAACACTGGAAAGCTGAACTTGAGCAAAAACTGGATGACCTGAAAGTGGAATTAGATGCGCTATTAGCTTTCAAAAACAGAGTTGCTCAGGCCCTGGAGTCAACTGCTGACCCCTTACATATAGCCCAGCAATGCCTGGGGAACAGGTATGTCTTGTTAATATTCACCTCCCGATTTAATACTTAGTAATATACCTGAATAACGGCTATAGGTATATGACTAGATACATGATAACCAATCAAGTTCAACATGATTTTAAGTGTGTATATTTCTGTCCTCAAATTATGAACTTGGCATTTTCAGAGAAAAGAGAATCAAGATTGATCTGGTGCACGATGACGTACAAAAGAACCTGATTAAAGAGGTAGAAACCATTCAGGGAGTTCAGCAAATGTTACAGAAAACACTGGATCAAGCTACTGAGCAAGTGCGACTCAACAGGAAAGCCATTTATAATCTCGAGAAAGACTTGAAGGATAAATTTACAGCAGAGAGTCTAGATGATAAATGTTCTACCATGAAGAATCACATGTCCAATCTTTATCTCAAACCAGGCGCTGCTAAGGTTGAAGCAAAGTAAGTTCAGATAAAGCACTTGAAGGAAATAAAGTTGCAATGCCACAAAAATCAATAATTTTATATAATACATACATAGTATCAAAAACCACAATATTGATTTGTTTTGTTAAGATTATTGAGTAATTATAAGCAGATTTATAGATATGTCAGGTGAAATTTTGCACTTTAGGTCATTCATTTCCTTGTAGCATGGTAGCTGTTGAAACTTTATAATACCAAAGGTATCAATTTTTCCCAGTTGCTAATAATAAAACCCACCAATTAGATAAATATGATTTTGATTGTTTTGCAGCTCTGTAACACCAGAGGAGTGGGAAGATTACTCCGATGTGAACATTAATAAGGCTGAGCAGGAGAGAATGAGCAGCAAACAGCTCAGATCTATCACTGATGGAATATTACAGCAGGCTGCTAACGACATGAATAAGCAGAAGGCCGAGACAGACCTCTGCTTTGACAAGAGAATCAGAGAAACTAAAGAAACCAAATCCAAGCTTGAGGAGCATCTCTCAAGGGTAAGTTATGTTTGATGATAGAATGTTGAGTAGCGATAGGTTAGATAAGAGCATCCATGTTTTATTTTCAGTGACCTAAGCAGCATAACCTTGGTCTCCCAAAGATTTATTATATAAAAAAGTTATTTTACTAATGGTTAATTTACGCTTTTGCAGGTTATCAACCAGATTCAGGAGATTGAAGAGAACATCTCGCGACTTGAGAAGGCTATCAATGATAAGACTCCTAACCTGAAGGTGGCTCATACCAGACTAGATACAAGGAAAGACAGACCTAACGTGGAACTGTGCAGAGATCCAGTACAGTACAGACTCATTGCTGAGGTAATTGACCAGAAAATATGAATATAAATAGCTAAGTTATAGCTGCTGATGACTTAGGAAAATGATTCTAAATATTAAGACACAAGCCTCCTGACTGATTCACCTAAGGTTAAATATTTTATCTATCTTACTTGTCTGTAGGTTACTGAATTGAACGAATCAGTGGAGAGGTTGAAGGAGAGACTGGTCGACGCTGAGACTTCACTGAAGGGACTGATCAGAAACCAGCTGGATCTTGAGGAGGATATCGAGACCAAATCTAACACCCTATTCGTAGATGAGGTCGAGTGTATGGGCATGAGAAAGAGCATCCACATCCAGGCTTACTAAACATACATAGATATAAAACTGGATTTATCATTTCAAAACCCTAAGGAGAAAAAGGCATTGAGGTGTTGCTATGGACTCTTTTGTTTCTTGGAGTCAGATTTACCTCAAATAGCCACTTTTGGGGTAACAAGATATTTTTGTAAAATGACATGGGGTTTTTCTCCCGAGGTGATCTGCAGAAAGAACGGCTATAGCACTGTTATTTCTTATATTGTAGCATCACAAGCGATGGCGAACCGTGATCTGTTATTTAGATAAAATGCATATATTGATGAATATATAACCCTACACACATCTGTACATAGTATATAATCCTGATTCGAGAGAGCCCCCGTCTCACCAATATACAGAATAACACAATTTCTGTGTGGGACGCGGTATTCTGGAATGAGTTCTATGTACATGTGCTTTTAATATTTCAGAAATAAAAGAACATACATCATAATAACACTGGTGTTGTTACTCCACTCTTTATTGCCATCACAACACTCATCTGAGAGTAAGATTTTGGTTCATGTTGACATTGGTTGTCTCTGTTAAAACTTGACCACAAACAGAAAATGACTCAGTCAACTGTACGCTTTGGTAATCAGGTAGAAGAATTTCATAAAAATAACACACAACCCAATATGGAAATTTCCTACTTATCAGTTTGGTGAGGTATGTTAAGTGGCAAACTTAATCATTGGGAAGACTTTATGTGCTGTGAAATCAAACTTGACAGCTCGTTTGATCTCTTTCTGTAAACTGTCAGCTAAAATTTTAGTCACTACCATATTATTCTTTGCTACTGACCGAAGTGAATTTGCCTCCTCATTGTTCTTCAACTGTTCTGATTCGAGCATTCTAAGCGTTGTCTCAAAGTTCTTGAATGACTGACTAAGGAAGTCAATGGTAACATAGGGTGGTGGTGTAGCGCCTGCTAGGCCTATAGCATCCACATATGAACTGTATGGCACTATCTGTGGAAAGTTGACCAATGCGAATGGAGCGAACCGATGGGTATATCGAACCTGAAAGGTAAAGAAAACATTCAAATAAACATCAATGTCCTGGCATCAATAGACTCACTGCTAATAATTCAACACATGCACTTTAAAGCACATGCGAATAAGCTGTCATGTTGAGTAGAAAAATTAAAAGCCTCAAATTATGAAGTGACGCTGCATTATGAATTGTTGCATAAATTACAGAATACCCTCATAATTAACTGATACTTCTTTTTCAATCGAAACCTTCAATTCCTAGATTTTGAGAATTCACGGTGCTCCTATTTACATGAAACCACTACTCAACAATGCCAAACAGAGTATCAAAAGAGATGAGGGTTTTCACACATGAACATGTTACCTGCTCATCGTCATATGGATAGCTGCCTTTAGTAGGAAGCATATCACTGAGTCTAAGTGCTATGATCAGTTTATATAATCCTCCTGATATATGCTGTTGACATCGCGCTATTAACAGCTCAGTGTTGTGCACATTTGCTGCCTTTGCTACTGTTTTCTTGTGCTTAGAGTAAGCCTTCTTCTTCCCTCCTGTGGAGGCAGCTGAAAGTAATACTCACTACATGGTAATACAGAGACTCCAGTTTCATATTTGAACCATCCTTGTATAGGTCAGAAATATATCAAATATTTTTAATGAAAAACGACAGCAGTAGATGGGTGAGCAGCAAGTAATTACTCAATTAGACAACCATTAACTCTAGAAAATACAGTCAAAAAACCAAAAGTCAGTATTGTGACTCAATGTTAAGGTGTGCCATGGAAGCGCTTGACCAGTGAAAGTGTACATATGTATTGAAAAGAAAGTTTAGTAATTCATTGTATCAACTGTGTCAAACAACGCTCAGTTCTGATTTTGATACTTGTCTTCAGGTTTCACAATAATGAGGGTTAAATAATAAGAATCACTCGGTAGTCACCAACCTTTATTCTCACGACGAGCCGATTCAGCCAGCGAGTTCTCAGCCCTAAACAGTGATGATGTATTCCATAGAAGGATTATCTCAGACATATACCAGAAGAAATAGCAGTATTCTCTTATATCATATAGCTCCAGTTCCATACCTAACATCAGATACATCATCATAGTACGGGTGGTCACATACAACGTCCAGGTACCTGTTAATATCAGTTAAAGTTATACCATAAATATGTGTATCACAGAATGTAAAACTGCAAGAGCCCAAGTGATGATCTTGTTGAAAAGTCATCTACTATCATTGTTCTCAATTCATGCACTAAACAGACAGACAGTCATGTAAATATATATAAAGTGTAATTAACATGTAAGATAACTATCATTGCTATGTTAGGATTTATGATTATCTCACCCTAAAGAAGGTAAGCAAAGACCAGCTAATGTAGATCGATAGATAAAATATTTTCTCACCAACACCAGATGATATATGTGTGATATCTTTCTCGCCGAGTTTATCTCTGAGTATTGTATCTACAATGGAGTCAGCTCTCTCAGCCTCGGACTGTAAAACTCCCAGCTCTTCGAGAAGCATGGCTAACTTCTCCCTCTGACGTGCTCTCGTGTTACATTTGGCAGCAAACAGTCCTTCTAATACATGAGCAGCACTGACAAAGAAAGTGTTCATGACGAGCTTGACGTGCTCATGTGACATGAGACTAGATCTGAAGAGAGGATTGACAGCTGGGGGAGCATTATATGCTCGTAACTCTTCAGCTACTAGCTCAGACAGACGGATCTTGTTGTAGACTTTACCAGTCCCGACTGGTAGATAGTGGTGTAGTAGAATACTTCTGATTAATATGCTTGGCTGCTGGTGGCTGAACTGGTCGAATTCATCCATAGTATCAACTAGTCCCTGTCTCTTAGGAAGACTAGCGATGAAAAACAACTGATCACAGATTGTGCTGAACATTTGCAGAGTGCTTTCTAGTGACATAAGCTTGACTGCTCGAGGAAAACTAGGAGGTAAAAGTCTTGTTGTTGCCCGAACATCAAACATAAGCAAACTCAGAGGATCTTCCAACAGCGTTCCTTTTTCACTACTGAGCATCTGGGCTAAGGTTTCTTTCATTTTCTCGATACTCTTCATCAGCTGTTCATCATTGACAAGGGCACCTGAAATATACAAGTTACGATTAACTACTATCACATGTCCAGCTTCACTATAAAATAGTCTATAGACAAAGTTTTCTTTGATTACTTTTCAGTTTTGTGACAGCCAACACAATCTGCTATTTTATGTAGCTAGAACAACATGGTTTCATGGGCAAATCGCACTTGAGCCAATGGAGAGCACCATAATGGACAGATTGCGACTTGTTTGACGCAAATGTATCTTCATCTTAATCAGTCTTCATGATAAAACAAGGATGCAGGTCGGGAGCTCATATTTCTATTGGTCCAATAAGACAAACAGTGTAAGCTAAAGTCTTAGAGTACAGAAAAACGTACTATCAGCATAACGCACTGCTTAACACCTGAATCATATATGTTAGCAGCCCTTCCCCTATAGTTACCTTCTGTATACTTGAGCATGAGGAGTGAAGACAAGAAGAGTTTAATGAATCTGACTCTCATGATCAGTCCGTCTATTGAAGAAATATCAGCTAAGAGATTGTCATCAGCAATACCAGACTCCTTGGACTGAGCCTTCAATGTCCGCACTCGCTTCCCCAAGTCATCCTCTGCTTCTTTCATCATTCCTTCAACATAAAACAGGAATGCAACATACTCCTGAATACTCCAGTACATTGCAATTGAATTGGGACATTATATAACGAGCACTCACTTGTTTTTTTTAGCGTAGAACAAATTGAATTGAAGTCTACATACATGAACATGAACATAACATGAACAAGCTGACAAACCTAATACTCTCTGTGGTGTGATTGAATCGGCAAGTTGAAACCCATGAGTCATTGGCTGGAAGTGATCCTCTTCATACACACATGTTGACGTTATGAGCTCTTTTACCACGCTAACAAGTTTGAGTACAGTAACACACACTGCTCTCATCACCCGGTCATCAATAGAGAATGGATTGTGTAAGTAGAGATTAGCAAACACTGTCTGTGCCATTGAACCTCCTTCTAGCCAGGATGCAATACAGCAAAGTGTACCATCCACAATATCACTACATTCATTGTGCGAAATGATCCCTAGTTTCAATTCACCAGATGCTTGACATGATGCGAAAGTCTTTGGGGGTAATTTTGAGGAGTTTGCATCGATTATTCCGGAATCCATCTTTGGATCCATCATTTCAAAGGCTGACATAGCTTCATATAAACCAAACCCAACATCATGAACCAGCTCGCCGACCTGGAGTTCCACACACGCATCTTTGAACTCTTGCGTTATATCTATCCAACCATCTGTGTCAGATGCTGCCATTCTCTGCAAATAGAATGAGTAAATACAGTTAGCTTAGAACATACATGAGTGCATTGGGAGAGCAGCAATATATCTATGTACTAAGATTATTGAGCTGATCTATCTCATTATAGGTTATGTTTTATCTTTCGAAAATAAACACCGACACGTTGGATAAGAGATAAATATTGGCCATCGTTAACCCTGGACACTATTACTATAAGTATTAGTGTGCGAGTGAACAATAAGGAAAACAGAAGACATCCTATATTCTGATGTGGCGTCCTAGGATTCATGCACAAGGTTCGACATGATAACAATTCAACCTCTTTGAATGCTGTGCCTCAACCCTGCCCCACCCAAGTGAAAGGCACAGAGCTTGAGACATACTCACCCTCAATCACACACAATGCCGATTTACACAAAAATATTATTGGCATTGGCCTAGTTTAAGCGCTCAAACGCTGCCTGGGTTGCTGGTATTGGCATTTCATTATCATCCATGCTAATGAAATGGCAGTGCCAGCAGCTCAGGCTATATTTGAACACTTAATCAACTGTCGGATATAAATCATATTTGATTTTGTGTTGGAGAAAAACCAATAGATTCAGCAGCTTATTGTGATTCTTACCTCAATTCTTACCTCAATTACTTTAGAACACTCGTAAACTACCAATGTAGGTATAAAAGCCGAGTGCCTCATTTGTTGAGGCATTTGTTTGAGCAGTGGTATTTTCAGAATTCTGGCATGTAGCCATTCCAAGGTTAATTTTGTTGAGACCCTATCCGGAGGTCCCTTATGCTTCGTGGCAAGAAACTGTTATGATAAACGGCAGACGATGCCTGGATAGAGGTGGGCTCTCCTCTTTCAGCTGCCCTTGTTTTCATAGTTGCCTGCGATCTACAGTTTACAAGTTCATCATAGTCAGCGGATAGGGTATCGTGTTTATTCTGGTCTGGGCTTTACGTCTCTCTTGTAGAGTCTGGATTTCAAGACTAGTACGTGCCTCAGTGACGCCACGTCTACCTTTGATATTTTTTATGAATCTCACTGCTTTGTTTTGCACTAGTTCAAGATCCTCTATAGAGGCATTGTCAGACGGGTCCCAGAGTACATCTGCATATTCAAGCTTAGGGCGGCATAAGCTCGTGTACGCATGTAGTTTTGCCTTCTCAGGAGCTCCATGTAGCGTGTATTTTATACAACCTAGAGTCTTGTTTGCGCTTCCCATAATATCAATTTGATATTATACGAAACCAAGCTGCATCGTTTGCACACAGATGGGTACGTGACAGTTATATTCGCTGTTACCTATCCATCTGAGTTGGTTACAACGATAGTGAAATGGGTGGCAACTTATCAGTGCTGTTAAGTGAATGGCCCCTTTTTTACAGAGGTGTGAGATGGATGGCCTTTACTGGGCATATAATCAATGAGTAATAATGATGCTAATTGCAGTTTGTGCTATGGCGTTGGTATGTGTCAATGCCTCCTAGTATTGCAGAATGACAGTGATTTATTGCCACTTAATTATTTGCATGCTTCAACCAGGGAGTACTCCTTGTTTCAACCAGCACATAAATGACTGCCACAATGTATGCACTGCATGCCTCAATGATGGCCATGGATATGTGCAATATGGGGGGAATATGATACAAACTAACAATAAATATGATAGGTGAAGTGATATATATAATAATATATTGAAATTTAATTTAAAAAAATTGTTTGCCAGTATTGTGTATACATTCAACCTTTTTTACTCCTTGATTCAACTAACTAAGTAACTAGTAACTCTACATCAACTGGATATCTCTCCTGATATTTTCTAGTACAAATCCTGATAATTTTCTTATTGAACAAGGACATTATTTCATGATTTGATGAATTGTTAGGACCAATGTAAGCACTAAGCTGAAAAAGGGAGAAAAAAAGTGATCAGCAAACAACCTTGATGCTGACCCGAATGCATTGTGGGAAGATAGCTGGATTTCATACAAATTATTCGGGTCGTGTTTGTGGCTGGAGCAGAAACTAACTTAGCCTTAGGGAATTATTCATGTGTATTAAACCTGTAAAAATTTCTCAACTGCATGCAAAGTGTGTTTTTTCAATTGTTTAATGGTTTGTTACTGTTACTCCATCTGTTAGAACTCTGTCTGTCTTATATACATCTGAGCTCCAGTGGTGTCTGTCAATCTTAGGTGATATAGTTACATAGTTGACTCTGGAGAAGCAGGGGGATGGCAACTGCACCAGCCTCTACTGAAAAGCTAAAGGTTGGTTATAAATTCAATAATTATATATTAATTCCATTGCTGCTAAGATATCTTTGATTTTCATTATAATATGTTAAGAACATTTATTTGGTATTCAAAGGCCCTGAGGCTAGCATGTATGCACTCTGTCTGAGAATTAAGAGTTTTCTCCTTCACTGTATAGTGCTGAACCAATGAACTCCCTCACCAGTCCCCTCCAGTGCTGCACTTTAGGCCACTTTAATTATGTATATTTGTATATATATATCACAGCTAATCCAGAACCTGGGCCCCTGTCTGTGTATCACTGGCCCCCTTGTATTTTTATTTATTTTTAAACAAAAAACCCAAAAGAGGCCATATAAACATTGCCGAAGACCGGTTAGTTGCGATGAAGTAATCGCTTGGAAAACAAATGGTTGTTTTCTTGTTACTATAGGTCCTTGCTTTAGGGCCTTTTGAAAAACATGCAATTATTAGGCCTACATGTTTTTTAAAAGCCCCCCCCCCCCCCCCCACCTAACAACCCGTGGTTGAACCTGGACCTTTGACATGGCACATGATTATTTGCTGGTAGTAGGGCTGTATCCAATGGTGTTACAATGGTAGGGCCAGGCTGGGTGGGTGCGGGAGCGGCGCTATAACGCCTTCCCGCAAGAGGGGTATGGGCAGAAAATTTTTGAAAACATGAGGCAATTTTGAGGGATTTGTGCCCTATTCGGGAAGGGATTGACAATCCTTCCCGCAAGAGGGGTATGGGGGCCTCCTCCATAAAAAAATTGGGGATGGATTGGCAAGCAATTTAATTTGATCCCTACTTAGATTGACACACTTTTCTGCAATAAACATTTTCCAATTCAGTCAGTCAGAGCACGTACTCTTGTTTTGCATTTAAATTTCGAATTGCTATAGAGGGTGTGGGGGGTGGGTTCCCCAGGGGCAAATTAATTTAAAAATTGGGGGAGTTTTAAAGCAATATCCATCTGAGAATAGATGCCATGAACGTTTTCACAAAGTCAAATCCCCTCTGCAACCAATTTAGAACATGCAGTTTTAAGAGGTTGTGTGTTAGAGTCTGGCCCATATTTTCAAGAGGCATGTTTTGAGGGAGCCATGGCGCTGAAGGATAGCTCACATTTTTCAGGCTTAAATTTATTGATGAACTCTAAACCTTATGACAAGCAGAAATTTGCCAAGAAGAACAGGTACATCGGCATAATCCCTTCATAATCCCTCCCTTAGCGCCTGCTAATGATCAACATAAATACAGTCAATGCGTAATCATCACACTCATGTTAATTTTAGGGGTTAGTTAAGTTTTTCAGAATTTGATCTACTGAAAAAGTGGTAGGGCCATGGCCACATTGGCGGGTAGACAAAACTATCACCAGCTTACCATGATGCTCTAATGAGGAGCTCAACTTGAAGTGTGACCTGGTAAACGTCCATCCACCACACATCTCTGCAAAAGAGCCATCTGCTTATGAGAACTAGCCATCCGGCACTACTAACTTGCAACCATGCTGCTTGTACAAACCAGATAAATAAATGGCCGTCGGAGAGTAGAACATACAGATATAATATACTTACCCCTCTCATATGCTTACTACATCACACTTCTGAATCACTTTTTTCTCAGCACCCCCCCCCCCCCTCATTTCAATGATCTAATGTCGGTGAAAATGAAACAATCTGATGTCAGATGCATTCTGCACTTTATAATGTACTGACCACAAGCCTGCTACTGGAAGCAAAGACAACAGTTTGCTATCAGCTGGCATTTGGTTAGTGTTGGCGAAGGTTACTTATTCCTGATAGAAGAAACTAACTCAAAGTTTATCATTATTGTAGATTCTATGTCTTCATGGCTACAGGTGAGCATATCTGTACTCCATTTCATCACTGATTTATTAGCTGTGGTGATTTACTCTTGACCGTACCGTATCTCATAAGTGAAAGGACTTTGATGCCTAATCGGCTGGTATTTCAAATTATGAATTTCACATGACATGAGACATGATTGTTTCTAATTTGTTCTATCATCCTCAGCTGAATCAATATATTGCCACACAAAGCAAACTTCAGTCTCCCGCTTTTTTTTAGACAAAATGCTGCAATATTCAGAACTAAAACTGGAGCTTTCCAATCTGCAATGAAGAAGCATGCAGACTTTGGTGAGTAGAAATGAGCATTTTCTTATGAATCAGAGTATGTGAATAAACTGCACTGCTTCAGAATAGGAGACGTCTATTATTGATCCGATAGGTAGAATCCATTAATATTTTAGTTCCTTTGGTAGATTGGAAATATTTGCATGTAAATGTTGAGTTGACTTGACCGATTGAACATATATTCAACCCTGATTCAACCAACCCCTATCTTTTTATCCCTTTAGTTTTGATACCAAACCTAACCCTAGATAATTATCTACTCAATGGTTCTAATCTACGGAGGGAAATGGGATAACATGTTAAATGCCAGATCAATTTGCTGTATCCGAAGTATATCTGTATCATTATTAAAATATTTTAGTGATAGTTGATGCACCGATTAATGTGGAACAACATGTTGATGCTGAAGGAAATACCCACCAACTGAAGGGCTGGTGGATCAAGCAGGATGATGACCCTGTCGCAGGGTTAGCAGGAGCTCTTGATCATGCGAAAGATATCATTGCTGCCGAAAAGGTAACTCTCTCTTTGTTTTTGTGACATATTGGTTGATGGCATCAGTAAGAGTAAATGAGGTGTGGCATGTCTCTCAAATAATAGAGAGTCTTAAATGTTACATACATGGCACATCAGTGAGTCACCCTAGTCACTAGAACTTATGTGGCTTTCTGGTACAATTTTGGGGGATAAATATCTAATCCATCTAAATATGATGTATATGCGCTGTTTTCATGCTAGTTATACGTTTACAGGGCGGTTTTCATGGTATCCTTGGTTTCAGTCAAGGCGCTAGCATAGCAGCGATACTGGCTCATCAGCTTTCAAGTGGAGGTGAGTATTGGTCATTTGAGCAATTTATGTGCGGTTAATTTTTTATTCAAATCTGTTAATCATGCTTATAAACTAGTCTCATTGAACATCATAATGTACTTAGATATTTTTTGTCTCTTATGTCTAATATTACTCTTCATTTCTATTGCAGAATTTAAGCTGGAGAACAAGTTCTCTTTCGTCATAATGATAGCCGGGTTTGTGAGCGAATATCAGAAATCTATGTTTCCAAGTGCTGTAAGAATGAAAGCCTTGTCTGCAATAGGTGAAGATGACAATATCATACCTAAAGGTGAGTTTTCTTTTCTACAAATAAATACTATAACATCTATGAATCACATTCAGAAACAACCCATTAAATAACTGAAATGAGCAGTTTGGGAGTTATCTACTCACTGGTAATGAAAAGACAAATCCTGATAGAAATACCCTAAAAGTTAAGCTGCGGAGTTGAAAGTATTTCTTTGCTGGGTTTACTCAACAGTCAATTATGTACATGTGGATTTTCTTTCAGTGGATTTATTCTTTTTATTTTATCGGTAGACATGAGTGAGAACTTGAGGGATTACTTCAATGATTTAGAAGTATTATATCATCCTGGTGGACATGGAATACCTCTAAGATCTGCCCAGAAGAAATCTTTCAACAAATTTTTCCTTGAATGTAAAGAAATATGTTTTCCTGTCTCTCTTCCTGAGACTAGTTGACCTATAAAATCCTTAGTGTTGTAAAAGAAAATGACACTGTTTTGCTTTGTTTCAGGGAAATAATGCTGTGAAATATTTTATTTATTTTTGTATCAACTTTCATGCTGTTTTCTACGCATTTTGCTTTCGGTGAATAAATAAATTAATCAACAAACCTACCTAAATCCTTATCAAATACAGACCACCACAAATTTATTGTCAATCGATGAGTTGACAGGCAAGGTTATTTTGATTTTTTTCTTTGTAGATTCTCTGTGTACATGGCTATAGGTGAGTGTAAGTTTCCTAACTCAGTGTCTTCTAATAATGAGTGTGTGAAGATTGCACCTTTCATTCATAGAATATTGTGTGACCATGTTGTTGTGTTGTTTTCTCCAAACTTTTTGAGAGACCCCTCCTCATTTAAATTTTTAACACTTTTCTTGGTAGTCGATGTAGTTTATTGGCAGTGTATGTTGTCGTTGTGACGCAAAATGCTTTTATATATGGTTAATGTATTCCCAACTCGCTAAATGTATTCCTTTTAGGCAAAGTGGTCAGGGATTTAGAGAAAAGACAGGATCATTTAGGAAGTCATTAAAAAAACATGCTGAGTTCGGTGAGTGTGAAATAAATGATAACCGCGCAGTTTATGTTAACCTGTTAGCCTCGCCTTACTTGCAAAACCTCTACTTGTTACCGAGTTAACAGACTGAGTACTGCCAACCTCCCACTTCTATGTTCAGCCTAATGATATGCCAGATGGTTAGATTCTTGAGCTACAACACTTTTAATACTTCACTACCAATATTCAGTTTGGCTGATCTGTGCACAATAATGATTATGATCTGGATTGGATTTGCAGTGTTCTTTGATGCCCCACATCATGTAGGAGCGGAGCAGGGTGGTTCTCCAGACAATAATCACTCTCTAGGCTGGTGGTTCTCAAGAGAAGATGACTATTATAAGGCTATTGACTATTCAGAAATTGATAAGGGATTTTCTGAATCATTAGAGCATTTCTGCAAGTTCTACAAAGAGCAGGTGATAAAACTGAAATAACTTGGCCATACATCCTTGCTTTTGGTGTTCTTCACATGGGAATTTTTTATCTTTCTTCAAAAAGAATCGTAAATCACCCAAATTATAACAGCTCTGTGGTGACTTTTCAATTATCTCTTTTCTATATTTTAGGGACCATTTGATGGCGTTTTGGGTTTCAGTCAAGGGGCTAGTTTCATCACCGTCATTTGTGGGATGATTGAACGTAAAGGTAATACATTCTTCTTTGGTAGCAACTGAACATGGCTCTGCAAGTTTCATCTAGTGATATAGTGATATAGGACCAGTACAATTTATTCCGGTTTTCTAGTAGGAATGCATACTATATGAAGCTGGATATTTTCACATTGCTAGATCCGCGCTAATGGGTAATAAATACTTTCATTGTATCCCTCACAGAGCTAGACTTGGATCTGGGGTTTGTGATGCTCTTTGCTGGGTTTAGAAGCAGATGTTCGCCTCACTCCAAGTACTATAGTAATGAGCAGCCATCAAGTGTTCCTGCATTGCTCTGCATTGGTGAAGGTGATGACGTTATCCCCCTTGGTGAGTATTTTTTTTTTTTTTTTTATCAAATTTATTTTTGCTATTCAAGGCCCTTTCAGGCAAATGAGAATATGCTTACAGTATTTGGAATAAGATTTATCACATCTATTTAGCGCACTCCTGTACAAGGTAGGAGTGGGCAAGCTAGGGTTTAACCGGAGAGCTCACCTCCTTTAGCAGCATGTGTAGTGACCAGGATTCGAACCTGCAACTCTCAGATTGAGAAGCGCGAATCCTAACCACTACGCCACCCTGCCACCCTGCCACCCTATTGTAGACTCATGAGTTTCAAGCTCGTAGTTTGAGTGGAACAAAGTGTCACTAAGTTACTCTGATATCCGCTGAACTCTGTTGAGTATGTAATACTCATGAAAAGAGAAACAGCACAAGAGCATGCGCATGATTCGATTGGATTTGAATGGTCAAATTGTGCAAGAATGACTTCTACATATGACATTAGGTCCCAACAAAACTTATAATGCCTATCTTTGACTGTGTGTCTCATCAATTCTCGTTTGTAACCTGCAGATATGGGCGATGAACTTATACCTCTATACAAAGAACCAACAGTATTACATCATCCTGGTGGTCACTTTCTACCAAACCAGCCAGAGCAGCGCAAAGTTTATAACGGATTTCTTACAAAAATGCTAGATCTCAAGAAATCGGCTTGCTGACGGTGACAGTGACTAATATAGTGAGAATTGTGTTAACAGCCCCTTTTTACAGAGCTTTGCCAACGGGTAAACAGCTTTTTTGTTCTGATAGGCCTGTTTAACGCAACAAGTTCATAGGATACAAAAATCGAACTTGTAGAGAGGCTTTCAATACAAAAGTTTGAACAAATAATTAAGAGTCTTCTCATTATATGTTGTGGGCAGACAACCCTCAGCTTCCACAAAATAGTCTTCATGTATGTACAAGCAGGGAGGCTTCCACCCTCCCTGGTACAAGCAGGGACTTTGGGACAGGGAGGAACAAGCTTGCAAACAATCTTTTGTACATTTTTAAAACGGGCCCTGACTTAGAATACAGTTCTAAGTCTAGAAAGATACATATATGAAGTTGATGGAATCAGACTCCACAAAAACAATGGTTGATAATTGGTATTGTGTAGATAATGATCACATTTTTAGAAGCGCACAAATAATCTAATTTTAATTGGCTCAACCATTATTAGTCTTTGCAAGACGGAGGCAATTCTAGGGTCGTTACTGTATGGTTAACATTATTTATAGTAATTGTTTGTGTAATTTTTGTGATGCTATATCACACATAACGCCCAGCGATTCATAGTATACCCTGCAAATTTTCTATAGGTTGATTAATTGAAATCTGAAAACTTACAAGGTACCTGTGTTTTGGGAAACAACACAATACATTATGGAGCAACATTGATGTCCTGAATATTGATATTGATTTCGAGTACTGGTGTTGACACGATGCCTGGAAGGATAAATAAATCGCTAGATCTCATCAGACAACTAACGTTATTGTTGTTTTTGATGTATGACATTGATTTGGTATGGTTGTAGCCATATGGCTTTAGCTATGATGATCATTATTAGGCCAATAGAGCTGAACACCCAAAATGATATCCAATGAGGTTTAAAGTAGTACACAGTAGTTAGATGGATATCTCAATTCAGCATGCTAAGGACTAACTGCGGATATAAAGCTACAATAGCAGCAGTCCTACAAGAGAAATATTCAGCATAATTCACTACGTCACCATGAACAAAAGCGCCACTTATAACTCGGCATTATCAAAAAACTGTAAGTAACCCGAATTCTTTTATTGTTTATGTATAGCAATTAATTTCATTATTGTTTTGTTTATGGTATGATGAATTCTGCATGCATTGCTTAATATATGTTTTGAAACAATGTAATACCTTTACAAAAAAGTGAAACATGGTGGGGAAACTTAAACATACGTTAAATTATTTGACAAAAACAAATAGGCAAAGAAGCAATGGGATATTGTCTGTCAGAAGGTAGGCACTAGGCAGATATCTAATTTTTCAGGTTAGATTTATACCGTTGCTTGACACATTGAAAGAAATTTAATTGACAGAATGATTACTAAATTATTCAATTCCTTTTTCATTGCTTTGACAAGCATGCTGACATCAACATAAAAAGTTGGGATGTAATGGACAGATATATTACTAGCCTCATATCTGTTTCAGCTCGTCAGCAGAGTGTCCCCGAGCTGAGACACTCAACGTTATCTACAGATATTTATTCTACGAGTACAATCAGCAGAAAAACCTTGCAGCTTCCACTGGATAAATGCAGCAGTCGTTTCATGAAAGAGAGTGCTCAAAACTTTCTGCAAATTCAGGTAAATGGTAATGCTGTTCAAACAGAAACAGTTGAAATAGTTCTTGTAGACACATCTGTTATGTTATGCAACAAAACTGCATGCACTGGTTATTCCTACACTTTTCAGATAAATAAACAGCACACAGATTATCTCTGCGTGGGCCCCTCTGGAGTTGACCAGAACCCACCCAGCACGCTATACCAAGGGAGGGTTGTTGCCAGCCATCAATGATTAATTATCTATTTCAGATAGAGTGCATACATTCATTTGATGTTTTCAAATCTGACTATAAGGGTAAACAACTTTTTTCATTCTCTCCTTGACCAGAAATTTAACGTTTTTCACATTTAGCTTTATCGGTGCCTTGTTCAATTTCATGACTTTTGTTTTCACAGGATGACAATGATATGAAGTATGAGGAAGTGAGGCGACTGGAAACAAATATTGAGATCTTGGAATCTTACTGTGAGCATGCCTGCGGTAGTAAGTCGAGGACGCGTGAGCAGCTAGAGAGGGTGGAGAAACAAATAGCATCAACAGGTATAGTAGTGAATGAGTGTGACCTTAGTGTCTGATCTCAATTAAATATGCTGAGGACATTATGTACTATATCTGTCTCATCTGTTAGTTCTGATGAAGGAGGACATCAATATTATGCTCTTATATTTTAGGGCAGAGCCTAGCCTCTTTCTGGGCAAAACTTAAGCGTCCACCGATTTCACCAACATCAGAGAATTCTCCATTGGCAGAGCTCAATATGGAAATCATCATAAACTTCTGCAAAACCCTACAGACCTATACAAATCTGCTAGGTAATTACTGTACCAGTCTAGAAAGTAATGGATTATTAGGAGGTCACAAGTGGACAGACACAGAGAGCCCGGAGTCAGACAGCTCTCCGTACCAGCAGGCAGAAGAGCTACTTAACCTGATGCAGTCAAGAGAATACCAAGTCAGGTTCTGTCATGCTAACGTCTCACGAAGAAAAATAGCTTTGCGGTCTGTCAGCAGATCATCATTTGGTACAAGGACATTCTCAGTATCCGAAGGGTTGGATGATCGAGATGGGCTGCTGTGTTGGTGTAAAAATGCTTTCCTCATGTGGCTGAGTAATCACAAGAGAATCGCCATATCGATTACAGTGGCTGTCTTCCTGTTAATACTGATTATAGTGATAGTGATTGTAGTCATCAAATCTTAGCGTAGACTCGGTCTACTGGTAGAGGGTATCTCATACCCTTTCCCTTTCTTTACAGAACAATGCTAGTCAAAATGAGCTCACAGATTCTGATATTTTTTGATCAATGATAAACAGAGATGTAACATGTTGATAATATGACTTTGTATCCTGTATGCTGCCAAATTGAGTACAGATAAAATCTGAGCTATGTTAGCGTTTATTACCAGTAGAGCAAGTGTATATTGGAGACGAAGGAGATCATTTCATGAAAGATCTCAAAGTTGTGCCACAAGAAGCTGCTTCACTTCACTACATGTATATAAATATAATATAATGCTTAATGAATTGTAATTCTACAATCCCCTACCTTGTGACATACTGATATGGTTAGAATTATACTGGTCACGACCAAACCTGGGAGGTAGTGTGGTTTATTTGTCAATATTTAATGAAGCTATAAAGACTTATATTTCATATATTATATTATAGTAGTTGCATTGATAAGAGAGTGCGATATTCATGGAAAATATGTTTTGCTGCCAACACAATCATAGCCTAAAAATATCATGTTGCAATACATGAATATAGGAACCATGACAAAGATGTAGGCTAAGGTGAATAGTGTAAAAAATAATATGTTTCATTAATTGAGAAAAAAAATCTTGTGTGAACTGATAGTTATATCAAGGAGTTAGAGACTCCTTGATTATATTGTATCGACTTCTTCAGGCAATATCAATCGGTTGAAGATATCAGCCGATTGATCTTATCCCGTAGTTCTTCATCATCATCACTGAGAGTTTTGAGTTTTTCAGTCAGCTCCTCTTCAACAATACTGGAAAAAATTAAGGAAGATAAAATTTAATGTCATTTATCTGATCAACAAAGGAAAGGTACAACTCAAGTTCCAATAAATGTGCCCCATGCACTTGACACCTGATCGACTATGGCACACCACAACTTTGAGGATTTTAATTTTTATTCACCATAGCAAGTGTTGGAGCTTTTGGCAACATGAAAGCTATCATAGAAGCGATTAATAGACAACAAACCTTTGTACTGTAGTAGAAGATCTTATAGTAGCAGTGATGTAAGTTGATAGAGTCGGGGTCATGTCTTCATCCCCTAAAACTTGTAGTAGTTTAGTGGTAAGAGCTGAGGCAATGCTGAACTGTAATTCCTCAGGCAATACATCTACTGACCGAAGGAAGTTAATCCAGCTGGATTTATTCTGTAAGAGAAAATACACAATTTATTGGTTCTGGCATAAGCTATTCCTGCTGTGTTTGCTCATTTTCCATGAATGGCGAACTGCTTTTACGATTAGACATAGGAGACACTCTTGCAGTCTTTATCCCTACAAGATTCCAAGGTTTCAAACTCTGAGTCAACCATAACAGAAGACATTCTTCAGTCATAGTAGACATACAGAATTTGACTAGACAGACTTAATTCAGCACCCTAGCAGGCCTGGTTGTATTTATGGAGTAAAATGTTAGATAATATCCTTTTAATAAACTATCATTGAGTTTTCTAATTACTGCAAGATGAAATGACCAAAATTACCTAATATCATTAGTTGTGAGATGTCACATGGAAGGTTCCATGTCATGAACCATTTGAATTGCAAACAGACCTGTGAAGTTTGCAGCTGTAATTTATCCATTGTCCTATCCTATAAAATATAATAATATTCCACCGTATAATACCTTGTTGGTCATTGAGTAAAAATTATGAAGATTGCTGAGGCGCATGTTGATAGTCTCAGAGTAACATTCATTAAGAGGTAGTGGGAAGGCGGGTCCTGATATTAGTCTACATCTAGAGAGCTGTAACGTCATCTCATATAAACACTTCATGACCTCATCACCTGAAACAAAGTCAATGGAGAGGATGTTAAAACAAAAGACGTTTATCTGTGATTATAATGTTTGAGAACCCCAAGCAGCATTGACTCGCATGCAGAACAAATCCTTGAGTTTGCAACTCTTTCATCGTGTCAAGTACCCAGCAAGATCCAAAAAAATTAAGAAATTTCAAATTTTTAGATAAAAAGTGACGAATCTGGATAAACCCTCACCAGCTAGAGTTAAGGACTCAGTTGATTTGTATAATCGTCCCAGCTCATACAGTACATCATCACTGGGTGCTGTGAGTAAGAGATAGTTAGTAGCTACAGTGAGGGCTGTGGTGATCACTTGTTTCGATAGTTCCACCAGGTCACTGCTTGAACTGTCTGTGTGGGACAGAGTAGAGTCGTTCCCTCCACGAAGCTCCTCTAGCTGTAGATTCAGCAGCCTTCTTGGTCTCTTTGTTTCACTATAATGATGACAGTGACTTAAATAACATATACGTAAAATAAGGCAGGATTTTTTGCACTGTAGTTAAGTCTGAGATGGGTGCTATATCTAATTGATGTGTAACATATTCATGGAACATAATCGTTGGCCCTACTCTGAAAAAGAGCAATTTCAATTATCCCTAAAACTACATAAACCTCCAAATGTGGCGGCTTCCAATATTGGAGGTTGCAGTATTTAGAAAAGAATTATTCGAAACAGGGAAGGATTAATATGTTTTTAGACTTACTTTTGCACAGCAGGTTTTTCAGCATCTATCGACTCTGTTGACTCCAAATGTTTAAGGCAGTGTATCCTCATCAGAGAGCATAGCTCTACTACATAGTCTGATAGCTTCTTATCATCATCCTACAAATAATGTTAGAAATCATTACCATTGCAACATTGTGAATATGTTAAATGATAAAAGCCAATGTCAAATTCAAATGCCATTTGAAATTAAACTAAAAGCAATCAACTGCATAAATTCTGAAATAATTATAAAAGAAATCATAACAAAATAATCACATATTAACAACATATTGCACATTATTGTACGATTTATCACACATATTCCCTATTTTTATGTTACCTTGTTGATAATAAGTGCAAATTTAGCATCTATTATCAGTAGTTGTGTGACCATCTCAACATTCCACAGCAGCACGGATCCTGAGGACAGACTATTCAAACATACGTTCTGTAATAAGAGGTTACATTTCTAACCAGCTGACATATTTAAACCGCTAGAGTTACATTCAAAGCATTTGACTTATACATAATAGATAATTTTTTTCGCTCAATAGCAATTCATTCATAAAATACCACACACATTTTGATACAACGTGCTCAATTTTTATACAAGTATCAGGTAATTTCAGATACGAAAATCTGACAGTAGCACTATCTCACATGTATGTTATGTAGCTTGGTACTTATGTCCTGTAGTTGTTCGGTGTGTTCATTCCTCAGCGTGTCGAGACATGAAGGGAGCGAGAGGAGACAACTCATCACCTGAACTAAAGCTTTCACCTGTCCCTCCAAATCATCACCATCCCGAGATTTCTAACAAAGTGGAAACAAATTTTGCGAGTGTGTGACGCCATAGTACTTTCCCTTTGTGTCAATCTTTTACAATTCAAAAACTCAAGAAACTCTGATATCAATATTTTGACCAGCACAAACCTCTAAAAAATATGATAAGAAAGGACGAGAAGCGGCCATTGATGATGATAACAAACATTGGGTTAAAAAAAAACCTAGATATTGTACTGAGGATTGACAAAGAAATCAGTCAACACTCAAGCAATGCAAGTGGCAGTCAATGGAAGAAAAATTAGAAGCTTCTGCGGGTTGCACTAACATGATATATCGTGATATATTGTTTTTGATATTGTATTGGTGATCATGTCCAATAGTTATTTCCACTTTTGTTAGACTACTAGCGATCTGACAGTGAGGGAATTTTTGAGATTGGACGAGTAATTCCTGAGAAACTGAAAAGGCGATATATCGCTTTAACAGCAATCATCAGTTGTCCTATAGATATCGCACTAACCCTTTTGTTAGCTGCATGTCTAGCTAGAGGAGCGGCCCATTTGTGACAAACATCCATCAGTTTGTGAGCTAATCCCCACTGACATATACATAGAATCAGACTGCCACACTCTGCATCTGTCAGAGTGAGGGAGGGCAGATCTCTAAGCCTCCGCTCAGCATTCTTACGTAAGACTGATGTTTGATTCTGGGGTAGGAAGCTGGCTATATACAGCAGACTCTGCTGAATCTCTTTGTCCTGCAACATACAAGAAAAAAAAAGCCATAACTAGACAAAACATTCTAACAGATGTGAATGAAGGCGAGGCTTGAGATACAGCACTGGGCAGTCACAAAGAACATCCTGGGACGCAGCATGGGTGAAATAGTTCAAAAGTCGAATAGCCTTTAATTGTTTTTAGATACATGTATATATATGAATCCCGCAATTATGCCTTGGTCTAGGTCATGCATGTCCAACCTTTTCTCGGATTTGGCCACTTTTTTTTTGTCTTCATCCCATATGGCCGAACCAAGTTGATGAAGCAAATGAAGTCATAATCATGTTAAGTAAGCAGGGCTGTATCCATGGGTTTTGAAATGGTGGGGAGCGTGCGGGACGGACGTTGAGCGCCTGCCCGCCAGGGGGGTGTGGGGGCCTCCCCAGAAAAATTTCAAAAATCAGAGGTAGTTTTAAGGCATTTCAGCCTTTTTTGAGATGAAAATTGACAAGAAATTGGCCCCAGGATTTAAGTGTAACAGAAAGGGACCTCATTGTATCCCTACTGTGATTGATCCTTAGAATTTTATAAAAATTGGTGAACCGTAATATGTCTCAAATATTAAAATGGTGGTTGCAAAGTACACAAGGGAATCGTAGGAGGTAGGTACCAGATCATAAATTCCTGCTCAACAGTCAGTAAAATATGTGATATTGTTATATTGTCCATGAATTGATTTAATAATCGTAATAATCGTCTTTTGTGTGAGCAGTTTTTCATCAAAATTCTGATTCTACTGACCACCACAGAGAAGGCTTTCGGGACAAGATGCCAAAAACTTGCCAACATTGAACTTTGACATGCTCAATCCCTCTCTGCAACCAATTCAGAACATGCTATGTTCCTAGGCTTTTTGTTCAAGTTTGGCCCAAAGGTATGTTTTGAGGCGGGCCATGACACGGAAGGATAGCGCACATTATTCAGTCTTAGATCTATTGATGAACTATAAACCTCATGACAAACAGAAACTTGCTTCACAATCCCTATGTTTAACACCAGGGGCAACTGTTATTGACGAACATAAATATAGTCAATGTGTATTCATAACTTTTATGGCAATTTTAGGGTGTTTTTCAAAATTGACCTCCTGAAAAAGTGGTAGGACCATGGCCCCCTGTAAGTAAGGTAATGTAAGTCGGAATTCCCATTTACTGCAACAGAGCATTAATTGGACTTTTCAATGTGTGATAACTGGACTTTCAGATATGACAGAATACTGAAGACCATGTACACCTTGTGGAATTCCCTTCATAATTTTTATTTTTGAACGAGTTGCGAAAATGTGTCTCAACTTTTTTTTGTGGTAAGGGTGCATTTGGCCGAACAAAAGGACCAATTTGGCCGAAATGGCTGATTTGGCCGTGGTTGGGCATGGCTGGTCTAGGTTTGACCGATTGGGGTGAGTGATATCAAATAGTGGCTGTGTATTGTGAATGATCTTTTCTTTGGTTGCACAATTAGATATAGTGATTATGAGAGAACAAACCTCAAAAATAGGGAAGAAGTCAGTGAGAGCTCTGCTGAACTTATCACACAGTATCTGATTGAGCTCATCATTTCCTGACATGGCAAGTTCTTTTTTAAAACCAGCCCAGAATATACAGATAATATCAAACAGTCCTCTCATCACTGATGAGTTCTCTATAGTTAACTCCTCCTCGTCCTGGGAGTTGTCTCCGTCCTTCAATATACATAACGTATGCAACATTAGTAACAAACAAACATATTTTTTTATTATCAGAACCCATAGGTCTTATGTAGGATATGGTGAACAACTTTATGTGAAAAAACTGAGCAGAATCTAGCCAACGTGTAAGCAAACGTACAAACTCCTCAATAGTGTAAACTGTGACACCAAAAAGAATAATGTCAATTAATTTATGGTAACAATAATAGAGTAGAGTTTGCACATGAAGTTTGTGATTGTGAATATATATTCTTACATACAAATTGGTGAAATCACACATCTGACGAGTCTCAATAACCACCCTGTTTGATGGATATGTATCTCATCAGCAGATCTCCAGTTTTCTCTAAATGTCACCACTTGTGACCGTGTCATCTAAGATCACATAATCTTGTGCTCTAATTATCAGATATGAGGTACCCACTACTCATATATGTATATCATTATTACCTTGAGAGAGACTTGTGTGAGATGATTATCTATCATAGTAAAGTTGCTGATGGTGGCATCATTAGTCATATGATGCTGTAGAGTTTTATTATGAGTCATTGTCATGTTGGATAGAGTTGTACACAGTGATGGTTTGGAATTTTCTTTTCCTCTCAGGTGGTGTCTGCTAACGCATGTCATAATACATTTCCGCAGAAGCAGCATATACTTCACTAAAATAACAAGCAATCAGGGGTTAACATGGATTTGACCAGCACTGAGAAACATAATTCCGAGCAGTTAGCAATAACATCAACCAAACTAAGTAAAGATATTGCAACAAAGGACAAGTTTTACATCTAACCCATAAAATTATCAGAAAACATTTATTAGTGTATGGTATAAAAGAGAGTGCGTTGAGTATACTTACCAGCTTGTTGCACATTGATGTGTACTACAGCATATCTAAAGAACTTCCTGGCCTTCTCATGTCCTGACTCAATCAGCTCTATACATCTCTCCAGCTGTATGTGGTTCTCTATATCCTCATTAATAAATGACTTATATGTAAGCTCGACTAGCTTCACACACACAGACGGACTGTCTACCTCTAGGCGAGCGAATACATGCTCCTTACTCACTATCTTCCATATCTGAAATAAAAAAGCAGTGATGATCTAGTATCTTACCTCATCTGTTTACCCTACACTAATTGCTGAGTGGCTACCCAGTATGGTTAAATTGCTCCAATCAGATTTACCATCAGAAACCATCGGCAAACTAGCTTTGCAATCTGGCTCGAAACCCAGTCGCCTTTTTGTATAATACGTCTTTAGCTGTTGTTTTATGACTTAACAAGTTTCGTGAGGGACGTTGTTGATTTCCTTTAGAAACCAAGGATTCTGATACTAAACATTGCCGGCGATAGATGTCAAGACTAAACCAACCTTAAAAACCCTGATATGCTTGACTTTGAGAAGCAGCCTGATGAACTCTATCCTGACTTTCTCTATTTTATCATGGAACAGATCTCTGAGGGTGGCCATCAGTGGAGACAGTACTGTGTGTGTCATGTGGTTATCCAGCAACAGCTGCATTCCCTATAAATATTCAAATATTTACTGTAGCTGTGAAATATGGTGTCATATAACTTACTCAGTGTATACATCAAGGATCTCACTGAATGATAAATCACACTTAAACTGGATAATTAGGTTGTAAGGAAGTTTACCTTGATGACGGCTACTCTGATATCAGCTGATGCCTGATCCCAGGCCAGTTTGGCGATCAGAATATTGAGTAGATCTGCTGAAACATCTGTAGGTATCTGATCCCAGTATGTGACAAGCACCTGACACCCACCTGCCACTGACACCTGTCTCACTATATGGTCCTCATCCTCTAATAAATGCTATCAAACACACTCAAAATTGAAAGGCAGAAATTTGATCGAATATTTACGAAAAACGGTAAACTGGTGTTGCAATCTAAAAAAAAACAATTCACTTTCACGAGGAGTATTCTGGAGCTTGAAACAAGCATACTGCTCCCAATGGCACCAATCACATGGCAGTGAATATCAAGCATGCTTACCAATGTATCGATCACACCATCTCACTATCCTTACAAGAGGAATAGATTGGTCAGATTGTCTTTGGATCGGGTTTTGGAAATTATTTACAGTACATTTTATTTTTTAGTAATGGGGAATTGCGAGTTACGTTTGAGTACTCAAGGATAGATAAAAATGTCTAGATAAGCATTATCTCCACTTACAAAGATGAGGTCAAATTGTTTCTGCAGATTAGTTTCACAGTCCTGTTTACTTTGTGAGGAATCAGCTAGAGGGAAGGCATCAAAGAAGATCTCAGCTGCATTCGCCCGTACATCAGAGTTAGCGGCTTTCAGCGACCTCCATAAGAAGGGCTGATAGAGTCTTATTAACATCATGTTTACTCCTGGTGCTGACTTCCGGGAGTGAACACGACTCAGATACTAGAAAGAAGAGTATAAGACCCTAGTATGTTAAGTGGCTCTGGGTTGGTGTCAGTATTTGAATGATTATCAACTGAGAAGTTTGTGTCAGAAATTTCTATATGGGTTGATACAGGTTGTTGTATCTAAAAGGAACACCTTATTAGTGCACAATACATACTTTCATTAGCAGAGCATTAAGAGCCTTAGCTGCACCGCTCTTCTGTATGTGTATCGTACTGTACATCAGATCTTGTATGATGTCTGTCTCTATAGATGACCTCACTTCCTCCTTATCACATTTCTCCCAAGCTGATATGGTGATAGAGGCGTATATCTCGGCAACGGCACTAAAGAACACAGAAGGACATAGTACAGGTAAAACTTTCAATTCACTTCCAATGAAGATATCTATTAATGCATCCTGGAAGAGTGAGGCCATAAAAGACCTCTAGGCACCAAGCAACTGCTGTCGGTGATAATTTGCTATAACCACTAGACTGACAATATAGCAAATTAATCCGCACCCACTTACATCGACACACTTGGGAGTTTGAATTTTACGACGCCATGGATCCTCTTCATCAATTCAGGTCTAGATCCCATCACATACGATAGAAATTTCTGAGCCTGTCATCATAAGTAAAAGAATAACATATGATGAAATAACACAAGACAACCAATTGCATTTACATATGGCACTGTAGTAATTCATCCTTCCACACTTTTTTCTATGGTTGTAACTTATTTATAGTGTGGAGACAAAAACGAATTGACTGCAAACATTGCATTCCAATATAACAACAGTCAACATCTCATGAAGTTGATATATAAGATTACCTGATTATTCCGCACAAAGTTATTATTGCTGAAGAGATTCAAGAGCAGTGATGTCATTTTCTCGTCACTCTCAATCACAGGAACAGCACCTCTCAACTTCAACAGCTGCTTAATGTCCTAACAAATCACACCAAAGTAAAACATTTAGAGATAGGCATTTTCTTTCGGATAGGTTCATGGAGTAAGTAGCCATAAAATGTTATACATTTGGAATTTCGATTTGTTGACCATACCCATTTTCATAATGAAATGTGATATCTAGTTACCATCAGTGAACATACAAATAATAAGTATATACCTTGAGTTTTGGTTTGCTGACAAGACATTTCTCAAGTAAGTTTATCATTGGAAGTGATACCAGACTGTCTTTGCCTTCAATACCATTGCACCACCATAGTTCACATAACTCAGTTACCTGTTCCTTCAGCTTTGCATTGTGGGCTGACAGCACATAGCCTATAATCGAAAACAGTGTTGCATATCTCGAAACATCTTGTGATAATATTACCCTATAGGAGTTTAGTTTTCGCGGCATTTAGGATTCGCTTTTCGCGTTGTTGCCTAGGTTGCGAAATTTAGTGTATCTTAAATTAAACTCACTCACCATAGTTTCATAAACAATGTACAATTATACAGGAATACACCTTACCTAGCAGGCAAGCTAGCAGGCAAGCTAGCAGGCAAGCTAGCAGGCAAGCTAGCAGGCAAGCTAGCAGGCAAGCTAGCAGGCAAGCTAGCAGGCAAGCTAGCAGGCAAGCTAGCAGGCAAGCTAGCAGGCAAGCTAGCAGGCAAGCTAGCAGGCAAGCTAGCGTGGTGTAGTGGTCTAAGTGTCTGCCTTGCAATCAGATGGAGATTTATGCCCTGGGTTCGAATCAAAGCTGGGACATTTTTTTTTATTTTCACTAGTAAGCCTACTAGCGAAATGTAGTACTAGTGAAATTTAGTACCAGGTCCAGATAGCGAAATTAAACTCTAGCTAAATTAAACTCCTATAGGGTAAGTGTACAGATGGCTAATTAAAGTAAACTCTAGGCATAGGCACGTCAATGTTTAAATGTTGTATATACTTAGCCAATTTGATAATTGCTTTGAAGGGAATGAGTTTTAGATGGAAAAAAATTTGGTTGAAAGACGACCTACCGTGCAAAAGTAAGGTAGATTCATATAAGCTCTGAGGTACAATACAACCATTTTGTGTAACTGCACATTTGGCTAAAAGAACTGCTAACTCCAGCACTCTGCTTGATATCTACAAGAACATGACATTTATGACGATTTTCAGCTAGATAAGTAGCACTAATAGTCAAAACATGTTGAAATCTTCAATTTGACAAGCCGAATATATATGAGAGGGACTCAGCCTTATGTACATACAGTGTCAGTTACAGTGGCTCCTCGTTGCTCATCAGTGACGGTGGTGTTCCCTGCTTCATTGATTGTAGCAGTGATGATATGAGTTGAGAGCCCATCCCATAGCTTCTGTAACTGAGACTCATCGAAGCAGCTAGTCAGCTCTTTCAATTCTTCCTCACTCTGAAAAGATCAATTATGCGCTCAAATTAGAATCTATCATTACAGGTGAACAAGCTGGTGTTGGACACCTGCATTCATGCAGATCAAAATACCGACAAAAATGATGTAGTACTATTTGTTTGCTTGTTGATACAACATTGGAGCACTAGTAGGCCCCATGCAATTTAGCTGATAGGGGTTTGCATGAAAATGGAGTGCTCTGCAACTAGCAGACAATTTATGAAAAACTAGCTCAGCTATTTAGTCACTAACTTTGAAAGAAGGTGGTATAGCCATAGGTGCCTGTCATCATCATATATAGATTTATTTACACCATTTCTGCCTTAGCCCTAGGGAACTGATTGGGTCGGAACTATAGCTTGGGATAGATCTCTATAGCTAAGTAGTGCTGATGAAGTAGCTACTCCGATTGGTTTTTGTATGATAATGGGCTATCATCAGCTTACTACTAAGTGTGCCTTCTGGGCCTATATATATCCAGTCATCTTTGCCAGTTTTGGTCCAGGCTTAATTAAGACTGTAAGGTACTAGCCCTGCTGTTGGCATGCCCGCTTGGACCTAACATGCCTTTATTTTGCTAATATCCAGTCTTTGGGCGGATGACAATGACATAGGGACTAGGCATGATGGTGGTAAGTCACAGGGGCCCATGCAATGCATGTTGTCACCTACCACGAGGTTTATTACACCCCTATGAAATTGAATATACCGGAACCATTATCAATCCCTGCTTAAAGTGTGCTCCTACTACTCCTCCTACCAATGAACTAAACCTAGTTCATTGCTCCTACAACTGCCCTAGAAGGCAAGAAGCATACATCCTATTTACTAATAGATAGATAGTAATACAACTACATTACAATAATTAATACACACAGAATTAAATTCGTTTCCTAGAATGGAAATAGTATCATAACATCATGCAGTTAGAACACTTAACACAGGGGCTCATCTGAAATTGATCTGATTGGCTGTCCCTACTAGCATGAATTATATAGCCTGGGAAATCAACTTCTTTACAAAACTGCAGACAGTATTAAAATGCCTTCAACGTCGATAATTTGGGCTTTTTCCAGAATGCTACTAGGGACTGGCTATTTTTGCAAGCCCATTGTTTGGCAAAAGGAAAAGAAAGCTAATGATGCTATTCCAGATATGGAATTCAATGTTAATACACTATCTATAGCATGTATATACATATACTATAGATATAAATATATATAAATAGGACAGAACCAGGTACCAGCCATGGGACTTGCATGACTTGACTTGACTTTGTCATTGTCCAGTGAGTATCAGTATCAACCACCCCAAAAACACCAAACAAACAGAAACAAATCTTTTTTACAACTTTCCTAAATCTTTCACACTAGCTCAGCTCTCCTTCAGGTTTGAAGCTTCTAGCACCAACAGAGCTAGAAGCTGTGATGTATTTGGGGTGGTTGATACTGGAAAATGGCAAAGTAAAGGCATATATATATAAGTCCCAGGGTACAACAAACATAACTTCATTTATGATTTACACTTACATGTTTTGTCAGAACAGATAAAAAATCATCTGGTTCATCATGATTTATTTTATCCAAGACCGTCAACATCTGTTGCTCCATCATATGTTTAACCAAATGTCCACAAAAGCCTCATAAAACTCCCAACAAGATGCAAATCTTCAAACTTGACTACTCATTTCACAACAAAATTTCGTTTTGGAAACTGGCGCCATAAACAGGGTTTTGATAGGTGTTAGGGGTCAACGACGGCCACCCTCAATGCATGTGGTCCACAGTCAATATTTGCCTGTTCTTAGAGATTTTTGCTATCGATTTTTGCACAAAATTGAAGGTCGTTTGAGGTCATTCAATCAAGTGCTCCTTGATTTGATTGGGTTAAGAAAGATCAACTTTAATAAGTTGATTCTTAATGAATCTCCCAACTGATCGTAACGATGTTAGGGATTTCCCACTGTCCATAATTAGGGGAAATACCTTACTGGTGTGATCGAGGCAGTGATAGTGCTAGTGAATTCAATGATTGGTAAATGCTAATTTAGCTTTATTATATATGAAGACTAACAACAAAATGTTAAACTAGACAGAACATGGTAATAGATGTGCATTTGCCACGTGAATCAGAAATTATTCAAGTACTGACCAAGATGATGTCTGCCAAATAAAAAGCGGATACAAAAGAATGCAAACAAAAAAACAATACTTTAAATTCCCATATCTGAGAAAGTTACAATAAAAATATTAAGAGCACAGCTATCCCTCTCTCAATACATGGACTACATGTAAAGTTCTCTAATGCCCCTGTTATTGGGCAGTAGGAAGAATTCGGATGCACCCTTTGTGACACCACTCCCCACATTTAGGACATGGCACCACGAATAGTCATTTGTCAATCCATCAACCAGTAAGCTGGCTTCCAACATGTGTTCCACTCTGAAAGCATGTTGAGAGCGTCCTTGATAGAATCAGTGATTTCTACGGAAACCGGAAATGTCCCGACAACTTGATATCCTATATTAGTAGGTACTACCACAAAGAACATTGGAAGATAATACTTTGTTGTCTTGTAGCTAGCATCTAGTAAACAAATTTCATCTCCGTAATGATCAATCTGTTTTAGAATTATTGAATTCAATTTCTTGTTCGCAGCGAATGCTCTATGGTTCACATATCTCATACCCTGTTCAATTTTGCATTCCAATAGACACGCTAGCAAGCTTTATAGATGAAAACCTCCTTGTTTGTTGCAGCATGGTTGAATTGGAAATGAAGTGAGGAATAGAAAAACCACATGCACATCGCACTAGACTGGACACGCTGCATTCATATTACATAACTAGCATACATGGCCAGGCTACATCAAACTCCACTCCATACAAAACAAACATCACATCTATTATCTAAAGATGCCGCCCATGTGGTTTTGCTTACAAACAAATAAATGTACACGCCTACCTTAAAATGACCTTCAAACGACCTTCAATTTTGTGCTCCAGATAGCAAAAATCGCTTTTAGACAGGCTATGACCTGCAAGCAGAATGGTTCTTAGATATGAAACCATTTTCATCTAGGAAGATAACTCCAAAGTATTAAGCAAAATATAGGTACTGTAGAATCAGGGAGCAGGGAGGGTGGGATGATCCCACCAATGACCCCACCCTCCCTGGTAGAATGGATTGGATAAGTAGATTGTGACAGTTAAAAATAATGAGCAATTAATCTCCCTGGTATGTTACTAATGTTTCCTTTTAATGCTGAGCATCACTAATGAGTATAATATATGATGTAATGTTCCCCTAAGTACTATTGTCAGTTGTGATATTGGGATCGAGAATAAAAGTAGCAATTCTATCAGCTCATTCTTTCCTTATTAACATCTCACACTATCCAACTCATAAGAATTCTGCCGATATAACTCACCATCGAGACACAACACTAAATCATTACACGCAGCATATATACAGGACATTATCAGACTCAGAGATGTAACTATAACACCAACCAAAAAGACATCTTTTCAATTACATCAATAGAACACTTGTGAGATGATTGGGGACTCATCCGCATGAAGTGAAGTCTAGTAACTGATCACTACCTGGCAGCACAGCGGTCCACACCAGCACATATAGATCAATGAAAATGGGACGGTTCCGGTTTGAGGCCACCAGAACCTATCTGACGTGATCAATGTGAGGGCAGGAATTTTGAGCCTGATCTAGGATCTCAATGAAAGAAATATCACTCTGTGTCTCTTGCTATGGTTGATGCATGCATCTGATCAGTGAAAGACTTGGAGAGGAGATGGAGCCACGGGGTGACAGAAATCAAGCAGAGGACATTTACATGGTCATTAAAAACAAGGAAAATAATGTCCCCATAACAATTTTTAAAAACAAATATAAAAGCATACAACACTGCAGTAACACTAGAATTTTCCAAAATGTTGCTCAAAATATTATGCCTGCAAATAAAGGCTTTTTCTGTACATTTATTTGTATACGAAATAAAATAGATAACTAACTTATTTAATGTCAGGGAGTTGCTTGCTCTCACACTGGTATATTATGATTGGAGTTGTCTACCCTCCTGACATGAGCACATAATTTTTGTAAGCAGCAGCTGTTTTGTGCTTGTACTTATCTAGCAATATGAAAACCTAGTGGAAATAAATTGTTGAGGTCAGGTCAATAGTAAAAATTAATTGATGAAGCCAAGTCAATAGTTAAATAATATTTTCGTTAAAATTTTAAGAACCATTTTTGGCACAAAAACGTTAAATATTACAGTGTATTTTAAACCCATTCTACAGTATTATGAAAAATTTTTCATTATTATGATCATGAAATCAAACAATCTGGCACATGATATCGGCCTCTTTAGCTTAATTTTTTTGGGTGACAGGACAAGAGTAATCATAAGTTTATCAATGGGAATCTCATCTTTTGTGAGAATAAACATAACTATTTGTAATGTTTACATACGAGTGACAACCCGGACCCTTTGTCAATCAAATTTTGCTCAATTCATGTTTTCATCTGTACAGCAACTAAGATTATAGTCGCAAATCTACATCCACAGTTGGATAGCAGGTTGACAAATATTTTGCCGCGATAATTTAAATAGGATCAACAGATTTACATGCGATGTGCACTATTAACACAAGAACCTTTTCAGCGTTCAGGCACAGGACATGGTGCAAAAACATATTGCAAATAAAGTTATATCAGGAGTAAAATCTTCCCTGGTTATATAAATCCTTTGAACCACGTCGAAACTAAAAATACTGTTGTTTAAATAATGATATGTAGAACTTTTATGTAGATAGAAATTGTTGAACAGCTTTTATAACAACATTTCATCAATAATTCAATTACTAGATTATTTGCCAAATATATTTAAATTGAGTAAATCAGGATACCAACATAGTAACTCTAAATTAAGGAAAACCAAATTGTGGCTTGTTGCGAATTGCAATGTTGCAGGCAAAGAAAATAATGATCGATTAAGTATAATAATATTAAGAAAAAGATAGGGTGAACAATAGTGTTATTTAATTTTTGCAGGACAAAAATATTGCATCTCAGGCTCTTCCTGCGCATATTAATACCTTTGTTCATGAGATCTCAAACTATCCCAGTCTGCCATGTGACCCACTGTTTTCAATCTAAGGAACCAGAACCATCCAACACAAGTGCTATCACTCTGATTTTTGTAAGACACATATATCTTCAAAATCTTTTTTTAGTGAGCTTTGGATTCCTGAATGAATTGATAGCAGAACGCTGAAACTGTATCTGGTGTAAGAAAGTTATCGCTCTAAGAGATGATCCTGTGAGGATATATATACAGCTGGAGTCTATGCTTTCTCATATAGGTGACTAGTTACTGCCTGTCTTGATGATCTTGAAGAGAGTACTGACGCTGTTATTCTTGATGGCTGTCCGACAATCGGAGATCACCTGAGTTTTGTATTTACCGACTAAAACAATATATTCTATATGAATGATTCTGAAAGGGCTCGCTTTTTGAGGATAATGTGGCACAAATAAATGCTGAACAACAACAAAATTATTGGATTTGGGCATAATTAATCCAAAGTATATTAACAATCTGCCAACCAAGTAGTAGACGTCATTTCATAAAGAGATAGATTTCCTTGACATCTAATAATTATTACCTCTGAGGCGACCGGCCTTCTGTATATACTGATTGACTCTCTTGAGATAGTTGAGCAGCTCTGTGTGATTGTTACATCTGATCTTGTACCCATTTATCAAATCACGATTGAGATCATACAACTCCATGTAATATTTCTTCATAGAGATCCTACAAGATGAAAAAAACAGTAAACAGTGAAAATTATTAAAAAGAATAAATCAATCCTGTGCTAATTTGTTAGCGAATTCAGACCAAAACCAGTAAGTCTACTTTGTCAAACCCATCTCTAGCAAACAAATTAAATTACTACAACCAAGCAGTAAAAAGTGACTGATACTCCTTTCAACAATATGTTAATTATATTGATTTGTTACATACATGTCATCCATAAGTCTTGCATCCTCAGCTCTGACCACCATACTTTTGATGAGATTTGAATGATCAGCCATATCTGCAGTTAGCTTCTGTCGTACTGAGTGATACTCGTCGACCTGCGAAAGGAAAAGCGATTATAGATTAATAAAATATTCCAAGCATCAATTCACAACAGCCTTTATCGTTATTTTTATTGATCAGTCAACAAAAGTGTTCTCTGCTTATAATGATAAAGAGGACAGCTTACTGCCCATGGAATAGAAATTTTGAAAAATACATAACACTGTTACAGAATAAGTAGTTGTCCCCTGTTTGAGTAAGAACAGGCAACTCATGATCATATAGCATTTATAGCTGATAGATCATAAATATACAAATTTGTATGATTCTTACATCAAGCACATTTTGAACTATGAGCTACCTGGTTCGCCATGTCATTGTTGTCTAAATAGAGAGTAGGCAGCATTTTCATAGCCCCATACCAATCAAATAATAGAGAGAAATAAGAAACGACATTCTCTACCTTTGTCAGGATTTCTCCAAGATCTGTCATATCCTTTGGAAAGTCTGCTTGGACATTCAAATCTTCCATATTTAGAAACGAAGCAAGGCTCTGTAGAATATCTCCAGCAGTGTCCATACTCTCAGTGAGTATACTGATCTCACCGGTAGTGCTCATATCTATGACTAATGGTGTCTTAGTGCGCTGACACATAAACATCATGCTCATCTCATTACCAGCTACAGATAAATCTTCATCCAACAGGAAATTCTGATTCATCCACATGACAATCTGAATAAAAACATAAAACAGAATACCAATATGCGCTATGATAGGCCTTCGTGAACACCAAATTGAAGAGTCGGGGGTAATGTAGTGAGACTGAAACGTGATCCTGTCCTATCTCTAGAGCTATATAATTGATGATAGTTTACAGTGCAATTTGGTCATCGTAAAGGCAACAGTTTCTCAGGCTTGCCGGAAAAATAGATGGAGCAGAGACAAGAATTTACCCATTAAAATATCCTAACTTAGAATAAGAAAAATCATGAGTGTATCGAAATTGGCTTTTGATTTATTTAGAATATCTTTATCGCTGTTAGATTGTGTGATTGTTGATCAACGAATGTCAAATAATCATCGGGACCCTAATTCTTAAACCAGAGATAATTCACCTATAACTATTTTCTTCCTTTCTGCTGTTAACAAGCCCAAGGTGGATTGTTAGAGTAACCAATCGGATAAATTAGCATGTCATATCAACTGTATCACATCATACTTACTCGCTGAACTCGCTCCTTTACCATAAATTTGATCCCACTAATAGGTTTAGTTATTGAGCTGGTGTCTGTGACTAATATGTACATAGAAAACCTCGGGAGTTGTCGCGTCAGCTCAAAGACGTGATATTGCTCGCTGTCAGATATAAACAAAGTTTAAGATATGCTAAAAATAGTGCAGGGACCGTAAAGAAATAAAATAAGAAAATACCTATTTCTAGAATATAGGCATGAAAATACCTATTTTTATCAAACTTCATTTTTCTGAGTACTATGGGCAACTGTACTCTCATAATACAATACTAATTGTGTAATCATCTTATCTTAATCATCAAGAGGTGAAAATGACGCCCAGAATGGCGAAAACATTTAAAGCTATTATCAAGGGATAGACTTGGTTTAAAACAGAACGACACCAAGTCAGTAAACCTGGAATGTTAGTAGAAGTTTAGGTTTGATAGCTTTGATGTTTTGAGGGTAGGTGTAAAGAGCACTCCATTGTCATACACTGGGACACCACTAACCCCTCAAACAAAACAACATAAACACTAAAGCCAATGTTAGTGTGGCCTTGTGAAGCTTTGCCCATCAGAAACATGCTTGTGCTAAAAGTGTAACATTGGAATACTGACTCTGAAATTATACAACATTATAATTCACCTCCCCATTTCATTCCTTGATCTGTGTGATCACACATGGAGAAAACTTCAGTAAAATATATGACACAATTATATATCCGCTAAATCCACCACTGGTTCAATCTCTTTGGTGACAAGTCTGTCTTGACAAGCTTTTTTGGTGGGGGGGGCACCAACAGCACTTGTCAAGACAGGCCAATTGGTGATCAGATTTTAGTAACATTAACAGATTGAACATCTTACTTCGTTTGTTTGCTGCCCACAAAAGCCTTAACATGCAGATCTACTGGAACATCCTTGGGAGGTTTGATTGGTATCTTCACCGAGCCGCTTAGGTCATTATCTTTCGGATGACTAAAATATAAAAAATGAGAACATGTGAATGAAAATATTGACCATTTGAATGTTTATCAGTATCAGTAGGAGAAGAAATTAGCGCCTTCATATTGGGAGAAGTTCACTCAAATCTTAACTTTTCTCCATTGATGAAGGGTAGATCAACAAAAACATCAAGAGAAGCAACAAGAATCACCCAGTGCCATTATTGTATTTGTAATCAAACAACTCAAACTTACACCACATGACTTTCACCTTCAAAGATTCCTTCAGCGAATATGAGCACAGTCTTGATGACTGTATCATTGGTTGTAGAGATTTGGAGTGTCACATGTACATTTTCTGGGTCAACAAATAAGGTAGTTTGAAGCTGTGTGTTAGCTGGTATAATCCCCATCTGTGAGTTTTCATAGCTAGGTGTTCCTGCAAAATAAATGCGTATATACTAAAAATATTAGGAGAATATGGAGAAAAAAAGTTGAACAGTAGTAACAAGTAACTTATAAATACTTCTTATATGATATAGTTGTAGTCTTTCGGGTGGAAACTGAAACACAACAGTTAGCAGAATTACTTTGTACCGAAACTAAAATGTTTTTTTGAGTATATATAATCCGGAACTCATAAATGTTTATATCATCTCACCACTAGCTACAGCCTGTGAAGCCCTCTGATTCTCTGCATAGTTGTTGAGCTCTAGCATCAAGTTCTGTTTACGAGTAGACAAATCTCTTATTGCATCCTGATCCAGATTTGCCCCCATCAGATTTCCTTGCAGTGACTCAGGAGCTTGCTGATAGCCTCGTACTAGAAAGAGACATATCATTCATTTATTGAAGCAGCTATTGTTTAGTCTGGGTCTTTTGAAATCTGAAAATGTACGATGCCCACCCTCAATGAGTGCTGAACTCCGGCTATCACCACAGGTTAGTTTTGTCGCTCTTTAATCTAGTCTACCTATTAGCTTATCAACTCATTGATCAGTGATATAAGCCATATAGGTTGTAACTTTTCGGCTCGGGTTCGAATTAGCTTTTCATAAATATAATTTGAAGATTAAAAATATGGAAAAAACCAATTATTTATATACCTTCCCCATCAATAGAGCAGCATAATAGTTGTTGTTTGCCATCGCCTCTGTAGTCTGAAGTCACAATACCAGCCACAGCTGAGGCAAAGTTATCTTTATACACCACTTCGCCTGTCCTGTCACTGCGAGCATCTACCTTACCATTACTCCAGCCGGTGATCAGCTCCGGCACACCGTCACTGTTCAGGTCATAGGCACATATACTTGTCGCCTGATTCTTAGACTAAGGGGAAATAAAGTAAGTCACTTATGGATGATGTACAAATATTTAGTAAAAGCATTAAGTTACAATTGTATACCAAAATTTTAACAATACTAACAAAAATATACAATTTATTCAGACAAACAAGGAACCGGACATGCCATGGAGTCACAGATTGAAATAATGCCTATCAAGACCCGAGCAGCCTACTCACTAATTGGAAGGTTGGGGAGAAATTTACCTTGATTCTCCAGTACCTAGTGCTTCTATCATACACACCGACAGTACCATTAGCTAGAGCATAGCCAAACCTGCTCGAGGTCATGGGACACAGTGAACTGATCGCGTCTGTCTCAGTCATTTCAGCAATAATCTCATCCTCATCAAATACCCGGATATCAAAATCCTCACTACCAACAATCAACTAAAAACAAAGCACAAATATAAGCTGTCGACCTTAGATTCCTGGTGAAGCAGCAGGCAACTTTATCAGTAAACTAAGCTGATATGTGGACTGCTTGTTCTTCAATCACTCTTTCTTTTTTCATGGATGTTGTATGCTATAGAAACATAGATCTTACATTGTTCTTCCCTTGCTGCTTGAAATCAATAAGACAGAGTGAGCAGACATTGTCTCCTGTTACCTGTAAGCATAAACAAAATCATTACATATAATAATTATATACAATCTCACATGAGGCTGACACAGCAGGCTGAATTATAAATCTAAGAACAGCTATGCATACACATACGCTTGTCTGTACTTTGGATTATTATCATATGCAGTTTATCAAACTAAGGATTAACATTAAAAGTAAAAATAACATATTAATCTACTCACCGACCAGAAAGGATCATTGCCCTCGTAATCAAATCCTTGCAGAGAACAGTTACCTCCAATAATTGCTAACGGGTCTTCCAATTTACCAAGCTTGCCAATTGTTATAGCATTGGCACCATCGGAGGCCTTTCAAAAAGAGGGAGAATCAATCATCGTTTAAAAGCAGCGCGACTGTGATTACTGATAAAACTCTAGGTTATGTGTACGTGTACGGCAAGAATGCAGATGACTTTTAAAGTGAGATGAGTGAAAACGAAATCTATCTTTTCAAACATGAAAAGAATTATGATTTACTCATTTGACAGACAACGTAATTAATCATTAATGCTAGTTACTCACCTCTTTATAGAATAAGTCAGAATTATCATCTACATCGTAAGCTAAAACATTTGTGGGAGTTCCCACTACCAGTATATCTCTATCAGGCCGACTGGGGTTTAGTGGACCCGCGCACACAGCTGTTATTTGTTGATTTATATTCAGCAGGCTCACATCACCAGTGGCTCCAAGTTGCATACGTCCTCCTGCCTGATGGGAGGCATGGGGATTGTGTAGGAAAACCTGTAAGTAGGCAATGAATAAGCATACAGGATTATAGAACACATATTGGGATATATATATTTTCTCTATGATGATGAATAGACTGGCTTTTTACAGTTGGTCATAACCATACCATTAGTCAGTCCTACTCAAGAAATCTAATTGGAACTACCACAAAAAATTGATCTGAAATCGTAGATTAATTGCCTTGAGTGCCTGATTTTATTGGTATAGGATTTAAAATACAACACATGGAGAAAAATATTTATCTTTTATCAGCAGTATCTTATTCACGAAACAAAAACAAGACAACAGAAAGGGATTAGTTTGTTCTATCACATTGTCATTTTTTACTAACCTTCCCAGCAGATGTTGCGGCAGTCAAACATGCGTGTTTCCCGTCATAATTACCAACTGTAACAGTGCGAGGTATGATCTTCTGGTTTAACTTCAGAGTGAAAATTGGAATCAACATTTTCTTGCCAGATCAGTTCTCTGAGAGAGCAGTGTACATTTTCTGAAGTGAAATAGACAATACTGATGCATGAAAAACACGGTGTACTGTTTTTGTATGTATCAGTGGCGCCTAAAGTCTAGCTCATACCTTACATCATCCTCTCTTTTTAAACTGTTGTACATGAGATGTTATTTTACTGGGAGATTATACATGAGAATCCAGCTGTTATCCTGGTCTTCTCGCATGAGGCAAGCACAGATTGAAGGGTGTAAATGAGCAAAAATACCAAAAGTGTTGCAAGATTGTCAGAGTTAGACCTGTTAGTGATATAGAGACTACTCAATATTAGCCTTATTATCTCAAAGGTCCCTTTCCTTTGAGATAAGGCTAGGCTAGGTAGGTTCCATCCTTATACTCATAACAAAATAGTCCAGTTGGAGAGCCTTCTGTATTGTTGACATACCAATTAAATGATTCAAATCAATAAACTTGGTCACATATACACATCATTCCAAAATTACTGTGAACATACTATTACATACTTATTATCTATATACATACATGCTACAGATCAGCTCACTGAAAGTGAATCTGTCTGAGACTGTTGGATAGGTTTAAATTGTTTTGCATCTCCTCTCTTTGCAAGGGAAGCATTCCACTAGCAAGCAAAAACTTGCTTTACATATTAATCTCACCTTCAGGTCTGGCTATGTAGATAGCATCAAGATGTAATACTTATGACAGAATGCTTTGAAGAAAATTATTGTAGTTCTCAACTATTCATGATGTTGCTTGGAGAAAAAATGCCATTCTGAGCTTACTGTTTCCGGTTCCTGTGGAAATAGGTCATATTTTGGCTTAGATTCTAACACTACCTACAAAGTTATTTGTTATAAGTATTGTTGCTTGAATAAATGTCTAATAGTCTGATAGACTTAGACCACATGTGCATTCATTTACATATTGACTAATAATTGGCTCTGATGTTGATTGATGCATGTCTGCACATGCATGGCTTGTACATGCTAACTTGTTGGTTTTTGGGATGGAGCTGTTCACCAAATAAATTAATCTCACACAAATCTGAATCTCTACTGCAGGACTTAGACCTCTATCTGGAGCAAAATACTGAAGGACTACACTGCTGCAAACATAGATAGATAGAGCCTCAAAATCAAATGAATGATGTTGTTTGATCAGCCCTTAACTCAAGGGCTGATCAAATGACATTGTCAGAGACTAGGCTCATTGCCTTACTTTGCCAACTTGGGGTTGCTGATACTGGACATTGGCAAAGTAACGCATGTAAGTCCCAGGGGCCCATGGTTCATTTCAAGACTTGGTTTGGCTGGCCAGTCAGTCCTACATTGCCAGTGCAGAGAAGTTGATTTCTGAAGAAATGGGTTGCATGTTTTCTGCATATACAAGAGTGTTCATTACTATTTACATTACTAAAAGTATCATTAGATTATTATCTCAATTTAATTAATGACATGGTCATTTCCTAAGAAACAGAACTGCATTTATATAATACCCTAGGCTTGCTAATCAAAGAACTATGAATCATAGGTTTGCCTCTGGGGCTTGCAAGACTGCAAGTATTGTAAGATAGTCCAGTCACAGTGGGCTCAGTCAAACTACCACTGAAATATGGTGATGGGTTGGGAAACCAAGGAGTAACCTAAGCTATGTGTCCAGACCAGTGATATCAGCCACTGGACATAATAAAGGACAGATAAAAGTGGAAGAGTTACTCATTGTTTGGTGAAGAGAAATTTTATTTGCCCTTATCATAATTTTTTTTTGACGCATAGAGATGAAGAGATGGCTTAGCAGCCCGAAAGCTGGTTATAGTGATTAGATGTATCTAAGCGTCATATTAAAAGTGTTTGAAGTAGAAGATTGTGGCATAGTGTTATATTTCTCTAGCTTCATCCTTTCACAAGAGAAAAAAAAAAGAGTCCATGTTTTATACATTTAGGGGACAGTAGTCAAGTCTTTTTAATGGTCGACAGGATAGCTTAGAATTGCCGTAAATTATTTATAAATACTGGGTGCTTGAGGTGCACCACATGTTGACTTGCCGATTTTAATTGTATACTTCCATAATCGTATTTGAACTATTTTCCAAATACTGGACATATCTTACTGACACTTTTGCAAGTATTTGAAATGCTGTATTGGTGTGCACTACTGACGCAGTGAGAAAGGAATATTAGATGAATGAGACTGTGAGCAGAGTTAACCTAAACTATTATCAGCTACAGTAATTGAAACCTGACACTCATAATTTCCAAACTATGATTTACAGAAATGAGTTCCGGGGGGACTGAAATGTCCAAGATTACGGATACAGCCTCCACACAGATGTCAAATCCATTCCCGGGATTTGATATAAGTAAGCCTCTCTGGGATCAAAGCTCTCTTAGTGGAAGATTCAGGCACTTCCTGTGGGTGACAGATCCCCGAACTCTTCCCACGCCAACCGCAAAGCTGTATGAAGCTAAACGCTTAGTGGAAGGCTATAGGTGAGGTTAATAATAATATGTTTGTGTAAACAAGGCTAAAAATCAGTACTTTAATGTGGCACCAATCACAGGCAAAAAAATCTCATCTATGTTCTGTCATCATTATTAGAAGGTAAACAAGCACTGATATTTTTTGTTTCACATCAGTCATAAAAATATTCAAACTGCTCGCATACTTTCTTGCAGAGCGGGTGGGGTTGTACCACCAGGCACTACCAAGGAACAGCTCATTTATGCTAAGAAGTTGTACGAATCATCATTCCACCCAGACTCAGGGGAGCTGCAGAATGCCATCGGTAGAATGTCATGTCAGGTACCCGGAGGAATGGTCATTACTGGTGCTATGCTGCAGTGGTATAGGTCAGTACACACTAAGACTAAGACAACATCGCTTTTTGTTCAGCCATTCTCCCTGGTTCAGCTAACCAAATATTGATATTGTGTACACAATGAGCATGCTATTACAAAAGAATGACCACCAATTATGAGATAATCCATGAACAAATAACCCCCATTTACTGTCATCTCATGCCCTGGCCTCTGTCACTAGACGAGCAATCAAAATGTGCACTCAGCGTAATAATCTGATTCTAGATTCGTTACTGGTTTATATGGCTTCTTAAAAAGCATACTATGCTTGCTATTTATTTTTTAGAACTAATACAGCAGTTATATTTTGGCAGTGGGTGAATCAGTCATTTAATGCATTAGTAAACTACACCAACAGAAATGCAAAATCAGAAATAACCAACAAGTAAGTGGCTAGCCTGGTCTCATCTCAGGAAATACCATACATATGCTTATGTGAGGATGAGCTCAAAAGTGATGCTTATTTTCATTTTTAAACTCATATGGAGTAATGCATGAGTGTGTTTTATTTTAACTTCATACCATAAGGGAACTGTGTACCCATGTAACCGTTTCTGTAACAATTTATTGACAATTGAGTGTCAGTTTGACCACAATTCTGCATAATCAGTTGGTGGCCTGTCAGATATCTGATTCTCTGATAAGACAATACCACAGAGTAAGGATATACAGTAGGGACAGTTCAATGATAGTTATAGTGCCTGCGGTTTTT
Organism: Membranipora membranacea; assembly: GCA_914767715.1. Lineage (NCBI taxonomy): Eukaryota > Metazoa > Bryozoa > Gymnolaemata > Cheilostomatida > Membraniporidae > Membranipora > Membranipora membranacea. The sequence goes on from OU612065.1 coordinate 9,807,841, forward strand.
GACAGCTGGATGCTAAAAACTCATTATCTCTATATGTTATAATGGCATTTTTCTTGCAGACATCCCTACCTTTGATGGGCCATAATTCATTCTGTATTTATCCTAAAGACTGATTTCCAACTTTGCTGGAATGTCCAAGCTTCAAGCTATACACCATATTATTGTCATTTTTTGCTAGGATTCACAGGCTAAGAGTAATCCAGGTTTTTGAAATGAGTTTTGTCATATAGATTTACATGTGACAATTGATAGACGGCTGGTCATCAAAATTAGGAAATGTCCGTGCATTGACCTAAGCCCTATGTAAATCTATATGATAAAACTCATTTTAAAAACCTGGATTACTCATAGCCTATGTATCCTAGCAAAAAATGACAATAATATGGTGTATAGCTCGAAGATTGGACATTTCAGAAAAGTTAGAAATCAGTCTTTAGGATAAATACAGAATGAATTATGACCTATCAAAGGTGGCTATGTCTGCATGACAAAACTCCACTGTAACTTATATATATTCTGAAATTGGCAGGTGGCCAGATTGATGAATTTCCCCCAGTGGATAAAAACCCCAGGCACTATAACGATCATTGAAGTGTCCCCTCTGCTTATCCTTACTCCGTGACAATACTCTGTGACAGCATCATTAAGATTTCTGTCAACTTTGCCTGATGATCAGTGCATGATACTGTCAATCAAAGATGACATGATGACATCAAGGAGAATTCCCCTTGATGACATGGGACATGGGAAAATGCACATACACCCCTCAATTTAAATACAGGCTATTGTATTCTTTTACTAAAAATTATGTGAATACTCTAATTATGTCACAATATCTTTTGCTATACAAATTGCAAGTGTCAACAGTACTTACAGTCCCTAACTGTTCACAGCTAGATCTGGTTTGATCCAGTTGGCCTGCATTTGGAATTGCTCCCCTCCTCTGATAATCCAGTGGAGGGCAGCAACTCCAAAATGCAGGCAAACTTGATCAAACTTGAGCTAGATAAAAACTAACTGCGGATTTATTTTTGCTGTGCATTTCAAAGCATATCACTGCTTTTCTTCTAGACAGATCACAATAGCATATGTATCAGCTACTAGCAGTGCACTCATAGTATCCCTCGGGTTAAAGAATTTACTCGCCAAGGTAATGATAATAGATAGATAATGTATTTGGTCCGAAGCTGTGGATGAGAGTGTGTCAGAATGTATTACCACCAAAATATATCTTCTCATCGGTTGGATAAGCAAAATTGGTCGTAAAACCTGGAACATACACAATAATCAGAGACAAAGAAAAACAAGTCACTGTCATGTAATGTATACAATATAACTGGTTTCACTCCTTCTGCCCTATAGAGAAGAATTTTGGATTGGCTATGAAGACCTCTCTGTTTTTGTGCTATACGTTTACACATCTTACTTTTGAGCTCAGCTTGCAAGAGTATCAAGACATTCTAGATTATCGCTTTTGCTCATAATAATATCTTGTTATTTTTATTTTAGGCGGCTAGTCCATTTCTGCAGAGATATGTACCATTTGCAGCTGTTGCTTCAGCCAACATGGTAAACATCCCTCTCATGAGACAAAGGTATGTCCTCAAAATTGATTCTTACTTTTTGTCGATGAAGCTCCCTCACTGCCTATGAAGTTTTAATGGGATAATCCCCAACACTACAAGTCTGACTTGTTGTGAAATTGATATGCGGAATTCTTGTTGACTCTCGAAGCTATTAATTTCTGTATGATTGCCTGTTGATTGATCGTTATGATAACCTACTTACTATTTCCTGTGTCATGTAGAGAAATAAGTGATGGTATTATGATGTTTGATGAGAATGATAATGAGCTGGTAATGTCAAAAGCTGCTGCCACTAAAGGGATAGCTCAAGTACTCACTTCTAGAATTATTATGGCTGCTCCTGGAATGAGTGAGTAGAGCTAGACTCTTTTTTCTGCACTGTTCAGTTTTAATACGTTTGAAAAAGCTGGATTTTGATTGTGAGTAATTTTGGGGTTACAAGATAAAAGAGTTGACTAAAACAAAAACTTGCCACCTTCTGTCTGTAAAACTTGAGCTCGGTAAATGTGAACACAAATCTAGCTGGAATATGCTATATTTTATAACCACATCAGCTGACTGAACTTCACATTTGATTGTAGTTTTCCAAGGCAAAATGCATGGACCAAATCTCAAACTCATAAACCTAATAATTATTAATAATTGGTAGGACTATGGTTGAAACCCTTCTTCTCTTCATTTACATGATTTCTTGTTTCAAGCTCTCCTGCCTATTGTTATGGAAGCACTTGAGAAGAAGAAATGGATGCAAAAAATCAAACCACTTCATGGACCAATACAGATAATGGGTGTTGGCACTTGGTAAGTTCAACTAAGACATAATATCCTAAAAAAGAATCCACTTGAATGTTGATCGATTTTAGGATATAAATGGACACCTACGAAATTCATGTGGTTCTAGAATATTTTTAATTTGATTACTCACCTTCACCTGTCTTGGCATTATCAAGGAGTGGCTTCTCACAAATATGCATGTTGACCTCTAACTCAGTGGTAGAATGGTTATTATTTAGTATTAAACAATAATATATAATAACATTTCGGAGTTGTCCATGTAACGTCAAAAGAGGCACAACTCCTAAGCTCTTGCGTCAAACCCTAATTTTAACCAGGGAGTTTGAGACATATGGCTCAAACTCCCTGTTTTATCACTAATATGTCATGTTATATGTCCTCTACATGTCTGTTGATAATTTACACATATTTGTCTATTTTGCAGTTTGCTGTTCATGACTCCATTTGCCTGTGCTCTTTTCAATCAGCGATGGTGAGTTGATGTTCTGTTTTATATTTTAAATCTATAGCAACATTTGAACTGATCCAAATTAATTAATTTCATAAATAAATCTAATATGATATCATCTTTGGTTTTAATTATCTACGCTGTATATGTATGGTTCAGTGAAACTGTAGGCATTGATATGCTTCAATATTATGAACCTTTTATCTTTCTTCCTTCAGTTCAATTACTTCGGAGACTTTGAAGAAAAGAGACAGTAAAGCATATGAAGAGTTGATGAAAAAGACAAATGGCAGTCCTCCAGCTGTGTTATACTTCAACAAGGGATTGTGATGTAGCTGAGGTTAGCTTTAATGATCATGTTGTAGGTGTCCTCCCGGAAAAAATCTCTGGAGGCATATGGTATAATGCCTGATTATAACAATGGTCAGCTCAATCTACCGAACTCCACGATTAATGTTAGGGGAGCAGGTACTGGGTGGAGGTTTAATTTAAAGTATTCTAATGTTACCGGTCATTATATCTATTCACATTTATACAGATATTGTAGTAAATTTTGAGTGGCTATGGATGTTGGTTTGTTTTGAATGGCAGCTTATTCTTATTTTTTTTATAAAAGATCTTTCACATTGAAATGTATTTCTGTGTCCATACTTTTTGGATGCTCTATCTGCAGTTGAAATTACACATCAAATGCTCAAGTGGAATCTATGCACTGTCTGCACTTCTCACTAAAATTATACACCAAACTCAATAATAGTATTGATTAGAGACAGGAACGCATGTTTTGTCTATTTATATACTAAAATAATTTCTCAAATTTGGTGGGCGCTAAGTTGCTAAGAAACAAGGCCAAAAACTAGGTTCCAACCATTTTACACTACAGACTAGCTATCAATTTACACTTTTTAACACTAACTAGAAATAAAACTCTCTTTTTTTTTTCAAAAATATATCTACACACTACTGAATTGACCACAAAATATCACAATAGAACGCTGGGATGAATGATACATAAATGATATATCTTGGGATGAAACTCTTCAGGCATGAAGTATGCTAATATTCCTAAGTATAGCTCCATGAATCTCTCAGCTAGGGTGAGTCATGTAACCCCCTGGTCTGAGCACGGGGAGTAAACTGATACTTATCAGATGTCATCCTCTTCATCGTCTAACACTACACAGTCACTGATAGCAGACAGATGGCTAGATATACTGATGTCACTAACGTCTCGCTCAAGTGAAGGCAGAGCAAAACTGACCTTCTTCTTTGCCCTGTATGTCAGCGCGAGAACACTTGAATAATTGTCAAAAAACTTTTGTCTAAGGTTATTCTTCTTTGATTTTGTGTTCGATTGGCTGTCACTGTCATTTGCCGATTTCTGTTTAGGTTTAACATCGAGGTGGTTGCTGCTTGTTTTAGTGAGATTTGTTTTGAGTATTGATGGGCTTGATGTAATGATGATCTCTGGTGACAAATCGCTGCTGTTAGAGACAGTCCTTGTGTATTTTGTTTCATCCATACTAAAACTTTTAATGACTTTACTCCTTTCCACATGTCCGTTTGTTACTGGCCCGATCGTTACTGGGCCGTTTGTTACTGGCATGTCAGGACTGGCTGGTTCTGTTTGACTGTTGCAAGTCTTTTGATTGATACCATACCATGAGTTGTCTTGTAGGAGGTTGCTTGTTCTCTCTGTAGGTTGTGGGATGTTTACAGTCAGCATATCATCCTGACTCTCGTCAGCGCATTCAGTTAGACTTGTCGAGGTAGGAGCATGACCACCGAGATATAACTGATTTGCCAGACTCAGTCCCACCTTCATTCTCTCCGGTGCTGACTGTGATGGAGGCAGTCGTCTCGCCCTGGACAGCACATGGGATGGACTGTTGTTTGCTGAAGGTTTTATCACCAAACTCGGAGGAGGATTTGGGTACCTTGATTGTTTACGTGGTTGCATCATTTGTGCTATCGGAGACAAGAGAACACAACCTCTGAGATGGTGCTTCACCTTTCAAAAAGAATTGATAAGCAATCAAACAAAAACTAAGCTGGAAAAATTAAATAGTTAACCAAAATGATTGCCATTCATTTTTTTACCATGACCGTGCAATAATATAACAAATGTGGGTTTTTTTCCTTCAAATCAGAGACGGAAGGGCAATTCAAGTATGTACAGTACATAATTATCCGAGATATGGTTGCGTAAAACAATTCTCTGTCGAACTTTTAAACTATATGATAATCAATGTTCTCTCTTAACACCACATTGAAAGCAAATGATATACATCAACCATATTGGAAAGCTGGATAGCAACTTGAGAAGGTTGAAGTGTTTGTACAACAATATATATATATATATATATATATATATATATTATATATATATGATAAACTAGGAATGATTGCTTACCTTGAAGATAAGTGCACTCGGAAAGAGACAACACCAATAACAAAAAGGGTTTTCTTTAGTCCATGACAGAAAATGTACTCATTTGTGTTGCTGTGGATTTCTACTAGTTTTTTAGAAGACAATAGACTGGATGGTATAAATTACAAAACTGTGAATAAATAGTGGGATACATTTTGTAAAACGCTAATCAATAGCAATATTCTAAAATTGGCATCGATTAATGACCACGCTACAGCAGGATGTAAAAAATACCCATTGCAGAATGATAGCTTGTAATGGTGTCTTCATGTATACAACAAAATTGTATCGAGGGATTCAGGGATTTTTTGGTTAACACCCAATAGTAAGAGTTCTTCAGCTTGACTTGAGCCAGTCAATACTACTTAATTAATTAGTGACTCATGATGCCAACATTTTTCATCACTTGAATGTAGAGCTATCAAGTGGCAATGGAAGGAGAGGCTTAAAATGCTTCCAGCAGCTCAGAAGACTTACGAGCCTGCATGTTTCTTTGTAGACAAAGTAACATCCATTATTCATATTATAATCATATTGCATTTATGGCCATCAAAAACTTAATCTACGGAGAGGTAAAAATGAAAGTTGCTATTCAATCTGCTTAGAATTTGAACATTTGTGTAAGCAATTCACAGATGTATGGTCAAGCTGCTGTGGATAAAATTACAACATAGAAATATTACAATTATTGCATACACTACACAGTTGTATTACAACATGGGTCGTTTCACAACATATACAAAACTATTGGCATTTATAATTTAAACAAGGAAAGGGATGAAAATCCCTCAACACGGCCTGCAACATTCTCCGTGTATGATTCACAACATGCTAACAAAGCTTAGCTGGTTTATACGTCTCTTATTGTGTTACAACGATGTGGTAGCTGGGCTAGCTGCTGTTTCTCTTACAGGCTGCTGCCGTAGTTTTTACCTGCTGCAGGAGGCCTTCTGCTGCCTTGGCTCGTTCTCTTTCCTCTTGTAGCTGCCTCTCTAAGCAGTCTATCTTCTGTTTAAACTGGCTCTGAAAAATAAATGATACATCGACAGGAATTATTTTTGTCATCAGATTTCTATCATGGACACTTTTCGTCCACTCTGAAGTGCTAGCCAGTTTGCAGCCAAGACCAGATTCTGACCTTATGTATGTAGATCTGTTATGTCGGGGTTGTGAATGAACTGCGCCGTGAGGTGGCCGGTAGTATTAAACGGAAGTGAGAGCAGACATTGCATCATACATTAAAATTAGTTGTAAGCATTTTTAAAAATTAGCTAACGCTCCTCATTTCGACATAAAATATCCTAAACACTCACATATAATGTGCATATATATGTACATGGAACTTTATTAGCTGTGTACGTCATTATGAAGGATACTGTGGATGTCGGACGCTGGATTGTTTATCGTGGGCTGCTGATAATGGGCTTAGCTTTGCTGTCTGTGATTGCTCTCCTCACTTCAACACCTTTACCGCCTTTGATCACGGTGATAATTTTACGTGGAGAGAACATTTACCCTCTAACTAATTATATTACATTAGAATGACTTAGGGAAAGGTTCATTGCAAGGCAAACAGCACTCATGGCTAAATTAGCAATAAACAATTTCCTATGCGATGATTTAAGTACCCAACTCAACTATTCCATCACTGCCAAAATTATTTATATCAATTAGAGGCAGCCCTGATTAGAAGGGGTACATTTATTGGTTACTGATATCGACTTTTCATAGCAGGTAGTTTAAGCTACAGGTGCAGACTGGCTTGCCAGCCCCCTGGAGTTCATCCTATGCACTCACTGTCTGACCAGCACATGGCCGATACACCCAAATAATCTAAAGCTGATGTAGACGAGTATGTCAGATAATGAATGATACAATATCTGGACTATAGGTACCACTAGGTACATACATTGTGTTAGTTTTCATCTTGGTTACCTTCAGATAATAAGACTAGCTAATCTTGCGCAAAGTAGAAAAAGGGGAGGAATTGGATGATAGAATTTCAAGAAAAGAAACAACTCATATCAGCAACCAGTCAAACGCCATTGCCACAGCAAATCAGAGCTAAACTTTGCAGCAAACAATTACACCATCATTAGAAGTTGTGCAGATGCCCATTGAGCCACTAGAAACGAATTAATGGTAAATGTCAGAGTGTTAGCTCGAGCAGCTATGCTTTACTTACTGAGCGCAGGTAGTCATCAGTATCTTTGTGTCCAAACTCTGACCCTTACACTGCCATCCTGTGACTACCAAAACAGTCCAACATATTTATTTTATACCAACCTTTAATTACGATGTTAAGTTTAGCAAAAACTAGACACGTATATCTGCCTGATAACACTAATTTTTGTGTGAAATATTATACCGTAATACTTACTTGTATTTCCTGTGGAAGTCTATTGATATGTTTGGCTATGACGCTGTCGTTGCTGATTTCATTATGAGTTGCTAGTTGGTGCTCTTTATCGTCGTCTTCCATTTTCTTCGTCACCGTAGTCGAAGAAGATGTGAACGTGTGTTTGTTTTGCCGACTACTGTCAGATGTTTGACTGATGCCGCTGTCTTCGCTCTCTTCATGGTCATTTATCGCCTCCAATAATGAGCGTAATAAATTATTCTTCATTGTCAAACCATTGATGTCATCTTGCAAATTCCGCTCCATTTTAAACATGTCACTGCGAAGTAATGCTATTTCAGTCTCATATGACAGTATCTTTTGTTCGCTCTCTGTCAAGTTATTCACAAGCTTTGCTGCAAAAAAACAAAAGCAGGGAAATGTCATGAATAAAGATTTGCTGTGATGATGTTATGACAAACTCAAACCTAATGGATTTTCTGAGTATGTTCTTAAAAATAGGCAGATCATTTTTTTAATCCCTGATCAACATTGTTTTAGTCAAATCGCTATCACTAGAATGTTGGTTTGGGCTCATGTTCAGATGGAGTCCATTTATTCTGGATCACCTCCCTGTGAGGATTGATTTATTTGATATTGATCATATTTGACAATTAAATTACACAACAAATGCTGTCAATATTTGGCACTGCTCTACAACTGAGAGTCAGGATGCGAGCATGATTTGTCTACCCATGACAGGAAATTTGTCTAATCGTAGTCACACATAAAGGAAATTATCACATCAACATATTTGTTTTAGCCACAAATATATATAATATTACATATGGTTGGGTTTTAGGTGGCAACTTTCATCAACAACATGGGTTTTGAAATGAGCCCTTGGGCTGTTAAAGGCAATGATGAAGTTTGCCCCCTCAAGAACATTCCTATATACTCAGCAATTTTTTGTTGTCGTTCGTGCAACCAATGAACTCTAATTGAAAATATCATTTGTGATATCCCTCAATCTTCCAATTTATGTCACAATCATTGATTTGAAATATCCCATACATCCATAGTCATCACCCCTTACTGCTTAGCAATAATTGACCGACCCATTCTATTTTTATTTTTGGTCGATGCAGCAGAATTGAAGGTGAAAACTCTCATGCTTTTCCTCTCCCCACACTACTCCAGTTCAGAGTTTATACCTCTGCCTCAATGTTCCTAAATTAACAGTACTCATGAGTACCAATAGTCTTTACTGTGTATCATACATGAGTATGAATACCTCCTGTATATCACCCCAATTATAGGATGGCAGACGGACAGACAGACATGCATTGTGAGGCTTTACCCTACAGGCTCCTCATGGGGTTTTTGAGATCAATAAATTACTGTCGTAATGACGTAACGATAAGTGCCTGGGTTGATCAGATATATTGTTATGCTTTCTTTTTTTCTCCTATGCCTGAATTATAAGTATCTTCTTCTACTTCTACCCCGGACAGTCTATTCCATTTTCCTTTTGGAATATCCCGACCTTCAGAACAGGTATTAGCCGAATTATTCTTGTCTTTGGGTTTGGTCAAAACAGTTTTTGAATCCTCAAGTACCAGATACACACCAATTGGTTTATATGCAAGCTTGTCATGGAAATGATTCCGAAAATTCCAAAACAATATTTTATAGAGAGTCAGTATGTTATTTTTTCCTGTTATTCTTTTGCCCTATTGTAATGGCCTCAAATTTTTCTCACCCGAAGGACATGATTACATGGAAGTGTTGGCAGACAACTCCCAACCTGCCTCTGGCCTTTGGAAGGTTTATGCTTACAACGTTAACTCAAAAAAATATATGACCTTATAACATGTCATCTCATGACAAGTTGCCTCACAATATAGTATTGAAAACAATCCAAAAATAATAGCTGGATCGACATCAAAAAATAATTTTGTCCCTTGGCAGATAGTATGGCTTACAATTGACCTTCTGATACGGTGCAGTAACATTTCAGCCTGATTCCCGATGTCGACAGTATTCTGAGAATTAATGTCTGCCTCTCTACTTCTATGGTCTGATAAGTGTAACTTGAATATAATATTTATGTACGTACTAAAGTTAGGGATGGATAATATTTTGATGGTTTTCTTATCGAGTAGCTCATTAAATGTTTATCGCTCAAGATCCTGCAATCTGGTATTAAGAAGTGATCAATTGGAACAAGCGGAAACAGACCAAACACACTGTTTGTAATTTGAATAGATTTTCACTAGCAAAACACGACCAATCGATTTTGATTCAAGGGTGGAGTTATCACTGCAATGTAATTAAAAAACTTTTTCAGCGATTATGACTTGGTTGCAACACAAAACAAGCAATCCATTTCAACTGAAACTGGAGCTGGAGCTGGAGCCTCATGCCACAGGAGATGTCCAGATGAGGTAGAATAAAGGTCAAAATTAGTTACAGCTAGCAGCTAGGCTTTTTGTTTTTGACCTTGCGCTGGAAAGGTGGAAATTTGTTTATCTTAACACTTTTATGTGCAGAAGTTAGACTCATGCTCATAATAATATTACAGTGATGTATTACAATCAGCTTTTCCTACTGGCACTTAGATTAAAATTGGAAGGGAAAAAGAAGATGGATTTTAAGCGGACCATTTCAGTGGCTTGCGCAACAAAAGCATCATTGCTTTTTTTTCTCCGTCACCAACTCATGTTGAATTTAAACAGCAGTGAATTCCTCATAATTGGGAGGTATGTGAAAAAATAATGCAACCAATCTGTTTTTGCTGAAGATAGATTTCCCAAATCCCAGATATCCTCATCTGAGTCATTTTTTCGTAGCAGCTATTCCCGAGTAATGAAGTGTTCTAGTGTGATTATCAATAAAAATCAATTTTTCAAAGCTTTTAAATGCTATGTGGTACATGTGTATGTGGTGTGTGCGCAGACCAGACGCTGACTTACCTATATCAGGTTTGGATTTGCGAAAGTAGTTGAGTTCTGTGATAAGGCGTGAGTTTTCACTTTCTATCTCATTGTAAGTTTGCTGCTGCTCTTTTTCACCTTCCTCTGTTGACTGTTTGCGTAATTGCTCTAATAACCTCGAGTTTTCCCTCTCTAAACTCTCCAATCTGCTCAACATCTTATCATTATTATTTGCTGTCTCTTGGGAATGTCCTCGGCTAGTTGATGGCGATTGCAGTCTCTGATTTTCTTTTAATAACCTATCATTATCTTTTTCTAGTTGCTGTAATTTGTCTTTTAAAATGTCAGCTTCCTGTTGAACGATGTCTAATTGTTTTTTAGTATCTAGAGATTCACTGTCTATGGATATCGCTCGTCTGAATTGATCTCGACGAGGTGATTTACCTTTGGTCTCCTCACGTAGACGCTTGTAATCGTTGTCACGGTCTTGGAGTTGTTTTCTCAGGTCATCAATCTCCTGAGTCATTAACTCAAACTTTGTCTCGTAGTAGATGGAGTTCTTGTTCATAGATAACGGCCCCTCGTGCTGCTCGTCGTGTAGTAGTGTCAACTTCTGCTGCAGAGACTTAATCTGTGAAAATATAAATCAGTATCACAAGATACAGAACCAGATAGTGATTTCTGTAAATCTGCATGACATACCTTTAATGTGCTGTAATAAGATAAATATTTAATGCATTATTAAGGATTTATTTGATTAATATGCCAGTATAGTAATATTCATCGCTGATAAAAATTATAGGGTCAATGTTCACAATGCCAGCTCACAATCTGGTCGCCGCACATTATTTTCAAAACTTTCAAGTGATGGTTTTAGAGGTCGCCAGTCCTAGCTGAAGAACCCTGCTAACTTTTGTAACCATCCCAAAGTACAATCCTCTAACACTTTTATATAATTTCACTGTGCAACAGCAACTATAAAATACTATAGCGTAACTAGTTATATTATGAAGCTTGGATATTTCGGCCATCATTTATATTTATGTGGTCCTAATATTCTGCTAATCACCGGAAAACAGTACTCTAATCTTCTCTCATCATCTTATATATAGAGCCATAGAGCTAAAGAACAGCATACCTAATTGGATTAATCCTAATTAGTAATCTACACAAATTCTTGTCTCTGCCTTTACTGTTGATATTAGCATGTTGATGAACTTTTGACTAGGTTCAGAATTTGGCCCGAGTTTGGTAAGAAGTAGGACCATAACATTACTATTTGCCAGTCGCTTAGGCCTTGGATGTTTCAGTAGCTAATTGTTAATAGCATACATTTGTACCCCATTCTAGGTTGTGGGTAATTATCAACCTCATACACTATTTTTGGAGAACAAAGCGGTGTCCGGTAATAAATTACCTACTGGCAAGTACTTACGCAGGGAGATGAGGATTTCAGAGTTGTCTGCTCAAACGAATTGGTTGAAATGTAATTGGTTTTGGCCATGATGATCAACAGTTTCAGCGTCAGATGGTGAATCTCAAGCTCAATTTTTATCACACATTTTTAGCTCTTGTAATTGCCAAACTGATCTAAGATGGTTCAATTTAGCTTATGCACAATGATACCAGAATGATACAACCTGAATAACTTAAAAATATAAGTTATCCTGTCAAAGGGTCATCCATAACCTACCTTTGACTTGAGTGAATCGATATCGTGATGGAGTTTGTCATTATTACGCCTCAGCTCGACGTTCTCTAGCTGTATAACCTCTGTCTGTATGTGTTCACTGGTAAGATTGGCATCTGCTGTCGCTGCACCCTTATTATGTGCTGCTTGTGACAGCTTCTTTAGCTGTTTAGTTAGAGCCTCATTTTCATGTTCTATATCTCGCAGTCGTTTTCTAAACATCTTTGCCTCTTCTTCAGCTTGTAGGAGCTGCTCTTTGTTATCATTCTCCCTCTCAATGCTAGCCTCCAAATTGTTCTTCAATGTATCTAGATCAGCTGAACTGCCCTGCCTCACCAACGCCATCTGAGAAAAAAGCAGCTTTTTAGTTTCACATGCAATCGATAGACTTTGAAGCTAGGTATGATGCTGAGTGGCCGCAATTCTTACTCTCAACCCTCTCAATCAATTCTTCGAGTGCCTGAAAACAGTTAAGACTCCAATGTTATGTGTTTCATGCCCCAAGGCAGACATTTTAATTTGATTGAAGAACTGCGAGTTGGTAAGGGTTGAAAATTCAATCAAATGCCCTTAAGATTTTAATAAGATCTCGATAATTATAATGTAGTATCAAACATGTTATCTGCCCTAATCCATTGATTTCTTGTAGTAGGAAACATCTATAGCTGATGACCTGTTGCGGCACTGTGATGACACAAGTATCCTTAAATATGCTCAAGTACTTCAGCATCATTTATGAGCACTATGGACAGTTTATGCGGAAATTACTTGTACTCAACCCAGAAAATTTTGAAGATATACACAGAAGAAGCGTTACGGAGCTAAACAACCAGATAATCTTGTTCATACCAATAATATGTTCTCATTGTGTTAATGGATCTGATGACCGGGCATAAATATTATCTTTTATTGTCGGCACTGCAACTATTAGAGATGCGCTGAATATTGTGTCCGATTGTATTTACATCCCCACCCACTAGCCTCCTGGGGGTTCAAACACAAATCACTCAATATATTTGTAGCTAAAGGGTAAATCAAGTGACAGCAGTATGCAAATACAGTAACAACTACTCACAGTTATTAATCTATTTGCTTCCCAAGTCCACTCATTGTAATCATAGAAATTTAGTTCATGTATCTCACTGATTGATCGGAAACATAACGGAAACAAATAACACATCAGTGGATCGAGATATGATATCAAATTTGTAAAAATAGTATGTGCTACTCGGGACTAACACGTGGACAAAATTTATAACCTTTGAATAGGCTAGAAGAAGTTTTCTTACCATTGGTTTTAAGGTGGCAACACCAGATCCACCATTCATCTAAAATCATGAATCGAATAAAAGGGTCATCACTCATTAAATAATAAAGCATGCCACTAATACTAGTAAGAAATAAGTTGAAATTAATATTTCGGAGCCAGCCTATCTAAGGTTAAATCAAATAACATGTCATTTATGCAATAGAAAAGGTAGTATTATGCCCGACAAGGTTACCATGCCTTATTTTTTGAACTGCCCGTTCGATTGTTGTTATGTATGTTCAAGATGAAAAAGTTCATTCTAGCATTGGACGCAGTTCATATAGATGCGCAGGTAAAAGGCTTGAATAACATGTAATGAATCAAATGGCTTGTGGAGAGTAAGAATAAATGATAAACAGATGCATCCGACCCTTTACCGCTCAAAATAGCACATTAACAGTTTTCGATATGTAGTAACTGAAAACATGAGAAAGTATTATGTTTGGCTTTTTAACACATTAGGTTTTGGTTGCTTGTACAAATGATTGGAGATGCTTGTATCATATACCATTATTGCGTATGCATGAGAACATGGGTTAAGGCTGCATCTGGCCGACAAGCCTTGGTGACAAGCCTCGGTCAAGGACTCGGACTCAAGAAAGAAGACCTTCATTTTGATAGCAATTTTCTGGTTTTTAATGGGCCAACAATATTTACCGCCATCTCAGTGAACAGAAATTATGTAGTGTCTAGGTATACTTTTATAAATCATAATTGCGTATGCACTAAAGCTGCTGCTAATGTCTACAACAAGCAAAGAGTCTGATTAAGCTGAAAAGTGTTACCTGTTCTCTGAGGTGTATGATGTTATTCTTCAGCCTCTCGTTCTCCATATCCATCGATTTGACCTCACCACGGAGTTGTGCTGACTCAGATTCCAGCCTCTCTCGCCTCTCCTCCGATCTCTCTAGCTGGTTATGCAGTTCGACTGATACCTCCTTGGCTGCTTGTAGATCACCTTCTAAAGATTGCATTCTACGAATCTCCTCATCAGTGAACGTACCACCCTGTAAGAGTTTAATCTCCTCCAATAAAGTCTCTTTCTCACGTTCAGTCTCCTGCAGTTTTGCATCAGCCTTTTTGAGTCGGAAATGTATAATCCTCAGACTGCGAGCCATGTCATCAAGTCGCTGCTGTAGGATTATTGTCTCATGTACTTCATCGTCGTGAAACTGATCTCTCATCTCATTCATGACCAGCTTAAGCTCCTCCATCTCCTCTAGATAGTGATGGTTGAGCTCTTCCAGCTCCTCACATCTCTCTTCACTCTCTCGTAAAGCTTCCTTGAAGACCATGACCATGTTAATCTGCTCCTGGGCTTGCTTCAGCTGCTCTGCAGTGTCCTCCAGCTTTGTACGAAGTGATTGGTTTATAGATTCTATATCTGACTTGTCCAACTGAGATTTAAGATTCTCTATAGAGTCCTTCATATCGCTGTTCTCTTTTTTCATTGTCTCAAACATGGTAATCAGCTGTTTCATGGGCACATGTTGATCATTGTCTATTGCAGCTATGAGCTCGTCCATGAAATTCCGCGCAGTGTCATGGTCGTGAATATCGGTAATTTTCTTCTCCTTTTTTGTTGTAGCATGGTTATTGTTGTCGATTGATTTGTGTATAGGTTTTTCCCTGGGGACCTTAGCATCAGTTTTTGTGTTCGTCGTTGTACCTATCCTTTCATTGGAGTCTATTTTGCGTGTCACTGGTGGGAGTTTGGTTTCTGTTTTGTGGTTTTCAGTGGAATTAGGGACACTATTTGGTGTGTTTCTCTTATCATGGTGTGAATGTGACGTCTTCTGTACATCATTGTGTTCATCATTCTTCTTTATGGGAGCTGGAGGCTGACTAAATAAGGGGAACTTATCTGCTATAGAATGTGCTTTAGGTTTCTCTGTAGTTTCCGCAGAGGATTTCTGTGTTGAGAAAGTAGATTTGATGTCTTTTATTTTGGCAGCTGCCTTTTCGTCGAGTACAGGCTGTGCCTTTTCACTTGGAGCTTTCTTTTCTTCCACACCAGACTTATATTTGTTTATCCTTTCCGACAGTGTCTCAACTTTCTCATCTCGCTTTCCTGTCAACTTTTCAGTGCCTAGCTTCTTTCTCTCTAATATCGGGCTTGCAGTGGCTGATTTTGGACCCAATGATTGGGCTCGCTGATCACCTCCTAGCTGTTCATATACTTTTGTCCTCACTTTGAACCAGTTCTTTTCAGCAGCACTGTTACTTCTAATCCTGCCTTTCGGCCTGTTTAAGCTATCGCTTTCCCCATTACTTACATTAGATTCGCTTGCTGCCCGACGTATGGTACTAGACTTACTCCCTGATGTTTGAAACTTAGGTGCCGAAAACTGCTCAAATTTTTCCTTGAACGCTGATATGTTGGCAGCACTAGCATTGCTGACAGGTTTCTTAATCAAAGGAGTTCTCGATGCCATTTTCACTGGAGCCGGAGAGGGGGCTCGTTGTCTTCTTATACCATTTTCGAAAATTGCCTTTGCACCTTTAACGTCTAGCTGTGCTGCCTTGTCTTTGGCAGTGTGCTTAATGGAATTCATTATTAGCTATTGCGAGGCTAACTTTGGCTGTCAGTATTTCAGTCAATTATTTCGTTCTGTAATTTGGATTGATGAGAATATAATAACTGATTAGAGAATATTAATAAGTTGTGATGATTGTATAATTTAGGCACTTGAATCCACTCTCTCCTTAGATTCATGTATCGACGAAGTCCACTTGTAAACAGATTGATAATCCATTATATCTCCACAGAGGATGCATTGAAGGGTTCCGATACAATCTTAGTATACTTCTCTCCGCTTACATTTCATGTAACCACACTGATGTAGATCAGCTCAAAGTGTTCTCCCCGGCTGAAACATACAGGATGACTCTAACTTTCACAGTTGCCCTTTTAGAGTCTCGGTAGATATTAGTAACTGCACAGAAAGCCAGATGAATACAGAATAGCAACATAAATAGCATGACCGGTTTTATCACTGTTGCATCTGCAATTTGCTGACTTTATATATGTTAACGATGTAGCTGCCAGGTATAAGCGTTCATTTACTTAGTACATCTAAAATTGTGCTCATTAGCTTAAAATGTGCCTCATAATACATCAACACAACATCTAGAACGATGGCTTGAGATTGCCAACAATGATCTATTAGCTATCAACATGAGCTGGCTTTAATTACAATAATCTGTCAGCCTGATGTCGGCAGAATTGGGCCCTGTAAATATTCCATAACTTTCCTCGCTCATAATCGGTTTGCGTCCCTGGCAAGCTCATAACATTCTCCTTAGGACGCAAACACAATATACCATTCTTTGTGTTTTGTCTACACTGCCATCATGAATGAATAAAAATGTTATTTTTAGACGAGTTTTACATGTATATATGATATTAGCTCACTGCATGTATACACAAGAGGTTTGACTGTTTTTCGCTTTCCCATAGTGCATATGAGTGCTCACATGTAACAAGCTGCACATCCATCCACTCTGACCCTAACACGTCAATCGGATTTGTCAATTTACACTTTTTGTTGTGTTTTTGTTTTATTTTTGATGGATGTTAGCTTCCAACCAGTTTTAAATTACTGGTCGTTACTTATAACAAGCAAGTGGAAAATCTAATTAACAAAATAGCTATCAAAGTTTAGAAGTTAGGTATGAGGTAAAATGTAGTTTTGCAAACATTATATGCAAAGTAACAATTAACTTGGTAAGAACAAAATGGTACTGTACATAAAAGTTTGGCTCGTTTAGGGGATACAAGGGAAGACTGCTACTACAGATATGAAATCATTATTTATCTGTTATTCATGGAAATCTTAATAGGCTTTACCAAGATTAGGTTTGATAAGTTTGCCTGCATTTGGAGTTGCTTCTCCTCGACTGGTCACAACATCGCCTAGAACCGTCTAGGGAAGCAACTCTAGATAAACACAAATGGATCAAACCCGACCTAGGCGTTAAATTGTTTGACATAAACGTTAAGTTTTTTGCCTTTGATTTCACTGCAAATTATGGCAACCAATAAAACATGAAAATACTGCATGATACGTTCATAATACATCTGAGTCGATTGAGAAAAATATTTGTTAGCAAGAGAATCTATAATTGGGAAGACATAAAAATTCATTATATTTTGCGCAACTCAGTTGGTTTTTAAGTGCCGGGCAGCTATATCATCATCTTCTATCTCGATGACACAGGACTCCTGACTTGTTACGGTATGGGTAGGAGAAGGTCCCGCTACGCTCTCATCGTCATCTTCATATCCAAAGTTAGCATGTCCATTCAGCAGCTTTGGTGATTTGTCTGGAGATTTGTATGTCTCTACTATGGAGGCTTTGCCGTCTTTAAGCAGACTCTGCAGCTGCCTCAACCTCAATGTGTGAGGTGAACCAACTTGAATCTCTTTGCAGTCCACTCGTACAAGAACAAACCCATCATCAGAGTCTCTTCTTGTGGGGAGTGCTTCAGTTCGCACCTGAGAGTTTAGTAAATTTGATGGGTTAGATATATTGAGAACTGACTCTTCCTGAGCTTGGGGTGTTTGTGTGTCTTGGCACCGCTGTATTGTAAAGTCAGCTTGCTGACCAGTGATAGAGATATCAAGATTGTTCTGCTCATCTACTGGGGGAAATATCACCGGATCTTCTAACCAGTGGTTGAGTCCAGCAGCGTGAGTCAGACACTCAATAGCAGTTGGTGTATGGGTGTGCTGTAATCACAAATAACAAACTTAAAAGTGATGTCTTAATTTGCGATCGGTTTGATTAAGTTCAAAGATATTACATTTTTTAAATGAGCCAGCGGAAAAAATCATAAGTCAATCAATGGAGTTGCATACAACCGCTTTGGGAGGCCACAACTCCTAAGATTTACAATATTACAATTTACCTGCTCTGGGCGGTGAGATATACTTGCTCTGCGACTGTTATCTGCAGTTACTATTTTACTAAGCTCTGCAGCACTGCATGTTGGTGTATCAACAGGTTGTATGGCGTGAAAACGTGTGTAATCAAACAGGTATTTTCCATCATCTCGCTGGTTAGTGCAGAGACGTTCAAACCTATGGCCCCAACTAATCTCTTCAGGTAAATAAGAAGTCATTGCTTGTGTACTAGCTCCTGTTGATGGAACACTTCCTGAAATCGACAACGAAATATTTGTATACAATTTAACCATTCCAGACATGGTGTATGTAATCGTTATACAAAATAGGACCAATCTGCCAAAATGATTTAAAACTTGGCTCAGTATTTGTTTTCTGATTCAGAGGTGAAAATTTCACAATATCATTTTGAATAGGAAAAAGATTTTCTCTTTAAGATTCAAAACTATCTCTACCTTCAAGAATGACGAATATTTCAAAGTTCTCTGTCTCAAGATCGTCTTTGCTCAATGTCCAGAGTGGAGAATTCTCATTGATACGATGTTGTATGATAACAGGCCATCGCAGCAGAAGTCGATTATTGGCACATCCTAAGTCTATATTTTCAGTCTCTAGTGGTATGACTTCTCCTTCCATGGTCACACGACGTCTTATAAGCAAAGCATCCATATGAGCACCTGTTAAAAAACATGGGGTTACTGTTGTTATTAGGGCTGAAAAAGCTGTCATTGATGTCATAGGACCGAAGAGAATAGTCACACATCGAGTACCTTATTTTTAGCCCTTTTCCTACAATCTTGATCTGAAGAGCTGAGTGTTACAAAAACAACATGACAACTTATTTGCAGATTCTTTTTCGATAAGCAATATTATGCAATCTTTCATCAAACTACTCCTCATTTTATGATCAGTCGTTATACTGGCTTTATTCCCTCGATTCACTATGGTTGACGGTTAACCTTACTAATATACATACTGTGGGCATTTCTGCATTCGAGTTTTTCCGCTTTCCGTTTTAAGGTGAATTTTGAGTAGCACACGACCGGTTCCAACGCTACCCTCCCGCTGCATGTGCGTGTGGCGGTGGCATTGCGTTCATCATGTGTACCAGGAATCAGGAACGGCCACCAAACAGATATCTAAAACTTATAACTGATCCTCCCTCCAATCATGGTCTTTGTGAGTCAAGAATCAGCAAAGCCAATGGCAGACCATAATAATTACATTCCCCTAGTTTGTCAAAACAGACCGCAGACTCCTGTAGACAGTGCTCTACCGTTGCTTGTTCTATGGATAACCTGATAACCAATGATTAAAGTCACAGGTGAAATTGCTTACATCTACTGCTCACATTCACATGTAGCCCTCTTCCAGGTTGATGTAGCGTACTGACACCCAGCTCACATAATATTGATTTCAGTTGGCATGTGCGTCATATAAAAATTGAATATTAAAACTCAAATAACTCATTCATATACATGTAAAATCAGCTTATTCATCTGAAAAATATTTCTCTTGATATTTATCAAAAGACTGTGATTGGTTTTCTCATCGTATCAAAAGCAGTTAATTATTACATTAAAGCTGCTGGAGTTCTGGGAAGTTTTTACTCATTGAATTCTGTGTAGTTAAAAATATCACAAATTGAGAATTCAATTCTTACAGCAATAGCTGAAGATGAGAACAGAACTTACCTATGATATGAGAGGAACGCATGTCTCCCACTCTCATGATAAGCACCAGTTCATTATCCCTCTTACATATACACGCCCTCTTACTGAACATGAGTGTCTCTGCTCTCTTCTTTGGTCGAGCCAGCTTGGCGAATATCAAACCTAAGAGGAGGTAGACAATGTTTCGTCAAATGGAGGCACAAATGTTAATATATCAACATGGTCTGTCACAATTATTCAACCTTCCCAATAAACTGCCTCAATATTCCAGTTCCAGCAGACCAGATAAATAAGTTTGAAAATGATCAGCTCATAATAGCAGCATCAGTCACCACCTTTTGCCTGCAAAGATTTAGGTGAGATCATTTGATCAGGAGGAGGGTAGCAACTGATGAAGTAAAACCAACTGAATTTCTCAGGAGATATTTAAATATTACTTCCTTCCAGCATAGGTTATTAAAGTTTAGTTAAATTAAAGTTTTTATGTTATATTCAAACATCAATATATAATTATCAGATCTTCAGGACAGCATGTCCCAAACGTTGGAAGGCTCTAGAATGCTTGTTTAGGGGTTATCTTATCTGAATGTGATAAAAACCTTGAAGTCTGTGATGTTATTGTATTCGTTGAAGAAGTTGGGGAAGTTAATATTGAGGGTTGACAACATCAGTTTCTGCACAGTTTGCTGGTCACTCATTATTACGTCTGCAAACTTTTCTCTGTTACAGTTATTAATCATAACAAGACCACATTACATAACTGTTGCTTTTGTGCAACCGTTACCAGGTTCACAATAGTTTCAATGTAATTCAATTTTCAGGGAACCAGAAAATTACCCTTTTAAAAACAAAGAAGTATTGATGGAATTTAATGTAATTTAAAGTAAATAAACCTTATTCTTTCAATGGATGTTTATACACGATAATTAGCTCAAGGTCTCTCTTTTCAAATTATTCCACTCTACTGGCTGTGTATGTTCAGACTATGGTCTGATAGGCTGATCGGGACTAATACAGTACGTGCCTAATTGCCCGCATCATTTGGTAGTGCAATTCTCTTATTCCGATGCATGCTGGTTGCTGGGGACCAATGGGGGGGGGGGGGGGGGGACAGGCAAATCTGTCACCATTCCCACAAAAGAAACCAATATACAGGCTCACTGCCTGAATATATATTGGACATGGTAGAGTTTTGAGAGGCTGACAAAACTTTTTATTTTGATATTGACAGTTGTTTCTCTGAGTTCTATTGTAATTTTCGAAATAATTTGATTTGAGTAATTCAGAGAAGCGTTTTTAACCAAAGACATCAGACCACCAATAGCTCGCTAACCTAACCTCATATAAATGTCTGTATTCAAATATTATGTGCTCAGACTCTTTTTCTGAGTGAACAAGCAAGTACGAAGCTAGCTAGAACTAGAATATCTTTAACATACTTCTGTCTCTTTGCCGTATATAAATATATAAAAAAGGCTATGGCATAACTAAAACTGAGTGAGATGTGAGGACAACAGATCTAACATTTGGGGTTCTACTTCCCAAGGCGAGAAGCAGTTCTTGTTGATATATAAAATGTCCAAATTTGCCAACGTTGGTACAGTGATAAAAAATCTTTTCATCATCCATCATCCATCATTACTAGCTAGCCTAAACATTGAAGAAGTCTTAGTGAGCCTGTTACTATATGAAATATAAAAGTGCTTTATATATATTAATATATGTATATGTATATTCAATCCCACCTGTCATAAGCGCTTGTATAATAACTCCGAATGTAGCTTGTATCATCAGTAAAATTAGTGCTTCAGGACAGTTCTTGGTTATACTCCTAGTACCATAACCTTCATAAATAGAAATTATAGAACATATATAAAAATTTTCTTTGATATAATGATTAAGAAGAATAGATGCCACTGTGTATTGAACTGTAAAATCATGGAATGAACTCTACAGCCATAGCTTGACATCATTGATTTTAATATTTTTTAATATAATTAGTGTAACATTCACATGTCGTGCACTGTCCAGAGGATTGAAATAAATATTACAATCAACCTCCCTCAGATAATTATGACAGCAAAAATGTGCAACAAGGTCACTGTGCAGCGCAGATACAACAGAACCTTACAGCAGATCATAAATGGCTGACTGGCACTAATTCAGCTATGCACATGTTGCCTTCATCTAAAAAGGGTGGCAATTTTTTTACGTCAAAGGTGAATAGATCGAGGATAGAATATTTGAAGTTTTATTTTGCTCAGTGCAATAAAAGTAATTCTTTCAGTTATATTCTTTCTCCATCTTCTTCACCAAGTGGTAATTTTGACTGAGGGCTTCCTTTGCAACAATTTAGTTTCAAAGGAAAAAAAATTAATTCGCACGTCTCAAGCTGTGACTATTACCTGAGCTAGGATTTTGCCACATTAGCTCTAGGATATAGCTAGATAGCTAAATCCAGAGATCAGTTGAGTTAATGTGGCAAAATCCTGAAAGCCTAAACCCGCAGCTAGAAGCTTTGGTATGGATTAGCCACACAAATGAGTACGATATCAGTTTGATTGGACAAGCTTGGTCACCAATAAAGCTTGTCAAGACAGGCCAGTCTATGCCCAGCACTGAGGTATATATTCATATATTTATGAACTTTATTAACCACCGATCAATGCATCACTGATGCCAAGCATCTTTGGGTGAATTTTTCATGGAAGACAAAACATCAAAAGCTGAGGATCACAAAAACTCTAGTTTATTGAAAACCAGAAGTAATTTTAAATTTACAAACGATATCTAAACCGCTCAAATCAAATTTACTAATTTTAACACACTTCTGTGTTACAAAGGGTTTCCAGACCAAAGCCTATTTAAATCAACAACTTCCTTCTCCTCTCTTGAACTGTAATAAGTACACCTCACCATTGGCAGTAAAAGTTTTCAATTTTGTAAAAAACAAGGTAAGTAAGCCAAAGTTATAAGAATTAACCGGTCCCTGTTTTTCTGGCATAACCTGCCGTTGTGTCAAGTGTGATCGTACATTAACTATTGAGGCAAAATCTAGATTAACATATAATCCTACTTCAATGTATGTGTGATAATGTAGATACACAGTTATGATCCTGGTATCCTCCATAAAACAAGATGTAAAATCGAATTTCAACCAGCTTTTTATGCTTATTTAAGGTTTTAGGAATCAGATCTTACTTACCAATAGTATGTTGAGTCTCTATAGAAAATAGTACAGCTGACACAAATCCGTCGACTCCTACGACACATCTGGGCCACTCGTCGTCCACAAAGTTTTCTATGTCATGTTTGACGAATGATATGACCCACCATATTAATCCAAAGAAGAACCATGAAACCAGAAACGCCATGGTAAACATAAGTAAAGTCCAGCGCCATTTGAGGTCTATTAGTGTGGTGAATATATCTGCTAGGTACTGCTGCTTTAACTTTTTGATGCCTTTCTGTGAGATATTAAACTCTCCATTTTTATGGATGAGTCTTTTATTTGAGAAAGCCTTCTTTCCTCTGTGCAATGATCTTATCAAGCCCGAGACAGCGTTGGTTGATTTAGTAGTGCTTGCGTCTGACATTTCTGAAAACATGAAAATGAATGCTTGAAATGATATAAGAGACATTTAATATATCATTTCATAACAATATTGGCTATTATGTGAAAATACTGCCAAGTAGCTGGCTTTGTGTAATTATACAAAACCATTCTTTGGGTCTAATTGGAGTATACTTGAATGAACTTTGATGACTGGGCTGACTGGAGAAAGTATCACAAGTGTTTCATAGGAAGTGCACCAGGTATGCGTCTCTTTCGATGGCTCGCTGTCTGTCGATATGTCCTGTTGTTCCAGGGTTGATCTATGTTAGTACTTAGAAGCTGAAGCTAAAGCTAAACATAATTAACATATCAATCCAAGCTAGCCGACCCCTTGACTGACAGGAGCTGTCTCTTACCATCGTGCAATGATTCACTGCTCATAGTATTTGAGGTTTCTCAGCGAGCCAGAGAAATATCTAATGTCAAAGAGTTTTAAAGGCTGCCTTAATGAGTAAACACTGCCGCGGTGCACGACTGCTCTGTCAATACTCCTAATGCATTCTAAGTCAATATCAGGTGTTACCATTTAGTTTATAATAAGAACTGCTGACAGCACGTATCAATGAAGGAGGGCTGTAGTAGTGATGGTTTACATTCTCAACTGTAATCAATATTATATACTGGTTTAAAAATAAAACAATCATTTAAGCACAAGGCAAAAATTATGGTGGTTGTTGACTTAACCTGCGAGATTGGACTGCACTGCAGAGTTCGCCCTTGCTTTGACTAGCCTATAATAACATGTTTTTTAGTACAATATGATATTTAAAAGAATAATGCTTTAAATACTAATCAGGGAAAAGTTCGGAGTTCTGTTATTGATTCATGATATTAACCTAAATGACCCAACCCATACAGAGCAGAATAATGGATAGGGCAGGTTTAATAACAAGTACAAAAACTATATCATTTGATCCTTTTATTAGTTTAAAGAAATACTCAGCAAAATTTGACTCATGATGCAAAAATACGGATGAAGAGAACTGTAGATCCGTCTACCAACAATGACCAACATAAATTTAAATTCGAAGCTAGTCATATCGCTGATTCCCTTGTTTAAAATGGAGAAACACCATTTATTAAATAATTATTTCATAATTGGAGTAAACATTTAATCATCTTTTGTTTTTTTGCATAGTAAGTTCAAGTTTTGATGTGAAGAAACCTCATAGTGTCTGGGGCATCATGTCCCAAGAGAATACAACACTCAGTTATCAAAGTATGTAAGAAATTAATAAATATTTTTCCGTGTTTGTGATATCCAGGAAAAGTAAATAGGACTATTGAATATCTGCTAGTTGAATAAAGCAGCGATAGTGACACAAACACAACTAAAACTAACCCTCATATTTACTTCCTAACTATGTAAATCAAATCACAACAAAAGTTCTGTGCTTCTAAATTATTTTATGTTACAGAGTATCTAGTTGACTACAAACCTGAGCTGCCGTGAGGAAGGTGCCATGGGCTGGACCAGCTCATGCTGTTATGTTGAAGCCTCCTGTCATGTGCACACCTTGCCGCCGCTGCTGATAGTGACCGTCTTCTCTTGGCCGCGGCTAAAGAGGCCATTCATGAAAGTCAAGTCAAACCTCTAAAATCTGCACTTGTGAACCTTCCCTCTATACAGTCACAATAATAGCAAACAAACATTACAAAATCAGTTCTCATGACTTGTTAAATTTTAATCCAGATTAAAGTTTTGGTTGCAATAACTCGCAGCAGAGTGAGACTGACATAAGTCTCTCAGCTGATTGGCTGACATCATAGTCTAATTCAAGGGGACATTGCAGATTATATTCAGGACAAAACAGTGTTTCAAACTTTGAATTTTACCATTATAAAGTGAAAATAATGTTTACATACCTAGAAGCAATTGTTGTTAGAAGAGTCTACTGTGACCAATTGAAGCACCAAGTCTGGTTGTAATAGTGCTATCCACAGTGAGGCAGAGTGAAATTATCAAGATTAGCCCTGAGATGAGAAGCTGTGAAGAAATAAAAATAGTAGTGTAAGGTAATTAGTTATTGTGAGGAACTTCACATGTAATATGAGACTCTCTGGCAAGTAGAGAGGTGTGATCGGAACAGGATCGGCGATTGTGCGAGCAAACAATCAATATTCACTTTATGTAATCTGTGGATGTGGCTTAGAAAGCCGTTGGTGGGAGGTACGTCCATACTACAAACGAAACGAGGTCGCCAAAGACAACTATCCAGGCCAGATCCGATCAACCTTGTCTGATTGAAAAGCTACTTTCAACAGAGGCGCATGAACAAGCCAGGACCATAACCATGATATCTTGTGAATTAATGCCAATAATGATATGCTCGAGATGAGCTATCCATATTTATGGTCATCCTGTGGAGTTGAGTAGATCAAACATTTCGATGCGACAAATATAATATATTGATCAACAAAATAATAATAAATAAAGAATATATTCAAAAAGATGTGACCACCAGGTTTCCAGGGAGAGAAAATCGTGCCAGGAGTGAAAAATACTTGGATGTGTTTTTCTGCCAATACCATTTTTTGTAGATAAAAATACAAAATGAATAAAATGATACAATCTACTCTCACAGCGCAAGCAAGATTTTAAGTTGCGGTTGCTTGAGTGCTAAATGAAAGTTCAAAAAAAATTCCAAGGCATAGAAAATGTATTTCTATTTGCAAAATTCAAGCTAAAATTATGTTGCTGGGTACAAGGGTATGTGTTTTTAGACAGGGGCTCCAGTATCATCAAAACCTGTTTTACATTCAAACAAAAATTACAGAAAAAAAAAGTTTTTTTTCAAAGGTGCAAAGATAAATATTTATAGGATAAATGCTACAAAGAACCATACCAACACCATGAATATTCAGACCAATATTTCTGCACATATCTAGTAGTGCATTGAGATCCGAGAGATACTACATAATATAATAACACCAATTAAATCTAGGATGACATTTTCAAATTGCACTTTGTTATGACCAATTGTTCAGTAAGTGACTTTCTGACTAGCCGACGGAATCAAATCCAGCCGCCAGACGTCTGTGTTTTGGCGAGGCATTGTTGACTTGACTAGATTGTTGGGAGGGATTCCTCAAAAGCACCACATTGGATGAAGATGAGCCAGCAGAGGTAGTATTGTTTGCAGGCTGGTATGTAAGAGGTTTGCGAGCAAGAATGACCGGCTTGCTCTCATCCATACTCAGGCTGCTAAGCATTCTACCTGTTAATATACACAAAGAAATACATACAACTACATGGTGATTTCAGACTATAGCAATAGAGGATTTTAAATTATTACGATCATAACACCAACCACATTAAACATTAAACAAGTCGGGAACAACCTCCTCTAGCTTTATCTCTATGCAATTCATTTGTAAGCTTATATTATGATGTTTAAAAAATGCCTTTTTCAAAACAATCTACAATTAAATTAATAGCCACTGTGTACAAAATAAACAAAGACAATAACTGGCAGAGGTGCATTCTTACATGCGTTATTGAGCTCCTGTGAGTGACTTGAATTAGACTGTGTGAATATATCGGAGGACAGGCCGAGTCTGTTCTGTGACAGAGACATATGAGAAGAAGGCATATCCCATGAGGCCATATCAGCGCTCAGACCAGTCACAAAGATGTCAGGACTACCAGCGTGTATACTCTCATTTCTACCCATGAAAGTGTCATCTACAATATTTGAGAAGAGACTTCTTGTGAAAAGAGGTGAATTAGCGCTGATATAAAGGCTATATTCAAAATGAACATATTGAAAGGAGAACTGATTACAGAATGTGAACATCAGTCAGCCCAATTATCCAGCTAGGACAGTCACTTAGCTGATAGAGAAATCATTCTACGAACCCGGACCTCATGTCTATATCACACGGCCCACCTGCTGTTTTGTTTTTGACCAATGGACTGCTGACTACATGCAACAAGGTATCAGGTGCACTGACTCAAAGACTAATTGCAATGTTTGTTCATTCATACCAAATCAATCATCTGATCAATTTTAATCTTTCATAACAAGGATGAGAAAGTTGAAAAGAGTCAGATAATATTTCAAATAAATAAATCATGTCAAAAGGCTCCTAGGCATCATGAATGTCAGTGTGATTTTTGTTAATAGAAACTTCTCAGAATCCTGCATCCATTCTGATACCCAACAAGCTTGAATGGAACATATTGTATTATTGCAAAAACACTCAAATACCGACTGTTGTATGAGGATGCTTTCAATCCGCTTATGTTTTTATCTGACACTTTCAAAGTATAGCTAAAGTTGATCATATCACCTTATAATAGCACAAAGTGGCATTCTATGTCACTGTTTAGCAGCTTACCCATAATTCCAGAGTCGGTGCTGGCTGACGGACGGTTCTCGATTTTCTTAGTCATGTCCTTGTATTTGACGAGTTCTGTATATATGCCTACCTTGTAGGCGAGCTGGTGGGCCAGTCGAGCTAAGAAATCCTGTCTCAGCAGGATTGTCTGTCTAGCACCACGGCCCCTTATGCTCACCATGAAATCCATCATCTATCATATCAAAAGAAGAGTAAATTACAACATACAGCAATTAAGGATTAACTAAAAGCTGTCTTTGCCAAGAATTCTGTCGAAATTTGATAAATGCTGTGTCAGTACAACATATTGGGGTATACAAACCGAATCTATATGTCATAAAATTTTATCCATGAAGTATTAGGGCTTTTTTATGACCTTCAAGTACTGTAAGCATAGGGGCCGAAAAAGACGTTTTCCATGGAGTGTTTGGTTGCTGAAAATTTGACAAAAGGCATGTTGCTATTGGTAAAGTTTGCGTGATAACATGCACAGAGAAATATGTGATAACTTTTGACAAAACATCAAATTCGCTGCAACCAGGGAGTTGGGGCCAACTGTCTCCACACTGCAACAGACACTTTGCCACAAATATAGAATGCAATAGAGAAAATTCTGGTCATTCCCAATCTATGCTTATGAACGAATGACCATGTACAGTTGGAATTGCAGTTTGAGCTGCAAATTGTGTTTTGCGATATGGAGTAATTTTCAAAGAGTTCAATTATGAGATTGGCTGATTTGATGAGCTATTTTGTAAGCTCTCTCCCACTTTAATGCATGATAATGAATACAGGAGCCAAACCAGGCCAATATTTTTTAGGATTTAATTGTAATGGAGAATCTACACTTTTCTAATAGTTTACACAAATTCTATATTATTTCATATAGTTTCTATCCAGATTGTATAGGAATTCACTTCTATATTTGAGCCTTGATGTCTAAGTGTAATCTATAACTAAAGAGTAATAAACAGAAAACTATACCTGTAGCATGACAGCGACACCTGGGAACCCGCATTGCTGACTATTGAGACTGATCCCAAAGCTCTGCCTGTATGCCAACTCAAACGTAAGAAGGGTCAACTTTCCTTGATTGTTAGAGAGAAGTAGCATTATACGTCTTGCTATGCTGAGTAGTGGATGGAGGGTTATAATACCACACTTGGAGTCCTCTATTATCTGGAAATATACACATCTTTATTAATCTTTCATCGTGTTTAGCACTGATAACGATTAAGATATAGCCAACATGATGCAGTTTGTGGTTACATATATAAATGATAATCATGGAAGATATCATGTTGAAGAGATCACATACGATTATGGCTGGGAATAGAGAGTGCTTCACTTCCACTAGGTTTGCATGATCATCAAAGTGTGTATTGAATCTCTCCATAAACTTAGACAGCCTCATCTCCCCGTTACTCCTGCTGATAAGCAGCTCCAGACATCTTCTTGCCAGACATTCCAACTCGAGCCGAATATTCATGGCAATAACAGGCACTCCATCTTGATTTTCCACCTAGAGACAAAAATGAGACACATATTGTATTGATGAAGGTCAATGCAATTTGCAAAGAATGGCTAATAAATGTCCATAGGAAAAGATGTGACGTCATACCAACTTTCATAATAGTGTCAGGGGAGGATCAGGATCAAAAGTGAACATCTTTCGTTATGGGGTCAACATAGCGCATAAAGGGTTTACTTACATAACAAGAGCAGGATTTTTTCAAATAACACCGCAAGCAAATTTTTAGGGATGGTCTTATGCAACTGAAATTTAGGCTTCTTACATATTTAACACATGAGTATGTAGGATTATAGTAGGGCTGAAGAAATGTGAGGTGACATCTACAATGACAAACAGGTTTATTCCCCCCCTCCCACCTCAACTTCAACCCAGTTTGGAAATAGAATACGTGAATAAGTCATGCAATACTAGCAAAACTGTTGACATCAAGTATCATCTTTCAGTATGACATAGCCACAGCCCAATATAATCGTACATGAGCAATATGAGGAATTTTTCCGACAAGTTCCTCTATGGATGTGACGCCAAACTCCTCGATATAAACATTATGACCATATGCTTTCTGGTATGCTGGCCCGAGTTCCTTTATCCCGATAGTGTTATTGGTACAGTTGCTAAGCAGAGCTAGAAGCTGCTCACTGAGTACTTTGTAGAGCTCAGTCTTTGTCAGGGCAATGTACCGCTCCTCTCCACTTTCACTGATCTAAATGTGGAAGTCACAACTGAATCAATGATGATTAACTGAAGCCCCACATCCTATAACTATACAGGTATTTTTAGGGGGTGAGAAGTAACATGTCATTCATTGACCTTGAAGGTGGGCTATTTTCATCCGTAAATCTCTCTCAAATCACACAACTTTGCCATGACATAGCTACAAAACCGATCATTATCGCAGTTGACAGGCTCTCACATCACACCCGTACAGCTCATGTTTAGTTGAAGTGTTGAAGTGTTGAAGCTGACGTGTTGTGTTGAGGTTATAATAAATTTGATTATTCCGGGATAAAAAAAAATTGACTTCAGATTATTAAACTGGTTCAAATACACTTGCAAAATCCCAACCAATGGCTTACTTACATTCACAATCTCTGGGATAGCTTCAAACAGTTCTATGAGTTTAGAAAACCCATAATCAGCTACTCGACATTGACGCCCGAAATGGTGGTGATAGGAGGGTATGAACTTGTTGAAGACCATAGTACATTGTGGGCAGTTCTTTAATAAATCTATCACCTCATAAGAAAACTGCTTAGTTCTCTCTATCTCTTCTGGGGTTTGATCTAAAAATATAACCAAGCTTGTATTCTCACCTTTATAATAAGACATTATAGAGAAGCGAATTAAAACTCCCAGGAGACGCAGTAGAGTTTGATCAAGTCAGAGCGTATCATAATTATTGACCAAACAAGCATTATGTCCTGTAAAAAACATGTTGACTCGATGTTATTAAAAATCCTCTACTGTTGAATCCTCCAAGTTATCAGGGTTCAGTGACCAAGACTGAAAGTCTGCGAGCTCCCAAAGATTTTAATGACAGCTATGAATCGCATGTCGGATAAAATTTTCCCAAATGATCATGAAAAAAAAATCGTAGTACAAATGCCAAACCCAATATTAATGATTATATGCGGGCAAACAGATTTATCAAACTAGGATTTAAAGTTTATGCCAGCAACCACACCGTTCTCCATACCTTTCTTAGGAATAGATATAAATGCCTGATCCCCAGTTCCTCCACTGAGCACCACCTGGCTATCTGATACCTCAATAAGCAAATCTTCAATGTAACATACACCGAAGCTTGGCATGTTAAGGTCACAGCCGATCACCTATAAATATGCAGAGTGTTAGTTTGTCATGTTGAATCCAAATTTAGCAGTCATAATGCAATTAGGAAAACTGTGAAGGGCAGATTTTGTTAGTGATGTGCTCAAACCTGAAGGTTCAATGGTGCAAGAGTATTATTCCTCATTTACTATGGCAAATATCCCACTGAGATGCACGAGTTCAGATATACATATTGGGATGACATAATGATCAAATATGATCAGGAAGCCATATTCAAAAGAGTGATATTTGTCAGGGTGTCTTATGATTTTAATTAAACAGATTTCTGAAGTCGGAATTAAAAGAGCGTTTAGAAAGCACATGATTGGAAGCATGTGAAAAAATGAACTGAATGCAAACATGCTATACTACATACAAATTTAGAGGCCCTCAAAAACAAATTTTCCAAATCTGGGCAGAAACACAGCTGATTTAGTCTATATTTCCGTTTTTCTTGAGGAGATTGTTGTGAAAACTCAACATTTACATTAATTGGTCAACTTTGCCACAGAGTCACCTGGCATTGTAGGCGAAACATAGCTTTGGTGGGCATTCACTATTGGTGTTAGGAGAAGGCAACTCACAAACTTCAGAAATTTTCTCATTAATGAAATTGATACGAAATCGATACATGACCTGTGAACCATCTCTTACAGTTACAGGTCAGGTCAGCTACAGCAATTTGATATGGGTGATGTAGGTTTTTGAGGAGGCTGTTATTATCCGTTACTTGGTCACATTTGAAATAGGGAGAAGACACATTTTGGCTTCAGTGGAAATTATCGCATTGTCAAGCGGAGACTGACCTCTGAGTAGAGTTCAGGAAAGTCTGAGATTACACATTGTTTCTCAGGCTGAGCTTTGAGAACACGTAGTAAGTCAGCGGTGAATCTCCTCAGGTGTATTCTGTGGGTCAGATATAGAATCCTCTGATTTCCTGTCCCCAGTATCTGTGGTAAGAAAAGTGAACACCGTAAATTATATGTGTGTTCAGAAGGTTGAGATAAATGACAGCTGTTAACAATATAAATCCTTTCATAGATTCAAGGGGGTTCATATCTAGGTGGGATATGTTCAGGAGTAGGACACAGTTGCAGTAAAGTCTAATTATTAGCGACACGTGGTATTTGATTTATGGAATATCTATCAGATAATTCATGCCAATTATACCTGAAGTACATGAGGAATAGCCTCAAACAGCTCCAGTAGTTTAGTAAACCCAAAGTCAGCCACTCTGCACTGTCTGCCGAAATGATGATGGTAGGAAGGTATAAACTTGGAGAATGACATCTGACAGCCTGGCATTCGCTTCAGAAGGTCGACAACCTCACGAGAGAACTGAGAAAGCTGCTGAGAGAGGGTCTGACTAGTGCGTCCGGAGAACGAGTCTGTAATTAGACATTGAATAGGAAATATATATATATATATATATATATTGGCAAGCAAATTAGATACGATGGCTCAAATAACTATGGGTGACATGCTTCAAGTGCGACACTGTTCATGTGAAATTGCAACTGATTTTGAATACCAATCACTGTCAAGGCATGGCGCATTTATAAGTTAAAATTTAAGCTATCAAATATGAAATACTGAGAGCATACAGGTCACCTTGACCAGAACAATAACTATTCAACTATACATCAATCAACAACCATGATATATGTTTCCCACAGATATATATATGACCACAGTGCATGCTTTTGTTGGTCATGCAGCTTACCGGTGCTGCTAGCTTCACTGAATGAGCTGCCTGCAGGCGAGGATGGGCGACTCTCTTGCCACATGATCTTCTTCACTCCTAACTCATCGACTTTGATAAAGACGCCACGGACACATGAGATGAGGTGCTCTAGAGGAACTCCTCCTTCTGCTGCAGACTTCAACTCTGAGTACGCAGCCGAGTAACAGTATGTGAAACTAAAAACAAGAGGTGAGGTGATCTCTACCTGGCCAAATATATGTTACTGTAACTATATAGTGAAATCCATCCATTGTCAAGAGAAAGTCTGCCAATAATATTTTAAACTTTTACTTTATGATCTATTTCATATTAAATAATACTATTACTAATCATTAATCAAATATATTTCAAATACTGCGGGCAATATAATTAATGACACAGGATGAGTTCCATCTAAACCATTGGATGCGATGTCTCAAATGTAGCTTGTAAAAGTGACATAATCTATGCATAATCTCAGCTTGGGACTGAAGATCCAGGGCATGCATGTGACATTAGAAAACATTTCATCACCTTCATCACCTAACACAACAAGATTAATGTCCATATATAAAGACATTAATTTTGCTGTGTTAGGTGAGGAACCTACTTCTTAACAGAGGACTTACCTCATCAATGGAAGATCTCCATCATGAAGCTGAACCAGAGTGATGACATGTTGAGAAAACTTCTCTAAGCCGATCTTCACATATGGTAACATACCAGTTTCCTCTAGAAGGGTAAAGTCCGCCTCCTTACAATGAAGTCTACAGAACGGGGACTCCTGGAACTCAAGCTGCTAACCAGAAATATTAGAATAAATATCTGGTTAAAATAAGCACTTCAAAATGATAATTCTATTTTGATTTTTTTAAATAGTTTCCATATTTCCAAAACTGTTCATCATTATTTATCTAGCAAGCTCATGCGCTATATAATTAAACAAAATTACTCCTAAAACCAAACTTAGTCCCGGCTATCACGTGACCGCTTTTATACTACTCATCACCTGTGGCATTTTTCGATCATTTAGGAGCCAGTAAATAAAGCTACTTACTATAAGGTGTTGATTTTCCAGGACTATCCCACCGGTTCCACCATTTTTAGTGCTAATCTACCAACGGGACATTTGTGCTGATAAGGCAGTAGTTGGTATCCTCACTCGATTAAATCGATTAGAGATATCAGCTACTTCCTCTTACCAGATTACATATGCCACTTACACTTGACTCTTTTAATCTGCATACTTGCAATCCATCAACCCCACACCAAAACACTTCACATTTACCTTGCTGAGAGCTTTGCCAGGGTCGCCGCAAGAGAACTGATTCAATGGCATTGCTGCTAAAGTTGTCTGTAGACAGACCATTCTTCCTTTACCGCTCTGCTCCTTAATCTCAACTGTATCTTTCATATGGTAAAGCTCTGACACGCTAATAGTTCTATAAAATCTACAAAATAGACTGTGTAGTATAAATATTGGCACATGTCCTTATCCATTTATTCCCCAAATCTGATTATTCATTGAACTTGAATGGTTGCCCCGTAATCTTTTAAAGGGACAGTTCACAGGACAAAAGCTAAAATAGATACTTTTGTACAGGACATTGTTTGCTACAAATTCACTGTGGTTCCCTGTAAATGTTGAGCTCGAGCTGAGTTGTCACCTTTTGGTTAGTCCTCGAAATATGCGTCTGTTCCCATGTATTTGGATCGCACCGAAACTTTAAAAATACCTGCCGCCGGGAATCCCAGGCCACTTGAGACAAAGTCCTTGATGCTAACCGCTCAGCCACACCAGCCTGCTGTAGTTCAAACAGCTCAGCGTGAGCTGAACCTTCGACTTCAGAGCGAGGGAGGTATTTCCATGGTTCGGATACTCTCAAAATTAGCTCAGGACGACCCATGGAACTACAGTATTTATCAAACAAGACACACTGTGTGTATGTATGAGGGTTGTTTAGAAACTGCATGTCCTTTATCACACAGACATGACAAGACGCGATAGATCCTTATAGCCAATGATCAATGTTCCATATTATTGCTAGCTCTGGCTGACTGAGGTATGGTTGACTTAGATGATAATTGCTCTATATGACAAACTTTCAACAGAATATCTCAGAACTTCACCAACCTTTTCTCATAGATTTCGATAAACTTGAACAGAGGTAGGGTGTTTCCTTGCACTTCACCCAGTATACTGGCCACTTCAGATCTGCAGAATTAAATATTACCTTTACAGAGTAGAACCAAATGGATAGTATTAATGTGGAAATAGCTCAATAGAGAAGGCAAATTTAAGTCATCCTACAAATTCTAGAGTTTATTTATCTGATTAGCCTGGTTTTTATCAATCATTTGAATGCTATCGGAACAGCCAGCTATAACTCTTAACGGCATCTCACCTAACACGTTGAGCATTGTTAGGAGATTCGGGAGAATACATTGAGACCTGTATGCGTTTATATCCGATCTTCTTACGATGACATTGTGATATGGCAAATCTGGCATCTTCCTGGTTTGGAACATACAGTAATGCCATACAAGAGCCATCGGACTGACTTTGCACAGCCACACTCAAAACCTGTCAACAAAGAAAAATATGAGTGAAAATCACATATATGAAACAGTGCTACCAGCTACTGCAATCAACCCTAAACTAGCCACATTCTATCACGGCCTTTGCATTGTATTGCATCAGGTGTGAGCTGAGATGACGTAAAAAACATAGGTCTTTATTAATTAATGAAAGCTTAAATTTTGAACCTATACAGGGATGGTGTATCACTGACTCACTGCAGGGTGTTAATTATAAGTACCATGTGGTAATGAGAAACACGCTAACAAGCCATCGATAAGCTTGGAAAGCTGAGACATGGATTCTAGCTTCCATTGTTTATAATTAGACCCTGTATTTTTAATGATTTGACCCCATTGTAATGGTAAAATAAGGCTGTGCGGCTGACTTTCACTCTTCTTCTTGTCCTTGCATTGCCTTGTATATCTTCCTGCTACAGCAGATACAGGAATATTGAGAGTGAAAACATTGTGCACGTGCTCTGAAGTCACCATGACTCACCTGCACATACTGTTGGAATGTTTGATGTAATATCTTTTTCCACTCCCTTCCACTGATATTATAATCGAGATTAGTCACTGATAAGGCTATCCCTTCGTTCCCAGAGCCATCTAGAAAGCGTGATCCTTCTCTCCGCATATCGCTATTTAGAGCTGGAGAGCGAGACTGCTGACCAGTGATGGGACGGGACATGGAAGACATGCCAGCATTGAATGGCGAGCTGTTCATTGGGGAGAGTGTTCTGCCATGATGAGGCAGTGTGCGTGGTGTTGTTGGTGTGTTATAAGGAGTAGGAGGTACTTGGTTATATGATGTGTAGAGTGGTCGTCCATGCTGGATAGGTCTGAACATACAAGGAATAGCTCCAAACCCACTGAGCGCTGCCGGACTGTTTGTCATTGGAGAGCCATAGGGCAACTGCATAGATCTGTATATTGAAAAAAATAATAGAATCTATTTATACACTGCAGCCTGTTAATTGTGTGGTAAGGGCACAGACAATCGGGCACAAGCAAGCGCTTTGAGAGGCGACTGAACTCTGCCTACAGTATCCTATACATTGATGATGTTGCCTTCCATAAAATCATTCGAACGTTAAAACTGCACAATAGTGACAGTAATCATGGAATATGCAAGTGTGAGAAATCATAAGTGTACTTAATGAAAAGCCCACAGAATATAAGCAGATGTGTGGCAACACTAAAACAGTATATTAACTCCTTGTTATATAAAGTATTTTACCTCTGTTGAGAGTTAGAGCCTGCAGATGCAGTCCACACCTTGTTGAAGTCGTCCCAGGGCCGATAGCCAGTAGAAGATTTGAAGGGTTTGTGAGGAGCGGAGCATACATCTCTAGTAGGATCTAGACTAGACTGAGGGGTGCTTGTTATCATGCCGACACCACTAGCTGTAGTAGCAGAGGGGTCAGATTTAGTTTTCTTAGATCCTGGTGTACGTGAGAATGCAGATCCAGGTTCGGAGTTAGGCAGGGGGGATTGTGGTGGATTGCCAGTTGCAGATCGGGTGCCAGCACTATCTGGAGGCGTCGGGTAGTTGCTCAGCTCACTGTAAGCGTGGTCTAATAATCCCTTCCCTACAAAAGAGTAAAATAAATGAGTCCGGTATCAACAGCAAATCAGTTATGGAAGAAAATAAATGCATAGCTATAATATTCAGCTACCATTCACTCATATTTTTGACATTAGTCCAGAGCTTACAACCCATGTGATCGGGTCGATCATGTTGAACTGTTTGGACCATATGGAAATATGTTTGGATTTCATTCTACCAAATGCAAGACTAAGGGGATTCACAAAACCTTCTGGACAAAGCTATTATGATCTTACCACTGAAATTACCTTGTACAGAGTGAGGGAATGAGCCAGGGTTTCCAGTTCTTCCATGTGATGCCATATTTGTCATATATCCAGGTCCGATGAGTTGACTATTTGAGAAGTCAGAGGTTGATTGTGCGTTAGTCACATGGCTAGCCGTGATTTTGGTACCAAATACATCCTGATCATTCATCCTCTTGGTTGCCCTGAAACCCAACAATGATCATTTGATACACTACCTACAGCAGTAAAACCTGGGCCTGGATCTGAGAATATCCAAATATATAACCATACTTGAAAATAAAATCGCTCCTGTAATGAATGAGATAATAACTGAAAATACTAGACAATTACATACAGTGCAATCACAGAAAATGAAGTGAGTAAGACAAACTGTGCAAGTGCAATGAATGAATGTGCAAGGATGAGCTCAGTAATATTACCTTGTCCCAATAAATCATTGGCAGGTGAGGAGCAGTGCTCAGTATGCTCTGGAAGCCTAGTTGCACACAACCTTACTGTATGTGACCAAAACAAAAAGTGCTAGTAAAATTCTGAAAGTTATATGGTGAGCTAAAGAGCGCGCATGTTTAAATAAATCGTTTCCCAGCTTAAAATAGTACTCAATACCCCTAGAAGCATAAAATTATTGTATGCTTCCTCTAATGAGTGATAGGGAATGTGGTACACAGGGAATGAAAAGGGACAGGAAGCTCCCCCACCCATAATGCTGCATGTTGGAGCTAGGGCAAGGCTTTCTCAAGCATTCTGATTACAGTAGGGTCAATCATGTTTGACCATCATAATGCATCAAATCAAGTTGCATTTTGTCAGGGCAATTATAATGCCACAGCAGATTGAGGGTGAAAACACGAGTCGCAAAGACTCAAGAACACAAACAAACCATTAAATCTGCTATCAATGGCAGCAGAGTAGTGACATAATTTCATAAGGCCATGTACATTTGGGTTTACCTTTCCGCCGTTGTTGGTTGAGTATATTGGATAATAGCAAGTTTCTTTGATATGTAAATAACAGTCCCTTTGGTTTTTGAAGCCATCGCGTAGAGCCGGGACTTAATTTTATGAAGTTCAACATTGTTTGGCAAGTCGGTGAGATGGACCCAGTGAACACAATTGGAATTAATGGCTGCTCCTTCAATCTGAAACATAAACATTTTAATAATTATGTATGCAACCAGGATCTTGTTCAGCTCAGCTAACACAAATATATTTTCATCAATGCGATGTAATATGAGGGAAGCCGTTATTATTGAACATTGACTGATGCACAGAAGAAAGCAATTTAGCTAAAACAGATTCCTGTGCCCAAGCTTTAGAGACACGAACCTGTTCTTTTTCAGGAGCATTAGCTACTATATCTTCAAACTTGTATGTTTCATGAGCTGTGATAGCCAGAGCTTGTTTCACAGCTGAGCTGCTCTGATTGTGCACCAGGATAATCTTGTATTTGTGAGTGTGTCTCATGTGGCTCAAATCTGTGGCAAAATCCACATCCCCTACAAAACAAAATTTATATCAACGAAATAAGTCAGGTTAGAAGAAACGTCTTAAAGGTTTATCTATTTCAGAAAATGTAGTCAGGGAGAACATCAAATTTTACATCTGGGATTTTTGTCAGGCATGGTATCACTTGTGGAGGAATGCCCTATGGCCATGTTTTATGATATGTCTAAATGTAAATAATATTTAATCTCGGCTTAAATGTGACAGCGAACCTACAGGTATATTTTACAATGGCCCTAAAACATAGAAACACACATTTTTGATTAATCATCTCATCACAGCTGCTGCAGTAAACTCCTTGCTGCAACAATTTGTTAGACTTACCTGATAATAAGACCAGAGTGACAGGTGCTTTATGTGAATCACAAAACTTTCTCATACACTGTCTTAGTTTCTCATCAGCGGCATTTTTGTGTTCATTGCTTATGTGCACCACAGTAATCTAAATGGAAAAAGTTTTATATCAAGGCTCAGACCATCAAAACATCATAAGGAAAGAGACCTTATTTCATATTTAAGATTTTCATACTATGGTATGACCATGTAGGTGTAGGTAAATTTTGAATTTTGGAATGAACGGCGCCTGGAACGAACGTCGACAGAATTGAACGTAGCTGGAATGAACGTTGACTGGAAGGAATCTCGAAATTCCCAGAACCAACGTCGAACTTCCTGGACTGAACGTCGACTGCATTTAGTTAGTATATAGAATCAATAGGAATGCAACTCCCCAAAAAAATTGTGTTATATATAAAAAACAGCATTCTTCTAAAAACCATAACAATGCTTGTCCCCATCAAGGTTTTTAATTTGTAATTATAATTACCTTCAGCAGAATTTTCTTTTCACAGACATGACGGATTTGAAACTATACCGCAACGGTGATACGAGTTAGACGGGGGGGGGGGGTCTTTCAATCAGAAAGAGAATGCTTTAATATAACAGGTTATCACTATCACATCGCTAAAAATTATCACTCAATTTATCTTTCAATTAGACAAATTTGTTCCCAAACCGCTCAATCAGAATGTATATAGTTCCATCATGGACTGAGCGATTTGACAGCGAGAGCCTAGCAGGTATCGCTCACTGAGTGAGTGATCCGATTGCGATTTTGGCTGTTTCTAATCGAAAGATCCCTCAGTTTGATAACTGTCAACTGGTGAACAGCGCGCAGGAAAAAATTGTACAGTGTTACAATTACTAGTACAAAAAATAATTGTTCATAAATAAAAGTAGACTACGATTCATTAGTCATACCGATTTCACTGGAGGTAAAACACTTGATTTCGTTGATGCTTGGCCATTGTATTGTATTGCTTATAAAATTGTACAAAAGGTAATGTGGCACACCATAAGTCCGTTTTCCAGTCCGAGGTCAGGATACCGGGCATACCAGAGTAAGGCGTGGGGTGGCTAGAGAAGAGAAGACGGTCCTTGGGGTCTAGGTTAGTCCATGCTTTACTGGTCCACACAAAGAAGGTGGAAATGTGAGCCTTGGTCTTGTGATGCTCAACTTTGTATTGGAGGCTATGTCGGCGAGTACTCTTTCGCCGGTCTGATGGTGTTGTGTACTCTGACATTGGCGTCTATGTATCATGGTACCTGTTTTTCTTGCAGTATTTCATTACCATTTCTGTTTTTGCACTACACACTGAATATCACAATTCTGTGGCACTACATTACTGCTTGATTCCATCTAGCCATCAGAAATTTGGTAACCATCATCATAAACAGATGTAAGTACCTTTGTGAATGATCATCATTAATTTACACAATTATTTTGGGGAGTTGCATTCCCATTGATTCTATATACTATCTAATGCAGTCGACGTTCAGTCCAGGAAGTACGACGTTGGTTCCGGGAATTTCGAGATTCATTCCAGTTGACGTTCATTCCAGCTACGTTCAATCCCGTCGACGTTCGTTCCAGGCGACGTTCTTTCCAATCCCCGCAATTTTTTGTTATCCTTATTTATTTCACTATGCTAAGACATGTATATGGCGAAAGGGTTGAAATGCAAAATTATGGATTCAACACCAATCTTAGAGCGGAGTCTAAATTAAGTAAGGTGGGGGTTTCGGATAATGACGAAGAGCTAGCGAAGATGCAACATTTCCAATTTGCTGGTCGATCCTAGTATTCATTTATAAGATTTCAACGAGACATAAATTCTTCATATCGGTTGTGTTCAAACTTTGTGACATGTCAGATATAGGTTATGAAGGTAAAGTGACATTGTCTCTTGTGTTCAACCTATCGAAAAATGATTCAAGCAAGCCTGTGTTAACTCACAAGGCTCCTTCAAAGTACATATGTGACAACAGACCTGTGCATCATTGAGTTCTGCTACAAGATGTTTGGGCTCTTTAGAAACATCGCAGACACAGAGGAATTCTGCTTCTTTCCGATTATCACACAGGAATTTGTCTCTGATACAATGTACCACCGCCATTGCTGACTTCCCTCGAGGAACACAGCAATTCTCTATATCCCAGAACACAGCGAGCAGCCCAGGTTCTTCCCGGACTGCCATTTTACCTGAAAAACACAATGAATCAATTTGTGTCAGCTAATTGAAAGATTGCTAAATGTGTGAGGCGATGAATAATGTGCTAAGCCAAGGCAAGGGGCTAGATATATAAAAAGATTTGGCTCATTGGGTGGTTTCAATAAATGGCTGTAGGATATAGGCCTATAAATTATTCCTCAGCACCATATATTGACCGTTAGCAATACATACATTTGCCCATATTATGTATTCTAGAAAAACGAACATCCATAGGAAATACATTGTTATTAACCTCCAAATGAATATTCAATGATATTTACTATAAGGTGTTTATTTCCAACAGCATCCTCAAGTTTTTAACAATACGTATCTTTCAAAGTCACGAGACAAAAATCCTTCATTTGCAACTGATTAAAGACACTCTGAGAGGAGTCCTTCCAATTGAAAAGTAACAATGCTTCCTCATCTTAATAAGGGCACTTTAGGGTTTATTGGTACTATATTAAACTTCCTTGCCTAAGTTTAATTTGCTCTGTCACTCAGCAAAAAGAAATTCAAGGAAAATGAAATTCAATAAAAAAGTTGTGCTGAATCAAAATAAAGTATATTGACTGCTTCTGTTAGAACGTCTTTGATAAAATCATTTTGGAAATTAGGATTTGCAGACTCATGACTGCAATATTTGCGGCCAAAAACTTATCACATGATGTAAGAAGAGCGAAGAAATAGCCAGAAATATTCTAGATCATAAGGATGAGACATTTTCGGATATTATCTTTCTTACAAACTGCTGGCACCTGAAAGCGCAGCTAAGTTTGGTGAAACACTGTTGCGGGCCAATAACTGAGATACAACCTTGATGCAACAATGACCATCATGTCTTTTTTCATCATTTAGGTCCTTCATATTATGGGCCCCTGGGACATACATGCGTCTTTACTTTGCCGATGTCCGGTATCAACACTGGACATTGGCGAAGTAAAGGTATACTTTTTCATTTACATATTTAATAGCAAATTTTTTCTTTTGTAGTACACTAATGCAGGTCGACTACACTGTTAGTAACCCTTGCTTGACCTTCCCCATGCCATCCCCTGCAGCTCTTCAATTGTGTGAGCCCAGTAGGCAACTCTTAATTTATCTGGTTCATCCAATGAACTCCCTCTTCATTGGTTCATTCATGATGAATGAATGAATGAACCAGATAAATTAAGAGTTGTGTGGGGAAGGTCTCCTTGGTGTGGGCCTGCCCAAAGATCATAGATGTAAATTATACAACTGTAATAATCATTCATTGGTCTGGGCTGGCAAAAATTCAAACCCATTATTTTATTTTAGCCTACTCTACTAATTTATTTATCTCCATAAAACTCCTTGACTCCACTTCCAGACACTTGCTTGTATTATAAATGTCAGCCGATCCTGTGGTTTTTGCTTTTTCATTTAATTTTTCTCATTGACCTCTGATGGTCTCTGTCAAATTATCAATGCAAAACACTTGTTCAACCATCCCTGATGACCCTTATTCAACCCAAGATAACTGTCTGTTTGTTACAAAACAAAATATAAAAAATATTAAATTGTATTTGAAACAACTTTTTCATAATGATGGATCGCTGTTGACCCAGCCCTAAAATATTGTAAGCTAGAACTGGTCTATCAATGTTTCCTTGACCTTTTGGGAATGCTGAAATTATTTTTCATGATTCTGATTGGCTAGTAAACAAAGTCACAGGGTCTCTATCCAATCACAGCATCTTGCTCTTTAAACCAATGATATGGATAAGAATATTTGGCGCTAAACATTACACCCCCCAGACAAATTAAAAGTCTAATGCAACTATTCCAAGCGAAACTGCTTTAAATTCCTAACAACTAAGCTAGGAGATGCGGTAGCCATATTCCCTAGAGAGGGGAATTGAGTTTCTTCATTGCACACTATCTATATGCGATAATATACCAATACAAAGAACAGCAGAAAGCATAATAATCATAATAATGATTTTAGATGTTAGAAATTAGTTAGAATAGATATGATGGTAGTAATGGGTGGGCCAACTCCTTGTACCATATTATTATTATTATAATGATTTTTAATGTCACAGCAATGAGGGAATTAACAGGGCCTGTAGTTGGTGCAAGGTCAAGATGGCGGATGGCGTAAAAATTTTAGTCTCCTGAAAGAAGTTCATCAACCCGAATCCTCTAGATATAGATAGTTATAGACACTCTTTCCAAACATTTGCCTCAAACTCTGACAAAACTGACTTTATAGGTAGGGAAGCTAAATAACTGTTGAAAAACCCATACCTGCTCCTAACACACTCACAGGCAACATAACTGCAGAC
Organism: Membranipora membranacea; assembly: GCA_914767715.1. Taxonomy (NCBI): domain Eukaryota; kingdom Metazoa; phylum Bryozoa; class Gymnolaemata; order Cheilostomatida; family Membraniporidae; genus Membranipora; species Membranipora membranacea. The sequence goes on from OU612065.1 coordinate 9,851,797, forward strand.
AAATATTCAACAAGTAACAATACAATGGCAATGCTGCTCTAGATAGGCCTACTGATCTGATAGTGCAGAATGGCTCCATGTGTCTGATTCACCTAAAAAAAGAAAAAACTGCTGAGAAAGTGCCTCAATCACACCAACAGGGTATTACTTGTAACAACAAAGACTGTTATATTACTGTGGAAATGGTAGAAGCCATAAGGCAAAAGAAACAAAAGACTGACTTTAAGTGGATTGAATATGACATGTGTTTACGCTGGTTCCATAGCACATGTCAAGACCTCAAGGTAGCAGAGACAAATTCCATTGTCAAGTTGACCCATAAGGGAGTCAAATGGTACTGTACAGATTGCCACCAGTCGATCGAGGGTAACTCTGCTGAGGTTGTAGTGCCACGGATGTTGAGGCTTGGCAGTCTGCAGCAGATGGTTGAGAAGCTTAGTACTAGGGTGGATGAATATCAAAACCATACCAAGGAGAAAGTTGAATGCTTGCAAAAATCCTGGGCTGAGGTAGCAAACAATAGACAAATGGCCAAAGACATGAAACTTGCTATGCAGGCATCCACCTCAACCAATGCTTTGCTCACCACTGAACTGCCGAGAAAAGATACAGAAGAGAGGAAAACCAATGCCATCCTTTATGGTCTAGAAGAAAATAATACTGCCATGGAAGACATCACTGAGCTTATTCAAAAAACCCTCTTCGAAAATTATGACAAACCACGGAAGGCGTTTCGCCTAAACCAGAAGGATGAAGAAAAAATACGCCCTATCAAATTGGTCTTCAAAGATGAACAAGCTAAATGGGGCTTTCTAAAGATGGTCAACCACAACCTACGATCAGGCAACATGTTCTGTAAACTGGACGTCAACAAAGAGACAAGAAACAAGGAGTATCAACTGCGTGAACAAATGCGTGGTCAGGGAGAATATCGAATCAGAGACCTGACCATAGAAAATAAGGACTATTCGGGAAATTGGGTAAGAATGAATCCTGTCAACAACGGCAATCATTAAGTCTTTTCCTAGCCAATACTCGATCTGCAAAGGGAAAAAAACACTGAATAGACAGCTCTGACTAAATACTTTGACATTATCTGTCTTACTGAGACACACCTCGATGCAAATATAGCTAGTAATTGTATCATAGAAACACCAGGTCTCGACTTTCACAGGCATGATAGAAACATTCATGGTGGTGGTGTCTTGATTGCAACAAGAAGTTCTCTGCAGGCTAGTAAAATAAGCTTGGAATGTTTAAGTGAAGAAATGATAATCATCAAAATTCCACCAATTACAATACTCTGATGCTACTACAGAGCCCACATTTCACTTCAAAACATAGGCGAAATCTACAAGCACCTACGACAGAAGCAAAAGCACCAGCACCCACTAGCAAATATCAAACTCAAAAATGGCACAATATTATCAGACAGTCTCAATTGTGCTGAAACTCTGAATGAATACTTCCAGAGTCAGTTCTGTACAAGTGAAAGTAGTATAACAGGCCTTCCATTTCTTCCGACTGATAGCTGTTCCATCGAAATTCAGCCTGAAGGGATCAAAAAACTGATACACGATATACTGAAAAACAGTAAGTCCCCTGGGCCTGATCAAATCAGAAAGTGTGAGCTACTTGTGGAGCCTGTCATGGTGGCCAAATGTCTAGCATACATATTTCAGGCTTCAATAGACACGGGTGTGCTGCCGACACAGTGGAAAACTGCTTACGTTACACCAATTCACAAAAAGAGTGCACGAGAAGAGCCATCAAACTACCGTCCAATATCGCTGACATGTATACCATGCAAAATGCTTGAACATATTGTTCTACATTATCTCAACAAAACACTAGAGAGTATACTATATAACCGACAACATGTGTTTAGGAAAGGGCTCGGATGCGAAACCCAATTGTGCACCACGATTTAGCCAAAGCTATAGAAAAAGGTTACACTGTGCACGGGGTTATCCTAGACTTTCGGAAAGCATTTGACAAGGCCCTCCATACTTTACTCATGCAAAAGATTCGGCGTATTGACGGCATAAACCCAAACATTGTGAACTGGATCCAGAGTTTTCTTGCTCAGAGAAGCCAGAGGGTTGCAGTACGAGGAACACTATCATCAGACCTATCAGTAACTTCAGGAGGGCCACAGGGCTCAGTGCTGGGGTCCACATTATTTCTGGTATACATTAATGATTTACCAGAAGTTGTTACGTGTGGAGTGAGTTTGTATGCTGACGATACCCTTCTTTACTCAGAGGTGAACAATGATGGAGATAGGTTCCGCTTCCAGACAAATATTAACGCCTTGCACAAATGGTCTAGAGAGTGGAAAATGCCGTTCAACACTGATAAGTGTGAATTTATCTGTTAGCTAACAGAGGGGAGGCAACCTCAATATATGCCTCAAGTCAGACATATTACAACAGCTTCCTTCCGCGTTGTGTGAGGGATCTAAGGCTGGGGTCAAATAACACTCAACAATAAGCGGCTGTCGCTGCCACACTGAAATTACACTGACTAAACACTGAGGCACAAAGAGGCACTCCCTGTTTTGCACCGTTAGGTGATTTTGAGTGTTCTATATTCCACGAGGTGAGTTACGAGGTAAGGTAGTGCCCCAGTGGTCGAGGCCTCAATCACTCACTAGACCTTCACCAACTACAAAAGGCCTGAGATTGATGGGGTAGTTCTAATTCCAAAGTTACTGTTAGGAAAGAAAACTGATTGCTTCCTTACTAACTTTGGAATTTGGGTGAGTTACCACCACACACATGTATAATCAAACCTGACAAAGTTTAACTGGACAGTCCAACATTACCGGAGACCCAAACTGAAGTGAATGCGGTAGTCCTGTCATTGTGTGGTAGAAAGTGTCTGGATGTTTCGAATCAGTCAATCGGATTGCTCTTTTGAGACTCTTGTCAGAGTTACTCCGTCTCTCTACTCTAACTTCTTGTTCATACCCTCAATAGAACAGTTATGGCTGAGTGAGAAAAATAACTATTTTTTCTAACTAAACTGCAGTGGAAGAGGGTGTCTAACTCAGCTCGCCTATCAGCTAAAGATGCAATTTTATTTAAGTTAAGGCTTCGGTTATGCTATCAGTTTTATTCAACCAGTAAATCCATCAGAGGGTATTGTTTTGGACCTTCCCAATGGTATTTGTGAGACCTACTGTATGTGGCGACCACACTTGCCATGCATATTCTATTTTAGGATATGCATGCCAAGTAGCCTAAGATAGCATAACCGAATGCCGTAACTTAAAAAAAAAATTGTATCTTTAGCTGATAGGCGAGCTGAGTTAGACACCCTATTCCTACGCAAGGTAGAGGCAAGACTATTTGAAATAAAATTGAATAAATACGTAAGGTTCACATCCAAAGCGCACAACACTAGAGGCAACACCATAAGCTGGGTCCATCGTACCAATGCATGGAAATTATCGTACTTTAATCGAATAAAGGACCAAGTGAAGGTTTACTTCCCCCCTTAACCCCCTTTAACCCTGTTAACAACATCAATGACTAAATCTTAGTACTATGTATGTGATATTGTGTTCAGTTTGTTTATTTTCTCTTTTTTTTGAGTGCTTACTATTATCCATCAGGTTAGGTCATTCATTTTGCCTTAGTTGATGCTGCAGTACATGTCTGGCCTGCTGCTGATGTGTGAGATTATATTATTTTAACTTTTTTTCTTATCCTTGCAGTAAATTGTGTAACCATGCTTACATGTGAGCTTATATAGCGTGATAAACCTATATGTTCAATAGGTAATGGTGACTCACATTCTGACAACATCTTTCCCCTCAAGTTAACCCCAATGGTCATAAAACTGGTTTAATATCCTATATACCCCGAACTGGCTCCTAGGATTAATTGGGAAGTAAGTAAAGTAAGTGAGTTTGTCTGGTATGCAGTGTACTTCTGGGCATCAGGGGCTTATTAACTTAGTTCAGAATCAAGAGTCACCCTGCAAAATCAGACGCATTACTTAGGAAACTAATAGATTCCCAAGGCATTAAGGCCGTGATGTCAGAATATGTGGGAGAAATTAGAGCTCGATCTGCTTACGTTTGGATATTGAGTAATGGAAGTAATGTCACCTTAATAATTGGGGGTAAGTCAAATACTCCGACAAATAAAGCTAGTAGATCGTCTTTGATATGAGGGTGGCAGCAGCATACATGTATATAAAATGCTCTAATTTGAATCCAAACCTTTTATCAGGATACTACTTGATGCTGATCTGTTGAGGCCCTTCTGAGCAGTAGATTACTCTTGTTTTTCTTCTCCTGCGAAACATGATAACTACATAGACACGTGGAGTTGGCTCAATTGGTTAGAGCGCCGGACTTCAGCTCGCAAGTGTTGAGGGTCGTGGGTTCGAATCCCACTGCAGTATACTGGGATGAGGCATGAGGCTGATATTAGCTTCAGTATCACGCTTGTTGGTGGTTAATTGATTTGAATCGCCTACAACTCAGCTTTGTATAAACAGTGCCTTGTCTGATTTGGAACGGAGATCTATGTGTTGTTCTGCACATTTTAATGAAAACTTATGCAATGACAAGCTCCCTTGTCCAAATGGTACTATTTAGTAAACCAGTTTTTTTATTTGTTGTATAGCGCTTGACTTCTCAGATATGCCGAAGCGCTCATTGAACACAAGCAATGCCAGTGGCGGGGCAGCAGCAGCCTCTAAGAAAAGAAGAGAATCGGCAGCCGCCTCTCAGGTAACCTCATTATACATTTTGTGTTTGCCCATCAGGATGAACGCAGCAATTTCAATTAGGTCCTCAAACAGGATCATCGATGTATTATTTCAGATAACCCGTTTTATTGTGGCACACAACTGTTATTATTGAAGTTGGACTATCACTATCAAATTTACTTCAGATTGAGTATCCCTTACCTGGTCCAATTTTAAGAATTTGACTGAAGCCCATTTTATCGGTGCCATTATTGACTGACGGTCTGTAATTTCCAGTTCCAGTGCATATGATTGGTCAATCCTTCTACATTCATCCTTGCAAATTATGTAGAGGAGTGGTTCATACTGAGGAAAAACTGCACATTGAACTAAGTGTGCCTGTCACCATAATTTGAAACAAATCGGAGGATTATCAAGTATTTGAATGCGAAGAAAACATGGTAGAATCTGGGAAATTGTTCTATTTATATTGGCTATGGAACTTTGAGTTGGCCTTTATTATTAGGATATATCCTTACTCTGTGATAATACCAAAGGTTCTGGCTCTATGTTGGGGTCTCAATTCAATCAAAGCCCAATACCCTCTATATAGTCTGAGCCCCCCAGACTTTTACCCCTCGCCCGACAGCCCCCCGGCGAGGGAAAGTCTGAGAACAATGCAGGATCTTGCTGGAGTTGTCTGCTCTTGAGTCTTATAAGTTAAAAAAGGGGAGCACTAAAACTGCAATATCTATTGATTTCTATTCATGCCACCTGCTGTATTGCTCCAGGTATGAGAGTTTTCCAGTCAGACTCTGGGAAAAGTAGCCTCATGTTTGGGCAATACCCATGAGCAGAGATATTCACTGCCAAGTAATTAAGAAAATCTCAACCAGAATTTCTTTCATTTCGAATAAGGGCGGTCATTCATGACATTGACAAAAGGTCATACAATGTGTATTATTGGACCCTAGGCTATATGAAGTAAGATTAATGTAGAAGTAAGGAGAGGAAAAATCCAAGCAAATCCTGCAAAGTGCATAGACTACCCTCTATACAATGATGACATGTACTTGTCATAAATCATTCGTTGGCTCATTGTGCAAGAAGTCTGCAGTTACATAACCCTGATTGCAAAGACACAAAAAGAATGTAGATAGTCTTCAAAACAATAAATAATTGATGAATGAGATGAGATCTTGATTGGGTCCTGAGAAGGTGTGTCTGCTCATATTTTAAAAGGAGTGGATTAACCCAGTAGGGACTCTATAGGCCCCCAATCAAATGATTTATGGCAGGTTTAACGCACTCATGGTTCCTATTTGAGAGCATTTCAGTGGTACACAAAAATATTGCTGTAATTCCTACTTCTACCAAAAGGACCCATGCAAAAATTTGGTTTCAACTAAGTATAATTAGATCGCAGGTAATTGAGTTTAAGAGGTCAGAGATGTGCAAGCGGCATCTTCACAAATAGCGCCTCAGAACTTTACACCATCAGTTATAGAATAAAATCACAATATTAGGTTAGGTAAGAACCATCGATGTAGAGTTTGAATTTTTAACAATTTGATTATTTGTAGAATAAGAATGTACAGCTAGCTGGTATAATCAACAAAGTTGAACTGAAAAATTTTATGAACCATGCATACCTCACCTTTGACTTTCAACCGAGGGTAAGTAATCTTCAAGGTTTAATTTTATGTTGTCAAACAATTTGTTCTGGTTTGTTTTAGGATATTGCATAACGATCTAATGGAAGTCAGACTAATCAATGGCTACTTGTAACATTCTTCTCGTCCAAAGTTTCAACGTAAAACTATAACTGTATATTGGCTATCTATCTATTTTTTTCATATGAATTTTCAGGTTAACTTTGTCACTGGAAGAAATGGGACAGGGAAAAGTGCCTTGCTAACAGGTTTGATGGTTGGTTTGGGTGGCAAAGCTGCGGCTACAAATCGTGGTAGTCAACTCTCTGGCTTTATTCAGCATGGGAAAAAGTAAGTTTAGATTTTAATTCCTCAACAAATTTTTAATACTGTCAATTTGACCCTCTGCCACTGTGAAAATAGCCTATATAAGTTATAAAGTATCCTTGCGATGTACTCTCAAAACGATGGAGCTATTGTCCTATTGTACTTGACTTCAGTTGTAATGCTTATACTCAGTTGCTGCTTATGCTGACTTAGCTCATTTTCTATTTTGCAGTGTATCAGATATTAAGGTAACACTCAATAATGAAGGAATAGATGCTTACCATCCTGAGATATACGGAGATGTTATCTCTGTTGAACGAAAACTTACAAGAATGAAAGATAATGGATGCACATCTGACTACAAAATCAGAACATCGACAGGTAAACTATCGCATAACCTATATACTATGTGCATATATTTTCCCATTTTGGATAAAGAATATTTGCCTATCATATAGTTATATTATGTAGAAATGCCTTTGGTGATGAACAGTCATGTTCATTATACCCTGTTGCATTTTTCTGGATTTTGTATTTGTAAATTCAGCGGGAAAAGATGTAAAAACTAACTCTATATGAATTGTCTCCTCTCATTCAGGAAAACTTATCAGCAGTCGTAAAATTGACTTAACTCGGATTCTGGATCATTTTAATATTCAAGTAGAGAATCCAGTAGCTATACTTAATCAAGAGACAAGTAAAAGTTTTCTCTGCTCCAAACAACCTTCTGACGTCTACAAGGTAAGCAGTGTGTAGTACCATTCATATATATATATATATATCTCCACACAAACTATACTACAATCATCATTGTCTGCTACCCCATAGTTCTGCCTGAAACAGAAATATAGATGCTTACTTCAATCACTACTTTGATGTTACCCAAGCTAGCCAGAATGACCATTGGGGCACCTCTAGTGTAACTACCACTACTACTAGGTAAACTACCACTGATTGAGCTTGGTAATTTCTGTGGGGCCTATTCCTCACCCTGATATATAATGGTAGGCATCTCCTTCCCTCCATTAACCGGCTGCAATGACAGTATTATTATCGCTATTAAGAAATAGGATAAGATGCATGTGATTAGTTTGATAGTATGATTAAAATGTATATTTTGTGCTTGACATTTTTTCAGTTTTTTGTGAAAGCCACCCTTCTCGAACATATGGAGCAGAACTATGATAAAGCTAAGGTTGAGTTTGATAAGTCTATGGACACTCTGAAGTCAAAGGAATCAGTAAGTACAAATTATATATGATATTACATAGTGATTTATTAACACCAAACGGTGCCCGCCAATGTTACTTGACATGAATCAGAAATACTAACAACCTTGTTACGCAATGTTGGCATAGTGATATGAATTCACTTGATTTACATTAGCACATACTTTTTCTGATGAGACACGAGGGCAAATGTTGCAACCTGTGAATATCTGATGAAAGAAGATGCGATTACAAAAGCCAAAACCAAAAGGTGAATTTTAAATTATGTTTTGTAGGCTTTGCCCACTATGGAGTATGAACTAAAAAAGGCTGAAGAGAGAGCGGAAGCCTTGAAGTCATTAGACAAGCTGAGGACCAAACTTCAGGGCAAGCGGAGCAACTTAGCCTGGGCGGTTGTGGCTCAGAAAGAGGCTGAGCATGAGAAGATGGTGGCAAAGGCTCAGGGTCTACAGAAGAAGCGGCCAAAGATCGAGGACAAGTTAAGAAAAGCAAAGGTTTGTAAAGCCCTAATACACAAGAACCTTGCTATGAGAACATTTCGGAACCTATGATCTGAATACATATATTGTGGCTATGAGATCACAATCGCTATGGTCCCATGTTACGATTTCGGTAGTAATCACCCCATGGAATTGACATTAAAGTCAAATTCTGATTGTGTTGAATGACTTTTTTGACGGAGGGGGGGGGGGAATACACATACCGTGTTGAATCTATCAATATCCTAATAGGCGGCATGGCTGAATGGTTGGCATGGCTGAGTGGTTGGCATGACTGAATGGTTGGCATGGCTGAATGGTTGGCATGGCTGAATGGTTGGCATGGCTGAATGGTTGGCATGGCTGAATGGTTGGCATGGCTGAATGGTTGGCATGGCTGAATGGTTGGCATGGCTGAATGGTTGGCATGGCTGAATGGTTAGCGCGACAAAGCATTCTAAGGGTCTTGCCGCGGAAGATCCGGGTTTGATTCCCGGCAGAAGTTTTTTCCATCATGGAAATTGTTAGCATTCATAATTCAAAATCGAATTAAACCACAAATTCGAGGCATGGGACCATAGTGAGTATGTGTTCCTGAACATCAACATCAAAGAATCGCTTCTGGGAGCTTTGTAATTGAAAACATTTTGTAATGATGATTGTAGCAAGGAGTTTTTGCTCCCAGATTGTAGGCCTAAAAGAAGAGATTCAATGCCCAACGTTATGAGCATGTTTCGAAAACTGACACCGCACAAATAAGTTTTGAGACAAAAAGCTCTGTATGTTTTTGGCCACCCCTAAAATCTATGTGATGGTCTTCATGTTTTACATCTCAAAGCATAGAGATTTATGAATTTATCACGAATTCGGCTCTGGCTTTATATTTAAACTTGTGGCCTTTATGTTGACCATTCTCCACTACTGAATAGTGATATATGACACAATGATTATTTGAATGCTTTGATGAAGTTGACAGGGAGGTGTGAATTGCCTCATCAACATCAACACTGAACATTAAAATAAGCTTGCTGAATACAAAAATAGGTAATTTTATGGCCTTAGAAACACACTGGCGATTATTGCAAAGCAAATCGTCAAAGCAAAACCAACACATGTTTTATATATATTATATTTTGTCGCAAAATATAATCTTTGCAGGAAGATGTTGTGGCTGCAAATGAAAAAAAGACAGAGATTGAGGAGAGAATTAAGGCGATGGCTTGTAAGTAATTAAATAAAAGGTATTGATTACATGACCTGTTTAAAAAAATTGCAACATTGTCTGGCTTGATAGCAGTGTTATTATCACTTTTGTTTGATCATTTTTTTTAAATAGGAAAAGTGCGTCTTGTTTGTTGTATAATGGTAACAAACTCAAGCTTTTTATCTCAGCGGACACAGGCAAGTTCGAACCAGAGCGCCTCCAATTAAAGACAGAGCACAACCAGAGGAAGCAGGCTACAAGAACTAAAATAGATGCAGCCAAACAGGTCCAGAAAGATCTGAGACGAGTAGAGGGAGAGAAAAAACTGATGCAGGACCGAGTCACAGAAATTCAAGCTAAGTTAGTATTGATGCTTATCTATGCGAGCCTACATGCAGTTTTTTTAGTAATAAGAATGATGAAATTATACCTCTTCTCCAGGACAGTTTGTTTGCGTCATAACACCCAGTTGCTTTCTCTGCAATCAATCTTACATATGTGCTCGGCATAGATTTCGCAATCACAGAGAGATATAAGATTTTACTGATGTTTAAAAATGTAGTTCACAGGATGATCGATCTGCTCAGCTGAGAGAACGAGATGAGAAGATTGAGAGGCTCACTAAGAAGTTCAGAGACATAGAACAGAACCACGCTAATACCAAAGCTCAGATGAATCAGGCAACGCAATCACTATCATCACTCACAGAGAAGAGAAATGAACACGCGTATGTGTATAACTACCTGCTATCAGCGTCCAAACACAGTAACAATGGTTGATGAGAACTTGTGGCTGGTGCAACCAAATGCATTACAGCAAAATATTTATTGCATGCTGGTTATTGCTGCCAGAAACATTACTTGGGCAAATAAAGATTAACAAATTTTTTGGAACTTGCTTCCTTGCAGTAGATGGTGCAAAGATAATATCTGTGTCTCAATCTCATGTAGAAAGCCTCATTACCCCTACTGAGTATAGGTTGAGATATAAGGCCATATGGGTTGCACAGGTTCAAGTCCAGGTTTCCAGATTAATATACTTTACAGGTCAAATGTTGGTGAGCTTGAGCGCATTAAGAAACAACGTCAGCAGAAAATAGCCGAACTGGAGAAAGTTCGTAATAATAAGACAGCCAGGTTTGGTAGAAATATTCCAGCTCTACAGGAAGAAATTGAAAAACTGGTAAAAGCTGGTAGATTCAAAAGGCGACCTTACGGACCTCTGGGAGCTCACATTACGATGAAGGATATGAACTATGTCCTCGGAGCTGAGAGAGCACTCGGTAATACGTTTATTTTGTTATCCATGAAATCATTTCCTTCACCACCTTTTGTATGGTCCTGATTTTGAAATCACCCTGATTTATTGTTTTACAGTGTGATGGTTTTCCTGTCTATATAAATAAACTGCATTACCGTTGAATCTTGTCTTGACAACATCCTCAACTGTTTTGACGAAGATGTTAAGTCCTTTCAATGGAACCAGAGGGATTGGGGACACTGCTGAAGTGTAATTATTATCTTACTTTGTGCCAGTATTACTATAAAACTATCATACCTCCGTTGCTGAAGCCTCAACTACTAATATTGCTTAGTCTTCTTAATCAAAGATCTGGAATTTATGAGCACGATTATTTTGTAGGCGGACTGATGTCTGCGTTTTTAGTGGATAACTTGGCTGATAAGGATCTTCTGGAGGCTACTAAGAAGAGATTATACACTCCTGGTGAGAGACCTCCTGCAGTGATACACTGTAAATACTCTGACAGGCGTCACGATATCCAGAGAGACAGAGCTCAGACCAACCATCCTACGCTTAGTGATCTTATCAACATAGATAATGATCATGTGTTCAACTGCATTGTCGACGAGGTATCTATATGTGTTGTGCAATTTTGTTGGTAAAAATCGTTATATTCTTTTAATGTTCAGATTCGTGTTCGATAATCATGTTTGAACTTGAAGGAGACCAGAAAACAACAATGTATTTCACATGAGGAATCAAAAGTTTGATTTTACGGCGCCGTATTGTTTGTAAGGGAGAAACTGTAACGTGCTACCGGTTTTGCTAAAACTCTGCCATGCCGCTCGCAATATTAACAAGTAAGGAGAAGTCTTCATGCAGATAACTTAATTCACGGCAAACACTTTGTTCACAATTATAGGTATCCCCTCAGAATATGGTGTTGGTGTTGGATCCCACACAGGCTAGACAGCTGATGGTTCGCTCACCACCTGCCAAAACTTATGTGGTAAGCATAGAGTAATAATTGAATCTGTGATTATAAATTGAGTTTTGCATGGCTAATAAGCTCTACTTTATAACTTGCCCAACTCACACTAATGTGGTGACGCTACTCCATCCTAAAAGCACATTCTTATTCCACATAGGTGAGTTGAGATTTTGATGCATACGCTTAAGTTGGGCAACATGTGTTGGGAAGTCCATTGAGGATATCTTGATATGTTTTTAGTGTTATGATCGTAAAGGAGATGAGATTAGAGGACCAGAGCCTTTCACAGTATACAGTAACAGTAAGACTAGAGCTAACTTTCTCAGTGCCAATGTTGAGGAAGATATCAGGTTAGTACGAGTCCTACAGAGGATTGGAAAGGGTGTCTGAATGGTTTGGGTTGGATGACAAAATTATATATCTATTACCAATTTTAACAGTAAGTCCGCAGCATACGCTTGCCAATTTGTTGAACGTTATTCAAGGATCAAGAGCATCAGTATTATGTGCCCATACATTTAATTCACAGGATTGCGGGTCTGAGCAAAGGACTGGCCTTGTCATTCTCATCATGATCACAACCAGATGATTAATCAAGTTAGTTATAGCAAGCATGATGTCTCAGCTTGTTGTGTTGTGTGTTGGGTTTTGTATGCAAAATTTATCTACTAAGTATCTGACATGAACTCCCTCCTGCTCCTTATAGTATATGCGCTGTTGGCTCGATTTGTCGACACAGACAGGCTATCACAGTATTTATAAATGAGGCTGTTTATATTGGTTTATTTTATTATAGAGTAGAAACTCAGCAATTGCTCAGTGTGAGCAAAGAACTCACCTCCACACAAAAAATGCTTGATAAGGTTAAGCTAGAGATCACAAAGACTCATTCGGATGCTAACAAGCACAGGAGTCTGGGTGATTCACTAGAGAGACAACTCAGAAAATATCATAAAGTGAGTAGTAGCTGCTGATATGGCAGTTAGTTTTATAAAGTGTGTGTAAATAGAGAGATCACAAGTTCCTTTTTTCATCACAATGTTGTATAATTAGTGATAGATCATTGTTATAAGTGGATGCTTAGTTTGTACAACGGAAGTGTCTCTAAGCAGCAAAGGGTAGCCAGATAAAGACATATATCTATATTTTGATCTCTATCTCTATAGGATATAGAAGAGTTGAAGAATCAGGTGATTGAAGAAGAGACCACGGAGGACGTTGACGCTCTTAAGAGTGATATCGAGAATCTGCAGGATGAGGCTGAGAAGTTCAGAGCTAATCTGCAGCAGGCTAAGCAGCAGCTCGATGAGTGTAAGGCTGCAGAGAAGGAAGTCGAGGAGAAGCTTGCTGCGGTCTGTGCCCGGATACGAGAGGCTAATCATAGTATCGACCCACTCAAAGTAAGGGCACTCAGCAGACTCTATGGTGTGCTCTCACTTTTTGATACTGTGCTTGCGCCAATAGATACAGGTTGAGTCGGGGATGCATACATAGATGGACACACAATATACTTAAAACTCCACAGTATGATGTAGGTTTATTTAGGAAGGTGGTTAATTTGCAGTTCAAACTCCTGCGGTTCAGGAATGCCTTGACTTTGTCATACACCAACAGTGTGTTCAAGTGAAGACAAGATTTTCGCACAGTTTTTCATACCGTTGTTGTTGCTTCTTCATTTGCAGGCAGAACTTGGACAAGCAGATGAAGAGATAGACATAGCTACTAATTCTGTGAATCATTATGACAAACAGCTGAAGGATTGGGACTCAAAAATAGAGACACAGGAGACTGATATGAATAAGTTTTATGCAGAGGAAATTGAGGTTAGTGTGACCGGAAACATGCACAGTGTTGATGGTAGCAGTCAATAAAATATGATAATGACACCTCACCTACATACCCTACAAAGTCAAGTGAATTATTTTGGGCATCCTCAACACACATGAAAAACGGTATCATAATCACAATCACTTCAGTGTACTCAAAAGTTATGTGGGAAACAACTTGATGGCCCACTACACGCCTCCATGTACTGGTTGTTGAGTTTCATCGTAGATTTGAGTCGTGTAGTGTCAGTTTCTTATGTAGAGAGATATTGGCATTGCATCACAAATGTCACAGAGAGTGGAGCCGAAGAAAACACCTCAGTTACTACAGGTTGAAATAAAGAAGATAGAGACTCAACTAACGAGAGAAGAACAGTTGTAAGTAACATGTCACCTGATCTAGGAGCTCGGACAATGTGTCAACATCATCCTTTTCTATTAACACCATCAGAGTATTATGACACTGCTCATGACCTTACATTGATCCATAATTCACTCATTGCTTCCGCCCACAAAACATATATCAAGGAGTTCACATAGATGAAAGGGCGAGGTGACTATCATGTCTTGTCTGCCCCAAATAAAAGATGTGTATTACTCACATAAGAGTAAATTTACATGACATTTATTTCCAGTAAATCTTATTGGTTATATAGTTGTTTTCAGTTAAAGATCGAGCAGGCTGCCTCTGTCATTTAGTGATTGTTTTATGCTCAACAGCTCAAGTCTGTGTGGGCATGAAATGGGTTGAGTCAAAGATCTAATGTCTTATTTATAGGAAAGGAGATGCTGATGAGATTCGAGCACAAGTAAATAGTCTGACAGAAAGGTATCACCACGCAAAGCAGCAGCTTAAGCAGTGTCAGTTATATCGTCAGGTGAGCTCAACTTAATCACTATACCTTCCCAGGATCATTGATGTCAGTCCTAAGTTCACATTAAATGTTATTCACATTTTTTTATATATATTATGATGATAAAGCTGGTGGAGATCTGAATGCATATAGTTTCTAACTTGTAGGTTATGAAGATCTCACTTCATACGCGACGGGAAAACATGTTCAAAATAAAAGTCAGCACAGGCAGCACGACCAAGCTGTTCTTTGCTACGCTCTTACACAATAGAAATTATGATGGAAAGCTCGAAATGGACCATGACGAGCAGAAACTTGAAATAAAGGTATTCTTGGTCTTTCTTTTTGACATAACATAAACTAACCATCAAGACTAACTGAAGATGAGCTTCTCATTTTCTCTGTGTAGACCATAGAAATTTTGATAAGATAATTGGAGATGAGCACAAGCAGTTTTATAACTGAAAGGTGACACTTTAGTCTGTGTGTCATCAATTATGACGGTGTACACTGGATCAGGAATTTCCATCCATATACTAAAACTTAATAATATTAATTACTGAACTTATATTGATAATGTATATTTATTGAGTTTCCACAGTTAATCTCAATAACAATGGGTTGCTTCCAGGTTCACCCATCTTCTGATCAGAATGCCAGTAACAGAGACCTAAAAGGTTTGTCTGGAGGAGAGAAGAGTTTCAGTACTCTGTGTTTTATGATGTCTCTTTGGGAGTCGGTGCATTCTCCCTTCAGATGTATGGATGAGTTTGATGTCTTCATGGTAAGTCCAACTTTGTGCTAGATATGATTAAATAAATCGCTATAATTATAAAAAAAAGAGAACTGTGTTGTTAATTGTTTGAGTGTGATAGTCAAAATCCCTATGTTCATACTGAACACACAGTGAACTCGCCAATATTTCTAATGACATGTTACGGTGAACTGGGTTTACTGGTGGGTGATGAAAAGCTGGAAACTAATGTCTCACTCAGTATATGCTCATATAAGCTGCTAAACTTAATAATTCAGCCCGTTCAGTCTTCTGCAAGAGTGAGCATTGCTGGCATTGCAACATGGTGACTGAATCAATTTCTTGTGTTTTTTGTATGCACAACTCTATTTAGTGCAAATAGATGCATTAAGGTTTTCCTTATTTTTGGAGACACTGGCCTTAGCTTTTCATTCAAGTGGTCATATAAAACCTTGGCATGAAGCAGTTAATATAAAACAGTGCATTTGGCATGAAATTTTACTTTTGCATTGGTGCAGCTTACTTTTGGATATAAATTACAGGATATGGTTAATAGAAGAATCTCAATTAAGATGCTGCTTGAGTTCGCGAAGACAAATCCGCGACATCAGTTTATATTCCTCACTCCTCAGGATACAAGGTAGATCTTTGTTTCTCTCACATAAGTGTATAATGAGCTACTTGTGTAACTTACAGTTGATTGCAATTTTCAATCAATATTTGTTCATAAACAAATAAAAGCATATCAGTCAAATTTCATAGGGTAGAAGAAATCAAGTGTTCCTGTTGTTATTAGAGACAGTAAATTTATGAAGCTGGTTTTCTCCTATGGAAGGCCATGGAACCACAATAAGGCGTATCTTACTGGATAATCTGGACATTCCGTCACACTGTATTGGAACCTTATATCTGATTTTAGTTTGAAGCTGTCGCTATTTTCTCTTGTAGTCAAGTAGAGGTCAACGATTTTGTACATATATTCCGTATGCCTGATCCTGCCAGAGAGTGAGATGGTTAAGTTGCCACTTCTTCTGACTGCTCCACATGTGTCTATTGCCTCCATTCGGAGAATCTGACTTGGAAAACTTACATACCGGACTGCTGCTCCGAATAAGATTGAAATAAAGTATCATTTAACTCTTATAGTACTAAGATTACATCATGTTTATGAAATCATGGCTGCAATCAATGTGGCCACATTTGTTTATATTGCTGTAATAAACAAACTACTTCAAAATTTGCTCTATTTTGAATTGGAAAGACAGGAGAGGAGGAATTTTATACTAACGAAAGAGGACTTTCATTTGTTATCTTAATCAGATTTGTTTAGGTATATTATAACCCTAGTTAGGTGTAGTATAACCGCTTACCATACTAGCTCCATTTTAGTATCCCGGGAATATTACTTCGAATCTCTGTATATATTTCATAAGCTCATCTCAATCTGCCCAAAATAATATATTTCTAAGTTAAGTTAAGTTTTTCCTGGTAGTATCCCTCTACTACGTAGTCTGGATAGGCTGGTACGGGACAGAGCGTTTGTTCAGTCAAGGAGTTAAAGTCTTTAACTCCTTGGTTCAGTCAAGCATTCATTGCATTGTGTTATATCTTGACTTCAATAGGAAGCATTTATTAGTTTATAGCGTTGTACATAAATTAAATACAGTTTCAAATTTAAATTCAAAAGGTTACATACTGGCCTAGTGTTGTAAGCATGATCTTAAGCTCTCTCTGTTTTTCTTTGCACAAGTTTCTTCAGCACTATTTTCTCTGTTTGAGAGGCTTTGCAGAGATAATCTAAGTCAGATTGAAAAATACTTGTCTGCTGCTAGGATGATAGATCACCATAAAAATTGTAATAAAATGAGGTCCAACATTAGTACTTTTTCACATCCTGGTCATGTATCGCTAGCATAGAGCTGTTTGACGTGAGGTTAATTAAATTATTCTCAGCCTCCAGATGGACATTGCGGCCGCTAACGACCGCCTACGGCCGCGATCGCCATCCCTAGCGCTTTTAAGGGCTGGCTGTGACTGCACCCACCCGATGAACATCTGAAGGCAAGTATATCCATCTGTGCCGTCCTTAAGAGCAGAGGTAAGAGAGACATATCGTCTCAATCCGAGAGGATTTAATCTGGATCAGATTCCCATCTCGAAGGTATGAATCCATCTCAGCAAACATGGTGGTATTTATACCAATTTTGTATCCGAGGTCTGAGCAAGGAGTTAGAGGTCCGAGCAGCTGAGCACTTCCCCCAGAGAATTATGTTCTGACACTGATCTAAGAAGTTGTCTACCATTTAAAATAGCAAGTTTGTGATTTTGGGCTAACAAGTGGGACAGTCAAAACTTGTCGCGCCCATAGGCCGCTCCTGCAGTGGAAAAATCCCATTCATTGAGAAAGGATCATTGGAATTTCCCGGGCAAAGCTCATTAATATACAAGATGATGGCTAGCCCATTAACTAAATTATATCCATGAATATACCAGCATCAACTACTTAAATTAGGTTGATTAGTAAATAAGATGTATGAAAACTTAATTTTAAAGTGCGTTCTATAGAGAAAGTACGTTAATTTGGGTATGGTAGAGAACTATTTTGTCAGATGTGGGAATGTGAGGTGGTTTATTTTGGAAGTGTGAGATTGTCGCGCCTGTTGAATAGAGGGTCGATACTACTGTCCATAGAAAGTTACAGAAAATGATTGAACAAAATAATTATGCTGTCTACTAATTCTTTTGGTAGCATTTAGCCAGCCTTATATCCACATTATGGTCAGTGACAGATATCCAAGGAGGGATGGTGGCAGGAGACAGGCATTGACACAATCAAATGGGGCACAACACCATGGTACAACTGAGAACGAACCCTCTGTTCAGTCTGCTGCTGCTGAAGGTAAGGCCATTGCAACCAGCAGAAGGTCCACCAGAAGTAGGAGAGATGATCATGACTTGTCTGAGTGCAGTCCACCTAATGAAAATTCTCATGCAGTACACACTCGGCATAGTGGGAGGAGCTATCCCCCACCAGCACTAAATGGTGTCTCTCCAAGACAGGAGCCTATAAGTGTGAGAAGGAGCTCAAGGAGAGGAAATCAAGTGGATGATGAAGTGGGAACAAAACCAACTGTCAAGGTTTGTAATGGACACAATATCATTGATTTGAACGTTATGTGCACAGTAATTACAAGACTTTTCAAGCAATAACTGCCTGATACAACCAAGAGATGAGTTAGTAATTGTTGTTTCGATCAAGACGGAAAATATTACAACCATACAATCATATCAACAATGGCAACACTGGTGTTGATTTACTTTTGCAGGAAACGGATTCCCCAAAAAACCGATATGAGGAGAGGAGAACCACGCAAAGATCACAAAGGTACCTCCACCACAGATAGTGTAGAACGGTTACAGTACAGCATTATCCTAAATATCAACATCGATTAAAAAATGACAATTGCTTACTTTCTGCCTATCAGTGCCGCCAAATGTTATAGATAATGTCGTGTGAAAATCTTTCTAAGCAGAGGTGATATTCAGGAGAGTGAAGAAGAACATGATCATCATGAAGAACATAGAAGAAGCTCAAGACAAAGAAAGTCTGTGTATTCCTCTTATAATGAGGTTAACATTACTACCCCTTATACATGGAAAAGAGGTAGGAGGAAAGATACAGATTCACCAAGAGCAGATCAGGTATGAACAAGGAACAGCATCACTACTTTGTTTATACGCAACCAATTTGATATTACATGTTCTGTGGGTGGGTCCACAAAGTTTGAACCATGCATCTCTAGCAGTTCTCCCAGCTAGGTGTGATCAGATTGTGATGTTGGCAGTTTCCAATTGAAAGCTGTCTTGGCTACATGTCTCAGATGCATAATGTCTTAAATCATTGAACTGTCACACATCCCTTATAGGAGCATGATGAAGAAGATGGGAATATGGAGACTATGGACATGTATACAAGAGTGAAGAGGCAAAGGAGAAAGATAAAACGTGACATGTACGGTATGCCTCTTCTAGATCAGGAAGAAGAAAAGTCTACTGAGGATGAGGAGACTGAAGAGGAGGAGGGAGATGGAGAGGAGGAGGAAGAAGAGGTGAGGTGGTCTCGTGTGTTATCACTAAATTTGGGATTGGTTTGCTATAAGTGAATCCGCCCATGCTTCCTCAAGAAACCAGGTCTAGGTGTAGGGATGGCAGAAACTCAGTAACTGGTAATGTGACATGATTATGATACTGTGACAGCACATAATAAGATTTTTTTTGTATTTGCAGGAAGGCGATGAAGGAGAAGAAGCAACTGGAGGACAATATAATTTGCGTCAAAACAAACCTAGAACTAAGTTGTATGAGGCTCCTCCTGTTGGTGAGTTTTTTCTACTCATTTCTACCCGTTTGTAACAACTTATGCGCAAAATTTTTATTTTATATTTTGCAGTCTTCCATTTATTTAATTCAGAAGAATAAACCATGTGTGGATAATTATTCACCCTGATTTTTTTCCTTTTGTATGTTTCTTTATCAGTTATTTATTTGGTATTTATTGATCGAATTGTAGAGAGAAAATCACGTCACAACTACTTCAAGGAGACCCCACCGAAGAGAAAGTACAAAGAAAGAAGCGAAATCAAATTTAAAAGCCCTGCTCATCGACATAGAGAGTAAGATTGTCATCGAATTTTATCCTTATTTGCCTCTTGTTCCGACGTCTCGACGCATCTTGTCCGTTTCAGTTTGCTGAACAATTGTTCCAAGATGCACAGTTTACTGGATGTGAGCTGGTACTATGGTATTCAAAAATTGCAAGTGCTTCTTGTGCTTGCCATGTCCCTCAAATCTTCATCTGACACTAAACATTTGATTATAGGAAGAGCAGACGAAGAAGAAGAAGGGCTCAGCATAGAACCTCCTCTACCTCCAGTAGCTCTAGTGGCAGTGAGAGTGAAGATGAGAGAAGATTCGCTCGCAGGAAGAGTAAAAGTATGGCCAAGGCTAGACAGAGGTAGGAACCAGGAACACTTCCAAACTCGCATTTATTTCTTGTCTTCGGTCCAATTTATTTCCAGCATTTGGTTTTAGCAATCAAATTCTGAAACATGAGCTGAACTCGGCCTACCGCCTTTAGACCTCCTCCCCTATCTGATGGAAAAATAGAAGCTATTACAAATCAATTGTAATTGATCAAAATTATCCCCTCCACAGTGATATACAGCCGAATATCTGCACACACACCCTCAGAGTCAGGCGGCTGACTTAAAATAGTTTTTTATCATGTATGCTTTATACTGTTTGATCAGTTTTCCTCCTGCATTTGTATATGTCAGAAATTATCTTATCTTAACCATAGTTATGGTCCCACTTAGGTAAATGTATGTTTTGGCTATTTCTTTTTAGATGTTTACCTATGAATTTAGCACAGAATGAGCTGACCCATGTCATGAAGGACAGACAGAAGATTGGAGCAAGTCTAGCTGATATTGATCCCATGAGCCTTGACAGATCGGTGGGTACTTAACTTGTATCATGATTCATCTATGCTTTGCTTTGATGAGAGAAAGATACTATCAGTAGGGCTTTCAACAATTACCTCTACTATAATATATATTCTCATTTTATTTTATAGATAACATTTGACAGTGTAGGTGGATTGACTGAGCACATACAGGCACTGAAGGAAATGATAGTGTTTCCTCTTCTCTATCCAGAAGTTTTTGAGAGATTCAAGATTGCTCCACCCCGAGGCGTACTCTTCCATGGCCCTCCTGGTAAGTTAGCAGTCATCTTCTATTCTTATGTAAAATACATGTATGCTGTTTACAATGTGGAGCTTAGTTGTATTTCACAAACAATTGGAAGCACATGATAATATGACAATTACACTTTCCAATCAATGAGATCAAACATCCAATGTAAAATGCTATAATGTAAAGAGCTATCGAATATCAGAAATATGCCAGTTATGGAGTTGTCCCCTTTTGTAACAACATGTATTTGGGAGGATAACCCCCCTTTCCACCATTAAAATATTTATTTTTCACACCTTCATCACTCACCATGCTTGAATCGTTGATTCCAGGTACTGGTAAGACACTAGTGGCCAGAGCTTTAGCTAATGAATGTAGTACAGGAGAGAAGAAGGTGTCTTTCTTTATGAGAAAAGGAGCGGATTGCCTGAGTAAATGGGTAGGGGAGTCAGAGAGGCAACTAAGGTTACTCTTTGATCAGGTTTGTAATATATTGCAGCTGATACCGTAGAATTTGACTTTCGCTTAATGAGACAGCACTCAATTAAACCTAACTTTTTGAACAACACTGATTTTTGTAGTTTGTGGACCCAACCGCCAGTTCAATGGCTACATTTTGACTTACATATTCTATCTTTTGCAGGCATATCAGGTGCGACCTTCGATCATATTCTTTGATGAGATTGATGGCCTGGCTCCTGTTAGATCCTCAAGACAGGACCAAATACATTCTAGCATTGTTTCCACATTACTGGCACTGATGGATGGATTAGATAGCAGAGGGGAGGTGGTTGTAATTGGTGCTACAAACAGGATTGACTCCATAGATCCTGCCCTCCGACGTCCGGGACGCTTTGACAGAGAATTTCTTTTCAATCTACCTCCAGTTGAGGTGAGCATTTCAATCTAAACCCTAGCAGTCTGTCTTGGGTGTAAGACCTTATCATTGTGATTTGTCTTTAGAAAAAACACATGTTGTCATTTCTTTGTACATAATATCTTGGTATACACTAACGACAACAGCCATGCTATATCTGGTTCAGCTGATATTTGTCTCTAAGTTGTAAATGTAAAGGTTGTTATGTAGGGTTCGTTATGAATGTTTTCCTATTTTAGGCCCGAGCTGACATATTGAAAATCCAAACTAAAGAGTGGAACCCAAAGCTGCTAGATAGTTTCGTCCATGAAGTCGCCTCCAAATGCAATGGTATGTGTCATCTCATACAAGGTGTATGGGTGTATGTTGTTTTATTCCATAATTGTGGTTTTAGGAGTTTTGCCGTTTTGATTTTGCGAAACTGGAAAAATATGATGTATTTGATTTATAGGGAGAGAATAGGGAGAGATTGTTTTAGGTGTTTCGGATGTGATTTGGTCAAAGAGGAATCAAAGTGCAAATGGCTGCATATTGTAATCCCTTCTGGTAGCTTCTCTTTGTGGGATTTGTGTATTGTTACTGTTTGTTACTTGTAGGTTACTGTGGTGCTGATATGAAGGCTCTATGTACTGAAGCTGCACTACATGCTCTTAGACGTAGATATCCCCAGATATATACATCTAATGATAAACTACAGCTTGACGTCACTAGTATCGATATTAACGCCGGAGACTTTCATTATGCAATGAGCAAAATTGTACCTGCTGGTGAATATGTTTCATAAGTTCTCATGCTTGCGTTTATATTGAGCACCCTGTCCAATGAATGATGAAATAATATAGTAAATGAATGAAACTTACCTTTTGAAAACCTAACATTATCAATAATTTGTGATTTGAATGGATCTGCCTCTTTTCATCTCTGATATGATGAAGTAGAGATAATATACTTGTACTTGGTTTCGTGGTTTACATGTGAATAAAAAAGCAAACTCACTTCTCTGTTTTTAGGACAAAGAGCTGTATCTTCACCAGGAAGACCTCTATCTGTTATTATACAGCCTCTACTGAAGAGACAGCTCAAGTTACTATCCAGTGTGCTCAGCTCAACCTTCCCTTACTTACCTGATATCTCTAAAAGTGCACAAAGCCAGTCGACTTGTGAGTACCGTCGTCTGCTTCTAGTTAAAAATTAGAAAGTATTCTGTCATCTTTTCGCATTTCCAACTCTATGTTCTTCTATAGCTATATCTTCTGTAGCTAGTGCTTGGTCTTGAGTAAACACCACCGTTTGATGCCTGTTGTCAAGATACTTATGTCTTTTTCAATGGCTGTGTACATAAATTGATTAAACATTCTACTTCTACTACATTCTACTACCATTATCTTCATGTCATTGTACATGAATGTATATATGTGTGTGTGCCTTCCTTCCAGCCTCATCAATGATGGCCAGTCTTCTTGACGCTGTCGATGATGACTCAAACTCAGCACCTGTTGTTGAATGGACCAAATCTACAAAAAGAAAATCAAAACAAGCTCAGGCTGATTTCACAGGACCATTTCTCAACTTAAACATGTGAGTGAATTGCATTCCCTACGTGTAGAAAATGGGCTACCTAGCTATGAGTTTTCAAACTTTAATGTTGGGCAATTTTATCAATCGAATTGAACGTAAGCTACAGCATATAACGCTCTGAGCAATCCATATTATTATTTTTCGGTTTTATAGATCAGCCTACAGTCGACCTATCGTGAGTAGACCTAGGTTACTTCTATACGGAGACCCTGCCTATGGACACAGCACACACCTCGCTCCAGCTCTGCTACATGCGTTAGAGAAGCTCCCTGTTCACTTATTAGACCTACCTACACTGTATGCTAACAGTGCCAGAACGCCTGAGGAATCCTGCTCTCAAGTAGGTCCCATCGTGTTTCATGATCAGTTCTAGTTGTTAAATTTGCTTTTCCTTTCTATTTTGTTAGTCAAAGCAAGTGGTGTCATCTTCATATATCTATTGATCAGGATATGTACCTCATTTAGTTTCCGAGTAATGATCTTAATCCTCTCAAGACCTCAATATTATACCATAGATATATCCATGTTGACAGGTTTTCCGAGAAGCTCGTAGAAGCACACCCAGTGTTATATACATACCACACATTGACAGCTGGTGGCAGGTTCTCTCTGACACTATGAGAGCTACTTTTCTCATGATGTTGTCTGATCAAGACCCACTCATGTCTATTTTATTGCTGGCTACCGCTGACAGGCCAGCCACTCTACTTCCCTTAGAGGTATCAAACTTCTTGAGCTAACATGAACATTGAAAGGGTTTATTTCATCAATCGCTTCCACTACCCAGTGTAGTAGGAAGCCACACATGATCATGCTGCAGCATGATTGAAGAGTCTTCTAAGCCTTATTTTAAAACCAGACTGATGAACTACAATCAATACTGAAATGCTGAATTCCGAATGCTGAATTGGTGATGAAAATTTGTTTTTTGGACTGGTTTTCTAATATACTTATTTAATATTACAGATAAGACACCTGTTTTCACTCCATACCAGTGAACAGTACCAGGTTACTAAGCCTCAGACCCCAGAGATAAGAGAGTTCTTTGAGGATCTCATCATGAAGCAGAGCTGTGTGCCTCCTCCAACTAGAAAACAAGCTGGTATGTCCAGCTCTGTTGCTATTATTTGCAGGTTGTCCACGTTGTTTTTGGTGTGGGAGTAGTATTAGATCACCCCTCTCAAATTAAGAAAAGGGTACCCATTGTATTAACGCATACATGGTCGCCTGCTACTTTGACAAAAAGATAGAATGATTAGCAGCTGCAACCTCAGCTCAGCTACCTTGTATCCATTTCATAAACTTGAATTGATGTTATTCCCCAGTTGTTGAAGGTATCAAATAAATATAAATTTTCTAGCTCGAAATCTGCTGGAGGTGTTACCTAAGGCCAATGTGACAAACAAAACAGCTGAGCTGACTGAGATTGAGGAGAAATCACTATGGAAGCAAGAGGAAGCTGTACTAAGAGAACTTCGACTATTCCTGCGTGATATGCTCAATAAGCTTGCCAGAGACAGAAAGTTCAACATTTTTGCCAAACCAGTTGACAATGAAGAGGTATTTTTTTAATTGTGACTTGGATTGAATCTACCATCTCTACTGATTAATACAGCATTGATATGAATTTATAGATCAGTGGTAAACACATAGCATGTCTATTTGTGGAGACATACCATCAGCATGAAACTTTGCGTCAGGATCTGGATAAAGCCAAAAATCTGGCAGCCTTTAGGTTACGCATTGATCGATGTCAGAGTAACAACCTTCAAAAATTCAGGCAAGCTGCTTGACAAAAGTTTACAAGGGGCAGCTGTATTAAGATTCTGAACTTTTGGATCAATTAAGGATAAAAGATGCGGTTCAGCAACCATACATAAATAGCCATATGCTTTTTCATGGTCAGATATGGTCCCCTCATCCATATAATATATCAGTGTTCACAGGTTTGTATATACACGTCAGATCTTACAGAGTTATCATCTCATGTCTAATTTCAGGTACCTGACTACTATGAGATAATCAAAGCACCTATGGATCTTCTGACAATGATGTCAAAGATTGATTTACACAAATATCAAACATGTAAAGAATTCCTAGATGATATTGACCTGATCTGCGCTAATGCTCTGGAATACAACCCAGCTGACTCAATAGCAGGTTTGGCTCGTAATATACATATTAATGTAAACTAAAAATATTTTTCAACACAGATTTAGATGGAAAGTGACTTAGCTCTCACCGATCCAGGCAGCATCAACCCTATCTTGCTCTGTGCAGCACGTCAATCATGTATGATCATTTTTTAGGAAGGATTTCTGTGTTAATTTGACTATGTTGGTGGTAATTGATCAGGAATGCTCAATGGCCCACTTTGAATGTTCAAAAACAATAAGTATTACCGTCTTCTAAATTATAAAGTCATATAATTCAGATGCCAGACACACATAACTACAAGTATATTTGTAGGTCGAGCCATCAGGCACAGGGCTTGTGCACTGAAGGACATGGCTCACGCTCTAATAGAGGCCGAGCTGGATGAAGAATTTGAGAAGCAGTGTAAAGATATCCTCGAATCACGTCAAAACCGAGGTTAGCTGATGAGTGGTCAGGATGTCAATAAAAATCGCGGCAATTCTTTTTGATATCATATAATCCAAGTTAAATAATCACAATTTCACAAGTATACTGTCATCATAAACATATGCAATGAGACTCTTTTTTTTCTGCTAGGAAAAAGTCCATCAAAGTCGGCGCCAAACTATTATCACACTAAGCCTGCTGACGGGAAGGGGCCAGCCGTAGGACTACCCGTCAGGTTTAGTCGACGGTTGAGACATGAGGATGCAGAGGAGTCACTACTAGCTCTGGAGACGAAACAGCTGCTGGATCAGGCCCAACCATTCTCTGACGCGCTGTAATTATTGTTATACCAGTTTGTACCTGTCGTGTACCCTCATGTCTGCCTTACTGTAATTGATTACATTTACATATATCAATTTCTGGTAAGATAAAATATCAAGCTGTTGTACGATGTTGGCGAGCATAGATTTTTTAGGTGACAATATTCTCTTCCTGTTCTTGGCAGGAAAGAGATAAGTAGACCAGTAAGACATAACCGTGTGTCACACGACATAACTCAAGATGACCATCCCAGTCCGCTAAAGAAAAAGAGGAGGAAAAGAAGTCGGTGGTCACAAGGACAAGCACAAGTACCTAACAAGAGGAGGCAGCAACCGCCCAGTATGAATGAAGACATGCAGGTTAATAGCATATACAACAATCACCTTATTGAGATCAGGACAAACACATAGTGACATTTGATCTTGCATGGTTTTCCCATGTAAGTGTGAAATTAATTCACCGGCAGTAGTACCTTTTTCCTGTATTACTCATGGTTTAATATCATATATCCACTCATGGTTGTATAGCTGGGGGACGGGACCTGGAATGACAAATGAGCTTAGCTGTGTATAACTATAATTTCTTAACTAAATATTATTTCGTATGTAGAGCGAGGATGAAGAAGAAGCAGTAGTTGAAGATGGGCCTACGGAGGATAAGCTCCACACACAGGAGCACAGTGAGAATCAGAGTCAACCAGAATTACCCGCCGAAGAATTACCTGCTAAAGAGTCACCTGTTGATAAATCACCTGCAGAGGAATCACTTACAAAAGAATTACCTGTTGGAGATGTCAACCAGGCCAAGCTAGACCTGACTGACAAGTTTGCTAACTGTGTGGACAAAACACCCGACACAGAACCGGCGACTAACGGAGAAAATGAGTGTGTAGCAGAAGATTTGGTTGAGGAAATGGATGACAAGCCGGCGGACACAGGCAGCCATGAGAAACAAAATGGAGATTGTGAATCAAGTCCGGCATCCGATACAAATCAGAAAGACAGTGCTTATGCTTCCTTGTTTCAGCATGATACTCATAACAATGCTGATCAAATAGATCCTCAGACTGCTGATCAAATGGACACCGAAGAGACTGAAGGTGAAAGAACCTCTGACTGTCAAGAGAGCAAAAATATCACAGACACAAACCAAACAGCCTCTGTTGATACTCACAATGGAAACTTAACTGAAAGTACATCACACAAGACCGGGACTGACACAAGTGCTATGAATTCAGAAGTCAACACAGCAGGTCCCAAGTTTGAGATGCTGACTAGTCCAGAGAAAAGACTGGGGTCAAAATCAGCTGATGCACCACAGTCGCCATACATACATGAGAAAGTATTGGGTGAGTTTACCAGGTCATAGAAATTAATTTGTTTTTATTCCTGTTTTTAGGACAGCACTACATGCCGAAATTGTTGTCTTCGTTTTGATATTTTGCGCGTCCACTTATCTATGGCTCTAAAACTAATTAAAGTTTATGTGTAAATTATAAAACGATCAATAATACTTTCAACTCGATTATGATTATTTTTGAGCCAGGCCGCTAAATTAAAATGTTTGAATTGTGTAGATGATCTGATTTGATATACCAAGGACATGCATTATTACTGTTGCTTTTACCCAGAAATAGAGCCAAATTCAACCAAGAGGAAGACACGCTCTATGACACAGGACCCACATTCAGCTAAGTGTATGGAGATAATAGAAGCCCCATTACCTGCATTCTACATAGACACGGATAAACTTCCCGCTCTACTAGATAAAGCTGTGCATGTCGGGTGTTTATGCAATCTTACTGAACTAGAGAAGTTATATAGTCTCATCGCTCAAAAGATCTATCATCACCGAACAGCGTACAATAGGACAGTGATGATACAGGTACTGCCTCACATTTTTTTAGCACAATTAAAGCCCAACTAGGGTTAAATTTAGCCACCAAATATATTTTGAATATTATTTTTTAAATGTGTGACTTCCGCTCATGTAGATCACTGATTTGATGACCGCTCTATACTTAGTTAATATCCATATTATGTATGATCCTAATTTATAAATCACAAACGCAATTATACAATCATTCAAGGACAGAATTATTCTAGAGCAACTGTCATCACCATACCATAGAAAGGCACAAATCATGATGTTACACAATACGCAACTCTTTTTTTTTCAGGAGATAGAAGATGTGCTGGATAGCTTCAATCAATAAAAACTCTGTATGCTCTCCATGTAGAGTAGACATTGCAATATGCAGGCTCAATGTAATACTAGGCCAGTATTGTACAACTCAGCTCATGATTCCAGAACTTGTTTCAATGTTTTTATCTTACTTTGTAATTGTTGTGGAGCTTCATTGGGAAAGGTCTTCACTCGTAGGAAGACCATTGACTATTATTGCTCTATTTGTGTTCTTTCAAGACATTTGTTCAATATTTTGATGAAATAATGTTCAAATTGCTCAACTAAGGCGCAACTTTTTTTTATTCTTTAAAATACATTATTTGTCAATATTGTATACATTCACCTCGGAAATCAATCCTTTTTTGAGGAATAAAAATCTACCGATACAAAAACTCTTCAAACTCATTTCTTTTGCTTCTTATTTCTTCTGACATTTTGTTTCATCTGAGTTGAAGGATGGGGATGATTTCTTTTCCTAGGTCCCCGGCTTTTAGAACTATGCAGCTTGGCCTCCTTCTCTGTAACTACAAGATCAACATGATGTGTTACAATTGCCCACAAATTGATCATTGATTCTATGCAATATCACAATTATACCAGGAACATAAATAATTTTGGGTATCAGTAGGTTTCCAGCCTTGAGAGAAGAATTATCCCATACCTGCATTCCTCAGTTTAGCCTTAACACATTTGTGATCAGGGAGTTGACATCGCTCGCACATCACACAATGTTTCCATGTTGGCTTGACACATTTCTCGCACGAGTCGCAGTGCACATAGCTTAGCCCATCCTACAAAACCAAAAAGTGTATGCAATTATTTATAAAGCTAGGCTATGCCTTATTTTCGATCACTTGGTAAAGTCAATGTTAACACATCAGTTCTTACCTTGGTTGTGCAGCTCTTGCATTTCATGCAGTGAGAATTTTCTGTGGTGCTGTATTTCTCACAAATATCGCAATACCTAAAATATACACATAAAAGAGTGAACCATATCACGGATCATAAAATCTATCATCGTAGCTTCTTTTGCAAGGAAATGCAAGCTCAATCCCACACTCAGCATGACGCCACATGAATACACCAGTTCATTTGTAGTGCAACTAAGTAAAATATTCATTATCACTAGTCTGATCAGATGTCGTGTTTACCTGTAGCCTTGATTTTCCGGTAGATGTAGCTGCTTCAGCGGTATATCAGTATATATTCTCGCTGGTGACCCCCTCTGTTTACCCCCAAGACCACCACTATATCCACTGTGATTAGAATAGTTTACTTTATAGTCTGACATCTGTAGCCTCGGCATAAACTCAGCGACTTGAGACTCATTAAAGTAGGGGAAAAACAACATTGTAGAAACTAAAATAGACATCAACATAGCATATGAGGTTCACTACACTGCAAAGTTAGCAAAGACCATGTTTATGGTAGGAAAATTTTAAAATCTTGATCAGCGTTTTATCACACATTCATTGCAAATGTACAAATCCTACCTACCTACCTTCAACACTGACAGACTCGGTGATTTGTTCGATTGTTCTCTGTAATGCCTTAAGGAGCCCTCCATATGGTGGATCGACTACTATCAAAATTTTGTGTACATTTACAAAACATTTTCTAAATCTTTCCTCTTCCTCCAACTCAAAAAAGTGATGGTTGAACATGTTGAAGTGGCCGAAGTCTTTGTAATACTGCCTCTGGAATTGAAACATGGTATCATGATTAACCTGCTGCAACCTTGAAGGAAATACAAGTATGATGTGAGACATGAGGATCCAATAATAACAAAAATACTGTTATAGCGGACTGATGTTTCTGCACAAATAGCAATGTGTGTTCATCTCTTTAGTTTGATTGAGATCTCATTGCAGCCATGCAGTGACCTAATCATCTTACCAGCCTGACATCAATGTCAAGTAGAAAACTTTTGACAGTACTCTCATCACCTGACTGCTGTAGAGATTCGTGTATGCTGGGTGCTCCTATACAGACAACTCCATCAAAGCTGTGCGCCTTCACTGTGTCCAAGAGTAGCTCTGTCACTTCAGGTGCAAAGAAGAATTGCTGGATAAGCGAAAAGATATTCACATCAACTGTGATCATTCTCACCCTTTTATTTGCTTTACAGACTTTGTTCACAGCGGAAATAATAAAACCCATGACAGAATCCTTGATTCAGAGGCCATAGCAAGTAGATCTAAGAATCTTTTCTTATCAAATACCGTCTTGATTATCTCTTTTAAATTTGGTGTTGTACAAGAAGGCATGTGTCATTATGATGATGTTACATTAGGCTCAAAATTGGACAGCAAACTGCCTCGAATTGTCAAAATAGTATCATTTGCACCCAACTGACCAGTGTTTGGCTTAAAACATCAAAGACATATGAAAACAGCCTTCTGTAATTCACAATTGTTATGGAGCTTCTTCGTAGCAGAGGAGAGTCATATACATACATGCTTGCTATGACTCTTTTGTTACCATATCTATACCCTAAGATCAAATTAGCATGCTGATGGTGAGGCTGGTGGGTGACTGGTGGCCGAAATACAGTCACTAAGAGTTGTTCTAATCAGGATGAGATTTTACCGTCTATCTAACCCCTTCATAAGAGAGATTGAGATCTTACAGCATTAGTCTTGTTCGACTCTTTAGGAAGGATCCAGTGGGATGGAAACTTTAAGTCCTTGGCACCTAACTCTCTGTGATGAGCTGAGTGTTTTACACCCACACATGATGCGTTTGGAAGCAACACTCCACATACTTCACAGTACTGTACTGGGGGAGATACTCTACAACAAGAACATTTGTATCACATTATACAGGAATTGTCTGGTTCAATTTTGCCAGATTTGTCAAACTCTGAACCATTCCAACAATGTTAGAGCGTGATAGAGTTGAAATTTTCAAATTACATTATCAACAAACACTGATAGTAGAATGGACACATAATTTACCTGTCCAAAAAATACTTGTAGTCCTTGTTACCCTCATTAGCAGTTAGATAAATCTCGTCTCTCAGCTTCTTTTTCTCAGCGCTGACTGATTTTGTATAAGGTTGATAGAACTGACAGTCCTTCCTGCCGCGGCAAGCTGAGCAGGCATAGAACTTCTCTAGTACAGACCCGTCACTGTCTGTCTGAACAAACAGCAGAGTGGGACCTAAAATATATCAGCGCATTTAACAGACACGTTCATAACTAGTTTGAAGTTTCAAACAGCTACAATCAGGCATTTGTGGCATTGAGCTCTCAAATGCTGCAAGATTACAATTGGAGCCATTTGCCGGAGACTTCAAACTAACATTATAAATGGTCATGAAAGCAAACACATTTGAAAAGAAGTGCACACTGTTTATCACCTTTAATTATATATTATTTGCCTAATCATTATTTTTCTTATGTATCACTTTATATTTTTTGCTGTACAACTAAATCATAAACATACATTTGCCGGAATTCATATTATGTAGCGTGCGTAGATTGTAAATCTATTAACACAACTCTCACCATGAGGACACACAGGTACATCATCAGTAGATGTTGGTTCACAAAGGTTATAGTGTTTCTTTTTCCGTTGGTCGTACGGCATCTTTGACTTCCTTTTTTACATTAACATTAACCAGTTGTTATCTAAAAACAAATTCGACTTGATAGTGGATATATATATATATATATATTTGTGTGGGGCAAACTTGATATGCTTTGGTCTACAGTGCTATATGCCTGATGATAAGACTAAGGCTAGTTGGGTAGGCGTGCAAGCCTCGTCGGCACAAAAACCTTTATAAACCCACATCACCCTCAGGGGTGAACACTTATATGTGACAACCAGGGTCGCTATACTGATATGATAGGTTTTTGATTCAACAATCAATGTCTAGTGCCCGAGCATCTTTAAAAATAATCTATTTGCCTAATCACACTAAATCATTTTTGGCTCTAATCGGGTTTTTTTTTCCATCTGATGTTGGGGCAGATGCTGGATGTATATCCGTCTTTTGCAATACCCACTCTCTGTGACCCAATAACAATGAGTGAGAAGAGAACAAACCATGAGCGCCTTCGCTTGCAAGTGTGTATTTATTAAGCCTGTTTTCAATCAAACACTCAGTACTGGACAGCTGTCGCTTGATCCAAATCAGAAATAGAGATATATTTGCCAGTGTAACTGGCCCAATAAATGAGAAGTTCACTAGCTAAAAGAGCAGGCTTTAAAATGGATTCAATGCAATGACTCTTGAGTTGGCCTAATTTGACTTGAGTACATACATGTTTTCAGTATGCATGGCAGCGGGTGGCATTGATTTGGACTGGTCATGCACATTTCTGAATCTTCTGTATAATCCACTAGAAGTTAGTATTTACAACCACATGTCAATGTTAGTCTCACAGTAAATATTTCACAATGCTGACTATATGTATCCATTCCTTGATGTGCCATGTATGATAATGTATGTTATTGTTACTTACATGCTGGGACAGGTCAAGTTGAAACTATAGTATAATATCTGCCAGAGATCAGGTGTTTCCTAGTCCAATGATGTTCACTAATTGACAACAGGCAAAGCCCAAATCAGTTTGTTCTAATTTAGTTCGCTCCTTGGGTTATGTATTAATTGTTTCTCCTTGATTTATTAACCAATCAGCAGATGCACTGTTTCTCTGACAAGGCATGTTTCTTTCAAACAGGAATCGCAGATAAAAAGTATAGATGGAGTCTTTGCTAACCCCTCTTGTTTTGAACACTGTGATTGGGTTACATGCATCTCTCCAATGATGTGATTGGGTAAATACTGAAATCAGGGAGAATGTAGTCTAAGTGCTCAGACTCCAAGGCGCAGGGAGTTACTTGCGCAAGCTATCAAACTCGATAGCTTGCGCAAGTAACTCCCTGCGCCTTGGAGTCTGAGCACTTAGACTAGGGAGGATGGGATCCCACCCTCCAGGGGGGGCCGTCGGACAGGGGGCAAAGTCTGGGGAGCTCAGACTACATCAGAAGAAATTGATTGAATTATTTGGTAGTTGTCTTCTCTATTGAATACATATTCCAATAGACTAGCCATATCTCAAAGGCCGCTGCAGTACGTAGGAGATTAACAGAATGCTGGTGCTAGATAACATGTCATGGTTTTGATTTCTCTTTTCGTGACAGGCTAATTCTGATTGTAACATACTGGTTTGTTCACTTCACTAGTCATTTCATCATCACATTCCGCAGTGAAACTGTAAGGTGACTATAAATATATATTGTTACCATAGATGTTTATTACATAATCATGGTCTATGATCAATTATTTACATCAAGTGAATATGATAATTTATACTGGTAATATAATTATAGAAACTTCTGAGCAAAGTACATAGGTAAGCCATAAATATTGGTTCCGCTCACTCATCAAGTAAAAAAGGAAAGCTTTTATATAGCGCAATATGCTATGAATTTAATGTAATACCTACAAAAATTGTTCATCGAATTAGACATAATAGCGAGAATGATGACAAAAACATAACCTCAGTCGTGGAATGGTGGTAGACAATTATCAATCACCGCACCATAGAATTGCGTATGTTCACTAATGATGCTGATCCTATTGATAAAATGGGCACAAGTCATTTCATTTTGTAAGAATAGTACTCAGGGGAAGGTAACTTGAGTGAGGTAAGCTTACTGTTAAATATCCGGCAACACCTGATTTAAAACCCTTTGAGGCTGGATATGCAATCACATCATGTCTCAGGAGATTACTTAGATACATGAGGAGATGATTCCTCGTCACAGGGAGCCATCATTTCTCTGTAGACCTTGAGAAGCAGTTCTCTAACCATCGGGTGGATTTCTAATTGAGGTACAGCCTGCTGTAGGCCTGCAGCTGTGACAAGTCTGAACATGTCATCGTGTGAGAGAAGATTAATCAACGCCTTGTTATACACATTTGATATATCTGCAAAATACAATAACAATTAATTTTTAGTGTTAAAATAATAAATGCGAAGTTTGATGAAACCCAAAAGTTATCTGAATGCAAACTCATGACAGGTTATGAATTACGAATCACACACTTTTTTGCAATCTGTCAAGTTTCTGAAAGTGACAAAATGTCAGCATAACCATAACTATGTTAGATCATGCTGTTCTATGCGTTATATCATAGAGGCAGGGTCATACTGCTGTAGGGTGGATCAACTACAGGTATATGTTATAGGATAAAAAAAAATACAAACCAGTCAGTTCAGGATTTCTTCTTTTCAGTATACTGAATGTCGTCAAGTCTGTGGCTATAATATACCAACATACAGGCCATGTTACTTCTATATATAACAACTTATTTCAAAGAGATGCCTTGATGACTGAAGTCTTTATTTTAATACTGTCATCTGTTGCATTGAAGTGATGATCTAACATTCAAGTTGGCCAACATAAGTGCTGGTTTAACAACATATATGACTTGATATCCAGTAGATCCACACCTCTTTACAAACTGGTGCCAGATTTCTCAAACCTCTACCACAATCATGTGACATACAATTTTTGTCACTGAGCTCAGGAATGAATGTGCCAATTAACATCATGATGAAAACTTCTGAGGAGAAAGATGTAGTATTAACCGCAAATGGTCAAATAACCAGCTCCTGTTTCATAGATATATGTGAGACAAATGTGAATATCAAGTCTGATTAATGTCCAACAATCCTCTCTGCTGCCCACCTGTGAGGTGAGTACACACTCAGTATTGAGCAAATGGCTAATGCGCATACTTACTGTGTAACATACAGACTCTAACTAAAGCTCTCAGCACAGAACAGCTACTTGTGTTATCCAGTATAATCCTGATCTGATCTGATAATTCTACATAAAGTAAACAGTATAATAGATATTAAATCGAAAGTTCTTTTTAAAAAGAAATTCTAATCCATACGCTGCAAATATTATGAAAGAAGACCATGACTCAATAGTTTCCTTTACTATAAAAGTAAGCTTGAACTGATTATTAATTATCTCGACGAGGCCAAAAAAAAACAAAGCACAAGATATCACAAGATTTAGCATAGCGAGCAAATCAAATCACATCCCCAATCTGCAACCCCCCCCCCCCCACAAACCCTCACACCAGTTCTATATAAGTAACTAACCTTCACTAAGTTCTGGTACAGATAGAGGATACTTATATTTAGGTTTCCCCAGATCTTGTTCATAATCCTCTTCTCGGTCTGTAATTATATGGAAACATGATTGACTCCTTTTGAAAGGCCCTGTCTCTAATGGCGCAGTAGGCGCAAGAAAAATGTGAACAAAAATTTATAAGCCCATACCCGTTTTTTACATGATAACATGATCCTGCATTGCATTTACCAATGTAAAACATAAGAATTATTTTTATTCATCACACTCACCCTGTATAACAGCGAGTCCTGGTATACCTCCACCATGAGTAGAGATCTCCTCCTCTGCAGGCGGACCTGAGGCTATATTATTGAAGAACTGAGCCGCTTTCAGCTCTTCACCGCTTTTCTGAATGTATTCTCTGTCAGCTGCTTCTTCTAAAGCCAGGGCTGCCAGCTCCGCCTCGGTCAGCGGCAGCTTACCCATTGGCATCACTGGCTCAAATGTAGCGTTAGAAGTTGAAGGTATATCCTGTTTCTCAACAATCTCAGCTTCTGGTATTTTCTCATCCGTTAATGATAGGGTTTCACTTGTGGATGCTGTTTTATCTTCAGGGCTTATGTTGCGGAGTTCAGGTGGGACTGTTGTCATGTACATACTGATTGGAGCTGCTGGCTCAATTTTCGGGATTACAGATTTAATAGATTGGCCACTCACAGGAGTTATCACTTGCTTCAGACTTTCAAGTGTAGATGGACTTATGGTCTTCAGCACATTTTGTAGCATAGCAGGCAAAACGCTTGTTGCCTTTTCGCTGTTACCGAGACTGTCAGACTCTTTGGATACAATGGTTGCTTTATCCTCATCCTTGGTAATTGTGGCAGCAGGCTGTGCTCTCTTGACAGGGACTTTCCTTTTAACCACTTGATTCAGATACTGCAGTCTTGCCTGCAATGCTTCAACTGAGAGCTTCTCTAGATGTGATGTTGTATCTACTTTTGACCCGTCAAGTTTCTTGGCTGTTACTTTGTCAGTCTTTTGCTCACATTTTTGAGAGGGTGCGGGGACCTTGGGCAGAGAGTTTTCTTCCGGTAAAGGTATGTTAACAGCTACTTCAATTTTCATTTCTGTAGGTGGCAACGACTCTCTAGCTGTCTCATTTTTCTCCTTGTCATTTACAAGTTTAGGACCTCCTTTTTTAGATGTTTCTACAACAAGAGCTTTTGCCTCAGCTGGTCTTTGTCTTGGATCAGTTGGTAGGTCCGGGGATTCCAGTCTTGGATCTGTTGGTAGATTCGAGGATTTTAGTCTTGGGTCAGTTGGTAGTGCGGTGATTTCTGTTTCTTTCTCCGATTTCTTAGCTTCAGACTTACTTCTCCTCTCTGACCGTCTTTTATCTGAAGGACTTTTATGTTTGTGGCGAGCAGAGCGTGATGATGAGAGCGACGATGATCTGGATGATGGCTTCCCAGGAGAGTTCTTCTTCACTTTCTCCTCCTCTAGTCGCCTCCTATCTCTCTCCAACTGCTTCGATTTCGGTCTTGGCTTGTATTTCTCCGGTTTTCTCTCCTGTTTCTGGTCCTCCTGTGACTCCGCTCCTACATGGCCGACGATAGTATTGATTGCAGAGAGTGTAGCAGCTATCTGAGAGAGAATGGAAGGAGCAGTCTCCACTTTTCCTTCTTTTACTGAGGCTTTCTCCTTTAATAAACCACTGACAAGTGCTGACTCTTTCATTTTTTCAGCCTCAGGAGAGTCATTTCTCGATGGAGGAGTGTTTGGTTTACTATCTGCATCTCCTGATCTGAATACAGAGGCTATACCGACAGGTTGGGCAGATTTAGACTTTGTAGGAAGTGTGACACTTCTCACAGAGGCACTGCCATTTTTCGCTATGAAAGGAGGTGAGCCAGAGCTTACTGTATGAGTAGATATAGAAGCAGCTTCCAGGGCTGAGTACGCTGAAACACAAGATGTCGTTGTAGAGGGACAGGTCTGCAATGTAGGTGTTGAAGTTGTGAGTAGGGAGCCACAGGGATTGTTAGCATGCACACTTTGGTGTGACTTGGGTGTAACAGACACAAAGGTTGCGGCAACATCTTGAGGACAGATAGTAGGCTCGATGATTGTAATACTCTTTTCTTTTGGTGGCGGATTGTTGAATGGTAAAGGAATTGACTCTGGATCTAAATCAAATACTGCTGGTATACTATAGCCAGGCGCAATGAGCTGTGATGCATTTGCTGATGAGGTAGAAGAGGCCTGTACAGAGCTTGCCAGTATGGACGTTGTTGTCAATGATGAGGAGACCCTAGAGGCAGTGGGTAGCCTTCCCGCTGGTATAGATAGAGAAAATATTGGTGGCGCAGGAGGCATTGAAAGAGGCGGGACAGAATATGAAATTGAAATTGAAGGTAGGGCAGGTGGGGCTTCCATCAAAATCGATGTATCCCCTCCACTTGGTGACTTGGATAGAGCAGGAGACGGTTCAATATTTGTAAGCAGGGGAATAAGAGTGTGTAACAGAGGGGCTGTAATTGGCTTCTTCATCGGACTAGTTTGTCTCTGAGTTGACTCCACTATAGCTCCTGGTAATATTTGCTCAGTAGATTTTTGTTTATTGGCTGAGCTAAGTACATTAGCAGTCGTTGGTGGTTGATAACAGAACGGCGCAGACGGATAAGAGGTTACCCCTGCCAAAATCCTCTGCATTGCAGCAGGTAATTTCATGACACCTGTGCTGAATCTAACAGAGGTTGGCACGTCTGCTATTAGTGGAGGCTGGCTAGATGACTGTTGAGCAGCAGAGCCACCATATGTATGTTGTTGATGTTCTGAGGGTGTAGATACAGTGAGCTGTCCAGATTCATCAGCAGGTAATGACTCACAGATCAGTGGATCTATGAATGATTCCTCCTTATAAGATGCAGTTGGAACTGTCTCATAGCCTGAATTATCTGCACTTTTATATCTGGTAGTTTCAACATGGGGGCTGTTAGTCTGAGACAAGTCATGATGAAAACTTGCCAGACCTTCTGTTTGATTAGCAAATGAATTGCGCAGCATATCTATTGTTTGGGGAATGTCATTATCTGATGCCTCCACAGACATTGAAAAGTCAGCTGCATCTTGCACTGTTCTTAGATCCGGACCACCTGCTTGCCCGTCGTATCCATGCTTTTGGTTGATGTCACCATCTGGCTCTTGAGATTGTGGAACATCAGTTGAGTCATCTCCTGTCACACCTTTGGCCTCGTGCTCTTGATCAGTATCAACATCTGTATAAATGTCGTCATAAAGATCGGCATTCGCACTCTTATGGTCAGGTGTACTGATATTACTATCCAGATCATCATCTAGATCCATTGGTGCCTCCCCGCCCCCCACACAAGGTATGCATTTGTCTGCAGATCTGGTCTTTAGCTCTTTAGGCTCAGATGTAATCCCCAAGTCCCTATCTAAAGGAGTATCACACTGTTCAGGGACCAGTTTATGACAAAGTTCCTTCAAAGATGAAGGCTGCAGCTGCGGAGTTAGTGTTTCTTTCGGTAGTACGTACTGTTCTTTTGCGCTGTTGTCGACAGTGTCAGTGCAACTTGTTTCTTCACAGATCAACTCCTCAACATTTCCGAGGTAAGCAGATATTTCTGAGGTGTTATTATCAGAATTCTTACATTTGAGGTCTTTATTACAGGCGGGTAAATCTTGCTGATTAAGTTGGTCAGTTGCAATGCTTGAAACATCAGCAAGATTACCCAATTTGTCCTTCGGATCTACGTTTTTCAATTCTTCATGAGTACTGACAGGCATATCTGGATTATTTGATAGTGCAGCGCTGAGTTGGAGAATTAAGTTTTTTATTGAATCCTCCTGCTGTACAGTATTATCCTCATTATCACAGTTATGATCTCCTTGGCTTTCGTCTTCAGAATGCTTGCTGGTCACAGGATTCTGCTTTTGTAAAGTTCCAATATCTTCTGGTATATTTTGAGATCTGTCCTCCTTTGTTTTGCAGGGTTCAGTCGGCTGGAGGACGTGACTTACAGTCTCGCCGCTGCTCTCAACTGGAATTTCTGGTTTTATTTGGATTTCGGTATTAGCTTCAACTTCGTGTCCGGCTTGGATATTGGTACCGGCTGTATTACCTGGTTTGGCTTGGATATCTGTATTAGCTGTAATGTTTTGTTTGGCTTTGATATCGATACTGGCTGTGACTTCTGGTTTGCCTTGGTTATCGTTATAAGCTGTAATATCTTGTTTGGCTTTGATATCAATACTGGGTGTAAATTCTGGTTTGCCTTGGTTATCGCTATTAGCTGCAATGTCTTGTTTGGCTTGGATCTCGATACTGACTGTAGTTTCTTGTTTGGCTTGATTATCGATAGTGGCTGTAGGCACTGTATCTATAGTGGCTGTAGGCGATATCGATACTGTTGAGCTCTGAGTTGTGTCCTGCCTTTGTTTTCTCATAAGTTCATCAGGAGCCTGGATTGAGTGATTGGATTCTGTAGCATCATTCCCAGGTGTATTGTCATCATTCTGTCTCTGTGCAGATTTGCAATCTTCCTCATCATCACCTATAAGATCAGCATCATCAGTGTTTGTGGTGTGTACTTGAAGCTTGTCTTAGAAATAATGCCGCGCTGCAAAACACCAAATCAGCGACATGTCACAGCACCCCCTACCATCACAAACTGTTTTGCTTTAATTGACTCAGATATAACGTAAGCTTATTTTTGTAGACTCATGAGTTGGGTAAAGGGCATGATCATCACAATAAAAATTTATAGCAGCTGAGACACACTAACACAAGTGTAACTGCCAATACATAGGATTGATCCTCAATATATATATGACACTGGATTGAAATATAAAGTGATAACTTACTGTGAGCAATGGGAAGTCCATATCTGTCTCTTGTAATGGTCTCTGGAGGTCGCCCCTGTGGTCCGTTATGGTGATAATATCTCCCACCTAAAACAAACCACCACTTCCATGTATATTGAAGATTGAGACATTTTGATTGATTATGTATAAGTCCATGTGACTTGAGATTAATTGACGATGCCTTTTGCCTGATATTCAGATTTGAAATGAGACGGCTATCAGTTGTCTACTCTCCCAGATTTATTTGTCAATCTAAAACGATAAATCAATGGTCACCTTTATAACAAAAACAAAATTGGCTGTTGAAATTGACAAGGACATATGTTCAGAATCTTTAGAATATAATAATATTTCACACATACCAATTGCCTCTCTCTGGGCTCTCTCAAACCTTTCTCGCTCCATTTCTCGACGTTCAAGCTCTCTGATTTCCATAACTCGCTCAAACTCTCGCCTTTCTCTTTCTCTCATTTCCATTTCACGTTGCCTAAAAATTAGTGCACAGTATTACTTGAGGTTTGTCAAAATACCAGGATAATTTTGCAAGTTGGTTTCACTCTAATTCGTATGTCTTGCGTGGTCAACACATGTGGGTACAAACAGCCCTGCCTAAATGGCACTTATTTTGTTATCAAAGTTTTAAACGGTATCAATACGATAATCAGCTTACAGAGCCCTTACAGTCACAAAGATAGCAATATGCCTGTGACATAATAGCCTAAATAAAACAACTTTGACTTCATAAACTCTTAATGCTTAGTCTGAGCAACAAACCTTTCATGGTCATAGCCTCTCCTATCTACCTCCCTCCTCCTATCCATATCTCTCCTATCCATATCCCGTCTCTCTAGCATTTGCATCTCTCGTCCATCATAATCCTCTCTGTCATCATAGTCCCGGCTGTAACTACGACTAGACGACGCATAGCGCCGATCTCCATCTCGGTCTGAGTCTCGTCTAGCCTCCTGCCTCAGATCCTCGTAGTATAACTCCTTACGTGTTCTCTCCTGCTCCAGTGCAAGCTACAATTGTCTTATGCGCGTTATTTCAAATATGAAGTTATGCT
This sequence comes from Membranipora membranacea, assembly GCA_914767715.1. Lineage (NCBI taxonomy): Eukaryota > Metazoa > Bryozoa > Gymnolaemata > Cheilostomatida > Membraniporidae > Membranipora > Membranipora membranacea. Next base: position 9,893,418 of record OU612065.1, read on the forward strand.
GCAGTTATGATTTTTTTTGCTACCTTGTAATTGAGATCTGGGTTCCCACATGGCTGGGGTCTGTACTGATTGATTCCTAGTGAGATTTGCTGAACTCAAAGCAACATTATTTTTACCTTCAATAAAAAATAAAGATCCCGTCGCAACGATTTAGTATTCTCAGCTTAATCTCCTGCACCAGTGTTTGCTGTGGAGAGAGGGAGCAGGGGGGGGGGGGGGCGAGAGATAAATGGACAAGTACGAGAACATCACACAGACTAAGCTTGATCTAGCTTCTGAATTTAAGGGCGTGTAGTTATATAAGGGAAAATATTTCTGTCGACTTATATCTTACGATGTCATCATAGCACTCATCCTGTGGTTCCTCAGGCTCCACATGCCGGGACGCAGACATATACTCCTCTTCTGCGTATGTTTCGTCTGTTTGAGCTGTATATGGGTCCACAGGCTCATACATATCTGGTGGATAATCCTCAGTCTGTTTAAAACCCATCTCAGGAAAGAGGTGCCCTGAAAGGATGGAATGCAATACCTTTTTTTTAGAGAATAGACAATAATAGTTCAATTTAGTCCTATTCAAATCATAGATGACTTCCAGAGTTGTAGATGTGAGTATCGAGTGATGTTTGTAACTAGTAAACATCCCAGAGGATTTAAACATTTGGAGGAGGAAAAGTTTGCCAGTTTGCAGATGCCGGAAATAGCTAAATTTTAGTCTAGGCAACATTTACACAACCCCTTCACTTCATTTTGACTCTCACCTAGGCTTAGAGAAGTTTAGAGCTAGCTAACATTTGGTCACCCCTTTACTATCTTAAATAAACTCTAGCTACCATTTTACTCATTGAGGGTGTTAGATATATGGGACGCTGCCAACTCCAAAAAAATGTTACATCCTAAGAGTTTGCATGAGTAGTTTACCAATCTAGCAAAGAAAGGCTTTAAAAAATGAATATGTATAATATATTTAACTTCTGAAACTGGCTGCAGGTACTGTGTTCTAGCTGTGTTATATATAATACCTGGTGGAGCGTTGTGTGGATGAGGCCTGAGAGATGTAGAAGGAGCTGATCTAGCCTGCAGACTTGGAGGTAGCGGTGGAGGAGCTAGACTCGGTGGAGGTGTTGGCTGTTTTGGAGCTGGATCTGTTGGTAATGGGGCAGGCTCCTCCGGTGGTGGAGGCTTCGAATGTCCATAGTCATAACATACTACATCATCTGTTCAAGATATAATACAGCATTACATTTGAGTAAATTCACTTTATTCTGTTTGGATAAATGAATGAATAAATGGGTTATTAACATAATAGCAGACTTTAACATGAAGTAAACAAAGACCATCCTCAATGTTAGTTACCATAAGTGTCAGAATACTGTCATATCTAATGTTGAGAAAGAAGGAGGATGTGACAAACCACATTTAGACTCTTCTCACTACATGCATGCAGATAGATGCCGTTGCCTGACATGCTTGTTGCCATGTCTGTTGGAAACCGTCGTATAAATGTTGTTTATATTGTTAATACTACTTATGTGGTTATTGGTATCAGCTACTAGGTAAGCACATTTACTATCAGGAAGATAAGTTGACATACCCTGCGACTGGTCCGCTTCTAATGGTATTATTGCTGGTCCTGGCCCATCTGAAAATATAAATTATTAGTTTGTCAGCGTGAAAGTGCCATGACCTGAAGCAAAAGTATTGTTTGATGATTGGAAACATAACTTGTCGGTCTTCACTTCTGTTATACAATATGTTCACAGGAGTGGCACAACAAAACAGTCCAAACATACCTTGATCATCTTCGTCATCATCTGCAGTCTTTTTGGCAATTCTTCGGGAGATCTCTAGTGACAGACGGCAGATTTCATCCAATACATCCTGATTGACTGGTGGATCTGTTAAAAAATAACTATCTACTTTTTAATGTCAACATGTGAGGATGGAGTAGTTTTATGATACAGAAAACCTCCCTGCCTGCAGAATGCGAGGAAAAAAGGAAGTGGGAGTTATATACCCGCTGTAAATTATCTCTTATGCAAGAGTTGTCTTATTTTGCGAAATGCATATATATGTCAGAAAACCTTTTTGTCAGATAGTGTTTATATGTGTAAACAAAATGTTATTGGATGATTATGTATGTCACCCGGATATCGTGACTTTGTGTAAATTCAATACCTAGCCTGACATGGAATTGTTTTTAACAAGTTGATTCATATCTAAAACTCCACATATTGCAATGGGGCACATCCTGATGTACAGCCCCAAGGCATTTTATCAAAACCAAATAGCTTGTTGCCCTTAAAACACAATTGGGATTGAAATCAGCCCTTCCAATAGACACTAACTATTGCCTCAGACAAATAAGAGTGGAAATAATAATATTCATACTTCAACATTTGAGATTTTTAAGAGTTGCCTGCACATACTGAAAGAGCAATTGGGAGAATAGAATTCCATTCGCCCTGTACATAGTATCTAAATCATGTATGCTAATGGAAAACAAACCATCACTGGTACTGTCTGCAGCCATAGTTCTGTTATCAGGACTCTCAACAACATCGTCGTTTCTGCTTCTCCTCTTGTTTCCTATTCTTGCCACCTCGTCCAAAACAGTCTTTTTGCGTTTGTTGATCGGGGCTGAAGGTTGAGAGATAATTCTCCAATCATCTTCATCCAAAATGTCACGAAATTGTTCGTGCTTGGTATGTTTCTTAGTACCAGAGGGGCTTTCAGAAGGACTGGCTGGGTCAGGTAACAATCCCTTATTATGTCCGGGTATTGTGTCAGGATTAGGTAGGAGTCCCTTAATAGGTGCAGCTTTCTCCTTATTTGCACTAGTGGTGGATAGAGATCTAGATAGGTTTTGCTCGGGTAATTCAGTTGCACTAGGATCAGGTAAAAGTGCATCTGGAGCAGAAAACAATGAATCGGGATCTGGCAGTAATGAATCTGGTCCTTGCATCAGTTGTTTCGGCTCAGGAAGTATCCCTGGTTTAGGTTTAGCTGGAATTACAGGTTGAGGTGGAGACCGTAGTGACTCCGGAAGGGGTAGCAATGCTCGTGGATCTAAAGGAGGTGGAGCCACAGGCAGCGGTACTGGCTTAGGATTAGTGAATGTCACATTGAGTTCCATTAGGCTTAGCTGCCCTGGTATTGGTGGTCGGGGTGGGACAGCTGCACTAGGTATTGGCGGTTTAGGAATAGGATAAGATGGAGTTGGAGAGCCACTTCTTAACATGTTGGTTGACAGAACGTTGCTAGTCGCCCATCCTATTGACCCTGTTCGCTGCTCCATGTTAACTTTTTGATGGGGAAGAGGTACACGATGCTCATTTTGTATTTGATGGGGGAGGGGCGGGCGCTGAGCGTTCATGTTAGCATTGACTTGATTGCCTCTTAGATCAACATTATAAGGATTGTTTGGATGACCGTATGGGCTGCCCTGATATTGATTAGCACCATATCTCATAGCTGCCTGGCGTTCAAATTCTCTCCTTCTTTCCTCTCTTTTTTTTAGTCTGTCTAGTGGAGCTAAACCAGATCTAAATTGCTGGCTTGTAGCTGGTACGTAGCTTCCCACTGAGCTCTGAAAATTGAAATATCCATCCATTGATATTTCTATGATTTATCAGTGAATAATACAAAAATTCATGTAGTATATCCTTATGGTTATGAATACATACTATAGACATAGATTCCCTATCCATGTGTGCAAAGGTATGATATACACATCACTTCTTCCCCCAATTATCTCCCAGTATTTTATTTCTGCAGTAACAAACATAGCAGTGTTTATTGGTTCTGAGCTTTTACCTGCACTTTGTTTATTTTTGGGATCTTGGGCATGCCAGACGTAGCAATAGCTTCAGACCAAGGGCTTGTGTAGGAACTGCTGCCTACTTTAGATCCTTTCTTAATATCTTTCTTCAAAGATCCTGTATCATGCTTAGTACCAGATTTCTTTTCCGCTAGTAATCGAATCTTCAGAAAAATAAACCAAAGTATATCATTAGGTGATCGGTAAGCTACTGACAGATTTATTTGTAGCTTTTTGATCCTCAAATATGCAGTAACTAGCTCCCTCAGCTATTGAAGTTGATATTAATTACGCCAGTTATAACTAAAAGCTGATGAGTCATATGACACTACAAATTGAATCAATCATGTGCTTTCGATCGACGGGATTAGATACCATCAGTAACAGAACATACATGCTAGGTTTTCAGTTTTTGGATTAATAATTGATAATCTATTCATAAGTGTAGCTGATCAAGTTTTTTATGAAAACTATGTTAGCATTAATGAGAGAATAGTCTTGAGTGTTACCTTTTCAGCTCGCTCTTGCCTTCTTGTCTCCAATTCATTTTCAGATTTGCCTACATTCTCCTCATCTGATGAGTTATCAAGCAGCACTCTGCGTCTCTCACTCTTTGCCTTTTTATGCTTTGTCTTGCTAGGCTTCTCATCCTCGCTCATCACTTCCTGTTTCACCTAAATGCAATGAAAATGAACACTCAGCAGATCTCATGTAGGAAATGACAAAATTACCATAATATTGAGATGTAAATCATAAATGAAACAATTCTTTTGCCTCATTACACCTGTACTGATGCTGTAAATCTATGTATAGATGAAAGCCATGCAGAGATTCGCAATGCTATTATTCAATATTATGGTGGCAGCCACAGATACCTGTCACAAAATAAATCATGATTTAATATTCATGCAAACCAATAGTTACCTTCACATCTAGTTTATCTTTTCCTTTTTTCTTCTTCTTTTTGGGCATCTTCTCAGATTGCTCATCAATTATGTAGTCTTCATCTAGACCATTGTCATATTGTTCTAACAGTTTTTTTGCATACTGGGGAAGGGAGGCACCAAGCAGGCAATCAGTTATCATCACTCTACAACCTTGACATTTTGTCAGTTTGTCTAATGTGTCTAAAGCGCCAATATCATGCGACTTGTACAATTTTACCCCATCTGATGACTTTGAGATTTTAATTTTAGATAGTGGCCGTGCCTTGGATTCTCTTTTAGTGTTAACTATTTGTGGCGCCTGGGGGTTATGAAACTCGAATGACTTATGACTATCTGTAGGTGACGCTAGTTCGGCTGTTTGGGTAGGCCTATAAGTTTGATTTGCTATGAAATCCTCTGTGAGCCTCTTTAATTTCACCCGACACCGCATCATCAGCTGTTTAGGGATCTGAAACAGAGTAGATAATATCTCCCTTGTCTGCTGTGAGGGCGAAACCCAACTCGATGATCATAGCTTACATAATTATGAATTATAGCATTATCCCATGATAGCAGCATCATTGGTGTTTAAAAAGAAAGCTTTACTTAATTTGCTCTCACCTCTGCACCCTCTAGATTGAGGACTACTTTGCCTGTTGTGCCTCTAGCTTGGGCATCTTCATCACTACTGGAATCCGCATCAGATGAGTCACTGGAGCTGCTACTGCTGTCATACCTTGCGACTGCTATAGCAGCAGGTGCTCTTGAGGCGAGTACAGGTGTGGCTACTGGGGCAGTCTGCACAGTGGATGAGCTTACAGTAGACTCTGCTACAAAATATCACGTTGCACAGACTAGCTTATAACCAATGAATAAATCAGTCTAGTAATATACACCACACATAAACTATGATGATAGCTGAATTTAAAAGAGGCGCAATCAAAACTCACCTATTTGGTTTCCAGAGACGGCCACAGAGGATATTAGGCTGTCACTCATTGTGATGCAGCTGTCTTTATCTTTGCCTGCCAGCTGTGCAGATGATAGTTTGATAGCATTCCGTATCTGATGAGCAAGTTCTGGAGATGGAAGCTGGAATCTTGGTTTCACATTCGATTCATTAGGTTGGGTTGTTGTGCTGACAACCAAGTTGGTACTGTTTACATCCTTTGTGATGCCAGGTGTTTCAAAGGAACTGTGAGAAGCTGACTCTACATCAGCCCTTGTTGACTCATCGGCAGGTACTTTTATCACCTGTACTTGTTGAGGTGGTGATTTATCTCTTTTGTTTTGAGCATTTGATGAGGACTGCAAGAATATACAGGAATAGGTGATTTTATTGTGGTAAGCCGTTTATAGGGATAGTGATATAGTTCATTCACAGCAATGCAAACAAATTTAGTGAATGTAACAATTTCACATCTTATGTTATCTTACTAACAAACCTCAGGTGCATCATGTGTTTGGGCAGAGTCTTCCATAAGGTGCTGTTGTGTCAGCAATAACCAGTGTCACATTTGGTCTGAGCTACTAGTGCTTCCCTGACAGCAGTTATTATAGGACCTTCTCAGCCAAGCACAAGGCAATAATTGCTTGAAATAACAAAGTGTAGACAATTATTATTACATACAATATACAAGGAAAGATACTGCATACATAGGCGAGTACTCGTATAGAACGTAGTATTGAGTACATCAAGTTCTCAGTGACTTCACTCATATTGTATATACATACATACTGCACCAACAGATTAACCTTGTCAGGGGGACTGGTTGATGCGAAATTCTTGTCAGTATGTAACAGCATAATTCCTATATACAATATTGGTGTTCATTATAACAACTGTTTAGCAGTTTAAGTCAGACAAGGTGTGACATGCCCCTTTACTTAGGACATGAGAAGTAGGTTTACTGCTCTATTGGCTCTATATACGTACACAAGCTACACACAATATAAGATTGACTGCCGGTCACAAACCTAGAAAATTAAGCTTAATACCCAAATGATGTCATGCGCTTTGACCTATAATAAACTATTTAGTTCATCGGTAAAACATCATCTTGTCTCGATGGGCAGTTGTTATGCCTAATAATCATAAAGACTTGTACACGGAAATAAGAGCTTGATCAAGGCAAGTGGTGTCATGATCATAAATGTTCATATATAAGTATCATGATCATAATGCCAATGGAATGGTAGCCTGTCTTTCTCGGATTATATTTACTTAGTAACCTAACCACACACAAAAAATCACTTGCCAAGACATGCTCACCATCCAGTCCATGAACCCTAGTATGAACTATGGTGTAATGGTGTAGCCTGTCTCGACAAGCTTGTCAACTTATTATACTGGGGCTATTGATATGATGTTTATCGGTGTACCAAGATGCAGTTTCAGTGTCCCATTTGGTTTTGGAGTAGACCTGTTGTTTGGAGTATAGTGAGTACTTACTATACTCCAAACCACAGGTCTACTCCAAATCCTAGGGTACAGCCAAGCAATGCCAGAAACCTGGGTTTTGCAGTATATCACACTACTACTACAGCTACACTCACTCAGGCTCAGAAACATGCACACAGTGACACACTGTTGTTATTTATTGGTGTGATATCATTCTCTCTTACTCTAAGATTGTAATTGTTCTCAGGGGAAACAAATGGTTATACCAGTGTTTTCATGTATAAGATTCATGTTAAAACAATTCAGGGTAACTCCTCTTCTGCAGCAATAAAATTAAAAGTTTCTCTTGAGTAGCTTTACTGAAGGAAGCTCAAGAACTCATGGATTGGAGTTATTTTCGTCAGTGTAGTCTGAGATCTCAAGTTTTCAAAATCATCTGATTGGCTGTATTGTTACCTTGACCTTACAAATTGTGTTATGGCTAAGCTGATTGGACCGATATGGTAATAGGTCAGGTTTTGGCAGCATCCTCAAAAGTAAGGGAAAAGTGTGGTTCATGCTCCCAATGATTTAATTATCTCCAGATCATTGATACTCCTGTAACGAGTTAGCCAGCATGTGAACTGCCCCCCTATGAACTGCACAGTATTATGAACTGGGCAGTTCACAGGCTGGCAAACTCCTTATGCCTGTATGCTCAAAGCCTATCAAATCAATATTATTGCAAGGAAGTATGGTCTCAAATGACAAATGCCTTCTGCAAGCATGTTGTTATTTGCTGAGTACCAGTACTAAAATAACAAGAAAAATGGAAAGCTGTTACTGTCCTTTTTTGTGCAAATGTATATATATATATATATATATACTTATATACTTTAATTTGATTTGATTTGTATTCATTCAATCATCATGACAGATGGTACAGAATGCGAGCGATGGTATGGCAAAGTAAAAACAACACACTAAAAATTATTTATATACTAGACCGTTGTCATGATAGGTCATGAAAAAATTAAAAAAGCCTTTTCTCCGCCTTTCAGTCCTGCAGAGTTTTGGCCGAAAAATTTGTATAGCTCGAGAGGATGTTCTGGAATTCTTGTTGAAAAGTAGTTCACTAAAAAGAGGATGTGATTCATGGTCCCCTGTAACTTACATGCCTTTACTTTGCCAATAGCCACTAGCACTACTATCAACCACTGATACAGCCCCAGGTTTGAAAAACTCTGGCTGACCACGGTCCCTTAGGATCAGGTCTATGAAAATAACGCGGGCCCCATGTAGTGACTAGACCTTGAAAGCATGCACGTTAAAGACGATCTGGAGCTGTGAGTTGATGTCGCTTGCAGTCCTTCGCAGTACATATCGAAAATACAAATGTATTGGATATTGGCAAAGTAAAAGTACTCTACCTGGAGAAGATCCCCGGATTCATCCAGACGGTCCCAAGTCCGTGTAAAAGAGGAGGTTCAGTCAGTTCACTGCCCTAAATGGGTTACCAACATGTGCTGGGGGTACTGTTAGTATATGCACTTGCATACTGATAGCATATGCACTTGCATTTAGGTTTGAGATCGAATGCTAAGACTGAAATATCTGAGAACAGGCCTGTCGGCAGTCGGCAGGTCGGCAAAGTTCCGGCGCCGTACATGACATGCTTCTGGTTCTGGGAGATTTCAACGCACAAGTTGGAACGGTCAACATAGGGATGGAGGATACTTTAGGGCAGCATGGAGTTGGGGCGGCGAACGACAATGGAAAGAGGCTTACACAGTTTGGAAGAATAAATGGCGTGGTGATTGGGCGTTCTATTCTCCCTCACAAAGATATACACAAGTTAACGTGGCATTCCTCGCACAGACAGCTAACTCAGATAGACCATTCGCTGATAAACAGGAAGTGGAGGAGATCCCTGCATGATGTGTGAGTGATGCGATCTGCAGATGTGTACAGTGATCATTATCTGATCCTTGGAAAAGTGCGGCCCAAACTAGCGGGAAAGTGTAAAGCGCCGAGTCTAAAGGCTAAATGGAATTGCAATCTACTTAAACTGATGAAGATAAAAGAGAGGTTCACAGAAGCAATGGAGAATAAGTTCAGTCAACTTCAGGACTTACCGGAAGATACTCCTGTTAATGAAAGATGGACTAAGATCAAGGAAGCATACCATGATGTTGGAGAAGAGATAGAAGGAAGAGAAAAGCGCAGGAAACCTGTACACTGGATGTCAGAAAGATCATGGGAGTTGATAGAACGAAGACAGGAAGCAAGGCGTAAAATCTTGGGCACTCATTCAAGACGCGTAGCAGCGCGCCTAGAGGAAGAGTACAAAGAGTTTGCGAAGTTAGTCAAAAAGAGCTTGCGGAAGGACAAGAGGGACAACATCAAAGATATGGCAGGAGCTGCACAAGAAGCTGCTGACATGGGTCAGATGAAGGCAGTGTACGATATCACGAGAGAGCTGAGCGGAACGAGGCGGAAATCAACTGCTAGACTCAAGGACAAGAATGGTCAAATAGTTGTTGACCCCAAAGAACAAGCAAAGATCTGGACAGCTCACTTTCAAGATGTTATTAATCAAGCAGAGCCTGAGGACCCCTTGGATATACCCAGCACAGGTAAGGCTTTGGAGATAGATGATGATCCACCTAGTCTTTCGGAGATTGAGATTATCAAAGCCTCGCGCAATGGTAAAGCGCCAGGAATTGATGAGCTACCTGCAGAGATTTTACGCTGTAACAGTAGCTCATGCGCAGCAGAACTCGAGACTCTGTTCTCGGGTATATGGAGAGAAGAAGACATCCCACAAGACTGGAGGCGCGGCGTGAGCATCAAACTGCCCAAGAAAGGAGACCTGAGTAAGACAACAAATTGGAGGGTTATTACTCTACTGTCGTATATCAGTAAAATATTTCTGAAGATTTTACTTCACCGAATTGCCGGAGCCCTAGAGGAGAACAGAAGTCTAGATGAAGAGCAAGCAGGTTTTCGCAGCGGAAGAAGTTGTACAGACCACATATTTACACTGAGGAACATCATAGAACAGCGTGAAGAATGGAGGATGCCCCTGTATGTCAATTTTATTGATTTCAGGAAAGCTTGTGACAGCATTCATCGGGAGAGCATGTGGAAAGTGATGAAGTTTTATGGTATCCCTGATAAACTCTGCACTCTGACACGGGCGTTCTACACCGGGTATGCGTGTAAAATGCAGGGCGGAGCAGAGGACGATTACTTCGAAGTAAAATCAGGAGTTAGACAGGGCTGCGTAATCTCACCTCTGTCATTTATCATGGCTACAGACTACATAATGAAGCAAGTACAAGCGACACATCGAACTGGACTCCGATGGAATCTTACAACCAAGCTGAATTATTTAGCTTATGCAGACGATGTCGCGCTATTTCCTACAACACATGGAGGGATGCAAACAGTTACAGACAAGCTCATAACAACAGCTAGTAAAGCGGGATTGAACATCAATGAACAAAAGACGAAAGTTTTGAGGATTCATCGAGATGGAATGGGCCCTGCATCTAACAACAATTTCACAGTCAGCAGTCAGTTTGTAGAAAACTTTTTGTATCTTAGTGCGAAAATTGATGTGTCTGGTGATGCAGCAGCAGATGTCAAGAACCGCATCAACTCTGCAACTACAGCCTTTTACAGACTGAACAAGGTGTGGAGATCAAGAAGTATGAGCAACCATCTCAAGTTCAAACTCTACAACTCGAACGTGGTGTCTGTGCTCCTCTATGGATGTGAAACATGGCGAATGACGAAAGTGGATAAGGACAAACTGGAGGTATTTCACTTATACTGCTGCTGTCGGATATTGAAAATATATTGGTGGTCCAAAACTTCCAACTTGGACGTATGTGAACGCAGCAAGCAGAAACCAGTCTCTCAGCTCATAGAAGTTAGAAGATGTAGGTACCTAGGACACAGCCTAAGGAGGAAGGAATCTCTCCCTCACCAGTCTCGGGTGGGCCCCTGAGGGCACCCGAAGGAGAGGCCGACCCAAACATACTTGGCGAAGAACGGCGCTCAAACAGATGAAGGTACACACCATCAAGTCGTGGGCGGAGGCTGGCGAGATGGCGAGAGATCGGGAAAGATGGAAGGGAAAGGAGAAGGCGATTCTGACGCAATATTCCACTAGGAGTTCTGCAACATAAGTCATCTAAGTAAGTCAAGAATACTTAAACTTTATATCAATGCAGGGACTTTCTGTTTACAACAACCCCTTGATCAAGCTCAATCAACTCCAGTATCAACCACTCCACAGCAAGCCAAAACCACCAGCAAAATAAAGGGATGGGAGTCCCAGGGGCTCATGATATAAAATTAATAGGCCTTTGTATATGTATATATAAACTCCTGCAAGCCATTAGTCCTAAGTATTGCTCCAGCCTCCCCCCCCCCCACCTTCTGACATGCAACCTGCATCCCAGTTAATTGGCATTCACGTGTATACCGGTTGTATGATGGGAGGCATGTCGGTAGGCATCTTGTCTGGGTGAGGTTGTCATGGGAAGATTCCCTGTGACAAACTATGCGAGTATGTGATGAATCAATTAATCAACCTCATCAGGATGGGTTGGTTATGGTAAGGTTATTGCGCACCAATCAATAAACCCTTGAACGCTCTGTGCCTCACCTGGTTATGTGTGTTAAATGGGTTTGTCTCACGAATGGTCCGAACTCATTTGAAACCATAACAAGTCATTCAACCTCTATTAAATTAATGTGCTGATTATTTTATCACATTCAGATGCGATCGTTGCAACCTGTAAATAGGTGAGCCACTACTGGTTAAACTTGTTGCTACAAACCAATGCGCGATTCAAAACCGGTGGTTGCGTAGGTCGCCTTTTTTTGGGTTTGTCTCTCCAGTTTTACACAAGCATTCGCGAGTACCGCAAATCCTCGTAATAAAGTTACCATAAATGGAGGTAATTTAAAAAAATGATGCATGTAGACGCAGCTTATATCTGAGACATCTCATTCTTTTTTTTGGCCATAGATAGTGACTTGTAAGTGTAATAGATTGATCACAGAGATTAATGTCTTTTTGCGGTGCCAAGAAAACCACTGGTCCTGCCTTTGCTATACCTTTGAAAAACCATGCATGAAGAGCTTACCAGCTGAAAATTTGAATATGTAGCTGAAGTCTTGGCCAGTTTGCTAAACTAAAATAAACTTGATACCTTGAATATTTTCATCATGACTTCAAATGTTCTGCCCACTGATATATTCATGGATTAGGGGGATATATCTCACCCTGAACAAGCATATGACAATTTATGTATCGTTGCCAGAACACATTTCTTAAAATTGATTGCTACAGCCAACCACTTGTAAAACTTTTGTCTGAGTTTTTGAAGATCGCTACTGGGACGCCAATCAAATCATAACTTGAAAGCTGCCATACTTTTAGCTAGATCCAATAACTGACACAACGTTAGATACTCATTAAATTTATCCACAAATAGTCATACTGTGTCCGCTGATCCATAATCCATGTAATCATATCAGTGGTTCTAGCCGCTGCAGTTTGTGCGGAAAGCTCAGCGAAGTTGTGCCCTGCCTAGTCGAGATTTCAGACATATTTCAATATTCTCACTTCTGCTCACAGGTGCAAGGGAAGTTTCTCAAGAATGCAGCTTCAAATAAAAGACAAGAATCTGGTTGAGTCATAGGAGGGCTATTAATCTTCTGTACCCGATCATACCCTGTAAGTCATGATATTTGATAGTCTGCAAATGGTTGGTATCTTTTGCGCAGCAAATATGTTTTTTCATCTTCTTCTAGGGTCACGAGAAAGGGTGGCTTGATCAAGTCGCCCCTCCTCATGACCCTTATAACCCTGAGGTTTTAGTGCAGTGAACCTCGTAGTTTCCATTTTGTTGTTATCATACTAAGTGTAATTGGTACTGCCTCCAAATCTGCCACATTCTCTGGTTGACTTTATCAACCCACCTAGAGTTACTTCCAGCATAAAATCTGTTCATGCCATAAATGTTTGTGTGTTTGTTGGTAAAACAAGCAATGTCATTAGTACCCCTCTTACCTAACAATTATACTGGACTCATCGAGAATTAAAGCTTGTCAGAACAGCTTAATTTTATCATCTATCTTATTCCTTCATGGCTCCATGTTATTGTAAGAAAATTATGATAAAATGTTTTGCAGGAGAAAGAAAATAAGTATGACAGTAAGGAAGTTGTGCTCACTAAACATTGAATTATGGCCAAGTGTGGAAACAAGCACAACCCATCTCAACCTGGATCACAATCTTCTCTCAGAGATTCCTGAAAGCATCACTCTGCTTGAGAATCTGGAGACACTCTCAGCGATTGGCAATGATATTGAATATATCTCACCAACAATCGGTAGCCTTACCTGCCTCAGAGAAGTCAACCTCATCGAAAATAACATTGAGTCACTACCGGAATCCATTTGTCAGCTGAGACTCTTGACTAAACTTAGTCTACTTGGTAACGGGCTGTACAAGCTTCCTGATGACATAGGTGCTCTAAAAAATCTTGAATATTTAAACATTTCTGAAAACAGATTAGACACACTACCTGAAACCTTTGGCTCGTTACAAAGCCTCAAGTTTCTAGATGCTAGTGTCAATGATCTAGTAGAATTACCTCATGAATTTGGTTCTCTCAGTAATCTTCATAACCTGAACTTCTCTGAGAATGGCCTGATGTCCCTGCCTCAGTCATTCTCCCATCTTCCTTCCATAGAGATCCTTGATCTCTCTAATAACTCAATCACATTCCTGCCAGAGAACTTTCAGTCATCAACATGTATCAAAGAGCTGTACCTAGATATAAACACACTGTCTTCACTGCCACCCTGGTTCAGCAACATGCCATGTCTTGTGAAGATAAGTGTCAGTGAAAACAAGCTTGAAGGTGAGGCACTGCCTGTGGATATAGGGGTTGGATGCCCTCGGATAGAACACCTTGACCTAAGCGGTAATAGGCTAACAGTGCTGCCAAAGAGTATACTGAATCTCACTAATCTCAGGTTCTTTGACCTGGGCAGCGTACTTCCGGAGTTAGAGCGTAGGGTAAGAATGTATAGATTTTGGCACTGATCATTTGGGAAAAATACTACTGTATTTCAAAGACTGCACAAATATTGTGCGAATCGAACTTTATCATAAATAACTGCCTGACTATATCATGCATTGGTCTTTGTGTAGCCTTTGGACACCCTATTTTTATTGTTCACCTGGCTTGCAACCCTTCTCCTTGTTGCCAGGAAGCCGGGTACTGACTGTATGCATTGATGATTTGATTTTTCTTATTACATTCTTTTACCAATTTCAAAGGCGGAGTTGTTGAATGGGAATGCTCTTTTGAGGTTACCAGAAGGATTTGGAGTGTTTAATAACCTTGTTGAGCTGAGTATTGACGAGAATCCACTACTGGAACTACCCTCAGACTTCGGAGAGCTTATGACTTCTTTAGAAATACTTGATCTCGGTTTGTATTTTACTGAATTTAATAATTGCCATTATTGGAGGTAGATGATTATTGAGTAAGACATTGTTATTCATTAATATATTATAAACATATTATATGTCAGATATATAATATGTTTATGATAATATTTATATTCTCTATGTTCAGGAAAATTGTGGTACAGGGATGAGTGTTTCTCATAGCCAATAAGGGTAAGGAATTAATCAAAAGCGCTTTCAATTTCAGTTCATTTGTACACATTGTACATTTTCACACCGTAACATCCATTGTTCTTCTGTTTTTTTTAGGACAGGACTCATTGACCAGACTACCTGACTCATTCTGTAATATGTGTAACCTTCATACTCTCTCACTGGCGATGAATGGACTGCAGAGTCTACCTGAAAATTTCGGTAACCTAACCTGTCTCATGTAAGTATTACCTAACTGTGCCAAAACATACCAAAACATACAATCCTTATCAACCTCCAAAATTCCTTCTGTTGGTTGTGTATGTTGAATTTAAGTTGACTTACCCCCATCTTAATATACTCCATGAAGAGCCATCAACGCTAGCATGAGGCTCAAAAAGTAAACCTGAAAAGATGACTGGCCGGCAATGATTCCAAAGATGATCTAGCTAATACAACTTACATTTTCAAAGTGAAAAGAAGGCAGTAGATTCCGGCAAGAGGGAACACAACCCAAGGAGGGAAATGCTATAGGATAGTTCGGACAAGCTCATCATTTTAGATATACACAATAATATTATGAGCGAAAAACACATTCTGTGTTTTTTACAGATCTCTACGCTTAGACCACAATGCTTTGGTATGTCTCCCAGAGAGCTTTGGACAGTTGTGTAACCTCGAGCAACTAGATCTCTATCACAACATGCTCACTGAGTTTCCGCCCTGTCTGTACAATATGGAGAATATCAAAGCTCTTAATGTTGAAGGGGTAAGACCTCTTCTACTCTGAGTATTCCTGATTTATCATATCATATATTAGGTGGCTATATGGGAAGTATTACAAAAGTATGGAGAATCCATTCAACCAAGAGAGCTAAGATTGATGTATACCTCTAGCCTACAACGAACTCGAGTGTAATAATTCATCTAAGTGCTCCCTCAGACTGCTCCCTCAGACTGCTCCCTCAGATGTGTCACAGAATGAGCCTTTAATCAGAATATATACTGTGGGGTTTCTAGGTTCATTCCCGCAAATCAATTGTGGGAATTGCTTTTGTGCTAAGCAGGATTATTCTATGTAAGTATCACAACATTAGAAAGTATTGCAAGGAACTTTGACTGAATCAGATGAGGAAAAGCAAAAGAGAACTAACAGCTGCAATCATGATTTCTGTACTGTAGATGGAATAACCATCTCCTCATTCATGTGCAGTGTTTATTCATCATTATATTCATGGCATATATAAATAAACCATCTTCCCTTAGCGTTTGTTATAAATGTTGCTACTTTTTCAGAACAAGTTTAAGATGAGTGAGGCACTACATACCAGAGAACCACTGAAGTATCCTGAAATAAAGAGTTGTAACGATAGCAGTGATTTATCCAATCAGAACGAGGAAAACAACTGGAGACGAAAAATCAGCTCATACAGACAAGACTGTGGAGAAGTTAAAGTGGTCAGTTTCTTTTTTGTCTACATACCAACTCTGTATAATATATGTATAATATATTATAATATATGTATAATATATTATACGTCTATTATACATCCGATTTTGTTGTATTGGTGCTTTATCTTGAGATAAACGGCCATCAACTGTGAATTATTTTCAAACCACTGTCTGGATGGCCAAAGTATAACAGTTTACATGGTACATGAGTGCTCTTTACATAAATCAAGACTAGCAGAATGTATATTATAGAGTTGTCTTCTCTCTGAACATAATGTTCAGAGAGTGAACAACTTCTTGTTTTGTGATCACTGATTTACAATTTGAGCCAGCCAAATACAAAACCCAACTTCTTATCCAGTTTTATTACTCAGAATTCATTTTAATTATCAACCATCATTGATTGGAGATGTGGTTGATTATGAAATGCCACTACCAGCTGCACAGGCAGGGTTTGATCGCTTAAACTTCTACTCATGTGTGTAAAGAAATACTTGTACTATGGTTAATTGTGACAATAGGTAGTGCATCTGGCTATATGTATATTAATTTTGTATTGAAAATTTGGGACAGTGAAGCTTTGGTATAACCAATTTTGTGAAGCAATAAAACATTAAGAATGACACCATTGCTCTATGGTACAAACCTGAATTTAGTACTGCCGAAAAAAGTTGAGAAATGCAGAGAAATTTGCTAGAAAATTTGGGGGTTCATTCGCAATATTGTTTATGGGCTCATAAGAATCACACCAAGGGATCATCGGAGAGGCACTACAACTACTTGTGTTACAGCACTCTACTCTTTATGAATGACGTTAATATTAAAAGGCGTACTTCACCGGGTGATAGAGCGGAATTAGAAATTTAGAGTATATTGGTATTTTAGTGGAGATGGTTTCTAAGCATTTTAAGTGTGCATGTTAAGTAATGTCAGGTGTTGAGCCAACATTTTGGTAATTGGTGTCCATAGATTTCAACATCAAAGCATATCGTAGAGAAAGTTATGCCAAATGAATTGTGCAATAGAATGATCTACCCAAACAAATATTACCAAACTGACTCAAGTCCAGGTCGCAGACCAAGACTAAAAATAAGATGACTGGTAATAAATCATTTGTTCTGCTATACCAGCAATCCAGAAGATATAAATAGGGTTTTTGATCACACTGTACATGACATGATAATCAGCTTTGTGTACAGATTAGAAGATTTATATGTGCAACATAATTCAATGGATTAGGGCTAGGGCACACAGTCATAAGCCGCCTATGTGCTGATTAGCATATCAAGACTTAGAAGACAATCCTCATGAAAATTGGTCCTCATATACAATTTTCTGCTCTTTTTAAAAATAGTACAACACCATGTTATGACATCATGTTGAAACCAAAATATCAGTTTTCATTATAGTGTGTGTAATTCAACATGGGCAGAAGGAACTTTTGTCATAGTTACCCAAGGTCAGGTGTATGATAAAGTCAACTAAAAATTTGGTAACAGTGCAGATTAGAGGATGGAATCATGATTCAAAGAATAGTAATCACATTACTGTAGCTCACATACCAGTTTTTATGGATTTGTGTTTATAGTTGGATTGTGCGAGCTCAGAGGAGGATGATGAGTTTGAGGTGGTAGAAGGTTACAGACTAAGTCAGCTGAGGAGGGCAGCAGCACGAGGACTGACAGCATGGCAATCTCACTCTAAGGCTGCTCCCCCCGCTGCACCTGAGGACAGTGTGTTCACTCCGCTATACAGACCCCCGAGGGCCTCAGAGCTGATAGACATACCACAAGAGGAAGACTACTCACAAGACTGGGATAACTCTACATATGGTGAGGTGATGCAGAGCTGAGACATCTACATCACTGACATGAAATATATATCAGTGGTCATAAATCTTTACAGTGTTGATCTTTTGAAATGTTTGATGTTTTATTGGTGAGTTTGAAAATCCTACAACATCAGCCTCCTGCCCATCCTCCAGCGGCCATTGACACACACCAACAATTTTGCAGCTACTCCCCATTACCTTATATGCTAAATAAGTAAAATTTATTTTGGATATCAGTGCATACTGCATACATCTATGCATATCTAGTGATCATCGTTTCATCATTTTCAGACGGCATGATGCCAATTGAGGGGACAAAATCATAACTGGTTGTTCCTTCTGCTATCTCAAAAAGTCTTCAAGCCTAATAACATAATATGTTTTACAATTTTCTTGTAGGAGTAGAGGAAGAAGAAGACTGGGATTCCTGTACCCATGATGACAATCCCTATGGTGAGATATTATAACCTCTGATGATAGTTAGCTGTGTTCTGTGTCCAGTCTCATTGACAATCTCAGTCCAAATAGGCCTTGAACGCTCATAACGTTATCTCTCTTATATTATACATCTCTGTAGTCTTTGATAGTCTCATCTTCCAAAAACAACACTTTCTTACACGCTCCTCATCTAAAACAGAATCTCAAATGAGGGCAGTCTTCAAACTACACTGAGCTCAATAATTGTTTTCATACTGTATAATATCACAGTGTCAGGATATCCTTATTCTGTGCTATTATGCTAGTTGTCCACGGTGTCCTCGGTATGTCATGATTTGTACTGCTGAACAATAAAGCCACAAGCTTGGATTTTAATTAGAATGCTTGAAAATCAATTTGTCAGTCTTTTTAAGTAGATTTCCAGAGCTATTAAACTTTTCACCCTACCAAAGATTATAAATACTAGTCATTGACCCTACTATTCTGTCTACTTGATTTTTTAACATCTCGCAGACCTGTGAGCCAAAAAGTGTAGGACTGAGAAGAGAAAGGAGAGTTTTTTTCAATTTTTGGTGAGACATAACAACCAATAATTCTTTTTCTTAATGTACTTAATGTACTCAGCCTGATGTTATCAGTTATTGCAATCATACATACATACATACCTAAGAACCACATGACAAGCTAGAATGGTGTCAACTATCAGAAATAATATGATTATGTGTAAACCTAAATTACAGTTTAAATTGTTATAGTTTGACATCATTTGCTATAATACTCATGACACTGCTCCAACCCTCATATAACTATTTTGTAGGGCTACCAGTAGTTTATCAGCACCCAAGCTTACATCCAGCTTACAGATTAGATCATAGATTTACGCCGGCTGATATTCACAGACCAAGCTATCTCCACCTCTTCCAGCGTACGGACAGTGGATGTGTGCAGGTAGAGGAAGGCCAGTTTGATGATACAGATCCTGTCACGTAAGTGCAAAGGTGACATGAGAACAAAAGTTCAGTGCTTTATATATGGTGCATAGTGGTATGTAGGATACTGTTGTTCCTTCTCCCCCTCCCCTCCCAACAGATTTTCAAGTTATGTACATTGGTTGTCAGCGCTATGCAGAGACATGGCTCAGCGACGGGAGAAGGGCAGGGAGGTGCACTTTTGTTTTATAATAAATATCATGTGTTTTCTATGCCAACAGCCAGTTCATATGTGAAAATAAAAATCGTCATTATTTGTAAATAATTATTTATAATTATAGTAAATTATAGTAAATAATTATTTATAAATATAGTGTCATTTTTCAAGTTTGATAAAAGCAATTTATAATGGCAATTATGCTTCCTCATGTTGTTGCCATATTTCTTCGAACCCGAAAAAATAAATACCTGGAATTCTCATTTATTTATACAACTATTATTAAAGGAAGCACAACCTGGATTATAGTGTATGTTTTCCAAAAATAAAATCTCTATTGAGTAAATAATGTATGAATAAAACAGTTTATTTTAATTCCATTATGAGATTGAGTTGCGCTACAGAAAATGATCAACTCTAAACTATAGCTTAAAAAGCATAAAAAGATTGTTGTCACAATTGAATGTGTTGGAGGGACCGAGCTTACAACATGGAATAATAGATGTAACTTGATCTAGGTCTGTGTCACACTCATGACTGGGACACATTTCAGGCCAATGGCCAGCTCTTCCTTCAGTGCTCTATCACTGAATATCTGACAGTACATTCCGAGTACAGCGCACATTCGGGCTGACAGTATACACCAGTTATAACTGTAGGGTGACACAATCAATGTGGTATCAGATAGTACCAAGATAAGTAAACCCGCTTGGCTGAGGCCTAATAGTGCTGCATGAGCTATCACACCCTTAGTAGCTCGATTTGGCTTTTCTTCGCTCCAAGCACCAAGTCTTTGTTGGGATGGATGGCAGTTTCTAGGTACGTGTTTCAATACAGCTCCCACTTGATTACCTGGTCTTGATTTCCAACAAATTCTGAGGCTGATAGCAATTATAGCGGTTAGTGGTGACAGTAGAGTTATGATAAGAACAGCGATCAGCGTAAACATCCAGGTGTTTGAGTCAGAAATATCCCATAAATACTGATAATTCTCACCGTGGTACACCAGAGTGACCATTGTGGTTGGAGGGAGACAGATAACTCCACCACACCACAACCATAGGGCAATAAACGCATAGAGGAAATTCCGCCTTTGTACTAGCAGACCAACATCTGATTGTCTGCCCGTTCTATAGAAGATATCAGCCATATTCAAAGTCAGGGTCAGCATCGTGATGCCACTCAACGAATAATCCACTATGTTTAAAGTGTAAAAACTTGCGCTGCTAATTTCTCCAAGCAGAGTCATGGCCTTCATATTGAGAATAATCACATTCTGAAACATCTCCAGAACTAGTATATGATAGAAGTATATGTGAAGCTGATGAACCTTTTTCACTCTCCTGCATAGAGAAATGATACCCAATATTCCCAAGGATGCTCCAAATATCATTGTGGTTAAATATCCGGACAGTAATATTTGAGTTTGCCAATCTCCTGTCGTGTTTGTGGTGTTGCTGGCCACTGATGGTGTCACTGTATCCATGATATAAAATCTCTGTTATTCCTGTGTAAAATATAATAACGGGCGATACAAAATTTGAACTGACATCACCTTCCTAGCATTGCTCACTGCCACAAATTTTGCAGGAGCTGTTTGAAAAGGCAACAGAAAACACTAACACAGTAATTATTTAAACTGGATCGGAAGCAAATGCACCCTGATTCAAATATTATTTACTTGAGACAATTGTAAATGCATGTAAATACACTTCATTTGATCCTAATAAAACTTTTGATGACTTGATGGTCTTCTTCTCTCATCATGCAGCTCTGCATTGCCATTAGATACAATTTAAGCAGCAGTTGGTAGTCAAGCAGGCAATTAAATATTTGTAACGATATACAGAAGTAGCTAATACACATTCCCAGTCCCACTGTGTCCCAAATATCTAGCATGCGGGATATCAAAGCTGCCTGCACATTCCAGCTCTTCTAATTGTGTGATTTGGTGACTGAGCTGTTTGTTTGGCAGACTGGCAAAGTTCAGTCCAAAGTTTCTAATTGTTATTGATTCTCTAAAGTAACCTGGTCAGAATTTCATTAATCCTGTATAAAATTATCAACAATTGCTGTAAAATTGCAAATATTGTAGTTGAATAATTCAATAAAAGTTATAAGAAATTGCGGATGTAGCATTTTCCTCAATGATGTATATTTCGATATGACAATGATTTAATTCACCACTTGAATGGTAATTTATTACTTGTTCTATCACGTATTTACAAAGCTGTATAATGCAATGCCATTCCTGTTGCTTTTTACCAGGTTGAAAGGAGAATTGAATCAAAAATAGCCGTTATTGACTTGACTACTGTTGCAATTGATCACAACGTTTGTCCCTCTTACCAAAGAAAAATCTCATAACAATATTTGCGCAATTGATCAAAAGATTATCTTTTGCATGATCAACACTCTCTAGCCAGCAAGAAAATTTAAGTTTAGAGGTCATTGGTAGGATTGATGTCATGTCATCATATGCAAGGGACATGAAGTTCCCAAATGAGTTAAAGAATGGAGATTTGAGCCAAGAAATGTTTGTGCTATGTAGGTATGTTTGGATGTATTGCATGAATGTGGTGCTTCTAATGCCAACAGCAAAATTCGGCTCAGATTTACCTGGCTCTAAAACCTGTTTATTCACGGAACAAGTGTTTGTTATATATGCATATTTATATATCAATTTTATTTTATTTTACTGACACACACTACAGATCAGGCATTCAAATTTGAAGTAAATATTAAATTGAGAATATTAATATTTTTATTATTACTTTTTCAACAATTAAACAGAAAGTTTTGAATTAAACCAAGGAGTCTACAACTCCTTGATTAAACAAACAAAACATTAGCCTTCTCTGTGTCGTAAATGTCTTGAGTCTCAAATGACTGCATGTGGAATTTTGTGGCATTCCATCATCACTTAGGCCTACTGCCAGAAAATCCCACATGCAGCTGTTTGAGTCCTCTAACTGTGTTATAACACCATAGAAGGTGATTAGTAGCTACAAAGCTACTCATAATTGACCTTTACTCCTAGTTATTCCAACATCTTCACAATAAAACAAACATACATGCTCTCTTCTCATGCTCAAATCTGCTCAATTATATATTGATATGTATCACAATTATATATGTAGGCCATAGCCACACTACAAAGTGATTTGTCTGATGTGCAACAATTTTTTTGCTCAATTTGCAGAACACCTAATAAACATTAAAAGCTTTTTATAGCCGGATTTGTCGATAATGGTTGTCTACTGAATATTGCATTTGTTAAAGCCTGGTTCATTATAGTTAACGTGCGACTGTATTTACTGTAGTGTTTTTCCTCTAATGAATATAACTTTGCTAACCAACGCCAACCTTAGAGGTTTTCAAGGGATCCTGAATCCTACGTTGGCATTGAGGTTGAGTAGTGTTGTCTCTGATAGGGCTAGTGCAATGGGGTTGTGTCAGGAATTGTCCCTTATTATAGGGTTCGCTGAACAGATGAGACCATAAATTGGCACTTTTTTATATAAGCTATCATTGGAGCAGATCACACTTTTTGGTCTGGCAGCCAGGGAAATTAAGATAGAAACAAAATGAGGGTAGTTTCATAGGCGGATTATGCTGACCCACTTAATGAGACAAAAATTGACTGCGAATATAATTTGATATTTATTATATTATATAATTTAATAAATATATCATTAAAATAAAGAGAAATAATAATATTCCAGCTTTGAATTTTGAATATTATATTAATCCAACCTGAAAATAGTGATTGCAGGAAAAAAAATCAGAATAACATATATATTTTTTATGTTATTGTAATACAAAACAATTCTATATTTAATACAATAACTTAATATATATATGGAATTTTTTTGCAAAACAAACTTAGCTGTATATTTCATGACACCTTCCTTACCCCCCCCCCCCACCCAACGGTCCTCGTCTTGGGTAAGGAGTGTAAGTAGGATCCAACATCACCTGCTATATGGAAAACTTCCCAAACTATAACCACCCAATGAATCACATTAGGTAAAAGCCTTTCACGCTTTCAAAATCTAATGATTAGTGTGTTTAGTTTTCTAAAAACAAAATTAAATTAATTTGCCAATGAAAGCTTTTGTTCCATTTAGGTCAAGAATGTTGTCATCATAGCAGTTAGTAACATAGTACTGGTCGTGCAGTCCAATTTGAGTGAGCCAGGCTTTAGAGCCAATAGCCTCTGCCATGCGGTCTGGTCATGAGTACTTGGCTTTATACATAACAAGAGAGCAAACAATTAATCATTTTACTGAAACCCCGGACTCTTCATATAAACATATTCTCACTTCTGTTTCTATACACATACACCGGTTAGCCACAGTACAAACAACACTCGTTATATAGATATCTGATACTACAGCGTAACTTACAGGCAGGTGATCCAAGCATGCGCAGGCACTACAGCTGGTTTTATTTAGCATGTTTTTGCAGGTGAGTTCACATTATAAAGGAGTCTTTTTTGCGCATGACTTTATTTGTATCTTGTATCTGGTATTGTCAATTTATGTCAGCTGTATGGTCTTTAGTCCTGTAGAATATAGTGGGTAAATTTTGTAATCCCGGACTGGAGTTACTGTTGCACAGGTCTCAAAATCTGCAGTACATTGTTGAGTTTTTCAGATTGTTCGAGCGACCTTATCCTAAATACACATGTCAGAAACCTCCCAATTAATTTCCTCAAGAATATTCTTTTTGCTCATATCGCTTGTTTTAATCTGCTTCTCTTGCTATAACACAGGTCAATTTACACCAGCAGTCGCTAAACTTTCTGCGCTGGCACATTGATTCTTGCTAATGCTCAATCTGACAGTATTTTTCCTTCCATTGTAGTGTTCATTACATTTCCACGAGTGCTGTATCTACATATCAACTTCCATCCAGAGAACCAATTTACCATTTAACTCAGGATATAGCAAGGCGTGACATCCTACACCTCTCCTCATCTCGCGCTTTTTGGACAAAAGAAGATGCAGAACAGAGTCCTACTATGGTGGTTGGGTCCAGAGAGTTGGGATATATTGAGGGCAACTCATCATACACTCGAGCTCAGTTCAGACATATCAAATCTTTTGCACAAAAAGATAGTCACACATTTATCTTAGTAGATACATTTAATCATTGTTTGAGGTTGCTCGATATCAGAGGACAAAATACTTCACGCTTTGCCGGTATTTGCGATGGTAGGAAGCCACTGAGTGAGAGTGATACCGATGTAGAATTCTCACAGCCAACAGATATAGCACTTCTTGATAATGTAGCATATGTGGCAGATACAGGCAGTGATTCGATATACATGCTGTTGTTCATAGAAAACCTCATCGCGAAACTAGATCTTAGTTTTAGACAAATGTCATCTGTTGCAATAGGCACCAACTTCCACGTGTTTTATGCAGCTTCGGCCGATAAAATTGTCAAGGTTAACATGAGTCAGGCTATAACAGCTGATGTGATCTATACCGATACTGCTCTGAGATCCACAGGCGATGATGTGATGACAAAAATATCATGGCTTAACAAAGAGAAGACATACTTAGCTATTATCAACCAAGAAACTGGAATTTTAGGGATGATGAATCTTACTGCTCGAAGTAAATCTATGGTAACAATTTGCTCGATGTGTCACACTCCAAGGGCATGTTCAGATATTGTTGGCCCCATGGCTCTGACCTCACGAGATACGCCTAACCCGGATATTGTCGGTTTGACCATAGCTTTACACAACAGCTCAATTGTTACTTTGCCTGACTTGAGGACACTCATTGACTCAGCGACTCCAACAACAACCTGCCCGTCATTGTCTTCTGCCTACTTCACAGGTTTGATATCAGGCTGGGACATACCTGTAGTTACAAATTGCATGTTATTTGTCAGTCTTTGGATGAGAGAATATAACCCACATTTTAACCCACATATTTAACCCTTTCACCTGATGGTTTTAAATACTTTGGATTTGGGTATGATCCAATTAGGAAATTTATGTCACTTCCACATCCTGGATATAACCAAGTCAAATTAAGTCAGATTAATGTTTCAGCCATTTCGCAGCGCCATTTATTTTGAAAAGGGAATTTCAATGAAAATTCGACAACAAAACCTATTTTGTACAATTTATCAGTATAATAATGAAGTTTGGCAATACATAGGGCTATTTTCAAAGGAAACCAATGATTCGTAGCAAAACAGCTGCCACCAAAAGACTTTAACAATGTAGACAATAATCCTATAACCTAAAATCTTTGACCAGACCAGAGGCTTATTTCTGTTACAATGTTATCATTGTCAGTGAGAAAAAAACAGAAATTTGTGGCTTGTTGACATCTGAATCGAACCAGCCCTGTTTGGCCATTGCAAGACATTCTAGTATTGAGTAGGGTAGACTTTGTAAGCAGACCAAACAGCAAATAAGTAATTTCAAGGTTTAATTTTTAAGTTCATTCACAGTGATCTTGTGCGCTTTTACAAAAATTGATTTCAAAAGTGTACATCTTGGCAACCAGTTCTTCTTCGGAAATTGACACCGTTTCTAAAATTAATGCTGGAGGAAAAATCTTGAGGAATTTGGTCGATATGGTCTATCTCATCATACAATCAAGGCGCTTGTTGATCGGAATGAGCATGACATAGATAGTCCACGACAGCACCCTAATCAGCTGCCTGTAAATACATGATGTTTTAATCTGAGGTAGACAATTTATTTCAGCCTCAGTGGACACACCTGAATTTTATGGTGAAAAAAACTGTGGAGCTGTACCTGTCTTAGAACAAGAGAAAACTACAGATTAAGTGGATTTATAGTCTTAGTTTCTCAGATTCTATGAGGGATATCATCAGGATGAGTTGAATGGAGTTGATGATTGACTCTCTACTCATACCTCTGCAAAATCTAGTAACACCTGTCAATCGATACACACATTATCTAATATTTTTATTTACATAGTAATAAGAGTGAGTGAAATGGGGGGGGGGGTATTATGTAACTTGGGGAGGAGTGGGAGGGGAGGGTAGTGCGCTTCACTTGATAGTGAAGATTTACAATTTACCAACTTAGATATCAGATCTAATGTTCATATCTCAGATTGTGTCCACAATTTGTGTCCAATTAATAAATGAAAGGATTTTCTGGCCCAAACTAGAAATAGAAACATAGGGCAATTTCAGGCCATACCATTGATGTTGCTAATTTACATGCATTCAGAAAATTTGATGGAAGTAAGCATAAGCGAATTTTGGTAGCCTTTCTTGACAAAGCTCATCAAGACAGGCTAGTGTTAGGGCTACACATGCTTGATTGGCAATTGTAAAGCACCATTCTGTTCAAGCCTTCTATCTAGCGAGGCTGTTTTGATCTTCTTTGCAGGGTTGAGTACAAGTCATACCGGCAGCGCCTACAAAATAGGATTCAGTGTTTTTGGAGCAGTTCTGCTACTGGTTATCATCGTCACAGTGATTGTGACATTATGTAGACGAAAAGCCTCTAACACAAAAAATGAAAGAAACACAAATAATAATGATGATGACGATATAAACGGCAATGGGATGGCTCTTGGAAGCCTTATCCAGGACGACGAAGAGGAGGAGGTTCATTTCTCTCACTCTGCATGCGGTAGACTTAGAGACGAATACGAAGCACTTCCTATGGATGAGCCAAGAAGATCCAAACGGAACCCAAAGAAGAAAATCAGCTGAATTTAGAAAACCACTCTTCAGTGTCTATCGATGTGATGAAAATATATTCATTCCGGAGGAAGATTTTGGAGGAAGAGGCGCGCGGCAATATTGTTGCCATGCACATTTTCCTCTAAATTTTGAATGAATGATTTTGGATCGTCCAACTTGTTTGTTTTTATCAGCCGTATTTCAGGCTAGTCTGTAATAAAATTTTGGATCTAGTTCATAGTTATACATAGTATATACATAAACATTTAATTGAATTTGGGAGTCTTTTATTACGAATGACAGGAAATGCGGAGAATCTTCTTGCAACCGCCATACTGCCATTAACTCCTTCACAGAGTTTATTTCATGGTGCTTCAAACGCTATTTCGCTGTGTTTTTATTTCTCATTCATATGCTGGTACAAGTTTTTGATAATAAATTTTCTCATGAAATGAATAAAATGTTGACATAACCACAATATCTTCTGTTGAAATTAATGGCGAAACCCTGGAACTTCTTAAAATTTAAACTACTGACATGTTACAATATACAGAGTGAGGTGAAGAAAATAAGCTCTTGCACCTGAAATCTGAGTCTGATGATATGAAACAACGTTAGATAAATTAAAATTGCTACGTTTTACAATTAGAATATACCAAAAAAATTATCTCAGATTTTCTATATCCTCATGTATGCTTCTTGTAAACGGGTCCGCGAAGCTGTATTGACTCAGCAGTAGTATGTATGTTCTTCTTCAAGGCATAATATATAACAACCACAGCTACTATTAGAGCCACCAAACCTCCTGCTACTCCACCAGCTATTGCTGCTATGTCTATCAAAATAAATATATCATAATAAACATATCTAAATAGTAGTTAGTATTGCTGAGTATGAATATGTCTGCTGCACTCACAAGGTGGGTTAAAATTTACTGTTAAAAGTGTCATTCTGGGTTATGAGGGACCATAATAAAAGTGGCTGGCTAAAAAAAGATCTACTGACGAACTTACTAAATTGTAGCTGAGTCGATGGATCGATAAACATAAATTCATTATTCAATACAACACAAACCTGTCACATTGCCTGATTTTAGAGTGGTTTCTTCTGTGTCACTATATAGCAGGGCTCCATCTATGTACAGTGCTGGCTCATATGTGAACCAGTCGGGCAGCTTCATTGCGGAAATAGAGTCCTCGATGCTCAGATACAACATCCTGTCTTTGACTACGAACGACCTTGGTGATTTTATATATGAGCAGTTCCGCTTTAAGCTGTCGGAGTAAAAACACCATGTGGACACTGATGATGTTTTGAGGTTGATTACTTTAATCTTAAAGTTTAGCGTATCAGCAACAACTAACGTATCGTTCGGAACAAGTGTCATTCCTGAGGCACCATTCCATTCAGATATGGCAAGCTGCCCCACTTTGTCACCTTTCTCCCCACCGTATGACATGTAATCAAACTTGTCAGACGTTATGTTGATCTGAGCGATTCCAAAATAGGTGCTTACATAGATCAACTCCCGAATATGATCAGCAACGATCATTTGTGGTGCATCATATTTTCGTAGATTTTGAGAGTCCACCAACGTTCTGACAATGTTATTCTGTAGATCTATCTTTCTTATGCGGCTTTTAGAATCTTCAGTGACAAAGACTAATTGGTTGTGGTAGGCTATGCTTCCAATTCTGTAGAATCTAGAGTTTTGGAGATCGCTATCCACTAGATCATCAGACCATGATACCCGCTGACATAGTCCTGCTACATGTTGTGTCATATTAGTCAATCGATTTACGCTCCTAATGCAGCCATGTCCGGAATCAGCAAGCAGAACATGTGTTCGATTCATCTGGGCAAACGCTGTTATTTTTGTAAAGCTAGCATTTACACCAACCCCTTCTTTGTATGGAATTATTGTGGATGTTTCAACGTAGTTTTGACCTACAATAACGGACTGTGTTTTGAGGTCGGTTGTCAGCAATGCTTGATGTATGCAGAAAAGTAGGTTACCACCAATGAAGTAATCATGTGCGATATGTTTTGCTGTATCTTTTTGAGTTTTTAGCACAGGAGCCAATTCTTCGTTTTGGATCGTCCTGAAACAATAAAACACAGGTTATATGCTTTATTGTACATGAACTTTACATGTAACCATTAATCGCCCAGTCTCACATGAGTATCAGCGCACAGGTTTTCGTACAACTTTACAACATGAGTTTGGGATGAATTTAATAGTAGGGACAGAGAGTTTTTCCCTAGCTTCCTGGTAGACTAGTTACAATTCAGTCAAATGTATCCAGAACATACTCAGCTTTATAGAGCATTGAAAACAATAAAATTTGCGTTGCTATCATAGTTATGGTTCAAACAAATGAGCAAAATCTACTCCGAAACAGAACTCACCAAGGGTTCATTGGTGAGGTTTTTCTGAATGTCAGTCTTGCTGTGTGATCCAATGCATTTGTTGGCTTAGCTGTGCTTGTAGTAGATGTTGGGATCTTTCCTTTATCCTTTCCACAGAACCACAATGGTAACTCGAGTTTCTGAATACCTCTGGCAATACTAAGGTAGACAGTACAAGACATTAAAGTCATTGCTGCGGGGGATCTATAGTACTCACAACTTGTCTTGGATGGCGCATATTGAAAGCACCAAGTATTCACAGTCATCGATTTCAGATCTATCGCTTTCAGTTTACCATTGAACGTATCAGTGACCAGTAGAGTATCCTGATCTATGAATATGATCTCAGATGCTCCAGACCATTCGGAGGTTCTCAAGTGGCCTTTACTAGAGTTCCCATATTCCTGCGTCAGGTATGAAAATGACCCGGTTGAAAGATCAAATTGCGATAGTCCATTGAAGGCCGTTATGTAAATCATTTTCCGAAATTGGTCGAACAAAAGTCGCCTCGGAACATCATACTTTCTGAATCTATCTTTGGCTACGATGGTGGTGACCTCTCCTTCTTGCATGCTCACTTTTCTCACTGTCTTCTTGGCGTTTTCAACTACGTATATCACCCCTTGGTGGTATTCCATGGTCGAAATGACATGAAATGTTGCTTCACTTAGCTTTCCATCTGTGTGAGTTTCCCAAGAGTAAACTCTCTCCTTGCAAATTCCAGCGACATGTTGTGTAATGTTGGTCAGACGATCAACGCTTCTGATACAACCGTGAAACGAATCAGCAATCAATGTATATGTCCTGTTGACTTGTGCGAATGCAGTGATTTTCGAAAATGTCGCAGTTTGGCCTTTGCCTTCAATGTATGGAATCTTTGTGAGCTGGTTCAATTTAGGTTGTCCAACAATTAGATGTTGTGATTTGCTATCGGATGTGAGGAGCGCCTGATTCACTGAAAACAAGAGATTTCCTTTCACAAATAGATCAGGCTGCAAATAGGAGGCAGTATCTTTAGTCTGTAACCACGTGGTCATAGTCTGGTTTTCTTGCGACCTGAAATTTGTCGAAAAAGAAACTAATAATATGAAGTATTTAGTGATGTCAATTTGATTAGGATGACAATAAAAATCATTATGATAAAGTTTCTACAACAACAAAAACATGTGACAGGATACATAAGAGGTAAAATAATAAACTCTGTATCTTAAAATAGTACATGTGCGAAATAAAGATCAACAATTATGATGTCAATTTATTATGCAGGTAGGTGGATCAAATGAATCAGCAAGAGACTTCTCAAAGTCAGGCGTAAATGGTAAAAGGTAAATGGTTTCATCCGATACATAGACTCAAGGTAACTGAAATTTTCTCCTGTTTCAAAATTGCCTTTTGCTGCGTTGATAAAAAGAACATTTCTTGGTCGATTACATTTAAATGAGGTCTATTGAATTGGCACATGGTCAAATCAAATGAGGTCATTGTCTGATAAAAACTAATTAAAAGTGCCTTGAAACAGTCTCACACATGTATACCCCAGTGAGCTTTCAACACTGTCACATGCAGGCTTGCATACTAGCCTTATTCTAGAAATAATCATCAATGTAATTTCAACAGTTAGGACCAAGTCTTACCATGGGAGATTGGTGGACAAAGCTGATCCCAGGAAGCCCAGGTATAACAAAAATATTCCTGACCTGGTCATTTTGCACCTCATGAAAGTCCTAAAAGACAGGTCAGAACCACAATGGCCCTAAATCTATCTTCGACAACAGTTTTAAGTCAGTAATCCATTAGGCGAGATTATTGTCAGCTAATGGATCTTCCACCTGTAGAGTTACATTGGTTGCATCATTTAATTGGTATTCTCAATCTTGATAAAATACCCATTAAGTTACAGCCCCATTCTCATACCAAAACCAAGGAGTAAAACTACTCCTTGCCAAAACCATCAGGTTCTTGTTGCACCTTATACGTAGGCAATATCATGAAGGCCTAAAACAGTTTCCGCTGCTGCAAAAGTTTGAATGCCAATTAATAACAAGTAATTTTATGGTGTTATTCTCAACCGTAGAAAAATATTAAAACATGGCGCTCCTGGGTCATTGTGTTCTCCTAGTCATGCCTAGAAATAGGAATTGGATTAAATTTGGAATTTATGTTAGGCTGTATTGTAACATTTCCGCTGTACTTTAATCAATATTAGTGCTAAGTATGCTTGGTTTTACAGTCATTTCTATCATTCAATTAGTGGCAAACAATCAGTTTGAAACTGGTGCAAACTCATTCCAGCTTCACACAAGGAATTGTTGTGCTTGTTGAAAAATTCATGGCAGATAAGCAGTATGAATTGGAGTTCAGTCAACTTAAATAAGTGTGAGCGACAATCAACGTTTGGCAACAAAATTTAAAACAAACGAAAACAACAACAAGTAAGTGGCAACTGTTGGTGTCAACCAACTATTGGAATGCGACAACCAGCGGCCCAGAAATAAACTAAGCAAAACTGTATACATCAATGTATTTTCATGCTTACTCGGTCAGCATTAAACATTGTATTGGAATTAGAAGAGAAAAAATCCACTAATGTATATATCTCAAATTTACACATCCTTTTGAAAAACTAAGAGAGCAGTAATGTTTATAGTGAAGTTTACATGATATTGTTTGTTCCCTCGGCTGTGGGTCAAAAGTCCGGGAGGCTTGGACTATGTTTGTAATGGGTGCATATTGTTGATGATGATGGTGTAAGGCTGGTGGTTCGAGCTAAACACCAGCTGGCATGAACAAAATAGTTGTTCATACAGGTAAGTTTTCATCAAGTAAAACACTGGCGGTCATATTATAGGAAGCAGCTGATAGCCTGTCATCTGAAACTAATACATCACTGCAGGCACTGCAGATTGCTTCTGACAGAATAAAAGGAAGACTAAATGCTGCGCAACAATATCATTGGAATATGTCATAGACTTTTATATATATTTGAGTATAAAGTATATTGGTATATTACATCATAGAGTGTTTTTATTGATAATATAAATAGAGTATATTACTACTCCTATGTATTAATCAGACCATACAAATTAGGAAAATCCTAAAGGATGATAATGAAATAATGAGTTCTCTGGTGGCTCCTGTTTTTAATTATCAGATGACATATCTTACTTATCATAGTGGCTGTATGAATAACTGGCATTTAGGGACTCACCAAAATTTGACATGCTGGGTGTAAAAAGTTTTATCCAGATGATTCAACTGAAAGAGTTACATGTTTTTTTTTATATTTTTATACCAACTACTGTACCATGAACAAGTGGAGAGTCATAGATATTTATTTCAGTAATTACGTTAGTTATGAAAATGAGTTGGCTGTAAAGCTTTTAGAGATTCTATGTTTATATTCATTATTATGACCATGAGTTCAGAGATAGATAATTCATTTCAATTATAATTTATGAACAGAATGGATTTACTCACTACGCAAGGCTATATCTAGAACTTGTTTGATCTCCCTAGTCTACAATTATCGCTGAAACACCCCCCCCCCCACGTTTCTCAGCATATCTGAATGCAGCAAGAGCAAACTGGATCAAACTTGATCTAGGATATGTCCTCATAATGATCAAATAAACTGATGGATGCCACAAGGCTGTTACCATGGCTATGATCAGATTAACACGAATACTATGTGGGATTGTGGGCATGTGTATGTCGAGCACATGGATAATTATTAGCTATCATTATAAATACGCCATGCCGTCCATATAAGAACTGTTACAAAACTGAGATAAATCATATGAATAATATGCCTGAGTTCAATCCTTGACTTACTAGGTCTACTACACATTATAATCAGAGTCAGTGTCATTGTCTGCCCATGTGCAGTGTCAGAATGTACACTGTCAAAATACGACTAAAGCCTGGATTCCCTAGCAGATCAGGTCGATCTCATAATTCTAATCTGTTACCACTGTTACCACTCACAGGCAATTAGAGTAAACTGCATTGTGGGATATTGTCAAACGCGCCATGCGGATATCGTCGGATTCAACACATAATTGTTTCTGTTGTTATTTTAATATTGAAAACGACTATGGCTATTTTGTCAGCACCTCGGGTCACTTGTCATATTGGAGATGTCTGTGGAGATGTCTGTGGTAGTGTTGATCTCTCCAGATCAGTTAGAAAATACCACCAGGGTATTTGTGATGACTTCCACACCTACGAGCCCCATAGCAAGCATCTCATAATGTTAGAGGGGGACAGATCGGATACTGTGCCAATCTTCCACTGATTTGGCCCTGTTGAGAGAAAAAAAAACGTTGACCTATGACCACAGACTTTATTTATACCATATCTTAGGCGCTAGCCAGTACCAACATGAGAGATATCATAGTCAGATGTACCTCACATGCATACGCAAGTTGTTTATGTGATATGGATCTGATGGATGCAGTAATGTTGAAACTATGGGTGACGCTATAGCAATGTAAGACTTTAGCGATGGTATGTTTTGGGTTGTTTCAAGCTTTCACTACTGTCCATGGAGAATAAATAAATAAATCTTAAAACCAGAGTTTGGCCTCAGATGATATCATGTGCGATTCCTATGTGAAAATGGAGCTCACTTAGTCCCAAAAGGTATGTAGCATGTCCTTTGTCTAAACAGCTTATCCTCCTATAAATATCTATAGAAAATGTAACATGGCGTACTGTTCGCATGACTCACATTTAAATCTCACTCTAAAGATAGTATGGTCTGTCATTATTCCTCCTTTTGTCGGTACAGTATAGCCAAGATGTCGTATACCAGTTGTTAACTTATAGTGCACCTGTGT
Organism: Membranipora membranacea; assembly: GCA_914767715.1. NCBI lineage: Eukaryota > Metazoa > Bryozoa > Gymnolaemata > Cheilostomatida > Membraniporidae > Membranipora > Membranipora membranacea. The sequence continues at coordinate 9,928,046 of OU612065.1, forward strand.
CCAGCATTAAATCAGATGTCTGTATTTTCTTCTACCAATATGTTCCGATTTCCATCTGATTTGATCAACGGCATGCAATTACAGCTGTAGATCAAAAGTGAGTGGTGGAACTAATTTCATCATTCTTGATTTATATACACATTTAAATCACTGAGGTGTCACATTAACTGAATCGTGAACAACGAAACCCTGCAATCACGATGCAGTGAATGCACTTGGTCACGCTTTATAGCAAATTAAAATCAAAGGTCTTAGTTGTGGCCTGGGTATAATGTGGGTACGTGACTAGTTACAGCTACACGACCATGACAAAGGTCATCCCAGGTCATTATGAATTCTGTTGAAAGTTTTTTGGCCTATCAGTATGACAGTTGACAGTTAATTTGTCCTAGATTTTACCATTGCTCCATGTCAGTTAAGTATCTTTGTTGTGGTTAATAAACATTTTCAATCATAAATTCGTTTGATATCTCACAAAGTCCTATTGAGACTCATGAAGTGCCTCATCTTTGTTTCTCAGTAATCAGAAAGATCAGAGACTGTTTACAATATTAAAAGAACAAGTTGAGCATTTAGATAGGACATAATCACCATAACAGGCCAATTTAGGTGATAAGTTAAAACCAAGAGTGACCTGGTCAATAGCAATGCTCCTCATCCACCCAAACATCAAAGAATTTCGGGTACTGGCTAATAGATTAAAAAACTACACAGTCACCCTGCTGGTATTCACATTACGGCTAGCTTAGCTTGTTATTCATCTGCAGGAACACTGCGAAGGCCATGTTGAAAAATTAGCAGGAAATGTTTAATGGTTGAAATGAAAATCCATCACGTGGCTTGATCAAGGAGTAAAATACTTTTACTCCTTTTCTTGATATTGGCCTCTTTTCTTGAAAACGTCGTAACATGACATTACAAAAAATATCATTAGAAGTAATCACATTTTTTGGTCCGTTGGTCTATCCCTTACAAGAGTTCCATAACCTGAAGTATACTTATACTAAATTATCATTTGACATAATGACGATTTTGCTCAAGAGGAGACAATCACCTAAATTTATCTTGCTTATATCATGATGATACACGCCACGTGCTGTGACTCGCTACAGGATAGCTTTGGAGGTCATCTAACATATCACATGACCATATCCAGTAAGAAATGAAGGTCTTCCCATACATTCAGTTTTACGAAGATGGTGTTGAATGTGTAGTAGCTCTAATAACTTTACTTGGGATCTTGTGTCAGTATGTTTTTTTTATTAATGATGGATATGCAGAACTGTTTATAAAGTAACCGCCTTATATCCTCTATGGTCAGCAAAGCAAGAGAAATCAAGTTGAGGTAAACAGGGCTAGAGTGATTTGTTGACAATTCAGCAGGCTAACTGCTGGCCAACTGATAGGCTACGGAGTTTGTAGTTTTGGATTGAGAATGGTCAGCTATGGGTAGGGTTGAGTACAGGTAGGGACGGGTCAGGATTCTCAATTATTATTGTTATATTTTTGACACAGAAAGTTCAAGCTTTCACTTTTTCTTTCATGTTTATTAGTGGAGAGACTTGTGCAAGCATCACAGACAAACTGCAAAGGAGCTCTTCTTGTATCATGTGCGAGCTTCTGTGTTGTTCAGAGCGTTATTGTTGTTATGGCTAAGGGTAGTTGTCTTCTCTCTTCTAGACTATTGTTAGTATATGACATCACATGCTATAAAGCTCAAATTCTTTTGGCACATATGGAAACATACAGTGAGTTCATGAGAAGGTCTATATTAGCCCATGCTTGTGATCAATGGTTATTAAAATTGTACTTGCAAAGTGAATACCCTACTCCTCCTTGCTTTACTGCCCCTATCTAGGGTTGGGATCCTATTACCAATTGACCTGTTGCTGTAGGGGACTGTCTTCGCGATAGTAACTTGATGTAAGAATACTGGATTAAACTTGATCCAGTGCCGCTTGCAACCATCTCATTAGTATATATTATTAGTTATGGCGACAAGTGGTGGTTGTGAAAGGACATCTGGGCTAGCAATCAGTTAAGATGAAGCAGGACAGGGCCCCAAATTACAAATATTTCAATGCTAAGTGAACTTATTCACTTATGATTTAACTTATAAATCTTAAGAGAACCCTCCTTGTATTTGTGACGGCCCCCAGATAGGCATTGCCTGGTTGACAGCATTTCCGCATTAAAGATTATCACCTGTGCGAATTTGGGAGCATACAAGTAGAAATAATGTTTTTAAACTTTGCTTGCTGCTTACAGACATGTTGTCTGTTATGGAGTTTGGATTTAATCAGAGAAGCTTCAATGGCTCCAGAACAGTCCTGGTGGGTTTTAAAACTATTAAAATGAGCAGACACTTTCATGTTTGCCTTTTCCAATTCGACATAGCTTAAAATTATTATCACAAATGATTCTAATGGTACACATAGCAATCAGAAAGAGAAAACAGTGATTTTGCTGTAAATGGACTCCACTTTGACCCTGAAAAGATATCTATTAAATTATACTGTTGCGATACAATACATTTGATCAGTATATAAATGTTAACCACCTTGCCAAGAATTGATGAATTTACTGGTTTTACCATTGCGTAGAAAGTTTTGACATCTGAAGTTTTTTGCAATATTCTAATATGTTTCAAAATTGGCTAAGTGTTGGTTAGTGAAATAATGTAGTTTAAAATATAATGAAATTGAAAGTTGCCAATTTCACGATCCGAAGTCTTCCCTATAAATATACACTTTGATTATTTTCAGGAACACAGAGAATGACACTGTCACTGAATACTTGAGCACGAAAAAAGAACCCTCACACTTGGCACCTGACCTCTTTGTACCAGACAATCTACTGTTCTCAATGCATAGAGCTCTTCTCACTACTAACGGGACAATGTACTCTGTCATTATCGGCGAACAAATTCGTGCAGCGCCTCCAACCAACACCTACCGCGAGGGATCACATGCGAACGCCAGCTTTCTTGAGATCAAAGCTTTTGTCCAACAGAACCGGACCCATGTGTTTGTAGCTGACTCAGGTCATGGCTGTATCAGAGGAGTGAATCGCATGACTAACACCTCATATCATGTGGCTGGAATATGCAAAAAAGTGCAGTGGGCAGATGTCCATAAGGATGGTTCATTACAAACAGCTACCTTCTCATTCATTGATAGTATCACATATCATGAAAATATAATCTACGTTGTTGAGTCGCTACAGAGCAGAGTCAGGAAAATCGATCTGGACAGCGGTAAAATCACCACAATGCTCGACAGTAAAGACTTTAGACAGTTCGATCTCCCTCAGTCCATTATTGCTGACCCTGCCCGGCGAGTCCTCTACCTCACAACATTCAAAGGAATAAATAAGATCGATATAACAAATAATCATGTTACGGAAATGAACCATGGAACTCGAGGATACAGGGATGGGGAGCTGACAAACTCATCGTGGTCAGGAGCTTCTGCTATTTTCCGCATCTCAAGCGACGCACTCCTTGTTATTGACAAATTCAACAACAGAATTCGTTTGATAAATCTAATACAAAACTCTGTTTGTACTTGGTGCTTCAAATTTCCAAGAGTCAAAAACCTGTGCTCTTTTGGTAAAATACCTAAATCAGTAGCCGTTATTTCTTGCACAGCGTACTTTAGTGCTGGTTATGGAATACATCGTCTTGACCTTCCATCATGGTATTGTGACAAAGACAGGACAGAATTAAACTCTGGTTTAGTGAGTAACAACAATGCAAGTCACTGTCACAAAGTTGATTCAGAAGAGGGAGCCCTTGAAACATTGGAGGTTCCAATCATGTACAGCCAATGGTAAGTTACCCACAAATCATTCAAACCATGCTATTGGTTGTCTAGTTTTTCTGTAGATTGCCAAAGTAGGGGCGATTCCAAAACTGTGTCAATTTCTCATGATCTCAGGCTGGCTATGAACTTGATTTTATTTATTGGTTGCACAAACACAACCAGATATATCACGTAATGAAATATGCGAGGCCATCTCATACTAATTCAACAATTATGATTGACATTTATTGTCATTTGCACTGGTTTATTTCAGGAAAATGGAAGATAACCCCTTACTTCCTATTTATGACACCCAATACACAATAGGACACATGGAGTTTGATAAATTTGTTGATGGTAATCTACTATTTGGTGTTCGCCAATCGTTGTTAACAACGGACATGAAACACAATGATGTGATAGTCGGGCAGTATCACAGGGCCAAGAAAAGTCCGTACCAGGAAGGCATAGGGTCCAACGCATCCTTCGGCAGCCTAGATTCATTTACTCAGTCGAATGATGCACATGTGTTCATCGCCGACACACGTCATTGTTGCATAAGGAGTGTGGACCGTCTGACAAATGCAACTCGAACAGTAGCTGGTGTGTGCAGAAATAATGCTTGGGAGAAAACAAATATTACTGATGGTGAACTTCTAACTTCAACATTTGATATGATAACCTTCATTGTACACCAGGAGGGTGTAATCTACGCAGTGGAAAGAGGAGAATATCGTATAAGGAAGATTGATTTAGAGCGCAACAAAGTTAGCACACTTGCGACAAAAGGAGACTTTCTTAAATACCAAGCACCCCAGAAAATCGCAGTTGATCCTGTTAGAAAAATGTTGTTTGTCACTACATTTCGTGGCGTGGCACATCTGCCAATGGACAATGGGAAACTAGCTACTCTGAGCAACCCACAGGGTGTTAACGGCATTGAAGAAGGTCCAATAGCTAACACCACTTGGAGTTCTGTGATGGCCATCAGCTTAGTTGGAGATGACACGTTGATAGTTGCAGATGGAACGAACTTCCGTATCATCGATATTCCATCAATGAATGTCTCCACATGGTGCTTCACTTTCTTCTACACCGATCTCAACTGTTCCTACCAAAACCGCCAACCTAAAGCTCTTCTCATCAAAGACCGTCAGATGTATATCAGCATCGATGACACAATATCAACCATTGAACTGCCAGCTTGGTTCAAGTACAAGAAGGACGATCTTCTCAGTAACATCAAGACCAAGATAGCCAGTTTGCCAGGTAAGCAAAAAGCTTTTATCAAATTTTGTAAAAAACATTCTTTTTACTTGATAATGACTGAAGTTTAGAACAGTCAGATGGACAATGAGACCGCAACTAGGCAGCAATCTTATTGCCCCAACCCTCAAGCTCCTACAATCAGGCTGGTTTGTTGACTGGGTATTTGCGGAGCTGTTGTGGTTCGCTTTCAAAACAGAGCCTTTGTGATGATGAATTATTAAAAACCCTTTGCTTGTTCCAGATGCAGTTGCCATAGCTGTTGGTGTCGCAGGAGGCATGTTAGCCCTCGCCCTGTCTACAACCATCATCTATTACATAATCAAAAAACGTGCTGAGAACAAGAGATCATTCATAGTCGCTGAGAACCAGTACGCTACATTCAGAAACACACCAGACCCATACTCAGAGGCGAGGATTTCCAAACAAAAATAATTGATAACAACTTGCCATGGGTCTGTAACCTGGTGTGAAGTATTATTCTCAGAAATGTTCTTCTTCATAAATATTTCAACCCAAGCTGAGCAGGTCATGCTGGCGTTTTTCACCTGGTGGACAGATTACATTGCCAAAATAAAATCAAATGACGTTGTAAATCAAGAGTCAAGACATTTTGCTCGGGAAACATTTTCGCCAGCAGCATTGAAACACAACGCTGGCGACTCCTGCTACTAATAAATCCTCTTATTGTTTGAGAGATTGTCCCCCCCCGCATAACTAACTAACTAGTTTACAGTAAGTAACCTTCTAAAATCGCCTACGAGCACATGGTTTTATAATTATAGTGAACATTCTTTATTACTTGAATATAGTCTGCAGATTTCTCCTGTGTTTTCATATCGGATACTTGTGATATTAACATTACCAGGTAATGCCCATATTCGTAAAATTGAGGGTCCAGACAGAATTGTCTGTTCGGTTTATTAGCTGACCTTGTCGTAATGTATCACCACTTGAAATTGCAGATATGCAAATTTCAGAATAATGTCTTGATACTATGCCTCTTTGGAACTCATAATACATAACTTATAAAATATCTATTAGGTAATGTATGATTACTCGTGAATAATTGAGCTCATTGGTATGGTAAAAGATTATCACTAGCTCATCAGCTCATATCCTGACGGGAATCTGTGTGTTGTTACTGAATGCTACGAAACTCTGAGGTTATTTGAGCAGGGAGTTTGTCGTATATCCCAAACTCCTATTCCTGATCTAACAGGGAGTTTGTAATCAACGGTATGGAGTTACTATCCATGCATATTAGGAGGATAACTCCCAACTATGCCCCTATTTTCTCTAATTGTCTTTAGATAAGAGGTAGGGGGCTAGGGAGGTAAGGGTTCACCCCTAGTTACTCGAGTGGATAAGGGTGTATTTGAACGTGGGATATTGACTGAGTCTTACCATGTGACATTTATAAGTCATGAATAGTTGCAATAATAAAATTTGTTGAATATTTATCTAACAACAAATATTGTCCTGTTCATTATGATTTTTATCATAATACTTGTATGTTGGTAAGGAGTAATAAACCTTTGGATAAGATTATATCCATATCTGTAACTCCACATTTCACAGACATAGAGCTCAACAACCGAATGAAGACAGGTTTGAGTGAGGCGGATGGATATCCTGTGTTCATCCAAGATGTATACCAGACAGAATATACTACTGTTATTGTTATTTCTAGGAGTTAATCGGTGCAGTTCTAATTCATGGTAAGTGTTAATGCTTTTAGACAATATTTATTCTAGAATAGTGTATGCACATATATTTATTCTATAAATGGCTTGTTTACGAGTATATGACAACAGAATTTTGCAATTCCTATCGAGATCAGGTCAATTTTAAGGTCAGATTGAAGTTCAATGTTGTTAACATGTCTGTACACCCTTGTTCTAACTGAATAACACCCTGTACATATTGTTCAGGGAAAATAACAACCAGACGGTAGAGTGGTATATAGAAACAGGAGATACGCCATTCCATATTGAAGCTGACAAGTATGTATCTGGGAATATCCTCTTCAGTGACCTTCAGGCCTTGGTTACATCTAATGGAAGAAATCAATCTGTGGTTGTTAGCCAATACATCCGCTGGCCATTCCTGCCTTACAAAGAAGGTGTCAGGGCCAATGCTTCATTCTCAAGCATTACATCATTTGTCCAACCTAATGAAAAACAAGTCCTCGCTGCAAACTCTAATCATGGTTGTATTCGTGAGATCGACCGAGACACAAGCAAGACGAAGGCCGTTATTGGAATCTGTGGAGAGACATCCTGGGTCACCCAGCCTGTCAACGGGGAGCTACTCAAGTCGGTGTTCGGTAAAATCACTTCAATAGCGCATCATGTGGACATGGTTTATATTATCGAAGGTGATCATTTACGCATACGGAAAGCGGATCTAAAAAACAATAGGGCTACAACAATTGTTGCAAAAGAAGACTTTGAACAAACTTACCATTATCCAAGGGAAGCTTTAGTTGACGCCACCAGAGGTGTAGTCTACGTAACAATAACATATGGTATGGCACAGATTGACATTAAATACGATAAATTTAATTATCTGACTCACCAAGAATCTACTGGATATCTTGATGGCCCGCTTTTCAACTCACAATGGTACTGGTCTATGGGGATGACAATGGTGGCTAACGACACCCTCGTCGTCGCGGATGCAAACAATGACAAGATCAGGGTTATTGATTTGAAGTCCATGAATGTTTCCACATGGTGCTTCAACAATCCGAAATCCTCTAAACTCTGCTACATCAGAAGGCCTGTTTCTGTTCATGTCCATCAATGCACACTCTTCTTTGGTGTTTATGGTCATATAGCTCGATTGGAGCTCCCAGATTGGTCATGTGCAAAGGCTCAGACTCCATACACCACAACACCAAGTTAGTTTTTTAATTTCCTTGTTACGGCTTGTCAATTCATAAACTAAAACATGACAAACACTGACACAATATCCGCCCATTCTTGTGGCTGTCCTTCCAGAGTTTTGTAAATAAATCTGCAATGTCCTGCAATTTGTTGTTGTATAACAGCATACATAGAACACTTATTCTTCTGATACAGGTCCATCCAAACCCCTTAGCTACATAAGTAGTTATGACATATCATGTCTGCTGCTGACAGGGGTTAGTATAGCTGAACGCTTTGTAGATACAGTGATGCAGAGATACACCAGTGTGGTTGATGAGGCATGCAGTAAGTTCCACACACTCTAATTGACCATATCAATAAACCTATATTTATTTACCTTGTAGAGATTCCCTCAGTTTAGACCAGTAGAGGGGACCAGAAGATGGGGAGCAACTCAAAATGCATGCAAAATAGTTCAAATAGAAAAATCAAGCAACAACGGCATCAATGACTGACGGCATGCATTACTTTTGCTTTTACTTGCCAATATCTCAGGTCGCCTCGAGAGGGAGTAACTCCAAATGCAGGCATTTTGATCAAGCTTGATCTAAATTTGATCTTGATCCAATATTTTTCCTACTCTTTGCAACAGCAATTCAGTCTGATACTTTCGGCACAGCCTTTTGCGTTCATGTTACCATTTTGCAGATAGCATATGTAAGCAGTATCGTTAATATGCATGTTTTTACTATGGACGGAGCCTACCCAGGGAAGTGTAAGATCACTTCCGTCATGAAAACTTGTCTGAACGATGTCATGAAGGTGATATACAAAACAAATGTTAAAATAAATGTCAGTCAGCTGGATTTCGCAAAAGGAAAGAGTAGAGAGTTGCAAAACAGAACACCTAACTTTATGAGGCAGACCATTATTGTTGCCACACCACCGTGAGTAATACATACCTTAGAAAGGTTTAGGTCTATGAATTCAATGGCTAGTCACAACGACTATTTTAGAACAGCAAGGGCACTTACCACTCATTTAAAGACAAACCTGTATCATTTTGAATGAAGGTTTTGAACTGATTAAGTAGTAACCATAAACATATAAATATAGTATAAATATAGTATTTATATGTTTATGGTAGTAACCAACATTTTAGAAGTCTTTGTCCTCAGAGCTGATTTGCTGGATGGTTCTGGACGCTCCTAAGGTATTAAAAGCTGCAGTTAACAACATGCATTTCAGAATAATATGTACCCAAATATTTACCATGTTTATACTTTAATAGAGCTGTTGAGGCCAAAACAGACCTGATAGGATTGAAGCTGATACCTACGCTACAGATTTAGAAAGTGATCATTACAAATGGCACTAATTAATTCCAGTAATCTTACATGGCAATTACATAATATTTGGAAAAATTAGAACATTTTATTGAACAAGGCAATTTTCAAAATCTATCAGAGTCAGTTGGAGAGAAATTTTATGGTTTGCCAGGAAACCTAACCTTTTGTCTATGACATAATTGCAACATGGCTTTACATGAATATATGAATACAAAACTTGTCCTATCAGTATAATTGGAGTCGGAATGTTCACGTAAGGATCCACTCGCATCTAGGGGTTGAATATCTAGCTAGATGATTGCTCAGGAATATACTCATATAGAAACCTGTATTTACCATATCATTCAAGTGGTCCCAGTATCCCAACTGTTACGCGTTTACAATCAGATTAGATTTAGCTATCCCCTGGACTGCCATTTTTGTATGAACAACAAGACTCATGGTCATAGTGTTGTCAATATCAAACAAAAAATTGGCTTTGTTGTGGCTGATTTCTGCAGGCATGTCAAACCGCCTGCTTCTGGATGTATTTGTGTATACCACGCTATTGGTTGGTGCAAATCTTGAGACTAAGAAATAGGTTGCAGACAGGGCCGTTTGAAAGAATCCTCACTTTTTGTCTGCAGCATAATTGATTTTACATTAAATTGATACAAAACACACAATGCGATATCATCCCCACACATCTCGGGGTTAAAGATCTAGATACTGGATCAGCGCTCAGATCAAAGTGGGAAATTATTCCTATGTTTTGCTGCACAAAATCATATTATATCTACCATATCATTCAAGTGGTCCTAGCATCCCATCTGTTAGTGGGTGTTCAAACAAACCATGTTACGTGTTTGCGATCAGATTAGACTTAGCTAATAACTCAACTGCTATATACTGTATAAACAACAAGATTCACAACAAGTTTCACAACAAGTCACAGTGATGTTAATATAAATCAGTACTTTGGCTTTGTCGATGCTGACTTCTACGGATATGACGAACCGCCTGCTTCTGGATGTATTCCTGTTTACCATGCTTATGGTGCAAATCTGTTATGCTGAGCCAACAACTGATGATTGGTAAGAATGAGGTTTTTATACAGAAAGGCATATCAGAGCATTAATGCTGCTGCTACAAACTCAAGTTTTTTTGTGTAGTTCAAATGACAACAAGATATAAGACTTGTGACCTTGAGCTGAATGTCTACACACTTCATATCAACAATATGATCACCTGTCTGCCAACTTCATTTACCATAAAACTATTTATATCAATATAAATTTTGTGACTGATAGTCATTTTATTTAGATTTGGTTCCGTGTGATTTCAGGAGCAACGGACATAAACCTGTGGAGTTCTTTCTGAACACACAGGCGACAGTACAGCATCTGGAGTCAGATATGTACATTAAGGGAAACATTCTGTTCTGTGAATATCAGGCGATACTGACAACAAATGGGCACTACCAGCAGGTGGTTGTTGGACAGCATTTTCGATGGCCTATCTATCCTTACGCTGAAGGCATAGGTGTTAATGCCACATTCAGCAAAGTCTCCCACTTTGTACAAAAGAATGAGACTATGGTTATAATTGCTGACAAGGACAATGGCTGTATTCGACAGCTTGATCGTTTGACTAACAACACAGTGTGCTTAGCTGGCGTTTGTGAGAAACTTACAGGGATTTCTCAAAAAGTAGTAGATGGAAAGAGGCTTGATGCCACATTCAGACGAATTGACAGCATGGCGTTGTATGGAAGCAAACTCTACATAATAGAAAGCAATGCGCAGCGAATAAGACTGCTTGATTTTACAACTGAACAAGTAAGCACAGTTGTAACATCGTCAAACTTTACGCTCAGTCATCACAAGCCACACACAATGGTGGTCAACCCAATCACAGGGCTAATGTATGTCACCACTACATACGGCATAGCAGAATACAACCCTGGAAGTAATGTGTTCAGATATATGGTGTCGTATCAACAGAAGGGTCATCAAGATGGCATGCTTAATGAGAGCAGGTGGTATTACAATGATGGGATGGTGTTCCTGATCAATAAAACACTCATAGTTGCCGATGTCAACAATGAAAATCTTCGCATTATCGACCTCGAGGCAGAGAGAGTTGCAACATGGTGCTTTGATAACCCGAAAACAATATCAAACTGCACAATCACCAAGCCAAAAGCTCTGGGTGTGATAGATTGTACAGTGTACATCACCACAAATCGGAAAATATCAACAATAGCGCTTCCTGAAGGGCATTGTCTGAGGCAGCAAGCTGAAGAAGATCAGATATCGCTTACCTCAGTTCCCAACTGGGTTCTTAATAAAAGTAATGTAATCAAAATCTATGGGGCAATGATGGTTTTGATGTGTTTGCAAGCATAAATACAACCTCTCAAAATTAGATCACGCGAGGAGGAAAAAACTCCTTGGTTCACATACGTCTTGCCAAGAGTACAATGACAAGTGATGCGCAAAGAACGGTTTTGTCATCAGAATAGAATAATGAGCATCGTGGGTAAACAACTCCATGTGCAAGCCAATGTAATCCAACCTTTACTGATAAAACATAAAAATAAAGCATTTACTTTTTTATTGTAGAAGCTATTGCCATAGGATGTGGTGTTACAGTCGGGATTGTAATCATAGTCTCGATAAGTGGAGTTGTCTTATACTGCATGAAGAGAAGACAATCATTCAGCATGACCTCTTCTAACACAGATGATCTATCTGTGTATTATAACAGTATATCAGCTGAGCAAGAGGAAAAAAAGCTAAATGTGAAGAAAGGGATGTAATATCTGATAATTCACTGTTAGCTATGTGGCTGTAATTGACACTGTTTGTAGTCATCGTAGTATCCAGATGAGCAGTCAACAGGTTGAACTAGACCAAGTTTGATCATATTAGCCTGCGTTTTGAGTCACTCCATTTTACCAGTAAGTAACTCCTGGGTAGAAAACTCCAATTGCAGGCGAATTAGATCCAACTTTATGTAAGGTCAAACCTCACGAAGACATTAGTTTCTCAATCTCATTTTCTTCTACATCGAACAATTGAATGGCTGATTTTAAACCTTGCTGAAAAAGATAATTGATTCAATTCAAGAGTAAATTTTGTAGTTATTATAAATTTGATGAGTAGTATAAGATTAGGATAGATTTATGTAATTTTCAATAAACAGGAAATCGATGGTAAGGACAATATACGTCGCTATCCGTAAACATGCGGCCATGCATGCATTCAGTGCTCTAATATCTGTATATCAAAGGTCACTTTTTATCATTCGGAAGGATTGTTATTAATTTCATTCCTTAACTTTGTCTTGTGCTGAAGGGTGTCTGAAGATGGCCATGATTGGCAAAAACCAGATCACGGTGAGTCTCATATAATTTGCTTCATTCAGGGCCCAGACTACAGATGCTTCTATTAAATCTTCTGATTCTCATAAAAGAATATGTTACATAGCAACTATCCGGTCCGTGAGACACATTCTGGTTCTGCATAGCTCACGTAATTAGACTGTGATGAGATTATTTAACTTTATGTATTAGAAGATTGACGCCGTCATTCTATTGGCAGCTAATACTGAACAAGAATCGCTGTCTGAACTCATCACCTATTCTTTCAAATCACAAAAATTGGACATGCATATCCCGACTAGCTCAATCTTACATTATACACTCATAGTAATGGTCAGATATCGGTCGATCACAAAGCTTTATTTCTCTTCTTCTGTAGATATTGCTGGTCATTGCAGTGTGGTCGTGTTACGTACAGACAAGTAATGCTGTGTGAGTTACAATAATGAGAATAGTTATGATTCTGATCATCTAACTGTCTAACTCATCAATGACCGTCATGGTACCTACAAGTTACAACTGTCTGATATAGATTATTGCAAAATGATTTTCGAAACGAGAGCGAGCGCAAGCATACATGTATTCACACACAAGTGTTGCGTCATGTCATATACATGCAATTCACATTTCAAAATAATTGTTTTCTGCAGCCTTAATCAAGAGACATTCTCATGTTTTTTTCAGAGCACCAACCAGTTCACTCCAGTCCTTCTTTGATCTGGAGAAATATCAGACAGTTTATCAGCTGGCTGAGGATGAGTTTACTGCAGGTAATCTGCTTGTCGCTATCAACTCTGCCTTAGGGTCAACAGATGGGCTTAACATCAGCTGGGTGGCTGGCAATGTGTCACTATCCTGGTATGCAGAGGACAATTATGGAACAGACGCCAGATTTCGAACAATCAGATCGTTTGAACAATGGAACAGGACACACGTAATAGTTGTCGATGAGTGGAATCACTGCCTTAGATGGGTGGAAAGAGAGAACGATAATGCGACATCTGTTTTTGCTGGAATGTGCGAAATGATGGGTGAAAAAGACGGAAGTATGGTCGAGGAAGCTGAATTTTATCGACCTACAGATATTGCCATCAATAAAGCTAAGAATTTCGTCTATGTCACCGATTTCAAAAAGGGTAAAATAAGAATGATTGACCTTTACTCAAACTTCATACACACTCTTTACAATGGAGGAAACAGATTATACCCAATGGGCCTGACTCTGGATTCAAGTATGTCAAACTTACTAGTCACAGTTAGCCATGGAATCAGGTCTATTGATGTACAAGGGGCGGGACGGGCAACAAATATCATCCAGCAGGTTTCTGGAAGGAATTTAACAATCACATCTCCGATATCCGCCACACAGTGGCAATTCCCTGACAAGATAATCCATCTGGCCCCTGATCTCTATGCAGTCGTCGATCGCTCCAATAGGCGTATAGGACTGATGGATAACAGCAAGAACCGAGTGACATCTATATGCGCTAGAATACAAAGGAGAATAACGGCCAATGTATACGGCAACTCTACAGACTGTGAGATGTATAATCCTCATGGGGTGGCATTTATAGGCAATAGCTTATATATCGGTACAGAGCAAGCTATCGCCGTAATCGACCTGGATATATCTGCAGAAGAAACAATTGTACGAGGTCCGACAACAGAACCAGGTGTGTAGGTGCCATTCATGTTAAATCCTTTTGATAAATCTGATAATTCTTTTATGACGTTTGACGAACATTTAAGTTTAACACGATAGGTTCTAGTGCTGCCTCAATGTAATAGTTCTCCAGACTAGGTGATTTTCTACCATAAACGTGGTATGTTAATATGTAGATAATCTTTATATGTTTGAACATGCAGCAAAGAGATTCACCTTGAGCTATCAGAGTATATATGACGTTCAGTGCTCCTGGCTGGAGGGAGATGGTATTACTAACAGATTTGCCACCACTATGATGCAGAGACACAAAACTAAAGTCAAGGAAGCGTGTGGTGAGTTATTATACCGCTGTGCCATTTACATAAATGTACAACCTAGATCAATTTTGTTTAAATTTATGCGATGGTCTAAAGTTGGGTTCTGGGGATATTGAATCAAACACATTGATAATGTGGAGCTTGTTTCAAACACCTGGCACTTTTCACCAGCCCCAAACTCTAAAGAATGCAATCGTATATTGGGTAAAGAATCCTTTGACTTTTTACAGTGGATGCTTTTCCTCGCTGTGAGATTCTGGGTGTATCTAAAGCTTGTTCCAATGACTTGATGATAGTAACCTACACGACAAATGAGGCTATAGAAGTCAGCCAACTAGAAATGGCCAAGTCAAAGAGCAGAGATGTACAGAACAGGACACCAAACTTTATGAGACAAACTATTATCGTTGCCACACCTCCGTGAGTGAAAACATATAGTCTGCTCAGTTGAAATATCACCGAAGTGACAAGCAGATGAAGACACGCCATGTTTATTATATATATAAAAGAAGTGACATAGTATTAATTTCATACAGGTACTCAAAAGATTAATATTAAAACTGGTATGTACAAATATGCATACAATAATACATTGCCTATACCTTTACAGTTCAAGACGGGCAAGGTAAAACACTATTCAATAAGAAAGAAAAATCATTGACATATTAAAACGTCTCTTTATCAATTTCTATTTGCAGTGGTGTGGACGCTAAAGCTGACGCAGATGGTCTTAGGTTGACACCAACTCTCAGCTAGATGTTGCAAGCCGAACAAAACTCAGCCTTAGAGATCACAATTCAAGGGAGATAAACCATTAATAATCTAGGTCCAATGTATCCATTTACATAATGATAAATTGTTAGCTTGCTCAGCGTGATGGATTTTGTACATTTCATGATAAAACTTATCAGTAAGGTCAGAGACCTTGATACACGTAATAAAGTGTCAATATCTAGATGCCAAACTTCATTAAGTAAGTTTATTTTTATGCCTATACATACTTTATGTTCTCAACCAGCCTATTGACAGAAAAATAGAGCTTACAGATTCATCTAGGTGTGCAAAGTTGCATTTCAGACTTGTCTCACCAAAACTGGCATATTTTCGACAGGGATCAGGATATCTTTGCTCGCTTCGAGCCCAACTCTCGTTCCTTTAACAAGATAATGGCTATGTGTAACCAGATGAACAGTTTAAAGGTTGTAATGGTACTTGTCACCACACTCTCTCTCTGTGTCACCCTGTGATCAGGTTTCCAGGTTTTGAATTTCGGTGGTAGCCGCTCTGAGTCAGCATGAAATAAACGTGACAGTGTTAGAGAACAATTTCAGTTTTGACCAGAATCATAATTTCACAAACCACCACATGAACACAGAGGATTAACCCTGTTAGACATACCGTTCCATATTGATAGTAGTGACCTGCCAGTGTATATAACCAGTCCGGTTCTATGGCTGTAATATCCTGCATATATTCCTTGTTTGTCTTCACAACCTCATTAAAAACAACCCTGTAAAATCAATATTGTTGTGATAGTTCAAAGAATAGTTTGTGACAAAAATTGACCAAATAACATTGTTATTTCGGCATGGAAGGCCGGTAACACAACTTCGCGGTTGTTTAATCAAAATTTTTCGGAAATAACTTTATTGATGCATATGGAATATTATTAAGGGCCTTGAATCAGCTGATTATGATGAGCACATCTCATACAGCAGAGGGGACACAACTGCTTCTACAGAGCTTACCACTGTGGAGGTACCTCTCTATAGAGTACTGATGTAGGATGTATGTGTAACTCATGATTATCTCTTAGTGTTCTGTATACACCTACTCCTATGTGATGTAACCGAGCAGCGTTCACAAATATACCCTTAGTGATGCACTGCCTCACTGTCCGCCCATTACCTGTACAAAGAATAATATCTGAAGCATCATTAAAATTATTACTTGCGTCACACTAAGCATATCTATCTGTACAATGCGGATTTACCAGATGTGATGATGGTTTTTCAGACCGCTCTTGGGTGAGCTTTCAAGCATTCAAACTAGGTTGTGTATGACATGTGATACACCATCAAATTGTGATGCAAAGATCGAATTGGCTTAAAATTCTTTTAGTTTCGGCAAAAATCACTCAGGAACATATTGTATTAAGTGTTTATACAGTAACGGTAATTCTTGTCAAGTAAGGACACAAGTCATGGAAAATAATTTTTAGATTAGAAGCATATCATACCGTTACACGATTCTATGGGTAGCTTATATCGTTTCATGACATTGCGTAGCTGCTGACGAATGGAAAGAGCCCTCAGAAGACCTTTGTAGTTCAGATAATACTGCCGGCAGAACTTCTGACTTCTATTGTTCTTTGATAAGAAAAAATCAAAATGTGATATCAAGTCATATCAACCACAATATTGATGATCAAAATCATAACACAGTGAGCTTGATAAATTTTGCTTAGCATAGCATCATATCGACACTTTGCATCTGCCACTTCAGGTAAGAATTTGTTTTATCTGGTATCAGGTTTATGTATCCCCTGCCAGAGAGATCATCAGTTTTGACTTAGGATTGAACATAGTTGAGCCGGGATTGGATTCCAAAATTCTGACAAAGAATAGATGCAGGGATGACTTAGAGATAATACCTCTTCAAATGCATTGAACACATTTAGCAGGGTAAGATGATCTCCCTCTATGGCTGTGAACATTCGCTTGGCTCTCTCCTAGAACAGGAAAAAAAAGCATCACAATTAGCGATGTCAAGAAGCAACACAGATAATTTGTGGATTTTTTTACTTTATGAGAGACTTGCGTCGGATGCTTGGGTAAGCTTGGTATCTACACAGCTATTCTGATAATATCATGTATGGCAGTACTAGTATGTATGATCACGTCTGATATCACCCAGACTGAGTGGACTCTGAGACACTTATAGTGAGAATCAGCAGGTGTAAGGTCATTCAAACACACCGATGATCATCTAACGTGTAGTACATCTGTAATACCTTCCATTTCTGTGTAGTAATAGATAAAATAGACAAGTAGTAGGTGGTGCATTGAGAATGAACTCTCTGATTATGATCGGAAGTATACTAACTCTGCTCTATGTATTGGCAGCTGGTGTGAGCAATGCTGAAGAAAGGTAAGATAACTACCTACATAATTTCTGTTATATCATGGACAATGATATATATATATATATAAATATACCTCTATGTTCCGCTAATCCATGAATATATGTATCAATGATCACTAGCTGTAATATAGTTCGTTGTGAGTCAGAAGACGCTATGATGTCATTCATCTAAGATTATTGAATGATCTCTCAATACAGCTACCTGCATACGAGACTGTAACATCTATATTTACTATTAATTACAGTCGGCTCCCTGGTGGCTCTTACTTCACTGTAGATGGACTGGTTTCACACCTCACAGGAGATGAATTTATAACAGGAAATATATTATTTAGTATTAACAATACCATTCATACAACCGACTTCACTGGATCTAAAACAAAGCTAGTCACAACCGTACAGCTCGGAAACTTGTCTATATCAAGTCTCAGCTTCAGCCATGTTAATCACCAGACACTCTTAATACTGTTAAAGGATAATGGAAAGTTGCTACAATTCGATAGAGTTACAAATGACACAACATTAATCTGGGACAAAGAAGAAAAAATTCTATCATATGAGGTGGAACCATCTAGCTCAACTACGATCCTGCTCGGAACAGATACGAGCCTGGAGTGGTTTCTTTATCCGCTGGAAGACACATCTCCGTCAACCCACAGCTTTCAAGTAGAGAAAGCAGTACATGTGCATCAAGATGTAAATTTTAACATTTACGCATTAGATAATCATTACGAATTGCACTTGTACTCTGTGCGGAATCCAATTCAGGCAGCAAACGTGATAGCAGATATTCCTTCAGAAAACAAGACAATAACAGACATGGTAGCTTTAGGAGATGAGTACCTGATACTTATGGACAGTACAGATTATAAACTTATATTATTTAATACAACATCACATCTACACTTCAACATAGCTTTACAAACTTCAATACATAATCCTGTTAGCCTGATGACATATAACAATGTTATTTATATAGGGGGAGGCGACTCCATATCATGTATGGAGATCAATGTGGACACAAGAAAGTTAATACCCATTTCATGCATTAAGTCATTAACAACAACATCAACGGCAGCACCAACCACAACAACTACAGCTTCTTTATCAACATTACACCAAAAAGTCAGCACCATTGAGCAGCAGAGGACCACAAAATCACAGGGGCAAACAACACAATTCCTAGTAAAGGCTAGCAATGAGGGTTTGCAGAGAAAAACAACTCCATTGTCTGCAAATTCATTTGAGACATCCACCAAACTTACAGAAGAAAATAAGATCCGCGACGAATCAACGGAATTGGCAGCAATCAATACCAATGTGAAAGTGAACGTTGACGTGAAAAGTTAGTATAGGAAAAAAATGTTTCATCTAATTCTTGGGAGTCAGACTGGGAGTTGTCAGTCATTGAAGAAAATGGGTCAATTTTGCGTTTGATTTTATTGTATGTGAAAATGGGTTAATAAGATTGTTTATTTCCTGTTACTAGGGTCGGCCAAAATTCTAGATGCTGTTATGTCTCTTGTTTTACCTTGGGATTGCCTAGTAACCCATGACGTCATATTCTCAAAAGTTTATAAGTCTGTGAAACTATGACATAATATTGGATAATGTTCTTGTAGCTGAAGAGAGAGATAAGGCAAAAGGTGCTAAATGGTGGATTCCTGTCGTGGCTGTTATAGTGTTGGTTATATTCTTAGCTGTTATCATCATAATTATAGTACTGCTGTTACGTAAATACAGAGAGCGTCAGACCCTACGCAGACATCGTCAGGAGAGGATTGAGATGATAGATATCACAAACGGAACTAAAAATGTCACCAGTGATCTACAGTTCTCACAATATGGCTCCAGTAAGGACCAGATTATAAACAACAATAGCGACCAATAACACTGATCTCAATACATCCAATATAGCGGATGAGATGCAAGCAATGAGCTTTTGAAGAGGGAGTTCATTAGTGCCACCAAGGTACCGAAAGAATGAAAATTTAATATATATTTGTGAGAAGTAAGACATTTTTGTATGACTGATCTTCAACATCGCAGCCCTAAATATAACATCAGGAAATGTGTGAAGCCTTATCCTGTGTCACAACTCTGTGTTCTGCTTTCTGTATATCTTGCCTAGATAGCTCAGAGTGCACATGTGACGAATGTGTTCCACGCATAGACCAACATAAATTTGACATTTTTTTAGACAAGATTTTATGAGCTCAATAGGCATAATGACTCTATGGCATGGCTAGTTTTGAACTTTGGCTCTTGCTTATTGGTACCGTAGATCTGATTAGGAGTATTTTAAAGTTTCTCACTGAAAATAGGGTACTGGTCGGTTTGATGCTTTCAGCTGCTGAAATGCAAACACCCATCCCCCCTCCCCGTCTGGTGAGGCACTGCACGCCAGAATGGTGTGTCAGAGTGACCAAATCTCAAGTCACTAATGCATTAATTTTTTTTATCTTCTATGCCATATTTGCAAAATCACGATCAATATTGACAAGAGAGATAGAGTTATGAACAGATTGGGACATTCCTTGCAGTCTCTAAGATTTTAGGTATCTTCGAATCTATGGTGAAGCTTAATGTAAATCCAGGGGACCCATACAGCTAACTCTGTGCAGCTTTTGACTGTTGACAGCTGATCTTATCATCACATTTATTATTATAGCGCGGAACAGCAGCTGATAGCGTGCAAGTTACCAACCAGGATATCACCATCCTTGCTAACTTACAACAACATGAGATGTGGGCGACTATTTATATCACTTTAATCCTACAGATAAAGGAAAGTTAACTTTCTTTGGTCATTGGCATAACTTTATTTGGTGCGGAGAACTGTATATGATGCTAGAATATGGAGTTGTTGAGAAAATTTCATGTTATCACTTTACTGTTGTTGAGGCACACATTGGGATCAAGGTAGGTTTACTTGTGGCAATCTTTTTGGATCATAGCCCACGAGATATAAGATGAACAAAATTGTGTCTATTTATTGTGGAGGCAGCTCTGACACAGTGAGGTGACTTGAGCTTCGCATCAAAATTCACAATCAGCCAAAACCAGGAATGTGTTCATTCACCCTGGGTTTGGTAGATTAACACTGATATATATTATAAATTTATATCAATGTAGATTACTAATTGATATGCAACTCCGGGTACTGTCGACCCATCGATAGCACAAAGTATAGCGAATTATCCTGTATTTTTTCCAGTGTGTCTTCAGATGGAGTAAGTGAGATGATATCGGGCCGTGTATCACACATTACAACAGACCCATACCGACCAGGATATATCATATACAGTATTGCTGACATCATTTATACCACTGATTTTACAATCACAGAAAAAGTCATCACTCTATCCAGTACACCACAACCAAGACTGAGCTTTGATGTCATGAGCAGGGAAGCACTGCTTGTACTAGACCATACACAAGGCCGCCTGATGAGAATAAATCGCATAAACGGCACCAACACAGAATTACATCCTAAAGGAATCACTGCATTTGCTTTGGATATGTCAACTGACCCATATGAAGTTATACTATCATTGAAAGAGGTTATAAGCTGGGCTCGCTTTAGCGAAGATGAAATTCATTTTGTAGGAGATCCACTGCATATATTGAACACAAACTTGATGCATTTCGACAGTGCCAGGGAGAGGCTTTATGTCTCCGATGAACAATCTGTTCTGCAATCAATGAACAGTACTAGGGGACAGATTGAGACTAATGATCCTATGAAGCTGACAGGACAAGTGGTGGCCATGTCATCCTACAATACAGATTACCTCCTCCTCCTAGTAAGAACAGGAAGTGACTATAATCTCGTATTCCTCCATATGGAGACCCGGAAAAACTTCACTATCAGTTTGAGTGACAGCACAATGTCACAAAACAAATCTGAGTTGACAAGTCTCACTTTTAACGAATCCCGCTTATATGTAGGCAGCGACAATGGAATTAGCTGTTTCATATTCAATTTCGATCAGCAGCATCTTGACAACAAGGGATGTTGGGACAGCCAAGACAACCAGCTCAAGGCACAGGCAATACAAGGCTAGTATTTGGTCTAAGGGAAATTCATTATATTAGTACTGAATGTAGGATCAAATTGAAGTGATGAAAAGATGAGGACCTTTCTTATGTTACATTGAAAACTCCCAGCAGAGAAATTTTCAAAAAATGATTTGCTATAATGCCTTAGCGTGTTGTTCAGAGAGAAATTATGGGTTGGGAAGGGTAATAGTTTTTCAGTGATTTTATACACAATCTTCTGGCATTGCTGTACAACTGAAACTCCAATATCCGAACGAAAAATTAGGTAGATTGAGCAAGTCTTTCACTCAAAAAAGTCACTTAAAACCATTAAGTCTATGCTTAAAACCTTGAAAACAAAACAATTCTCAACTACAATCCTCACAGGTGCTGATGGAGGCATTCAATGGTGGGTACCGGCATTGATAGTCTTAGCTATCCTAGCAGCAATCGTTCTACTGGCAGGTGTTATAGTTGGACGTAAAGTTCAGGCGCGCAGAAAAAGAAGAGTTGAGATGGTGGCATTCTCCAATCAAATGTTCAGTGGCACTAATAGAACAGAACAATCTGTGATAGCTGATACACAATCAACACCAGCAACGGCCACAAACAATACTTATAGCTAGCCTGTAACTATAATACATGTCAGCAGATCCCGTATCACAAACTCAAATATGGTTTGGTTCCCAGGCGAAATGAAATTACTATATTTACATATAAATCATTATATAGTATTAATTATTATTTGGTTGCTATCCTTTTGCAATAATGAATGTCTCATGATATCAGCCTCTAGAGCCTCTGAAGCCTGAGAGCCTGGCAGTTGCTCTGTAGAGGTCATATATATCCCCCAGTCAGCGTGACTATGATATCTAGAGAAGAAATAGTTATTTAGCTGATCTTTCCCAAGTGAAATGTTATGATACGGAGCCCTAATTCACGAGTAGTTTAGCTTTCTTTGAAGCTGAGAAGCAAAATAATTTTTGTTGCAAAAGTGAGACATTGGTTTGAGTTGTGTGAGATTCTTGTAAACTTACTGCTTTGTGTTTTTCATTGGGAGCATTGACGAAAACATTCTGTATTTGAGTCATTGCGGCTATGTTGAGTATTTCCTCTGTACAGCCCATGTCCACACTAGCTAGAAGCATCTTACCGAATATGGGATGTAATGGTATCTCTGCTAGCCTGGTACCCTCAGGATCTGTCAGGTGGGAGCGCTTATCTAACGCCCCAAGAGCGTAGAGCAGCTCCACAGCTTGTAACATATTCTGTGCTGGCGGTTTCTGAAAATGATTAAAAAGAATGCATCGTCATTAAAAGAAATATCTAATATTGTAATTTTGCAATTTTAATACACCATACTAAAAACTGATCACTCGTTGAGTTGCAGTCAAACATAATGACATTATCAGGATGATTTTTCCATCAAAGCGCCTAGGCATATTACGACCTTTATTGCTGTAAGAGGCTTCCGATTTTGTAATATTGCATTATCAATCACCACTTTCCTGTATGTTCAATAGTGGAAAGCTGCAAAATCCAATTTGGAGTCATGGAGCATGATAGCGGGTCTCGCTAATTAATTTTTTTGTCAAGTTTTTGCTTAGTAGCCAACTTACAGATATATAATCAAACCTGACTAGGTTAACTATACCGAGAGCTTTCATCTGAAGCACCACCGGAGACAGGTCACATCTCTGCATCTCAGGAATCTGACATTCAGACAAGCTGTCAAAATCTGATTCTGCAAAAATTCTGCGTACAGTGATGGACAGACAATGATATCATGAAACTTAACATGGTCTGTTATCGTCGATCTAAGTTTCTGACACGATATATGTCAAGTTTGGTATAGAGAAAAATCTAGTTCGGCCTCAGAATGTATAATAATGGATAATGATATACCATAAACAATCCTGCTGCGCTATGGTTTAGTCCAAACAGAATGTGGTTTTCTGTGAATCATCCCATGGAGAAGGGTGTTTTTATATATTTATATGATATATGAAATCACTATATAAGATGAGTTACCTGTGAAAAGTCTGTATGCCTTGCCAGCTCGGACCCGACCTGCCCGTCCTGCCCTTTGTATTGCTGATGCCTGAGACACTTTGGTTATGACCAGAGAAGCTAGAATATCAGAACGTATCAGATGTTGATTGTTATACACTACTATAATTTTTAGCTGTGGACTTAGTTATAACTCTGTGAACAATAACGCCAGGAAATTTCTTTAAAATAATGTTTTTTGCCTTTTGTGTAAATAAGGTTATCTTTATGTAGATCTCAGCTCTTGATCTGCAACGCCGTGTTATCTGTTATGAATTTTCGTCGCACCACCCAAGAAAGATGAAACGTATTCAATTTGGTGTTTTTGACTTTGTCTCTTTTATATACTTACATATTGAAGCTTTTGGATTGTAGGCTACCAATTTCACAAAACCACAGTCCACCACTAAAATCAAAGGGAAGATAATTATCATCAGGTAACACACAGGAGAAGAACTTAGTATTATTAGCATGCTATCACAGAGTAAGAATAGTGCATAATGCTTACTCTGCGATGATACATCACCTGGTATAAAATATTGAGGATACCATCATTTCACTCACCATACACGATTCCATTAATTGTTATTGAGGCTTCAGCTATGTTTGTAGCAAGTACCACCTTCCTGGTGCCAGATGGAGTTCTCTGGAATACTTTCAGCTGGTGACCTGCAGGTAAACTACCATGCATCGGTAATACCATCAGCTTCTGGTCACGAGAAGATAAATCTCGGGCTGCTTCACTGCAAATACAGTATCACATTGATAATGATTGCAATAATTATTGAGTCCTTATTTTTATATGAGATCAGATCACAAAATACTAAACAGTGGTCCCGGTTGTAAAGGATGACTATGGATTCCATCTTGTTGTAACAATTCTTAATTATTTTTAGTAATCTACATGTTAGCTGTAGCCCATCTCTAACCAACCCTAATACTAAGTCAAAACAGCACCAATCAAGTAAAGGCAGTACTAGGAATTAATATCAATATATATCACTCACATCAACTCCCTCGCAGCAAATTCTATCTCATCCTGCAAAAAATAGATCAAACTATTTGAGGAGAGAGTTTGTATACTAAGTCCAAAATGCCTCTTCACAACCAGAGTGAAATATGATGAGTGATTTCACAGTAGTCATATAAACATAATAATACAGTTATAATATATTTAGCCTTAGATCAAAGGGAGTGAAATGTTAACCAACTTAACAAATAAGAAGGCTACTAACAGCACCAGTGAGGAAAGCCAGGATATCCCCAGGAGGCTCATGTTTGTGTATCTTTAGTATCGTATCCACAGTCTCCTTGACATAGTTCTGACAGGCATCAGTTAGGTAGTGTATATCTACAGGGTGAGCTCTACCTTCTATAGGCATTATCACCGCTGTGTCTTTGTTAGGATTGTCTGTCTCATTAGTGTTGAAGAAGTCAAAGAACATCTATGGAAATAAAAAATAAATTTTGCCCTAATTAATAAACAAAGGTGAATTAAAAAATAGGCCATTACGTTCGAGTGTTTACTCAATATGTTTTTTGTTCACATATGGTTTGCCCAGATTTTTCTCTTACAAACAGTGTGGTTCTGGTATGGCAGCCATCCATCGGTTCTGCTGGCGTGGCTATTGAAGAGAGAAGCAGTTAATAAATATGCATGTTTGCATACTAATGCTTCAATCTACATCAAAGAGGGCCAATAAGAGGATTGAGTGTATCCCAGTGCCATTATTGTGCTTCGAATTGAAACTCAAACCTATGCTCTCTATTCAGAAATGTAGCTGTAATGGTAGATAGTATGATTGAGTTTAACCTAACCAATACATTAATTCACAAAAGGATAAACAGACCTTAGCGTCTAGTGTTGCTGATGAGATGATTATTCTGAGATCCTTTCTTTTTTTGAGGATCTTCTTCATGAATCCGAGCGCCATATCAGTCTGCAGTGACCTTTCATGAGCTTCATCAAGCATAATCACACTTCAAATATCACAAAATGTTTTAAAGCAAAATTCACACAGCAAAGCAATAATGAGAGGATTTCAGTCTTCATAAAAATTTGACAGTGTAGAAGATTATAAGAATCAAAATTCCATATCATACCAAGTTTATAACTTGCGTGCTCTCATGTGTATAAATTTTACTCAAGCTGAGGATGATTATATGGTTTTAGCACTAAAAGCGTGAGGTTTTGTCATTCTCATACCTATCTGTTGGAGTTCACTTTTTACCCAAAATATACAAGACAAATTTGAGTTGTCAGCTCTCTGAGATATTTCTCAAGGAGAGGGTAACTCCGGAGTTGTGATAATAGTGTGAGCTGGCATGAACATGAAGGATTATTGATGCACTAACCTGTACTTTCTCAGAATTGGATCATTCATGATCTCTCTGATAAGCATGCCATCTGTAAGAAACTAAAATCAACCAACTAATAATTGATTATTACGAACTTACAAGCAATATACAGCATTTATTCTCAGTCCTGCACCTTATCTTTGCGCCAATGAGCAAACCTCCCTGCACTGGTTTGGCTTAGAGAACAAGCATGAGAGTGACGGGGCGAACATTGTTGCACTGAAAATATGAAGAGTTGGCAGCCTCCCTGGTTGCGCAACAGTGTAAACACACCGATTATGTCAAAACACAGAAACTAGCAATATGCACTGAGGGCTGGATTGAGATGCTCATCAACACACAGGGGTGGATTCATGCTGCTGAGGTCGGCCATGAGGAGGTTGTACTAGAGAAGGCCTCGAAACAGCGCTTGACTCATGGTTTCTAGCTGAAGGCCTGTGTGTTGCGCAGTGGTATACGCACTGTATGATGAAGGTGAACAGTCAAAGCTGAGCTCAAATTTCTACTTTAAATCTAATGGAGTGGCTGTCTACTCATTCTTATAGACAATAATTACCTTTATTTTTGTTTCATCCTTATCCCAACAATCATCAAATCTTATTTGGTAACCGATTTCTCGACCAATCATTGTACCTCTCTCATCTGCCACTCTGTTAGCTAATGACACACATGCCACTCTACGCGGCTGGGTCACAGCTAAAGTGTAACCATATTTTGCATAGCCGATTTCTAACAAGTATTGAGGGATCTGTGTACTTTTACCGCTACCTATAAAATATAATTTAAAACACAAAGTTTACCATGAGTGTACTCTGATCCTAATTCTCCTCAACGGATGGCAAATAAAAAAATTCTGAGGACCAGCATCTCCACTCCATGCAAGATCTATCTAGATCTGATCTGTCTTGTTGAGGAACTAGGAATGCCGTTACAAGGCAAATAAATAGGGTGTTGTTGTCAACTAAAAGCCAAAGCCTATATTACAGTTCATATTTTTAAAGCTAAGAGTTGCACCCTTCATCACCCTTTGTCCATGATTTGGAGGGTCATCGAGCTCTAAAATGAATGTATTATTACCTGTTTCACCGACAATTATTGTGGTTTGATACTTCTCAACACAGTATAGAATGTGTGACCTGTGTTTGTATATGGGTAAGCGCTCTCTCTGCTGCTGTATGGACAGAGAGACATTAGGATTATATATAGCGGGAACAGAAGCATCGCTGTTTCTTTCCTCTGCCAAATCTTCGCCAGGAGCAGTTGTGCCTAGTAAGAGAAAAGATAGTCTAAGTTAAGAAGAACGTGAATTCCAATGGGTATTCAAAAAGCTGGATTGTTGGAGGTACCTCCACACTCATCCAGATGCAAGAACAGACAACCTTAATCTGATTAGGTAACTGTTGCTGCTGCCATCAGCTCAGTCACTGACATTGACTGATTCAATTAAGGAGTGATTCAATGACTGACACCGCTGGCAAGGAGTAATATGGGATTCTTCCTTGCTGACACTTGGGTATCAATATTCCATATCAGTGATGACAAGCCTGGAGAGGCTGATACAATCTATCTATCTATAGAACCTATAGTATCAATCAAGGCAATGAACTCCCTCACTCATTGATCAATGACTATGGGGACAGAGTGGACAAGGAGTTAGAGGGACTGGAGTAATTCTTGATGTAGTAATAGTAAGTATCAAGGAGTAGCTGTAACTCTTTGGTAGTATGAATGATTGCTATTTAATTATGCTTGACATATATGAAAAACATGTAGTGATGTCACCTGGCTTCCAAAATTTAGGTTTTCGTTTTTCTCCTGACATGATAAATAGCAAGAGCAGCACAGTGCATCAGCAAGAAGATGAGAGACTGGAGAAACACACACACTTTTCTAGTACACAGGATAGGATATTATTAACACTGGGACAGGAGGTAAAATTTATGGCGGGTAATATTAAATTTGATTGAACTTGATCATGTGACTTGCACATGTCAACAATTGGCCCTTTTGGGTCACAGCTGTGCAGTGGAAGTTATTTATTTATTTATTTAAAGAGGTTGGCTTGAAAGTGTACAAATAACAGATAGTTAAAGGCAACTTGTTGACCTCTGAGATAAACAAAAAAAGAAAAAATTAAGATTAATCAGGCTACATGTGATAAGAGTATGACAGAGTAATTTGACATGGTGGATCAAAAATTGCTACGTCATACAGAGCAAAACAAAAATACTGTGGTTATTAAAATATATGGGAGGAAAAAGGAGTAAAAGAAAAGTATTAATCAGAAGATGTTACCGTAAGGTCGCGTATTGTAGCCGCATGGTTAATGTCCATGAGTGGTTAAAACTTAGTCAAGCATACCGCGGTTATAATTAGGGCATTGTTTCCAAATTCTATAGGCAGGCGGCTAATGAGTGAACATACATACTCAGTTGTAACATGCTAGCATCGACTATATATCTCTTATTTTCATTTACGATATCCGACCTCAGAAGAGACATATAAAATTGGAGAGCTCAATGTATTGACCTTCAAGGTCAAGCAGTTGTTGCCTCGTTACACCTACATAAAATTATCATCCAATTAGAAACAATCTGACCAATAGTTAACCAATCAGCATTCTTCTTCTCCAACCAGTCGACGCAATGCTTATTATTATGGCAGACAGAAAATGTTTCATAATGTTTTGTTTTGAAGAAGTAAGTAGGACAGCTGTGGGCTGTGGTCAGGTCTGTGCAGTGTGGTGGGAGGGCATTAGCATGTAACACATAGTGTGCACATTTCTTGATCATTATATTGCCTGGGCGGCTAGATATTGTGGTTAAATGACAGTGGGCTTGCTGGTGTGATATGGCTAAAATCTGTGTTTTGTTTCCTAAATTAATCCAGGCCTGTTCACCAACAAGCCAAGTGGTTACAATACATCATCAGTTCATCACATTATCTAAATGAGCTTTTGAGGGCACGTTTGAAATATTTTGTTAACATATTTAATATTGCGATTTACTTTTTCATTGCAAAATTGGCCCATATTGAGTGTGCCCCGTTTTTTTATACCAATTATATTGCATCTAAGATATCATATCATATTATGTTGAATCAATAGGCTCTAGTGGCTGGCTGCTCATAAATTCACATTTTTGAAATCGACCATGATACCTTGTCGACATTCAATTATCCACACTCGCTTTACTCAACAAAACCATGGTCCATGCTTCTAAAAAAGTTATACAAGGTTGTGATCACTTCACTCTTGGCTAGCCGGGTAAATCTTCTTCCGGGAGTTATTGCACAATCAAGTAGACGGTGCTCGAGGGAGAGGTGTTTATGCTATACCATCCTCACTTCGTATGTTTCTATATTCCGAAACATGGTTTGGATTTGGCTTTTTCAGTGGATACTGTTCAATGATAGCATTTTCAAAATACACCCAAATGTTTGAGCTTAAATTTTACACGAATGTCATCCCAATATTTTTATTATTGAAAAACACTAATGTAATTATGCTGGATGCGTATAGGATTATGATAACTGTGTGTCTGGAGGGCTCACCCCTAATAACACACATAATATTCTTTGAGAAATATTCTGCTGCATTTTCAGTGAGCAGGTATCTGTATGGTCGACCTTGGTGTATTTATCACCATTTAGGAATTGCAGTCCTGAAATAACCGATGTCAGCAATCATGTTATGGTTGAATTTGTACATTTTTTCAAAATCGTGCTCTGGGACTGAATCTATACTGCAACAAATTATAATGTTGTTACTTTTGAGGATTCGGTTAGCCAAACAGGTGGGCTGCCTCAATATACAACAAATCTGAGATGGCCTCAAAAACAAAATTGGAAGCAGTTCTTCACACAGTGCATTGAAACGATCCAAGTACAATTGAGACCTAAGCTGGATGAAGATATCAGTTAAAGCAATTACAGACATTGTTTTCTCAGAGTAAATTTTCTAATCCCTGAAGAAAATCTTAATTGTAAACAACCAGTTGTATTGCAGTCTCTGTATTTCATTACAGGGAAAGAATTTGTTACTTTTGTGCCTTGTTTATCTTTTCCAAAGGATTTAAAGGCAATGTAATATTAGAATATCAAAACCTGAGGATAACCTTTGTGTCTCAAGACTTGTTGCTTCTTATGATATTTATGTATTATGGCATTATTACATCAGATTAAAATTGAAGGTTGATTTAAATCAGATGTCTTGTCACAAGCCACATCCCGAAGCATAGGCGGCAAAATTCGTTGCCTTAGTGGCCAGGCCGCAATATCTGCGCCAGGTTGCTCTCTGTTTGCAGGCAGGTCGGAGCACAATTTGTAATTCCTGCTCAGTCCAAACATATTTTCCAACCAGTATTCCGAAGCCCCTGTTCTGATACAAAAATGGGCCCATATTGAGTGTGCCCCGTTTTTTATACCAATTATATTGCATCTAAAATAGCTAGTGGAATTAAGTGAAGGCAAATGGAAGTAAGTGAGGTGAAGTTGGGTGAAACTCAGTGGAGGTCAGTGTAGCAAGTTCCAAGTGAAAATTGTGATAGAGCTTGGTTTGAGTGTTCCTTGCTATGATGTGTTGTTATTCGGATCGGTCTTTGACATTACCTTAAATAGTACTTTCTTAGTTCTAAACCAAATTCGTGCACAATGATAACACTTTCTCAGTATGGATTCAATATTTAGTACTGCCAGGTAGTCCAGTATTGCACAACTATGTCTTAAATTGCACCAAACATACCCATATAAACTAAAAGGATTATTTTGCAAAATGAGAAGCAGTACTCTTCTCACACAAAGTATGCAGAACATAGTATGAGGTAAAGGTGCCACTTATGGCCTCGTTTATTTAACAACATATCAAAGATTTCTTTCTAGAACATTATTACAAGATACATTTGTTCTGTAGTTCTTTAACATCAAGGATTTTCATTTCATCACAATGAATCAGTGTAAAAACACAAGCCACATAGCGTTATTGTTAAGATTCAATAATTATTTCATTATATACACTGCATTGTCGAGGAAAGAATAAATCTACCTGGAGAAGTTGCCAATTGGGGTTTCCTCCGTTTCAATATTTGAAAGGATGGTTTACAATTCACTCATGCTTACTCCTGTACACTCTGATGCATTCTTTTAGGTTGTAGGTCACATAACAACTATAAATGGAGGAAATATAAAAAATAATTGTAAGAATACCGTTACATAAACTGTTTTTAGTTGAATTGGAATCGGGCAAATGAATGAATTCATTGTCCACTCTTTACGAGACTTGACACTCCCTTTGTCTAGTGTCGCACCATCACCCTATGGTAGTGACAGACAATACATGTATGATCAATGTTTTGTCCCAGCTTGACCCATGTATTATCAAAATTGGTAACAGGGGAACGGGTAGGGGATGACTAATATGTCATTGGGCGATGTAGTTAGGTTGGCAGTGGCGACACAACAACTGGGGAGAAGTTTGAGGCAAATTATGATAGCATCTAGGAACATACAGATTTAGCTCCTTTCATTTATCCTCTCCTTATTTTACCTTATATTGCGATCTCACTTCCATTTACCGTGTGTATTTGATTCCACCCATTCCGATAAAAAATAAGGGGGATAATGAGGGAGGGAAAGTTTCAGAAAAGTTGGCCTTATGACCGCGTTATGACCTTGAGGTCATTAGGTAAATTCGCGACCTTGGTATATATATTAAATAATCATTAATTATAATCATTTTCATGGGGAAATCCAACTGAATCCAACTTGAATTCAAGTTGTCTCCCTTTTACCAATGAGGAGATAATTCTAAGTTTCATGTCAGTATCATTGAAAAACCGTATATCTAATCATAAAATCTATTCAGTTGGATTTCCCCATGAAAATGATTATAATTAATGATTATTTAATATAGATACCAAGGTCGCGAAGTTACCTATTGACTTCTGATTGGTCAGAAGTAAGGAATCCCACTTTAATTCAATTTAATATTATTATTAGTACTTACATTATGGCAGTAACAGGGAGTGATGTATATATCTCATGACTGAATGTTTTATTGTTCACCGAATCCAAGATACCTTCAGAATCTCACCTACAGTAAAATAAGCATGACGTGGTGATGAGACAACATGCAGTCGGTCTCATTTCCAATATAACTTATTATTTTTTCTCTCAGAAGCATGTTGGTTAAAATCACAAGGTATAGTCATTCCCTGCATCCCGACAAATGGGCGGTGAAAATAGGGTGCCTTAAGGGCAAGGCAACAATTTCTGCGCCAAGTTGCTCTCAGTTTGTAGGCAGGTTGGAGCATACCTGGAGGTCCAACAAACCATAGTGGTCAGTGGACTGAAGTGGTTTTCTTACCCGCTTCCTTCCAACACTTCCATACTGAAGACCGGTACTCTAATCAACTAAGCCACGCCCTACTACATCATCATGAGAGACCATAACGCATTAGCACATGTAAAGTTTGATTGCCACTCTCTCTATCGAGTTTTGCTTGCAGTTTTTTACACTTAGAAATGTGGTCATTAGATGACCGACAGCCATTCGTTAATCTGATAGGCAACACTCTGTTTACTTGGTCTGTGTGCAGCATAATACATAAAGGGCATTAATCCCCAAAAACACCATTAGCATAAAGTCGACCGATATTTCTTTGCTGAGCTATTGACTGAAGGCCTGACAACATAAACCTGTGGTCTCACTCTTGCGGCAAGAGTGTGTGTAACCTGAAGGCTAGGTAAAAATATCGAGTTATCTTTTCCAGCTGGACTTAAATTAGGAGTTCAGACCTAACAGATTAAATGTAGAAGTGGTGTATTTAGTTAGGACAGTTTGTGTTTACCAGTTCAGGAAGTTCAAGCAAGATGGTCCTTACCTTTATTTCTAGATGATTGTGTGGCCAGCAGTGCAAGTTTAGACTACATAACATCACAAGAGATCTTCGTTTGTTATTGCTTCAGTTTCAACAGCCTCAATTAGAGCGAGTCTCGGTGGTGCGTTATGTCTCAGTATTATGGCAACACCAATCTTTTCTGTAACCCCTAGAAATCATTTACTGGCATGATTACCAAGAAGTACACAACAAGTACACAACAAGTACACAACAAGTACACAACAAGTACACAACAAGTACACAACAAGTACACAACATTGGGTAAATCATGCAGGTTGTTTCATTGCTACTTTAGTCTCCATTGGCGGAAAATGTTTTGTCTAATTTCAATTAATGTGTTGTAGATATTATTGTTTGCACTTACATTTTGGCGGTAACAGGGTGCGATGTTTATATCCTACGCCTGAATATTTCATTGTTCACCAAGATCAAGCCACACCTGCAGCGTCCCATCTACAATAAAATAAAGACTGGTGAGAACATGTACTAAGCCCACAACACCAGGTAGCCAGTTGTTCTCATTTCCAATATATCATCTAATATTATCTTGTCCTCTTAGAAGCATGAATCATAACACAACCCAAAAGAAAATCCAGATTGCCACAAAAAGTATTGAGTATTGCTTACATTTCTTTTACACCTAGAAATGCGGTCAATAGATGTTAACAGCCATTTTGTTAGTCTGTTAGGCAACACGTTGTATTCTCCGTCTTTGCCAATCATAAAAAATTTGGCTTATTAATCCGCAAAAAAAACATAATTAATGCAATCTAAGCATTAAAATAAATCTTTAATTGTTGGTCTGTGCAAAGTCGACTGGAATTTTCTCCAGATTGTGACTTGACCAAATATTGACTGATGATTTGACCTTTGATATAATTTTTGATGCAAGACTACGTAACCCGGTGCTTCGGTAACAATATCAGCTAGAGTGAAAAAAAGTAGTTCAGAACAAGAACAGGACGAGAAAAGATGAAATATAAAAGTGGTGTACGTATTTAGTTTTATCCAGCATGCATAATATTCAGTTTGTGCTTACCAGATCTGGAAGTTAAAGCTGGAAGGCCCTTACCTTTGACCTTTGTCTTTGGCAATTGCGAGAATAGCTTTGATCAATTATCTCCCAAGTTTGGTTATAACATCACGAGAGGGATCGGTTTGTTACCACTTCAGTGTCGAGAGCTATTGTCCGCGCTTTTGTGAAAGGGGAGCCTCCGTATAATGTCATTTCTCCATACCATGACAATACAAACTTTTTCTGTAACACCTAGAAATTATGAAGTGGCATGATTGCATAGACTTACAAAACAGTGGTTACTTTGGATCGCTCATTCGGAATATTTTCTTGCTATTTTGGTATCCACTGGCAGAAATTTAGCAATTCTAGGAAAGTAACTTCTCCTTAAATTGCAAATTGTGGGTACCATTTGTGATTTTACGCCGATGTAGATGTTACTTACAAGCTTCAAGTCATTGTGATACGAAAGCACAGCAGCTATAAATTTGTGTGTACTATTGTACATTTGGTGGGTTGAATTGCTCTGTTTTATGACATTGCAAAAAGTGAAATAGATGAAAACTACTGTTTACTGAATATTTCATAAAACAACATTCTCACCTGAAGCATTTCAGAAACAATTATTTTGACCGTCAGTGGGCTCTGATGCTGTGGTATTCACAACACAGAGCAGCAGGGCGTTAATCAGGTTTGTGACGCAGTAGACGATATCGAATAAAGTGGTAACCCTGGTAACTACCTGCCTTTGAGTCTGATGTCTATGATCTCTGTGTCTCTTACCTCTGTAAAGATATTATTTAAATTATCAATGTCCTATATATTACAGTATAAGCAAGTTTGTTCCATAGATTTAATTCGAACAATTACAATTTCATTACGATATCAAACTAGTAGGCATGGAAAAATTTAATCTCTGAGATCTCCCAGAATTATATGTAAATGCACATGATTCATAGGATGTCCCTGTACATTTGAGCTAGAAATTGGGCAATTACCGCTGACAACCAATTCGGCCTAAAATATAAATTGAAATTATTCCAGTAGGTTTACTCAAGCTAGTGCCACAAAAGTAATTTAGTAAACTAATATCTAAGGCTAATCACAATAATCTGCAAAAAACACTTACCGTTTAGAATCCTTGATCTCCAGCTTCCTCAGCCTCTTCTGCGATCTTTTCCACGATCCGTGATGTATGATTGGTGAGCTGATACCACTGCCAGTCATCCACCTGCTCTCAGCATGATGTTAACGTGTACAATTATGTTTCGTTTACGTTTACCTGTAATTATGAATGGACAAAAGTAAAACAAATGGCTGGCACAGATACATCACTTACATCTAGAATTAGATTTATCACAGGCAAGCACCATTTACTATCTTGTGTCCCCTTTCAATGTTACAGGCTTTTGGATTGTTTGCAGCGCTTTGGATTCACTGTTTAATGGGAGAATGAATGGGCTCGAGGATCAGCCCGCAATTCATCGGCCAAATGTGCCAGTGTCTATTAACCCTTTAGCAGGTGATTTGTGATATTGAAGAACATCATTTTAATGATGAAGATTGCTTGTCAATAAACGTTTAAAAAAAATTATTTGTAGGTACATTATCATGGGTCTGTTTCAAGTGACATCAGAGCAATGATGGTGAAAAAGTTGGACCTGATCAGCTTTAAAATTCAAGATCAAAATTGCATATCGCCAATGAAAAATATTGTTTGTTACATGGCAATGAGGTAATATTCCATTGCAAGAATTATGTGCCGAAGTTTCAGTGACTAGACCACCCTATGATGTAATGGAATTGCTAGAATATTGTTTGGGGGCGACAAGAGTTACTTACATGAATGTGTCATTATACTGGGTCAAGGATTGATAGGGGGATGGAAAAGTGGTATATATAAAGCTTAAATTCATTTGACTGAATGAAGTTTTCTGCATGGGTGTGTAAAATAGACTCCCCCAACTCACCTAAGTGCCACTCACATTATTGAACCACTTTTATATACTTTTCATGTGGATTCAAACTCATATAAAAAACAATGGGCTGTATAAATTTGGAGTTATCTGCTCTCAATTTGCTAAAATAATTCATTTGGCTTTTTACCTGCAACCTTTTTTTTGGGACTATGATCAACAATGGAGATATTCAGAAATGCAGAAATTCTCAACTACATAGGAAAATAATTTTAATCTTGGCATTGCTTAGTTAATTTTGATCATCAATCATTGTCATCACTCTTATTCAATGCCGAGATTATTCAAGATTGACAAATAATAAATGTTACAAGGGTGAGTAGTACAGATCATGAATAAATTAGAAATTGCCTTCCCCTGGTTAACCCTTGATGGAGTATAGTAGACAAGTGTTTCTTAGCAGCGCCCCCTTTTAGCCCTGAGCTTTTCGCTGTAGTCCTAACGACACTCAACTTCTACCGTATATAAATATCAGTCACTATCAATAACTTCTTCACAACCTGCTTCTTCATCTTTTGACTACAAAATGTGCAGCATATAAATCAGGGTGTTCGATGAGTGAAATTAAGTTTGATCCAGTTCGTCTGCATTTGGAATTGCTCCCCCTTCCACTGAGAAGCTGCAGGCATTTTAGCATATAGTTGACAGGGGAGCAATTTCAATTTAGGCGGACTGGATCAAATATGAATTAGCTGCAGATGGTATAAATTCAGGTGCATATTTGTGGTAAGGATACCTGGTAATGCTTTCAAAAGGAAAGCACAGTCAAGCTTGGGACAAGTGTGAATCGCCTTAAATGCTAATTGAGGGTCGTAACGGACTATTTGATATTGTCATTCATAAGAACTGATTGATATTCTACCTTCTTGATTCGTTTTTCTCATGCTTGTCTATCTCATAATATATATTAGCACAAGGAAGTTAGCAGGAAGCTGATACTAGCGGCAGTTATCTGTCAACTTTTAGCCTGATGCGTCTAGTCTGATCTGTGATAAAACACTGAAAATTATTAATACAATATTAGCAAACAGTTAGCAAAACAGCAGACACATAAAGTATTTTAGCTTTAAAATTAATCACAGGGAATGGCAAGATCCATGTTTGATTCAACTACCAGCACTGGAGTTACCCCCCTTCTGACTGCCTAATATTTTGTATTCACCTGATAGTTTATGTCATGAGATAGTTTATGTCATGTTGATGTCATGAGAAAAACCATGACTATATATGAAAATTCATCACTCATGAAAATCTCTTTTAAATTGATAGGGCTGCGTTTTCACATGGTATCATGGGATTTAATCTAAAACAGGTTTAAGATGAAACCGTTACGAGGACTTACCCTAAGTTGATGAACACTATCCAATAGTTTAAGCAGCCATAAAATCCATGCAAAGTCACATGTCCTAGCCATTAGGTGGAGGGGGAGGGGGGCTCAAACCACTCATCAGGCTGTCAGCAGTTGTACAAAATGTATCCATAATCTACAAAGTGTGTTTTATGGTTAATCAATAACAAAATCAAACAATTGAAACTATAATTACTGGTGGTTTCTCGTTAAAAGACTTGAGCTATTCATCTTTTTGACTAGTCAACTATTCGATCTTTGAGGGCCCAATAAAAAAGGTTTAATGAATTATACTGATTAATAGTTTGATTTTTCTTTGGCTTATGAAACTTGCAGACAGAAATTTAAATCGACCACCTGGCGATATTTTAAGACTCTGATGTTTTACCTGCACAGAACAATAAGAGTGTATAAAACCGCAGAGATCAGATTGAGGAGTCAAGTGATGATATGATAGTATCTTTACCAATCATCAGTTAGCTGAAACATCGTGAATCTAGCGTCTTCTGTCACGTCCACATCACGTCACGGCCTGTTATAATCTATGAGGATTATGGTTAACTTTTGTCACTCATCCTAGAAAAGTTAATTGTAACAAGGTTGTGAGGAACTGCAAAGAGTTTGACATTGTGCTGGAAATAAGATATCTTCGACCACAACACCACCTCATTCCCATTAGCTAAGACTGGACACCATTAGCTAAAACTGGACATACCCTGAAAATTGGGTGTACCATTGACATAACCATCGCTCGCAATCAGTGCTCATTATGGCCAGTTTATAAATTCAAATGTTGTATATTCACTCATTGGAGTAGGGTTTTCCCAACAACTTATAACGTAAATGGCAAACATGCTCTGCAACAACTTGTACCCGAGTCATAGAGAAAATAACACAGCTCTCACCTTGCCATGTTGGCAGCCAGCTTTGCATTATCGATATCAGGTCCTTGATGCGTTTTTTGTGACTGTGCATAACATGTTGGTACTCATAACTAGCTGTCTCTGCAAGATGATGGAGCGGCTTGTAAAACATTATATTATGGCTCATACTCCTATGGATAGATACCAGTTCGCATATCA
Organism: Membranipora membranacea; assembly: GCA_914767715.1. Lineage (NCBI taxonomy): Eukaryota > Metazoa > Bryozoa > Gymnolaemata > Cheilostomatida > Membraniporidae > Membranipora > Membranipora membranacea. The sequence goes on from OU612065.1 coordinate 9,966,593, forward strand.
AGCTAATCGGTCTACAAAAGATGCTCTGCTCTGTCTAACTTCGACCATCACCAGCTTTATTGACCAGAAGGCTTCACACTATGCTAGATGTCTCTTCTTGGACTTTTCATCGGCCTTTAACACTATACATGTGCCTGATCTTATCTCGCAGCTTACTCATCTTGACTCCAATGTCACTGAGTGGATCTACAGCCTCTTATCTAAAGTGCAAAGAACTGTTGTTGATTGTAAAACTTCAAATGCTATTATAACGAACACTGGCACCCCCCAGGGCTGCTGTCTGTCTCCGCTTTTGTTCTCCATATATACAGATCGGATTACCTCAAATTACCTGAGTAATGTTACAATAATTAAGTACGCAGATGACACTTGCATCATAGGCTGCATAGCTAATCAATCAGATCTCAACTCCTATTTTGATGAAATTCATAGAATTGCTAAACAATGTGCTGATTTAAATCTTTTATTAAACCCTACTAAGACCCAGGAAATGATGCTATCCACCCTTTTACCCCTACACTTGTTTTAAATGATATTGCTATTGCTTTTAGTGATAAAGTTAAATATCTTGGTGTATTAGTTGCCGATAAGCTGCGTTTTAATGATCATGTGCATGGTATAGTTTCAAAGGATGTATGTAGTCAGGAATTTTGTATTTTTAAGCTCTAAATCACTATCAAATATGCTTTTTAAAAGTTTTATTGTATCACGAATCTCCTATTGCTTACCCATTATTTTTAAAAGCTTGCATGCTGCTGACAAGCAACGCCTGTGTAAAATTTTCAAGGACGCTATTAAGCTAGGCATTGAACATCCCGACATTTATACCATGATGGACAATCAGACACGAACACTGGCCTTACGCTATATTCACGATGAGGATCATTTCATCAATGATTTGTTGAGTAAATGTCCATCTGGCAGATACCGTACAGTTAAACATAGAAGCACACTGGGGAGAGACTGTTTTCTGCGTCATATCACTCTTATTTTAAACGAAATACTTTTTTAGACAGAGATTTGATTTTTTATTCCAAGTGTCTTCGCTTTTTCTTGCTGATTTAAAGTGCCAGCAATTACACTGTATTTCGCGACTCATTTTTTCTTTTAATAATGCTGTCAGTGATAGTAATAAAATCCATCCATCCATAGTTAGAACCGGACTGTAAGGTCTTTGTTTAGGCTAAATGGCCCTTTTTTTGCCTGATACCTTGTAAAAGTCCTTGTTGGCACACAACTCAATCTTCCTTGTTATTGACTGGATCAACCTAAATCATAACCAATGACAAAAAAATGACAATCATCATATTCCAGGTGCTTGAACCATCTTCAATGGGTGGATTTGTACTCACATTCTATTGACAAAGATTTTCACATTTCAAAGAATACTGACCGTGAAATAAAGAATTTCTATAGATAATCATCATTGTCATTACAAGGTGTTGTGATCAACTCACTCAATTTGTGCTGCCTCAGCAAAATAGTAGTCGTGTAATGGTTTGATATTGAGACTGCTCACGCTCTTCTTCTGTGGTGTGCCCTGGCTTGAGTTATCATACTGTTCTGTCGCAGTCGTCTTCGTGCGAGTGTGCAGGCTGATGTCTATTGGTCGGTTTTAAACAGCGATTTGAGGCTCATCTGAAAAACAAGGGGGGAAATTGAGAACGCTGTTTATTGATGTACCAGTTAGGATTATCATTATCATTATACTTTTAATAAATAAATCAGGAGCCACAAGTTCTGTTCAGTCTATTCCATATAAATTTAAGTGTTTTTATATTACACTTAAATTCAAAGTTTGGTGTTTAGCCAATCGAGTAATTAACTGTCGTTGGAGAACCCCTGTTAACTTTGGTAGCAATGAGAAAGGCAACTCATAGATTTGTAGATCATTTCATTCTTTGCTGATGTTGGAAGTTCAAATAACTGGGTTCTGTATTTTTTAACTGTGTCCTGTAATTATCAAATTAGCCAACGCAGTGTCATTTAGAACAAGATGGTCAGTTTGTGTTAAAAACTTGTCATATAACAATCTCCAGTAATTTGTCTGAAATGTTCCAGATTGCCTCACAGTTGACCATCATTAGCAATAATTTTCCTTGGGTAGGGGATAAAATTGGGGGCGGGTGAGGGGGGGTTGAATAAATCTGTTGTTAAATTTTAGAAAAACATAATAATGCCATATAAACCTAACAGTCATAATTCGGCCTTGAAAAATGGTGCAGCCTTTTCAGTTGAGGCCTTCACAAAAGGTTTTCCGTCCATGGTCGCGGGGGTTAGGAGCAAATCTTTGTGTACGCAGTTACCCCCATATTGTTATGTTACTTATATAGTTGCTCCTTTACAGTTTATTGTTTTAGACAAAAGTTTTCTCCACAGTCATAACATCAGTACACTTCTGTCTTATATGCATATAAGCTTCCAGTTACTAATATATTCTTCACAGCAGACTTGAACGTCTCCGATGCTTCTGCTTTTGGCTACAATATGTGGCTTATGATTCAAGGCGTTATAGGTGTAAATGGATAAAAACTTAGAGGTTCATTTGTGAAACGGTACGAGGTAATGCCATCTACATCTACAGATTTCATTTTGGATATAATTACTTCCTCTCGGCAAACTACTGGAGGAAGTAATTATATCCAAAATGAAATCTCACCTAGCAGAAGTACTTAACGTTAATCAATATGCCTACCAACAGAAACTCAGTACCACCGATGCAATACTGCAGTTGATAGATGACTGGACATCCGTTCTGGACTCAAATACTAATGTGAAACTAATACAAAATGCATGCATTGATTTTTCCAAAGCCTTCGATAGGATGCAGCACCCCATACTGATATATAAAATGAATCATCTTGGTTTTAACGCTAATGTCATTGCCTTAGTAGAACGTTTTTTGGAGTCAAGACAACAATGTGTAAAATACTGTGATAATTTTTCTGACTACAAACCCATTCAAGTAGGTGCCCCTCAAGGAACCAAACTGGGCCCCATCCTTTGGCTAATTTATGTTGATGACTTAAAATCTTTTGATTATGATACAAAATGTATCAAATATGCTGATGATACAACCTTTTATAAGCCTATCATTGATCCATCCACTGAGAACATATCTGATGCAATACTGTTAGCAAACCCCTGGTCTGAGCAAAACAACATGATTTTGAATTCTAGCAAAACTGTGATACTGAATGTAGCTTTTACAAACATACCTGCTATGCACCTTGGTATATCCTATGGAGATGATAACCTCGTTATCTCTCCCTCTGAGCATACCAAGTTTTTAGGCGTATTCATAGACAACACACTAACTTTCAGCAATCATGTTGACTATATTATATCTAAATGCTCTCAACGATTATAATTGATGAGACTGCTAAAACGCATGGGCATGGATAGTGATGGCCTCAGAACCTTCTATATAGCTAACATTAAGTCTATAATCTCCTACGCCTGCCCTGCATGGTATAATCTATTATCAGACACCGATAAAACACGACTCGAGAGGATCCAGCGCTCTGCTACTCGGATTGTGCTGCCATTCTCTGACAACTACGAGCAGAGGCTGGACCATCTAGCACTGCCACCCATCACAACATTCCTGCACACCACTTGCAGTGAACATTTCACTAGAATAGCTGACAACGATAATCACCCCTTGAACTCTCGTATTAAAATAAACACAAACAGAACATCTGCTCGTAGAGCAAAAATAGATAAATATAAGCCATCCAAGTGTAGAACAACCAAAAGACAAAATACCTTTTTTGAATTTAATAAGCGATTTTTAACTAATGCAGCTCAGACTCCTTTTATTATTATTTTTCCATGTATGTGCTGTACATTCGTTGCTATCAACCTATCACAGGATGGATATTAGAATTTAGGCAATAAACAAACTTCAAACTTCAAAACAGTAAATGTACGGAAACTTTACACAAGCAGCGAGTGTGCTAAAAATTGCTTTAATGCAATAGACAACTGGTCTTGGCTTTCCAATCGTAAGAAGTTGTAAGATATCCTATCATTTAGATTCTCTTTTTTTCGTGCTTCAATAACCATGTCAGTCATGTAGTGGACCAGCGCCAGAAAGCAAAATTGGAACAGCAATATACCAATGCCAACAACTGCCATTTTTCCGCATGATGATGATGATGACGACGACGACGACGATGATGACGACGACGACGATGATGACGACGACGATGATGACGACGACGATGATGACGACGACGATGATGACGACGATGATGATGATGATGTGATGATGATGACGATGATGATCTAAAATATTAAAATTGAAACATTATGGTAAAAACTGCTGGTACAAGAAATATTTTAGCTTAACCTGAGATTGATCATAAGAAACAGTCATGTGTATATTTGTATCTTCTTAATTTTTACAAGCTAAATAATTAATTTCCAGAATTCCATGGTTGCTTACAGTGCTCTGGGTTCATTAGAGTTTATGATGGGTCTGATCAGGACCATTCACCATTGTGAGGTTATAATATGGCAAAATAAGATTTTATTGTTGGCGGTTAAGCTAATTGGTATAAAACCTGAATATGGAAAATCGTGATCCTGTTGAGCAGGGCTTTTAGATATAAGCGGTTGCAAACTAAGTATTCTGTATTCATACTACTGCTTATGATGTGTCAGGCACTGGAATTATGGCTATTTAAAAAACACAATTCATTCAAACCTATTTTAAATTAATGGGTTTTGTTAGTTTTTTTTAGTTTTATTGTACCTTAGTTACCCCAAGTTGACGGCCAAACTTTTCAATAGTTCCTGGTTTGTATAGCTCGAAGTGTATAATATCAGTACAAGCAACAAGTCATGCAAAGCTAAATGTATAGTCTATCCAGGTGTCAACAGCATTACACAACGTATCCATGATCTACAAACTGAGTTATGAAATTTAATAAAACAGAGTTATCAATTGAAACTACAACCACTGGTGAGTTCTAGTTTAAAGGTTCAAACAACCTGAGGCAAGACCAAAAGTTATAAAACTATGTGAAGTTCAAATCGGTGGCAGTCTACTAAAAAGGGCTTATGAATTATTGTGGTAATAAGCTGCATATTACATTTGCGGTACATTTTTGACTTTTCAAATCGCCCGCTCTTATAAATCCTATTCTAAAACACTGCAATCTTACCTGCACAGATTGATAAGAGTGTCATCAAATAACTGCAGTGAACTGACGGAGAAGTCATCTGTTGGTGTGATGAAGCTTTATCTAGTTGTATCGGTTTAATGTAAGATCATCAATCTTGTGTGTTCTGTCAGGTCCTTTCGAGTTAACACAGTCTGTTGTATCCGAACATCCATATTTGTAGATTACGTCTACCTGTTGTGATTATCCTAGAACAGTAAATTGGAATGAGGTTACAGTTTACAGTTTACAGTTTAACATTTGGCTTGAAATACCATATCTCTGAGCACAAAACTGTCTCATCTCAACCAACGAAAGCTGGACTTCTCTCAAGTTTGGATTATAACCGTTGACTTCCTTTTCTTTTCCTATAATTAGGAATTATCAAAAGTAGAAGTATATTTCAGCCATCCATAGATGTACACTAACAGAACTTTCCACCCTGATGTCTATGTCCCCATATGTCGATACATCGATTTGAGGGCCAATCGATACATGGAAACAGCATTTAGGACAACTCCAGTTCGCATTGGTTCGCGTCCATTCATTCGAATAGGGGAGTAGATGAATGGATAGCGCTTGGTGATAATGTCTTAATTGCGGGAGGACCGGGTTCTAATCATGGCCGTGGCAGTTCTTTTTTGATGTTTTATCATCAAGTAAGCATTCTTCATTCGATTCGGGAGTGGACCACTCTTTCGAAGCAAGGGACCATAGTGATTGGCATTGCAACATTGGGGGAACTGATTTTAGTAATCACTTGTTCATAAAAAGTGTTTATTGATGCCAGTTTATGTATTCGTATGCCAATATGACTGGATTTTTTAAAACAAAATTGCGATTCCCCAATATCACATAACATATAGCATGATAAACAGACTCGACCGAAACAATTTTTACAGGTCGGAGCCTGTCGTTGAGAGAAGAACACAACGCTCACCTTGTCATATTGGCAGCTTCTGTTTGTTATCGAGATCGATATCAGGTTCTTGCGGCAGTCTTTGTACATACCAGTACTCAATTTTTATTGTTCTTGGCTGGATCAACCTAAAACACAACGTCAGATAAAAATGACAATCACAACATATCAGTATACTTAATCGACCTCGCCTTCTTTCTGGTGTCTGTCATAACAGGAAATTAAGTGGAAGATTTGTTTGCTTATGGGCCTTGCAAAGTTTCACAATCAACTCACTGAATTTGTGTTGACTCAGCAAAATAGTAGTCGATGTAGTATCTGTGTCTCTTTGGGTGTGTCCTTGCGCTTCGAATACCGCTGATAACATGCTGTCACTGTCACAGTTGTCATGTGGGATGACATATGTTCACTGGTTTTAAATTGGAATGTTCAAGTTTATCTGAAAATAAAAGGGGTATAAGCAAGCTCGCAATTTATTGTTGAACTGTATCATAGGCAATATATAGGAATGAATCCAAGTCATCCTTATGGAAACACTCCATAAATACAAGCAATATAAAGTACTTAGTCAATAAAGCAAATACCTGTTCTCTGCAGCCTCTCACTGAAACTTACAATTACAACGTGCGCTATGCTGTTAGATTTTGTGCCGGGGTTAGAGATATAAGCGGTTAAGAAATACAATATTTACAACTAACCCCCACAAATAGAATTGAAAGCAGTGTACTGTATTAAGATCAAAATTCCATTACACAGAACATAGCTCTGTGTCTCCAGTGCTCGATAATCCCAACAGAGTAGTATCAAATTTATCTTCTTAGTGAAGCTATACTTTGAAGAAGGGCGAATACTGTTTGTCCAACAGCTACATTATGAGAACTGGTTAACTCAACAATAGAAGCTACAGACATACACTGCTGGCTAGTATTGGAAAGCTAGACAAAAGCTGCTACGAATGGTTTACAAGGAGAAGCTTTAGATAATCTTTTAGCTTGTTTTGAGCAAAGAATGATTGCCTCATTGCCAACTAATTAAGCTAATTGCAAGTTTCAAATAATGAAATCTAATGAGAGTAACCAACCAGCATTAAATGTCATGTCATTTTTTAAACACATCTATTGATATTCATAATTTGCTGTACAAAGTTTCGTAAAGCATCTGGAGTTTTGGCCTCAATATAGTATTTTTTAAAATAAATAACAATAATTTTTAAGGCATTGTTATGCGCCCCAGGCCTGCCCTCTGTAAATGTTGTGTCTTTTCAAAATGTTAGATTAAGTTGAGACCAGCTATAATCATATTTTAGCCATAGTCGGGTCAGTGTTGTGTGTAGTAAAATGGTTGATTTGGAATACAAAAAATACAGATCCATGAATATGGTACATAATTGACATTTCAGCAGTATTCGATAGGATATAACAAAATACTAAACATCATAAATTCATTATTTTAGGAAACTCCAGTTCAATATTACAGCGAAGAAAATATTTTTAGTGTAGAACTAATGAGTACATTGGCAATAATTAATCAGCTCTATTTACATCAGGGACTCAATCACAAGAGATTTCTGATCAGCAACGTTAAAAGTCATGGCTACTGACCAAAGTGAAGGAGCCGATTTGGCAGCTGAATGGGCTCCTCTTGGAAGCAGCATATATGTATATATATATATATGTATATATACATATAAATTTAAGAGATATGATTGCAGTAATAAAATGATTGCAGAAATAAAAACTTGAACTGCATATTATAGGATGAGTCACAGAGCTTAACATAACATGTTTAAATGTTGCTCTGATGATTGAACATCAGAGCCACATCTAAAAAATGGTCCAGCTGCCTTGCAAATATTTTTCTATTTTCAAAGTTATTATAATTACCACAAAGTACTTGACAGGCTACTGAAAAAAGCTTGCACCATGATTAAATTAAAAGGTAACCGCATCTTATTTGGAATTTTGTTCTGAACAAGTACTTCTTCCGACCTTGTTAATGCTTGTAGCCTGACGTTTACATTCACATTTACATTATGGATGTTTTCTTTAATAGACCTCCCGGGGATGCGAATTTACACACCAAGGGTCAGTAGATGTCTCCATGCAAGGTGTTTACGATGGATACACCTCAGTGATATTGAGATGGGCTCCGATTAATTCATAAAAGCTGTAAGGTATCATAAAAGAATCCTATGGAGACTATAAAATCATACTTTTGGCAGGAGGTTTAGTTTCCATCTTGCCATTTGTAATTAAACTGAGTAAACCTCCTCCAAATCTTCGGAGAGTAAAATTAACCTCTCCAAATCTCTTGAAGAATTTAAAATAATTTCTGTTACTGGAGGTCTGAGTTATCCTACCCCAACAAGGAGGTAGGTAACTCCTGGTATTTTACATGATAGACCAATTAGATTTGCCTTTTTGTCATTGGTCAGTAAACCAATGAACTAAACCTTAGGTTTAGTTCATTGAGTAAACCTTCCTGCCCCAGTGTTAAGTTTAGACTATCTTATCCAGTGCCTAGGTTTTACAAAAGAAAGCTGGGGATTCGCTCTACGCCCCACAGTGAAGCTTGAACTTTTCTAGGGCTATAAATACTGGAAATTCCATCCTTCTAAACCAAAGAGCACAAGAAATTTTGCACAATCTGTGTGGATTTGATTGGTATTAATTAGTACTCTAATAGTTCAGGCACAATCACAGCAATAATGGCCTGCATGATCTGCTCCTCTAAGTTCTCATGAGTGAAGAAATAAGAAAAGGATCATTGAGCTAATTTCCAGGGAGCAAACCAACCCAAAGAGAAAAGTAACTTACCTTACCTTACCTTCAACTTAATCCAAACCGTCCACATCACGGGCACATTTGGATAAATATACCTTCAGTGTGTTCGGAGGGGTATTGCGTACTGGTATTGCAGGTGATTAATTTACAGAAAAAACGTTAAAAATACACCAATAATTGAACATTAATAAATTGCCTGCCCAGTTATGAAGAGAAAGGATTTATAGTAAACAAGTTGACCATAGTTAATCGATGTGTATCGGTATGTACTTGATATGTACATGTAATGCTAAGATGTTAGTTAATTGTTAGAAGGCTGTCAGGTTAATTTGGAGGAAAATATACCTTTACCTCTGGCCTCATTCTATTATAGTAGCTATGTGACCATGCATCACAACTATGCTGCCAACTAATTGTTTTACCTCTGGTGTCGTGGGTAGATGAAACAAAGCGTATATAGTTATTCAATTTTATGTCGAACAGTCCTCCTTCCACTTTTCTAAGAAATGTAATATCTATTGCTTCTCTCCTGTCAGACAAAAGGGGAATAGCATGGTTAGTCATACATTCAGTTACGCTGTCAGTTTTATTTAAATGATAGATCCATTTTACTGCATTTCTCTGAACTTTTTCCAAGCTATTATTCAGACCAATGTTATGTGGCGACCACACCTGACATGTATATTCTAAGATGGGTTTAACCATGGTTTTGTAAGCTAGAAGTTTGGTTTTAACCGGGGCCTCTTTGAGTCCTCGTTTTATGAGACCGAGTGAACGATTCGCCTTCTTTACTACATTCGATATATGTGCATTCCATTTCAGGTTGGAATGGATGGTCACACCAAGGTACTTGACAGAGTCTGAGTGTGGTATGACATTGTCACCAAGCTTCAGACTTATATCTGGCTGATCACTTCCTACTTTCACATGTACACATTTCTTATGGTTGAAAATCATACCCCATTTATCAGCCCAACTTTTCAATTCATTTATATCATCTTGAAGAGATTTAGCATCATTTATGACTTCTGAGCATAAGATGGTGTCATCTGCATATAACCTGCAGTCAGAGTTTTGGATTGACTGTGAGATGTCATTAACGTATATCAGAAACAAAAGTGGTCCTAAGACCGATCCCTGTGGAACACCAGATGAAGCATGAAATATACTAGATTTATTGCCATTAATGTTAACAGTACATGTCCTATCAGTCAGCCAGCTTTCAATCCATTCAATGCATTTACTATCAAACTTATAATGTTTCAATTTATGAATAAGCAGCTCATGAGGCACCTTATCGAAGGCTTTTGAAAAATCAAAACTAATAATATGGTAATCTTTGTGCTGATCAAGGGATTGGGTTGCAAAATGAATGACATGTAATAGTTGAGTTGTAGTATTCAGCCCTCTCCTGAATCCATGTTGCCTGTCACTCACAATATCATGCTCCTCTATATGACTCCACATGTTAGAACAGAGTATGTGTTCAGTAAGCTTGGATATAATACATGTGAGACTGATCGGACGGTAGTTGTTGCTATCGGAACGGTCACCACCTTTATACACTGGAGTGACATTTGCATGGCGCCATATCTTCGGTACTTTACCAGCCTTCACACTAGCCTGAATCACATGTTGAACACAATCTATAAAAGATGGTACATTGTTGGCAAACATCTTCAGGGTCATAGCAGAAATGTTGTCTGGTCCGCAAGATTTTCTAGAGTCAAGTTTCTTGAGCATGACTTCTATGCCAGATTTACTGACATGTATTTTATCCATAACTGATATATGCGTTTCTGCCATCTTAGGCTTATTATATTGCTTTGCAGTGTAGACTGAGGCAAAATGCTCAGCTAACCTATCAGGTACCTGGTCAGATGGAGTATCTTTGAGCCCAGTGATACTATTGGATCGACCACTGGTTTTCTTCAGATAGTTGAACAAAGGTTTAGAATTGCCATCTTCCAACTGCTTGGTAAGATGGTCTTTGAGGTAAGAGCTCTTAGCATTCTTAACTTTCATTTTGATCTCAGAGCATATATCATCATACTCATTTTCATGGGCTATGCTAGGGAATCGTTCATTCCGGTTAAATAGCCGATCTCTTTTACTAATGAGGCGTTTAATTTCACGTTTAATCCATGGATGTCCCTTAGGCCTATTTAGCTTACCTGGTATAGTTGCTGTAGCTTCTTTAGTTGCAGATTCAAATTTATTCCAGATGTTTTCAACTGAGAGGTTGTCCTTTTCAGTTTCTTTGTAGAATGTTTTTAGACTGGAGAAGTGTTCTTCGATTTTGGAGTAGTCTGCCTTGTTGAAGTTGAGTCTTTTTTGCTGGGTTGTGTTGGTTTCACTCTTCTCAAAGCTTTGGATAGCAATCTCGGTGAGGATCATTTTATGATCCGAGATGTATGGTTTAATATTGCACGTAACAGTCAACTGATCCAATGCAGACTTATTAACCATAACAAGATCAAGCGTATTACCGGCTATGTGAGTGGAATCAAGAACAAGTTGAACCAGATCAGCATCATTTATAATTTCAAGAGCTTTGTTGTGCAATGCTTTCTTATTAGATGAAGGCTTAACAAAGGATGTATCACCATCTTTCCTCCAGACAATATCTGGCAGATTGAAGTCACCAAAATAAAGGCAGTTATCATGAACATTTTCATCAATCAAGGCTTCTAAATTGTCTAGACAGTATTCATTTGGCGGTCGATAGTACACAACAAAGTTAATTTTGACTTTAGGATGCACCTGGATTTGTAAAGTGACAGACTCACCTGGTCCATAGGAAGTATTGAGGATGACAAGTGATGATTCAGTAGACGTGGCGAAAAGGGTTCCCCCAGCGCCTTTCTTTCTATCGTTTCTATATAAAGTATACTTATTTCCTAAGAATTCGTTATCATCAAAATTTTCACCAATTTTTGTTTCAGTGACTGCTATGAGATCTGGTTTATATGTTTCAACATTTGCTTTAATCAGGTCCAGTTTTCCTTTAATAGAGTTACAGTTCATACTGAGAACTTTAACTTTCCCCATTATCCTTGTTTGATTCTCCAGTGAGCTGTTTGTTGTTAGCACTGTCGTCTGCTTCAAGTTGTTGTGTTGCAGGTGCCTGAATGCTCATGGAGACATCACCGGTAACTTGTGGGCAAGCTGGTTCAGCATTAGTGGCTTGCGGGTTAGTTTCTTTGGCTGGTGCTTGTACAGATTCTTCGTCTTCATCATCTTCAAGAGAAGTATGGTATTCCTCCTCCGCTATATCATCTTCTTCTTTGTATAAGGATCTCTCACCGTTGGTGGTTTCATATATCTCACCTTTAAATATTTTAAATGATCTGTCTCCATGCTTAGCTCTGATGTTTGTCAGTTTCCTCACAAGAGCACGGTCCTCCCTAAGCTGTTCCTCATCTAAAAATGGTCTTGCAAACACATTCTTGAATTCTTCTGCAGTATCAGTATCAAATCGTAGCTTATTGACCTCTTTTATGAACATCCACTTGATAGCAGGGTTAATACATGTGATTGCAATGGGTGGATCTATTTTTCCATTTGAAGGTAAACGATCAGCCACTTGTATTTCAGTGGAATATATCTTACATAAGAAGTGTAACTGCTCAATAATGTTGTTGATATTTCTGTTACCTTTCATATTATAAACTACTAATGTGAGATTAGGATCAGGGTTGAAACGGTGCTTCTTACTAGGCACTGTTGAGGGGTTCCTATTATTTACAAGCGGGTGACCACTTGAGTTTGTCATACCTCTACTCATATTATGGTTTCGTTGAAAAGGAGGCGGTGGTCTAGGATACCTGTTTTGGAGTGGGGGTCTGAGATACATATCTGGGGGTCTGGGATACATGTCAGGGGGTGCCATAACAGATGGTGGAACCTTATCCCATACATTATCTGATAGTCTGTGTCTATTAGTCATAGTATCATGGTCATCATCCGATTCATACCATGATCGATTCTCTGTTCGACTGGGTCGACATGGGGACAACTCCTCAGCAATGGGTTTAGCACACTTCAAGTTGTGAATTATACTACTGATTTCAGCGCTATTATCATTTAGAGATTTGCCATGATCGGACACTAGCTTATCAAGGGACGATCTATGATCATTAACCATTTTGTCTAAATCAACAAGTCTGGCTGATAAGTTATTCAATATCTGTTCAGAGAGCTTGACTCTCTTGGGAGGCTCATCCAACATCATCTCTACTTTTTTGATAATACCAGAGAATAGGTTTTCTGAGTGCTTAGGTAACACCATTGGCTTACATTTGAAGCATAGATATACTAGAGGATTATCTTCATGTTTGTTAAGCATTTCGTAAATCTCAAGCTTTATCTTGCCGTCACATCTTATGTGAGTATAGTGTTTGCAGAAGTCACAAGCTATTCCAGCATCGTTATCTTTCACTTCATTTGAGCATACCAGACAATTTTCATCACATGTCCCATTGGTCTTTGGCTTACCTTTGTTTTTGGCGGAGGCTGATGCTTTCTTGCTTACGCTTGTCTTCGATTGGCTTAGTTGTTCTTGACTTGAGGCCATTTCTATAGCTACAATATGATTGGTAGGTTGGGGTAGGTTGTAAGAAAATGTGCATAAATTTTAGGAGTAGTTATAATGACTCCTCAAATAATACAGTGCTATCCCTTAACCTTCAATTTAACTTTTGTCACTAGATTTGGTGGGTATGAAGAAGTGGTTAGCCTAAGTTAAGTGTATATGTTATCAGTTGTAAGACCTACTTACAGCTGACAACATTGATGGTCAAGTCTTCAATCAATCCTTTCTCAACTTAGCCGGTCAAAAAAGGATAGACAGGAGGTTGATGACTGAAAGAAAAAAAAAAAATTTAAAGAATAAGAATGAACACTCCACAGACAACAGGCAATGTGAAAAAAATTGGTGTTGTTTGAAGTAGAAAAATACCCTAACTGTGATGGTGAGATTTCCTTCTGACAGAAGATGATGCAGTACTGGTAGTTTTATCAAACTACTTTGGTTGTTGTTCAGACCCCCGGTGGGGCCTAAGCCCCTGAGCAGTCAGGACAGGTAATTTATCCTGTACCCAACAGTGATGTTTATGGACGGTTGGTTTGGGTTGAGGTAAGTGTTGTTGCTTCAGTCTTGGTGGTAGATATCAATTCAGCAGGAGATACTAGGTTATACAATGTTATAACTAATGTCTAATATCATAAATAATAATATATGCTTGAAAAAAAATTACTTACTAAACTTACTCTACTCTTACTCCACTTACCAAGGAGTAACAGGCCACTACCATGGGCCTGGGACTGACAGACCTTAATTAAAGGCATGTGAGTCCCAGGGGCTAATGTTGATAACATAGAGATAGTAATGAGTGAAGGTCAGTGGGAATGGTTGGTGCTAGTATTTATTTTTTGCTGAAGAAATTGAGGAAGGATGTAATTTAAAATGGCTTTTACTGGAGCTGACTACTAATATACTAACTTGAAATGACCCTTGATTTTGTAACTACATAGTATCATTGTTATGTTAAACAAACAAAGACAATAACATAATATGTTTTTGTCTTTGTTATATCACAGACAGCAGGTCACTGACAGTTGATTTGATGAGTTGCAGCCTTGTGTGTGTGTGTGGTTTGTGTTTGTTGTGGTGAGGATGGGAAGCTTGCATGAACAAAGTTATCGCGGCTGTGGAGCTTCTGTACCCGCCAATTACGTTGCTCAGATGAGTCACTTCTCTCTCATTGGTCAGATTATTAACTTCTGACCAATGAGAGAGAAGTGACTCATCTGAGCAACGCAATTGGCGGGTACAGAAGCTCCACAGCCGCGATAACTTTGTTCATGCAAGCTTCCCATCCTCACCACAACAAACACAAACCACACACACACAAGGCTGCAACTCATCAAATCAACTGTCAGTGACCTGCTGTCTGTGGTTATATATTATATATATGGTCAAGGCAGTTCTACTCCTTGGTATAATATGGTTTCTCTTTCCAAATAAGTGATAAGCTAAATAAGAATAAAATCTGAGAAAGGTCCTTAAAGTCTTTCTATTTGAGATTACCCCTAGCCTGGGTGGGCTAGGTTCCCCCACCCTACTCCTAAGGCTCAACTATGTCTATTTAACATTGCATCCTAATACCACCAGTTGTTGTAACATTTACAATGCCAGTGTAAACTGTGAAGAGTGATAAATTTGATCCGAGATATCTGGACTGCCCCGCAGTCTGTTGCCGATGTTGGAATTACAAGTTAAAGGAGGAGGATGTCCACAAGATGTCACGTCCTCATTTTTTATGATATCAAGATATCCACTCAGAGTTGGTCTACCCAAAACATTTGGATGTTGACACTTTGTTTTGTATTACAGGAATGATGCGTCGATTAGCGCACAGTGTATGCCAAAGGTGCTACATGTTAACTCCGACTCCTCTCTGCCAAAAAACCTATTCTATACTCCATCCAGTCACTCGAGCAGGAGCTGGGGGTGAACCATACTCTATCTGTACAAGGAAGCTTACAAAAACATCCAAAAGTTTTCACACAAGCTCAACATTGACTAGTGACAATTCTAACTGCTCACTCAAAATACTGGCGTATGCTGACACTGCATTTACAGAGTGTGCTAAGTTGTTAGAGAACGATATGGTGGTGATCGAAGATTTTATTACTGAAGCAGAAGAACAAGAGTTGGTGAATGAAATACAGCCTTACTTTGCAAGAAAAAGATATGAGTACGACCACTGGGACGATGTGAGTGTAATAAAATAATACATACAATGCTCGCCACCTGTAATAGACAGTTTTCTGAGCTCTGATTTAGCCTCAATTTGGAGTTGTCCTCTCTCCAGTTTGGTACTTTTAACACACGCCGCATAGGAAAAACGTGCTGAAAAGAGGGTTATCTTGAATACCCCTTTTAATAGGATAGAAATTATTTTTGATTCAGAATCTGTAACATTGAAAACTCATATGGACATAATTTGGGTAATAATTTCAGTATTTGGATAGTCAATTATAGCATTTTCCGCCTGTTTTGCAGACAATTTGGCAGAATCTTTCATGAGTTGCGTCACTAAAATTAAGATTTATCAACATTAAAGCCTCCAATGATTTGGAAACCCTGTCTCACAGGGTTTTCAATGGTGCAGACTCTGAATCAAAAATCATTTTTATCCTAAAATTAGCAGTCTTCAATATAACCCTCTTTCAGCAGGTTTTACCTATGCAGCGTGGGTTAAAAGTACCAAACTAGAGAGAGGACAACTACGAACTGAGGCATAAATAAGGGCTCAGAAAACTGGCTATTAAAACAGATATTATTTATGTCGCATGATAAGATAGAGCCAAGCAGTGTTCCACTGAGGAACAACTTATCTAGACAAATGAAAGTAGATCTGGATACATAGTTCAAGAATTGGCGCATATACTTACTCAGGTTTATATACCATTTGTTTTCTCATTTTAGGCTATACATGGTTTCAGGGAAACTGAAAGATCAACATGGAATGCTAACAATTCACCTATAATAGAGAGACTGAAGCAGGCCTCATTTTCTGATGCCGCAAAACCAACAGAGTTTGTTCATGTTTTAGATCTAGAGAAAGATGGAGAAATCAAACCTCATAAAGATAGTGTGAGGGTATGTTGCTTTGTTGCTAGCTTTTCATCTTCATTGTCTTATCGGACAGCAAAGTTTTGTTTTATCAGTTTCTATATTTAGAATTCAAGTTATTTTGCCTAAAAATTATTAGTAATGTAAAATAAATGCACTAAAAATTGACCCTGCCAAGTAACTAATCGTGTTGTTATTTTAACTTGCATTTTTTTCAGTTTTGTGGTGACACCATTTCAGGGATTTCATTACTTTCACAATCAGTGATGAGATTGATACATGTGGATAACAAAGAACTCCTATTAGATTTACTGCTTAAACCAAGGTCACTGTATATTATGAGGTGAGTAATTTTGCTAGTAAAAAAAATCGAAACCACAGCTATAATTGTTGTGTATGGCTTCGGAAAAATGAGACACGTCCATATCATGTTAAAGCAACAGAGAGTGAGTTCATTGGTTACAGCAGGGAGTTTGGGTCAAACTACACGGTTACAGCAGCAGAAAATTGTATCTGTAGCCAGTGTGTCAGCCCTGAACTGATTGGTCGTTGGATTGGAAACCACCACCCACCCACCCACCAGCCTATCAGAGCCAACACATTGGCTAATGTATCTACAGCTGTCTAAAATGATTTATGGGCCCAAATTTTCTGTACAATCTTGTACTATAGAAATGGGAGTGTTATCATAGTTGCCACATTTTTCTCTGTTTATTGCAAACTGTATGACACATGCAGAGTTAAGGCAGTTTGCAGAGCCAGAACTTTTGATGATAAAATTGATTAGAAAGACTAGGATTTGAACTAGCACTAGTTCATTTTTGTTGGAATGTTATGTTTTTTGGTTTAAGCTTTCCTTTCAGTACTCACAACCATGTCCTCGGTATCAATTTTGTTTTATACCAATGAGTTAGTTTTACTCATTTCCTTATCATTTTAGGCATGCAGCTCGATATGAGTATACCCATGAAATACTTCACAATAACAAGTCATACTTCAAGGGAGAGCACATTGAGAAAGGCAGAAGGATATCTATCATTTGCAGAAACAATCCCTCATAATCTGAATGCTCTCAGTAAAATACCCCACGCACCCACGCACCCACACACCCAGGCACCCACGCGCCCACGCACCCACACACCCACGCACCCACTCGCCCACGCACCCATGCACCCACTCGCCCACGCACCCACTCGCCCACGCACCCACGCACCCGTGTATCATGCACCATTATTTTTAGAAGAATGATATTTATGTTGTTTGGATACTGATTTAAAATGAATGGAACCGTGTTGCATATATACGAAATACATGGATATTTACAGTTATTTGAGATAGTACTGATATACTGTCAGGACGGATTGCAAAACATGAAATGAACAAGAACCTAAAGTTATATTAGAGGAATGCTGAGCACATATATATGTACATTAAAAATTATGATTCGTTGCCGGAGCATGATCATTGGAGTTAATATGAGCACAACTATTTTTGAGCATTTAAAGTTCCAGCGTTTGGTTGTCATAGTATAATGTTATGCAGATGTAGAACTTTGGTTGCCATCACTGTAATTATGAGATCGTTATTATGCAGCAGCCCTCTCTAGTGTCTTCAGTACACGCTTAGCTTCTTCTGCGAGCATACCTTCACCCCTCTCCCTCTCTTTCAATAGCCTGAGTATCTTCTTTTCTGTCACCTCCATTGTACCAAACGCTCGAATCACCTCTCGTCTCACTGTATCACTGGGATCTAACTCTAGCATTTCTGATAATACTCTTAATACTTTTGGTTGTTTGATTCCCAAAGTTCCCTGTAAAAGTGATCAAACCCATGAAGGGAATATTTCAATTATAAACATGTTTACAATCTTAACACATTGAGTAAAACAATAGAGTGTCAAGATTCACTTGTCAGTTCAGATTAATAGACTCAAAAACTGCAGTGGTTCATGTCAGTCTTGTAAAACTACACTGTAATGAAAGTCTCTTACTACCTTGGTAAAGTATCCCAAATCATAATTATTGCAGAAGAGACATTATATTTAAGAACATATTAGATACATAGAATGGAGTATTTCTGACCAGTGATGTGCAAGCATGTGCTCTGACTGTAGGCTCCGAGTCTGACAATCTTTTTATCACTGTCTCTGCAGCTCTGCCATACATGTTCAGCACTCCAAGAGTATTAGCTGCCTCCATTCTCACCATCTGTATTAGAAAGCTATTGTATACACAACACAGAGAAATTAGGATTTTCTAGTTATTCTATTTGCTTACAAGCACTGTGGAGTCTTCCAATGTGAAGGGGATGAAGATATCTGTAGACATTTCTCATGCTGATGCTCTCCTTCCACTTATTCAATCAGGTTCAGTCATTACAAAAACCGTCATGAGGCCCACATTTCAACTTCTGTTTTGAACAATTTACCGATTCAAAACAATATAAATATATATATATATATATACCTCAACAGAATCATCCCAGAGTCTTCTCTCTAGGATTGAGTATACTAGCTCCTCATTCTCTGCAGTACTGCATGTGTGCTTCCTGCCGAGATGCTGTAATAACTGAGCTGCTTCTCTCCTGTACTCCCACACAGGCGATCGAGTAAACTGCTTTAATACGACCTCCACCAGGTTCCAGCTGCACTCGTTAAACTGCTTCACCAGTATACGCAGAGCCTATGAATGATGGAAAACATAGAAATTAGCAGTAGCAATTCTATAGACACTTTGCATAGCAACTTAGATCAAGTTTGATCCATTTGCCTGTATTCGGAGTTGCGCCCCCTCCTAATGCAGGCAACTGGATCAAACCTGATCTAATGGCAATTTGACACAAGAACGCTCGAATAAAGACAAAGACTACGAGTTTAATATAGTGTCATCGTAGTCATAATTTTCATGAACTCACTCATAACAATTGTTGATTTGCTTACCACTGCTTTTTTGTGAGTGTCATCCCCAGTGTTGAGGTAACTCAGCATCTTCTCCACAGCATGAGTGTTCTTTATGCAAATTTTTCCAAATGCTATAGCCGCCTCAAATGCAACAAGGTCAGCATTGTCTAGGGATTTACACAAGTGAGCCAATGCTTTCACCAGCTCATCAAATGATGGCATTTTCTACAAATAAAAGAAAAACAACCATATATACCCAGTAAGTGAAATTACCTCATGAGACTTTATGCAAAGGATGATAATACATGTACCTTGGAATTATCTATACTCATATTATGAAGTGGTCCATTACATTTAGTTGATAACGTGAATATGAGACATTGCTAAACTTGTACTTACTTTACTGATATATGATATTCCTCTAGCATTACAGAGGGTTTTTAGCATGTCAAGTCTCACTTCTGGATTGCCAACAATCAAATAGTCCACCAATATCTGAACAAGCTCATCCTCTAGACACCCTGTCATATAGGTAAGAATACAGTAAGTAAACCATAAACGTGATTAAATATTTATACTAAACACATGAAGATATAAATACTCTTATTTATATAAATATGTGTTAGTGATTTTATATGTTATTTAAATGTTCCTGAACAGAGCTGACTGGTTATAGAAATAGAGGAAGACGGGATTGATTTTGATATTTGAACAGCAAGCTGAAAAATTGAATAACAGGAATGACTAATATACCTAGCAGTAACAGTGACTTGGCAGATTCATATTGTACTCTCTCATCAGAGTCCTCCACAATAGCATTCTTCAGTGCATGATACACAGCTGGGTCATCGCATCCCAGTAATCCAAGTTGCTACAAAATACACTGTCAGAATTGAACGCCCATGAATTCAGGATCATCCAAATCAATCTAATGGGTTCAGTTTTGAACAGGGCTTTAAAAAGTAGAATTCCAGCCACACCTCAAGTTTTCAATAACCCAAAAACACATTATCAACATATGTCAAGGCAAATCATCAGCGTACAACAATTGTCTAGTACTAAGATGGCCGCTGGTAGGCGGATTTCTATCGAATTATCGAGATTGTCTAAAAATGCTTAAGGAGAGTAGATGTTAGAGTTAGAATGCTTACCTTAGCTGCATCCTGTCTTTCCTCAACAAACTGAGATTTCAGACTATGTGTGAACAGATACTAAAATGAAAAAAATTGTACAGTATAATCTACCATATAAATACAATGGCTTTGGTGAACATCTGGTACCTATAGATAGAGTAATGGCCATGAACACATGCATGAAAACTCTATTTATTTATAATATGTTTATGGTGTTGACATATTACACTACTAACAAGTATAGTCAAATTCAGTTACTGTATGAAATCTCATAATATTATTTCAGCATACTACCTATGACGGTTATCTTAATATAACTCTGCTTAAACAATATATTTGAAAAAAATGTTTATTATTCTAGGATCTATGACCAAGACTTCGATTGATTTGCTAGCTCAGGTATAATCAGAAAATAAGGATATTAGTGCGATCTTACCTTAACTCGATCCCATTTCAGACCTGCGTGATAAGCTCTTGGCTTATCAAGTTTCACTACAATGAAATTCAGATGTAAATAGTAATTAAATCATCAAAGATAGTGCTTTGGTCCATCTGAGGAGTAAAAAGTACTACTTGGTCAATCAGTCTTAACTCAAGCAAACTGATGGTAAGGTTTAAATATCACACCACAATTTACAGAGAAACTACAATGATGATGCAAGTTACGACGTTAGCGCAATCGGGATGGCTATGATACTAAGAGAAGTTATGAATCTAGCCTGTCTTGACAAGCTTTTGTCATGACAGGCTATCGTGAATCATGCAGAGATAGCACTTGTTGTCTCATAGAACAGTATTGGGAACAGTACCAGGATAAAGTCATTACAGAATTAGTTTATAATAGATATGCTAGTGCAGCTAGCGAGAAGATTTTCAAAACTGTTGAGAGCCAAGGAAATTTGAATTATTTTAAATTTCAACAAGGGCAAATTTTCCGATCATAATTTTGTTTTATCATTCAAAGTAATAGGAGAGATTTTCTCCCATTCCCCGCTAGCCATGCTCATGACCTCTCTTTGTGGGTCTAGCACGCCTTAATCAATATTGTGGGTTATCTTCTTAATATAAATATGTAAGGGATATTACAGCAATGAGGGATAGTGGACAGATAGCAGGCATTACTTGCAACTCAGATCGGTAATGAGTTTTTACGGAATAAATTTGATCAAGTTTAACTTTTAGCTTTTGTTAATGATCACTGACACACAGAACCCCATTCCAAAGTAGGCAGAATGAATCCAATTTGGTTCTTCCTTTAATCACATGTTTGGTAGTTTGGACTTAACCTCTAAATGCTAAACGCTATAATACCATCACCGTTCAATTCCTAATCGGGTTCAAACAACAGTTTTAGAGATGGAATTAGGTGTAGCTAGAGGGAAATGACTAGAGAAAGAGGACGGCAAGCCTTAAGGGATATACTATACCTTCGTCTACTATATAATACTCATCAACACTGTCACATGTTGAATATGCATCAATATCTGTCAAATCTAAATGAGTGGGTATAAAATTAAATGGAAATCTAAGTCAATGATCAAATTGCCAAGTTGACCAAAAAAAGGAAAACAATTTCAATTCATGATGAAAGATAGACTTATAATTTCCTGCATGAAGAAGTTATGCCATTTCAGAAATTGGAATCGAGCCCGGCATTCAACTACTCAAAATCCTTACCCTAAAAATAACTACTGGTTTGCATGTGACTTACTTTTATTTATTGCTCCAAATGCATAAGCCATTTTGCTTGCTGTTCTTAGTGATAAGCTGCTTTGGCTGAAAGAGACAAAAAAAATTTGTAAAATTAATTAGAAAAAAGAGAGCACAATAGGTTGGGTATAGTCCATTTTATAGTGTACTTACTCCTCACAGGATTTCAGTTTTATCTCATTGACTCTGGCAGCTCGATAGTCCGTAGCTGCTCTGGAGTATAAGACACTCTCCTCACAGGCAGTACAATTATTAGTGCCTAAGCATACCCTCGGGTGCAACTTCAGTTTCTTCCCATTGTTACGATTTCTTTCAACTCTTTTCTGCTTACTGTCCAAAGCCATCACTCTCCTTAGACCAAATGGTGTTGTGAACTGCGAAGTTCGTTCATCAAATGAGTTTTTTCGCCTCCTTGCAATTGAGGAAAGCCTGTCTTTTGTTAGCTGACACAAGCGAAGGTTCATGCACGGTAACGCCCCACAATGCCCGCAGAAGTCACAATCATCTTTTAGAGATTTTCTGTCAAAACTCTTACGTTGTATCTCTTCTTCATGTTCAGCTTTTCTCGCTTCCATTTCTTTTACTTTTGTGATTGCAAGAACAATCCGGTGTGATTCAGAAATATTAGCTCTAGTAAGTGGTGGCCCTTTGATTTCTGGGCTGCGCCTTGCAGCAATGACTGAACCAGAGTGTGTTGAAACTGAGCTTGTTGAATGTTTGTCTGATCTCCCTGGTGATATTTTTCTCCATATCTTACCATGCTTGATAGCACCCATGTCGCGGACATTAGTTGATGTTTGTGGTCCTTTTCCTGACCTTTTTGCATTATTTAAACTACCCACTGTAATCTTTTGTGGGCATTCATATTTCTTTGTAGGTCCGCCCAACTGTTCATACGTTTCATAGTCATATTTTCTCTCCTGATGTTTACATTTAGATGGCACGCAGGGAAGATTTTCCTCCCTTTCCCGCTTGGCACGCTCATTGTTCAAAAGTTGGTTTCCCCTTCGTTCAAGGTTGTTCTTCTTGCAACTCCATTCAACTGGTGGAAGGCGTTGGCCTGGAGTTTTCTCCCTTGCTGGAGTTTTATTTCTTGCTGCCTCCTCAAATGCAGGAATCACATTAATCTTTCCAGTCGCTAGTGTTTTAAGCTTGATGCTTTTCCTAGTGTCAGTGGGTATGAGCTCAGGAGCATCCATGTCTTGGAGTTTCGGGGACTCACCTCTCTCCAGCTTCCAATATTTTATCTCATCCAGTTCACACTCATTTTTGCTCTTTATCTTACATAGACTTGCCACAAATCTCACCTCAGATTCAAGATATTGTTTACGTATACTCATAGGCTTACTTTGATCAAGTACAGGACATTTTACATCAGTTGTTGAATCATCAATCCCAGTAAAAGCAGGTTTTGGTCTTTGCCTTTCAATATTGAATGCGATCGGGCAGTCAGGTTCACACTTTTCTCGATAGCACAGGGCACAGTGATCCAGCACACCCGATACCTCCTGCGTCCACATTCTATGTTTTGTGACCCATTCTTTATTCTCATCCAATACTTCCCAGTCTAACAGAGGAGCCCGAGTGAACTTCAGTTTTTCTTTCAACATTCTTTTCTTCTTATTGGCAGCATCAGAATACGGGAACACAGCATCAGCCATCATGAAACAAGTCTTACTATTAACACACTTTTACAACAAAAAACTTGCAGTCAGCTCGCAACAATGGTTTCAGTTCTGAAATGCGCAGCAGAAATTATCAATGATAATCATCACGACTAACTTGTCTTCTCTTAACTCAAGTACAAGCATGAAAATCACAGTTCTCTACTTTCACTTACGTTTTCTCAGATATCATAGTCGGAGCAGATTGTGACAGCGGATTCGATTTGTTTGTTTTGTTCGTTTTTGTTGTGAGTAATCTCTCATCCATACTTTTGTCTACTCGTTTCCGTACAGGTGCTCTGTATATCACTAACTTCGTGTCATTATAAAGTCTTCCTTGGTTGACAAGTCTATCTGGTGCCGGTCGACCATCAGGGTCAGGACATACAAACGCTGTCAGCAGCTGTGGATAAACCCTATTCCTATTCTGTCAGAGGAAACAACATAACTTGAATTATCAATAAGGTACATGAAGCTGGTTCCGTAGGTAAACTATACAATCAACAATAACAACAAATTATCATGATTATCAATAAATATGAAGTGGTAACACATATTGTAGATGTGGTGCAAGTTTTGGTTCTAGGACTCCATTCGAGATCGGAGCCATCTGAGGTCTTCATGGTGAATCATAGAAACAGCGTGAGGAAAGAATTATTTGCTCGAACAACAATGTGACAGTTCTCTGCAATGATCATGTTTGTGGCTCCTCAAACCATGTAAGATATATCAAACCATAAAGTGAATACTAATTATCAGCACTTTCGGATACTCAGAAAAGCTGGGAGTGAAAGCGTGGCATACAATATAAAACAAAGACACAAAGTCATGAGCTGCAAGAACTAATACGGTTGACCAGTCACCTTTTCACAAACACTACATGAGCAATGCAGTAGCTAGAAAAGGAGAGAACATTACATACATGTGTATCTCCAGATGGCTAAAAATGTTCCGAACATCCTTAAAGCAAATCAGGGATCAATGACGTT
Organism: Membranipora membranacea; assembly: GCA_914767715.1. Taxonomy (NCBI): domain Eukaryota; kingdom Metazoa; phylum Bryozoa; class Gymnolaemata; order Cheilostomatida; family Membraniporidae; genus Membranipora; species Membranipora membranacea. The sequence goes on from OU612065.1 coordinate 9,991,500, forward strand.
TTATGTATTTTATTAAATCAAGGCTCAGAACTAGGGGATGTGTTGAACCCACAAATGTCGCAAACGTCATAACGTCGCAATCTAGCGTTCCACAAACGTCGCAATCCCAAAAACGTCGCAACGAAGGGTTTTTTAAACGTCGCAAACCCACAAACGTCGCAATTTTTAAAACGTCGCAATAGCTCGAACCCACTAACGCCGCAAATGTCGCAACTCAACAGAAATGCCGAGTTGTCTTCTCATTTGATGCATAACGGTAAGTATGATTGGCTGTATGTAGTAGATAGGAGCATACAAACTTCAAAACACTAATGAGTGTTGGATATTAATGTTTATATTGAGCTTTGGATAATTGTTGAGATTTTAAATGTCATTTGAATCATTTCTTTTCACTTCCTTCCGTCGTTTATTGTTACCTCAGAATCCATTACTGCTGTCATATAAGGGATGTTTATCAGCATCTTAGCATATATATTGAAAAACCATCTTGTAATGTACCGTAATGTTTTGATTACCCCAATGATTGATGTTGTCAAGAGGTATAGACACAGCTTTGGCATGAATGTTTTTTTATTGTTAGGGGAGTATGCAATAGGGTCTTGATGGAAATGCTCTGCATATTTTCTCTCAGATATCTGCTCTTTTCGTAAGCTTCTCCTGCTTGTTTTTGGAAAGAACTCTTCGACCATATGTAAGCAAAACCAAATCGTTTGTTGATGAGCAATTTAACGAAGACCTGCTTACCTTCAAGAATGCTTAACAAGTAACAAAATTCACTGCGACGCAATAACACCCTGATAAATCCAATTGTATTGATATGTCACATGTACAATAAAAGCTAGAGCTGTTACATAGTAACAATTGTAATGCTCGAATAATGTCTCCATTTTTCAATTTTCATTTTAATAGAAGTTATTCCTTCACAAAATAAAATGAGATAACTCATACCTATAATTTCTACTTTCCATGATATAAAACGTTATGGTAGAAAGTTAAACCAGTCTCCCTGGTTAAACATAAATGAAATAATTACAAACAGATGTACATGAATACTATCTGAGAGCTCTGAAAGTGTTATTGTGTTTAAGTTTAATCGATGGAAACAACAAGTAGTGACTTGGCAATATTGTGTGCCATGAAAATATTTCGTCTTAACCGACTTATGAACAGTACAGGGGGGGGGAGGTCGTCCATTCACTGAGTATCTGTGTCTGTTGCGATAAAATCTCCGTAGAACCCCCAACTGCTCTCTAGTCCCTTGATGATAGGAACGCTGGACCTCTCTTTGATCATTGCTATTAACACAAAATATCATATTCTTCCCCGCTAAGTGTTTCAATGTTTCTTAGTCCACTTACAATTGCTCTGTGAACAATTGTATCGATATTTTTGTTCAGTAGGTGGTTCAGAATCTCACTGAGCCATCATGCACACATTTATGTCGTCGCAAATCCCTTATAGTAGTCAGTCAAACCAAGTCTCTAACTTACTCCTATATCAAACATTCAAGGCTACTTTAAATGGCATGGTGTATATAACATAATTGTATCCATCGAATTTAATGCATAACCATATCGCCCTCACAAGGACTCATTTTGCTTGCTAGATAATCAAGAGCCGCCAGCAAACAACCAGTTAACAAACGCATCATGGTATTTTGGGATCAAACCAGTATTGAAGATAAGGATATAGCCAGGTTACCTGTGATATGTAAGGACTGTGATATGCAAACCTGAACTAAGCCGTCCTTACATATCACAGGTTTGTAGTAATACTTCACAACTGTATAGAACTTGAATCAGTTTTCTGAGCTCTGATTTAGGCCTTAATTCGGAGTTGTCCTCTCTCCAGTTTGGTACTTTTAACCCACGCCGCATAGGAAAAACGTGCTGAAAAGAGGGTTATCTTGAAAACCGCTCATAATAGGATAAAATTTATTTTTGATTCAGAATCTGCAACATTGAAAACTCATATGGGCATAGTTTGGGAAATAGTTTTAGTAATTGGATAGTCAATTATAGCAATTTCTGCCTGTTATGCGGACAATTTGGCAGAATTTTTCATGAGTTTCGTCACTAAAATTAAGATTTATCAACATTATCAAGCCTCCAATGATTTGGAATCCCTGTCTAACAGGGTTTTCAATGGTGCAGACTCTGAATCAAAAATCATTTTTATCCCATCATAAGCGGTTTTCAAGATAACCCTCTTTCAGCAGGTTTTTCCTATGCGGCGTGGGTTAAAAGTACCAAACTGGAGAGAGGACAACTCCGACTTGAGGCATAAATAAGAGCTCAGAAAACTGTCTATTAAAATTTGAGTACTTACATAGAAAATCGTGAGATACCAGAGAAGTCTCATATTGCTGCAGTTGAGAATCAGAACAACCAGCATAAAAATGATTGTTGATGATTGTAAGAAATTTTTAAGCTGTTGATAGGGGATCAAATTTTGACTGTAGTGGTTCCAGGCTTCTCATAGGCAGGTGTTGTACACACACATATATATATGTGTGATATAGGCGCTGGCTGGACATCATGTTAGATTTATCTATCACCATGGAGAATGAGTAGGCTATGGCTACAGCAGATCTTCTCAGCTCTTTTCATTTGATTCATTGTCCCCTCCCCATAGACCACTGAATAAGTAGCAGGCAGCCCAATGTATGTTTGGGTAGAATAGATGGATACTGTTTCACTCGCTAAATAGACAAAAGCAGGTGACATTTTCAGAGGTCGGATAATGGTCTTTGGGTACCCAGGCATAATTGAGCTGCAAATTTTATCAATTGACGTAATTACTAAACAAGCAAAGTAAAATATCTCCCAAAAAAGTCATCTGCTGGTTGCTTTGCCGGTCTTGACAAGCTTTGTTGGAGGGTTTCCCCCCTCCTATCAGCAATGCCTGTCAAATCATAATCACCAATTTGCATCAAATGAGAAGACAACTCGGCATTTTTACTGAGTTGCGACATTTGCGACGTTAGTGGGTCCGAGCTATTGCGACGTTTAAGAAATTGCGACGTTTGTGGGTTTGCGACGTTTTAAAAACCCTTCGTTGCAACGTTTTTGGGATTGCGACGTTAGTGGAACGCTAGATTGCGCATTTTGACGTTTGCGACGTTTGTGGGTTCAACAGGATGAATGGGTACCTCTGATGGTGATTTGGTGAGACCTGCTACCCTTCAATCAGTAAGTATTTAGAAACCTTAGAATACAGCGATGTTTGTATCCCTGGAATAACTTGAAATATTTTAAATAGGACAGGACCAAACTCAGAATTTTGAGTGAACATAATTGGAGCGTCTTAAGTTAGAGATCACTAACTAGTGAACGTACCACACGGCTGATAGGGAGGGTCTTAGCTTTGGGTATTTCCTTGGAGTAGTACTTGAGTGGAACTGCTGGAGCGAATCTGGTGTCTCTCTCCTCCTGATCTCCTGGCAATCCCGGCATACTCAATACCATCTGATTCTAAGAACAACATTAAAATGGGATATCATTGAATAGAAGCTAATATTGTAATTTACAGACAGAACCGCTCGCCAAAATAAGGCCTATGCTGAAATTGTTTTGGTAGATTCAAGTACTGAAATCAATTGTATGACTAATTACCTGAGTGGGCTGTCTGGAGGGTACAGCTGATCTGCCTGCTCCACTTTTAGCCATTGATGAGAAATCTCTCTTCGCTGTGAACACAAGAAAGCCTCTAGTTTTGTGAGCTTATGTCAAAACTTACACATTTTTATTAGACAAAATCAGCATACTTAGGACTTTGGCAATTTACAACGTTCCTTCTCATTTTAGAAAATTATAAAATATTTGTGGTGGTAAGCTGCGTGGCTCTCCTTTCAATAGTATCTCAATTAAATATACTGTGAAATGACTATCTCATCCCTCTGGTATTCCGCCTGTTGCATTAGGAATATTTTTTTATGCTCCATCTTGTCCCTAAGTCTTAATTATCATTTCAAACTAACACAGTGAAGGTTTGGCATATTATTTAGGAAACTTACATGCACGCGTCGGCAGCATCCGAGCCCCAAGGCTATCGACAGACTTAATGGCAGCCTCATAAACTTTATCTTGTATCGACAGTATCTGAGTACTTAATCTGTCGAGTGCTTCTCTCTGGAAGAATATCATTTTAAAATACTCAGTTTTGTAATCAAATATGCAGTGCATACCTTACTACACACACATGAAGGTGATGGAATATGAAAATACAGAAGCTAGTTGATAAGTTGTTGATGAGAGATAATGAGTAGTAATTTTGAACTGAACAAACTTACAATCTGTACGACATGCTTGTGAGTACAAAATTACTGTAAAGTTTGAATAGAGAAACTGATAAAGTGTGCTGCCTAGAAATTGCAGTGTAGGTACATGCAGAAACAGAAAGGTGATTATTTATACTTACAAACTGTTTTGCTTCGTGAATAGCCAGGGGACTCTTTATACACAAAAATGGAGGGGTTAGCAATGATTTGAATTTCAACTAAGGATCAGCAGACAAAACAAGCTAGGAACTGCATCGATTCGAAAAAGGTCTATCATAAGTTATCTTGTAAGAGCTCTAAATGCAACAGCCTGCTTCTTCCAAGTTTCTTCATGGAACATGGTGAGCAGGAAGATGATGAATTCTCCAGTTTGTATTATTAGGCGAAGGCCTAAGCTCACGCAGTTTACTTACATTGATGTCTCTGTTATCCTCTGGCTCTCTCCACGGCAATGCGGCAGCTCTACCCGATACGGCTGTCAAAAGCGCAAGTTAACGTAACAGGAAATATAGTATCACATTACATAGATGGTATAAGAGTTGCCTGCTCATCTCAAAATTTTTAAAGTGACACATGAATGAAGAATAAGCAATTAATGCCTATTCTAGATTGTTACAATCTTGCCACTTATTTAATTTATGACTCTATATTGCATTAACACATTAACATTACAGATAATAGCCTCATAGCTTGTGATGTCTTTCAACTCACGTTTGCGAACATAGTTTCCTGGTACAGCTATTGACACCTGGTGTAGAGAGTTTGGATCGAGCTGTTCTAGGAATGGCTTCAGAGAACTGAACTCAACTCTGTGATGTTCTGAATCCCAGTACTCCTCTCCTTGATCATCATTTTGCCCTGGAAACAGGGTCAAAAATACCATTTCAGGCTGATTTGAAAAGGCGTAGGAACTGATTCTTCAGGAAATGCAATTTGTTGAGCCTTGATAGGGCTATTGTACAGGGGGACTTGACACATCCATATCCAGAATTATGTTGAATATTTTGAAGTTGTGCAGCTTCAAATGTGAAGCGGATCATATACGACCAGGTCTCAATTTTATTAGACCATTGACTCCTCCTAGCTAATCTATATGATAGAGATAAAACAGTGTTGGATGAAACTACAGCTGAGTAGAAATTCCCTATTTCACCATAATATGAGAAGTGCAGCACAAAAAGGTAGAAGAGAAAAGTTTTACCTTGTGTGTCGCACTGAAATAATTAAGGATATGATGGTTTTTTATCTGATACTTCCTTTTGAACTACATAACAGATTTGTTACAAGATAGAAATATAGAAATAGGACGCTAAGCAAAACCTTAGTGTGACCCAATGCAATAACTAGGATTCCTATCAAACACATGCTCATTGTAAAGGTTATGAGCTTTTGTATCAACAATGGTGACCATTTTTCCATCATGGTCACCTAGTCTGTCAGTACAGGTCATAACTCAAGCACATCTTACCAATTGTTTTATCATATTACGAATGTATCAACAATGAGAGGTTGCTTGGGAGAGGATAGATTGTACTTATGGGTTAAAATGCTAACAAGACAACATTCACAACTAACACGTTGACTGTAAATACGGGAGGGGGGGGGCGGTGGCTCACTTAAGCCTAACATGAAGATTAATTGAAACAAACCCAATTGGAGTAATACTACCATTGATGTTAAGTAGCAAATGTATATGTCCAGAAAATAGATGTGTACCCTTCAGAAGTCTGCCTTGACAAGCGTTGCTTGCTGGGGGGTTTCCTTGAAACCCACAACACATCTCAAGACAGGCTAACCTTGTTGATGCATAAAAGTTTCTAGTATTTCCAGTATTTAATATTCAACTAAATAGAAGAGGGCAACACACACATTCTACATATTGGTAGTTACCAAATGAATATTCAGAGCAGCAGTCTATACTCATACTACCCAGACTGCATGTGTCTGAGTTCTTACTACAGGCTGAGACAGCCCTGTTGTACTCTGAAATTAGTCATATTATGTTAGCTTGGTGCGGTTGAGTAATTTGAACTATTTTCAATTACTAATTCAATGTGCAAATCCTTGAGTTTTATGTGAAACATATTTTGTTGATGCAATACTTTGCTGATTTCTTACCATATTTCACAAATGTGGTGGGAGGGAGAGGGCTTATTACTGTGACCTCTCTTGACAGTGGGGGTATTTCAGGCTGTTCCTGAGTTTTAGCTTTAGACCTGTGGGATCTTCTGGTTCTCCTTGTTCCCTCATCTGTGACATCAGTGAACAGACTGCTAACAGCAGACATTTGACTGACACGTGATTTATTACGAGATGTGTCATAGCAATCAGCATCCGACTCTGAACCTTGATCCAAATCTTCATCATCCTCCTACAAATACATTCGAGCCAAGTATACATGACAGGGTCGACTGCAGGGGAATTGGCTGAGACTTAGATGGCAAATCAAAAGGATGGAGATATCTAAACCTGTTGCAGTGGATATAATTTTTTGGTCTCCTTGTTCTTGATGTGAAGCAATTAAAATAGTTCTTTACTTCTCTTGGAATTGTGAAAAATGCAATATGACATAATCTAGACCGTGGGGGGGGGGGGGTAATAGATCGTGCTTTGGTTCTAAGATACTGAAGAATGAATTACTTTGATTAATAGTCAATAAATAATGAACATTTAAGTCACACCATAGAGTTGAGGAGTTTTTTTTGTTTGTTTTTTATTCTACTAAAAGGACGGATATATAAGAATGCATGTAATGGAAAGAAATACAAATATATAGTATTAGAAGCATGGGTACAGCTAGATAGTCGAGGGACTAGAATGACAGCTCTCCCATTTTCCTGCCAAAAGGCACCAGGACGCATAAATGAGCCGCAGCAAGGGTGTGGCCGCCCCTCACCGTCCACCGTGGGCCCACAGATGCTCCGCCAGACCATTTATGGGATCGAGCCAAAACCCTGCCTCAACTCCAATTAAGGTAATGTCAACGACCGATCCGAATATCAACATATCATATACCGTTGGAAAGCTGCCGAGCTACTGAAAATGAATACCTGCACAAAAACTTGATTCGATGACGTTGTGTCATTTTAGGGGGGAAATGAGGCAAAAAACAATGTTTTTGTCAATGCAGATGGAGGAGTCAAATTAATTGCAAGAAATTTCAAAACATGTGGAATGTATACTTAGAGAAAGAATGCCAAAAAAACACCTCAAAAGTCCCTAAAAAGACCTCAAAAGTACCTAAAAATAGCTGTTTTTTGGCATTCTATTGCGTTAAATTCAAGAAAAATGAAGGTGCAATGAAAAATTATGTTGGCATTTCCTGTGTGCACCATGGTTAATGAAAGCGGCTTCGTATGTGAGAATTTTCAAAAACACTTTGTTTGGCCACAATAATGGTTATTTGGACACCATGTTTGGCGTTATGCAAAGGTGGCGAAAATATTAGCCGTATTCGAGAGTCTACTGTCATTGCAATATGCAAGCTAATTTTTTGAAAGTCAATGTGTATGACATTTGAAGAGTACTCTAAGAGAAAATCATAATTAATTTTGATTCGAGCCTATGATCTGTTGTTAATTAATGATTGAAATTTCACATATCTTCACTGCTTCACAAAAAAAATGCGTTGTATGGCATGACGTAAAAAGTCAATTTAGACTAGTCATATATCAAAGAAAATCAAATTTTACGATGAACGCAATCTCTAAGTATATATTCTGCCTGATTTGAAATTTCTTGCAATTAACTTGACTGTTCAATCTGCATTGACAAAAACAGCGTTTTCTGCCTCATTTCCTCCCTAAAATGACACGTCATCGAATCAAGTTTTTGTTCAGCTATTCATTTTCAGTAGCTCGGCAGCTTTCCAACGGTATATGATATGTTGATATTCGGATCGGTCTTTGACATTACCTTAAGTATCTGTTGTACAGTTTAATTCCACTTCACAACAGAGACCTCTCACCCCAATTGTTGTTGGATTTAGTAGGTTTTAAAATTGTATCATATTGATGATCAGAGTTTTGATTTAAAATGTCATCTTGTTCATAAGTTTTTAAAAGTAATTTTATTAATCGATATTCAAATAGCATTGCAAGTGGCATAATTTTTAGCAGTTGAAATTGGGATGAAACATGAAAGCCCATTAAAACAATGATTGGTTTCAAGGCTGTTTCAGAAGCATGACCCCAAAACTCAATCCCGTATATCAAGTGAGGAT